>OX411721.1:5576864-6960455 GCA_948252095.1 Dicycla oo | reverse complement strand
CACAAACAAACAGGTGCTTGTTTATGTTTTAAAGCTTCTGTTTAACAACAATTTCATGTATGTGGGTGTTTCTCCGTTTTGGCGAAAAACACTTTCCGGTGGCTTAAGTTTTTTCTGGAAACAATTTAACACTGAGGCTGATTTGCTAGGGCACGCCACAATTGCGGCGATAAGTCCCCTCTTTGAGGAGTGGTTGGAGAGGCGTCATGGCACCCTCACCTTCCGCCTGACGCAGGTCCTCACCGGACACGGTTGCTTCGGGAGGTTTCTGTTCCGGATAAGGCGGGAGGAAACGCCCGGGTGTACCACTGTGTGGATCGCCCGGAGGACACGGTGGAGCATACGGTGGAGGTCTGCCCGGCTTGGGCAGAGCACCGCCGCGTCCTCGCGGAGGCGATCGGCGGCGGCGATCTCTCGCGTCCGGCCCTGGTACAGGCCATGGTACGGAGCGAGAGTGCATGGGAAGCCGTCACCTCCTTCTGCGAAGCTGTAGTGCTCGCGAAGGAGGAGGCTGAACGCTTGAGGGAGAGGCAATCTTTGCGCCCTCATGCCCCTAGTCGCCGTAGGAGACGCCCTGGGCGTCGGGAATCGATAGCCGATTCCCGGCCACCGTAGGCGCGGGCTTGTGGATGGCGAGCAACGGGTAGCTCGCCGTCCGGTAAGGACCAGGCCCGGGTCGACGGCGCGTTGTGTTCCACGCGCGCCTCAAAGAGATGTCAGCACTAGCTGAAGGGGTCCGCTAGGGCCGATGCCCGCCAGGGTTGCGGGTTGTTCGAAAGAGTTACCGTGGCCCTGGCACAGGCAACTGAAGGAACACGGGTGGGTTTTAGTCAGTAGAAGTCTGACACGCCCTCCCGCTCCACCCAGAGCGGGAGAAGTTATTTGATGATTTCCCATCCACAAAAAAAAGGCTGATTTGCTAAATAGCTCTCATGGGATGAACTTGAAGGCGCATTATTAAATATATGCATATACCTGTCGAAAACAAAGAAAACTAACAAAACATCACGCAAATCGTCATTCACCTCCGTTTCCAAAAACCACCACTTAAATTCTTGGTGTCGTAATATATACAAGCGACGGAATGAAAAAAATACTTGCCGATAATTTTAAACTAATAACCTCCCAAATAGAATAATTTCAAAAAATCAAATACATTTGTAAAAAAAAAAAGCAATATTTTTGTTTAACCTAAAACTGTCACAAAAAAAACGTCATTTAGTCGCATCAATGTTTGCAAATATGTAGCGAGGTATATGCATATATTGAATACACCTTCAAGTTCATCCCATCATATTTTTTTAGCAAAACGGTCTGTGTTTAATTTATTGTTTGCAGAAAAAAAATAATCATATGCCACTAATGATGTGTTTTTAGCAAAAACGGAGAAACACCCATGTATGTGCGTCACTTTCACGCAACAGTTTTTCTTTCTTTCTTTTTTTCAAAATGTGGTTTGTTTTTAATGCCATTTAATTATTAAAAAAAAAAAATGTTTTAAACGCACAAAGCTTCGGAGGTTAAAGCAAACCAGTCCAAATGTATGGAAATAAAAATGCTTGACAAATCCACATTGGATGGCTTTAGACTTTTAGTTATCATCTGCCTAGCCTTTTCCCAACTATTTTGGGGTCGGCTTCCAGTCTACCGGATGCAGCTGAATACCAGTATTTTACATGGAGCGACTGCTTATTAGACCTCCACAATCCAGTTACCGGATAACACGATACCGCTTGGTAAGACTGGGTTTCAGAGTTTCGGACTTCTGACGACCCGTAACGACTGTCAAAGGTCCACGAATGACAGCTAGGGCCAACGGCTACGGTATGTAAAGAAGGTCATCCATCCACGGACCAACCGGGACAAGCGTAGCGATCGGCTGTTACGACTTAGCCACAAGCTCCTTAGGCTTTAGAGTTATTATTGGTTAATTAATAATAACATGTACTTATTGGAATGAATAATACTTACAAGTCTCATTCCCTCATACCGAGCTCCTTCGTACTTGTCTCCAGGCTTCTCAAACGGGAATGTTCCATCATAGCCAGTCAGTTTACCCGACAACGCTATCAGCATCTGATAACAATATCATAAAAGGAAATAATATACTCGTAAATAGTTACGAATGTGAGCATATAAGAACATACTTTTCCTCTCAGAGAATTTATCACATCATATAACACAGATGAATCCGCAGCACAGGGCATGAGAAGTTTATTTTAAAACAATAAGGTATGCAATAACTTTCTGTTTAATGTAAATAAAAACAAAAGTATCGTAGGAACTATCAATAATTGTTTTAATTACCATTTTAAGTGACTGTTTAAGAAGCATGATTATAATAATTATGAAACATTTGAGATTCAACAAGATACAGAATGTGTGTGCAAATAAATAAATACAGGATCAAATTAAATTAGCTAGCGAAACTTCGCAGACGTGATGGATATCGATATCTAAACACGATAAAATAAAAATAAAAAGATTTGATGATTTCTTTTTTTGGGGTAAATGTCTACAGGTAGTGTAGTTACTTGACGCACTAAATAAATAATAGTACTAACGTACAGAAGTTGCACTCCTTTGATCTTGAAGAAAGCCGCTTTTATAATAATAGCCTACAAAGTCACTTCCTCCCCACGCGCAACCTAAATTGCACCGCGCTTGAGAGTTGTTTCTACTTTGTGTCTTATTTCGTCGTAACATACCTACGGCGCCGCTTGACCGATTTCCGGACAGCCCTACTAGGGCTGACGGAAAGAAATTTAATTTTATAAATCTTAAAGCTTATTATTAAGTGGCACGTGCCGCGAGCTATCGCTGTCGCCTGCCACCGAGAATGCAACCAATGACGAAGTATACAGA
Organism: Dicycla oo; assembly: GCA_948252095.1. Lineage (NCBI taxonomy): Eukaryota > Metazoa > Arthropoda > Insecta > Lepidoptera > Noctuidae > Dicycla > Dicycla oo. Next base: position 6,957,590 of record OX411721.1, on the reverse strand, counting down.
AAAATAAAACTGGCAGAGTTTCACAACATAACTTTAGCGGGCGAAATATGTAGGTTTGTGCAATCGTACGATCGCGGGTACAGTTGCCGGCATTTGTCTTGAGCTTTGATCCTTAATTACTTTAAGCGATTTTGGACCTTATTCCTGAGACAAAGGAGACAATACGACGCGTACACACACCTCCATCAGTTAAATGCCGGCAACTATAGTAGGTAGCAACACGACTCGACATTTCTTAATCGATTTTCGTCATTCAAAAGTAACTATATCACACATATAAATAAATATGTCCTTACCTACATTTCAAGATTTATCGTAAGTAATTATGGAATGGAATTTATTTGCGTTTCACAATCGCTTGGTAACATAAAAAAAAGATAACTTCGAGTTTTTCTATTTTTTATAACATTAGTGTTACGAATTACGATTTAATTTTGATGCCATAACGAAGGGTGCACAAAATCAAAAATAAAATGAAAACAACGCGTTCGGTCGGCGGCGTCGCGGGCGGCGCACAGTGGTCTGGAAATCGAGCTCCATACTCATAGAAACTTAAAGGAAAAATTAAAAAAAATTGTAATGGCTCTGGTATACCTCCCTTTACATATTATTAACATAATATGTTAATAATATGACTTGTACCATCCATATTATGGATGGTACAAGTCACAATACGCGTGAGAAAAAAAAAACTGTTTTTTTTTGTATGGCAGAAAACACTAAAAGTACGTTTTTTCGAAACTTAATGGAACTGTTAGGTTGGTGCTCACACGAGCTATAGTCCCATACACGGCGATCAAGATGTCATACAACTCTACCTAATAGGCGCCGCTTCGCACGTAGCAAATTTTTGTAATGTTGAATTTTCGAAATGTGATTTTCAAATCTTTGTCGTGGTTAAATGACGTTGCCGATCGATTTGCTTATATTATAGTTAGATTTAGCCTGCTAATGACCTTTATGATGACAATAATTAAAAAATATATTGATTGTATAGGTTTTTTGGCCATTCCAAGAACTAACTCATTTGTTGATTACCGTGATTAAGGTTGAGATATAATTAGATAGTAATGACATGAGCCAACACAATATTTTTATTTCTATTCTTTACTTTAAGTTTCTATGAGTATGGAGCTCGATTTCCAGACCACTGTGCGGCGGGGCGTCGCGCGATCGCGTCGTACGTGTCTCGCTGAGCGCGTATTGACCTTGACTGTCTAACAACTGTCAGTTGTTGCAAGCTGTAGGTACTTATCTCGAGCGGAATGTTAAGCTCATTTCGTCTGAAATAATATAATAGCATATAGCTAATAGTTCATAGCACACCAATATCGCTCGCCATACATTTATTTAGACGTTCACACTTTGCTTTACTATACAGGGTTATTTGTAAAAAAAATTATGTTCGCATAATTCGTCAAAATGTACTGAAGAGCTGATTTTTTTTTCGCGATTTCAGGTTTGGTCCCATAGTAAAAGTTGTTCATAATGATGAGTACAATGACCCCTTAAGAGATTGCTGGTGTTTTACAAATAACCCTGTATATTATTGGCTTACTATACGCTATGAAATTGAGCGATACACTATGCTATGATCGCGCGGCGCGCGGGACGATTTGCTCGCGATTATATCGCATAATGTGAACGCAATACTATATCGTATAGCTATATAGCTTTTAATGTTGTACTATATAGCAGAATAGTATAGCGTAGTCTGAAATGAGCTTTAGGTGTGAGTTGATAAAATATGTTTTATCGTGTTGAGTGAGATATCGATACCCATCACGTCTGTGAAGTTTACACAAAAAAAAACTGATTTTTAAACTGATATTTTTTAAGTGTCAACACCACCTGCGATTCATCATCATCTGCCTAGCCTTTTCCCAACTATGTTGGGGTCGGCTTCCAGTCTAACCGGATGCAGCTGAATACCAATATTTTACATGGAGCGACTGCCTATCTGACCTCCACAACCCAGTTATTGGGTAATACGATACCCCTTGGTAAGACTGATTGTCAGACTTTCGGGCTTCTGACGACGCGTAACAACTGCCAAAGATCTACGAATGACAGCCGGGACCAACGGCTTAACGTGCTTTCCGAGGCACGGAGGAGTCTCGGTATGTACAAATGGTCACCCATCTACGGACCAACCCCGGCAAGCGTAGCTTAACCTGATGGATCGACCCTTACGGCTGTTATTATTTAGCCACGAGCTCCTCCAACACCACCTGCGATTGACCCCAACAAAAACAAACTCATAATATTTTATTTTTGTTTGATCACGTTTAGATATCACGTCTCTGTAGTTTAGCTAGTTAAATCAACTTCACATTCAACAAGATTTACAATAAACTTCCCAATAGCTGGAAAGAGCTAAGCGTAGAAACGCTTAGCTCTTTCCAGCTACTTAAAAGGAAATTAAAATCATTTTTAGCTAGTAAAGCATATTATGAGGTAAATGAATTTTTAATGGAATCGTTTTAAACTGACGTGCTATTTTATAAATTAACTGAAATGTATGTAATGTAATAATTGACATATTGATTTCTGATACTGATTAATGACTTAACGATACTGAATGATTTTTATGGAATATTTTGGACCTACGTGACATTATGGTATGACATTATGTTGTGGCATTATATTAGGTTTTTATTTTAAATATGTAATTAATATTTGACAATTTTGTATGTAATTCCGATCTATTTCTATATGAATTAATTATGTAATCAATCAAGTTAATTTTATTTATTTATTTATGTTAGCATTGTCAATTGTAATGAATGTTGTTATTAATGTTATTATTTAAACATATACGTATTAATATTTGCACACCATGACAATATGGTAAACATGTTAGCACAACTCTCATGTTCTTATGACACCTTGTATACATTTATATATTTTTTCTTTCTAACTGTATGTACACACATGTTTGAGCAAATAAAGTTATCTGAATCTGAATTGCCCCTGTATAATTACAATCAAGAAAGTACTTAGTTCTCGTTATAAAATTGGCAAGACGAAGAAAAAAGAAGTCAAGTCTGCCTAGCCTTTTCCCAACTATGTTGGGGTTGGCTTCCAGTCTAACCAGATGCAGCTGAATACCAGTATTTTACATGGAGCGACTGCCTACCTGACCTCCACAACCCAGTTATTGGGTAATACGATACCCCTTGGTAAGACTGGTTGTCAGACTTTCGGGCTTCTGACGACCCATAACGACTGCCAAAGATCCACAAATGGCAGCCGGGACCAACGGCTTAACATGCTTTCCGAGACACGGAGGAGTCTCGATATGTAAAGATGGTCACCCATCTACAGACCAACCCCGGCAAGCGCAACTGGATGGATCGACTCGTGCGGCTGTTATTACTTAGCCACAAGCTCCTGTTAACCTGCCTAGTAAAGCTGGTATTTGTTTTCCTAATTTTCCTAAAATATGTGTAAGATATGTTATTATTTCAAATATCAAGGAAACTTATCAGAACCAACCAGATTTTCAGAATTTTGATTGCTAGAATGGACTTGGCAGGTTAACACATTTGGCCGACTTTATGACTTTTATGAAGCTTGCATATTATAATATCCCATTTACTGAGCAGGATTAGCACAGTCTGTATGCAGCTTAGACTGCCTCGTAGGGCTAATCTGCAGTCATAAGGAAAAAGGACCTACAGAAAAAAGTATCCACAGAAATATTGAAATGGAGAAAATAAATATTTTGTCCTGTTTAAAATACAAAATACAAAGGCAGATGTGTCTTTTAATAGTAAGAATTATTACGTTTTCGTAATTTACGCCAACATAAAAATACCGGAAGATGCGTCTTTTTTACTGATTATGAATATGCAATTAACAATATTTCGAAAAAATGTCAGATACGTCTCTTTTCCTTATGACTGCAGTAATGGTCACAAGCACTACTGCTGTGCATGAGGTCCTGGGTTTGATTCCTGGGTCGGGCAAAGTGGGTGTTTCCGTCTGGAATTTCACTGAGAAATTTTATTGCAATAGGCCCATCTGCTATTACATGGAACTTAAACATAACTGGTGAAATGTGGGTGTACGTACTATAGGTGTACCTCTGCCTAACCCTTCGGGGAATACAGCATACATGATGAATAAATATATTTACCTTGCCAAGCGGGGGATGGACATCAAAAAAGAATGTTCGGTTTATGTACCAACTAGCCATTTTGCCAAAATGAGTTTCATCCCAACTGAAATATAATGCATTAGTTTTCTACATAGTCCACAAATTTATAACATTTTTCATCAATAATTGTTAGCAAAATCATTATCTAATTAAAATTTATGGTTTTAAATGTATAAAATTGCCATAAGAAACAACAATCATAATCTACGTAAGAAAAATTAATATTTGTGAGTTATCTTGATATTTTTATAATTTCTAGAGTCATAGTTTAGAATAAATAGCAAGCAAACCTTATCAATGAAAAAGTACTTTTGATAACATTATTTACCAAACATGATCCGGTTCCAAAACTTTGTAAAATCTGGTTACAAATGTGGCACCACACAGTATGCCGAATGTGACCCACCATCTACAAAGAATTTGTATTTTAAATTATAGTATTTTTTTACCCGTAAAAGTTTAACAAACAAAAACTAAGTCCGTGAAATTAGAAAGTACATTTTGTTACTCGGTGTCGTCGTAATACTACTATTCTTCTTTTCAGACATTGTTGCAGGAATGGTAATTGGATTAGAATGATAAAGTTAACTAGAATTTAACATTTTCATTTACAATATTTTCTAAAAAAACTACGAAAAATAACGGTATACCGACAACGCAAACAAACGTCAACGTCATGAAGTCATGAAGGAAGCGGGCAGTCTGACAGTCGACAGACTGACTATACTTACCACAGAGTATTTTATATTATACTTACTTTACTCTTTGGCGGGCAGGGAGAAGGCAATAGAATAGTCATTGACACAAGACTGACACTGACAGAAATAAAGGTTCCCTAGGGTGCTGCCATACATATATTATCTTGGCCCACCCATATTTACGGTTTAACCATTTACTTCAGCATTCAAAATCAAAATCAAAAGCCATTTATTAAAGCTAGGCTCAGGATCATCACTTTTCGACCGTCATAATTACATAAGACAGTCCTCCAAAACGCTCGCCCTTTACCACTGCCTGAGGCCTGCCTGACCAATGTTATACAGGTGTAGCGTAATTAACACATTCACTGCTGAATTATTTGGCGAACTTGCTCCAAGTGCTGCTTTATGATACACTAAACCCAGTGCGGCAAACACTCATGCGCGCCCAAAAAATACTTCGTGTGGTGCTATGAGCGCGCAGGCGCGATTGAAGAAACTCTACCCAGTGCGGCTGGGCACATATGTGCGCCGTTACAAACTTATCCCAAGTGCGGCGAGACGCTTATGTGTGTTTGAAAATTTTCCCATTTTTTATGAGTCATAAGACAATTACGCCAAGAACAATAGAGCACAAAAAACCCACAGGTGCGGCGCGCCGCATTCGAAGGAAGTACAGACGCCAGCAGGACAACCTACCCGAAACTGTCAGATTTTCCCAATCAACTTTGAACCTAATGCTTTACCAATAAAGTCGAAAATCGATTAAAGAAATCTGACAGATTGTAGTAGCTTGATGTGCTGGCGTCTGTACATAAATTGTATGGACACGCATATGCGCCGGTAGCACATGGTGAACGTTCGAAAATCGCACATGCGTGTCGGCCGCACAGAACGTGTTAATGGATAACCCCTGTTTTTTTATGTTCCGTGGATAACCCTGTGTGTGCGGGTGGGGGACCCCAAGCCCTATAATATAAAAAAAAAATGTTAAGCCCCGGAGTCTATGGGCACAGATATTACAATATATGCGCAATTTTTTTTAAATTATATTTTGAAAAACTGCCACCTTTGGTCACTTCCTCTGCCACCGTGTTCACAAATGATGGATTTTTTACTATCTGATGTCTGCATAACATTTTTAAATAAACGTGGTATAAGATGTGTATTACAGTTTTAGAGTACCTCATGTAGTTTTTTTTTAAGTCTTAAAGTGAAAACATTGTGTTTCTGTAAAAAAAAATCTTTTTGTATTTAAAAAGATATGGAATATTGATATACTTCCCATTTTGGAACTGCATTAAGGGGACAAGTTAAAAAAATATGGACAGCTAGGTTTCCATACATTTTTTTGCACCAGACGAACTCAAACTCATAGGAAAAATATTTACAGAAACACAATTTTGTCACTTTAAGATATAAAAAAACAAAGTACTCTTAAACTGTAATACACATCATAAACCACGTTTGTTTAAGAATATTTTGCAGAAATCAGACAGTGAAAATTCCTTCACTTGTGAATACGGTGGCCGAGAAAGTGACCAAAGGAGGCAATGAAAAAAATAAAAAATAAAATTGCGCGTGCACATGACTCCGGAGTTTGGCATTTTTATTTTTATTTTATAGGGCTTGAGGTCCCTCACCCGCAGATACAAGATTATCCATTAATTACGCTACACCCTGTATAATTAAACACGGATAAAATGGCAGGGGGTGACTTGTACACTCAATAATGGGCAACACTTCCAGTTCTGGAGGTGCTTGAGGAGTGGAGAGGTAGTCCACGGCTATCAGAAAAATCCCGGAAGTACGGACAAGATCCAGTGTGTGATATGTGTGTGTGGAGAAGTGTGTGTGGTTTACTAATAACTAAATATTCATTTTGTTATTTGCAAAGGAAACTTAGTCTAGTAATTATCTAAATGAGAAATGTTCATCCATGAAACAACAATTTTCTTGTTTATCAAAATACTGCATTGCTGTAAGTTGTTTCTAATTATGAGGCTGCTTTGGAATGTGGTGAAAATGGAACGGAATTCCTACAGTTTTAGAAATAGAAAAGAAGAAGAATTCTAACCACTGATTAGGGATGTTCTTTACTTTTGTTGAACCTTGTTGAATCAACAACTATTAGGTTGACTAAAATATGATAAATATGATTATGTTAAACCTATACAGGACAATTTTTTAAGTAGTGCGAAAATTTTCACAGGTTACTACAATATTTCATGTTGCCAGCTGAAGATTTTTTCATCGCGGCAAATTTAAAAAATCTTCAGATGGCAACATGAAATATTGTACCTACCTAGCCAGAAAAAAAAGATTTGATACTTTTATATTTTTAGATAACCTCCCGTCCGCTAATAAATCTCCAGGAGATTTCTGTCAAAAAACGCGCGTCTGGTGGGAATCTCCTGGAGATTTCGTGGACCGGGTCGGATTAAATGCCAAATATTGCCTGTCTAGAGTCTAAATTACACGATTTCGGCCGGGCGCACTGACAGCTCCGCGGAGTTGCGCAATACAGGCCAAACGTTTGAGGGGTTAATTACTTAGTTTGCTGATATTCAGAGTAGGAACGTAAGATTATAACACAGACATATAAAAGAGTCTTTTATCTGTCTGTGGATTATAATAACATTTCACTGCCAGCCGCAACTCGCTGGCCAAACTCATATAGAAGAAAAAGACATTTTGCGCCGACCACAAATAAATAAGTATAGGTATACCGACGGGCAGGAGAATGATGCTGATAGTTATGATAATAATATGACTCAGATTGATATGTAAAAGTGTTTGTACAAATCTACTAACAAAAATAAAATCATTTAGCATTTAAAGATTATTAATTATGGAATCAAAAAACAACGGGTATTCAATATTTTGTTATTATTATTTGATTAAACTGCGAGAATACTTAACCTGAGCAGTAAATAAGTGGCTTAATTCGTAATACACAGTCTATTAAACACTGTATATGAAAAGCGGTTCTAAAGAGATAGTTTTACATCATTCTATAATAATAGACAAGTACTTAACGATTGTTATAGCTGACTGACTGCATTATAATGTTTACACCAATGACCAAAGAATTTCGTCATTGGTTTACACTCAATATTGCAAATAGAGATTACATTTCTTTGTACAAATTATTAATTCAACAATTTCTTTGTATGACATTACAATTACAACAATTTCTTTATAGAACATTATAACGTAAAAACTTTTAATTTTTAACGCACCACAACACTTTCAACTGTCCTGTCCATCACTATTGTCAATTTGACGCATGTACGCTGGCGTAATCGTGAAAAATGTCAACAAATAAAAGTTTGTCAGTCTTCGCTGATTCATGTTTCGTTGGAGTAAACAAATAAATACTGCTAATTCGCATCGCCTTGATCGCCTTCAGTTCGCATATATTGTTCACACTTTGTGCACGACTATGAAGGTGCATTGACGATTACATCATGAATATTATTAAGTATTTTATAACTGTCCAGTTGTTATTTTCTTTTTGTTTGTGCGAAATTAGTAATAGTCAGAAAGAAAAGTTGTTCAATGGCTTCAACGAGTATTATAATAGTTTGCCTAATCAAGTTTACCGGAGTGAAGAGGGATCGTTGCTAAGTACGCAGCAAGTGGTGAGTAAAAATGAGGTATTAAAATCTTATAGTTTTAAACATTTTTAAGTGTGTTGAGGGTTATCATTATCCGAGACCTCTGTATCTTAAGTTATCTTAAACTTTGTTGACAGTATGTACCATGTTTTATTTTCCAATGCCCCCAACTTATTTGTATTTAAATGAAAATGTTGTTAATGAAAATGAACAACAGCTTACATGCAATGTATTTTTTGTATGTAGGTGACATAAAGAAATGTTATTTATACTATACTTACTTTCTCTCTTTATTAATTTTTTCTGTACCTAATATTTCCTTTTTAGGGTTCCGTACCTGAAGGGTGCCAAACGGAACCCTATTACCTAGAACTTACTGCTGTCCATCTGTCAGCAGGCTGTTTTTCTTGAAACATAATTAAAAAATAAATTTCATTTGTCTACCTGACTATTGAAATTTTACAGGTTGTGTATTTCTATTGCCACATTATCAACAAATAATAAAAAATAAAAAAAGAATCAAAAATTAAAGAGGGTCCCCATACAATAACCTTTTGATGTTGAAATATATTTTTCTTAGCTTAGCATGTGGGGTGTCATTGTCTAGAACTGACTGAGTGGAGTACAAACATAGTTTTTTTTTATCTTCAAGAATGAAGAAATAGGGACTTTTAGGGAGCCACAATATTTGTCAGTTTTAGACCATTTTTGTATGAGCTCTATCGCAACAACTAAACAAGTTAGGATATTGAAACTTCTGTATATCATGTACCATAAACTGTATTTAATCAACAAATAATAAAAATGCCGATTGTTAAGGTAGGTATTTTGTTTAAATATGGGCAATTTTCTGCAACTGCAAAAAATAACTTTGATATTCACAGTATCATTATGATATACAAAGTTATCTTTGTGATTGTTAAAATTTAAGATGAAAAATATTCTTCGTTTAGTATTTTCATAACAATAAAATAATGTTAAAAATTAAAGGGGGTCCCCATACAAGAAACGAGTTTTTTTTTTAAACTGAAGTATAAAAAAAATGTACCTATTAGTGTTAAATATTGTATGCACTTGGCATACTTATACATATTGAGTGTAAAAAGACATTTTCCGAAAGCCACATTTTTTACCAATTATTTAGATATATTTTTTCATTAAATCATACCTGGGAATCCCAGTGGATTCTGGAGATATTGAAAGTCAAAGTCGCATTTTTTATTTTTACCTTTTTATGAAACTAAATTCTAAATGTTATTACTAAACTTTTACCCAAACAAACATTACCTGAATTTTCGATTTTTCTTAACAAATTAGGCATTTGAAATTACAAAAACGTAATGAATATCATACGCATATTACTACCACTTCACAATTGGCTCTATGACAACAAGCGTACGATACGCAGGCAGCCTAGAACCTTGAACGTTACGACGCCGACGACCCGTATTGGTAACAGCTGGATCGGTTGTTTTTGACATTTGTTGCAGGTTTTGATTTCAAAGATGTTGATTATGTGTTGCAGCAAAGTCCGTTGTCTGTACTGTCGAAGAGCATGCCCTTGTAAAAAGTACTAATCTCTAAACTTCTTGCATATTCAATTAAAAATGTTGACGAAGTTTGTCCTCATATGTTCTATGTTCTGTTATTGGGTTTGGTTTCCGCACTTAATCCTTCAAGTGGACCATTGTGCGTGAGCCATGGCGGCCGTCAGTTTTTATTCCAACCAGCCCACCTCCCTCCAGAAGTTAGTCACGGCTTCTGGTCTGTTCAGAACATCTGTGAAAGATCTGGGTGCCCCGAGGGTGTTTGTTTGTCCTCATTGTTGACATTTTACAATAAAAGTCAACTGCTCTATACACCTACATTCAAGATACTGATCTTGAATAAATTTAAGAAGAATTTATTTTATTATTACCTACTGCACAAATTACCTACCTACAGCGCTAGTATCCGACAAGTACATCGACACGTACCGCGTAGACTGAAGGAGCGGGGGGTTAGCGTTACATTACAAGCAATAAAAAATTGTTTTGTTTTGTATACCACAAAAAATAAAGTTTTCTGTATACGGCAAAAGAATGGAATACAACTCTAATCTCTTCAAAGTTAGAGTGAACAGGCTCTCTCTCTGTCGCCTCTGACCTAGACTAGAGTCAAGAGCAAACCCATCTCAAATAAAAAAAAAAACTAAAATTAAAAATCGTTTCCCAGCCACTGAGGTACTACGAGGTACTACTAGTAATATAGTTCAATGTTCCCAGCTTTAATTTTTGGGCAAAGCTACTTAGTTAGATTATGCATACTTGACGACTTTGTGATGTCTTTTTACACCCGTATAGTATATAATATTTAACCAAATAATGGGATAATGCTAGGAAGAGAGAGAGAGAGAAGGATTTTATAAAATATTTTAGGCACTCCTATTCTTCTTAGCATGTCGATTTGGAGCTGCCATATAGAGGGTACTTTAGAAACTTATTTTAACAGGATGACACCACCTACCAAATAGTCGCCAGTATAAGAGTTGCAGAGATCAACAATGTTGAAGCAACTAAGCTACTGAAATGTACAGCAACCATAAAGGATTCAGATAATGATCTTACAATTGAAAACAATAATTGTGAAGAGGCTGTGGAGCAAGAGCAAAGTACTGGCGAATATCAGGAAACAACACTAGAATCCCAAGTTGAGGTTTCGGAAGCCACGGTTGAACGAAAACCTGTGCAACTTGTCAATGAAGTACAAGGCGATACAGCTGTAAGTATTATATCGAGGGTTCACGGGCTATTTGTATTAAGCGACATGTTTGGAACTTTACAGGAGAGCATTTTAATATGAAAGATGTCGCTTAATACAAATAGCCCGTGAACCCGATATGAACTTTGAATTAAATTTTCAATTGTTTGTACAGGTGCCTAATTTCTTATTTATGTATATCTACAAAGGTTAGTTTTAAGTTAAATGGCATACAATTGGACAGACCTATCTCTAGCACTGTAGGGTGTGGTGAAAATCTAATCAAACCTTGCACATAAGTATTTCTGCTTGTTGATTAAAATTCTCGGTTTCGATACTATTTTCCTTTTCCTACTTCACACCTGCTGACCTACACCATCAGCTTATACTGGAAATGTATAGCTTGATATGTAGCTTTGTGTACCAGGCTCATGATAATATAAAACAAACATTTATTTATTTATTTATTGGCCTATCTACAATTGTTACACCGTTTATTCTAATAATACAAGCAACATGATACAAGCATAGTGTACAATATGTTGCGATAGACACAGCATGCAAAAAAAAAAAAAACTAATTATAACATGACAAAAATTACATTTATTTGTCTATAGATCTTTTCATACGTCCTTTGTCAATTACATACTTTCACATTGTTATGATTAGTAAGATATTTGCAAGTAATAATAAAAGCAAATATAAAGTTGAGATAACCCTTTATCATGTTAGTGTACTCTAAGTAAGAATGAGGTCTGACCTAGAAACACGTTTATGTGTCAAGGATAAGCACATCAATTTTGCACATTATATTAAAATTTAAATGTAACAAGGAATTTACTCTTACATGTTACCTATACAAATAAATTAAATTGAAGGGTCTGTTCGTAATGTCAAAATAACAGCTTTTTACGAAATGCAAGTGTATACTTACCGTACTAATAACAAAAAAAAAAAAAAAACAATTTTTAAAATTTTTGTCTCTGTCTGCTTATTCCGGCTAATCTCCGAAATGGCTGGATCGATTTTGACGGGACTTCACTGGCAGATAGCTGATGTTATAAGGAGTAACGTATGCTACTTTTATTGTAGATAAAGAATTTGGGTTCCGCGCAAAAATATTAAAACCCATGACTTGAACAAAATCTGATTAAACAGGGAAGTAAGTAATGACAACCACGCGGGCGAAGCCGCCGGCAACAGCTAGTTTTTTTCATAAAAAAAATGCAGGACTTAAAGGACTTGGGGAGACCTGCCCACCTGTGGGACAGTACAGGCCAAGCAAAACAATGCAGATCAAATTCAAAATGGTTGAAAACATCTGTTAAAACCAAATAAAAAAAAAAATAAAAATAAATGGTTTAATTTAATGGATAAATAATATTAATTTTCGACCAGTTTTTAGTAAGTTTACTTCTATACACATTATAAATTAAAGTAGATTTTCGTGTCTGTCTGTGTGACCGTGTTGTTCTTCTACAGCACCTAAGCAACGGATTTTGATGTGGTTTACACCACCATTTAGAGAATTTATTCTGGAAAGTTTCTGAGTAGGTATAAATTAATATTAAACTTATAAAGTAAAAAAATCTCGATGTTTCGTCAAGCCGTAAAAACTAGTAATAAATAAAAAGGAAATAGGTAGATGATCGATAATTAAAGATAATTTGTGACTCTTTGTTTGAAGAAGTATTAATATAACTTTTACGAAACTTAAAATTAGCAGCTAATACCTAAATTGGTTATCATCTGCACTTAAATGGCACGCAGCCAGATAATGCGCTCGTTGCAGTTCATTCACGTTGTTTATTCTTCATGTTTCTTTAATAAAATTGGCGAAAAGATACAATCCAGGCACAAATCTGAGTGAAAAACGCGGCGCAATTATGCGTGTTTAATTGTGCCGATCGTAGCTACCATTTCGTGATTCGAAAAGTCCTGATAAAAGGCACATAGAGCACTATGTTTATATAATTAAACACATTTTAAATACTTTTTACCTCATACTATGCGAGCCAAATAAGAATAGTACTGTAAAGACGCCATTTTGTGCAAAAAAAAGTAAAGAAAAATTATACTCAGTTTAATTATTTTTTGTTCACTGTATTGGTATTTCTAAACAATTTTTCGCCAAATACACGAGTAGGATTTGAAAAAAAAGCATGTTAATAAAAAACATTTTTTTATTATTTCATTTTTAATCAGATTATAATTTCTCTATAAGTACCGCTTAATACGATTTTTTCATTTTCAAAGTACTTGTGCACATTAAAAATGATTTCTCGTGCTCTACGATGGAGCACCGCTCCTTTCTTCGAACTCATATTGAATTGAAAGTTCACTCTAACTTAATAAATTGGACCGATTAAGTTGAAATTTATGTATGTGTATGTGTACCTAACATAAATAAATGAATTTGAATATGGGGGTCAATATTTGGCGGCAAATAAGAAAATTTAAAAAAAGTTTTGTAAACTGAATCGTCTGACTAGACAAATGAAAGGGTTTCCTGTGAGGGTCTCAAATATTGTTTTTGTATAATTTTAAAATAAACTGTTTTAAAGTTATTTTAAAAAATAGACCAAAAGTGACCATTCCCCCCTTATCTCCAAAACTACTGAGCCTAAAATTTTGAAAAAAAAACTTTCACTGTGCGTCGTCCGACACGCACTTGGCCGGTTTTATTTTTTTAAAGAAATTCTCTTATCTCCGGAGGCCAAGGCCGGCCAAAGTGTAGACGGGTAGCCAAAAGCCGGACATGCCCGGACATGTGCGTGTCATTTATTTCATACAACATTTCAGTATCGTGCGTGAATCCCTGGTGGCAGGGGTGGGCGGAGGGCCAAACCCGCTTGCGTACGCAAATTCACGTGACAGGAAAAGGGCCCTAATCGTAGCGGTCACAGATGCGTTTTTGTATCGCCCATATAGCGCAAGCAATGGTGAAGAGAACTGCCAAATTAATTCCGCGTAGATGGTGTTAAGTGTTCTATATTCTGTTATTGGGTTTGGTTTCCGCACTTAGTCCTTCAAGTGGACCATTGTACGTGACCCATGGCCGTCGGTGGTTATTCCAACCAGCCCGACTCCCTCCATAAGTTAATAATGGCTTCTGGTCAGAACATCTCTGAAAGATCTAGGTGCCCCGAGGGTTTCCATTCTAATCTGGGTACGCCTGTGCATTCGAAGAGCACATGCATGAGCAACGGTTTCCTCACCCTCCATGCAAGTTCTGCACAGAGAGCTGTCCGTTATGCCCACTGTGTAAAAGTGTTTGTTTAGCGAGCAGTGTCCTGTGATAGTCCCCGTCAGGCGCAGGCCATTCCTGTCCAGGCGTAAAAGTCACCTGATAAAGCCGCCTGGTGCTAAGTGTTTGTTACTTTTATGCTAAGTGTTTTTTCTTGACGCTGAGTGGTCGCTTTGTCTTGAAGATGACTTTGACAAGTGACAAACACACAGCGCTCTCTCGCGGCGAAGCTTCGGGTAAACAACCCTATGAGCAAACCGCCAGGCGTAAGGGGGAAGCCCTGTAGTAACTGGAACCAGTGTTTGGCCACGCTTTGTCCAACGCCATTCACACGGTGAAAGATGGTTTCCCAACCAACGCTGCACACGTAAATAATAGGTTGGGGAAAAAGTTTCTTCGCATTTTTTAAGAAAATTCAAAACATTTTTTAATATAGTTTATTTTCATTTAACTAAAGTATGTAGGTACCATTTTGTTTGATAACTTTTTGCCATCTTGTAGGTAGGGACATGATCCCATTGCTGTAGAAATTTTGGGACTTCTGGTCAAAATACCGCGACAAGTGGTTTTGGCAGTCCTCTCGTGATGTTAACCTGACACTGCCTAAAGAATTCTGAAGAGACCGAAACAGGTGGAAATCTGAAGGTGCAAGGTCAGGACTATACGGCGGATGCATTAACACCTCCCAGCCAAACTCTCTTAATTTTTGCTGAGTGGCTAAAGATGTGTGAGGTCTAGCGTTATCATGATGAAAAACCACACCCCTTCTGTTGATTAATTCCGACCGCTTTCTCTCAACTTCTTGCTTTAATCTCATCAGTTGTTCGCAGTAGAGTTCAGAATCGATGGTCCTGCCTGGTGGTAACAGCTCATAATGAATAATGCCCTTCCAATCCCACCACACACACAGCATCACCTTGTTGCGAGTAAACCCGGGTTTCGCCACAGTCTGTGAAGCCTGACCGGCCTTTGACCACGACGTTTTTCGCACGTTCTTATCATACGTGATCCACTTTTCATCACCAGTTATCAGCTTCTTCAAAAATGGTTCGGTTTCATTACGTCGTAATAAAGAATCACAAATGAGTACACGGTTCATTAGGTTTCTTTCAGTGAGCTCGTGAGGTACCCAAATGTCGAGCTTTTTTGTGTACCCAGTTTTTTTTAAATGCGCCAAAACTGTTTTGTGGTCAATTTCCAGTTCTTCAGCTACGTCGTAACTACTGATATGCCGATCTTGCTCCACTTTTTCAAAAATGGCATCCATTTTATCCGTAATAGGGCGACCAGAGCGACGTGCATCTTTGACATCAAAATTTCCGGATTGAAAACGCTTAAACCAAATTTGTGCTACTCTCACAGACTCTACACTAGGTCCATAAACATCGCAAATTATTTCGCGGCTTGCGTTGCATTTTTACCTTTTTTGTAGTAAAATTTTAAAATGTATCGAATTTCTTCATTAGATTCACTCATCTTGACGGTACGAAAAACAAATGAAAATCACTCATTTTCCTAATTTGAATTTGGAATTATGTTCTTTAAAATTTAAACTTTCAATGATACCAAAACCAGCCAGATACAAATAGTATAGCCAAAGAGATTTTATTACAAGTTCATTCATACTATAATGCGAAAACACTTTTTCCCCAACCTAATGTACACGAAACGAGAGATGCCGAGTTGCGTCTTTAGTAGGTGGCAAAGTTGAGAGTTCAAAGTTATCCTTTATGGATTGTTTGGCAACTGTCTGTTTATATAAATAGAATCAGTTTGATACCAGATTTTTTATATATGTGCAAAACAAATGCTTATTCAGCTTTTGCGATGTCATCATGTTCAGCTCGAGGATCGTTGAATACCAAAACGGTTTTCCTTAACTCTGTACCTTAAAACTGATGTTGTGTCACAACCTGACATTGCATGTGCAAAAAGTAATGCATCTTTCAAAGCGCCCATATTATGCTGGATTTCCGCAATATCATAGTATTTACTAGCCCTTTGCTGACTTCCAGGGTTTAGTATTTTTAGTTTTGGAGCATTTCCATCATCGGATCTTGCTATCAATATTGTTAAAATATCTGTATCCGTAGCGACAACAATAACGGTCGGCTTATTTGAAGACAAAAATCGCTGTTTCAGCGATTAGTGTATCTACGTCTACTTCGGCTTGGTGTAAGACCACTTGGGTTGGCCCATAGCTTCAGTGTCAATAATTATATAAGTTGTGCTTGTTCTTCTGAAGTTGAATACAAAAATTCATCTTTTGCAATCACAGTTGGTAAGTGAATTTCCGCATTGAAATCTGCTCACGATTTACCTGCAGATCGGCATTTTGTTCTTTAATTTTTGTGCTCGTCTCTCCTTTGTAACTGTCAAAAACTGTTTCGCAAGATTTTCCTTAGTTCCTTTCAATAGAGGTATACGAATTACATACATCTTCATAAGTTGCGGGACGTGGTGACCAATTTACAGCACGTATCAGGTATCCGCCTTCAAGAACATAATCTGTGTCCGAAAGTGAGGTTGATAGACAGGGGAAGTAAGATTCAAGTTTTTTGCGAGTTCGGCTATGTCTTCCGCAATGAAACATCATCAAATAAACAGGGGGGTTTCGGCGATAGTTCATATTTTAATGCTCCTTTAGGCAGTCGTCGCTATTCTATTGAATATACACAATATTCTATTGAATAATTGTTGTGGATTCACTTTTACGCGAATATCGCGCATAGTTATACAGTGATGCGCGGGAGAGGGTAAGCGGGGGATTTAGTACGTCATTTTGATCAGTATTCTGAGTACGTATGCAAATTTTCAGCTTGTTATGACGGATTTTACTCTTAAAACCTAATATTCTTACGCTATTTGGAATGTAACTTGTAACGATGGAGCGAATTTTACTACGCATGCAGCGCATTTTTTTTCCTTCTCTTTGGAACACTACGGGGTCTGTCTGTCACACAACTAACATTTGATTTTCTCTGGCAAATATATTGAGTTTTAATGTGGGCAGATATGTTGTAAGTATACTAGATTCTGTCCGCGTAAAATTTCTTGTTTTAACATAAAATGTATCCAATGACACTCAGCGATACTAGCTTCCCATTAATGAATGAATTTTTCGAATCAGTAGTTAACTAGTTACGAAGATTAGCCCCTAAATATCTCTTTATAATACATACAGGTTTACTGGTAATTCGACGTATATCCGTCAGGGGCTGATAAGGGGCCAAAATCGCAACAAATTGAACCCCCCATATGTATGGCCGAAATTCAATAGTTTTCGGGATATTTGAATTTTAAGTTTTTCGATATTTACCCAAAATTTGACATTTAATTCCAAATAAAAAAAAAAAAATACATATTTGAATGGGTACCATTAAAAATGATATTGTAGCTGGCACTTCAATTAAGCTACGGACATAATTAAAACTACTTAATTTAACAAAATAATTAAAATAATGAGCGATATAAGAATAATATCTTACCAATATTATCATTTTACGCTTCAAAAATGTTGTCGCGTCACAAAAAGTTCTATGACATTAATCGTACGAATAACTAAAACAACTTACCTATTCTGTAAGCGCCTATTCTGTAAGCTTTCCAAAAAGGTATAAAAGTCAATTTTAAAATACATAATTCGTGGCATGGCATGTGTTTGAATCGGCGCGGGGAGAGAAAGGGTCATTTGTATTTGTATGAAATAAAATGCATTAAAAAATTTACGTCAAATTTTACACATATTGTTCAAAATGAGCCCCTCGATTACGAATGCAGGTTCGAATTCTCTTCCTAACTTCGGTTTTCGTCACTCTTGATGTGAACGTTGTTCTCATCTGTTGCGCCGCGTTTATTATTCGCCGTCGAAGTTCTTCGACTGAATTTATTGGGGTCACATAAACTAATTCCTTCATATGACCCCAAACGTAAAATTCAAGTGGTGTGATATCAGGGCTTCGTGCTGGCCACGGAATTGGCCCTCCCCTCCCAATCCATCGGTTTGGATATCTCTCGTCTAGCCACTGTTGGACAGTAATCCGGTAATGTGCTGGGCAACCATCATGTTGAAACATGAGGTTGTTTTTTATTTCTTCGGGAACATCCGTTAACAAATCGTCTAGGTTGTTTTTTAAAAACTCCTCGTAATTTTCGCCGTTCAAATTTTGGGGCAAGAAATGAGGGCCCAGCAAATAATTATCAAGGACACCCATCCATACGTTCAGGGAAAATCTCATTTGCGACGCAGCTTCTCTTAGTTTTTTTTGGATTCCTGCCTACTTTAGGTGCCCAAAAATGTAAGCTATGGTAATTCGTTATACCATCCCGGTCAAACTTTGACTCGTCAGTCCACAAAATATTTCTTAGGAAATGTTCCTGGTCAGCGTCAGCGTTTAACATAAACCGAGAAAATTCGAGTCGCCTGGCAGGATCTCCCTCGTGCAATGTTTGGACAGGTTGATAATGGTATATTTACGCTTTCCAAAAATCGTTTCAAGGCAAGAGCAATAGAGTTACTAAATTCATAATATATTAATGGCGGTTGATATTAATTTTATTTAAAAAAAATAAACGAAATGACTAAACACTAGTCTTTAATCAATTTAAAACAAATACAAATTTAAATACAAAAAAATATACTTCCTGATTTAAAATAACGATATTAAACAATATAGCAAAATGATGTTATCACGACGGCTGCTTGAGACGGAGTAAGGGGCGTGTACTGGCCGCGCTCTGCTTTTATAGGCACCACCACACGGTAGTTCGAAAAACAACCGTTTGATGCTAATACGGCCTCTCCTGACGTGTGGTTGTCCTCAGCCACATTGTTCAGATGATGGTCCTTGTTCGCTGCAGTCACGATCTTCGGCAAGTGGACTCGGGCGACGCAAAGGGCTCGTGTCTTCAATGGCTGCATCAGATGGACCCTGGTGTGTGTCTGCATTTCCACGATTTGGATAATCTTCGCAGCTAGTTGCACTAGTAGATGGTGCTGCGAGACTATCCTCTTCAGCTACAAATGAGATAATAGCACTTATTAGTGACATCCTTATTACTTAATTAACAGATGTGTTGCCATTAAATACAACACATCTAGACGGAGTTAGCTCGTCTTGGCAGAGACACATCTCAATGCCCTTGCAAATAAACCGAGACGGAGGCACCCAGTTAGCACGTCTCTTTCGGCAGAATTACATATAACTCAATGCCCTTATAAACAGACGGAGGCACCCAGTTAGCACGTCTTGGCAGAGCCATCGCTCAATGCCCTCACACAAACTGAGACGGAGGCACCCAGTTAGCACGTCTCGGCAGAGCCATCGCTCAATGCCCTCACACAAACTGAGACGGAGGCACACAGTTAGCACGTCTCGGCAGAGCCATCGCTCAATGCCCTCACACAAACTGAGACGGAGGCACACAGTTAGCACGTCTCGGCAGAGCCATTGCTCAATGCCATCACACAAACTGAGACGGAGGCACACAGTTAGCACGTCTCGGCAGAGCCATCGCTCAATGCCCTCACACAAACTGAGACGGAGGCACACAGTTAGCACGTCTCGGCAGAGCCATTGCTCAATGCCATCACACAAACTGAGACGGAGGCACACACTTAGCACGTCTCGGCAGAGCCATTGCTCAATGCCCTCACAACACATCATACATCCTTTAGATAGACAAGTAAATACAAAAGTCTACTTACTATCAAAAAACGTGGCACACGACTCGGGGGTCCACTCTCCTCGCCAAGCAACCATATGCTCGGCGGCAGCCTGAGTAACTTTGCCATACGAACCAGTCAGCAACTGTAGTTCGTATCGATCGTGGGGAAGGATTTTCGCCACACGATATGGCCCTCGCATCCCCGAGTCCAGCTTGCCTGTAACTTGAGAGGTTTTTATTACAAACACGTTATCATTTAGATTAAAACGTATTCATCTTGTTTACGTCTGTTTTGGTCAAGCAGTTCGCTAGCGTGCTGTCTTTGTAATTATCTTAACCCCTCGCGATTCGGTCGCACGTCATCAATAGCGACATCGCGGATAAGTGATCTTATGACTGGCGTGACTGCTTCAACACCAATAAGCAATTGTAAAGGTGAGATCCGAGTGGTTTTGTGTTTAGTGCAGTTAATAACCAGCTGCATTTTCCACAAGGAATCGGACCATTTACTCTCTGGCTTAGACGCCTCTATGCGTAACATATTGAGCAGAGTACGACAGTAGCGTTCGACCTGCCCATTTTCACTATGCATCTCAGGTGTTACAAAATGAATTTCGCTACCCATTTCAGTAACCCAGCCCTGAAAACTCGCACTCTCAAACATTCGTCCTCTATCACAAACAATAAGTTTGGGAGTACCGAATAGGGAAACAGCGTTTGAAAACATTTGTTTTAATTCGTTTGAATCTTGCCTTTTTATCGCATAAAATAAACAATACTTAGAGTAGGCATCTACAATTAGCAATACATACTTTTTATCATTACAAATAGGTAGTGGACCTAATACGTCCATGTGGACCGTGTTAAATGGAGTATCTGGCTTATGCCATGATGAAATCGGGTAATGAGGAGCCCTAGGAACTCTCTTGGACGAAAGGCAAATCAAACAATGACCTACGTATTTCCTTACAAAGGCATAGAGCCCTGGAAACCAAAAATGACGCATAATTAGGTCAATAGTCTTATCTGCACATATATGGTCATGTTGGTCATGAAAAATCCTTAAGAGACTTAATCGGTGCCCTTTTGGAATGAAGCATAGTAGCTTTGGCTCCTGGCCCGTGGGGGTGTATTTATAATACAGCAGATCGTTACGAACAACTTACCGGGAAGAGTCTAGCTCGTTATTGTTGACTTTGTCAATCAGCGTACGAGTTTCCTCATCCGCAGATTGAGCAATCTGTGCCCAGTTTCTCGGCCTAGTTATTTGGAGTACATTAACAGGATTTCGACTTAGATAATCGGCGTGCTGCATCATAACACCCTTTCTGTATTCTATCGTAAAGTTAAAATCCTGCATGTATATCCACCAACGCGCGACACGTGGTAAAAGATCTTTCTTACGTTCCGTCAGTTTAAGCGCGTTACAATCAGTCACAATTTTAAACAAAATACCTAACAAATAGTGGCGAAAGTGTTGCAAGGCTTTAATAATCGCGAGCGTCTCAAGCTCATAAGAATGGTATCGCGATTCAGCACCTTGCGTAGTTTTACTAAAGTACGCCACTACTCGCCGTTTACCATTCTCATGCACCTGAATAAGAACTGCGCCATAACCGATAGCACTCGCGTCCGTATGCAACTCGGTTGGTAATAACGGATCAAAAATAGCGAGCACAGGTTCACTTGTAAGACAACCGATTAGGTATTTACGCGCGGTTTCTTGTTCTTCGCCCCAGTGAAATTTAACGTTACCCCGTGTTAAACTAGCAATGGGCGCTGTCTTAGATGCATAGCTGGGTATATAGCGACGAAAATACCCTGCTAAACCGAGTAGCTGTCGAACCTGTTTGACATTTGTGGGCACAGGGGAGTCAATTAAAACCTTAATTTTTTGTTCGCTCGGTCTAACCTGACCCTCGGAGATAGTTCGACCTAGGTACTCAACTTCTGTAGCCACAAATGTACTTTTCTTCAAGTTAATGGAGAACCCCGCAGAAGTAAGTGTTTTTAATGCCTCGCGTACGTTCTCGATAGCTTCATCGATAGAAGATGCTAATAATAAGACATCATCAATAAAAATTAGGGCTTTACCAGACTCTATTAGTGATTTAAGCGTATTTGTGATTATTCGTTGATATACGACAGGCGCGTTCGCGAGACCAAACGGCATTTTCAAAAATTCATAATGACCTTCTGGGGTCACGAAGGCGGTCTTCGCTACAGAGTCGCTATCCAACTTAATTTGGTAGAAGCCTGTCGCCATGTCTAAACAGCTGAAGAATTTACTCTTACCAAGGCGATCAATATGATCTTCTATCAAGGGTAATGGATAGCGATCCTTCACGGTAACTGCGTTCAACGCGCGGTAATCAACGCACATGCGATCTTTGCCGTCTTTTTTCTTGACAAGAATAATCGGACTTGCGTATGGAGAGTTGGATTCGCGGATTATCTTCTTGTCAAGCAAATCTTTTACGATATCACGCACTTTCAATTTTTCGTCGAATGAAAGTCTGTACGGCCTATAACAAATCGGTGTATCACTCGTCAACTCAATGCGCATATTACCAGTTGTGACTGTTGTTAAAGCAGTCCCAATAATAAAGTATTCCTTAAACTGATTCACAACTGACATTAATTTTTCACGATCGCTACCTTCAAGCGGCGTGTTAACCGAAAACTGATCACTTGAGTTAATGAGTAACACATTTTGATTAACTGAACTAGGTATACGAGTAATACGTTGTTCATTGTTTGCACGAATGTATGTTACACCCTCGCGGTTCAAAACATCTGTTCCTATTAGTACAGGCACGTTTAGACATTTCGAGGAAACAACAAAAAGATCTACCTCTAATGAGATGTCGGTAAATTCTATAACTAGCATTACGCGGCTATTACACACAATATTTTGATCACCTATACCACGTAATACCTGATATGTGGGTAGTCGGGTACACTTAAAATATTTTAGCACAGATTCCGAAATAAGTGAAACGCGTGATCCACTGTCTATGAGCACATCTGTAGGTATACCCTGTATTACGGCCGTTGTGACGTCACTGTCTGTTGACGCACCTTTCAACTCGAAACAAAAATTAACATTGTTTTTATTACGCGTTTCAGATCTTTGTTTAGCAAAACAGACAGAGGCATCATGGCCTGGCTTTTTACAGAATGAACACGACCCATTCGGTTTCTTAATAATCGTTTCTGCCGATTCGTCGGATTTAATAATTTTCGATTGTTTAGGACACGCTCGCTGTATGTGACCCACACTACCGCAAGAAAAACACGTTATTTCGCCATTTTTATTACTATGTGGACGTTTTCGAGAGTTTCGGTCAAACTGTTTACTTTGGGAAGATTTGACAGAGGTTACAGACGACTTAGGATTCGGTTTGGTATAAATTGAAAAGAACTCAACAAGATCTTTAGTCGTTAAATGAGCATTAGTCGCAGCGGCACGTACTTGTGCATCAGTTACACCACGTATGACAATCGCGACCGTTAAATCATCGCTTAACCCTCTAACAATATTTAGTCTCAAGATGGAGCGCCTAGCATATTCTGCGTACGTGGAATATTTGTCGGAATTTGTACTCATGACGTCAAACAATATATCGCACCTTGAAAACAAAAGTGGCGTTATACAAAAATTAAAGTTTTTCTCTATGTCCATTTAAAGCTTTTTTGACGCAGCATTTTGGGCAATATCTTAGCAAATAACTGAAATAAAAGACTGCAATTTGACTTTCTTACTCTAAGTTTTATATATACTGAAAATATGCTAGTAAATTATGGAGTTATTTAGAAAATCATAGATTTGATAATGCCACTTTTGTTATCAAGGTGCGATATTTGCAACATCGATTCTTCGTGAGCAAAGTGGTTTAAATTCGATCTTAAAGTTAGACCAGGTGCGGTCGTTTGTAACCCAGTCGTTTAACCAACTACGAGCGTCTCCCTTCAGGCAGTTAGCAATCCGGGACAAACACTCGTTATCATGCCATCTATTAATATCACGTGCCCTTTCAACTTCTTCACACCAAGAATCGATATCATGTATGCTGGGATCGAAGTTCGAAATATAATAATGGGTGGATCTGACCTTGGTTAACGCACTCAACGCTCCAATGAGGCGATCTGTAGCATCCAGTGAGGTCGAGGTACTTCCAAGCGATTCTCCAATGATGCTGGTGTTCGACTCGGGCACTGCTGATTGTGGCCAGGCACCACCACGGCACGTGCATCCGGAGTCGTTGTCGCCGACACGGTGCTAGTTGCGGGTAGGCTGGTATTTTCTAGCGCGGTCAGGCGCGCCAGAATAGCTCCAAGAGTTTCTTGGAGTTGGGTTGAATCACCATTTTGATCACGCCTATTTCTACCTCTATTACGAGTGGTAGCTCGTTCGGACATGATTCAAAAACTTTTCGCAAGACACAAAAGATAAGATAGGCAATGGAGCCTATCCCACTTCTGATAATGGCGGTTGATATTAATTTTATTTAAAAAAAAATAAACGAAATGACTAAACACTAGTCTTTAATCAATTTAAAACAAATACAAATTTAAATACAAAAAAATATACTTCCTGATTTAAAATAACGATATTAAACAATATAGCAAAATGATGTTATCACGACGGCTGCTTGAGACGGAGTAAGGGGCGTGTACTGGCCGCGCTCTGCTTTTATAGGCACCACCACACGGTAGTTCGAAAAACAACCGTTTGATGCTAATAATATATATTCTTCTTCTTCTTCTTCTTACTAGTCTTTTACGATGCACACTAATTGTCTGTTTTCTTTTAACTTTTTTTTTTGTGAATTCGTGGACAATGTTGTGGGTTACATGTGTAGTAACATAAATATGGAATGATTGTGTATAAATGTATTTCTAAGTATTGTACTAATTTAAGAATCTCTAGTTAAGCTTGGCATGTAACTGTTTTTTGTCCCTAACAAATAAAATAAAATAAAATAAAAATGGGTGTCTACCTGATAGATGTACTACCGACCACAGTTTCCACTGGGACATACCGACCTGTCTTGCAACAATGTTCGTTGAGATGTTTGGATCATCAATAAAACACTGAAGAATGGTGTCCTCTTCATCAGCCTTGTACCGTCGAGGTCTGCCAGCGTTGACTTGTGCTCTCTGAACACTGCCAGTTTCAGACAATCGTCGATAGGTGCTCCCGAAAACAGTAACGTGGGGAAGTCGACGATCGGGAAAGCGGCGTTGGTATTCTCGCCGAGCCGCAGCCGCGTTTCCTTCGGCAAAACCATAACAATATTATGTTTGCGTATTCGTTATTAGAATACGAAGCCATGTTATCCGAAATAACAATGATAACAAAACGAATAATAAGAGAAACAAGAATTAACAATAATGATCGATAACAAATTAACGCGATGAGAGATTGGTTAATAGCAAGATAACAACACACGTGCTTGCGCGGCGTAGAGTCGAAACTTACTAAGGAAGGCGACGCGAGCGCAGCAGACGCCGTGTACTCCGCCGCCCGCACACCCCGCCCCATCACGAAGAATTTCGCCAGTAAAATCGGTTGTTTTAGCGAGGATCATAAACTAAAAACAGAGATGATTTCTCTCCCCGCACCGCGCGCCGCCGCGCCGGTTCAAACACATGCCACGAATAATGTATTTTAAAATTGACTTGTATACCTTTTTGGAAAGCTTACAGAATAGGCAAGTTGTTTTAGTTATTTGTACGATTAATGTCATAGTAATTTTTGTGACGAGACAACATTTTTGAAGCGTAAAATGAAAATATTAATATGATATTATTCTTAAATCGCTCATTATTTTAATTATTTTGTTAAATTAATTAGTTTTAATTATGTCAATAGCTTAATTAAAGTGCCAGCTACAACATCATTTTTAATGGTACCCATTCAAATATGTATTTTTTTTTTTTTAATTTGGTATTAAATGTCAAATTTTGGGTAAATATCGAAAAACTCTTAAAATTAAAATATCTCGAAAACTATTGAATTTCGGCCATACATATGGGGGGTTCAATTTGTTGAATTTTGGCCCCCTTATCAGCCCCTGACAGATATACGTCGAATTACCAGTAACCCTTGTTTGTCATAATACGGTCTGGTGAACTATCACTATAATTTACACTTTGACTGTGGTGTCAATCTCAATGCAAATCGGGGTAAATCTCAAGTTTATATTTTACCGTACATAGTTATAGGTACCTTCAAGGACAAATAGATTAAGTACAGAAAACTTAAAATAATTGAATTTAAATGAATGAATGAAATGCACCAACCCACAATGGTTCCCTAGCACGACAAAAAACACCCAAGGCCACTGCGATTTTCTAAAAGTAATAATCATTATAACATCTAGGAAGTCCAAACTTAACAAAAGTATAAGAGAAGTGCACTTGGCTAATTACTTTCGGCCCCTGGCTGGAGGCTTTGAGTTCTCTTAAGGCAGCCACAGGATAGTCCGGTTAAGTAGTCACGGCCTCTCTAGGCCAACTACGAGATGCCATACATAAAAATAAAAAAATAATTACTTTCATTCCCATTTCGTCATCGTAAGTGTGAATGCCGGTGTGCTCCGACACGTTATCAGTGACTCACAAAGTTACGTGTTTTTGTTCACCGGTTTCCGAAAACCTATTACACAAGTGATTTATATTAATGATGGATTTCCAAGAACATGGTATGTACATTATTTTTTTATTTGATTTAGAATTTGAAGATCATTATTTTTTTTTTATTTGACTGCTACGTGATGGACTGCTTTTAGAGAGGATTTTAAATTGTAGGTAGTTACTTATCGAGTTTAGTTTACATTGGAGCATAATTAGGTCTCGATTTTTTTTACTATGTTAGGTGATACCATATTCTTTATGATTTCACTTTAACCTTTTCCACGTTTTTCCACTTACTTAGGTGCTACGCGAAAGTTGCCCCTCCGCAGCATTTTGCTACGAACACGTGGTATTATTAAATATCGCTGAATTTCTTTTTTTGCACTTATTTATTAACTTTTTTGGTTTTTCTTCTAGGTTCAAGTCGGAAGTGTTTATTTTCGTCTTTGAAATTTGGTTGACGTATGGCAACAACAAGAAATTGACCTTATTAGTATTAGGAGTTGACTGTTACTGAACGGGCTGAGCTCGTATTTCAAGATATACGTGATATACGTGTTTTCTTTATCGCTTTCAATAGATGAAAGCGATAAAGAAAACATTGATTTCGGAGAAAAAAAAAATCCGAATTTTATACATATGATCACTGACACTTGGAAAAAAAGAATTACTACATAAAACATCGATTCTTGGCGAGTCGGAAAGATTGGCTTGACACTCTTGAAAGTGTCTTGTTGGACGGATTTCAGCAGCCAATGCAAATGATAGCAACTACATCGCAGGATGTTGGGGATTTACAAGCCAATAAACGGGGCGACCTAGAAAGCAGTACGTTGACTGTTCGAAGCGCACCCAACAGAGAAAAAGGAAGGAGCTTGCAGAGTTGGATGTATCAATAGCTTCTGCATTGAGTGACCGATCTTCTGTTGGAGATACTGCTGATAGAAGTGGTGCTGCAGCTGCGTCAGGGTGTGAAGTACTTTCTTTAATTGTGGAAGCAAAGCTTACGAAGCATCAGTACACACTTATGAAGGAATTTGTAAATAATAGGTTAAGTTTACATTTTTTACCTCCTTATAAATCTGTGTTGAATGAAAAGGAAAATTGTTACCCCAAACAAATTACAGTCACAGAATCACGTGCCGAAGTCGAACTACAAGCTTTGCTTGACCATAAGGCTTCCAGACTTTTAGAGTCACAAAAGGAAGTGCTAGACTCACTTCCCAATAATGATGACTCATTAAATCTGTGTTTAATAGGTAAATGGGGATTCGACGGGAGTACAGGGCACAGTGAGTACAGGCAAGCCTTTCGTGACTCTGATACCGATGATGACAGTAATTAGTTTGTAACATCGTATATTCCATTACAGCTTTTGGTCAAATCAGACAAGGAAGATGTGATCATTTGGAAAATCCTCGCCCTTCTTCGACAAGATACTGCCGCCCCATGCGGTTTCAGTTTTAAAAAAAGAAACTGGTGAAGTTTCAGTTGAGGAAGAACAATATTTTTCCCAAAAAATTAACGCATTGCGACCTACGACTTTGACAATTGGCAGCAAAAGTTGGAACATAGATCACAACTTACAGTTGACTATGGTTGATGGAAAGGTTGGCAATGCGTTAAGTAGGTAACACATCTTCTACAAAATGTTTTATTTGTCAGGCAATTCCCAAGGAAATTAATAATCTTGATTCTATCTCGCAAAAACCCGTGATTCTAGATCATTATGTTTTTGGGTTGTCTCCACTTCACGCCTGGATAAGGTTTTTTGAATTCTATTTACATGTTTCTTACAGACTTAATATAAAAACGTGGCAAGTTAGACAATCTGATAAAGATAACGTAGCAGAAAGAAAAAAGGTCATTCAATCCCAATTCAGGGAAAGGCTGAGCTTGATAGTAGACAAGCCTAAGGCAGGCGGAAGTGGGACTTCTAATGATGGCAACACAGGTAGAAAGTTCTTTGAGAATCCTGAAATTTCGTCTGAAATTACAGGAATCGATAAGAACTTAATAGAACGTTGTGTCACCATTTTGCAAGCTTTAAGTTCTGGCTACAAAATAAACTCGGACAAGTTTGGTGAGTTTGCTATGGAATCTGCCAGGCAAACTGCCTATCCATGGTTTTATCTGCCAGCTTCTGTTCCACAAGATTTTATTGCATGGATCTGGCATAATACAACACGCACTATTACCTATTGGCGAGCTTTCGGAAGAAGCGGCAGAAGTCAGGAATAAAGACATTAAGTTGTTTAGACTTCGTCACACTAGGAAGTTTTCGAGGGTTATGACAAATAGAGACCTCTTAAATAGGCTTTTATTAAGTTTTGACCCACTTATAACAGGTTGGGGAGGTTGCCTAGAAAGAAAAAATCAGTTTTGTCAAAAGCTGTTTTGGAGCTACTGAGTTTTTAAGATATTGTAACGTTTTTTATGTTTAATATTGTTTAACTTTGTATAGCTGATTTATTTTGTTTATTTTCCTTAAAATAACCCTTGTTTTTTATAATTTTATATTAAGTTTAACATAAACTTACGAGTATGTTTAGATTAGTTAAATTTTGAAAAATAATGATTGTTTGTAATTTGAGTTTAAATGTTAATATTTCAATTTGTATTTTTTATTTGTAATTTGGTAATATACTGTTTTTTTTTTATTATTAAATCGTTGATACTCCTTATCTAAAATGTTTCATTAATTAAATCCCAGAAATAAAGTACATAGTTTGTATTTTGTCGCTCCTTAGTATGGGCGGGGAACCACAGTGCAACCCCAGAGTGGTTTGACCAGACTCTATTACTCGAATGAACCCAAAGATTCACACTAGCCCCTATTGCCTCACCTTTCATGGTGCAATAGAGACCATTGCGTATCAAGGAGTAGACCAGGGCCGTGATAACGCTCAGGGTCCCAGGTAATTGGTCCCTCGTATGCACTGGTTTGCTCGTCTGAGATCAGCACTTAGGGGCTTAGTCCACCCCGCCTTTACACAGCTCCAACGAATTTTATTTGGCGACACAAATTCATAACAAAAGAAACGCTGATCGATTTTGATGTCTGGTAATAGGCGCAATATTGCAAAATGCGGCGGGCATGCTGTACCAGACGCACAGAAAAAATTAATAATAATAATAATAATAATCTGTGGCCCGACTGTCAAGCTGACGGTCGAAAAAATTTTTTCTCCGTGTATTTTCTACTGGATTTTTAAACTTTAATGCAATAATGTGGTGTTTTGCGTTCCTACACCAATTCACCCAACCCAAAATTGGCATAAAAACCAAACCAGGATGCAAGAATAAAACTACCACCTACTACTACACTACTGAACTATGACACGGAGAATAGAAGACCAAACACAATGCTGACGAGAAGTCGGGCACGACGAAACACACGCCCAACATCTTCGGGTTCGTCGCTCAGCTCCGCCTCGCAGTTGCCGGAACCTGCTCCAGACTTGCCGGAACCAGATCCAGACGTGAGCCCTGTGATACCGGCCGCTGCAGTTGCGTCGAGCTCGAGCGACGAAAACTTCTCGCCGCCGACAACACCACCACCAGTTCGTCGGCCGAGAAGAGGCCTGCCACCGAACGGCATGGGATCTAGGGGCCAACCGGCCCCGAGCCGGGTCCCCGCTGCCGGTGGTTGTGTGCAGCGCATGAAATGGACTCAACAAATGAATGAGAACGTCATGCGCGCATATTACGGGGCTACAGAGGGGGGAACTAACCTCACTGCGTACCGCGATAGGATGCTGTCTCTGTTCCAGGCGCTTCAACCAGCCATCAACGTCTCGGCCCAACGACTTTCGGATCAGGTGCGGGTTATCCAACGGAATCACAGATTGGATGACGCCGCGCTTGATAGGCTGCGCTCAGAGGTACTGAGCAATCGTATCGTCCCTGTCCCGTCACAGACCGCGTTGCAACCTCTAGTCAGTGACATAACCCAACCGCGGTCTTATGTTAATAATGAGGAGGGGGGCGATGAGATTGTTACGGTAAGTAGCCAGTGTAACGAACGATTGAGGAGCGCGCTGGAGGATGCGATCCGGGAGTTTAGAACTGCCCCCGTCCAACTTAGACCACATTTACCTCGCTTGCCTATGCACAGAACGAATAAGGCGATGGTGTGTGCCTTGGATTCGCTGCTTGGTTTTTATTTTGAAAGCAGCGAAGATCTCGTAGATACGCACTCGATCTTGTATTGCGCGGCTATTGCGGCGTGTCGTGTAGCCAATGTCAAATTTCCAAATTGTGACATAGCTACACGACCAAAACCCGCTGTTCCAGCCTGGCAGTGCAGGATCGAGCGGCGTATCGAGGGGACCAGGGTGCTCATCAGCAAACTATACTGTTTCAGGGAGGGCAATACTCGCCCTAGAGTGATGCGCTTTGTGAGGCGGGCGTTCTCGGGGACTGGAATCAGTCCTCAAGAATATATGTCCCGTGTCACAGAGCGCATTGACTTCCTGAAGCAGAAGGTCTGTGCATGGGCAAGCCGTATCCGTAGGTATAAGCGACGGGTTGAGCGGTATACCCAGAATCGCATATTCCAGCGTGATCAAAGGTGGGTGTATAGAGCATGGGAGCGACCTGAGCAAAATGTGGCAGACGTATGCCGCCCGGATGATGATGCCACTAGCATATTCTGGCGTAACATCTGGTCAGTGCCCGTTTGCCATACTGAGGCTGAATGGATGCGGGATGTTGAGCGCGTGTGTGACGCCATACCGGAGATGGAGGAAGTAATAATTACTTCCTCCGATGTAGCCAGTGCAGCCCGTCCGATACCGAACTGGAAATCTCCGGGACCGGACGGACTGCACAATTTTTGGCTTAAATGGCTGCAAAGTTCACACACGTGCTTAGCATCGCAATTCCAGTCGGCCTTAGAGTCTGGGTCGCTGCCACAGCTCTTTACAACAGGAGTTACTCACCTGCTCCATAAGTCAGGTGATGCCACGGAACCCAAAAATTATAGGCCGATCACTTGTTTGCCGACGGTCTATAAACTCCTTACATCCATTTTGAGAGTGAAAATTAATTCTCATTTAGAAAAGAATTCTATTATGTCTGTCTCTCAAAATGGATGTAGGAATGGGTCCCGCGGCACCAAGGAGCTACTCCTCATTGACATGGCCATAAGCCAACAGGTCCGTCGATCCCGAAAGGATTTGTCGACATGTTGGATAGACTATAAGAAGGCCTTTGATTCGGTGCCGCATACATGGCTCTTGAGGGTGTTAGAGTTGTACAAAATTGATACAACTCTGAGCACCTTCCTAACGACGTGTATGGGGCAGTGGAGGACGGTTCTTCGCTATCTAGGATGCCGACAAATTCAGGGGAGCAACGAACCTATTACGATTAAGCGGGGAATATTCCAGGGCGACAGTCTGAGTCCACTGTGGTTTTGTTTAGCCTTGAACCCTCTTAGCACTCTGCTGGAGGGTACAGGGCTGGGCTGTCCTTTGCGGAGAGGGGGGTCAGGTAATATCCCACCTGCTTTATATGGATGATTTGAAACTGTTTGCCACCAACAAATTGCAACTGCTGGAGTCACTAAAAGTAACTAAAACTTTTAGTGATTCCATCAGGATGGAATTTGGTGTAGATAAATGTGCAGTCATGCATGTAAAGCGGGGCGGGATTGTGGAATCTGAGGGACTACAACTCTCAGATTCTATAAACCTGAGATCACTCTCCGCAACTGATACCTACAAATACCTGGGTATGTCAGAGGGGTTAGGCATTAACGGACCCGACATGAAACAATCGTTGCAGGAGCGCTTCTTCGGTCGCCTGAAAAAGGTACTTAATAGTTCCTTGTCAGGCGGCAACAAGGTGCGCGCCTTTAACGGTTGGGTCATGCCGGTCCTGATGTACTCCTTTGGCATACTAAAGTGGACCCAGACGGAACTAGACGCCCTGGATAGGAGAGTCCGGTCACTGCTGACTGCAAACCGGATGCATCACCCACGTTCGTCTGTCATGAGGCTGTACATTCCGCGGAAGTGCGGGGGTCGAGGTTTTTTAAATGCTAAGACCCTCCACAACCGCGAGGTGTGCAGTCTCAGAGAATATTTTCTCAAGGCTGACGTGGGTATGCATCGAGATGTGGTTGCAGTGGACAAGGGACTCACCCCGTTGTCCTTGGCTAAAGAGAACTGGCGTAAACCTGTGGTGCTTAGTACCAACGACCGCAAGGAAGTATGGCAAAGCAAGGAGCTTCACGGACGCTTTTTCCGGGCCCTTCATGGGCCCGACGTAGATTTCTTAGCGTCCGTGGCCTGGCTACGCTTCGGTGACCTCTTTGGGGAAACCGAAGGTTCAGTCTGTGCGATTATGGATGAAGTTATGCTAACGAATAACTACCGGAAGTATATAATGAAAGACGGGACGATCGACATATGTCGGGCATGCCATGTCCCGGTGAGTCTATCAGACATATTACTTCCGGGTGTTCTCGTTTAGCTAACGACGAGTATTTGCACAGGCATAATCAAGTAGCCAGGATTATCCATCAGCAACTTGCTCTGAAATACGGCCTTGTGGACTCTGAGGTACCGTATTACAGGTATGTGCCCGACCCAGTTCTCGAGAATGATCATGTCACGTTATACTGGGATCGATCTATTATCACTGACAGGACTATTGTAGCCAATAAGCCTGATATAGTGGTAATAGATCGATCAGTGCGCCGCACAATGATAATCGATGTCACTATCCCGCATGACGAGAACCTCGTGAAGGCTGAGAAGGAGAAACAATTGAAGTATCTCGACTTAGCCCACGAGGTTGTCGCTATGTGGAATGTGGACTCGGCAATCATTGTGCCGATAGTCGTTACGGTCAATGGCCTTATCGCTAAGAGCCTCGACCAACATCTCAAGAGGCTCTCGTTGGGTGGCTGGGTGAAGGGCCTGATTCAGAAGGCAGTACTCCTTGATACGGCGCGTATTGTGAGGAGGTTCCTGTCTCTGGGACCCTAACCACCGGTAGCTTGGACCCTGTTCCCCATGCCGGTGGATTTCTATTTTTTATATTTTTAAATGTGTTTTTTTTAAATTCTAATATTTAAAAATATAACTTATATGTAAAAAAACGAATAAAGGAGAAAAGAATAATAATATCCTGGGACATTTTTCACACACGGTCATCTGGTCCCAAACTAAGCAGAGCTTGTACTATGGAAACCAGATAACTGATGTACTACATATACTACTTTTTTTTTTTTTGTAAATACATACTTATATAGATAATTACACCCAGACTCAGAACAAACAGACATGTTCATGCTGCACACAAATGTTTGTCCTGGATGGGAATCGAACCCACGACCTGCGGCGTGATAGGTGGTATCTTAACCAACCACGCCAACTGGCCTGTCAATTGAAAGCAAGCTCTCTCGACACGACCGCTCACTACAGCGTCCAATGACCCAATCGAATAAAAATTTTAAGAAGTTTCTGAATTAATTATTAAATTAACACTTTTTATTTATGTATTTATTAAAACTTTTCTGCACACGTAAAAACAAATACCGTACAAAGGCGGACTTAATGCCTGAGGCATTTTCTACCAGTCACCCTCTGGGTGATGCAGAGAAAACATGACAGGTGCAATATAAAGGATAGATAACACATAGTCATAGTCATAGTCATTTATTCAATAACAAGAAACTTGTATCTGAATTACATAATTAATTAATAAATTAAACATTTTCAATTCCATAATAATAATTCAACCAAACAAATTCAATAATAATAATTACAATACTGTATCAGACATATTACTTCTGGGTGTTCTCGTTTAGCTAACGGCGAGTATTTGCACAGGCATAATCAAGTAGCCAGGATTATCCATCAGCAACTTGCTCTGAAATACGGCCTTGTGGACTCTGAGGTACCGTATTACAGGTATGTGCCCGACCCAGTTCTCGAGAATGACCATGTCACGTTATACTGGGATCGATCTATTATCACTGACAGGACTATTGTAGCCAATAAGCTTGATATAGTGGTAATAGATCGATCAGTGTGCCGCACAATGATAATCGATGTCACTATCCCGCATGACGAGAACCTCGTGAAGGCTGAGAAGGAGAAACAATTGAAGTATCTCGACTTAGCCCACGAGGTTGTCGCTATGTGGAATGTGGACTCGGCAATCATTGTGCCGATAGTCGTTACGGTCAATGGCCTTATCGCTAAGAGCCTCGACCAACATCTCAAGAGGCTCTCGTTGGGTGGCTGGGTGAAGGGCCTGATTCAGAAGGCAGTCCTCCTTGATACGGCGCGTATTGTGAGGAGGTTCCTGTCTCTGGGGCCCTAACCACCGGTAGCTTGGACCCTGCACCCGCTACCGGCGGATCACTATTTTTTATATTTTTAAATGTTTTTTTTTAATGTTTTTATAAAAATATTTAAAAATGTAATAAAATAAGTTTAAAAAATAAATAAAGGAGATTACAATACTAATAATAATTAAGAGACATTTATAATTCATCAACAGTATATAGACACCTATTCAACAGGAAATCCTTAAGCTGGGTTTTAAAATTACTAGTGTAGATAGTGCTTTTGATATCTAAAGGCAACTTATTAAATAACTTGACTGATTGATATTGTGGACTGTGTTCCACAATATTGAAATTTGGTTGTATTTTGTTATATTTAATATCTTTTCTACGTGTACTTTCCCTAATTTGTCGTTGTTCTGTAGTCTCATAATCATGAATGTACTTGGCCATGTTACTCAAAAGAACGAAAACATAAATGCTCGGCACTGTAAGGATACCTTGGTTTCTAAAATGCTGTCGGCAACTCTCAGTTTGTGGTATTCGTACCATGGTCCTGATTGCGCGTTTTTGTAACACGAAAGCTCTTTTACTATTATAGTCGTAGCTATTACCCCAAAGAAGTACACTATACCGAATTTTAGATTCTACTAACGCAAAATAAACCATTTTCAGTTGTTCTATACTGATTTGACTTCTTAAGGCTCTCAGAGCATAACATGCAGATGATATTGACCCACAAATTGCCTTCAATTCTGGTTTCCAATTTAGTCGTTCGTCTATATGAATACCTAAAAATTTTACTTCATTTACGAGTTCAATTTTCTCATTGTTCAAAGTTATATCTAAATTGTCCTTATTACGGGCTGTGGTTCTGAATAACATAATCTTGGTCTTTGAAGTATTGATTAATAATTTATTTGTAGTAAACCACACATGGAAAGCTTGTAATGCAACATTAATTAAATTAGTCAGTTTTGTTATGTCATTACCTGCAACTATGGCATTTGTGTCATCAGCAAAAATTACTATTTCAAGGTCAGGTAAAATTGAATTTATATAATTAATCAAATCATTTATAAATATAATAAATAGAATAGGTCCAAGTATAGATCCCTGTGGGACTCCCGAGGTCAAGTTTACGGTTCGTGATCTATGAGACTTTTTGCAGCCATTTTGAATTTTGTCAATTTCTACAAACATTTTCCTATTTTTTAAATACGAACAGAACAGTTGCAAGGCCTTACCTCTTATACCATAATGACTCATTTTTGTGAGAAGTAATTTATGATCTATAGTGTCAAATGCGGAGCTTAGGTCAAGAAAAATCCCTGCAACTTTCATTTTAAGATTAATTTTCCTTGTCACAACATCCATTAAAGTATATATGGCATCTGAAGTGCCCACACCTTTTTGATAACCAAACTGTCTTGTTCAAAATTTTATTGACACGTAAGTGAGCTAGAAGTCGCTTTTTAATAATGTTTTCAAATATTTTTGACAGCACAGGTAATAAGGAGATAGGCCTGTAATTTTTTGCATCAGTCCTGCTACCTTTTTTATAGACAGGTATAACCTTAGCAATTTTTAATTGATCTGGAAAGATAGATTCCTCAATACATATATTGAAAAAATTACTTAGAGGCCCTGCTAATATTCTAATGTGTTCTTTAATTACGGTTATAGGAATCTCATCATATCCGCATGAATATTTGTTTTCCATTTTTTTACTATAGTTAGTATCTCGTTAGGAGTAGTAGGAGAAATTTCCATACTACTGCTAATTTCGCCACTATATTTGTGTAAAAATATATTTGTCTGATCAACTTCACCTACACTAGAGCTACATTTGTAGTCAAATCGTTTTACTAGAATGTCAGATATAACATCAGGATCAATTCTGTCGTCAACTTTGAGCCGCAATTCTGGTTTAGTCACTTTCTCCTTATTTGTACATTTACTTACCACTTTCCAAACTTCTTTACATAAGTTTTTTGAACTATTTATTTGCTCCATTATTTCATGTTTTTTTTGCCTTGGCTATAATTCGTCTATATAACCTAACTTAGTTATTCTTATACTTTAGAACACTAGATTCAAGATTATTTCCATTACATGAACATAAGAAACGTTTCATTTTACTAGAAGTCCGGATTCCCTTAGTGATCCACTTTGATTGAGAATTGTTCTTGCGTAAGTTTAATTTATATTCTCTTTTTCGATAGCTATCTCGAAAAACTTTGTTGAATGTTCTGAGAAATGTATTCATGCCCATACTAGTCCAATCTTTTTCACGAATACCCTGTTCGAATAGTGCACTATTTTTACGGTTAAATATTCTTTTATTTATGATAAGTGGATTCCTATTAAAAGACGTTGATACATTATTTAGACGAATATCCGCAAAAATACCACCATGACCATCTGCCAAGCCATTGTGATCTATTTCACAACCTAAAATGCTCGAAGTGGGCAGGTTGGTTATGATATTATCAATACACGAATGACTACTATTGCGAATAAAAGTGGCAGAATCTATGAGATGCCTGAAGTTGTAACACTTTAATAGACTAAGAAATTCCGTACGCCTTTTGTTGTCCACTAGCAGGTCAATATTGAAATCACCACAGATTACAGATTTCCTATTGAACAAATAGTCTAGTAATTTCTCTAGTCTTTCTAAGAAAATATCGAAATTTTTATTTACAGGATTACGGTAGCAACAGCAGATATATAAACCAGTATCAATATCTTTAACAACACATATTTCGAAACATTCTACTTTATACAATTTATTTATTGCAGCAATGTTTTCTGTTTGCCTATCTACATGTCCCAAGATTAAACTACCGCCTCTTATTTTATTTTTCCTAGTATTACACGAAACAAGTGTATAGTTATTTAGAGTAAACATTTTTGCAGTATTTTCATTCAGGAAGTGTTCACTTATACATAAATAGTCCAATTTCTTCCCTAGAGTGTTTAAATAAACTTCTAATTCATTTATTTTGTTATTTATACCACAAACGTTCTGATGAAATATGTTTAAATTAGTCAAGAAAAAAGTTAGCTTCATTTGGAGGGTTAGATATCATACTCATATTATTGTTAGGCAATAAAACTTTAGATCTACTAGCGTCTTCATAGTCTTCGATGTGTGAGGAATCATCAGTTAGTTCTTCTATGAGTAGTTTCAAATCTCTAAATATTGTGCTTATTCCGTAGTTATTTATTCTTCCTGTTCGTTTGTCAAACATTGTACTGTCATAGGTGAGGTTTAGATTGGAGTCCAGTAGATAAGCATGAAGATAAGTCATTATGTCTAGATATAACCTGTTATTGAAGTTTTCAATTCTTGCGTTATACATGGTTGAGCATCTATCAATTTTAACAGTAGGTACACATAAAATAATGTTTGTGTTGTTGATTGGTGTCAATTTTTGTCTTATATCATAAATTAAATTCACAATCACGTGACTGGGAATTATCCCAGTCACGTTAAAGTCATGTTCTACGATTAATACAATGCAGTAGTCGTTCATTGTGTAACTTTTTAATTCTGTAGTCAAACCTTCTAGTAATCGATGGACCCCACAGTTAGTTTTTATGTGATGATAAATATTGTAATCTTTCAATTCATTTTGTGCAATTGAAAGTATGTTGTTCGTATTATTAGAACTAATTATACATATCCTGTTCTTAGACCTTTTCTTGTTTGATGTCGGTTTATTAATGCACGCTAGAGGTACTTCTGTTATGCTTTCCTTTTTGCCTAATTTCCTTTTCAAGGGACTACTAGTTACTTTTTTGAAGAGGTCATGGACGTCACATTGAGTAGATTTGTCAGCTGTCTGGGGTGTAGGTTTCGGTGTTGACGGTGTTGTTTTATCGGTCAGCTCGAGTGTGTGTTTAGGAACTGTTGGTGTTGTTTTGGCAGTCACTTGGGGTGTAAGCTTGTTTATTTTCGTCCTAGTTTGGGGAGTTACGCTGAGATTTATTATGGGAACTGCTTTGGTATTTTGTTTTTTAGGAGAATTTACAATGTATGTCGCAAGTTTTTTGTAAATATTTTCCTTTTTAGTCAAATTTTCAATAGTCTTTTTGAGATTTGTGTTGTCAATATTTAGGTTTTCTATTTCGGTATGTGCAGCTTCTAATTGAATAGTCAATTCTTTTATTTTATTTTGAAGGATGATAGTATTTTCGCAGTCCTCTTCGAAAGATATGTTTGGTAGACTGTTGCTAGTAGTGCCATCTAGTTCGTTATCTGTTGTGTTTGTGACGTTTGAATCTTCAGTTCTTGTATCTGAGACTCTTCGATTGCGACGTTGCGTGATATTTCCGAAGAAGTTCATTTTAATTTGAAATATTTTAAAACACAAAAAGTGAAACCATTTGCGGGGATCGAACTCGAGTCACGGGCTACTCGAGTAACATGTAGGCCGTATTATGTATACTCGCCACTGTGACTCTTACGTATGTAGTCGAAATTGTTGAACAGTAGGCGCTTCCAAATAAAAAAGTTCGTTAAAGATGTCAGTTGTAATTAGAACGATTTGAATATTTTTTCACTGTGTCACTTTTTGTTGAATCACTTTATTCGTTGTTACTGTTTGTATTTTGTATGTCACACGTTTCTTAGTTAAGTATTTGGCGGTATGTATTTCGTAACAGTCATAAATACCACACACAAAACTGTTTTTATCACAATATTTTGTCCACGTTTATAAGTTTTGCTTACATAGTTCACATTGAATAATTTGTTAGCATAACACTTTCTCACACTTATTGTACTATTTTCTTGATTTTTATGACGTATTTAAGTAGATACTGTTCAAATACCAATTTTACAGATTTTTTTAACATTAGCACAATGTTTGCATGACAGCTAACGCCATCTTTGAGCCACGAAAATAACTATAAAATAAAAGAATAAATACATATCTATATACATACATATAATCAGAATAAACTTTGTCAGGAGAAATAACGATCGGTAGAGGAGAAATAACAATCAGTAGAGGAGAAAAAGAATCCAACAAATCAGCGCAGAGATGTTTCTGCCAACTTCTTACGTATATGCTCACGTATCTTCACTTTAAAAGACAACCGATTGGTTGCCGTCCTGATGTTCAGAGGGAGCGCATTCCAAAGAAAGACCGCCTGGACAAAGAAAGAATAGTGAATGAAACCAGAGCGGTGAGAAGGACATCGTAGAAGACGATTGTTGGTAGAACGAAGATTTTTACTATGGGCAGAGCATAAGCATGGGAAGTCAGGTAAGAAGGAGAAGTGGGTTGGTCGAGAATAGAAAACAACATAGACAGAGCTCTCACCTCTCTGCGCTGCCGAATGGGTAACCATTTTAAAAGCAATCGGTGCCCGGATACATACTTACGAAGATTGAAAACGAATCGAATGCAATTATTGAGAAGGCGGTCAAGTTTATTTAGGAGATCTGCATTCAGGTCATAGTAACACACATCACCATAGTCAATTATGGGAAAGATTAGGGACTGTACAAGCATTGCCTTTATGTGTGTTGGGAGCAGGTTTTTCAACCGATAGAGCAACCGCAACGTTCCGGTGACTTTGTTACTAACAGTCGTGACCTGCTTTCGCCAGTCAAGACAAGTGTCGACATGCAGACCAAGATCCTTAACATCGGAGCTAAACGGAATGACGGAGCTGTCAAAGATTACAGGTGGTACGGTTAAGCCATTCAGTTTTCTTATGCTGTAAGGGCTCCCAATTATGATAGCCTGACACTTGGCAGGGTTAACCGCCACCCCAAATCGATCAGACCAGTCCCTAACCACACCCAAATCCCGGTTAAGCTCATCAATCGCATCAGAAATGTTATCAACACTTGCCTGGCTGTAAAGCTGCAAATTGACGGCATAAAGATGATAAGCAGTGCGAAGCACGGTGGTAATGAGATTAATAAAAACGGAGAACAAAAGAGGAGATAATATACCGCCTTGAGGGACGCCAGCTGCAAGATCACACCAAGACGACGAAGAGTCTCCAGCATGAACAGACTGCTGACGTCCCCGAAGATAAGAGGAAAACCATTCCAATACCTCCGGAGAGACCATAAGATATGAAAGGATGGATAAAAGGACTTCTTGACTGACGGTATTAAAAGCATTGGAGAAGTCAATTAACACTAAAACGGTAACTTTAGTGTCCTCCATTCCTCGCCTTATATCGTCAGTCACTTTAAGGAGAGCTGAAACGGTACTGTGCCCGGGCCTCAAACCAGACTGAAAGGGACTGGTGAGGGAGTTGTGGTGAATAAAGTGGGAGAATTGTTTATGAACACTGGCCTCGAGCACTTTAGACAGAAAGGGAAGGATAGAAATTGGGCGAAAATGACTAGGAAGAGAGGGCTTGGATATCTTAGGTAAGGGCCGAACAAGGGCTTTACGCCACATGGAGGGGAAAACACCGGTGTAAAGAGAGAAGTTTATGATATGGGAAATTGCAGGAAGGAGTTGATCAAGAGCCATTACGATCATATGGCGACTGATATTATCGCAGCCAACGGCTTTTTCATAAAACTATCTAATTATATGGCTCTCTCCCGTCTCATCTCCAAGATACGAGTAATTGCTCGTTATATATACTTAGTCTGGCCATAAATACTGTTACAATTAAAAATAAGATAGATATTACATTTGAATTTGGAATCTGTCATTTTTATACGATTGTTCATTGAGTTTTCTAATTTTGGCGCCAATACATTGTACAATATTTTGCGATATTAAAATGGAGTGGGGTGATAAAGAGAACCGAATCGCTGATTGCATTACACAAAGTTGATATTAGTCAAATGTTTGTGTACCGGGCTATTAATAGGTACAATGCGACCTCTGTTTGTGACAGAAAAAGATCTGGCCGTCCACGTAGTGTTCGTACGAGGTGGTCAAAGCAGTAAGGGAAAGAATTCGAAGAAATCCTGTCCGAAAGCAAAAGATTTTATCTCGGGAGATGAAGATAGCACCCAGAACCATGTTGCGTATTTTAAAAGATGACTTAGGACTTGCAGCCTAAAAGAGACGCACTGGTCATTTTTTAACTGATAATTTAAAAATGAATAAGGTGGTAAAATCGAAACAACTACTGAAGCGGTACGCAAAGGGAGGTCACAGAAAAAAAATTTTACGGATGAGAAAATCTTTACAATTGAGCAACATTTTAACAAACAAAATGACCGTATATATGCTCAAAGCTCTAAGGAAGCTTCCCAATTAGTCGACAGAGTGCAACGTGGGCATTATCCGACTTCAGTGATGGTTTGGTGGGGTGTTAGCTATGAAGGAGTGACTGAGCCATATTTTTGTGAAAAAGGTATCAAAACATCGGCACAAGTGTATCAAGATACCATTCTTGAGAAGGTAGTTAAGCCCCTTAACAACGCCATGTTCAATAACCAAGTATGGTCCTTCCAACAAGACTCGGCGCCGGGTCATAAAGCTCTGTCCACGCAGTCTTGGTTGGAAGTGAACGTTTCGGACTTCATCAGAGCTGAAGACTGGCCGTCGTCTAGTCCCGATCTTAATCCGCTAGATTATGATTTATGGTCAGTTTTAGAGAGTACGGCTTGCTCTAAACGCCATGATAATTAGGAGTCCCTAAAACAATCCATACGATTGGCAGTGAAGAATTTTCCCATGGAAAGAGTGCGTGCTTCTATTGATAACTGGCCTCAACGTTTAAAGGACTGTATTGCAGCCAATGGAGACCACGTCGAATAAGCTGTGCTGTGGGCCCCCCATAGCACAGCATCATGCTGAGTGGAAGCCTTCTTGTCACAGTCATGGCGTGCCAGCAGCGGCCGACTTTTGTTTTGGGCTCGTGATGTGTTTTTTATTTTTCTTATTGTAAAACTCGAGTTAATTATATTTTTGTATGCACGTGTTTCTGTGACAAATAAACATATTTTTCTTTCTTTCTATTTTAAATTGTTTTATATTTATGTATTAAACTAACACACTGTAAAAGTAATAAATATTATTTGCAATAATTTTTTTTTTCTTCGTGACAATATTTATGGCAAGACTAGGTATAACCCTGAAAACATGGAAC
Source organism: Dicycla oo (assembly GCA_948252095.1). Classification (NCBI taxonomy): domain Eukaryota; kingdom Metazoa; phylum Arthropoda; class Insecta; order Lepidoptera; family Noctuidae; genus Dicycla; species Dicycla oo. Next base: position 6,914,419 of record OX411721.1, on the reverse strand, counting down.
AAGTTTATGGGGGTCTACCTATATTGACTGAATACTATTAGTGGATCTGCTTTTACAGTTTTCTAGAAAAGTTTGTTACGAAGTAATTTGGCATGGTCTTAAGTGGGCGTAATGAGAGGTGAGTGAATACCCATTAGGAAAGAAAAAGCAACATAAAATTCTATCAATACAAATCAATGAGTCACAAAGATTTTCATGTCTATCGAATAAAATACTTGGATGAAAAGTGAATAATCGATCAACAGCGATTAGTCCAGTCAACAAAGGGGGTGTAGAGTGCGTGAGCACTGAGCAGGGACCTAAGCGATTCCTTTAGAAACTTGTTCATGGTGCTTAGGGAGTGAATATACACTCACCGGCACGGAATCTTGGCCAAGCGCGTATTTCGCGATAACAAGAGCTTTAAGTGTTTCCTATGATTATTTATTATGAAGGTAGGTCTAAAAAATGTTTACCTTTAGTTCAAGAGGGTAATTTATCATGTTTGAGTGCAATATGACGTTATTTTTAAGTTTTAGTTGAACCCGGTCATCTGAGCGACTAAGTTGCTGTTTTAAATTTGTGTTTTGTGAAAGTTTATTGTTAGGTTATTCAATTATTGTGATATCGTACTGTTACTTCAATAACTAAAGGTGATTTAATTCCAATAAAAATGCCATTAACACCATCACAGGTTGCACAAGCTGTAGCATTGATCGAACAAGGGCTGACACAGCGAGAAGTTGCTGTTATACTGAATGTACCACGTTCATCGATGCAGTATGCGCTGAAACGATACCAGGAGACAGGCCGCTACTCCCGCAGACCAGGCAGCGGAGGCGTCAGATGCACATCAGCCCGGGATGACCGCTTTATTGTCCTGGAAATTTTGAGAAACCGCTACCTCACCGCTGTTGAGATACGCCAGCGACTCCAGTTCACAAGAGGTGTCAATGTTAGTGAACGTACAGTGAGAAGACGAATGGAGGAAGTGAATTTACAAGCTCGTAGACCAGCACGTGGCCCAGAACTTCGCAGAAGTCACCGAGTAGCTCGACTTCGATTCGCACGAGAACACGTCAACTGGACCCATGAGCAGTGGGCTCGAGTACTGTTCACAGATGAGTGTCGAATCGCTTTACGAGCTCCAGATGGTCGGAAGCGAGTGTGGAGAAGAAGAGGAGAGCGGTTTTTACCCATTACCACCACACAAACTGTTAGTTTTCATGGAGGCTCTATAATGGTTTGGGGAGGAATAAGTTCCGATGCACGTACGGAGTTAGTTATCGTCGATAACCGATTAACGGCAACACGATACATCGAGGAGATTCTTCAGGAACACGTGTTACCATATTCAGGGTTTATTGGATTTGACGAATTCCTCCTAATGCACGATAACGCGCGCCCACACGTTGCACATTGCGTGGAGGAATACCTTACAGAGGTTGGTATTCAAAAATTGCAGTGGCCAGCTCGTAGTCCAGACTTAAATCCAATAGAGCATATCTGGGACAAGCTTAAAAGAAAAATAAAGTCCTCCTCCAACCCGCCTGAAACTCTGAATCAGCTTCGAAATGCAGCACTGACCGCTTGGGAAAGCATACCACAAGTTGAGATCAGAAACATCATCCAAAGTATGCCAGAACGAATGCAAGCTGTTATCGGGGCTAGGGGAGGAAACACCCGATATTAAAATGCAAACACAACGAAGACTTTTTGGTTATTTTTCATTTTGTGTTCTTTTTAAATTGACAGTGTTAAAACCAATATTTTTGTGAAACTGCTTATTTTTTTAAAGATTACTGCTGGTGCATCATTTTTTCAATAACTGAGTTACAAAACCATAAAAAACCCTAATTTAGTGCATAAACCCATAATATAGTGAAAATTAAATATTTAAATAGAAATTATCGGCAAGTTATTGGTGGCCAAGTTTCCGTGCCGGTGAGTGTACTAAAAGTCCTGACGTCACCTCCGCCGTGTCGTCCTGGCTCACCTCGTGGTGAGCCGAAGTTGGGGGCAAAGTTCCCACTTTTGGGTTTTTCGTTGATATCCCCTTTTGGGCTATTCGTTGACTGGACTAGATAAGCTGTGACCGAAGCACAGAGCACACAAAAGTATTCAAACAAGTACTAATAACATATAAGATTCACAATGGCGTAAATAATTTTGCACAAAATGTATGATTAGTTTCAACCAGGAAAAACATTGTTCGTTATTTACAAGTTTGTTATCATGATAATGGAGGTATGTTATGAACTTATGACATAACTAACTTTTGATAAAAAAAAAAAAAATAATAAAAAACGCGGGCGAAGCCGCGGGGCTTCGCCCGCGTTTTTTATTATTTTTTTATTAGCAATTTTCGTTCCACTGCTGAGCAAAGGCCTCCTTACTCTCCTTCCACCTGTCTGTTCAGAGCTGCCGAGGACCAATCTTTATTAAAGGAGTCCAGCTTACCCCGCTCCGTCTGGGCCTGCCGCGATGTCGTTTGCCATCGTAGCGAACGCCCTAAGCGGGACCCAATGGGTCGTAATTTTGATTCATTAATCGTCTGACATGTCGCAGATGTGTCCAGCCCTATTCCATTTAAGCGTGGTAGCTTTCCGAGTGATATCAGTTATTTTAGTGATGGAACGGATTGTTGTATTCTTAACCTGGTCCACAAGTTTGATACCCAGAATACTCCGTTCCATAGCTCTCTGGAAAGCCCCACGGGAACATACTACTGATAAAAAGTAGGTATCCTATATCCTAATCCACGTCACGGTCTACATGTGTAACAATTTCTTCGAAATCCGTTCAGCCGTTAAGTTGTTGTGTGCACGTCTGTATTTCTCGCACAATTGGCGAATTATTCTTGAAGATGGGCACTAGCGATCTATTGCACCATTCTTGTGGGATCCCTCCTTCATGCAATAACTTATTAAAAAATAAAGCCAGCCATATACATCCATCTTCTTTTAAACATTTCCATACTTCTACTGGTATATCATCTGGGCCCACGGCCTTTCCATTTTTCATACTTTGAACTGTCTTTCTTACTTCAGCTATGCTAATTTCCCTCACCTAACCCATACTTACTTGTACCTCTTTGAGCACACCATTCCATTTTTTCTCTTCGTTCATTAGCTTTTCAAATTAAATCTTTCATCATTCTTTTATTTCGTTATATCTTTAGACAGAACCTTACCGTCGTCGTCTTTCATACATTTAAAGTGAATAGTATCTCTCGTCCTCCTTTCTCTAGCTTTAGTAGTCCGGTAGAGCTCTTTCTGGCCTCTAGTGCTGTCCAGTGAGTCATACAACTTCTCCTGCGCCTTAGCCCTCGAAACTGCTACCGCCTTTTTTGCCTTTCTCTTCCAGGCAAACTTAATGCACATCATCTAAGTTACGACGGGGCTGCGGCTATCTATACGTTAGCCTTTAAAATGAATAGTCAAACCCCGAATCCTAACCGAAGGCGACGATCGTTTGTATGAATTTTATTATAACGTACTAACGCGACTTATTGATCGCGCGAGTACATCATATTCATATAAAGAATGCGACGATCGCATACTCGTGCGACTAGCGTTTTCGGTCTGAACGCGGCCAGAGATATAAGATATATTAAAGAGTATCTTTATTTTTAGGATAATTTAATTAGGCTTTTTACCATGATAACTTTTTTGTATATTCTCGGTTATAGAGATTAGCGCTATAAGATTAACCTACTTTTATTACCCGACTGCCCCAGAAGGAGGGTAATGTTTTTCGAGAGTACGTATATGTATGTATGTATTGTCTATTTCTTTGGCACGCTCTGTAGCCTAAACTGCTTGATGGATTTTAACATATGAGGTGTCGTTAGATTCGTTTTAATTGTGGGAGTGACATAGGCTATATAATATTTATATATTAGGTTGGGGAAAAAGTATTTTCGCATTATAGTATGTATGAACTTGTAATAAAATCTCTTTGGCTATACTATTTGTATCTGGCTGGTTTTGGTATCATTGAAAGTTTATATTTTAAAGAACATAATTCCAAATTCAAATTAGGAAAATGTGTGATTTTCATTTGTTTTTCGTACCGTCAAGATGAGTGAATCTAATGAAGAAATTCGATACATTTTAAAATTTTATTACAAAAAAGGTAAAAATGCAACGCAAGCCGCGAAAAATATTTGCGATGTTTATGGACCTAGTGTAGTGTCTGTGAGAGTAGCACAAATTTGGTTTAAGCGTTTTCAATCCGGAAATTTTGATGTCAAAGATGCACGTCGCTCTGGTCGCCCTATTACGGATAAAATGGATGCCATTTTTGAAAAAGTGGAGCAAGATCGGCATATCAGTAGTTACGACGTAGCTGAAGAACTGGAAATTGACCACAAAACAGTTTTGGCGCATTTGAAAAAAACTGGGTACACAAAAAAGCTCGACATTTGGATACCTCACGAGGTCACTGAAAGAAACCTAATGAACCGTGTACTCATTTGTGATTCTTTATTACGACGTAATGAAACCGAACCATTTTTGAAGAAGCTGATAACTGGTGATGAAAAGTGGATCACGTATGACAAGAACGTGCGAAAAAGGTCGTGGTCAAAGGCCGGTCAGGCTTCACAGACTGTGGCGAAACCCGGGTTAACTCGCAACAAGGTGATGCTGTGTGTGTGGTGGGATTGGAAGGGCATTATTCATTATGAGCTGTTACCACCAGGCAGGACCATCGATTCTGAACTCTACTGCGAACAACTGATGAGATTAAAGCAAGAAGCTGAGAGAAAGCGGCCGGAATTAATCAACAGAAGGGGTGTGGTTTTTCATCATGATAACGCTAGACCTCACACATCTTTAGCCACTCAGCAAAAATTAAGAGAGTTTGGCTGGGAGGTGTTAATGCATCCGCCGTATAGTCCTGACCTTGCACCTTCAGATTTCCACCTGTTTCGGTCTCTTCAGAATTCTTTAGGCAGTGTCAGGTTAACATCACGAGAGGACTGCCAAAACCACTTGTCGCAGTATTTTGACCAGAAGTCCCAAAATTTCTATAGCAATGGGATCATGTCCCTACCTACAAGATGGCAAAAAGTTATCGAACAAAATGGTATCTACATACTTTAGTTAAATGTAAATAAACTATATTAAAAAATGTTTTGAATTTTCTTAAAAAATGCGAAGAAACTTTATCCCCAACCTATTATTACGTAGTCTGGTCACTACAGTGAGTTACGCACTACAACCATTTATACATCAAATGAAAGGGTATAAAATACAGATTTACACCACATTAAAATTATTCGAAATGTCCTCTTGCTTCGCTACAAGCCTTCAATATGCAAGGCCAGTCATCAATCGAAGCACGCACGACGTTCATGTCAATATCAGCGACTGCTTTAATCAGGGATGCTTTAAGTGACTCCAAGTTGCGATGGGGTTTAGCGCAGACCTTCTCCACTAAGTGCTGCCATATTTTGTAATCCAAGGGATTCAGGTCTGGACAGGATGAGGGCCAATCCTCATGCCTGATAAAGTCGATTCCACGGGTCGTGAACCAGTTTTGGGTACTTTTCGCCTTATGAGCCGGCGCAGAATCCTGCTGGAATACCCAGTGCTTGTTTTCGAACATTGTTTGTGAAAGAGGTTCCACAATGTTTGTTAGGACTGTGTTTTGATATACAAAGGCACTGGTTTTAATTCCTTTTTCACAAAAAAACACCTCCGTTGGGCCCAAATAGGACACCCCAAGCCAAACCATGAATGCCGAAGGGTGATGACCAAGCTGAACACGTGGCACACGTCTGCTCGCTTCTTCACTAGAGTGTGCATACACTTTATCATTTTGTTTGTTGAAACTCTCCTCAACATTAAAAAATTTTTCGTCTGAAAAATGTATTTCGCGGTATTTTTTTCCCGCGTACCGCCTTAACAAAACTCGGCTTCTTTCGAGTCTGATTTTCTTCGGCGTTAAGAAGATGTGCTGTTTTTTTTCTATAGGCACGCAGTCCTAGGTCTTCATTTAACACGCTTTTAACAGTAGTTCTGTTTAGTCCAATCTGCAGAGCCAACATTTTTTGCTTGCGGACAGGATTCCGTTGGATTCGCGCCTTCACTGCTTTGATGACCGTTGTAGTCCGAACAGTACGAGGTCGACCGCTCCTTTGTTTGTTTGTCTTCTAATCTTGAATCTGCCCTGAATCGTTTGATAGTACGATAAATAAATCTCAGAGGAATTTTCAAATTTTTCAGCAGTTTGAAAATCTCAGTTGGCGCGTGACCGCAACGATGCAATGCAATTACTGCGAGTCTGTCTTCTTTGCGCGTCCACTCCATTTAAGAAAATGAACAAAATTCCAGAAACCCTTTGTTTTTATTTTCTTTAAATATTCAAATTTCGAATGCCCATAATATTTTCCTCGGCTTGCATTCTAAATTCGAAATTGCTAACATTATTGGTATCAAATGAATACTTATGTAGTAATGAGTAATGAGTCAATTCCAAATATATAAGGTGTATCTATTCATTCAGAACATTTATGTTCGCATAATTCGTCAAAATGTACTGAACAGCTGAATTTTATTCCCGATTTCAGGTTTGGTCCCATAGTAAAAGTTGTTCATAATGATGAGTATAATGACCCCTTTAGAGATTTCGTGTATGAATAGATACACCTTATATATTATTAAAACAAAAAATTTGGAATAAAAAAAATATTTTAAAAACAAAAAACTCGACTTCAAAACCAATAACCAAATATGGTGTAACTTTTATTTGTCCCCGCCTGCAGTACCAAAATTCTATAGAATATAATGCTTGTTTTACTATAGATTATAATGCGTGTTTTAGCAGTCGGAATTTTTGTTTTTTTTAAATATTTTTTTTACATATTAGTCGTAGTATTTGTATTGTATGGATGGATATAATTGTTACATAGATAACATCGGGCGAACAGTTTATTGCGATTCCACGAGACCAACCGATTGCACCGTGCGTTGGATGCGCCTCCCACGTGAACCCACAGGCTGCGGGCGTCAGCGACCTGGCGTACCTTGGAGTGAGGCATCTCGACCTCCACGAACCCTCCGTCAAACATAGCTTGGAGAGTGTTATTGATGTAGAAAGACAAGTTCAAGTAAGTAACAACATTGCTAGATAGCTATATCAGATATATTAAAGTAACTAGAACTACATTACTTTGAAATTTGGTTTGCAGGTGGTAAATGGTGTCCGATATGTTTTAACTCTATCAATTAATTCCAACCATTGTACTGAAGTAGAAACTGAAAACTGTGCTTCATCTAAGACCTGTAAGATAACTATTCTTGTGAAACCGTGGGTTAAACTGTCCAACGGTGGAAATTACAGAGCAATCCTAGCAAATAATTGTACAGATGAATGGCAATACGGAGATAATGGTGAAGTTTTGCCCGAACTGTCTGCTGATAACAATCAGATTAAGGGAAATACATCTATCGATCCTAGTGACAGTACTGCTTTTGAGGGCGATATACAGGTTAAATATAATACAAATGTTGAATCCCAGCCCAATCAGGAAAGGTCCCTTACAGACGAGGATATAAAAAAAATACAAGAGCAAATAATTTCGAATACTCAATTTCAAGAAGTCACTGAATCATCAAGGCAGTCTTTCACTTTATCTCCTGATGCGTCTGAAGCAAGCAAGCAACATGTTTTCAAAGACCAATCTGGTAATCATAATGAAAATTTTATTATCGTTACTGAATCCGAAAAAACAGAACAAGCTTTTAACATAAATCTGGATAAAAAGAAAGCTATTGATGAAATGTTAGATTTTTTTGACTTTTCGGGATTTAAACCTAAATCTGAAGTTGAAGATGTTGTTCCAAGGGTTAGGCGAAGTTATGATTATGATTTGCAAATGCTGTCACTGGCGAAAGATTTTCATGGCATTAAAAATAGTATAGAAAATGCTCGTTTTATGTACGAAATGGCCCAAGCTATGGTTGACTACTTGAATGAGATGGATTTGGGGGTAAAAAATAGAGCAGTAAAAAATGTCGTGAGAGCTGAAGAAGAAACGGAAAATCTCCGGCGTTTTGTATACATACAAGCGCGTGTTTCGACACCTTGTGATAAAGTTGAATGTGAACCGAGAGACGTGGATACTCAAATTTGTAATGGTGTTATTGATTGCTCGAATGAAAACAGTCCACAAGTTCTAAATACTTTCTGTCACAATGATAACAAAGAAAGTGAGTATAAGGAAAACATTAAAGAAATATCTCTCGATGATCCTGTTCTACGCAAAATGGCCGAAGAGGCCGTAGAAAAAATTGAATCTGATTCAAAATCTCAGTACGCTTTGAAAATAAATAAAATAGCGTCGGCTATTACTCAGGTAACATCTGGAACATTGACAAAATTTTCAGTTATCGTTGAGAACTTAAAATGTAATAAAAGCGTACCATTGCCATTACGAATAAACTGCACAGTTCTAGAACAATTAGGATCAAAAATTTGTGATGTTATTGTCCATGAGAGACATTGGCTTAAACAAAAGAAAATATCATATACTTGTACAGAGAGACCGATAGACATGAGAATATCGAATAGTAAAAAAGTGAACAAAAATGTTACTGTAGACGACCCACAAATTATTGAAATGTTGCAAGAAGTCATACAATATTTAGAATCGCAATCTGTTAAAACTAACAAACAGAAGATAGTAAACGTAAAATCTATTTCTTCTCAAATTATTGCTGGATTCTTGACTAAAATAGAATTTGTCGTTGGTTATACTGATTGCACAGACGAAGATTACTCAAGAGATCAAATAAACAAATGTGAACTGTTGAAAAGCGAAGGACTTCGTTCATGTCGAGCACAAATATGGGACAGATCATGGATTATGGATGGGAGACAAATTGAAGTTTCATGCGATGATGCTTCGAAAACTAACGACATTGTCAATACGAGGAAGAAAAGATCTATTGCTAGTGATCAGGAACAACAAATTTCAAGTAAAGATAATGGTATTGACTATAAAAAATTAGCCACTGAATCTTTACATAAGTTTATGGAGTCTTCATCCAGTCACCAACATTATGAAATCGTAAAGGTTGACAAAGCTGTAGTTCAAGACATTTCTAGAAAATTAATAAAAATAGATTTTTCAATCTCACCCACAAATTGTCTGATTGATAATGATGGTATTTTGTCGTCGTTTAAATGTGACATCGTGAATCCTAAAAATATATTACACTGCCATTCTAAAATATTAGAAAATAATTGGATGGATAAAAAACAATATTTTGTTAAATGCAACGTAAAGTACCAACAGAAAAAAAACCCTAACGTGTTAAAGGAACACAACCCAAGTGATTCCAAATATTATCAGCTAGCAGAGCAATCATTGGCAAAATATCTCCACGATACTCGCAATCCACCTCACATAATTGTTCGAGTGGAAAAAGTTACCACACAAATAGTTTATGGACTACTAACAAGGATAGACTTTATAATATCTCCAAAGAACCAGAACATCAGTAATATCAAAACTGTACGTTGTCATTCCGAAATTTTAGAAAAACGTTGGATGAAGACAAAGACATTTAATGTTTCTTGTCAGATGAAAAATAAAGAACTCTTAGTTAAAATAAATACGGATAATCCTAAATACATGCAAATTGCTGTGGAGTCATTGCAGAAATACATAAAAGATAAACCGGAATCGAAGCTTGTACGTGTGGCTTTTGTAGATAAGGTGGAACAAAAAGGGGATACAATCAAAATCGGATTTATTGCGTCTCATGCAGAAGAAGGCGATGGGGATACCTTTTGTTATGCCGAAGTATCCGAAACAAGAGAGCCTAAAAATGACATTGAGGTGAAATGCCATTTAATAGGCAAAATATATAGAAAAGCCGAAATCACAGAAGATGATCCAAATTACTACAAATATGTACAATTAGCTGAAGAGTCTCTCCGTAGTTATCTTCAGAAAATTAACAGTTTGCTTTATACTCTTTTAAGTATAGAAAGTGTAACGGTGCAGTGGGATGAAGGCATTGAGACTGTTATTAACTTTACCATATCTTCGATAAATTCAGAGAACATCGAGTTAATACAGGGAAAACAATGTATTGCTGAAATACTAGAACAGCCATGGTTACATAAAAAGAACATTGACGTTAAATGTGAATCAGAAAAAGACTTGTACAGGACCAAACGACGGGCTTCTAATTCTACGGTCCGTAGGCAATTCACATTAGGTGGCATGAAGGAACACGATTCAGCCAACCCTGAGTACAAAGCGCTGGCAGAGGAATCCTTGCGAAAATATGTGGTTGAATCTGGTATCACAGAACCTCTGGAAGTAGCGTATGTTGAAAAGGTGACAACGCAAGTCGTTGCAGGTTCACTGACGTGCATCGATTTTCTGGTATCTGGTAGCCCAGATTCTGAAACAATTAAATGTCACTCAAAGATCTGGGATCGGCCCTGGCTTAACAAAAAAGAAATCAATGTTTCTTGTCAGAACGATAGTCATCAGTCAAGAGGTAAAAGACAAATAGTCGGTGGTTTAAAAGATCAAGATCCAACTGAACCTCGGTACAAAGCGCTGGCTAAGGAATCCTTGCGAAAATATGCTATAGATTCTGGTATCACAGAACCTCTGGAAGTAGCGTATGTTGAAAAGGTGACAACGCAAGTCGTTGCAGGTTCACTGACGTGCATCGATTTTCTGGTATCTGGTAGCCCAGATTCTAAAACAATTAAATGTCAGTCAAAGATCTGGGATCGGCCCTGGCTTAACAAAAAAGAAATCAATGTTTCTTGTCAGAACGATAGTCATCAGTCAAGAGGTAAAAGACAAACAGTCGGTGGTTTAAAAGATCAAGATCCAACTGAACCTCGGTACAAAGCGCTGGCTAAGGAATCCTTGCGAAAATATGCTATAGATTCTGGTATCACAGAACCTCTGGAAGTAGCGTATGTTGAAAAGGTAACAACGCAAGTCGTTACAGGTTCACTGACGCGCATCGATTTTCTGGTATCCGGTAGCCTAGATTCTGATGCAATTAAATGTCACTCAGAGGTTTGGGATCGGCCCTGGCTCAAGGAAAAAGACATAAAAGTTTCTTGTCTCGCAATCAATGCAGGAGTAAAAAGAGATCTGAGATTGCCTGGTGGTACATCAGAAGATAATCTTATCACATCTCAATACAAAGTGCGGGCCAAGGAATCGATCCGAGGAAATATCAATACAAAAGGTCTAAAGCATGTTGACATTTTACGAGTTCACGGCGATGAAGAACAAGATCCAAATAAGCTTAAATATAAACTACTGGCTGAAGAATCCTTACGTAAATATTACAAAAAGAAGAACACTTCTTATCATAAAGTAGTCGAAATGCATCGCGTTGTGACTCGTGTGGTTTCTGGTTTAAAGTATAAAATAGATTTTACTGCTGCACCGACAGCATGCCCGGTAAATGTTACCATCGCGCGCGCACGCAGTTGCAAGGCAGATGATGACGTTCTTCTATATTGTCACAGTGAGATTTGGGATCAACCTTGGTTAAGGAAGAAAAAAATTGGCATCCAATGTAATGACAATGATGACTCTGCAGAACATAAATCGGATAATAATTTGTCTTTAAAGCCATCTGATCCTCAAAAAAATAATGTTGAAAAGTATATGAAACTGGCACAAGAAGCTTCTGAGAAATATTTAACGACATCGAATAGAAAATACGCCCATAACGTTACAGAAATTCTCAGCGCTAGTGAACAAGTCGCCGACGGCATTCTTACTAATATTGATTATTTACTTTCACCAACCACATGTTTGCGGAATGAAAGTACTAATAATACTTCTTGTAAGATGAAACAACCATTGGTTGTCTTTAAATGTAATGCTAACACACGCATTCGCCATGATGAGAAAGAAATTAATGTCACATGTACAAAAAATAGCAAAACAAATGGTAAAAAGCGTAAACGCGAATCAGGTGTCAGAAATATTAGAGAAACAGGTGACGATGATGATGAACTAGATGAAGATACTATTTACTACTACGCCGATCGTGCTGTTCAACATATAAATGACAAATCGAATTCCAATAATTTACATAAACTAATATCTATACATGCCGTGCAAAATAGTGTACAAATGGACACCTTGACGGTTAAAATGTTCATTGAATTAGCCGAAACATATTGTTTACGGCATCACAAGTCACATGATCTTCGAGATTGTGAAGAGATGGGTGGTTTGAACCATAGACTATGCTTGGCTAGACTGTGGCCTTCACCCGATGATGAACTGATAGTAAGACACGTATCTGTTATTTGTGACGATGAAGAAGATTTTGTGTCAATTACTGGTGTGAACATAGCCGAACTAATCAGGATAGCCGTTGCTGTCCTTGAGCAACATCCTGAAAATAAATTCAAATTGGTCCATCAAGGTGAGCCACAGGTTATACCAAGCCTCGATTCACGACGTCCTTTTAAACTTAATTTTGTAGTTGCTATTACGAACTGTTCCAAAGATGCCGATCTAGACAAAGACCCCTTCCAATGTTACATTAATCCAAATATACCCCCGAGGAGCTGTCACTCTTTTATTTGGTTGAAGGCAGAAGCCAAATATATTAGTAACATCGACTCGCAATGTAAGCCGTTAGCATTAGCACGTTATAAGAGATCAGCTCTGGATCCAGAAAATGTAACTTCAGACTATTCAGAAATACAGAAGCTGGTGACAGCATCTTTAGAGCAATTAGAAATGCAATCGCTGCATAGATACAAACAGAGAGTTCTTCAGATTAACAGTCACTCTACAAAGATAACATCGGGAAAAGTAACCACTATTGACTTTGATGTCGGCTACACTTCTTGTTTAAAATTCGAGTGGGTTGCAAACATAACTACTTGCAATTTTCTCGATCATTTGCCGCGGAGGCGTTGTGTGGCGCAAGTATGGGAAAGATTATGGATTAGGAACGGAAAAAATATTGATGTGAATTGTGTTGATGACGAGACACCTTTGGAATCTCACATTGAATTTGAAAGTGCTGAAATGGCCAACGAGTTGGCGAAACAGGCTTTGAAACACATCGAAGCAAAGTATCCTCACCCGAGCAAACAGAAAGTTGTTAGGATATTTTCATTGGAGAAGCAAGTAATTGCTGGTATTCATTACAAAATGAAAGTTGAAGTTGGCTTCACAGATTGTTTAGCATTGAGTGACCAAAAAGACTGCAAGTTACTAAATAATCATGGTCTTAACAAGTTTTGTCGTGTTAATGTATGGATTCGACCATGGACTGAGCACCCTCCTAATTTCCGAGTGTCGTGCGACTTCCAAGAGGGCACTACACGCGATTTGTACCACCATGTACAAGCTGAACATTTGTTTTATAACTTTTTGACAACTTACAGCCCTAGTTATGTAAACAATTATTCTCAAATGCATAAAAGATTTGAGATATTTAAGGACAATATTAAAAAAATTCACGAGTTGAATGTCCACGAGAAAGGGACAGCTGTATACGGGGTGACTCGGTTCACTGATTTAAGTTATGAAGAGTTCAGTAGTACATATATGGGTTTAAAAACGAATCTAACTAATGAAAACCAGGTCCCTATGAAGCAAGCTGATATTCCAAATATTAAACTACCTCCAAACTTCGACTGGAGGGACTATGATGCCGTGACGGATGTGAAAGATCAAGGCTCTTGTGGCAGCTGCTGGGCGTTCAGTGTCACTGGTGAGATTTTAAATATCTTATTGCGAAGCAAAGAACAATCGTATGGTCTCCGACCAGTCTTGTTTTAATACGTACATTTCTTTTACAGGAAACATTGAAGGTCAATGGAAGATGCAGTCGGGACAACTTGTATCTCTCTCTGAACAAGAGTTGGTGGACTGTGACAAGCTGGATGAAGGCTGTAATGGTGGATTGCCTGATAACGCTTACAGGTATATCACTAGGTCAAAGCATAATTTTTAGGTGAAGTGATTTGCCAGGTCTGCACTCCCCGAAGAGGTAGGCAGGGGATAGCACACTTACATTTCGTTTACATTTCGTTACATGTAACTATCGTATGTACTGTTTACATGAGCCAATTTTTTATCAAGATACTCTCGTCGTGTAAATGAGGCTTCAAAAGTCTCGTGCAACAGTGATTAAATCATGATCCGCATTTGAGGAATACTAAACTGATTTACTCATTACATTGCCGTTTATAATTTTTATGCACTTCTAAAGATTGCACACCACTACTCGCGAAGTTAAGCGAATACGAGAGGCGAGGCACTTCGGTTCGCTTTGTGCAACCGTTTTTGACCGCTTTCGTCGAAGCAACTTCGCGAGTGTAGTGCAGGCTTTACTGTTGCCTAGGTGTACCGTATCACTATCACTACATATTATAAAACAAAGTCCCCCCGCCGCGTACTGTCTGTCTGTCTTAACGCGATACACTCAAAAACTACCGAACGGATCCTCATACGGTTTTCACCAACGGACGGAGACAATTATGAGGAAGGTTTTGGTGAGTAATTCACTAAGGTTTTGTGTTTTCTGTAGGCGTCGTTTAGGCTACGGTGATTCGGGCTTATATTTCTACTTTTCTCGCTTTTCTGTTTCCGAAATCCTTGATAGTTTAAGGAGAAAAGAAAGGAAATATGTTTATTTGCGGTAAACATGACGCTAAGAAATAACACTGACACAAAACAAAAAAAAATAAAGAACAAGTTGGGGGAAAATATACATTACATCCACGGGAAACGGCAGTTTCATGTACTTATATCCATAATGGTCTAATATGGCATCGTCTATATTGTTGCTAAAAGACTATGACTAAAGGTGGTGTCTTTTTATTTTTCTCGCGGCCATCTACCGAGCGTTGTTTTTCTAGTACAGAATAGTGTAACAAACGAATCTGTTTGTTAACTATTTGACATGCGTATCGCTAAACTCAGTCCGAAATGAGATATAAGAGTTAGAAGTGTGCATGTATTTATTAGGTTTGTAGGCAATTTTCGACTCCTAGGTGCAAGGTTAGTGTTAAGTTGCCACAAAATAGATAACCGTTACATGTGGATATTTGAATATTCGGTACACCCCCTTCCGTGCATTGATTGGGGGTCAAAAATTGCCTACAAACCTAATAAATACATACACACTTCTAACTCTTATATGTATCTCATTTCGGACTGATTTTAGAGATATGCATGTCAAATAAGTTTCGTTTGTTACACCATTCTGTACTAGAAAAACAAGATTTGGTTGACGGCCGTGAGAAAAAAAAGACGCCAATTTCAGGCATTGGCTTTTGTTAACCTGTCTAATCTTTTATCAGTTTTAATTCATAAAGCGCGACCGACGCGCATGCGCGTTTTCGGACGTTCACCATGTGCTTGGTGGCGCGTATGCGCGTCCATACAATTTACATAACTTTCTTCGAGTACGGCGCGCCGCACCTGTGCGTTCGTTGTGCACCTCTATTGTTTCGAAAACATCGTAAAATAAGGGTCGGTAAGGGTGTCTACACCCAAGATATTTTTTGCATGCGCCCGAGCGTTTGCCACACAGGATAAGTGTAGCATAAAGAAGCGTTTGCATAAATTTCGCTAAGAATTCGCTAAGAATTAAGCAGATAATGTGTTAATAAAGAAAACGACCTTTGTGCGCTTGCTATACCTGGGAGCCTTCGGTGGAGTGATGGGGGTTGTTTGAGCATACGTATTGTCTCAAGAGTAAAGTCCAAAATCGCTTAAAGTAATTCAAGGTCAGCATCCAAGTTTAGTGTCGGCAACTATACTGTGACTGGAATACTTAGCAAAACTCGTAATGCCATACGGCTGTCAAATTGTTTAAATATATAAATTTGAGAATTTTCACCACATAATTATTGAATTTTTTGAAAAAGACTGACATGACATAATTTCTTCATGCAAAACATCGACGTTAATATCCAATGAATCATTTGCTGAAATTTTTTCCTACAAACGATTGTCAGGTCGAGCTGCCGTTGACAGTAAATATTTTTATTCATGTTAGAACTTATACTTATTTTTATTAATATTACTGCAAAATTTACTTTAAAAAAGTAAAAACCGACTTCAAAAACCTAAACCGAATAAAATAACTTTCATAAAAAAAACTTAACGGCTTCTGAAGTCGGTGCCAAGCTAAGGTGCATTGACAATGAAGAATTGAAAACACCGACTTCAGAAGCTGTTAAGTTTTTTGTCGCCGCAGCACGATAATTATAATTGAACAGCATCGCTATAGTAATTGAATTATCATTAAACAATATAAGGAGTTGAGAATAACATAAAATGAATACACTTTTAATAGACATTAATATAAAAGGCCTCTGCCCAGCAGTGGGACAATAAAGGCTAATAATAATAATAATATACTTTTTGATAAACCATACAACAAAACTTAAAGAAAAATAACCCAGATATAATTTTAAAATACCATAATGAACCATACTACAGAATTTATTCAAAAACTGCCGGATAGGAGGTGACATGACAGATGTCACCTCCTATCAAACAACAACCAACAACAAGAAGAAAATAGCAAAGAGATGAGAAGATGTTAACAAGGTCAGTAGCTCGTCGCGCACACCTTCCACCTCCGGACTCGTCGCTCAGCTCCGCCTCGCCGCCGCTGCTACCTAGCCCCATCGAGAGTGCTGTGACAGCGGCCATGGCAGTTGCGTCGAGCTCGAGCGACGAGTACTTCTCTCCACCGACGTCGCCACCACCTGCACGTCGGCCGGGAAGAGGCCGGCCACCGAACGGCATGGGACCTAGGGGCCAACCGGCCCCGAGCCGGGTCCCCGCTGCCGGTGGTTGTGTGCAGCGCATGAAATGGACTCAACAAATGAATGAGAACGTCATGCGCGCATATTACGGGGCAACAGTGGGGCGAACTAACCTCACTGCGTACCGCGATAGGATGCTGTCTCTGTTCCAGGCGCTTCAACCAGCCATCAACGTCTCGGCCCAACGGCTGTCTGATCAGGCGCGGGTTATCCAACAGAATCACAGATTGGACGACGCTGCGCTTGATAGTCTGCGCTTAGAGGTACTGAGCAACCGTATTGTCCCTGTCCCGACACAGACCGCGGTGCAACCTCCAGTAAGTGATATAATCCAACTGCGGTCCTATGTTAATGATGTGGAGGGGGGCGATGAGGTTGTTACGGTAAGTAATCAGTGTAACGACCGATTGAGGAGCGCGCTGGAGGATGCGATTCGGGAGTTTAGAACTGCTCCAGTCCAACTTGGACCTCGTTTACCTCGCTTGCCTATGCACAAAACGAATAGGTCGTTGGTGTGTGCCTTGGATTCGCTGCTTGGTTCTTATTTTGAAAGCAGCGATGACCTCTTAGATACGCACTCGATCTTGTATTGCGCGGCTATTGCGGCGTGTCGTGTAGCCAATGTTACATTTCCAAATTGTGATATAGCTACACGACCAAAACCCGCCGTTCCAGCCTGGCAGTGCAGGATCGAGCAGCGTATCGAGGGGACCAGGGTGCTCATCGGCAAACTATACTGCTTCAGGGAGGGCAATGCTCGCCCTAGAGTGATGCGCTTTGTGAGGCGGGCGTTTTCGGGGACTCGAATCAGGCCTCAAGAATATATGTCCCGTGTCACAGAGCGCATTGACTTCCTGAAGCAGAAGGTCTGTGCATGGGCAAGCCGTATCCGTAGGTATAAGCGACGGGTTGAACGGTATACCCAGAATCGCATATTCCAGCGTGATCAAAGGTGGGTGTATAGAACATGGGAGCGACCTGAGCAAAATGTGGCAGACGTATGCCGCCCGGATGATGATGCCACTAGCATATTCTGGCGCAACATCTGGTCGGTGCCCGTCTGCCATACTGAGGCTGAATGGATGCGTGATGTTAAGCGCGGTTGTGACGGCATACCAGAGATGGAGGAAGTAATAATTACTTCCTCCGATGTAGCCAGTGCAGCCCGTCTGATACCGAACTGGAAATCGCCGGGACCGGACGGACTGCACAATTTTTGGCTTAAATGGCTGCAAAGTTCACACGCGTGCTTGGCATCGCAATTCCAGTCGGCCTTAGAGTCTGGGTCGCTGCCATAGTTCTTTACAACAGGTGTTACCCACCTGCTCCATAAGTCAGGTGATACCGCGGAACCCAAAAATTATAGGCCGATCACGTTGTTTGCCGACGGCTATAAACTTCTTACATCCATTTTGAGAGTGAAAATTAATTCTCATTTAGATAAGAATTATATTATGTCTGCCTCTCAAAATGGATGTAGGAATGGGTCCCGCGGCACCAAGGAGCTACTCCTCATTGAGATGGCCATAAGCGAATAGGTCCGTCGATCCCGAAAGGATTTGTCGACATGTTGGATAGACTATAAGAAGGCCTATGATTCGGTGCCCCATACATGGCTCTTGAGGGTGTTAGAGTTGTACAAAATTGATACAACTCTGAGCACCTTCCTGACGACGTGTATGGGGCAGTGGAGAACGGTCCTTCGCTATCCAGGATGTCGACAAATTCAGGGAAGCGACGAACCTATTAGGATTAAGCGGGGAATATTCCAGGGCGACAGTCTGAGTCCACTGTGGTTTTGTTTAGCCTTGAACCCTCTTAGCACTCTGCTGGAGGGTACAGGGCTGGGCTATCCTTTGCGGAGAGGGGGTCAGGTAATATCCCACCTGCTTTATATGGATGATCTGAAGCTGTTTGCCACCAACAAATTGCGACTGCTGGAGTCACTAAAAGTAACTAAAACTTTTAGCGATTCAATCAGGATGGAATTTGG
Source organism: Dicycla oo (assembly GCA_948252095.1). Taxonomy (NCBI): domain Eukaryota; kingdom Metazoa; phylum Arthropoda; class Insecta; order Lepidoptera; family Noctuidae; genus Dicycla; species Dicycla oo. Next base: position 6,895,629 of record OX411721.1, on the reverse strand, counting down.
TGTAGATAAATGTGCAGTTATGCATGTAAAGCGGGACGGGATTGTGGAATCTGAGGGACTACAACTCTCAGATTCCATAAACCTGACTCTCCGCAACTGATACCTACAAATACCTGGGTATGTCAGAGGGGTTAGGCATTAACGGGCCTGACATGAAACAATCGTTGCAGGAGCGCTTCTTCGGTCGCCTGAAAAAGGTACTTAATAGTTCTTTGTCAGGCGGCAACAAGGTGCGCGCCTTTAATGGTTGGGTCATGCCGGTCCTGATGTATTCCTTTGGCATACTCAAGTGGACCCACACGGAACTAGACGCCCTTGATAAGAGAGTCCGGTTACTGCTGACCGCAAACCGGATGCATCACCCACGTTCATCTGTCATGAGGCTGTACATTCCGAGGAAGTGCGGGGGTCGATGTTTTTTTAAATGCTAAGACCCTCCACAACCGCGAGGTGTGCAGTCTCAGAGAATATTTTCTCAAGGCTGACGTGGGTATGCACCGAGATGTGGTCGCAGTGGACAAGGGACTCACCGCGTTGTCCTTGGCTAAAGAGAACTGGCGCAAACCTGTGGTGCTTAGTACCAACGACCGCAAGGAAGTATGGCAAAGCAAGGAGCTTCACGGACGCTTTTTCCGGGCCCTTCATGGGCCCGACGTAGATTTCTTAGCGTCCGTGGCCTGGCTACGCTTCGGTGACCTCTTTGGGGAAACCGAAGTTTCGGTCTGTGCGATTATGGATGAAGTTATGCTAACGAATAATTACCGGAAGTATATAATGAAAGACGGGACGATCGACATATGTCGGGCATGCCATTGTCCCGGTGAGTCTATCAGACATATTACCTCTGGGTGTTCTCGTTTGGCTAACGGCGAGTATTTGCACAGGCATAACCAAGTGGCCAGGATTATCCATCAGCAACTTGCTCTGAAATACGGCCTTGTGGACTCTGAGGTACCTTATTACAGGTATGTGCCCGACCCAGTTCTCGAGAATGACCATGTCACGTTATACTGGGATCGATCTATTATCACTGACAGGACTATTGTAGCCAATAAGCCTGATATAGTGGTAATAGATCGATCAGTGCGCCGCACAATGATAATCGATGTCACTATCCCGCATGACGAGAACCTCGTGAGGGCTGAGAAGGAGAAACAATTGAAGTATCTCGACTTAGCCCACGAGGTTGTCGCTATGTGGAATGTGGACTCGGCAATCATTGTGCCGATAGTCGTTACGGTCAATGGCCTTATCGCTAAGAGCCTCGACCAACATCTCAAGAGGCTCTCGTTGGGTGGCTGGGTGAAGGGCCTGATTCAGAAGGCAGTCCTCCTTGATACGGCGCGTATTGTGAGGAGGTTTCTGTCTCTGGGGCCCTAACCACTTGTAGCTTGGACCCTGCACCCGCTACCGGCGGATCACTATTTTTTATATTTTTAAATGTTTTTTTTTATGTTTTATAAAAATATTTAAAAATGTAATAAAATAAGTATAAAAAATAAATAAAGGAGATAATAATAATAACCCCACCGCTGTATCTCTACTTTGACGTCGTATTGGGGCTTGCGTGCTCCGAACTTTACATCTGTGCCGGTAGTTTATTTTGCCGAAACAGGTCTAGGATGAGGAGCCAGACCAAGAGAAATACAGAAACCCGCAGGGCAGCATGTGGCGAGCTGTTGGACAGTAGCGACCCCACGGATCCTATCTCCCGGGAGAAGTCTTGTTCCTCATTTCTGACTTGCCTTTGTTGACCGGCTGGAGTGAACACTGTCGAGGAACAGAGCTCCCACCTCATTCTTGCCTTTATTGGCCGGCTTGAGTGGAGATTCGTAAGAGCAAACGTGCTCGGAGGAGGGAAGTATTCCAGTAAGGTGCTGATAGGGATCTTAACCGTACTTTCGGGATTGACCTGATAGCCGTGGAATACCTCTCCTCAAGCACCTCAGGAAGTGTTGCCCCCTTTATCACTATGTGCTAGCGACCATTTTCGGGGACCCATTATTGAGTGTACAAGTCACCCCCTGCCTTTTTATCCATGTATTACATATTCTTGCAATAGTCTTGCACCAACCGGAGTTTGTCCTTGGGTGCACTTGCATAGTGCATACTGTAGTGTATACTTATGATTTCTCTCGAGCGCATACGTCACGAGGTGCGGGTTGAGTAGGGATCATTCGATGTCCAACCGCCAGCCCGCAAGCACGTGGTGGTGCGTAGGCGAGCCGAATATACCCTTTTTATTATTGTGTAGCTATACTAGCTACTACATTTGGCGACGAGGATAAAACAAAAAAACTGTTGTGTAAAGTGATCTATTTAATTTAAAGAAAAAAAAAGGGAGGTAAATGTGACTGTGGAGAGATAAAATATAATAGAAAACAAAACTAAACTGAGTATATTGAAATACAACTATGCCGCAATACATTTCAATTCTTTAGCTTCATGTAATTGTTCACCTATTGAAAACAAGTGTACTCATTAAACTTAAAACGTTAACGCGGCTATCTAGATTCAAAATATAATTTAACGTTAATAGTAACAGTGCTGCAGTGCCCACAACTGATTAATCTTATGTTAAAGTTGTATACGCAAAGATGTGTTATGAATTCTTATTACATCGACACGCACTAACTGAATTCTCATACGCGAAATAATATTTGGCTTGGTACATAAACATTCCGCGATTTAGTGCAGTCAGATAGGAAAAGCCGACCTCATCTAGTAAAAAAAAAAAAAAAAACATTTATTGACTTGTAAAAGTGTTTGTACAAACTCACTTGCAGAAATATAATCATTTATTTATTTATAGTGCCTACCTGCTGGTAAGAAAATATTAAGGAATACAATGTGTACTTAACTTAGTTTAAACGGCCAACATTCTTATAGATGAAAGAATGTAGGTATGTTTACATTTGAGTGCAAATGTTGAACTGTGCTACCTAAGTACTTATTTAATGTACACTGGTACAATAAAGGATGTATCTAATATTATCCAGTTTTATGCCTAGGTTCACATACTAAAATACCCAATTAAGGTTTTCAATTGCCTCAGTAGTAGATAATTGTTAGTGCATAAATAAGTTCGTGTATTTTTACGACTTGCTTTATTAAATGGTTTAAATTACTTTAAAAAATAAAGGAGGAGCTTATGGCTAAGAAATAGCAGCCGCACGGGGTCGATCCATCAGGTTAAGCTACGCTTGCCGGGGTTGATCCGTGGATGGGTGACCGTCTTTGCATGCTGAGACTCCTCCGTGCCTTGGAGGGCGCGTTGGGCCGTTGGTCCCGGCTGTCATTCGTGGATCTTTGACAGTCGTTACGGGTCGTCGGGGGCCCGAGGGTCTGACAATCGGTCTTGCCAAGGGGTGTCTTATTGCCCAATAACTGGGTTGTGGAGGTCAGGTGGACAGTCGCTCCATGTAGAATGCTGGTGTTCAGCTGCATCCGCGCGTTGCACTGGAAGCCGGCCCCAACATGGTTGGGAGGGGGCTGGGCAGATTGATTGACTTTATTAAATAAAGTGAGGTTATAGATCACGTAGCGTAGACAGACATATGTGTGTAGTGTCTTAGTTTATTACATTTCTTTAGGAAAATTCAAACATCATACTTAATACTATTCAAAGTATAGGCAGAGGTGTTTTGTTAGTAATTACTTTGGAATACTTACTCCAAACACAAAGAATGATTGGGTGGTGACTCGAAGTCTAATAACGGGTAGAGCCTAAATAAATGGGTATAAGGTACCTACCCCAGGTGCGGTTGCCAATTTTGTTACAAAATATGCAGAATAATGCGGTTAAAGAAAGAAAATGAACAGTACTAACTTAATGTTTCGTATTTACATTACTACATTTTTAGAATTGTTGAACAGTACAAAAAGAGGAACATAAAGTAAAATACTGATTTAATAAGCATGGTTGGCAACCCTGACCCTGAGGAACCTACTTCCACGTAAGCTGGCGAAGTGCCTGCTCATCAGATTTACAATAGAGCAGTTTTGTAAATACAACAAAACTGATAATTAAATTGATACCGCAATGTTATTACTATGATATGAAAGCAGCACTGCTGGTCATTAAATTGACTCAGATTGACAATGTTCAGTGGAGAATTTATGTCCAAAATAGCATTAAATTGCGGAGATATACCGGTATAGCATTAAATTGCGGAGATATACCGGTATAGCATTAAATTGCGGAGATATACCGGTATAGCATTAAATTGCGGACATATACCGGTATAGCATTAAATTGCGGAGATATACCGGTATAGCATTAAATTGCGGAGATATACCGGTATAGCATTAAATTGCGGAGATATACCGGTATAGCATTAAATTGCGGACATATACCGGTATAGCATTAAATTGCGGACATATACCGGTATAGCATTAAATTGCGGAGATATACCGGTATAGCATTAAATTGCGGAGATATACCGGTATGGCATTAAATTGCGGAGATATACCGGTATAGCATTAAATTGCGGACATATACCGGTATGGCATTAAATTGCGGAGATATACCGGTATAGCATTAAATTGCGGAGATATACCGGTATAGCATTAAATTGCGGAGATATACCGGTATAGCATTAAATTGCGGAGATATACCGGTATAGCATTAAATTGCGGAGATATACCGGTATAGCATTAAATTGCGGAGATATACCGGTATAGCATTAAATTGCGGAGATATACCGGTATAGCATTAAATTGCGATAGCGTGTTAAAAATCTACAAATATGCAACATAGTTACTTACCTTGTCAACAAGTAGCTCCAAATGGCACAAGACATCTTAGAGAAGAACGTACGTATTTAGTGTATGGTAATATAGACCTTCGTGAAATTGAAAACTATACGTTTTGTTTATGGTAGTATAGACCTTCATTAAATTGAAAACTATACGTGTTTTGTCTATGGTAGTATTGACCTTCACGAAATTGAAAACTATACGTATTCATGTTTGGGACAAGTGTTCACATAGATGAAAACTTGCCAAGAAAGATTTAAGATTGTATCTCTCTCAAAAATGTGGCTGATAATAAAATGAAAGTGTTCACATAAGATGAAACTTAGCATAACAAAGATTCTAATATGGTTTTGAGAATAAGATACTTTGCATAAATTAAACTGTGTCACAGAAATACTGATGTTAGATTCTGGTGGTCATGAAGATACTTTTTGACGAAAATGGGGGAACTGATTAACATTAATCAAAATATTTCATAATATAGTTAGTAGGAAAACCAGAATTTAAAGTTGATACATACTATGTCTTATAGTAAATGAAACATATATTTTTCTTTGATCCGCTAAACTAAGCAAATGTCACATACATTGTTGATAAACAAAGAAGACAAGGTTTATGGTTAATAGTAATTCTGCTATTGGATTGTTTTTAACTTCGAAGTGCTCTAGATAGTGTTGATCCAATGCTGAATATTATGCTGAAACAATTAATTATTTGATAACAGTGACACTGTTGGTTGTCTATTTACTTGGTGCTATCACAGATATTACAATACTGTGCTATATATACACCAGCAGCAGACCAGGGTGTTTACAGCAATAGTTATTGTCATTGGTCTTGTGTAATCAGATTACCTAAACTAGAAACTTAACATAAAAAGTTAGAACTTTTGAATCGGTCACTATCACTTACTTACTATTGGTTTTGGTCTTGCTACAGGAGTAATAGTGTTCTGTGTGATAAGTACCTACATACTTGAGAGCAAAGTACCAATCAGTATGGCTGTGTTAGATTGTTCATATTTAAAGGATAATAACTAATTGATCATTGTATTGATAAACAATAACTAGATCACATTGTTGAGATCATAGAACTATATATGACATTGACGTTTGGAAACGTTCCATTTCAATACTAATATATTATCAAATCTTACATAGAGATTCTAAACAAACAATAACTAATTTGCTAAACTAAATCCCACTACATACGATTTGTTGATTGTTGCCTGTGTTGGACATTGTTTGGCAATTATGCATGACCATCTGTGATTGGTCTTAAAAGGCGGCAATATATTTGAGGAATTGGCTATTCAAAATGCAACTGTATAAATGGCTCAATAATAATAATTATTATAGTATTAATGACTTTTTAAAATGAATTTTTATAGTATTAATGACTTATAAAATGAATTTTTAATGTAATTAATTTCAATTTTGACATGATATTTTAGTGTAAGTTTGCACGCTTTAGTGCAAAACAGGTTTGATCAATCTATTTTCAATAACACCTTTTATACCATGTTTTAAGCAAATAAAATATCTTTATCTTTATCTTTACTGAAAGACTATAAAAGTCAACGTCAACACTACCGCCAGTTAGGAGGACTCTTTATGCTAGCTGTCCAAAGATAGAACAGGGATAACATCCCTTCACTATTACAAAAGGATAATAGAATGGAAGACTCAGAAGACAATCGGATTAACTCTTACTTTATAATAACTGATACGGAGTTGATACTTTTAAAAAAATGATTTGATAAAGACGCCTGAGTAAATTGGGGTTTACTCAGTAAATAAAAGATGATTCACTACAGAAAAGTAATATTATGCAGACTACTTGTAACTTTATAAATACGAGATGGAAAATATAAAAAACATATTATTTCTCCATAGATCCATATTATTTAATACAGGTGGTATTTAAAACAGAAATAAAATAAATTCAAATAAGGAAGGGATGTAGTGTATACTTATGATTTCTCTCGAGCGCATACGTCACGAGGTGCGGGTTGAGTAGGGATCATTCGTGTCCAACCGCCAGCCCGCAAGCACGTGGTGGTGCGTAGGCGAGCCGAATATACCCTTTTTATTATTGTGTAGCTATACTAGCTACTACACATACAGGGATAATCATCGGTTGGTGCCTCCTCATTATTTAAAATTATCTAAGAGGCCTCTGCGAGTTGGCTTCGGCCCCTCGTACGCCTTCCAAAGGTCCGGCACCCTAGGGTCCCGAGATATGTTAAAAATAATAATAATATTAAGGCTGTATTGTCCCACTGGAGGACAAAGACCCCCCTTTCCTTTGTCCACTCAACTCGATCCTGAGCCAATATGGACCAATCGCTCCTATAAGCGTCAAGTTCATCCCGCCATCTACGCTTGGTTCGTCCGCGATGCCGTTGGACGTTTTCAGGAATCCATGTTGTAGTAGTCTTAGTCCATAATGCATCCGAAATGCGACAAACCGTGTCCGGCCTAGTCCAATTTGAGCTTGTGTACGATTTGTGTCTTAGAGCGTAGTATCGTGTTCCGTATCCGGTCGCTAAGACGAACTCCGAGAAAAAGAACTTAACAAAAAAAAAAAAGAAAAGAAGAATACCAACTGTCTGGTGTGAAGAACTCCTAACATTTGTAATAAAAACTCATAAAACGTACGTACATCATTATTTGTTTCTGAAAGTGCTGGCGCCGATTTCAGAAGCTGTTAAGTTTTTTTATGAAAGTTATTTTATTCGTTTTAGGTTTTTGAAGCCGGTTTTTACTTTTTTTTTTTAAGTAAGTAAATTAATTGTTTACAAAAACATTGAATGCATACATCTATATATCTGCGGATCTAACTATACAACGTTTAAAATAAAGTCGGTTTGCGTGTCTGTGTGATCTTTAAACTCCGGGAGGTTTATATTTGTATAATACATTAATATTTAACTTAGAACATCATCGTTCTCCTGCCCTTGTCCCAATTTATTAGGGGTCGATGCAACATCTCTTTTTCTTTCATACTTCCCTATTAGTCGTCATCTCGGTAGTCACTCGGTAATTACTATGACATTTGGTTTGGATTCTCCCAACTCCTATGAGTACTATGACACTTGGGAGAGTTGTGAAAGAAGAGAATGAAGAAATATGTGACATTTGGGACAATCCAAACGTCACTGAAATAAATGAGAATTATCAGACGGCTGATTCTCATTTATTTTAGTGACGTGGTCTATCGCATGGTTTTGTGATGCGATATTGCGTCATCCGATGTCTACAGCATTCTCATGAATATTATGCCTTGCCGTTGTGACAAAGGCAAATAATGGGCTTTATGTGACGCGAACATTTATACACGTCATACAAATAGAAATCCGGTTATTAAGACTTCAGACCGAGCTATAAAAAATATAAACATCATTTCATATTAATTATTAAATTGAACAACATACTAGAATAATTGTAGGTATAAACTCTGACTAAATAAAAAAACCCAGAAATAGCGTTGCGACCAGTGAAGCATGTGCAAAACACTCCGCTCTGTGCATTCATGCTCACACGCACACATTTACACCGAACTACATGTAAACTAGACCTCATTACGTGCACACTTGTTTACGAAACCCGAAACGTGAGGCATCACGTCACTGTTGACAGCGCTATGCTTTAGGTCTTGCTTATACCCTATGTTTTGGTTTTTTTATTTAGTCTGAGGGTTTAGGTGACTTTCTCACGCGTTATCATATGCCCGATTGAAATGAGACTAATGCCCGTTCACACCAACCCTAAGTGCTAAGTGACACTTAAATGAATTCCTAAATATTATTGCATTGTTGGCATTTCAAATCTCGGCGCCTGTTATAATAATAATAAAACGTTTAATTCAGATTCAATCCATAAAGCATAATAGTAATAAAATAGTCAGCAATACGTATAAAAATTAACAAAATAAAATAGTTCAATTAATATCAGATAGGTACAATAGAAATGAAGATACATAGTAATTCTAATTATATAGATTAAATTAAATATTATAAATGATAAATGATAAATGATTTTTATTTCTGTAAGTAGGTTTGTACAAACACTTTTACAAGTCAATATTTTTTTTAAACTAGATGAGGTCGGCGTTTCCTATCTGACTACTCTGAGAAGAAAGGCCGAAACAAACTCAGAGGTCACAGTCTCTTATAAAGTCCAGACATAATCTTGGTCACTTCATGTGAAGACCATGTAGATTGGTGTCTGAAATGGTCTTTTGAGGAAAGAACCACACAGATTGAGAGGACCTGTCCAGTCAGTGCACGCATTTGTCAGTAATCGCGCAGCTCAACTAGCTCAACGATTCGACGAACAATACCAAAGAAAGGACATTGGGGTAGGCCGCATAGATTACTCAAACTGCCAGACCATGATTAAAAATAACTGAGAGAAAAAATAAAACAAACAAAAAAAAAAAAGCAATGACCTACATAGTCTTCACATTCACAATAAAGTAAAATAATATAATACTTACAAAGTAAATATTAATGTCAACATTCAGTATGCAAAAATAAAAATAATATAAAATAAAATTGGAGCAGTTCAATCCCAAGCCTTTTTGTCCTCAATATAATCTTTAACGGTATAAAAAGCTTTCTGACACAACTTGCGTTTAATGAATGATTTGAATTTATTAAGACTCAGATCTTGAACGTGGCTTGGAAGTTTATTATAAAAGCGTATACTTTGACACCTGAATGACCCACCTATTTTCTTGAGCCTTGTTGGAGGTACAACAAATTTGTGTTTGTTCCTAGTATTTATATTGTGGATATCACTGTATTTTTTAAACAATTTAATGTTTTTATGGGCATATAAAAGATTTTCAAAAATGTACTGAGAAGGCAAAGTCAGTATATTAATCTCCTTAAATTTCTCTCTGAGAGATTGTCTCGGACTTAATTTATAAATGCATCGAACAGCTCTTTTCTGCAAAACAAAGATAGTCTGAATGTCGGCTGCATTTCCCCACAACAGAATACCGTACGACATTATACTATGAAAATAACTAAAGTACACAAAATTATTATAAATATAATTATATAAATATTCATTGTCAATATTAGATATTAATAAGTCAAGCAAATAATTATCCATTACAATATAACAACATAATATGTCAGCATTGTCCCGTAGATATAAACATCCACTTATGTTGGATTGGACAGTCTGTGCGGGAAGCAATCATCCTGAGGATGTCATTACTACTGCCTCTCACTCGTCTTGCTAAAGATGCAACCTTCTGTCGGATTATAGCTTGATAGCCATCCGTTCGAGCTTCTGCAAACATTAGTGGTTGTTATGCCTAGCGTTGAAAATCCAACAGTACACTTTTATTTAGGGACTCATTGTGTCACTTAGGTTTGGTGAAAACGGGCATTAGATTAATTTAATGGTTTTATAACATAACATAGGACAAAACCAGTCAGTAGGGTCAATGTTTTTGCCACAAAAAAGTCGGTCCAAAAGCTAAATTATTAACCATATATTATATTGTTCAGGGCCATTGAACAAATGGGAGGTTTGGAGCTAGAGAGCGACTACCCATACGAGGGGACTGACGACAAATGCGTGTTCAACAAGACCTTATCCAAGGTCCAGATCAGCGGCGCCGTCAACATCACCACCAACGAGACCGGTATGGCCCAGTGGCTTGTACACAATGGACCCATTTCTATTGGTAAGTATGACTTCATGTCTAAGTAGTTACACGACCTTATAACGTGTAAAAACCCTGTTCAGGTTAAATTCTTACGTAATCACTCACTAAAGGGAATTAGCAACACATTCCTTTGTATATAGGTGGTTTCAACTTTAATGATTTATTTGCTTAAAACGCTTGTGTTATTTTTTTTATTTATTTTTTTATTAGCCATTATTGTCCCACTGCTGGGCAAAGGCCTAGAAGGAGCTCGTGGCTAAGTAATAACAGCCACACGGGTCGATCCATCAGGTTAAGCTACGCTTGCCGGGGTTGGTCTGTGGATGGGTGACCATCTTTTCATACCGAGACTCCTCCGTGCCTCGGAAAGCACGTTAAGCCGTTGGTCCCGGCTGTCATTCCTGTATCTTTGACAGTCGTTACGGGTTGTCAGAAGCCCGAAAGTCTGATAACCAGTCTTACCAAGGGGTATCGTATTACCTAAGTTACTGGGTTGTGACGGTCAGATAGGCAGTCGCTCCATGTAAAATACTGATATTCAGCTGCATCCGATTAGACTGGAAGCCGACCCCAACATAGTTGGGAAATGGCTAGGTAGATTGATTTTTTGCTGGGCAAAGGCCTCCCTACTCTCTTACCAGCTCTCTGTCCAGAGTTCCAAGGACCAGTCTTTATTAAAGGAGTCTAGCTCATCCCGCGATGTCGTTTGCCACGTCGGTCTTAAGTTTGATCCATTGATCGTCTGACATGCGGCAGAGGTGTCCAGCCCAAATACATTTAAGCAGCGTTCCGAGTGACATCGGTTATTTGTAGTGATGGAACTGATTGTTGTATTCTTAACTCGGTCCACAAGAGAATTTACATAATAAAATCCAGTGTAATAACACATTCCGCCATTTAGTGATAGCATGCAGATATTTAGTAGATATAGTAGGTGTGTTTGTTCTGAGGAGCTCGTGGCTAAGTAATAACAGCCGCACGGGTCGATCCATCAGGTTAAGCTACGCTTGCCGGAGTTGGTCTGTGGATGGGTGACCATCTTTTCATACCGAGACTCCTCCGTGCCTCGGAAAGCACGTTAAGCCGTTGGTCCCGGCTGTCATTCGTGAATCTTTGACAGTCGTTACGGGTCGTCAAAAGCCGGAAGTCTGACAACCAGTCTTACCAAGGGGTATCGTATTATCCAGTAACTGGGTTGTGGAGGTCAGATAGGCAGTTGCTCCATGTGAAATACTGGTATTCAGCTGCATCCGGTTAGACTGGAAGCCGACCCCAATATAATTGGGAAAAGGCTAGGCAGGCAGTAGGTGTGTTTGTTAAACAGTAACATACAACTATGAACAAATTAATAACAATGACTGTGTTGGAACCAATGATATTATAAGTAAAAAGACGTAGATACGTTACCTACCCAACATTCGATGTTCAAAAACGGCACAACGTCGAACTATTAGATGACACGTGGAAATAGGACGGCATGTCGTAATTATCGGGAGCGAAAAAGAGACAAGACGACGAAAATGTGGCTAATTAGCCACATTTTGACGTACCACTTTCGGAGCGTGTATAACCTATCTACGACTTTTTACTTATAATATCATTGGTTGGAACCATATTATTTAGCCCTGATTCGCTTTTTACACTTCATTAAACGCAAGGCCACACTCGGAGCGAAGCGAAACGAACTTAGCCTCCGTTTCGCTTAGCTCTCAGTGTGGCCTACGCTTAAGGCTTGCCAGCCACAAAATGCCGCCACCTGTAGCTGGAAGCGGCTACTGAGTAGAAAGAAAGAAAAATATGTTTATTTGTCACAGAAACACGTGCATACAAAAATATAATTAACTCGAGTTTTAAAAGAAAAATACAAAAATCACGAGCACAAAACAAAAGTCGTTAAGCTGCTGGCACGCCATGACTGTGATAAGAAGGCTTCCACTCAGCATGATGCTGTGCTATGGGGGGCCCACAGCACAGCGCTGTTTTTCAGTGGTCACCCGAAAAAGACGTAGGTACGGAAATCGAGTCAGGTTAAATGATCTGTACATGAATTAGTAAATAAATAAAATAAAACAGATAGTACTTCGAATATTATAACGCAATTGTTCTTACAAAGCTTAATACATTAGGCGCGGCAGACGCACATGCGCGTTTTCATAACTTTCTTCGAGTGCGGCGCGGCGCACATGTGTGTTCGTTGTGCATCTCTATTGTTTCGAAAACATCGTAAAAAAAAGGGTCGGTAAGGGTGTAGCATAAAGAAGCGTTTGCATAAAGAATTAAGCAGAGAATGTGTTAAACCAAACATATTATTTAAAAACAAATTATGGATAAACATAGAAAAAAGAATCTGTAGGCATCACCGTGCGTACCTAAATTTATTGCTACACCTACACATCTATACATTCAGTGCTTTGTCTCGCTCTCTCCCTAGCCATCGCGTCAGCGCGGTGCGGGGAGCGGCACGGGCACAGGTAAAATAACAGTAGCGGTAAAATTCGACGCAGATCACAGAATTTTATACTTAAAGTCAATATTGATACAGTTACTTGTTCAGTGAAATTTAAAAAATGCTCGAGCATCCGTGAGGATGTTTTCGTTTGTTGGAAACTGACCCTAATACAACTTCGCAAAAAAATCGAATACTTGTAGTTTATGATGCAAATTGCTTTCAAAGAACATTTGACAATAATGTGCTAAATTGACGACGCGGGAAACTGAGTGATCTAAGTGACATTTTTACCAATAATGTTACACAATAGCATATAAAAATCATAATTCCTTCAGGCCACACTGATCTAAATGCTTCCCAATACTTTTTTCCTTGAGGGATCACAACATCTCACTATAGAATTGATGCGGTATGCAAAGTGGAGGCATGCCAGACTAATCTTTTCTGAATTTTCTTATAAACACATACTTTTGTGCCCTAGATTATTCCAGCGTCGTCATTTTAATTCCTTGCAAACTAATTCATAATATTTTGTCACAGTACAAATAAATAAATATATTTTTTGTTATTTTGGTAATCACACACTATAGATCACAAGCACCAAAATATTTGACAGAGCAGCTAAGTGAACTAGATACTTGAAACTTTACAAACCGAGGAATAATATAACATAACATTACGACTGTAATCCTCGAAGAGTTACATATCAAGCTATACATTTCCAGTATAAGCTGACGACTTATTGTACGGAAATCCTAAACAATGCGAGATCAGCTTATACTGGAAATCTATAGCTTGATGTAGTCGTGTCATTGTGTGTACCTATAGTACACACGATGGTGAGGGGTGAGGCTATTGCCATCAACCGGTCAAAAAATCCAGACTCCGGGAATATTCGAGGAATATTTTCACATAATTTGTATTTCCCTACAGGTATAAACGCAAACGCGATGCAGTTCTACATGGGAGGCATCTCGCATCCATGGAAGATGCTGTGTAGTCCTACCAACTTGGACCATGGCGTACTCATTGTAGGATTTGGAGTTAAAGGTAAGACTTGTGCAAATATTCCATCTCACGAACGCGCGACAATAATTAATTTGCTCTTGTGAAGAGCAGGGAAAAGTTTTTGCGAATTGTGGCTTTTATAATAGGTACTCTAACCTCAGTTTGTCCAGAAGAGTCTTTTAATCCTTACCTGAAACGGCATCGATTGACATTGTAGTTGAAAAGCATGTTCTCCCGTACATTCCAACTGCCAATGTAAGTTTGTACGCACAGCATTGAGAGAATTACCATGTTATTTTAAGACCATAGACCTCTTAAAGGTTTTCCTGTAATCTATAGGTATAGAACTATTTTTGTTCTATACCTATAGATTACAGGGTTTATGTTTTTTCAAAATTTGAGGCTCAGTTGTTTTGGGAGATAAGAGGGAATGGTAAATATTCGTCTATTTTCTTAATTAACTTTTTTTAATTTATAAAAAAAATATATTTAAGACCCTCACTGTTTAACACTGTTTTAAATTTTCTTATTTGCCCCCAAAATTGACCCCCATATTTAAAATTAATTTATTTACGTTACACGTCCGTGTTTGCATCACAGAAATTCATACGTATACCAAATTTCAACTTAATCGGTCCATTAGATTCGGAGCAAAATGGCTGTGATAGACAGACACACAAGTGATCCTATAAGGGTTCCGTTTTTTCCTTTGAGGTACGGAACCCTAAAAACAATAATCAAATGTGTTCAGCCGTTCTAAAGTGATGTGTTTACCAGCGAGCATTGCGACCGCATGTTTACCGCCATTCTGAATAAAAATGGAGCACGCTTTAGTCAAGTGCTCGAAGCGAGCGTTCGCCGCGTCTTGTGTATCGCCGTTTTGTAACCAAGCTCGCCTCGAATGATACATTACAAACAAACGTTACAAGTCAGTCTCCGCCTTAAGGTGAGAGTCCAATGGTCCGCGGTGACCGCAACGTACGCACGACACGTAACGCATTGAACGGGTTTGCCGATGGCATGCGTCCACTGTGTCTGGATTTTTTATTTAGTCTGAGTGTTTTTGTTGTTGTTAGTAGACTTTGTCTGTCATGGAGATTGACGAAGATATTATTATTATCAGTTGTTTGTTGACAGAAGAGGAAGAACATAAAACTAAATGTAGAATGTGGGTTCAGGATATAAACTCGAAGCGACTAATGTTTGGAGAATATCAATCATTATTACGGTTACTGATTTGCTTCATGATGAACAAAGATTTTTGATTACATTCACGTACACCTGTCAAGATCTAAACTCATGAATCTGCTTGATATATTCAAACCTTATTTGACGAAACAAAACACTACGTTTAGAAAGGGGATGACACTGACACATATCAGTGGGATGACACTGACAACTCACTCCACACACAGTTTTCACGGTGACGCGGTGAATTATGCCGGTGACGTTGCAAGAAATACTTTGCGACGTCACCGGCACGCAACGCCTTTTTTGTGGATATGACGGCGCTTGGTGCGGGCGGTACCGATAGTGGACGTAGTGCTATATGAATTCATTCAGAGCAAACCAAAATCCGTTGCGTACCGTGCGTGCCTTGCGGCCGGTGCGGACCAGTGGACGCTCACCTTTAAGGTCAAAGTCAAAGTCAAAGTTTTTTAACCGACTTCCAAAAGGAGGAGGTTCTCAATTCGTCTGTATTTTTTTTTGTTTTTTTTTTTTTTTGTATGTTTGTTACGCGATTACTCAAAGACGGATGGACCGATTTGGAAAATTCTTTTTTTGTTTGAAAGGGTATACCTCCGAGGTGGTCCCATATAAATTTTATTAACTTTGCTTGGGGAGTTTTTGAGTTAGCGTCAATAATGCGTATATTTCCCACTTATTTTATATGGATGATGTGATGATGTTTTAATAACTTCCTATCACTGTTATTTACATGGCTATATCTACAATTATTGTGCTCAATTATGTATTCGAATTTGTGTGGGGTAGGTTCCACAACTAAAAAGTGAAAAATAAAAACTTTTTAGCAAAAAATAAAACCGACTTCTAAAACAAAACACTACAAAGTGAAAAATAACTTTAATTTCGGAAGTCGGTGGCAAAAAACGAAAATACAAAACGAAAGACACCGACTTCCGAAATTAAAGTTATTTTTCACTTTGTAGTGTTTTGTTTTAGAAGTCGGTTTTATTTTTTGCTAAAAAGTTTTTTTTATTTGTAAAACATAGGTGGGTGTAAAAAACAGGTCTTGTAAATATAACATGTATGGGTACACTATGTTTTGCCGCTGACGGCGTACAAATATTTATAAAGTGGTTCTTATAAAAAATTACACTTATGTAAAAGAATTAAATTCAATTAAAATTAAATAACAAAAATTATCCGCAGTAAATTACATAAAACTAATCCTACAATAAAATAAAAAGTTAACAGTTCTGCGCACAAAAATTTTAAAATTTAAATTATGAAACTAAAATAATGACAGTATTTAATTACCTCTAACCCTTAGTGCACATATTTATCCACATACGTTGCATTATCGTCTAGGTATTCAGTAACTGTATAGTACGCCTTCTGCACTAAGAAGTTGCTTAAATATTTTTTAAAATCAATCAATTCGCGTTTGTCTCTAATGGGTTTCGGTATTTTATTATACAATCTGGGTGCCATGCCTAGAAAACTTTTTGTGTAGAATGCTGTATTGTGTGTATTAGGGCAAATCTCATTGTTGCGACGTTTTGACTTCAGTGTTTCAAATAGATGTAGGTTTGATTTCACGAATACTGCTGTCTCATAAATATATAAACATGGTAGGGTTAGCAACTTATACTTTTTAAAAAATGGCAAGCAACTGTCAGTAGATTGTAGCTTGAAAACAGATCGTAAACATTTCTTCTGCGCCTTGAATGCGATGAGTTTATCTATAGAATTTCCCCAGTATATAATTCCATAACGGAGAGTTGATGTTACGTAGGCATTGTAGGCTACTAGGACGGCGGACTCATTCACAATTTTTTTCAAGTTATATAATGCATAGGAGTATTGATTTAACTTTTTGCAGATAATTTCGATGTGAGATTTCCAAGATTCTCTTACTGCCCCGTCTCAAAAATCCAACCTGAGTATACCCTGTGGCCTGTTATCAATTCATAACGCAACTTACTCGAATCAAACTATTCAAGGAATTTCGTCTGTATCTCTGTATCATGCATTAGTGCGTTTACAAACACTACTTGCACATACTATACAAACTATCTTTGGGCGATACAAATATTAGTACCGTGCGTGAAAGAAATTCGCGATATGGAATGCAGCAACCACTGCGTGACTGCGTCAACCGTCATTTATAAAGAACTAGCTTCTGCCCGTGACTTCTTCCGCGTGTTTCTTGCTACCCCGACCCACCAGGTCGCATCGCACCGCCTGCTCGCGCTATTGCTTCATTTTCGATTAGCTTTCTTCCAGACTTTTCTTGTGTTTGCTCGGCTCTTAAGGGTTCTAACGTGATGTTAAATAGCCTATAGCCTTCTTCATGAATTGGGCTAGCAAATGCAAAAATAATTTTTCTTTTTTTGTATGTTTGTTACGCGATTACTCAAAGACGGATGAACCGATTTGGAAAATTCTTTTTTTGCTTGAAAGGGTATACTTCCGAGGTGGTCCCATATAAATTTTATTAACTTTGCTCGAGGAGTTTTTGAGTTAGCTTCAATAATGCGTATATTTCCCACTTATTTTATATGGATGTTGTGATGGTGTTTTAATAACTTCCTATCACTGTTATTTACATGGCTATATCTACAATTATTGTGCTCAATTATGTATTCGAATTTGTGTGGGGTAGGTTCCACAACTAAAAAGTGAAAAATAAAAACTTTTTAGCAAAAATAAAACCGACTTCTAAAACAAAACACTACAAAGTGAAAAATAACTTTAATTTCGGAAGTCGGTGGCAAAAAACGAAAATACAAAACCAAAGACACCGACTTCCGAAATTAAAGTTATTTTTCACTTTGTAGTGTTTTGTTTTAGAAGTCGGTTTTATTTTTTGCTAAAAAGTTTTTATCTCCAATAACAGTCTAAATAACACCCTTTTGAACTGCGACAATGGCAAGTCTTGAATGTTATTTGGTAAATGGTTATATATAATAATTGCCATGCAGTAAACATTTCTTTTAAATAACATTAATTTTATTTGGGGTAATTTCAGTTTGTCTTTGTGTTGTACTCTACTATTTATTTTGTAACAACTTTTTTTCAAAAAAATTATATTTTTTTTTACAAACATGCATGTTTCGAGACATGGTAAAGACAGTATTTTATGTTTATGGAATAGCGGTTTACAGCTATCTAAAAAGTGAGCTCCACACATTTTTTTTGTCCTTTAAAAACTCATTCCACGTCTACTGAGTTGCCCCAAATAATAAGACCGTATCTCAATAAAGATGCTACATAAGCATGGTAAGCAATGAGAGTACATATATATCGATGATGGTAAGCAACCATCGCAGTATTTAACTGTTTGTCTTATTCTTTTTAGGACATACATAAAGCGATCTTGAGTAAATTATCTAATTAGTATTATTATATTAATGTGTGGTTTCCAGCTGCAATTTTATCAACGGTTATACCCAAAAATACACATTCATTCATAGTGTTTAAAACGGAATTGTTATACTGGATATCCAGACCATCTGTGTTTGTGTTGGATGCTTGAAATTGTATTATATTTGTTTTTGTCATGTTTATTTTTAAGTTATTTATTCTAGCCATTTGATTGCCTTGTCAATTGCTTTAACAATTTGTTTTTCTAAGTCTGTTATCATTACTTTGAATAATCAAGGTTGTGTCGTCAGCAAATAGTACGCACTCTTCATTAATAGCCTCTGGTAGGTCGTTAATATATACTAGAAACAAAACAGGGGATAAAATTCCTCCTTGAGGTGTTCCGAAATTGTTTGGTCTGTATTTAGATTTGAAGTGTTTTTGTTCATTTTTACACATTCTTGTTATTTCTGCGCATTGTTGTCGGTCGGTAAGAAAGCTTTGATCCAATCGTTAGCTTTCCCGTGGATTCCATAGTGAGAAAGTTTAGAGAACAATATTTTATGACAGATAAAGTCAAATGCTTTTGTCATGTCTAGAAAGACACAGCCTATTTTAGATTTTTGGTTTAAACTTTCGGTTATTTGTTTAATTAAAGAGAAACAAGCTGAAGCAGTGGTTCTCCCCTTTCTAAATCCGAACTGTTCTTTTTTAATGATGTCACACGATGTCAAAAAGTTTTCTACTTTATTACACATTACTTTCTCGAATATTTTTGATAATATAGGGATTAAAGTGATTGGTCGATAATTGCTCATGTCCTACTTTAAGCCTTTTTTGTATAAAGGTTTGACAATGGACTTTTTCAGTCGTTTTGGGAAGACTCCTTCACTTAGGGATAGATTTATAATGTAGCATAGAGGTGAGGCTAAACTTGCAGCACATTTTTTTAATACTTTGGTATTTATTTCGTCATAACCAGCAGAGTTTGTATTTTTTAAACTGTGACTTATTTTATACACATCTGTTTCATCTATTGGTGTTAGGAAAATGCTTTTAGGATTTTGAGGAATTGTAAAATTTGTATTGTGATTATTTTGTTGTGATATGTCAGTCGTATTAGTCAGGGGTATGTAGTAGTTATTAAATAGGTCACAAATTTGGTCAGGGTTGTCATAAATTTCATTACTGATTTGTATCATGTCAATGTCAGAATAACTTATATTATTATTAACGTCTGCTTTAATGAAATTCCATGCTGCTTTGCTTGTATTTTTTGCTTTGGTGATGTTCACTATTTATTTGTTGTGTATTTTGTATACATCTTTTTAATATTCGAGTATAGTCGTCATATTTTCTTTTGTTGTGTTTTTTGTTTTCTTTACAAAGACTGTATTTTAGGTACAGGGTTCGTTTTTTAATACAACACCGCTTAATATTTTGTGTTAGGCATCGTTTTTTTACTTGTTTATTACTACTTTTAACTTTAATAATGGGGAAGCATAAGTCGTAAAAAAGAATAATTGTATCGTTTAGCTTTATTGTTAGTATTAGTATAGATTGAGAAATCCGACAGACGTTTTACTGTCCAAGTTTTAATTCCAGTAGAAAAATGCACTTCCGTTTTTACCGAATTTTGAAAATGACGAACTTCCATACAAACTTTCATCCCCCATTTAACCCCTTCAGGCGGTGAATTTCCAAAAGTCCTTCCAGAGTGTTCACGTTCGTTATATAGGGTGACTGGTAATTAGTGACCGACAGTTAAACACATGATTGTACTCATGATAACAAACAAGTTTTATTATGGGACCAAATCTAAAATCGCAAAAAAATCAGCTGCTCCCTACATGTTGACGCGTTATGCGAACATGAATGTATGTGACAGCTGATTTTTGTTTCGCTAATTCAGGTTTGGTCCCATAGTAAAAGTTGTTTGTTATCATAATGAGTACAATCATGTGTTCGTATCGGTCACTAATTACCAGTCACCCTATTAAGGAACTCTTGTGCAAAATTACATGCTTCTAGACCCATCGGTTTAGGCTATGCGTTGGCTGTCAGTGAATGAATTATCATCTGCCTAGCCTTTTCCCAACGATGTTGGGGTCGACTTCCAGTCTAACCGGATGCAGCTGAATTTACATGCATGCATTTTACATGGAGCGACCGAATGAATGAATCAAAGATTTTTATGAAGTAGAAGATACAAATTCTTTGTCTTCCCTATATATTGCACTTTCTATAATATAACGTCTCCCTTTTCCACAGACTACCCGCTCTTCCACAAGCAGATACCTTACTGGACCATAAAGAACTCTTGGGGCAAGTCGTGGGGTGAGCAAGGATACTACCGCGTGTACCGAGGAGATGGCACCTGCGGCCTCAACCAAATGGCAAGCAGCGCTGTCATATAGAATGAGGAGGTTTAAAAAGTAACGGCAATTTTTATATCTTATGTTACTGAGCCAGGACTTAGTCATATACGTTCTGATTGGACCGTGTTATGCAGAAGGCAGCCATGTCGGGAAAAGTACTAACAGAGTTATAAGCATTTTTCTGTCGACGGTTCCATCATGGATATATGGATGTGGCTGTTTTTGCAAAAATATCTTGTATGTCGAAATTAGTATGGCTGTGTTTATAACTCATTTTTGGAAAAAGTGCCATATGGCTGCTTTCTGAATAACTAGGTCCAATTTTAAAATAGAAGTGTTTCCATCCAGTGTATAGTTCACTTAGGTGTATTTTTTTTTTAATATACGCGTTATTTGGGTAATGCAAAATATAATTACTATTGGAATAAAGTTCATTTTTATTAACGAAATGAGTTGTTGAAAAAGTTTCACGATAGCGCGTCAATCATTTAGTCATCCTTATTGTAATGACATAAGAGTCACGTGACGCGCGCTCGTGAGATGTATTATTATTTTATAACAGAACTTCTTTGATGTAAGTACTTGCTCGGTATTTTAAAGACCGCCGTTCGACATTCTTGTATTTTAAGAGTCGCTAGCTAGCCTTAACTTAGGTATAAGACGTAATAAGACATTTCAAAATAGCTTCTGTTCATTTTGGACACTATTTAATGTCCATCTCTCCATTTGTATTAAGAAAATCTATCTTAGGGCTAATTTGACCATAGTTGTATATCTATTATCAGTGGAATAAAATTGTCGACTGACAGTTTTTGTATGGCGAAACTGTCAAAAATTCATCATTTATTCGAAGGCGAAGACTTATACTAGGTATAAAAGTTTGGTCGAATTCACCCTTAGTGCCGATTTCACCAATGAAATTGAACGCGATCAGAACTTCTAAACCGCGTTCAAGAGCTGTCAGTTTGAATATTCCACAACAATGATGACACTGACAGCTCTTGAACGCGGTTTAGATGTGCTGAACGTGTTCAGTTTCATTGGTGAAATTCACCCGTAGTTGTATAAGTCATCAATGAAGGATAAATTGTTTTAAAAAAGAATATTATGTAGGATTGTATGCAGCCAAAATTGTGTCAAAAGCGATTCAAAAGCATACAATAACAGTGAAAATATTGCTGGCGTATACTTATTATATATAGGGTGACTGGTAATTAGTGACCGATACTTAAAAACATGATTACATCATGAACATGAGTACATCATGGTAACAAACAACTTTTACAATGGGACCAAACCTGAATTAGCGAAACAAAAATTTTTCGCGATTTTAGGTTTGGTCCCATAGTTGTTTATTATCACGAGTACAATAATGTGTTTAAGTATCGGTCACTCACCACCATCAGTCACCCTATATATATGTGGTCAAATTAAATTAACTAGCGAAACTACGGAGCAATATCAAAACAATATAAAAAAATATATATATTTTCTGAACTCGTAATATAAAATAACAGTGGCCTAGGGTACCTAGTGTAGTTACTGGAAATATGTATGTTTATGAACTTGGTTAGTTTATAATCTATCTCGCGAGATTATAAACTATCGATAAATTGTGAACTGCAACAAAAAAATTACAATTTAACGCATTATTTTTAGAGTTTATAATCTATCATCCATGGCAAGCCGACATTGTGTACTGGTATCAAACCTGCTTGCGACGGACGCACCTTGCTCTAATACTAAATAGCCAAATAACTACGACCACCTTGGAAGAAGCGCTCGTTCGGCTCGGACGCGGTTTGTCACAGTTCTAACCTCACCTAACCCATTTCGTCGGGTGCCCTGCCCTGGATTAGCGATTGCGACCAATTCGGCTACCGCCAAGACCGAACAAATCAGGAACGGTTCACAATTTTACGAGTGATGAAATCGGACAGATTGTGAACCCTGTCGTCAAATGCAAGTACGTTACGATAGATTATAAACTATCGAACATTAATACGATATATTGTAAGCAGTATGGTACAGTTCACAATTTATTTTAATTTTATTTTGATCTCGCAACAAAGAATACACCTTAAATGCTATATTATAAAGGCTAAAAACATAAATATATGTGCTCCCTCACAGTTTACAATCTCGCGAGATAGATTATGAATTAACGGTGTTCACAATCATACGGTGACATATACATTGTTTTCGTATTATCAAGTTTAGTTGTCGATACACATCATGCCTGTGAAGTTTCGCTAGATAAATTAATTTGACCCCTATATTAATTTATCAATATAATTAACTATTCTGCAGTGCATAGAAGCCATTTTTTGGACCAGTCAAAACACTTTTACTCTGCCGTTAGAAAACCAGTGATCTCAAACACTTTCAAGTTTTCTAAAGGGTAACCCTATTTATTAACAATATTAAAATAATAATTTAAATAACACGGTATAATGTCTCAATTATGTACGTCTGCAGCCAATCATATTTGATTATAATTAATAACAAAACATTTAAAACATAATTGGTTGTGAATATAATTCTAGGTTATTGGTCACATATTGGAGTCATCATTGGTCATGCAAATGTTGGTTCAAATTTGGGACTGGTGCATGTGATATTTAACGTATGGCCTTTAACTTACTGCAGGAATAAGATTTGTTAAAACATACAAAACGATGCTCTGTCGATTAGTCTTATTCAACATTCTAAATGTAAAACAGTTTACGTAGAGATACAGGTTTTGAATAAGGATCAAGATTGCAGCTTATAATCATTAGAGATAGAAATATTGATGTAAGAAGAGTCGTAGAGATTTTAAAGTTGGGATCCGTAGTTACCTCAACTAATGGTTAAACATAGTAACTAATGTTTGAATTTTGGCTAATGTGTTTGCCAAAATGCCATTAGTTACTATTTTTCAACATGAATGAGTTAATATGAATATATTCATGTTAACTTATTCATGTTTAGCCTATCACATTTAGCCAAAATTCAACCATTAGATACTATGTATAACCATTGGTTGAGTTAAATACGTATCAAAAAACCGGCCTTTAGTCAATACCTCATGATTTCCTTGACTCGACTCAACCTCACTTAGTTTGAGATTCATAGTTGCAATTTTACTCCTTATCTCAAACAGTTCCCTCATTCGAAGTGAGTTTGAAATGAGCAACCAACTTTCAAATATAAGGTACTTTCGTCGGCATGTACGTATTTTATTCGATTTTAGTAATGTCTTTTGAATAGTTTATTGAATATTTATTCATCATAATCCATACAATTAAATATTGCGACGCTATTTACGAGACGCAGAAAACAGACAACGCGCTCACAGACTTCTAAAAACAAGTTATAAACGGAACATTTCTCCAAACAATGACGTTTTCGTCGTGACGTATCACCTCGACTTGCACTCATTCGCGTAACCTCATAATTTCCTTAATCTTACGACTGTAAATAACGATTTTGAGGATCTTTCGAGGCACACCTTGAGGGCTCCTCGACCGAAATGTGAGTCGAGGAGCTTTCGAGGTTATAACTTAGAATATGGTGTAAGTGTCTTTTCAGGAAAGTGAAATGTCCAAAATAATTTACCTCTTGCAAGTAATTCTTATTTGCTATCTGGAACGATGGGCACGGCTGAGTGAACACATTAAAACAAGTCGCGGCACTTGGTCTTTGGGGATCTACTCGTACCTAAACTATGGTGGTTTTTCCGTTATCGATTCATCGAAACACAGGCATTCTGTTGCGGAAACCACAAAGAATATTTGTATATGTATTACAATGTTTATCGACACATTATCTTATAGAAGTGTTGCGTAAGTGTAATAGAAATAAAACATAATATAAATATTATTTTATACTCTTTCACTATACTGTCTTGTTTTAATACATTAATCACGCACTCCATAACAATATTATTAGTTTATTACTATTTACTATTTGGATTAAGGGGGAAGTGTCAGGGTAGCCCGCCAAATACAAATTTTCTTACGTTTTCAAAGACGTTTTTTCGTTCACAAAGTGATCAATACAACTCTTTAAGACCAGGTAATCCTAAAAAATGACTATTTCATGAAATCTTGACATTTTAGGATTATACTAACTTAAGGAGTTGCAACAGATTCTATTGTATATAATTCTTTAAATACATATTTGTTACGGCCGCAAATCATACTTTATTTAACATACAACTTAATACTGACTTGCAAATTGCAAAAAAACGTAAGAAAATTTGAATTTCGCGGGCTACCCTGTCGCTCCCGCCTTAACCAAGACTAATCAATTGTTTTATAATCACAAGTTATTATTAAAATATAAAGAAGGAAGTTAGGTTTCTGAAATTGTTATTCCATGCTTTGAATTAGTTATTTTTAAGTTTTATTATGTAATCAACTAAATTGATTGACATTTTGACTTTTTTGTTTATCTCTTTTATTATGAATCTCTTGTTTTATTTGGTTATTACTTTTTGTATTATGGATTTAGGTTATTTCTAATAATTAACTAAACTGTCATCAATTAATACTGCCGCCGTAAGGAAAAAGGGCGTATCTACAGATAGAATGAAATGGAGAAAAAAATATTTCGTCCTGTTTAAACTACAGTCTAAATCTGTTATAACGACATCGAAGGGACTACTCATATTGAGTCGTAAAAACCGATAGTTGTAACAACCGGTGACAGGTATTAATAGGAAAGATAATATGTATATTCATGTAGGAAATTAAACCGCATTTTGTTTACTTCAATACAAACGTATAATATAAAAGAACAATATCATTTTTGTATGCATAAAATCTGTAATTTTAGTTTGTTTGAAACACTTCTGTCGTGCATACACATTTTGTAATTCACGTTGGATTTTAATCAGCGTATCGTCACAATTTCCCTGCATGTGGAACTCTTCATTAAAAAGAACAATCTTTCGTAATACACTAACAGCATTGAGACCGTCAATCAAAGTTGGCACTGTAAATTGTTCTTCCGAGTCTTCCTGTTCATTTTCATTTTCCTCTTGAAGTTCACGTACAATATCATCCTCCGTAGCTGGTGCACAAATTGCAATAGACTGATCTACATCAATGAACTCGTCTGTTTCAGTAGTAGATAAAGCAGGTCGTAAATTTTGGGCTAATTGAGCCAAAGAAATATTGTCCTCTTCATCATCGTCAATCACATCATCTGAGGTTCTTGTTATAAGACTTGTAAGATCTTTAAAACCTGCATGCCCAAAGCAGTTAGCTATAGTTTTTTGTGAAACTTTTTCCCATGCTTCGGATATCATCAAGATGGCATCAAGAACCGTAAAGCTGTTCTGATTATTACTGTCAATGCTTTGTATTAACTTTAACACTTGCAGTCTTCTATAATGAGATTTTAAACATCTTATTACACCTTGGTCCATAGGTTGCAGTACAGATGTAACATTTGGTGGTAAGAACACGAGTTTAATACACTTCAGATTAGTAACAGCCGGATGAGCAGGACAATTATCAACTAAAAGAAGAACTTTCTTATTGTTTGAATTATTGTTTAATTCAGCGTCCCAGTTTCGTAACCATCTTTCAAAAATTTCCGATGTCATCCATGACTTTACATTGTTTTCATACGTTACCGGCAGTGAGCGTATGTTTTTAAAGCATCTTGGTTTCTTAGATTTCCCAATAACTAAAAGCTTCCTTTTACAGGATCCTGTCATATTTGCTGCAACCATGATCGTTAGTCTCGTCTTGGACATTTTTCCTCGCGAACAATTCTCTCCTTTGAATTTTAAAGTCCTGTCTGGTGTCATATTGTAAAAAAGTCCGGTTTCGTCTGCGTTATAAATGTCTTCTGGACTGTAGCCTTCGCATAATGTAGGCCACTTTTGCGTAATCCATTCGTCTACAGCATCTTTATCCACACTGGCAGCTTCACCACTCATTTTCCCGCCGACAATGCCATGTCGAGCCCGGAAACGTTGAATCCAACTAGACGAGCAAACAAAATCTTCACCAAAACGTTGAGCAAAATCGTTTGCTTTTTGTTGAAGAATTGGTCCATTTATTGGCACATTATTTGTCCTTTGATATTTAAACCACTTTAACAAAGCTTCCTCAATGTTCGTATGCCGCGTTGTTCTGGCTCGTTTCATTTTCAAAAAATTCTTGTCGTAAAGGATTTGAATTTTCTCCCTTTCTTTCCAAATGGTTGAAATTGTCGAGTGGGATACACCATATTCTTTTGCCAGGTCTTTGTTTGGAATTCCTTTCTCTAGCTTTGAAATAATATGCGATTTTTCTTCTATACTGATTTGTTTTCTTTTTTGCGACATGTTACAATTTTCACAGTTAACTCAACAATAATGTTTTGGTGCGTCTTGTGTAAAGATAAGTAACAAACTGACTTAAGAGATATATTATGACGAAGCGGGCCTTGAGGCTACGGCATGCATGTGCTTTGTTTCTAAGAATTACAAAAGACCCTAAACTTTGTTTACTTTTACGATAATAGCCATTGACTATTATACTGTGCCAGATGTGGATACAGTTACCTATTCAAATTGTTTACAATACAGCTGAGCCGGTCGTTCTACAGATATAATTCTCCGAAAACATTAACCAAATGTGGTCGCTTAATGCGGTATGTCGTAGTAAACAATGTCGTAAAAACCAATGTTTTAGATAAGGCGATCATATAACATTCAGCCAGGACCTTTGGTAAATTTAACCGGTATGTGGTTCTAAACGATGTCGCCATAAACGGTTTTGACTGTATAAGATACAAAGGCAGATGCGTCTTTTAATAGTAAGAATTATTAGGTTTTCCTTAAGTTTACGCCAATATAAAAATACTGGTAGATGCGTTTTTTTTTTGCTGATTCCGAATATGTAAATATCTCTTTCGAAAAAATGTCAGATACGTCTTTTTTCCTTATGGCGGCAGAATACCTGTTTTAAAAGTAGGCATAAAATATACAAATTACATTTATCATTTATCATTTGTGTAGTTTTGTGAGCTAAGACTAACAACTTCATTTATGTGATAGATAAGGAAACACTCAAAATTATACTCATTAATCATTGGTTAAATATACAAAATTAACGTTATTAGTACGGGCTTCTTCACGTTGGCACACGGATTTTTTATTTTTATTTTTGTTTTATTTGAGGTGGGTTTGCTCTTGACTCTAGTCTAGGTCGGAGACAAAGGCGACGATGGAGTAAGCTTACCCAGAATAACTTTTTCGCTCTCACTCTGAAGAGATTAGTAGATATTAGGATTCAAGAATCTAAACCAATAGCAAGCATACATCTTTGCCTGATGAACTGAACAGCTAGCTGGTGAAGGAGTCAACCTATGACCACCTGCAAAAGGGCTTTACCTTGTCTGTTCGTCGTCTCCGTGTCGATGGCGCGACACGACAATGTATTACATTTTTTTAGCCTAAAACTTCGTCACTTCCACGGCGTCTTCGATGCCAGTGGAGAGGTCACTTTGCCACTTATGGGACATTTCAGATTATCTCTCGGTGACGATGAGCACTTGTCATTAGGTGGGATGTGCGTCGATTTTTGCCATCCAACAACATTGAAAACAATGGTTGCCTTGTCTTGTGCGAGGCGACGTGGTAGCTGAAGCGCTTAGGCCGGTTGGTGACTGGTCAGCTCGTTGCATGCCACACTGATCACTGGGCTAAGAAATCTTGAAAAAAATATTGTGCTGTAATTAAATTATTTACTCTTCAGGTTTAGAGCATGCTTGCTGTTTGTTGTATTATCTGAGAAATACTCGATGAAGTTGTGCCAACTTGTAGAGGTAGTTGAAATTAAAACTAATGAAATTAAAGGAGATTGAAAGGTATTGTTTGCCACTTATAAATTGTACGTTTGTATACCTAGTAAAAAAAAAAAAATGTAAAAGTAAACTGTATTAGATTTGCCGCACATTGCTCCTACTTGTATAGCATTTTTATCTCACGAAGTGACGCACGCTTTACTTGTAGTTACCGAGTGTACAAAGACGCGTTAATGTGTGTGTAATCGCAAGGCCTCTCGGTACCTTCCGACATAATGGCGAAGTTGGAAGTGTGTGTGTGTGTGCGTTACGTGCTGACGCTACTCGTCTTCATTCAGCCATTCACAGCTGTTTGTACACTTAGTTACTACATGTAAAGAGCGCGTCGTTCGTGAGAAAAATACTGGACCTGATATTTTGGCATAATGTTATATGCTGTTGCTTGTATTTGTTCCAATTTAATGATCATACTTTTTGTATAGATTCATGTTCCGCCATTCTGTAAATTATTTTATTGCTAAACAGTGTGCATACCAAGTGCATAAATAACTAAAAAATGTGCCTTTAAATCGTAATTGTTCCGGTAAAAATGTACATAGTCCCTGTGTTATTAAAAATATAGTTATGTCATTCCACGATGACGCATTTTGCATCTTATCTCACTTGACACAGGGTTCGAATTTCAATGAATTTCGGCGTAAAATGCAACAACGTTGGAATTTTAATCATATTGGATTGTTAATTTGTCTACACTTATGATTTAAGTTTACTTATAAATTGTTATTGATTTATTGAATTTTTTGTTGAATATCGTCAAATTTTGTTAAATTTTGTTAATTTTACAACTGTACCTATACATTTCTTATCTGTTGTCCTATATTATATGTATAAATGCCAATGAAATTTTGTTGGAGACTTAAAAACGCATAATACACGTCACGGTAAATATTAAGCGGAATATTTTGATAAATTCACCTTTGCAAACGAATTTGATACTAATTGTTTATATTGCAATAAAGATATTTTATGAAACCACGTGTTTAATTTTTTAAGCATCCTAATATGACTGTTGCTGTTGACCATGATGACCTAACTCCAATAAACAAATACTATGTATACACAGTCTGGCCATAAATACTGTTACAATTAAAAATAAGAAAGATATTACATTTGAATTTGGAATCTGTTATTTTTATACGATTGTTCATTCAATCATTGTACGTGCGCATGTAGAATAAACATCCACGAGTAGCTCTTAATTTTTGCGTATTTGTGACAGAATTAGATTTAAGAAAATATTTATAATTTTCAAATAATCGCGCTTTTTTAAAAAACCCGAAAAAATATCGCAGCGCTTAAATGAGGAACCTTATAAGCTCGCTGAAAACTGTATTCGGTCCTTCTTGACGCGTCTAATAGCCATAAAAAGTTTCAAAAGTGTACGTGCATGCGTTAGTGAATAATAATGCTAAAAGTCAAAACGATGGTGTCATAACGTTGACGGCAAAATACAAGAAACTGGCTCAACCCAAGACGTGGAGATTTACCCAAAAATTAGTGCGTATAATCAAAAACATATTGTGAAAATATTCAGTTTGGAATGTTTCGCATTAAGTAGATATAAACAAAAAACTAAACATGTCAACAACGGCTGGTTATCCAACCAAATTAGAATGACTACAAAAAAGTGACGGATTCATACATATGGAAGCCCTTCTTAACTTTCCTCACGAACCGGTTGAAACGTGATGTGCCTGAGTACCTCTACGTTGACGTCGTGGTGGGACTTGCGCGCTCCTGAACTCTAGGTCTCTGCCAGTAGTTTACTTTGTCGAAACAGGTCTAGGGTGATCAGCCTGACCAAGAGAGATACAGAAACCTGCAGGACAGCATGTGGCGAGCTGATGAGCAGTAGCGACCCCATGGAGGGTCCATCTCCTGGGAGAAATCTTGTCCTCATCTCTGGCTTGCCTTTATTGGCTGGCTGGAGTGAACACTGACGAGGATCAGAGCTCCCACCTCTTTCTTGCCTTTATTGGCCGGCTTGAGTGGAGATTCGCAAGAGCAAACGTGCTCGGAGGAAGGAAGTATTCCAGTAAGGTGCTGGTAGGGATCTTGACCGTACTTCCGGGATTGTCCTGATAGCCGTGGAATACCTCTCCACTCCTGAAGCACCTCAGGAAGTGTTGCCCCCTTGTCGCTACGTCACTATGTGCTAGCGGCCGTCTCCGGGGGCCCATTATTGAGTGTGCAAGTCATCCCCTGCCATTTTATCCGTGTATAATATATAACATTGGTCAGGCAGGGGACATAGTTCTTCCATAGTTCAAGTTACCCAATCCACTTTAGCCACCCAAACCCATAGCCCAATATGTTTTGTTTCAACGTACAACAATAGTCCTGTACCAACTGGGGGTTGTCCTTGGGTGCACTTGCATAGTGCATACAGGGATAATCGTCGGTTGGTGCCTCCTCATCATTTAAAATTATCTAAGGGGCCTTTGCGAGTTGACTTCGGCTCCTCGTACGCCTTCTAAAGGTCCGGGACCCCAGGTTCTCGAGATATATAAGATATAATAATAATATCCATTATTCACACACGGTCATCTGATCCCAAACTAAGCAGAGCCATGGAAACCAGATAACTGATATACTACATATACCACTTTTTTTTTGTAAATACATACTTATATAGGTAATTACACCCAGACTCAGAACAAACAGACATGTTCATACACACAAATGAATCGAACACACGACCAGCGGCATGATAGGTGGTATCTTAACCAACCACGCCAACTGGCCTGCAGTCAAGTTGAAGTCAGTATTTTGTGTAGCAATGAATATAGAAACGGAAACGGAGGATCTTAATTTTGTAAATACGGAGGCTTCTGGTGCATACATCATAAAAAGAAAGATTACAAGAATGGTACGTCTGCGTAGCATTGTTCAACGTCCTGGGTCTTTAACCATAGATAAGGTAAGGTTACACTTGGTAATTAAATGAGTATCCACCAGCCACCGAGGACCCACACTGGAAAATGTAGTTAATAATAATAATAATAATATAATAATAAAGATTTATTTTTCTCCCACAAAGTACTTACAAAATAAAGGTCTTAAAACTATTTGAGGTACAAAGGTTTGTGGGAGTCAGGAATCCAAACTAGGATACCCTGTGCTATGGACTCCTGGCCCCCCTCGCCGAGATTGAGATTATCAAAATTATAGAACGGACATGTAGGACTATTTATAAAAGAATAATAAGAAAAGGTACTAATAAAATAAAATAAAACAGAAAAAAAAAATCAAAATATAAATGCGTGTGTTTGTTAGTGTGTGATGTCCGAGTGTGAAGTGGACGGTGTAGTGTGTGTGTGTGTGTGTGTGTGTGTGTGTGTGTGTGTGTGAAAGGAGTGGCGGTATGTATTTATGAAAAACGCTAGACTAGGATAAGATAGTAAGCAGTTTTTCCGTTTCTTCATAATCAAGTCCTAACAACCACTGTGTAAGCTTCTTTTTACATTCTACCCTAGACAAATGAACAATTGTAAGAATTTTGTTAATTTTATTATACAATCTGCTTGCTCTGAAATTGAAGAAATTCTGGGCAAAAGATGTTTTTACTGGAGTCGTTTCACAGACTTCATAGAATCTCCTAGTTCTACCTTTCTGATTAGCCGTAGAAACGTCAATAGATGAATGTTTTTTAATAACTGTTAGTAATATATAAAGCTGCCTGACTGTTAATACATTTGCCTCTTTATAGAGGGTTGTTGTAGCGTATAACCGTGGTTTGAATAGAGCAACTTTTAGGAGAAGTCGTTGAGCTCTTTCAACATTTAAGATATTCGTTTTATACGAGCCGCCCCAGGTGGAAATACCATACGATAGGATTGATTGGCAAAGGGATTCGTACACTGTTTTAACCAGCTTCCAACTCGCTACATGCCTAAGATTTTTAAATATATGAACGAATTTTCTTGTTCTGTGGACCAGATATGAAATATGATGTTTGAAAGATAAGTTTTTATCGATTATTATGCCTAAGTATTTTATTGATTCTGCTCTTGATATCTTTGGGCACATGGTACAGTTTGTGGTTACAGGATTACATGTGTGTGCATAAATATTGAAATTATCAGTATGTGATGCTACATTATGTATTGTAAACTCTATATATTTAGTTTTGGAGGCATTTAAGGTGAGTTTGTTGAGAGCAAGCCAATGAGTTACTATATTGAAACCTTCTTGGGCCGCAGCAAAAGTTTCGTCCCATGAGTTACCATAAAACGTTAAAATAGTATCGTCGGCATAAGACATTATATGGCAGTTTCTAATGTTTAGCTGGCAAAGATCGTTAATATAGCAAAGGAACAGGGGAGGGCCTAAGATACTGCCTTGTGGTATTCCAATATTTATTAGTTTTTCTTCACTCAGCGTATTGCCTATGCGAACTGACTGATATCTATCTTCTAAGTAGTTCTGGAATAGTTTTAATTGTATGTCCCTTATCCCCATATGTTCTAGCTTGGATATTAATTTACGTGGGCACACCGTATCAAAAGCTTTCTGAAGGTCTAAAAAGATAGTCAAGCATTTTTTCCTATTATCTAATTTACTTACAATAAGTTCAGTAAATGTATGAATACAGTCAGTTGTAGATTTTCCTTTTCTGAAGCCATACTGGTTAGGTGATAAGATATTTTTATCTTCTAAGAATTTTACAAATCTGTTATTAATAATCCTTTCCTATTATTAATAACAGATTTGTAAAATTAATGATAATAGGCCTATTTCAAAGGTATTAATCTGTTATTAATACCTTTGAAATAGAGGTGAGCAAAGAAATTGGCCGATAGTTTGCCATTTCCTTCTTGCTACCGCTCTTAAAAACAGGGATAACAATTGTTTTTTTTAGGGATTCTGGAAAAATGCCTTCTAATAAACATCTATTCAGGATGTAAGTGAGGGGAGGGACTATATAGTTTTTTAAATTCTTAAGGACCGCTGGTATTATATTGTCCCACCCTGCTCCGCAATCTGAGCGAAGGTTGCTGATGACTCTTTCTACTTCCTCTTCAGATGTCTCCAGAAGCACAAAAGAGTTACAGGAGGACTTGAAATTTACCGCGTTCGTTGGGAGTGGAGAAAGACCAGTTGGAATTTTACTTTTCAACTCCATGCCCACGTTTACATAGTAGGAATTTACTGCATTAACTGAGTCTTGTGATGATGTTTTAATATGTAAAAGCTCCAACGGGGTGCATTTGAACTTTTGAGATTAGTAATAGTTTTAATTGCGGACCAGAGTCTTTTGTTATTACTTCCAGCCGAAATAAGTATATTTCTGTCATATTGTCTCTTACATTTTTTTATTATGTCATTACAAAAGTTTCTATATCTTTTGTAGGATATTTTTAAGATATTATTGTCAGGATTGTGTTTTAGTTTGTAATGCATTCTGTCCCTTGTTCTTATGCACCTCAGGAGGCCAGGCATGATCCACGGTTTTATGGTAATCTTATTTCTTGGAATTTTAATGTTTATTGTGTTATTTTTTTTTTTTTTTTTTCAAATTAACCATTTATTAATAATCTCATTTATTCACTATTGTGTTATTTAATATGATTTTTTGTAAGTTTTGAATAAAATAAGTCATGAGGTCATTGGGATTTATGTGATTGTCGTATACATTAATAAAATCAATATTTCTGCAGTCATTGTTCAGATTCTCAAAGTCAATTTTGTTTACAAATTTTGCTTTGTGGTTTTGTCCACTTAAGCGCAAACAGAAAAGGGTAGCTTCGTGATCTGTAACTGCAGATTGAAGAATGAATGTAAGAGAAGAAACCTTAGTTTTAATTATCACATGGTCCAGACAGCTAGATCCTCTAGTTTGTTCATAATGTGCTGGTATCATACCAAAGAAGGAAAGCAGGTCGAGATAGCTTGATGTAGTTAGTTACATTTGAGTCTTTGATATTTATATTTATGTCATCCATCAAAATTACATTTTTGAAACCGGATAGTTTTAATAATAGTTCTTGTAAAGTGCGTAAGAAAAGATCTAATGTGTGAAAACTAGGCGGTCTGTATATTGCAATTATGGCGGTCTTTTTATTTATTTTAATAAGTAGGCAATTCGCTTCTAAGATGTTTGGTTCCTCTATAATGAAGTCAATGTCGTTATTTATGTAAATGACTACACCGTCGTTTTGGTTGTAGTTTCGTGTTGTTGAAAAGCTAGAGTAGCCAGGTATATGCGGCAAGTTATTAACGGATGAGAGCCAACATTCAGACAGAACTATAATATCAATGCTTAACTGTATTCGTTTTAGTAAAGTATTTAGGCTGAGATAATTTTTGTTAATACTTCTAATATTTTGTTGCAATATTTTTAAAAATGAATTTGGTTTAGATATGGTAGCTTTACAAGATTCAGGTTCACAGCTGTACAATTCCGTCAGAACCAAATTTTCTAAATTGTTTATATTGTTTAGATCAGCGAATTTTGTTTATAGTAAATTGTTGGTGTCTGGGTTTGTGATTGCGGAGTAAATGTATGTTAAGCGTTTTTCTTTTTGGGTGTGTGTGATGAATGATAATATTGAGATTCTTACGAGTATTAATAAAAGTATTAATGTATAATGGTGTTATAAAGAATTGTGAATGACTGTATTTATGTGTGAAATGTGTATAGTTGTGTGGAAATGCGTATGAGTAGATACAAAGTTTTTGTAAAAAAACAAGTAAGACATGCAAAACCAAAAACCAAAAACCAAATTGATAAAGTTATAAAATTACAACACAGATTATATAGTCAGATTTTCGGTACCAGGTTTTCAAGATCGGCTTCACATTTAACTATTATTGACTTTTCAGGTTCACTTTTTCGCAGGAAAACTCTACCAGTTGATGACCAACATTATGAATAGTTATGTTCTTTTGCAAATTTTCTAGCTAGGTAGAAGTGATGTTGGGTTTGAGGAGGCAAGAAGTCAGACACATAGATGGGTGTGGCAGGGCCGTCCATATTTAGGTGTACAGAGATGAGCTTATTCTGCTTGTTATTTGAGTTGAAATGTCTCGCCATTTTAATTATGGTTTCTTTAGTAGTAGTGCTAGCTAAGTCAACAACAATTTTTGTTGCTTTGTCCTTTTTGCTCATGCTATAGACCTCTTTAATTTCAGATCTTTGGAGAGGAACGCCAATAGCATTGGCTGTATTTAATACAATCAAACTGAGCTCTTCTTCACTGTCTTTTAAAGATAATGGGATATTTTTAATTTCCAGCTTTTTGGTGTACAGCATCCGCTCCAAGTTGTCAACTCTTTCCTCAAGCTGTTGAATATACTTGCGATCTGTCCTCTTTTCAGATTCTAACAGGTCCAGTCTGCTCCGCATATCCTCATATTGGTTCGATACGAAGGCGATAGAATCTTTAATTTCGGAGTTTTGTTTTAACAACTCCGCCATCATATTATGCAAAGCATTCAACGAAGCATCTGTTTTGTTACTACGTGATTCAGAGCTTTTGCAGTGAGAATCAAACAATTTTTGCATATCATTCATACAGCGCTCATTTACTTCGTCCTTTTTAGTTGCCGCGCATGTAATCAAATTTAATAATAATAATTGATTTAATCATTTTATTTTAGGAAAGAAAAGTGGTATTAAAAGTATTGATCACGAAGACACGTGCAATGATTCTGAGATATTAATGGACATATTATACGAGTTACGACTATTGAAATTATTTTATAGCTGTTGTCCATCCGTCCCATCCAATGATATTATACACAAGATGTGTTACTTTCATAGTAACCAACGTTTAAAATCTGTTCGTGCTCAGTGACCAAAAAAAAAAGAGGGTGACGGTGACGGGTAACTCGTGACTTATTATTATCATATTACGCCTTGCTTGACGCGGACTAAATACTCCACTTGGGATGTTTTCCAGTTTTCAGAACGCGCCTGCTAGTAACATATCTGCTTCATTTTAATTTAATATCATTGGTCCCATCACTATTCGATCGGTAGATTCATGGGAACTAGGAAATAAAACCCGTGATACAACTGAGACGCCGTTTCATGGATTTGAGAACCTGAGGGTGCCACGGGTTCGAGTTCAAGTTCCCGTGACACCCCCAGGGGCATCCTCCAGGGGTGCCTTGGGTCCGGAATGGTTTTTGGGATAAATTCTTTTCTACTATGGAACCCTTCATTGTGCGTAAAAAAAAAAAATCAACCAGCCAAATGCGTGTCGTACGACGCACTTGGCCGGTTTTTTTTTTTTAAATATTTGTATGTTACCTCTACAAGCACAATATTCCCCTATAAACTATTTCAGCTCTTTACTCACCACAATAATTCATTACTAGAACGTGACCCAAACTCCGGACAATTAGCTATTCAAGCGTCCGCAATAAACCAGCCGTGTCCGACAAATTATTTGACCGTTCGGCCGGTAACGTTTCGGTCAAAGGTGGCGACCGTAGGCGCGCCGGCCAGCCCGAAGTCTGAGGTTTCAGACCGATCGACTAGAATCGATTCAGATGGCCAAATTAACATAATTGGTGATCCGACACCGGTTCGGTAATTGTTGTCAGTTTCTCATCTTAATTATTAACGATAGAATAGTCTGGAATAATGGCGGTGTGGTAACAATGTGGGATTGTTTTGTTTTGGGACTGATAGGAGACAGTTCTGGCGTGGCATTGATGTGTTGCTAAGGTCCATATTAATCATCACCCCTCATTCTTAACAAAAATATATATTCACGCCTGTATTCTCCAAGGGTTATGAAGAGGTGTATCTACAATATTACACCCACATTTCGCCAGTTATTTTTAACTCCCATGCAACAAGGGGCGAGCCTATTGCCTTGAACCTGGCACAAATTCACAGTCCGGGCTGCTATTGAGAATATCCTAGTGGAAAAATTCAATAACACCTTGTCCGACTTAGGAATCAAAATCAAAATCAAAAGTCATTTATTCAAACTAGGCTGAGAATCAGCACTTTTTGAACGTCAAAATTACATAAGACAGTCCCCCAAAATGCCCGCCCTTCACCACTTCCTCTTACTTTAGCTGGGGAGACGAAGTGGCGCAACAAACTCCCCAGCAGCACAGCTGTCTGTTCAGTTAAAAAATGGAATCTATACAACACTGCTTATAATAATTTAGGTATCGAAACCTAGACCTCATGCTCACCAACGAGGCACACAAATTCATAAAAAATGTTTGTGGTTGTCAGGTATAAAACCCCACTTGAGAAGCACCCATAACCTCTACACCACAACACGCGATATCTTTACAACCTCTTAATTAAAACTTGTAAACAGGTACATTAACGAGTACATTGCACAAAGTACGGCTTCAGCACGCGCCGTGGTCGGTCACGTTGGTGGGCCGTGAGTCACATTGCACATACGCGTGCCAGTGGGCCGCCGGTGTGCCTGCAACCGACACGTCAATAATACCACTGACTCCCCTGACTCCCGTTGGAAGGGGAGAAGGGGAATGTCACTCAACGTTACAACGGCTGTTTTTTGTTTTGTTTTATTTTTATTTTGTTTTTAAGGGCAGAATGTTCGTTTTAATTATGGTTTGTATTGGTTGTGTGTTTGATATTCAAACATACCTAACACTACAATTAATAAAGTGGTTAAAATCACTTTATTCATTTAATAACTTATATATGTTTCTGTTTAATCATTTTTGTGCCAAAAGTATCATTGCATGAGGTAAATCCAAAAAAATGCAAAAATCCCAAATATTTCCTTAGATACGGCTGGATTCAATAAGAAGCCCAAATTCCTTATAATCATAAAACCAGTCTATTATTGTCACACTGCAGGGCATAAGCTTCTTCTCAAACAGAGAAGGCATGAGCATTGATTACCACGCTCACTTTGAGGCGGATTGGCGATTTCAAGTTTCCTTACGATGTTTACTTTCACCAATGTCAGTGATGGATATGAATTGAAAAACACATTGGTATGATGCACGGATTTGAACCCACAACCTCGTGCACACGTTTCGGAAATATTTATGCCTGATAGGTATTATATTATATGTTTCACGTTGCGTTATTATAAAATCGAACATAAATTGATATAACTATAAATCGATTTAACGCTTCAAGTAAACCACAATAAAATACACTAAAACAATAAAATAGTAAACCAACAAGGTTACGACATGCGTAATAGTTATTTATGCTACAAGTGCGGAAAGTAGGTGATTTCCGACGAGTGTGTGGCGGCATCTACATCGCCACATGCGAACTATGCATCACACTGACGTCACGCAAAATCCTGCATCTCGCAATCAGAGTTTACCGCGCGATTAGCATATACAACGTCCCGACATCAAACGTCTGGCAGTAGCCCACCAGAAACAACACCCGTCTGGTCGGAGGATCCTCCTTTTCTATGGAGGATGAGTGAACTTTACACCCTGTTCCTCATACCACTATAAGTGTATAAGTCGACACGAGGCGGAAATGTTATCATACAACGTTTTACTATGCATTGTGCGCGGAAATAAAAAAAAATATTGAAAAAGTATTTTTATTTTGATTTAGGTAAGAGGCTGTTGTTGGCATTTTGTACTTCTTAAAAAACATTCTCCGGGGTTAAATTAATTGATACTTACTTGAACTCGATATTTTTAGCAGATTTGCACAGATCGACTCCTAACTAAGCAAGAAATTAATAAAATAGCGGGCTTATTTTAAATACATGCGCGCTCAGCATATATCTGCTACTGCGCATGTGCAAATAGCAGCCACGTCGTATCGCAAACAGGCACGGGCAAAATATACGCTCAGCCAAACATAATAGTAATATCAGGTTGGCACAAAAGTAATGAGAGACTTGGTTTACGTTTTATATATTTTATTATTTTTTTAAATTTTTTTACACATCTCGGGACGCTGGGGTCCCGGACCTTTGGAAGGCGTACGAGGAGCCGAAGCCAACTCGCAGAGGCCCCTTACATAATTTTAAATGATGAGGAGGCACCAACCGACTGTTATCCCTGTATGCACTATGCAAGTGCACCCAAGGACAACCCCCGGTTGGTGCAGGACTATTGTTGTACGTGGAAACAAAACATATTTGGCTATGGGTCTGGGTGGCTAAAGTGGATTGGGTAACTTGAACTATGGAAGAACTATGTCCCCTGCCTGACCAATGTTATATATTATACACGGATAAAATGGCAGGGGGTGACTTGCACACTAAATAATGGGCCCCCGGAAACGGCTGCTAGCACATAGTGACGTAGCGACACGGGGGCAACACTTCCTGAGGTGCTTGAGGAGTGGAGAGGTATCCCACAGCTATCAGGATAATCCCGGAAGTACGATCAAGATTCCTACCAGCACCTTACTGGAATACTTCCTTCCTCCGAGCACGTTTGCTATTGCGAATCTCCACTCAAGCCGGCCAATAAGGCAAGAAAGAGGTGGGAGCTCTGTTCCTCGTCAGTGTTTACTCCAGCCGGCCAATAATGGCAAGCCAGAGATGAGGACAAGATTTCTCCCGGGAGATAGGGTGTGGGGTCGCTACTGCCCAACAGCTCGCCACATGCTGCCCTGCGGGTTATTTTTATTATCTTTATTTCAATTCTTTACTTATAAATTATATTTTTAAATATTAGGATACAAAAATAAAAACATTTAAAAATATAAAAAATAGAAATCCACCGGCATGGGGAACAGGGTCCAAGCTACCGGCGGTTAGGGCCCCAGAGACAGAAACCTCCTCACAATACGCGCCGTATCAAGGAGGACTGCCTTCTGAATCAGGCCCTTCACCCAGCCACCCAACGAGAGCCTCTTGAGATGTTGGTCGAGGCTCTTGGCGATAAGGCCATTGACCATTATGACTATCGGTACAATGATTGCCGAGTCCACATTCCACATGGCGACAGCCTCGTGAGCTAAGTCGAGATATTTTAATTGTTTCTCCTTCTCAGCCTTCACGAGGTTCTCGTCATGCGGGATAGTGACATCGATTATCATTGTGCGGCGCACTGATCGATCTATTACCACTATATCAGGCTTATTGGCTACAATAGACCTGTCGGTGATAATAGTTCGATCCTAGTATAACGTGACATGGTCATTCTCGAGAACTGGGTCGGGCACATACCTA
The DNA here is from genome assembly GCA_948252095.1 of Dicycla oo. Lineage (NCBI taxonomy): Eukaryota > Metazoa > Arthropoda > Insecta > Lepidoptera > Noctuidae > Dicycla > Dicycla oo. The sequence continues at coordinate 6,854,839 of OX411721.1, read as the reverse complement.
TAATACGGTACCTCAGATTCCACAAGGCCGTATTTATTATTATTATTATTACGATACAAAAAGCTTAGTCAATGATGTAATCATAATTAGCATCTAAGACTTCTTGCCAACGATCCGGCAAAGTTTGGATGCCTTTCGCCCAGAACTCTGATCGAAAAATTTGTTCGACCCCGCCTCTACATCAAAGAAATCATTAAATTGTTTACCCCGCAAATGTTGTTTTAGGGCTCTAAACTAATGATAGTCTAATAGGGCGAGGTCTGGGGAATAAGGTGGGTGGGGTATCGTCTCCCAGCCCAAGTTCTCCAACTGTTGACGAACGGCAGATGCGAGATGAGGACGAGCGTTATCGTGTAGTAAAACTACATTGACTCGTCTGCATCGTTTTTTCTTGATAGCAGTAGATAGTTTGGTGAACAGGGTTGAATATTTGTCAGCGTTTATAGTTTCATTGTGTAATAGTTCATAAAACAGCATGCCTTGCGCGTCCCAGAAACAGCAAAGCAGAACTTTTAAGCGGTTCTTTTGACTCAGCTCCGGTTGAGTAGGTGGCGTTTCTTCTGGAGGCAGCCAATGAGCACGATGTGTATCGTTCTCGTAATGGATCCATGATTCATCTCCAGTAACCTGATCAGACAAAAACTCTTTAGGTCGAGGTCGCCGCAAAAGTGATTAACAGATAGCGACATGGACTGAACGACTAGCGTCTGTCAGGATGTGTGGTACCCACCGAGCCAAAATTTCTCGACACCCAAGTTCATGCAGATGTTTTTCTATAGCGTGGTGACTACAATTGAGTGCTTCCGCTAATTTACGAGTGGTAGCATCCGGATTCGACTGCAGTTCGCGGCGTAAATCGTCATCATTCACTGCGGGTGGTCGTCCAGAGCGTGGCTGACTTTCAAGGCTCCTGTCTCCTGATTTAAAACGGCCAAACCATCAGGACACTGTCGCATGGCTTGTACTTCCAGCGCCCAATGCAGTGTTGATATTGTCAGCCGCAGCTCGCGCACTGTGGCCTAACAAGTACTCGTATAAGTCTAGTGTTCGAACTTGTCGCTCGTCCATTTTTCTTCAAACTGACTAAATCGATCGCGACTGCGGTTTTATATACCCCCACATCACAAGTACCTAGAATGTTCTACAACATTCTAGAATATTATCGAAATGTGATCGAAAACAATTAAATTGAAAAAGTAAATGCATAGAATTTTGTAGAATGTTTCATTACTTTTGTGCCAACCCAATATATTAATAAAGCCTTTTTATTTCCATAATAAAATTCAACTTACAATGATAATACGATTAAACAGCATACAATTTATGTATAAATAAAATAAAAATAACAAATACTTTTTAATACCTTATACAAAATTCTTGACTAAATTCAATTTAATTTGATAACAATATTTCTTTCTTTCTTTTTTTTTATTTATTTATTAAGGACCTCTCCATAGAGTAAAGGCCTCCTACATTTTTTCCAGATAGTTCCGTCACTCACTTTATCAGTTCAAACTTTTCCGCTGATTTCAAAATTTCATCGAGCCATCTCTCCGCCGCCGGTCGGCCTCTGGTTCTCTTGCTTACAGGTCCCTTCCATGAAGTTATCTTTTTGGCCCACCTGTCTTTGTTCATACGTGCAATATGGCCGGCGCACTTCCATTTCTGTCTTTTGTAGTGTTTTAGAGCATCAATTAGCTTTGTTGTTTTTCTTATATCCGTGCTTCTCTTATTGTGTCTTAATTTTAGATTTAGAATGCTCCGTTCCATGGCTCTTTGGGTTGTTAATTTTTTGTTTCTGGTTTGTTTGTTGAAAACTCATGTTTGGGATGCAAAGGTGAGAGATTTATTTGTTCGGCGATCTCTGCTAAACCGTAGAAACAAACGTCGGCAGCTTCCCGTAGATATGTATACGCGACGGCCTGACTGCAGACATCCTACCGACTGCGCCAATTAAAAAAACGACCACGAAGGAGTTTAAAAGAATAACTTTATTAGTACCCGGTTACAGCATAATAGTAATTATTTAATTCTACAAACTATTGATCTTATATACTAATCTTATTGCTAACCAATCATCTATACTAGTCACGTATGTCCTAGATAACATCTGCTGATTTGTACATACTATGCTAAAATAATATAATTACTCGTATTAGCTGATGTAGCTTATACTGGGAAATTGGGGTTCCTTACCTAACGCCTCTAAATACATTAATTTCCGCGCCTGTTTTGTCCAATATTACTCTACTCCCATATCAGCAGGCGGAGAGCCTTACAGGAATGTGATGTATGTACCATCAGAAATTATAGAGCTCATACGAGACATATATAAGAAAAGCACAAGTAGAGTCAGCCAAACATATTTAATGAATATTTAAAATTAATTTATTGATCAAAATCTTAATCTAGAGTAAGTAATAACTCTAGATTTAGATTTTGATCAATAAATTACACATCTAGTTCTAGTTCGGCTGTAGATGCTCCCATGATGAGTTTTATAATAGCCTATATGGTATTAGTTTGTAACAAAAGTTATTAGTCACAATACATAATAATAATAAATGTGGTGTCTCCTCATCGTTTAAAGTTATCTAAGGGGCCTCTGCGAGTTGGTTTCGGCCCGGCGCGTACGCCTTCCAAAGGTCGGGGTCCCGAGAAATGTCAAAAACCATAATAATTATTGTTATTAATTAATAACGCGTTTAATGAAGTATTAGTTTTATTGTACCTATTATATGAATGATATAATCTGTACTTGACTAATTTGTAAAACTTTTCTCAAATAATAAAAACTCGTCGAAATTGCGTCCGGTTGACGAAGAAATTAAAAAAAAAAACTGAAAAGTAAAAGCACTAGTACGAAAAAGTGGCACTTTCCTCACAGTTTGGCTACTTGGAAAATGCTCTTTTCTAGCTCATGCATTGTAAAGAATTATAACACAGTACATTGCACAGCAACATAGAGCTGAAAAGTAGAGATGTTTTTTCAGATTGGTATCAAGCAAAACACTCCGATGCGAATAAAATAATGAGGTACTTATGTTGATCGAAGATTATATGAAGAAAATCGTACTTAACCTACTTACTTGCGACTAGGTGAAAAGCAGGATCCAGTAGGTGTTCGAGTTATCACCCACCTTAAGGTTGGTGATATCAGATTGCCAAACCCTCTGACAAATCGATGTGGACAACATTTTTAACCGACTTTAAAAAAAAGAAGGAGGTTCTCAATTCGTCGCATATATATATATATGTATATACATGTATATACATATATATATATATATATATATATATATATATAGTATATACGTACATAGAATATATATTATATTCTATGTACGTATGTACACCGGTTTCTCCGTCAGTTGTGAACCGATTTCGAAAATTCTATTTTTGATTGAAAGAGTAGCTCTCGAGGTGGTCCCATTGTTACCAAATCAGAATCTGAAATGGGGATCCCATGGAAATCGAGGGCAACCTTCAAATTTTATAGACACATCTATAGCAATTTGCATATTTTTTTTTGTAAGTCGGTGTTTTTTTTTTTTTTTTTAAATTTTTCATATCATGGAAAGTCAGAGAAATTAACTTTTCAGCAAATTCAATAGATATCAACTTAAGGACGAAGCGTCAGGGTAGCCCGCTAAATTCAAATTTTCTTACGTTTTTTGCAATTTATTAAGTTATTAAATAAAGTATGATTTGCGGCCGTAACAAATATATATTTACAGAATTATATACAATAGCATCAGTAATACAACTCCTTAAGTTAGTATAATCCTAAAATGTCAAGATTTCATGAAATAGTCATTTTTTAGGATTACCGAGTAGGTCTTAAAGAGTTGTATTGATCACTTTAATGATTCTAATTATGTAAATAGATACTTGTTACGACCGCAAATTATAATTTGATCAACGTACCATATAATACCGACTTGTGAATTGCAAAAAACGTAAGAAAATTTAAATTTGAATTTATTCTTTTATTTTATAGTTATTTTCGTGTTATCTATCTTTTATATTGCACCTGCCATGTTTTCTCTGCATCACCCTAAGGTTGACTGGTAGAAAATGCCTCAGGCGTTAAGTCCGCCTTTGTACGGAATTTGTTTTTTTACTTGTGCATAAAGTTTTAATAAATAAATAAATTTCGCGGGCTACCGTGACGCTTCCCCTTCCCAGGCGAAAGCTCTAGGTAGCCCGCGAAATTCAAATTTTCTTACGTTTTTTGCAATTTGCAGGACAGTATCAGGTTGTATGTTGATCAATAATGAATTAAAGTTGTGACCTGATAATACGGCCATTTTAAGGAGGATTTTGCAACGTTTTTGCAATTTGCAAGACAATATTTGAATTTTGATTTGATTTTGATTTTGATCGCGACCGTAACAAATTTGTATTTATAGAATTAAAATTATTAACACAACTCATAATTCTAATAAATGACTATTTTATGAAATATTGACATTTAGGATGTCACAACAAGTTAATGATTATTATTTTGCATAATTATATGTTACAGTCGCGAATCATACTTTAACCAACATCAATCTGCCTAGCTTTTTCCCAACTATGTTGAGGTCGGCTTCCAGTCTAACCGGATACAGCTGAATACCAGTATTTTACATGGAGCGACTGCCTATCTGACCTCCACAACCCAGTTATTGGGTAATACCATACCCCTTGGTAAGACTGGTTGTCAGACTTTCGGGCTTCTGACGACCCGTTACGACTGCCAAAGATCCACGAATGACAGCCGGGACCAACGGCGTAACGTGCTTTCCGAGGCACAGAAGTCGCACGGTATGAAAAGATGATCACCCATCCACAGACCAACCGCGGCAAGCGTAGCTTAACCTGATGGGTCGACCCGTGTGGCTGTTATTACTTACTTACTAAGTTCATATAATTCTAATAAATGACTATTTTATGAAATATTGACATTTAGTATGTTAATGATTATACTAACAAGTTAATAATTATAATTTCGTTACGGTCGCGAATCATACTTCAACCTACTTACAACAACAACAACAATATTAATTGACTTGCAAATTGCAAAACTCGTTAATATCAAGGTTAGGCGGGAACGACAGCTAGTTTGTTGCAGAAGTTGAATACAACTCAAAACAATCTATCACGTATCTACACGTCTAAACTAATATTATAAAGCTAAAAAATTTTGTTTGTTTGGTTGAACGCGCTAATCTCACGAACTGCTGGTTCGAATTGAAAAATTCTTTTAGTGTTGGATAGCCCATTTATCGATGAAGGCTAATACATAATAACACCACGCTACGACCATTAGGAGCGGAGCATCAATGAAAAATGTTGCTAAAACGGGGAAACTATACTCCTTTTGTGAAGAGTTTGTTTGTTTGAACGCGCTAATCTCTGGAACTGCCAGTCGGATTTAAAAAAATCTTTTTGCATTTGATAGCCCAATTCTTAAGGAAGTTTTAAGGATATTTAACATTATGCTAGGATAGGAACGATACGTGCCGAGCAAAGCGAAAAAAAAAACAAAACGAAAAAAAAAGTCAGAAAGAACGCTAAGCGAAAACGAAGGAGCTAATAGCGCAAGCAGGCAATGCGATACGACGGGGTGGGTCGCGGGAAGAAGTTTCACGCGGATGAAGTCGCGGGCAAAAGCTAGTGTAAAAATTTAAGTGTTACGCGTAACTTTAGCATATTTCTATTATGTACAGCGAGTACATAATAGACATATCCTAAAGTTACGCGTCCAGCGTCGGAATCAGAGCGTCATGTTAGGATTTGAAACTTTCGTATATCATGTACCGTATACGTAGATGATTCATAAGGTATTTTGTTCATAAATATGGGTGATTTTCTGCAACTGCAAAAAATAACTTTGTAATTCACAGTATATCATTAAGAAATATACGTACTAAGTTATCTTTGCGATTGTTAAAATTTAAGATGAAAAGAGAGAGTCAGAGTCGCTCATGCGTGACCGTCGAGAGCAGTCGCATACGCAGCGATCGCTAACTATTATTGATCTACCCTACGTATTAAATAATAATGGTGAAATGCGCAAAATGTGTAAAACTGATTACCAAAAAGTCTCCTGGATTGCAGTTCAGCAAATGTAATAAGTGGCTTCACGCTTCCTGTGTGTCAATAACACCCGACCAACTTAGTGTATTGCACGATACAGATTCTGTGGACTGGAAATGCAAATTTTGCACCGGAGGTGGTAAACCTAAAAGACTATCACAAGATGATACATATAATGTATGTATCATCCCCGATATCGATGGAGACGAAAATACAGATACAGAGTCTGCTAATCCACAGCCACACACTAGTGCCCATGGTGACAACATGATGCAGCAAATATTACGAGACCTGTGCAGGGAAGTCAGGAAAGTTATTAAAGAAGAGCTACAATGTACCCTGCTATTCTACTCTGATAAAATTGATGAGTAGGACACCAAGATACAAAGATACGAGAAATCAATGAAAGAACTTGAAAACCGTTGCACTGATTTACAAAATCATCTTAAAAACACAAACATCAAATATGAAGTTCTGGAAAACAAATTAAATCAAATGGAGCAAGCACAATTATGCAACCAACTTGAAATATGTGGCATCAACCCTTCCGAGAAAGACAATCCTGAAGAAATTGCCAAGAAAATTGCGGTAACCATAGCGCAAAACCCAGATGACGTCGTAAAAGCCTATAGAAAAACGAAAAACCCTTCAAATGTGGCGAGAAACAAAAACCAGACTCCGATCACTGTGATACTTCGAGAAGGAAACCGAAATCTATGGTTAGATGCTGCCAAAAAACACGACCATTTCTGCTGCTAGCATAGGACGAGACATTACTGATAAAGTTTACCTTCGGGAGTCTCTAACGCTGTCGACGGCCTACCTGTTATCCTGTTATGGAAAACGAAAGAAGAACTCAAAGGATTGTTTAACCTTATATGGTGCAAACGCGGAAATATATTAGCGCGTAAAAGTGTCCAAGAAAAAAAAATCACAATCCGCTCGATCGCCCATATCGAAAAGGTAAAACCATCGCATGATAGACAATAGGTAAGTTCATCTATATTATTGTCATTAAAAATACATAAACATAATATTTGTTATGCTGGATACAACAGAACATAATATAGACGAAATCAATTGTCAAACATGGGATAATTTTACTTCCTACATACCGGCACCCGAAAATTGTTTGTACTTTCTGCATGTAAACATACGATCTATCAAGAAAAACTTTGCTCAATTTGAGCCCTAGTGTTAAATAGTAAACATACAGTTCACATTCTGTACCTAAGTAAAGTAAACATTAAAAATGAACTGGTACAAATGTTTGAGCTACCTGACTACAACTTATATTCAGAATTACGAATTAATAAAAGAGGTGGGGGTGTACTATTGTATATTCATAGGCCAGCATTGTTTATGAGTAGTAACTTGTGTACACAGGAGTTTGAATGTATGGCCGGCGAGTTAAGTATAAATTCGGATTATGTGCCGTGTACAGACCGCCCGACACATCCAAACTGCGATTTGTGAAGGAATTGTCGTCCTTAAAGGCGAAGTATCCTATAAAACTGGTTTATGTAATAATGGGAGATATGAATATAGATCTAAAAGTATGTAACCCTGTGGTAAAACAATATTTATATTTACTGTGCACCCTGGGATTTATTAGTGGCGTTAATTGTTATACACACATCGAAAAATACGGTGACAGAATTTCTAAGTCATGTATAGATCACGTCTTTATTCGCAATGCTAGTGCGTATAATTTTTATACATCTGTTGTAAACTCTTCACCGGCCGACCACTGCATAACCGGTTGTGCGATAACGAGCACGCTAAACAAGAATTACTCACACTCTTAACAGTCAATTAATAACTAAAATAGATAATCGCGGAGTGCACAGTGAACTAAATAACATCGACTGGAGTATACCGCTTCAATACAAGTGCCCAAATGAAATAGTTAAGTACATACATACTAGCTTTAATAATGTATATGATAAATGTAAATTCACAACTAGTAAAAGCAGTTTCAGTAAACGTAATACATGCCCTTGGACTAATGAAAAACTTAAAAAAGATGTGTATGAAGCGGGATTTATTATTTAATATTTGGCTCAAAGATGAAAATAACCCACAAAAAAGATTGTTATACAATAGATATAGAAATAAAACAAACAAATACACAAATTACGTTAGAAATAAACAAATAATGAAGTATGTTTCTCAAAATTTCAAAAATAGCAAAAAAATTTGGAGTATTGTGAACAGTTTAGCCGGCAAAATTATGCAATGTATTGAACACGTTTTACTTACAGCATTTCGAACTAATCCATAAACATTGGCTAACACTTTCATGACTGAATTTAATTCTAATTTTAAGAACCTAAGCAACCCTTGTGACGTGAGGCATGTCACAAGGGTTACTTAGGTTAGACAAATTTACTTATGAGATAGTTCCTGATAGGTCGATAAGAGTGAAACCTGCACGAGAAGATACGATTGAACGAATCATCAAGCAAATGAACGATAGGAAAAGCCCGGGTTACGACGGGATACGTGCTAAAGATGTTAAGTATACTTCAGCTAAACTAATCCCAATTATCATGCATTTAATTAATTGCTGTTTGCAAACTGGTACGTATCCCGACCTTTTAAAGATAGGGGTGATACAAACAATACACCAAAGGGCTTACTTGATGACGTCAATAATTATCGTCCTATCACTATTTTGTCTTGTATAGGTAAGATCTTAGAACGTTACATAGGTAATGACATGAATAAGTTTTAGCAAACACACGGAATAATCAACAATAATCAATATGGATTTCAAAAAAACAAGATTACGACACAATTATTACGAGAATTTACAGATGAAGTCAATAAACAATTAAATGATAAAAAACATGTCTTGACACTTTTTATAGATTTTAGTAAAGCATTCGATATGCTCCGTTCTGATACACTTTTCGACAAGTTATCGCAAAATGGAATACAAGGGCCACTATTAGAACTGTTAAAAAACTATCACACCAATAGATACAACACGGTTAAAATACAAAATGACTATAGTACAAAGCTTCCATCCACGTAAGGAACGGCCCAGGGTTCTATTATAGGTCCAACAGAATACTTACTTTATGTTAATGATATGAATAAGGCTATTAACTCAGATTCTGTATACCAATTTGCAGACGACACGTGAATATTGGTCGCTAATAAAGACATCCGTGACGCTGAGGAATCCCTTCAACATAACTTCGACCAAATATGTAAATGGACTCATGACGTAGGATTAGTAATAAACGCAGCAAAAACAAAAATTGTTCACATAAATTCATCACACAACACATGCTCCACTATACCTAAAGTTATAGCACACGAACACATTTGCCTACATAGCTCACCAAAGACTTGCAAATGCCCGTTATTAGAAGTAGTCGATAAACACGTGTATATTTTTCTATTGGTTGATAGCCGATTCTGTTGGGGACCGCACAACAAACAGGTCTATTCTAGGTAAGCGCAGCATACTTAAATATAAACTGCCTTACAAAACGCTTAGAATGTTATATATGGCCCTAGCAGACTCGGTTATCAATTATGGACTCAGTAGCTGTGGGAGAACTTATCATACATAGCTGGCAGATATTTATAAATTACAACTAAGAATATTAAAAGTAATTACGCCAAAACATATAAACAAAAAATTCAAAAACAGTGACGACGACATCCTTAAATATTGCAAACTTATGAATGTGTTCAATAAAGTTGAATTTTGTACTCTTGCGGAAGTCAGTAGACCTGAACTGCTAACCGAAAAAACAAGACCTGATTTTCTGAGAACGATACCACTTAAAAATAAATACATCCTACCAAAATTCAATAATATGTACGGGATGAGGGTTGCAGAATATTTAGTACCTTTTTTTCTAAATAAACTTCCAGAAGACTTGCAAAACTTATACAAAACGTTTCTTTACACAAAATTTCTCCTAAAGTATGTATTGTTTATTATGTATGAATTATTATCGCCATTCTAATATCACATTGTAAAAAAATAAATAAATGAACGGCTCGCCAGCACACCCGCTAATTACACATGGGATGACATTCATCCCATTTTTCTATTTAAGTAGTGGTTCGTGGGAGTAAAGTCATCCCACGCAAATATGCTTTTGGTTTGAACCTTGTTCCACCACTATTAAGGAGTCCTTTCTAATTATTCATTACTATACAGCCCTACTCACTAGCATTCTAAGAAACATTCAACGGTCACATAATTCCAAGAAGCTACGATGCAAATCGGTTTTGTTTACAAGATTACCGCAGGTGGGGCGCTCAACGGTTTTCCCCGCGCGCGGGTGAGCACAGTGGTTCAGCCATCAATATAATATATGTACTACGCCAGCACAGCGGCTGAGAGGTTTGCGTTGTGTGGCTGAAACCAAAAAAAAAAATGTATTAGGCTGTATTTAGAAATAAATTAAAAAAAAATATATTCTTCGTTTAGTATTTTCATAAAAATAAAATAAATTTAAAAACAAAAACCGGCCAAGTGCGAGATGGACTCGTGCACGAAGGGTTCCGTACCATTATCTATAAAATCGGCCAAAAATCATGTCTGTTGTATGGGAGCTCCCCCTAAATAATTATTTTATTCTGTTTCTTTTTTAATTCCTGTTGTTCGAAAAAGGGTGCTCAGATATCTGTGACCGCTTACAGACCATGAGAAATTTATGTATTATGTATGTTTGTTTTATTGGTCGACGCAAAAAGGGGCAGAAAACAGATGTCGTCATCGCGTGAACGAGATATTGTTTTGAAATTGGTCAGAAGTAAGTTTCCTCGATAGTACGCTGTTTGACAATCATACGGGTCAGCTCGACCCTAGTTCGAACTCGTACGGCCCGTATACAGGGTTATTTGTAAAACATCAGCAACCTCTTAAGGGGTCATTGTACTCATCATTATGAACAACTTTTACTATGGGACCAAACCTGAAATCGCGAAAAAAAAATCAGCTGTTCAGTACATTTTTTTTTTTCATTATGTTCGCATAATTCGTCAAAATGTACTGAACAGCTGATTTTTTTTTGTGATTTCAGGTTTGGTCCCATAGTAAAAGTTGTTCATAATGATGAGTACAATGACCCCTTAAGAGGTTGCTGGTGTTTTACAAATAACCATGTATACCTACCTACATGTACAGCTAGAAGGCGCAAAAGTACTGATGGCAAGAAAAGTGCTAGCTAGTATGATTTTTATTTATTATTATGCAGTCATTATATTATACGCGGTATAAAATTAACAGTAGGTCTACGAAGATACTATTTTGCAACATCTATATAACAGAATCAACATTAATAAACAACATAGGTATTATAACTCGTTTAAAATAACCATTTGTTTATCTAAACTCGTTAAAGTCACAGTTAGTTCGTAAGTACAATAATTAAAACTTAAATTACATTTTGTCCATTGCGGTTAATGAATTTTATGACTCTTTTGTTCGGACACGTACAGGCTTTGTTTATGGTAAAATTTCTAGGAATTCAGAATTTAATAGTTAAGAGCTACCTACTTATTTGCACGGAATCTAAGTAAATCATTATGCTAAAAAAAATATATATATATATAGAAAAAGATCAAGACTGCCATAGTAAAAATAGTAAAATTAAAACGTGATCAGTATTTATTTTCTACATCCTACGATGTCAAAAAAAATCTACACTTTGAAAATATAAAAAAACCGGTCAAGTGCGTGTTGGACTACGCACAATGAAGGGTTCCGTAGTTGGGATGAATTTATCCCAAGAACAAACTTAAAACTGTAGTTGGAAAACATGTTTTCCAATACATTCCAACTGTAAATGTAAGTTTGGGTACAAACTTACATTTATAATATTGAGAGATTTACCATGTTACTTTAAGACCATAGACTTCTTATAAGTTGTCATGTAATATATAGGTATAAAACTATTTTATGTTTTCTTTTTTTCAAAATTTTTGACTCCGTAGTTTCGGAGATAAGGGGAAGGGGAATGGTCAATTGTCGTCTATTTTCTTAAATAACTTTAAAACAGTTGATTTTAAAATGATAAAAAATATATATATTGGAAACTCTTAAAGTAAGCCCTTTAATGTCATATATTACACAGTAGTTTGAAAAACTTTTTTTAAAATTTTCTTATTTGCCCCCCAAAATTGACCCCTATATTCAAAATTCATTCATTTACATTACACGTCGGTGTTTGGGTTAAAGAAATACATATGTGTACCAAATTTCAAGTTAGATTAGTCCATTAGATTCGAAGCAAATTGGCTGTGACAGACGAACAGACAGACAGACACACGAGTGACGAGTGATCCTATAAGTGTTCCGTTTTTTCCTTTTGAGGTACGGACCCCTAAAAATGGCGAGTTCGATCTAGGGTCGAGTACGACTAAAGCCAGTAAACTCAGCTACTTGGCCGGCAAAGGGCACGCCGGCGAACTCGTTAGCCTCTCGATAAAAACTGGGTAGGTAATTGAATGAACACATATATGTTTGTCCGTCTTCGCTGATTCGTTATCGTATATCGTCGGAGTAAACAAATAAATATTGCTAATTCGCATCGCCTGCAGTCCGATATTGTTCACACTTGATGTACACGTCTATGACGGAGCATTGACGATTACATCATGAATATTATTAAGTATTTTATAACTGTCCAGTTGTTATTTTCTTTTTGTTCGTGCGAAATAAGTAATAGTCAGAAAAAAAAGTTGTTGAATGGCTTCAAAGAGTATTATAATAGTTTGCCCAATCATGTTTACCGGAGTGAAGAGGGATCGTTGCTAAGTACGCAGCAAGTCGTGAGTAAAAATGAGGTATTAAAAAAAAATCTTATAGTTTTAAACATTTTTAAGTGTGTTGAGTTGATCTTAAACTTTGTTGAAATATTTATTTTCCAATGCCCCCAACTTATTTGAATTTAAATGAAAATGTTATTCCCAAAGATATTGGGATAGTGCTAGGCAGAGAGAGAGAGAGAGAGGTTTTATAAAACACTAGGTGTTGCCGCGGCTTCGCTCGCGTTGATGTCATTACTTCCCTATTTGAATTGGATTTCATCCACAATTTCATCGATTTTTTTTGCGCGGAAGCCTAATTATTTTTTTAAATAAAAGTAGCCTAAGTTATTTCTTATAATATTAGCTATTTGCCAGTGAAAGTCCCGCCAGAATCGGTCCAGCCGTTTCGGAGATACCGGAACAAACAAACAGACAGACAAAAATAAAAAAAAATGTTTTTTTGTTGTAAGTACTGTATATACATATATATCTTTATCTGCCTAGTCTTTTCCCTAATATGTTGGGATCGGCTTCTATATATAACTGTTTTGCAAAATAAAAAACGGGCACTTTAGATTTTATTCTCTACTTGATGAAGAAAACAAGAAAGAGGTTTTATTAATTTGACGATGTATTAGCATGTTATTTGAAGCTTCCTGGCATGATTCTTTATGTTCCAAATTTAAATTTTGAAATTAACTAAAGAAAAATAATGATTATTATGGATTATTGTAAAATTGCTTTACTAATGGCGCGAATTGATGACACGATTTTTTTACTGATTACTATTGGTTTGGTAGGAAAGTAATGAGCGTTTTTTTGTGGATAATCTGTTTTTATCTAGAAACGAAACAGAACATTATTCTAGAATGTTCTGTTTCGTTTGTTTTTGCACTAGCGCATTGTGGTGGGGATGAACAATATAAATACGTGTCGCCCAGCACCGAGCACTCGATGTTAGATCCAGACGACGACATCACTCTCTACCAAGAGAGTATGAAGTCGGTCCGTAAAACTCTAAACACTACACATGACAGACGTCCTAAGTTCCGTAATTGCCGGCGAGTACCACCGCGGCATCGAGTAGAACGTCAATCCCCCGTCCCTTGCACCCGCCCGCCCGCGCGGAGCAAGTAGCTTTAAACACTGTCCCTATTAATAATAACAATCAGATGCAACAAGTTCCCACTTGCTCAGTAATCAGTAGCGCCCTAAGCCTAGGTTCGAGTCCCACTATGGGGCGCCCTTAGCTGTGCTACGCAGTATAGTTTAGTTTTTTAACCCGGCGAGAGGCCCTTCTGGCCCCGCCAACGCTCGGTTAAGCTGTCAAGGCTCCCAGCTGCCAACTGCAATAGGTCATTGTTAAAAAAAAAACCGAGCACTCGATTACTCGCTAAACATGGAAGCGACAAGAGAGCAAGTACGTCACTGTCTTTTGTACGAGTACCGTTTAGGCCACTCAGCAGCCGTAGCTGCTCGAAATATATGCAGTGCAGAAGGCGAAGATGCAGTCTCTGACGCAACAGCAAGACGTTGGTTTGAAAAGTTCAGGAATGGAAATTATGATCTAAAGGATTTGGCCCGTAGTTGAAGACCAGTTGAAGTTGACGTACATCGTTTACAAGAATTAATTGAAAATGATCCCGTCTTACTTCTCGTAATCTTGCTGAATAGCTCAATTGCAGTCATGTGCAAGTATTGGAACACTTACACAAGCTGGGTGAAATCCGGAAATTAGGATCTTGGGTACCGCACCAGCTGAGTGCTACGCAGTTACATAATCGCGCCAACACTTGCATGAGACTTTTGTCCTGGCGTCGCACCCAACATTGGCTTGACAGTCTGGTTACTGGAGATGAGAAGTGGGTTTTGTATATGAACCACACGCGTAAGCGTCAGTGGCTAGATCGCAATCAAACACCTGTACCGAAACCAAAAAATGAACCACGTGCAAAGAAGGTTTTATTATCTGTATGGTGGGACGCAAATGGAATTTTATACTGGGAGCTACTACCAGATAATATCACCGTGGCCTCGACAATATACTGCCATCAGCTTGACCAAATCCGTACTGAAATCAACAAAAAGCGCCGTGAACACTCAAAGATCGAAGAACAGCCAAAGTCGTTCGTCAGAAGCTATTGGATTTTGAATGACAGCTACTGCCACATCCACCTTACTCACCCGATCCAGCGCCAACGGATTTTCATTTGTTTCGCTCTCTCAGTAATCATATACAGGACAAAAAATTTGAAGATAGAGCACAGTTAACAGATTTCCTCGAAAGCTTTTTGCCTCACGGCTCCCAAGTTTTTACGCTGAAGGTATCCATGCTTTATTTACCTAATCGCTGGAAATGGGTTGTAGATAACAACGGTGTCTACTATAAAGACAAGTAATTGTAAATTAAAAATATAGTTTAAAATAGGTTTGTTTATTTACAACGCTCATTACTTTCCTACCAACCCAATAACATTTTAAAACTTTTTGGATATTTTCTGCAAATTAAACAATTTAATCTTTCTTTTTACATTAAATACCACTTTTTGATATGAGTGATAAAGCGATAAGGGTTGGTAAAATTATAGCCCTACTTGAAGAAGGTTGTTCGCAAACTTACGTGTCTCAGCGGCTAAATGTGAGTCGTTCAACTGTCCAGAGGACTTGGCAACGGTATCAAGAGACCGGTTCGGTCAAAAGAAGACCCGTTTCGGGAAGAAAACGATGCACAGAAACAAGAGATGACCGCTTTATGGTGAGTCAGGCGTTGCGGAATCATAAGGCGTCAAGTGTAGACCTGAAGAAGAGCCTTGAAGAAGTAAGAGGAGTAGAAGTTAGCTTGTGGACGGTTAGGAGGAGGCTTTTGGCTGCCAATATCAGGAGTTACCGCCCGGCTCGGGGCCCTAAATTACTCCGTGAGCACTGTGTTGCTCGACTTCAGTTTGCTCGAAACTGTACTTCATGGACTCTGGAGGACTGGACTAAAGTATTGTTTTCTGATGAAGCTAGTATGTCTTTAAGTGGAGAGGACCGACGCCAGCGAGTGCTGCGAAGACCACGGGAACGCTATGCGGAAGTGTGTTTTGAAGAAATCACTCCTTATGGCGGAGGCTCCGTTATTTTTTGGGCAGCAATTAATTCGACGGAGCGTACGGAGTTAGTTTTCATAGAAAATGGAACGAAAAATTAAAAAAAAAAATTGCCAGAATTCACTTCACGCGTATTAATTTACACGATTATAAGTATGCAGACTACGTCAAACAATTAAATTTCATTTAATTAACTCAAATCAACCTTAGAACGTAAATTTCCTTAGGTGCCCGTTTTTTTTGGAAAAGAGTGTATGTATATATGTATAAAATACAGGATTTCAGTTGCATCTGGTTAGGCTGGAACTGAACTGCTAGGAGGCAGAGAGTGAAATTTTATAAAACATTTTAGGAGCTCCATCTTCTTAGCGCGTTTCGATTAGGAGCTACCAATCCTAACTAATATTGTAAATGCGAAAGTAAGTTTGTTTCACGCCTAAACCACTGAACCGATCATCCTGAAATTTTGCATATACATTGTCAGGTATACAAAAACGGACATAGATTACCTTTCATCGCGAAAAAATACTGTTCCTGAGAAAAAAACAATAACGTTCTAATGATAATAGATGGCCTTTCGAATCATGGTTGAATTATATTATTATAGAAACTTTAGTAGTATTAAGTCTTTTTATATTTTTTAAATTTAAGTACATATTTCATTTCGTAGGTCTTAGAGTGTCGATAGACCGGTTTTCCATAATACTATGTGTCTAAATGTGAAAGTGAGTTTGTTTTTTACGCTCTCACGCTGAAACCGCTGAACGGATTTAGATGAAATTTGGCACATGGGTAGACTATGACCTGGATTAGGATATAGGATACTTATTATCCTGGTAGTGCGTTATCGTGGGATAATTTTCGACAACCACGCGGGCGAAGCTGCAGGCAAAAGCTAGTGACCGATAAAAAGTAGGTATCCTATATCCTAACCCATGTCATGGTCTACCTGTGTGCCAATTTCTTCGAAATCCATTCAGCCGTCAAGAGTTTTTTTTTTAATTATTTAAATACATTTTGTGAGTCTCTAGAGTGTCGATAGATCAGTTTTCATCCTCCTTACTATCCTAATTAATATTTGGCATGGTTTTAAGTAGGACTAATGAGAGATGCTTGACCCGTTAGAGAAGATAAACAACACAAATTCTATAAAAAAAAAACAATGAGAATTTTCATACTTATTAAAAAAATAATAATAATTGAACGAAAAGTCTGAATAATAATCGATCATCATTGATAAGCCGTGACCGTACACAGAACACGCAAAATTATTTAAACAAGTACTCGTAACAAATTTAATAGGATTCACAATGGCGTAAATAATTTTGCATAAAATGGATTAGTTTCTATCAGGAAAAACATTGTTCGTTATTTACACGTTTATTATAATAATAATGTAGGTGAGTTATGAACTTGTGACATAACTAGCTTTTGCCCGCGTTTTTTACTAGCCGTTATTGTCACACTGCTCGGCAAAGGCCCGCCTACTCTACTTCCACCTCACTGTTCAGAGCTGCCAAGGACCAGTCTTTGGTAAAGGAGTCTGGATCTGCCGCGATGTCGTTTACCACTAAGCGGGACCCACTGGGTCGTAAGTTTGATCCATTGATCGTTTGACATGCGGCAGATGTGTCTAGCCCAATTCATCAGTTCTTCAGACATCAGTTATTTTAGTGATGGAACGGATTGTTGTATTCTATACTTGTGGACCAGGTTAACCCGATCCACAAATTTGGTACCCAGAATACTCCGTTCCATATGTCTCTGGCAAACCGGACGGGAACATATCCTACCCTATAACCTATCCTATTCCTATATAAAATTATAAATGCGAAAGTAAGTTTGTTTGTTTGTTTGTTACCTTTTCACGCCTAAACCGCTGAACCGATCATCCTGAAATTTTTCATAGACGTTGTCAGGTGTGTAGAAACGGTTATAGGGTACCTCTCATCCCGAAAAAAGTACTGTTCCCGAGAAAAAAAAAAACAATAACGTTCTTATGATAATAGATGGCGCCATTTGTCTATCGAATCATGGTTGAATTATATTATTATAGAAGCTTTAGTAGTATTAAGTCTTTTTTTTAAAATTTAAGTACATATTTCATTTCGTAGGTCTTAGAGTGTCGATAGACCGGTTTTTCCATAATAGTATGTGTATAAATGCGAAAGTGAGTTTGTTTTTTACGCTTTCACGCTAAAACCGCTGAACGGATTTAAATGAAATTTGGCACATGGGTAGACTATGACCTGGATTAGGATATATGATACTTATTATCCTGGTAGTGCGTTTCCGTGGGATAATTTCCGACAACCACGCGGGCGATGCTGAAGGCAAAAGCTAGTGACCGATAAAAAGTAGGTATCCTATATCCTAACCCACGTCATGGTCTACCTGTGTGCCAATTTCTTCGAAATCCATTCAGCCGATAAGAGTTTTTTTTTTAATTATTTAAATACACATTGGAGTGTGTAGATTTCGAAGAAATTGGCACACAAGTAGATGCCAATTTCTTCGAAATCCATTCAGCCGTTAAAGTGTGGTAAGGTAGCAGACAGACAGAGTCTTTCGCAATTATAATATTAGTACGTACGTATAATAATGTGGATGATTTACACATGTGATTTAAAACGGGAGCTGACAGCTGTAGACCACTGTTGAGCTAGGCAAAACCATCATTTAAGTTACCCTGTGTCCTAACCGAAGGCAACCGTCGAGTGAATTAAGTGAATGACGCGATCGTTTGTATGAATTTTATTATGACATACAAATGCAACTTATTTATCGCGCGAGTACGTCATATTCATTCATATAAAGAACGCGAAAATCGCATACTCGTTCGACTAGAGTTTTCGGTTTGAACGCTGCCAAAGAATCTAAGGAATAAGATACATTAAAAGTGTATCTTTTCTTTAGGATAATTAGGCTTTTTACCATGATAACTTTTTTTGTATATTCCCCTTCATAGAGATTATCGCTATAGGATTAACCTACTTTTATCTATCATATTAGTCGTAGTATTTGTATTGTATGGAAATAATTGTTACATAGATAACATCTGGCGAACAGTTTATTGCGATTCCTCGAGACCAACCGAGCGCACCGTGCGTTGAGTGCGCCTCCCACGAGAACTTACAGACTACGGACGTCAGCGACCTCGTAAACCTTGGAATGAGGGATCTCGACCTCCACCAACCCTCCGTCAAACATAGCCTGGAAAGTGTTATAGATATAGAAAGACCAGTTCAAGTAAGTAACAATGTTGCTAGATAGGTATATCAGATATATTATTACAGTGACTAGAACTACATTGTTTTGAAATTTTCTTTGCAGGTGGTAAATGGAGTCCGATATGTTTTAACTCTGTCAATTAATTCCAACCATTGTACAGAAGTAGAATCTGAAAGCTGTGTTTCCTCTAAGACCTGTAAGATAACTATCCTAGTGAAACCATGGGTTAAACTGTCAAACAGTAAAAATTACAGAGCGATCCTAGCAAATAATTGTACAGAACTGTCCACTGATAACAATCAGATTACAGGAAATACATCTGTGGATCCTAGTGACAGTACTGCTTTTAAGAATGATGGTCATAGAGGTAAAAGACAAGTACCCGGTGGGATATCTGAAGTAGATCCAACAGAACCTCAGTACAAAGCACTGGCTGAAGAATCCTTACGAAAATATATGATAGATTTCGCAATCACACAACCTCTTGAAGTAGTACATGTTGAAAAGGTGACAAAGCAAGTGGTTGCAGGCTCACTGACGCGTATCGATTTTCTGGTATCCGGTAGCCCAGATTCTAAAACAATTAAATGTCACTCAGCGATTTGGGAACAGGGCTGGCGAAACTTTAAACAAATTAGTGTTTCTTGTGAGAATGATGGTCATATAGATAAAAGACAAGTACCCGGTGGGATATCTGAAGAAGATCCAACAGAACCTCAGTACAAAGCGCTGTCTGAAGAATCCTTGCGAAAATATATGATAGATTTCGCAATCACACAACCTCTTGAAGTAGTACATGTTGAAAAGGTGACAAAGCAAGTGGTTGCAGGCTCACTGACGCGCATTGATTTTCTAGTATCCGGTAGCCCAGATTCTAAAACAATTAAATGTCACTCAGCGATTTGGGAACAGGGCTGGCAAAACTTTAAACAAATTAGTGTTTCTTGTGAGAATGATGGTCATATAGGTAAAAGACAAGTACCCGGTGGGATATCTGAAGAAGATCCAACAGAACATCAGTACAAAGCGCTGGCTGAAGAATCCTTGCGAAAATATATGATAGATTTCGCAATCACACAACCTCTTGCAGTAGTACATGTTGAAAAGGTGACAAAGCAAGTGGTTGCAGGCTTACTGACGCGCATCGATTTTCTTGTATCCGGTAGCTCAGATTCTAAAACAATTAAATGTCACTCAGAGGTTTGGGAACAGGGCTGGCGAAACTTTAAACAAATTAGTGTTTCTTGTGAGAATGATGGTCATATAGGTAAAAGACAAGTACCCGGTGGGATATCTGAAGTAGATCCAACAGAACCTCAGTACAAAGCGCTAGCTGAAGAATCCTTGCGAAAATATATGATAGATTTCGCAATCAAACAACCTCTTGCAGTAGTACATGTTGAAAAGGTGACAAAGCAAGTGGTTGCAGGCTTACTGACGCGCATCGATTTTCTTGTATCCGGTAGCCCAGATTCTAAAACAATTAAATGTCACTCAGAGGTTTGGGAACAGGGCTGGCGAAACTTTAAACAAATTAATGTTTCTTGTGAGAATGATGGTCATATAGGTAAAAGACAAGTACCCGGTGGGATATCTGAAGTAGATCCAACAGAACCTCAGTACAAAGCGCTGGCTGAAGAATCCTTGCGAAAATATATGATAGATTTCGCAATCACACAACCTCTTGAAGTAGTACATGTTGAAAAGGTGACAGAGCATGTGGTTGCAGGCTCACTGACGCGCATTGATTTTCTAGTATCCGGTAGCCCAGATTCTAAAACAATTAAATGTCACTCAGAGGTTTGGGAACAGGGCTGGCGAAACTTTAAACAAATTAATGTTTCTTGTGAGAATGATGGTCATATAGGTAAAAGACAAGTACCCGGTGGGATATCTGAAGTAGATCCAACAGAACCTCAGTACAAAGCGCTGGCTGAAGAATCCTTGCGAAAATATATGATAGATTTCGCAATCACACAACCTCTTGCAGTAGTACATGTTGAAAAGGTGACAAAGCAAGTGGTTGCAGGCTCACTGACGCGTATCGATTTTCTGGTATCCGGTAGCCCAGATTCTAAAACAATTAAATGTCACTCAGCGATTTGGGAACAGGGCTGGCGAAACTTTAAACAAATTAGTGTTTCTTGTGAGAATGATGGTCATATAGATAAAAGACAAGTACCCGGTGGGATATCTGAAGAAGATCCAACAGAACCTCAGTACAAAGCGCTGTCTGAAGAATCCTTGCGAAAATATATGATAGATTTCGCAATCACACAACCTCTTGAAGTAGTACATGTTGAAAAGGTGACAAAGCAAGTGGTTGCAGGCTCACTGACGCGTATCGATTTTCTGGTATCCGGTAGCCCAGATTCTAAAACAATTAAATGTCACTCAGCGATTTGGGAACAAGGCTGGCGAAACTTTAAACAAATTAGTGTTTCTTGTGAGAATGATGGTCATATAGGTAAAAGACAAGTACCCGGTGGGATATCTGAAGAAGATCCAACAGAACCTCAGTACAAAGCGCTGGCTGAAGAATCCTTGCGAAAATATATGATAGATTTCGCAATCACACAACCTCTTGCAGTAGTACATGTTGAAAAGGTGACAAAGCAAGTGGTTGCAGGCTTACTGACGCGCATCGATTTTCTAGTATCCGGTAGCCCAGATTCTAAAACAATTAAATGTCACTCAGAGGTTTGGGAACAGGGCTGGCGAAACTTTAAACAAATTAGTGTTTCTTGTGAGAATGATGGTCATATAGGTAAAAGACAAGTACCCGGTGGGATATCTGAAGTAGATCCAACAGAACCTCAGTACAAAGCGCTAGCTGAAGAATCCTTGCGAAAATATATGATAGATTTCGCAATCAAACAACCTCTTGCAGTAGTACATGTTGAAAAGGTGACAAAGCAAGTGGTTGCAGGCTTACTGACGCGCATCGATTTTCTAGTATCCGGTAGCCCAGATTCTAAAACAATTAAATGTCACTCAGAGGTTTGGGAACAGGGCTGGCGAAACTTTAAACAAATTAGTGTTTCTTGTGAGAATGATAGTCATAGAGGTAAAAGACAAGTACCCGGTGGGATATCTGAAGTAGATCCAACAGAACCTCAGTACAAAGCGCTGGCTGAAGAATACTTGCGAAAATATATGATAGATTTCGCAATCACACAACCTCTTGAAGTAGTACATGTTGAAAAGGTGACAGAGCATGTGGTTGCAGGCTCACTGACGCGCATTGATTTTCTAGTATCCGGTAGCCCAGATTCTAAAACAATTAAATGTCACTCAGAGGTTTGGGAACAGGGCTGGCGAAACTTTAAACAAATTAATGTTTCTTGTGAGAATGATGGTCATATAGGTAAAAGACAAGTACCCGGTGGGATATCTGAAGTAGATCCAACAGAACCTCAGTACAAAGCGCTGGCTGAAGAATCCTTGCGAAAATATATGATAGATTTCGCAATCACACAACCTCTTGCAGTAGTACATGTTGAAAAGGTGACAAAGCAAGTGGTTGCAGGCTCACTGACGCGTATCGATTTTCTGGTATCCGGTAGCCCAGATTCTAAAACAATTAAATGTCACTCAGCGATTTGGGAACAGGGCTGGCGAAACTTTAAACAAATTAGTGTTTCTTGTGAGAATGATGGTCATATAGATAAAAGACAAGTACCCGGTGGGATATCTGAAGAAGATCCAACAGAACCTCAGTACAAAGCGCTGTCTGAAGAATCCTTGCGAAAATATATGATAGATTTCGCAATCACACAACCTCTTGAAGTAGTACATGTTGAAAAGGTGACAAAGCAAGTGGTTGCAGGCTCACTGACGCGTATCGATTTTCTGGTATCCGGTAGCCCAGATTCTAAAACAATTAAATGTCACTCAGCGATTTGGGAACAAGGCTGGCGAAACTTTAAACAAATTAGTGTTTCTTGTGAGAATGATGGTCATATAGGTAAAAGACAAGTACCCGGTGGGATATCTGAAGAAGATCCAACAGAACCTCAGTACAAAGCGCTGGCTGAAGAATCCTTGCGAAAATATATGATAGATTTCGCAATCACACAACCTCTTGCAGTAGTACATGTTGAAAAGGTGACAAAGCAAGTGGTTGCAGGCTTACTGACGCGCATCGATTTTCTAGTATCCGGTAGCCCAGATTCTAAAACAATTAAATGTCACTCAGAGGTTTGGGAACAGGGCTGGCGAAACTTTAAACAAATTAGTGTTTCTTGTGAGAATGATGGTCATATAGGTAAAAGACAAGTACCCGGTGGGATATCTGAAGTAGATCCAACAGAACCTCAGTACAAAGCGCTAGCTGAAGAATCCTTGCGAAAATATATGATAGATTTCGCAATCAAACAACCTCTTGCAGTAGTACATGTTGAAAAGGTGACAAAGCAAGTGGTTGCAGGCTTACTGACGCGCATCGATTTTCTAGTATCCGGTAGCCCAGATTCTAAAACAATTAAATGTCACTCAGAGGTTTGGGAACAGGGCTGGCGAAACTTTAAAGAAATTAAAGTTTCTTGTGAGAATGATGGTCATATAGATAAAAGACAAGTACCCGGTGGCATATCTGAAGTAGATCCAACAGAACCTCAGTACAAAGCGCTAGCTGAAGAATCCTTGCGAAAATATATGATAGATTTCGCAATCGCACAACCTCTTGCAGTAGTACATGTTGAAAAGGTGACAAAGCAAGTGGTTGCAGGCTCACTGACGCGCATTGATTTTCTAGTATCCGGTAGCCCAGATTCTAAAACAATTAAATGTCACTCAGCGATTTGGGAACAGGGCTGGCGAAACTTTAAACAAATTAGTGTTTCTTGTGAGAATGATGGTCATATAGGTAAAAGACAAGTACTCGGTGGGATATCTGAAGAAGATCCAACAGAACCTCAGTACAAAGCGCTGTCTGAAGAATCCTTGAGCAAATATATGATAGATTTCGCAATCACACAACCTCTTGAAGTAGTACATGTTGAAAAGGTGACAAAGCAAGTGGTTGCAGGCTCACTGACGCGTATCGATTTTCTGGTATCCGGTAGCCCAGATTCTAAAACAATTAAATGTCACTCAGCGATTTGGGAACAGGGCTGGCGAAACTTTAAACAAATTAGTGTTTCTTGTGAGAATGATGGTCATATAGGTAAAAGACAAGTACCCGGTGGGATATCTGAAGAAGATCCAACAGAACCTCAGTACAAAGCGCTGGCTGAAGAATCCTTGCGAAAATATATGATAGATTTCGCAATCACACAACCTCTTGCAGTAGTACATGTTGAAAAGGTGACAAAGCAAGTGGTTGCAGGCTTACTGACGCGCATCGATTTTCTAGTATCCGGTAGCCCAGATTCTAAAACAATTAAATGTCACTCAGAGGTTTGGGAACAGGGCTGGCGAAACTTTAAACAAATTAGTGTTTCTTGTGAGAATGATGGTCATATAGGTAAAAGACAAGTACCCGGTGGGATATCTGAAGTAGATCCAACAGAACCTCAGTACAAAGCGCTAGCTGAAGAATCCTTGCGAAAATATATGATAGATTTCGCAATCACACAACCTCTTGCAGTAGTACATGTTGAAAAGGTGACAAAGCAAGTGGTTGCAGGCTCACTGACGCGCATTGATTTTCTAGTATCCGGTAGCCCAGATTCTAAAACAATTAAATGTCACTCAGAGGTTTGGGAACAGGGCTGGCGAAACTTTAAACAAATTAATGTTTCTTGTGAGAATGATGGTCATATAGGTAAAAGACAAGTACCCGGTGGGATATCTGAAGTAGATCCAACAGAACCTCAGTACAAAGCGCTGGCTGAAGAATCCTTGCGAAAATATATGATTGATTTCGCAATCACACAACCTCTTGAAGTAGTACATGTTGAAAAGGTGACAGAGCATGTGGTTGCAGGCTCACTGACGCGCATTGATTTTCTAGTATCCGGTAGCCCAGATTCTAAAACAATTAAATGTCACTCAGAGGTTTGGGAACAGGGCTGGCGAAACTTTAAACAAATTAATGTTTCTTGTGAGAATGATGGTCATATAGGTAAAAGACAAGTACCCGGTGGGATATCTGAAGTAGATCCAACAGAACCTCAGTACAAAGCGCTGGCTGAAGAATCCTTGCGAAAATATATGATAGATTTCGCAATCACACAACCTCTTGCAGTAGTACATGTTGAAAAGGTGACAAAGCAAGTGGTTGCAGGCTCACTGACGCGCATCGATTTTCTGGTATCCGGTAGCCCAGATTCTAAAACAATTAAATGTCACTCAGCGGTTCGGGAACAGGGCTGGCGAAACTTTAAAGAAATTAAAGTTGCTTGTGAGAATGATAGTCATAGAGGTAAAAGACAAGTACCCGGTGGGATATCTGAAGAAGATCCAACAGAACCTCAGTACAAAGCGCTGGCTGAAGAATCCTTGCGAAAATATATGCTAGATTTCGCAATCACACAACCTCTTGAAGTAGTACATGTTGAAAAGGTGACAAAGCAAGTGGTTGCAGGCTCACTGACGCGTATTGATTTTCTAGTATTCGGTAGCCCAGATTCTAAAACAATTAAATGTCACTCAGCGGTTTGGGAACAGGGCTGGCGAAACTTTAAACAAATTAATGTTTCTTGTGAGAATGATGGTCATATAGGTAAAAGACAAGTACCCGGTAGGATATCTGAAGTAGATCCAACAGAACCTCAGTACAAAGCGCTGGCTGAACAATCCTTGCGAAAATATATGATAGATTTCGCAATCACACAACCTCTTGAAGTAGTACATGTTGAAAAGGTGACAAAGCAAGTCGTTGCAGGCTCACTGACGCGCATCGATTTTCTAGTATCCGGTAGCCCAGATTCTAAAACAATTAAATGTCACTCAGCGGTTCGGGAACAGGGCTGGCGAAACTTTAAAGAAATTAAAGTTGCTTGTGAGAATGATGGTCATAGAGGTAAAAGACAAGTACCCGGTGGGATATCTGAAGTAGATCCAACAGAACCTCAGTACAAAGCGCTGGCTGAAGAATCCTTGCGAAAATATATGCTAGATTTCGCAATCACACAACCTCTTGAAGTAGTACATGTTGAAAAGGTGACAAAGCAAGTGGTTGCAGGCTCACTGACGCGCATTGATTTTCTAGTATCCGGTAGCCCAGATTCTAAAACAATTAAATGTCACTCAGAGGTTTGGGAACAGGGCTGGCGAAACTTTAAAGAAATTAAAGTTGCTTGTGAGAAGATTATAATAAATAATTAGTAGCTTTATAGAAAACATTTAAAACATAGTTGGTTAAGCTCGTAATTATAGGTATTGGTCGCATATTGGAGCCATCATTAGTCATTAAAATGTTGGTTCAATTATGTGACTGGTGCATGTGATACTTAATTAACTTATGATATTGTATGGCCTTCAATGTACTGCAAGAATAAAATATGTTAAAACATACAAAACGGCGGTTGGTCGATTAATTTTATTAATTAATAAATAGCTTTTGCCCGCGACTTTCGCGTGAAATTTCTCGTTCCCCCGGCCCACCCCATCGCATCGCGTCGGCGCATATTCTAATTGTGATCGTACAAGGGTCTTAGGTAAATAAAAAAATAAGTAAAGGTATATGGAGACCCGCTTGAACTCAGTGGACGATCTCATAACGAAACCTTTAAGGCTTTATTTACAATATTTTCTACATGTTGGTTTAGGGACAACTTATCATCAATTAACACACCAAGATCTCTCACAGTAGATAATTACTGATTGTTGTGTCGTGCTGAGTATTTAAACTTAATAACTATTTTATTCTTTTTGAAATTGATACAAATGCACTTGGAGAGATTAAGGTGTAGTTTATTGTTTAGACAGTAGTCAGTGAGACTGTCCACATCTTGTTGGAACAAGCGACAATCCTCTACAGTCTGTATATACCTATAAGCTTTTATATCATCAGCGTATACAAGAAACTTAGTATTTTTAAAACATTTGTCTATGTCGTTAATATATAGAAGAAACAATAATGGTCCCAAGATTGAACCTTGTGGAACACCCGAGGTTATGTGCACTGCACCAGACTGATGACCATTCACGACAACTTTTTGTGTTCTATTTTTAATATAGGATGATAAATGATTTTTATTTCTGTAAGTAGGTATGTACAAACACTTTTACAAGTCAATCATATATTTTTTTTAAACTAGATGAGGTCGGCGTTTCCTATCTGACTACTCTGAGAAGAAAGGCCGAAACAAACTCAGAGGTCACAGTCTCTTAAAAAGTCCAGATGAGAACCAGCGAAGCAAATTTTGGTCGACGTTGTCAAAAGCTTTCTTGAAATCTGTATAAACCGCGTCAACTTGCAATTGCTTGTCCATATTTTCAAAAAAATAATTGGAAAAAATTAATAAATTTGAAACAGTCGAACGTCGCTGAACAAACTCATGTTGCTCTGGGATGATGACGCTGTGTAAGATTGGATAGACTTCATTGTGTACGAATCTTTCAAAAAGTTTTGACAAGGTCGACAGAATTGAGATAGGCCGCCGGCCGGTATTGCTCTACGTCATGTTTTGAGCCATTCTTGTCTTGACGTTAGCCCGTTTCCATTCATCCGGGAAAACACCCTCGCTTAAACATTTATTGTAGATAGAGATGAGTGGCTTATAGATACTGCCAGCGGTAGCCTTAAAGAACAGAGCTAGCAGGGTACCCATCAGGGCCTGCTCCTTTGGATGGATCCAGTAATTTTAACTCTTTATGTATTTTGTCTTCTTCAATATGCAAGTTATCGATCAAGCTAACATTGGCATTGCAGTGTGTAGGCGGCGTCTAGGCGGACAATGATGGTGAACTAGGTTCAAACACAGATTGGAAAAAGTCTGAAAACATATCACAAATCTATTCCTGGACACTTGACTTAATGTTTTGATAGTGCATAGTGGATGGAATACCTGATTTATTTTTGCGATTTGATATATCGCACCTTCGGTAAGACAAGGCCATAAATGTCAAAATTTCATACAGTCGGTTAAATATGCCAAACTGCTTTAAAAATACCCTTTTATCTGAAATCACAAAAGTGTAGGGCTTATTTCATGCAAAGATCTATCATTTCAAGGTGGAAAGATGGTATGAGCAGAATAATACGGTATTTAATGTAAAAAAAATCTTAAAGTAGCTCTCCTGTAAAATCATAAAAGTGCAGTTGTGCCCTTGTCTTACCGAAGCTGCGATATGTCCAAAAGTACTTAATGTTTGTGGTAAGTTTATGTTCAAATTGATCTAATATAGTTTGAGTAGCAGGTCGTACAGGCTTCTTTAAAGGTTACTCTGTATTCTGAAAACTCATTGTAGTCTTTGATGTTTCTATTTTTTTCCATTTAATCCAAAGTCGTTGTTTTCTCTTGTAAATTTTAATTAGTTAATTGTGCTGAGAACCAAACCGGAAAGTCGTGTCCGGGACTTAACACGCGGCACATTGTACTCAGTAATGCCACCAAGAACACCATAAAAGCGTTGCACGGCCCCCTGCGACGGATGGCGCTCCAGCAGGTTCACCCATTCAACCTCACTGATTGAGATGAAGATGTGAGATGTATATACTCGTACATTGGTAGTCGCCCAAGGTGGTATGTATACAGCACTAATAACATGCATTATAGAGCTATTGTCCTTACTCGGAATACCGACTGAAGATGCTCAATGCACGTCGGTTGACCAGAAATGTCAAGCAAACATGACCGGAGTCCACGCAACACCGCAACCAGAACCCCACCACCATCACGTTTACAAGTTGTGTCGCGATCTCGATCACAACGGTACACAACGTATCGGGGGTCCACAAACTCACTGCTAGCAATATCGGGTATAAGCCACGTCTCAGTCAATATGATTATGTCGTAGGAAAACGACAGAATACTCAAATACAAGGTATGCAACTTGGTTCTTACCCCTATGCAATTTTGGTAGTAAATAGTTATATCGTTATTATCCATTAAATAGAGATCTTAACATAAATATGTATAAAGCAGCAGGTATTGTGCACATAGGCTTCAGCCGTAGTATAAAATGATAGCAGATTGTGAACATATTTATAGCTATATATAGATATACCTTGCCGTACGCACAAAGGAAGATCAGCATAATTATGTCAGAAAAATACAATATAATGTGGAGTATAATAATGGAATGTAAATAATAGTAAATTTTGGAATACCATTATATAGCAATTAATTTCGTTAGTAAATAAATAAAAATTTTAAAAACAATTAAATGAACATGCAACACAATACAATTGTAATGATAATTCAGCTCAAGTAATGAATACACGAACTTATGCAGACAATATTTCATGATTATAGCGATAAAGACGATAAAGAGGAAGCAGCTAATCAGTTGTCTTCTTTTTAATTTTATTAAGATCACCGTCTCCACGAATTGCAAAGGCGGTTGCACCATCACACTCGCGTACCAGTATGGTACCATTTCTGATCCATACATATTTATGATTATGGTTGTTTGCAACTTCGCGGGTTCTACGAAACAACTGCTTTCTGTTTGCTCGTTAATATAAATAGATGTGGAAGTACCGGACATACCAATTTGGAGTTACATTTACGATACGCGCTGAGCAAATAGTCCCTCTGTAGGCGTGAGGCAAACTTTAAAATAATATTCTTTGGTCTTGTGCTCTGTTGATGAGCATGAGGCACTCTATGTACAGCGACAATGTCATTGAGTAAAATTGGAGATTTAAGGACAATATGGCTTCAATGATGGAAGGTAAGTTTTCATTACGCCTTTCAGGCAGGTTACATATCTCGACATTACATTGTCGAGCCTGCTGCTCAAGAACGTCAATTTTAGCTTCCAGGCTACAAATTGTTGACTCAAACTCAGCAGACGATGTCAACGATGTGTTAGAGCTCAAATCATCAACACGCTTTTTGAGGATGTCGTACTCTGCTGTCTGGTTCTGAGAACTGGTTTGCAAATCAATAATGTCATCACGAAGGGTGGACACTTGTTGTTTTAAGAGGGTTTGCTCTGTACGTAGCACTTGCGTATCTTTCTGGATGCCAGTCAAGGTAGATCTGATATCGTCACGTATTTGAAGCATATCCTTGTTCATATCACTTCGCCATTGTTATTGTGAGTTGCTTGTAGGTTTATTAATAATAATAATACCATTTATTTCAGGCGACATAGGCCCATAGAAAAATACCCTAACCTAAACATACATATTTTTATAAACAAAATCTTGTGTTAATAAATAAGGCTTAAGACTATGTTAGTAGCACTTCACTTTGCACTAGATTGACTTTGTGCTGTCCTGTGGAACTTGTCCGCGGAAGCGACGGAACACCACATCCTGGGGCCAAAAGTCTTCTTCCAAGACGAGGGGCAGATAACAGTTCGGTACACGCACGACGAACGCCTTGAAGTTGACGTTCCGGCGTGATTCCAGTAACTGCACCCTCGGCGTGTACCTCGTCTTTTGTCGCATGTGCTCTACGATGTCCTCCGCCTTAGTGGTGTAGTGCAGGCGGGAGATGTACACCGGTGTATTCGGCTTTGCGGCACGCAGGCTTATTTCAGGCACTGTAGGAGCTTTGCCGCAGTGGTTCTTGTTTGGTCGCAATCGGCGCTTCCTCCTTTGCACCGTTACAAAACCATCATCTTTATCAGCCCTATTCAGCGCCTTTTCTGGCATGGGCTTGATACTAGGAGCACCAGGAGCACTCGCAGTGACGCTAGCGAAATCCCTTTGCAGAGGTTTCGGCAGGGCTTCAAGTACTGGCTGCGGGATGGGTCGAGGGGCTCGGGCGGCGCTGCGTGGAGGAGCCGCGGTGACGAGCGCGGGGCTGCGGGGCGCGCGGGCGGGGCGCTCTGCAAGCTCAGCAAACGACGGATGCGCTGGCGACGAAACTGCTGACGCGGAATTCGACGACGATATATCGAGGCCGGCTCCGCGACATGTGTTTACGTTTGACGCATCGACAGGTGACCTAATTACCGCCACACTGTTGCGCAACTCGCTAACTTCTTTGCGCAAATCAGTGACGGTGTTCTGGGATGCATCTAATTTCGTTAGCACATCCGCGAGGCGGGCCTTCAGAAAAACAATGTCCTTCAGCAGGCTCGTTACATCGACGTGGTCGAAGGTGACGGGAGGAAGCTTATGTAGCTCCTTCACCACAAACGTCGGCACGTCGTTGTGATGTAGGTATTTCTATATTATTTATTCTATGCAATAAGTGGGTATGTACAACCTTGCATGTGTGAGCCAGTCTCTCAATAAATCTGTTACCCGATTGACGTGGTTTTACTGCAGCCGATTCCCCGGGGTTCCCAGTGTCCAGGGACTCTTCAGTGGCGACGATTAAGTGATTTCACGCGTGTAAATTTTATGTTGCGACCAGAAAACTCTAAAGGTGCTGTGGAATTTTTTTTTTTTCGTATACGAACTGTGCGGTGTGAAGTTGAATAACGGACTTAAAATGGCGGTTGGAAAGATCGGTGCGTTTGACCTAACGAAAGACAATTGGGACACGTATGTGGATCGATTAGATCAATACTTTATTGCCAACAGTGTAAAAAGTGAATTAAAAGTCGCAACTTTAATTACTGTCATTGGTAATAGTGCATATGAGTTAATGGTTAATTTATGCACACCCGTTAAACCATCCACAAAGACTTATACGGAGTTACTAGCGGTAATGAAAGGACACTTAAACCCCAAACCGTGTATGCTCGCTGAGAGGTTCAAATTTCGGCAACGGATTCAAAAACCAGGTGAAAATATCGCGACGTACTTCTCGGAGCTTAAAAGACTGAGTAAAGATTGTTGTTTTACGGCGGACAGTTTAAAAGAAAATATGAGAGATCAATTTGTGTGCGGCTTAGTAAACGATGACATTCGGCAGAAGTTGTTTACTGAAGACGACAGCATCAGTATCGACCGGGCGTATAAGCTGGCCTTATCGATGGAGGCGGCTGAGACAAACGCGGCAATAGTGGAAGACGGTACGAGAAGAAAGACCGGCGGCAGTGCAGCGGACGCGGAGTCCATACCCGTTCATAAGATCGGGCATGAGGGCGGCGGAGGAAGGCGCGGGGCGTTGGGAGGCGGCGGCGGCTATCGGCCGGCCGCGAGGCGAAACACTCGCTCGACGCGTGACTCACGACAATCCGGCGGCGGCGGTCCAAGTACCACAAGCGGAGCGGGTTACAACTTACTTCGAGCGGGCACTAAAAATGAGGAATGCAAAGTCTGTGGAGGCAAACACAATTCGAATACGTGTAAATTCAAACTGTATGTGTGTAGGATTTGTACCCAGGAGGGACATTTGAAGAGGATGTGTCCGAGGTGGACCAAGAATAATTCCTTAAATAACATAAAAGAAGACGGGCAGGGCAGCGACGACAGGTGTGGCGCTTACGCGACGGAGAGCGACAGTGACGAGGTAATAGTACCTATTAATCGCTTATCACTTGGAAAGTGTGAACCTATTATGATTGATGTAAGTGTGCACGGTTGTGACTTAAGAATGGAATGTGACACGGGGAGTGCAATCTCGTGCATTAATTACCAATTATATCAGGAAAAGTTTCCCAGTTTAAGTATTAAACCCACTAAGTTGGTTTTAAGATATTACACGGGTGAACTAGTTAGACCTATAGGTGTTATTAAACCCGTTGTTAAATATAATGATACTGAAAAGATATTAGATTTATATGTTATTGACAATGGAAATACCGTTTTAATAGGTAGACAATGGTTAGCGGAGCTAAATATATCGGTGTCGACCATACATTATAATAAAGTCAACAATAATCGGAATTTGGATTTTAATTTCTCGGAATTCAGTTCCAGATACTGTGAGGTGTTTGCGGATGGCCTGAGGCGGTTCACGGGGGGACAAGTGAGCATCCGCGTGCGCGAGGGCGCGCGGCCGATTTTCCTGCGCGCGCGCCCATTGGCGTACGCGCTGCGGGAGCCGGTTGAGCGCGCACTGGAACAGCTGGTGAGCGACGACATCCTCACTCCCGTCCACCACTCAGACTGGGCAACACCAATCGTGCCGGTCGTCAAGAAAGATGGTACCATTAGAGTCTGCGCCGATTTTAAACTAACCTTGAATAAAGTGTTAGAAGTCGACCGTTATCCATTACCTAAGGTAGAAGATCTTTTGTCTCGGTTGCACGGGGGCGAAAGATTTAGTAAAATCGATTTGTCACAGGCGTACGCACAGTTTGAACTGGATGATACTAGGAGATACGCGGTAATAAACACACATCAAGGGCTTTTCATGTATAAACGCTTAGTGTATGGGCTGTCGTCGAGCCCAGGAATATTTCAACGATGTTTAGAACAATTGTTTGCAGATATACCCCACGTAGGAGTTTTTTTAGATGATATTATTATAACGGGAAAGGACACACCCCAACACTTAAGTAGCCTACATAAAGTTTTTGAACGCCTGAAGTCGAGTGGCTTAAAAGTAAAAAAAGAAAAATGTTCTTTCTTTGTGGAATCGCTCGAATATTTAGGGTATGTAATAAGTAGGGAAGGTGTGCACACGTGCAAAGATAAAGTGGAAGCAATTGTTAAAACTCTGATACCGAGGAACGTAACGGAGTTGAAAGCATTCATTGGTATGGTCATGTATTATGGCAAATTTATAAAAAATGTAAGTTCGATCCTTACACCATTGTATAATTTGTTGCGTGCCGGGGTGAAGTACGTATGGAGCGATGCTTGTGAGGTAGCCTTTACTCGGGTTAAGCGGGCACTGAGCACGAGTGAAGTGCTTGTGCATTACACCCTGGAGTTACCGCTTGTGCTGACGACAGACGCTAGCGCCACGGGAATAGGCGCCGTCATCTCGCACATCACGCCGGAAGGCGAACGCCCAATTGCATACGCGTCACGCACACTTAACTCCGCGGAGAGATCGTATGCACAAATAGACCGGGAGGCCTTAGCAATTATATACGGTGTTAAAAAATTTCATCAATACTTGTATGGTAGGAAGTTTACTTTAAGAACAGACCACAAACCCCTAACATACATTTTTGGAAATAAAGTAGGCATTCCGGTTATGGCAGCATCCAGGTTGCAAAGGTGGGCAATAATATTAACAGGCTATTCGTATGATATAGAATATGTTGCGTCTGCTAAAAACTGTGCCGACGCATTGTCGCGACTGCCTCAACCAACAGTTAAGAATAAAATCGGGCGTGAATATACCTATTTAAATTTTGCAGAAAGTTTTTTGCCGGTGACGAATGATGATGTACGTCTAGCAACAGCGCGGGATCAGGTGCTTAGTAGAGTGATGGTGAGCGTACAGTCAGGGTGGCCGTCGCATTGCACAGACGAATTGATGAAACCGTACTTTAATAGGCGACACGAATTATATGTGGAACGGGGTTGTATTATGTGGGGCTATAGAATCGTTGTACCACCAACTCTTCGGAACACAATACTAAAAGAGCTCCATGTTAGCCACATGGGCATAGTTAAGACCAAGTCGATGGCTCGAAGTTTTGTGTGGTGGCCTAATATAGACGCAGACATCGAATCGACATGCCTCTCTTGCGAAACATGTGCGATGGAAGCAGCTGCGCCGCCGCAGGCTGCACCACGTAGTTGGCCGTATTTAGCCCAGCCGTGGAGTAGATTACATGTAGACTTTTTAGGCCCATACCAGGGTAAAACGTTTTTCGTAATTATAGATTCCAGTACAAAGTGGATTGAAATTTTTGAAATGAATAAAACAAATGCTTCGGCTGTCATTAAGGTGATGAAGTCATTATTTGCGCGATTCGGTTTGCCTTTGGAAGTTGTATCCAACCAGGGCCCACCATTTACTAGTACGGAGTTAGGAGAATTCTTAAAATTTAACGGTATAAAGCAGTCGTATTCCCCAGTATATCATCCAGCTTCAAACGGGGCAGCAGAAAATGCCGTCAAATTATGTAAGCGAACTATAAAAAAGGCAGTCCGAGAGGCAGTAGACATCGACACAGCCTTACAGACATACCTACTAGCGTATAGAAATAGTATTCAAAGCACTACAGGGGAAAGTCCCGCCATGCTGTTGCAACGTAGGCCGTTGCGTTCTCGGTTAGATCTTTTGCGCGCAGACCGCGCGCGTCAGGACCGGGTGGAAGGGGTGCAGTGTCAGCAGTCGACGAGTTCGGGCACTGAACCATTGCAACACACCGTTGGTGATACGATATGGGCCAGGAACTACGGTAGCAAAGACAAGTGGTTAAAAGGAACAGTAGTAAACCAACAAGGTTCACGTAGGTATGTAGTAAACAGCAATGATGGTCGACTTCTCACACGGCATAGCGATCAAATTAGGCATAGAACCCGACGTTCAAGTATAATGTACCCAGACGTAATGTCCGAGGGACAGGTCAGTGGGGATGTCGTTGAACCGCAGCAGCAACAGCTGTCTCCAACTATATCGGAGCCAAGGGTTCGGGAGGGGACGAGTAGGGGCGAAGTCGGGGGCGACGGCCCAGTAGTGAGTGACGCGGTGGATACAGCAGTCACTAAGAACTCACCAACCCGTAGGGCACCATCGTCACCACCAGTCGGCAGTAAATTATCGCCGACGGCCGCGACCGTCCCGGATCCCGTGAACCGTCCCATCCGTATTCGCAAGAAACCGGTTAGATATGGATTTGAGTTCGATTAGATGTAAGAATATATTGTTATTATTATTATAGTACATAAGGTAAAAGTTTAGTTATAATTAGGTTAAGTTAGTGTGTTAGTTAATGTAACGTTTAGTTTTATATCTTCCTGTATTAGTCATATACTAGAAGTTTAAGTGTGGAGGTGTGATGTAGGTATTTCTATATTATTTATTCTATGCAATAAGTGGGTATGTACAACCTTGCATGTGTGAGCCAGTCTCTCAATAAATCTGTTACCCGATTGACGTGGTTTTACTGCAGCCGATTCCCCGGGGTTCCCAGTGTCCAGGGACTCTTCAGTCGTCAGGGTCGGTCTCCTTGAACAGCGTGATGATATCCTGCAGGCTCTTCTTAGTCCCGTCACGCCGGCGGGACACCATCTGATCGCGCTTGTTCAGCACACTAAACAACAACAGCTATGTCATCCTCGCTGAAGTTCGTTGCCCAGATCTGGACAGCAGACACCTCATCCATCACATCCAGCTTCTGCTGCAGGAACGCCAGCAGCTCATTCACCACAAGTTCACTACTCATGGCGAGTAAATTACGAGCGACAGCTTGCGCCGCGCTACTCGATATATCGAATATGCAAACGCGTGCGCATTAGAACGCGGCACGTGAATTATTGCGAATGCTTCAAAATCTGTGGTGTTTGAAGGCTGCGATGACTTTTCTGTGATCAGTGTCCTATTACCGCCAAGACTGGTGGACGAACTCAGATGACTACGGTCTAAGTTATTACAGGACATATCCATGGTAAGGTCATCAGCTGGAAGCTCAGTGTAGCTGCGTACGGGAGTGTTTATGTTCGGCCTGGGCCACCTAGTCACGTTACAACATGAAGGACACTTCCAAGCAGTCTTTTAAAGCTGCAAACTGGTTCAAAGTCAAACTCAAATACTCGTAGTGGTATTTCCCACCACATACAGAGCACTGAAGAATATTAGTTGACGAAGCCGGGGTATCACTACAGCATTCCATCTTGATTGAAGTCGCTTCGAGTACTAAGTCCGTTGATAAAAAGTTCAGTGATTGTTTAACACATTATCTGCTTAATTCTTTATGCAAACGCTTCTTTATGTACACCCTTACCGACCCTTATTTTACATGATGTTTTCGAAACAATAGAGATGCACAACGAACGCACAGGTGCGGCGCGCCGCACTCGAAGAAAGTTATGTAAATTGTATGGACGCGCATACGCGCCGTCAAGCACCTGGTGAACGTCCGAAAACGCGCATGTGCGTCTGCCGCGACTAATGTATTAATAAGGACAGCAATGTGCAACCAGCGCCCCCTATCCTAATTCACAGCAACGAAGTTCCCTATCGATCGCTAGTAAGCGTAGTCTGCGCATTTGGCTCCGTGATTCCCTAGTAAACCAATAGATGGCGCTGAGTTCAATAACAGTGACGATAAGTCATGTCAATGACTTGGCAGTTTTGAGTGTCGTTGGATTTTTAAACACGAATAATCACTTCACTGCTATATAGTTTAGATACTGGAGATCCTTTGCAAGGGTGCCCTTAGTCCAAAAAAAGTAATTTACCGTCGAAATTATGAGTGTTTTCTAGC
Organism: Dicycla oo; assembly: GCA_948252095.1. NCBI lineage: Eukaryota > Metazoa > Arthropoda > Insecta > Lepidoptera > Noctuidae > Dicycla > Dicycla oo. The sequence continues at coordinate 6,817,355 of OX411721.1, read as the reverse complement.
TATGTTAAGCTGCACACATAATCACTTCACACAGACAAGATCTCTTCTAAGGTAAATTATTACACGGCTAACAAAATATTACACCAAGCAACGTCTAAGCTTTGAGTAAAAGCCGAGAAATACTAGTGTTATGCACTTGTACTAATTTATATAAATATTCAAAACAGAGCGATGTAAAAAGTAAACAGGTTGTAGCGCCCTCTACCCTCGATGGATGACACATCGTTTCGGTTCGCTACGTGTCTCCGCTTAGGCGCACCTTGTGTTGCTCCGCATCGGGGTCACTGCGGTGAAGCTGTCGACAGTCGCAGGCACCATAGCCTGTCCTACCGCAGTGCCGGTCGCATAGTACGGCAAGCCAGCATCAACGATATTATTCGTCGATCTCTTGTCACCGCCGGCGTGCCAGCGGTGTTAGAACCAAACGGCTTGGTACGTGACGATGGCAAGAGACCAGACGGCATGACGTTGTTGCCTTGGAAGGTGGGTAGGCCTCTGGTGTGGGACGCAATCTGTATCGACACCCTTGCGCCATCTCGTGATCCAAGCTCGGCGTGCTGTGCTAGCGCCGCTGCTGCAGCTGCTGAGACCCTCAAGCGGCGCAAATATTGTAACCTTATGGGTACCTACAGTTTTGAGCCGTTTGGGGTCGAAACGCTCGGGTCATGGGGCCCGAGTGCGCGTCTTCGTTTTAAGGAAATTTCTCGCCGACTGGTCAACACTTCACATGGCCAGAGGGCTGGCTCGTTCTTTGGTCAAAGAATTAGCATTGCCATTCAACGTGGCAATGCTGCCACGTCACGCAGTGTTCTGTGCACGTTTCCGGACAACAGCGACGCGGACGAGTACTTCGACGAATAAAATTCCTAGTTTTTGTATCTATTTGTATCTAAAGTTAGTTAGTAATATAATTTTGTGCATGGTGTGAATCGTTATAAATTAAATGAATAAGAGCTATACAATTGAAACTTTGTATGTTTAATAAGTCCACGATTGACATCATATCCCGAGAACTTTGTTTAGGTATCTGTGTGTGTAATCCAAACCCAAGTTATGAGGGTTCAAAAAAAAACGACGAAGCGCTTCGAGAAAAGGTAGGTGTGCCCCTGCGCTACGCTTGGCTCGTCTTGGTGGAGGCACTGCCGTGCCCCTAGATATGAGAAGAGTCAAGAATTTTTAAAGAGAGTATCAGCTACGGTTTCATAAAGGAGCGGTGGCCGCACTTAACGGTGGCAGTGACGGCTGACATGAAAGTGATGACAGCGACAAATATTTAAATCAATAGATTCGCCATAGTGCGTGAAAAGATAGAGTCCATTTCACGAAAGAAGTCCCGCAGACGCAGCGCTGTATTCGCGCGACATAATGTTGCCACGGTTAAATATGGGGAAACCAGGGGAAATAATTTATAGTTCATTTACTTTCATTTTATTAACTAGGTACAGTCGCGACCAAAAGTCGATAAGCAAACTCACAAAGCAATAGCTTGGCGTTTAGTTTGACTTAAGACCGTCTATTTCCAAGAACATAAATATGCATAATTATTGTCGTCAACAGCTGATTGTAGTTCATAATTTCAAAGTTATAACATGTGTAAAGATGACCTAGCGGTTAAGCGCGTGCAGATAGATGCGTGAATCAGTGAGCCGTGAGTTCAAATCTCACGCAGAACTTGACTTTTTGTAAGTTTTTACTTGATTGGAAGTAATGGGACAGAAATATAATATTCTTTATCTTGTTCGCTTGGTCACTCATTTCGTAAAGTTAGAAAGGTAGATCATAGAAAACTAAATAGGTATTGACAATTATATATGTGTTATTAGAATATCCTTTCTTTGTTATGTTATTATGAATTGACTAAGTGGGTATACAACAAAAAATCCTATGAACGGTTACAAAAAAGCTTCTTTTATCTAGTAGGAATGTAACGTCACAATTCTCTTAAGTTTGTTAATTTTATAAATAAGTTAATAAAACGAATAAACATTTTTGTTACCATTCAGCACGACTTTTTTATTTAAACCTAAAAAAAACATTTTCCAACACCGAAAAGATAAATTAAAAATCACAAAAATAGTTAAATAATAATACAATAACTAATATTTAACTTCTTATAAAAATAAATAATAAATGAACATCTAACAAGTTTTTGCTTAAAATAGAAATATATTATTACGGTTCCAAAGAAACAAAAAACAATCCAACATTGTGATTAAGATTCGAACTCAGACTTCATTGATCGTGAAACCATCGCTTAGCCCAAACAGCTACCAGCACATGTTACGTTTATGCGAATGTTAGCAATGCAATGGTAAGAACAGGTCGCCACTATGACGAGTATTCTAAATGCAACATAAATATAATGTTATTTCGCGTAGTACGACGACATGCGACAATTCATTAGTGTGTGTTATCTGCGGAATGTTGGCTCATACACGCACACGTACTGGTTCGTGCTCGCACAGTTCATAGCAATGTAATCCTTAGCATGCTTATGGACTTTTGAGCGTTTACTGTACCTACTAGAATAGTTAGATAAGAAAAAAAATGTTTTTAATAGAATGTATTTTTAATATAATAGGTACCATTTGATGTCCATACTGCTAAGGTCAAATTAGTGAAAAATAAATCTTCCTGTAATCTCTAAAATATAAAATGGAGATGTTCGACCAACTTTAAATTAGAAAAATAAAATAACATTTAAAACTTTTATTCAAATTTTTATTGAATAATTATGATCGGTTATACTATGATCACTGTCAGAAGAGTGAATAGAAACAGAATCAGATTCTGTTTCACTATCACTAGCCGTGGATATAATAAATCGATCCATTGCTTCATCCATAAGACCATCATTTTTTAAATATTCTTCCTCCAAATGCTGTACATGTTTACATTGAACTGCCCAATCTTCCGCTGTAACAGTCTCAAAAGCCTCTTCTGTTAGGCGTACAATTTCTTTTGGATCTTGGCCCACGTTTTTATCTGCTACCCGTCTCTTTACAAGGCTCCACATTTTTTCGATCGGATTGAGATCGCAGTGGTAAGGCGGCAATCTTAGCAATTCATGATTGTGAGATTTTAATAATGCCTCCACGGCATATGTAGGTGGACCTTTGTTTTGTTTAATTAATTCAAATAATACAGCTTTTGTCCAAGTATCTTCAAAATATACTCCCTTTTCTCGCAGCCATTCCTGCATGTCACGTTTAATACTTGACATTGTAGGTGCTTTATCTATTTGAGTGCAGTGATACGGAGCGTTGTCCATTACCACAAGTGACCTTTCAGGTAGGTTAGGAATGACTTTTTCACTCATCCTTTTCAAAAAATTAGTTGAGTTCATGTCATCGTGGTAATCTTAGGATTTGGATTGGGATTTGAACATTAACAATGCACCATTAACAAAACCATTTTCAGTTCCCGCATTAGCAATTATCCAACGACTCCCTGATGACTCTGACACGAACATCCCAGGCTCCTCCTCACTTTGCCAGCAACTTTTGGCATGATAAGTGTTGTGTATATAGGTCTCGTCTAAATATACTACAGGTTTTTTCTCCTCATTGCGATTTCTTCGGATTCTCTCCAAATATCTTGAACGCCACGCAGTAATATCATAACGTTCCATTAGTAATTTACGTTTCGATTGGCATCGCTTATACTTGAAACCGATGCTATGCAATATACGGTGCAATTTTGTGATGCTTCCTTGATAATTTATGTCTTCTCTCAAAGCTGCACGTAATTTAATCAATGTAGGTAATTCCTTCTTCACAACATAAAAACTGTGAATTTTTTGCCGTATAGCGCACAAATCAAATCCATCCAAGTCGAACTTTTTAGGATGCGGGCTACTCTTCCCTGGGGTGACGATAACTTTAGAAGTACTCGCCGCTGTTGCGCCTTCTTTTGTAACTCTCGTTACAGTTTTCTCTGAAATAGGTACCTGCAATAAAATAAACAATAAAAAAAAATTAAAATTCAAACAAAGATTATTTTCGTATTTAATTACATTATTGTTGAATATAACTTTACAAATGTTTGATGTGTTGTGTTAATTCCTTTTCAAATTTTCCTTAATAAAAATCGTGCATTAAAAAAACAAAAAACTTAATTCCAATCTGTAACTCAATCGGGAAAAAATCTGTATATGGCAGCCCCAAAATTTACCTGTCATGGCGGCGACTCTTTTGCGAACATTGCTTATTGGTATTAAAACACCGCGATTCTTGTGTTCCGCTTCACAGAACTCCTTCACCTTTAATATCATTTCTCGACCTGCAGTTTTTACAACTTTTGGCATCGTAAATAAACCTTATAACGCACTAATCCAATAATAAACTCACAAAATATCTACCACAACAAACGCACCTTGATAACATCGACAAACGACAACATGGCCGATCTCCCCATCTGTCAAATTTAGTTCCAAAATTGTCCGCGGGACTTCTTTCGTGAAATGGACTTTAGTCGCGTTTCTGTTTCGTTTTAACCTCTAGCACAAAAGGACACAGTGACTTGACTTGATTGTCATGGAAATTCTATTTAATAATGTTGCACGTTTAATCAAAAAAAGAAATAACTCAAAATTTACATATTTTGAGATTTTACCATAAAGTGAAATAACTTCGCACGGAGAAGATGTTCAGTCCAACAGCCGACTCGATACGATGAAAATGACAGAGATTTCTTTATTTTTTTTGTGACAAATTGATGCCATTAAGTAGACAATGTTAAACTTATAATGCATTTTCCCAGAAAATAGAAATTATGAGTTATTTCTGTTTTTGATTAAAGGTGAAAATGTGTGAACTCACTATTTTCTTCGGAGACTAAATTGACAAGTGAAAATGTTAAAATGTCCTGTATGATAATAATGTAATGTAAGCCAGTTTGACATTTGCACTTGTTAATTTAATCTCCGAGATTAAAAAATGCACCGTAAGTACGGCGAGGGCAAATCTAACGATGAATCAGGGGGCCGATTCTACTAACAAAATTGTTAAAAAATTGCAATTGAATGGCAGCTGAACCACGGCTTTTGAGCGTTTTCGCATTCCACTAATGTAACAACAATCCAACTGCGGTTACGTTTCAGTTCAGTCACCGATCGATCGAAACAATCTCAAAAGCTATTCTGCTAACAAAACCGAACATAGCGTGACGTTTAGTCGCATCATTATCTTTTTGACATAATTGAAACGTTTCGTTTCACAGTTTTCGCAAGCTGGGGCCGAAAACGAAACTTTCTTCTGAGTTTTTATTATTTATAAAATTGAAATGTTACAAAAAAAATATACAGGCTAAAAGTATAAGTATGGTCTAGATATGTTTTTGTATTAAAAATACTTTTAGTAGCACTTATTCGTATTTAGTAATATTATTAGATTCAACTTTTCTTTTTCTGTGGTATTATTAAAACATACTATTTGGAATGTTGGTCACACAGGTTACCCGCTGTTACGTTCCCGTTACGATTGGGTTTAAGTTTAGTTTCCATTTTGCTTATAGAATAGTAGAATGACTTTTTTGGTAACTATCGAACGGCAATCGAAACTGAACTGTTGTTGAAACACAATTGAACGTGTAACGTTGCAAATTAGTAGAATCGGCCCCCAGGACCAAATTTTTGACGGATTTAGAATAGACGGCACGTGTCGGTAAAATTTTGTGACTCAGAGTGAATTTGATGAGATCTTAAAAGAAGATTGTCTAAAAATTTGATGTACAGACGCCAGCAGGTCAACCTACCCGAAACTGTCAGATTTTCCCAATCAACCTTGAACCTAATGCCTTAGCAATAAGGTCGAAAATCTATTATAGAAATCTGACAGATTGTAGTAGCTTGATGTGCTGGCGTCTGTACATCAGAACGTTCGGCCAATCGAGGTAGAGAGCTGGCTGCTACTCCAGTTTTTAGTGACGATTTTGTGACGCATAAAGATGCCAGTCAAATAATTTCTGACAGAACAGTTCGAAAGTTGGAAGCATTTATGGCCGAACGGCCTGATATCAGAACGTTCGGCCAACCTGAATCTCCATAACTGAGGACCTTAAAGAAACTGTTACTGAATACAGATTTTGTGACGATTTTGTGACAAACAACCACTGCTTTACTTTTACTCGTAATGCCACCAGTAAAAAGTAAAATGAATTTTAGTTCCCGCAACATCAGGCCGTTCGGCCAACGTGATCTCCATAACTGAGGACCTGAGAGAAACCGTTAATGAATATATAATAAGATTTAGTGACGACACTGAAACGAATTTTTACTGCTTTAGTTTTTTTTGACGGCCCCATTAAATGGTAAATTGAAAATTAAACTTATAACCTCAAAACTTTGGGATTATCGATTCCTCCACAACGAAGAAGCTTAGAGAAACCGTCAATGAATAAAGATTTAGTGACGACAGTGAAATTAATGCTTTTTGCTTTATTTTTATTCGTGACGGCCTCATTCAATATTAAATTGAAAATGTAACATATTATAACCTCAAAACATTGGCATTAAGTAGTAGCATTAAGTAGTATTCCTTCACAACGAAGAAGTTTAGAAGACTCGAAAACCACTGATGTGTTGCAGTCGTCGAGAATTGATAACTGCTCTGCAGGTTTTCAGTGCAATGGTGACAGTATTTTTATTCATTCAAGATCATCATATGCCACTATGATGGACGGCGACAGAAATATGGTGACCATGTATTAGAATACTCAATAAATAGGTAATTGTTCCGTTGGAACAAAACAAGTATTTAGCGAGTACCTAGTACTTAATGAAACAAAATACGTTACGAAAATGTTTATTAATGTATACTAATATTAAAGCTGAAGAGTTTGTGTCGAATACTCGACAAATAGGTACTTATTCTGTTGGAACAAAACAAGTAGATATGTATCGAGTACCTGGCTACTTAAACATAACACGTTAAAATAATTGAAATAAGATGACCATCTAGGTATTCCGACGAAATAAGTATTATTTTATCGAGCAGTCTCAATGAAACAAAAAACGTCGAAAATGTTTATTTATCTTATTATATTATGAAATCCAAAATATAGAAATTGGAGGATGTTAAAATTGTCAGTTTTAGAACATTTTTGTTACTTACATCAAAAAAACTTAACTAGTTATTAATTTGAAGTTCCTGATAAGTACCATACCCTATCATGCATTTAAACAACAAATACTGAAATTAAAGGGAGAAGCGCGATCTATTGGCAACAACACTACCAGCCGCACTACCAGCAGTGTCGTTGCCAATTAACGACACTACCAAGCCTGTTTTGGATTCAATTGTACAGTCAACACAGCAAAGTTCAGAAATGTAATTCTTTATTTATTACTATGTAAATCATGAAATAAAAGTAACAGCAAACTTCAGAAATGTAACTCGTTATTTATTACAAGCTGTGCCCGCGACTTCGTTCGCGTGCATTTCGTAAAATAATAATGTGGTTGATTGTCTTGCCCGAGCAACCGGCAGCAAGTTCGTCATGCTCCCTTAGATGTCACTGCTTGCGGTAGCGTTGGGGGTCGGGTTGTCTCCTTCCCTCAAATATAGCGAGGGGGGTAATGGCTGATCTTTGCGTTATACTCGTGAACGGGTGCTGCTTGTGGTGACAGGTCGTCTTGCTGACCTTGGTTTTGTTTTGTTATTAGTAACTTAACTCGTTGTTGATTTTACTTCGATGGTCCTAGTTTATCCCTATCTGTGACTTTGAGTTACGACTACATGTACGGCTATATGTAAGTGGGCACGCCCTTTATTACTGGAGGCTTTTATTTAGGTATAAAGTTCTGCTTACTTTTTTAGTTTTGTATTTTGTTTCTGCTTGAGTATAGTTTTCGTTTTTTTTTTTTTTTTTGGTATATTGGCGTGTGCTAGCTTACTTATAGCAAATAATTTAATTTAATGTTTTGTGTTGCGTACTGTACCTAAATTATTATGCGCAGTGTTATATAGAATCATTTTTTTAACTGAACAGACAGCTGTGCTGCTGGGGAGTTTATTGCGCCACTTCTTCTCCCCAGCTAAAGCACTAGGAAGTGGTGAAGGGCGGGCATTTTTGGGGGACTGTCTTATGTAATTTTGACGTTCAAAAAGTGCTGATTCTCAGCCTAGTTTGAATAAATGACTTTTGATTTTGATTTTTGATTTTGATTGGTATATTGGTTTGGTTTATACATTGGTACTCGTACATATAAAGACATTGGTTTCGTACTTTTCGTTCATTCCATACTACACCACTGCTGGAGTCCTTAGTCTAGTGAAGTCCAGCTAATTTATATTCAATAACAATGATGATGAGCATAATTTTTGTAACGAAGTTCTTTAACGCGGCTTGCGATAAGCGTAACCTGGTAGAAATAGTCACGTAACAAAAAAGCGTTAAGCCTACATCTATTTTTTTTTGAGAGAAAGTAAATTTGGTCAAAATGTAAATCCAAGATGGCGGCTGCGTATATTTTCAAATTTTTCGTTATGGGTGTTGTTTTTATGGTTTTGGAGGTTAGGCTAGAGGTTACAAAACCTGTATCGATTTTGCAGTACTGCTATTCATCACATATATAATATGTAAGTACCCGTTATTTCATTTCAAATGCTTCAGCGCCCAAAAAGACCTGCCTTATTAAATGGAATATGAGTGTGAGACGAAGCCTATTAAAGAAATCACCGGTCACAGAATTGTTGACGTATTACATTTTTTAATCAACTGCAACAGCAAGGACACGTTTCAGTGCGATTTCAGCTGAATGGTTTTATAAACTGAAAACTCGTTATAGAATCCCGCTAACAAGATGAAAGATATACCTACTCCCTATGTTATTTTTGAATATATATGTATATTATAAAAATCTGTTATATCTGTTTTTCATTTCTATAAGAGCTGGTTTTTAGTAAAACCGGTTTGGATTCCATCTCTAATACCTGTACCCATTCAAACAGCGAACTAATTGGGATTGGTTATAGGAACTCATTAGTAAGTAGTTGGATTAGTCCACATCATGGACGGGGATTTCGTCATAAAATAAAAAATATTATTATTTTTGATTATAGTATTTATTAAAAACCAAAAAAAAAAAATATAAAAAAGTAAAGTAAAAGTAAGTTAAGTTTTTTTTTTTAGTTATTTTATTAAACCGTCCTACAGTTAATAATGGCACTTATTTCATGTTTTAAACTTTAAAAAGTTTATTTATTGCACCATATTATGTACCTACTCGGTACATACTTTGTAAAAATTAATACATACCTGCAAATATCTTTTGCGCAACCTACCAACTATAAAACTGTTACGTGTCGCTATAGTCCGACCGCGCCGTAAGCGCGAACGTCTGCAGAAGTATTTTGGTTCACGAGAGGCTCGCGCTTACAGCGGTCGGACTGTAGCTCGCCGGCTGAGTGCGGCAGAGCGCGCGGGGCTCCGCGCGCCGCTTACCCGTGCGCGTACTTCACCCCTTCAAAACCTACATGACCACGATTGCATTTCGCCTTAATCAACATAAAACCTAATACTGACTTGCAAATTGCAATAAACGTAAAAAAATTGAATTTCGCGGGCTACCTGGAGCTTTTGCCATAATGAATTGTAAAATTAGTAATGCATTATAAAATATAAAAAAAAAAATAGGATGTGGTTTCTTGATTCCTATACCATGTATATTTAAATAATAAATAAGTTATATTCCCTATTGCGCCCGGTATATTATGTCGTGGTACGTCACATCGAATTGATAATTAAAGTTACTACTCGGAGAATAATATTCCCTTGCTCTTTAATTAATAACTACAGAAGTGTAGTTTAGCAACATTTAAAACAATTTTCGTGCCTTATATAGGTATAGATATAAAGCAGTATAAGTAGGCATTGAATTTTTAATCCAAATTTTGCTTACATTAAAAGTTACCCCAAATCCCCAAGCAACATTATATCCTCATGGTGTATCTAGTAAAAGACAACTTTTTAGGTCACGGCCTGCGATGCAAACACCCTGCTAGCTATTCTACCTCCTGGCATCACTCCTAGAGAACGAGGCCGACGGCCTGCAGTTATTCACGCGACCGTGACTTAAAAATACCACTCCACAAAACTAAAGAAATTGGAGAATTGGTTCCCATCAAATATTACCTACATAAAAAATAACGTAACGTAAAACAATAAATACAGAAAATCCTTTTCTGAAATCGGTTTAAAGACTTTTTGTTTTCCATGTAAGTTACAAACTCGCTAATGAACACCGCGCCTCGAGTTCGTATAATTTCTCATATCTAATTATATACCTTATTAGTTAGGCGCACACGTGCAAACCTTTTCTTGAAAGCTAGTAGGTTTATATTCTCGCTCTTCTAAAATTAAGTTAACTACGAAGCAGATACAGTTTTAGGTTTAGGTTTAAATCATTTATTCTCATAAAAGACGAAAAAGACGCCACTCACATGAGAACAGACAAGATACATTCAGTAAACTTATTTTAGGTAACCGTCACCAAAGTATATGTATAGTATTATAATTATATAATTATTCTATAAGTACTCAGTCAGCAGTTCAACTCTCAACCATTTAAGAATATTGGAGGACTTTAGTCACGGCAGTTTTCAATGTATGTATAGCCTTATGTGTTTGGATTGCCGAGATTTAAAACTGCTGAGAGAGCTAACATTTTTTATGTAAGTGGGTAGATTATTAAATAGTTGTGCTCCTTCATATGTAATATTCTTTCTAGCGTAATTAGTGCGTATTCTTAGCAAAACAAGTAGACTTGATCGACGAAGATTGCGTTTAGTAATTTGAGATTTTTTAGTAAATGATAAGTTAGTGTGGATGGTTCTGTCTATACAGTTACTACATGCCTTACCATGCAATAGCTGAATTAAACACAACATACACATTACACAAGTAGTGTGTTGTGTGTAATTCAGTTATTACATGGTAAGCCACGTCATAGCTGTATTAAACACAACACACACATTACACAAGTAGTGGGTTGTGTGTAATTCAGTTAATACATGGTAAGCCACGTCATAGCTGAATTAAACACAACACATACATTACACAAGTAGTGTGTTGTGTGTAATTCAGTTATTACATGGTAAGCCACGTCATAGCTGAATTAAACACAACACATACATTACACAAGTAGTGTGTTGTGTGTAATTCAGTTATTACATGGTAAGCCACGTCATAGCAGAATTAAACACAACACATACATTACACAAGTAGTGTGTTGTGTGTAATTCAGTTATTTCATGGTAAGCCACGTCATAGCTGAATTAAACACAACACATACATTACACAAGTAGTGTGTTGTGTGTAATTCAGTTATTACATGGTAAGCCACTTCATAGCTGAATTAAACACAACACATACATTACACAAGTAGTGTGTTGTGTGTAATTCAGTTATTTCATGGTAAGCCACGTCATAGCTGAATTAAACACAACACATACATTACACAAGTAGTGTGTTGTGTGTAATTCAGTTATTACATGGTAAGCCACGTCATAGCTGAATTAAACACAACACATACATTACACAAGTAGTGTGTTGTGTGTAATTCAGTTATTACATGGTAAGCCACGTCATAGCGGAATTAAACAAAACATATACATTACACAAGTAGTGTGTTGTGTGTAATTCAGTTATTACATGGTAAGCCACGTCATAGCTGAATTAAACACAACACACACATTACACAAGTAGTGTGTTGTGTGTAATTCAGTTATTACATGGTAAGCCACGTTATGACGTGGCTGAATTAAACACAACACATACATTACACAAGTAGTGTGTTGTGTGTAATTCAGTTATTTCATGGTAAGCCACGTCATAGCTGAATTAAACACAACACATACATTACACAAGTAGTGTGTTGTGTGTAATTCAGTTATTACATGGTAAGCCACGTCATAGCTGAATTAAACACAACACATACATTACACAAGTAGTGTGTTGTGTGTAATTCAGTTATTTCATGGTAAGCCACGTCATAGCTGAATTAAACACAACACATACATTACACAAGTAGTGTGTTGTGTGTAATTCAGTTATTACATGGTAAGCCACGTCATAGCTGAATTAAACACAACACATACATTACACAAGTAGTGTGTTGTGTGTAATTCAGTTATTACATGGTAAGCCACGTCATAGCGGAATTAAACAAAACATATACATTACACAAGTAGTGTGTTGTGTGTAATTCAGTTATTACATGGTAAGCCACGTCATAGCTGAATTAAACACAACACACACATTACACAAGTAGTGTGTTGTGTGTAATTCAGTTATTACATGGTAAGCCAAGTTATGACGTGGCTGAATTAAACACAACACATACATTACACAAGTAGTGTGTTGTGTGTAATTCAGTTATTACATGCCTTACCATGCAATAGCTGAATTAAACACAACACATACATTACACAAGTAGTGTGTTGTGTGTAATTCAGTTATTTCATGGTAAGCCACGTCATAGCTGAATTAAACACAACATATACATTACACAAGTAGTGTGTTGTGTGTAATTCAGTTATTACATGGTAAGCCACGTCATAGCTGAATTAAACACAACACACATATTACACAAGTAGTGTGTTGTGTGTAATTCAGTTATTACGTGGTAAGCCACGTCATAGCTGAATTAAACACAACACATACATTACACAAGCAGTGTGTTGTGTGTAATTCAGTTATTACATGGTAAGCCACGTCATAGCTGAATTAAACACAACACACACATTACACAAGTAGTGTGTTGTGTGTAATTCAGTTATTACATGGTAAGCCACGTCATAGCTGAATTAAACACAACACATACATTACACAAGTAGTGTGTTGTGTGTAATTCAGTTATTACATGGTAAGCCACGTCATAGCTGAATTAAACACAACACACACATTACACAAGTAGTGTGTTGTGTGTAATTCAGTTATTTCATGGTAAGCCACGTCATAGCTGAATTAAACACAACATATACATTACACAAGTAGTGTGTTGTGTGTAATTCAGTTATTACATGGTAAGCCACGTCATAGCTGAATTAAACACAACACATACATTACACAAGTAGTGTGTTGTGTGTAATTCAGTTATTACATGGTAAGCCACGTCATAGCCGAATTAAACACAACACACACATTACACAAGTAGTGTGTTGTGTGTAATTCAGTTATTACATGGTAAGCCATATAATAGCTGAATTAAACACAATACACTACTTGTGTACTTGCAAATGATTGCCGCTAGGCCGGATTGCCCATTCCAAAATAAGTGGATGCGCATTGTAATTAGAATATAAGTTCAATTGTTTTTTGTTTAATGCTACTAACATTAGTCTGTAAGTTGTTACTAACCTATTATTCAATTTATAATATTATGGATGTAAAATCTGAATTAAATGAATAATAATAATTACACATTTTTTCCTTTTTAATTTTTCTATTCATTTTGTGTGCTAGTACAGTCAGGAGATTATACAGGGTGTTTGGTGCATCGTGTGCCAAATTGAAATGGTCGACTGGGGGGGTCACCTTCTATCCTTTCAGACCCCTAAACACTTCTCATGCCCTGTGGCTTTTTTTTCATCGACTTTTTATTTTTTTATAAAAAAAATACCCAAATTTTGCATTCAATTTCAAAATAAAAAAAAGTGTAAGTCGTAGACTCTGAATTTTAATTTTATTTAGACGTGTATTGTATTACAGTACTTTTAAATTCAAAATTAGTGACATTAGCCATCCAGTTTTTTTTTAATTTACTCGCAAAGTTTCGGACTTCAATTAAAGCTGTCCATGTTACAGCTATTTACATGGCTATAAAAAAAAACCAAAAGCGACCGGGATCTTCCAACTCCCTCAAAAACTCTCAGTCTAGTCTATCCTCTTGCTAGTGATGTGCCACATGCCATAAAAATCTTTTTACAACTTTGTGAATTCGCTAGAATTGTGAATCGAGTCACAAAATACTAAATTTGAAATTATGATTTAAAAAAATATTTTTACTTAAATTATACCTCAAGAACTCATTTAATCTGTTATCTCACTCTTGTAAGGTAAAATCTGTCTCGTATCTCTCTTTTTTGGGGGGGACGGTTACTAGAAATAAAAAATAATTGCATTTTTAACATTTATTTAATCATTTTTTACATATTCTGCTCAAATTGTTGGCCGCTATTGCGAATGCAGGCCCGACATCTATTTCGTATTTCCACAGTTGTTGTACGAAGTCGTATTTCCTCCTTAATTTGATTAAACGCCGTTTCAATGCGTTGAAGTAGTACCTCCCTAGTCGGAACCTCCGTGGCGTATACCAGCTCTTTGGCACGTCCCCAGACATAAAAATCTAGCGGAGTTAGGTCTGGGGAACGTGCCGGCCATGCAATAGGGCCATCGCGACCAATCCACGCATTGGGGAACACATCGTCAAGATATTCCCTCACAGTCAAACGCCAATGCGCGGGACAGCCGTCATGCTGGAATACTTTGGGAACATTTTCATTAAATACGGGCACCTCGGACACTAATTCGGGCAGGTCATTTTGAAGGAACTCCAAATAGTTATCGCCATTGAGGTTATCGGGCAGGTAATGCGGTCCAACTACCTGATTCCCAATCACTCCTGCCCAAACGTTTACACTAAACCTCCTTTGAAAAGATTTCTGCCTTTTAACATGTGGGTTTTCCGTTTTGTTTGTCCAGTGATGCAGATTGTGAAGATTGAGGATCCCTTCTTTGGTAAATTTGGATTCATCCGTCCACAATATTCTTTTTAAGAAATTAGGATCATCCACATCCGTGTGTAACATAAACCGACAGAATGCCACTCGTCTGTCAAAGTCGCCACCCTCAAGACCTACAAACAAAGAACTCTTTTAAATTCCTGTTGAGCAGTAAATAATTGCACAATGAGATTTTTAATGACCGGCGGCGTCGGACCGTTTGTATGGGCTGTTTCACTACCTGGAAGTAGTGACGTCATACCCATTACCTGCTAAACAAAGGCATCGTCAAACAAAGTGTGTACGGGTTTACAGTTAGTTCAAAATTACGTACCTTGCACCGGAGTGTAGTGGAATGGATGTTTTTCGTTTTGCTGAAGAACTTTCCACACTTTCCATATTGAAATATCAAGATGTGCTGCCACATTTCTGATGCTTCTTGTAGGGTCTTCCTCAAAAAGTGCCAGTATTCTCTCGTCCACTTCAACATTATGTCGCACAATATGGCCCCTTGGTTCATGAAAAGTGACACTGCCAGTCTCGCGTATGCGTCGGTATGTGTCTTGGAAGACTCTGCGGCCAGGTAGTCGTCTACCAGGAAAACGTTCCTGGTAAATTCGTTGCGCTGCACGAGCGACACCATTGGCGGCTCCATAAGCCATCATGATGTCAGCATATTCCTCGTTAGAGAACGTCGCCATTGCAACAACAAAAAATCAACAAAGTTTAACAATAACACCAAAAGTTAAAACGTAACAAAAACCAACAAAACTCAACAAAACAAAGTAACAAAATGAAAAAATCGCGGAGTACGGTGAACTAACACACACGTCAGGTAGCAGAGGCAGTGATGTCTCGACTGACTGACGAATGACGGATTGACGGCGTCGCCGCGTCGGTGGCAGTTCGTCGTTTGTTCAAACTAGTTTAGGTACGCTATGCAAGAAAGATAGAGATAGAAGATAGATTTTACTTCGCGAGAGTGAGAAAACAAATTTTACCTCTTACTTAAGTAACAATTACGCAAAAAGACTTTTTTCTTTTGAATTTGGAATTTAATATTTTGTGACTCGATTCACAATTATTCTAGCTAATTTACAAAGTTGTAAAAAGATTTTTATGACATGTGGCACATCACTAGCAAGAAGATAGACTAGAGAATTTTTGAGAGAGTTGGAAGATCCCGGTCGCTTTTGGTTTTTTTTTTATAGCCATGTAAATAGCTGTAACATGGACAGCTTTAATTGAAATCCGAAACTTTGCGAGTAAATTAAAAAAAACTAGATGGCTAATGTCACTAATTTTGAATTTAAAAGTACTGTAATACAATACACATCTAAATAAAATTAAAATTCAGAGTCTACGACTTACACATTTTTTTTATTTTGTAATTGAATGCAAAATTTGGATATTTTTTTTATAAAAAAATAAAAAGTCGATGAAAAAAAAGCCACAGGGCATGAGAAGTGTTTAGGGGTCTGAAAGGATAGAAGATGACCCCCCCAGTCGACCATTTCAATTTGGCACACGATGCACCAAACACCCTGTATACTTACTTACAGTTTTACAAAATTCAATAACTTTCTCAACTTTAAGAAAATACCTATTTCATAGCAGTATGGTTTGGTAAATACTACGAGTTCATGGTGTTACCAACGTAACACCATGAACATAAACACCATAAACAATACTTTATGAGAATCGTTTATAACGTCCCTGCGAGAAATACAGTGCAGCCGAATTAAATTGGTAATCCCGAAAATATGATTCGCGACAATAACAAACATCGGGTGATCTGTAACTCAGGAGCAGGACCCTCATACCTCAGACGCCTTTCTCTATTTAAGATTGTGCATTTTAATAACTTGTGCCTGTAATATGATGTTGAGATAAATAAAGATTTATGATTATGATTATATGTAGACTAGCTGACCCGCCAAACGTTGTCCTGTCAAAAATTCAATAATTCATACAAAATTCCGACAATTCTGGTTTCCTTACGACGCAGAGCCACCAACGCAGCCAAAGCCGAATCTTCGTTTTGGTGGGATGCGAAGGGCCCACTCTATTACGAGCTTCTCCCTGCGAGAAGGACGATTACGACTTCCATTTATACTGAACAGCTTCAGAAACTGGCTGACGTAATAAGAGAAAAACGACCGAGACGTGTAAATGTTCACTTATTCCATGATAATGCGCGACCTCATGTCGCTTCGGAGACTCGACAAAAATCGTAGAGCTTGGATGGCACCCGGTTGCCCACCCACCGTACTCACTGGATCTCGCGCCATCTGACTATCAATTGTTCCGTCCACTAAAGCTTTATTTGTGTGAGAAAATTTTTCAAAATTATGAAGACCTCAAAATGGCAGTGGACAATTTCTTTTCTGCACAGCCTCCCGAATTCTGGGCGCAGGGCATCAACAATCTATCAACTAGATAGGCCAGAGTAATAGAGTTATTTGGGGATTACATTACTGATTAATTATTGTTAATAACAAAGTTATCAATAAATTCATTAAGTCTTATATCTTGGTGCTAGACTTTTCCGCCAACCTGATAATATCCTAGGACACTGTTCACACATGGTCATCTGATCCCAAACTAAGCAGAGCTTGTACTATGGAAACCAGATAACTGATAAACTACATACACTACTTTTTTTTTGTAAATACATACTTATATAATATATATACTTATATAATATATAATTACAGTAAATGACTACAAACATCTTAAAAACACCGCCCAAATCGCAAACACATTAACAGGGAACACAATAGGTAACGCAAACCGAGATACAGTTAAGTAGACATTAATAAAACTAGGTATACCAGCTAGGTACCTAGCTATTGTGGGGACTGGCAGCGAGGCCACGGATCTAGGGCGTTGAATGTACTCTCGAAACGGGGTTACAGCTGCATATAAACAAATCTATATATGCGCGAGAATATTTGACTTCCCTACAATATTTGTACAGAGACTGATTGCTCGAAAAGCCAAGTTTTCTATGTAATTGGAGCAGATTCTATGCAACTGCACTTTCGAACAAATGTGTTTAGTTGAATGGTTATGGCAAGCCAAATCGAACAGTGTTCCTAATGTTCCCAAAAGCTCGTTTACACAATGGTCGATGCTGGCCAAGTTTCGAAGCTCATTGGTGCATTATCGAGTACTTTAATGGACCTTTTGGATAGAGCGACTGTCGTTGAAAACTGGGTCACTACTCGCTATTGATTCTGAATCGAACAAGAAGAGTTCAAAGAACGCCTCGGAATATTTTAAAGTAATAAGATGGAGACCGTGCGAACTAGTTTCCCTGCATATATTTCCTCCGACTATTTTATCTTTGCAGGAGCTTATAATCCAGCAAAAAGTTTTCAAAAGTTTAGGGACATAGACGAGAAGATGCAGGTTTAGAACCTGGTTTGCAGGTTACCATAGAAACTATATTGTATTACTCATTATTTAGGTCGCTCATAAAAACCGGTCACCCAAAACACTCACACTCAACAATAAAACGAATTAAAATATAAAATAACAGTAGTGGAACTACCGTTTCCTTTATTATTCTGGCACACATAGGAAACATGTTACGTAACCCTCAGCTTAGCGTAGAAATACTTGAAAAACATATTTTCCTCTAGGAATTTAATAAAGCTTGCTGTATATGGCCGTCGTACGATTTTTAGGTATAGCACGACACAAGTTTTAACTGTTCCATCGAAGTACCTTATCGAAAGACCAAAACCAGTAATCAGTCGCTTAGTTTTACTCCATTGACGAGTTAAGTAGGGGCTACCATAATACCTATAACTCTCTTCTTCTATATAAAGGTGCCAAACTCATAGTCAAATTCGGGCCGACTCTATTTATATTGCGATCGACACGCTGAGAAGAAGATGTGAGACAAAAAGTGTAATGCGAAATGTTATGCGATTTAGTGGCCAAGTAATAACAACCGCATGGGTCGTCGATCGATCAGGTCAAGCTACGCTTACCGCGGTCGATCCGTGGATGGGTGACTATCTTTACCTACATACCGAGACCCCTCAGTGCTTCGGAAAGCACGTTAAGCCGTTGGTCCCGGCTGTCATTCTTGGATCTTTGACAGTCGTTACGAGTCAGCAGAAGCCCGAAAGTCTGACAACCAGTCTTAACCAAGGGGAATCATGTTACCCAGTAAGTAGGTTGTGGAGGTCAGATAGGCAGGCGCTCCATTAAAATACTGGTATTCAGCTGTATCCAGTTAGACGTCTGAAAGCCGACCCCAACATAGTTGGGAAAAGGCTAGACAGATTTTTTGATTGTGTTGTGCAACAATTAAGTTTAAAAAAGTGCAAATTTTACCAATGAAACTGAACGCGATCAGCACACTAAACCGAGTTCAAGAGGTGTCAGTGACAATATTCCAAAGAAAATAATGACACTGACAGCTCTTAAACGTGGTTTACGTGCTGATCGCGTTCAGTTTCATCGGTTAAATCCGCACTTAGTGATTGAAATGATTATTTGAATGATTATTTATTTATTAGTTAAAGAACACCAACAGTATATACAATGAACATTGGTTTACATGAGTATTTAGGAAAGGTATTATTACTAAGGTATTATATATTATATAGGTAAGGAAAGGTATTACTATTAATGCTAAAAATTGGTGTACATAACATTATGGTGACCCTCAAGATCTCAGAATTACCTACATAAATTAAATATTTCTGCTCAAGACTCTCAATGCTCTTCTCAGTCATGTTTGGTTAAACTCTAGCCGTACTATTTCGGAAATGAACGTTTGTTGATGGATTTTTCTATTGGAATCTTTAAGTTGTGATAACTGATAAGTGATAACTGATAGGTGCGCTGATTGGAACTCATTCGGGCCACTAGCTCAGCCATTTGGCAGGGAAAGGGCACGCCAGCGAACTCTTTAGCCTCTCGATAGGAACTGGGTAGAATATTCATGGAGTTGGAAGGTCTTTGTTTTGCATTGTTATCAAATGTTCTGTTAGATAGTGAAGATAGGAGAAAGGAAGTCAGTGTTCTAAAAAATAAGACCAAGGACACGGTGGAAGGATTGAGTAAAGACGTAGAAAGTGTGACACTTTCTACATTTTACAATCATGCGCATTCATAGCTTCTAGTTCATCATTGCTTGCAAAACTGTAAACATCCTGAGGAAACAGGCATGTCCTAAAACCAAAAATTTTAAGGTTGCCACTGACACCTTGGAGCTTGACACCGATAGTTTTTAAAATGACACTTTTCAGCGTTGTGGTTTCTGAGACCGCACACTGTACACCGACGATTCTTCTCGGAACTGTTGACCGAGCTGCGGGTGGCCGCGGCAGGCTCGGCGTGCGCGCGCTGACCGCGCTGCCCGCTCTGCCGGTACACAGGTTCCTCCTTAATCTGCGTGGCCTTTGACGGTTGTCGTCATGATGTCAACTACTGCAGTGGCCCCGGATCGCGCCAATCGGACATACGTAGATAGCTTGTTGAGCTACCTCCAACGCCTTAGCAAAAGTGAGTTTTTGGCATCCTCTTCAAACAGCCGGTCACGTTCCCGACACGGTGCAAGCCCGTGTATGATCCGGTCTTGCAGTAGCATATCCAATGCCTCACCAAACTGACAGTTAACGGCTAAACCTCTCACACGAGCCGCTCATTCTTCGACGCTCTCGCCATCAGATCTCCTCGCCACATAAAACTTCTCTCTATCAGCAAAAACACAACGTCTCGGCGTGAAATGTTTGTGTAATTTCTCCACTAGATCCTCGAACATAACTTCCTCAAGTACATCTGGGAAGTAAGTTTCATGCAAGGCGGTAGCTGTTGTCCGAAAGATGAGTCAGTAACAAAGCACTTTTATTTCTCGGTTTTAACACTGTTTAATTTTATGTGCTGTAGTAGCCGAACTTTAAATATAGATGCCGGAGATCACAGTACACATTAAAGAGGTCCGAAGAGCATTGTGCAGTCTAGACGTGAACAAGGCCAGCGGGCCTGACGGCATTCCAGCGAGAGTGTTGAGGCAGTGTGCGCCTGAACTGTCTCCTGTATTGACACGTTTGTTCCGCCTCTCTCTTGAAAAAAGAACGGTGCCGAAATCCTGGAAGCTTGCAAATGTACAACCAGTGCCCAAAAAAGGCGACCGTGCAGACCCTGCCCATTACCGTCCGATCGCCATTACCTCCATTCTGTGCAAAGTTTTGGAAAGGGTACTGAACAATAAGTTGCTGAACTACCTTGAAGACAATGATCTCCTCAGTGACCGTCAATATGGCTTTCGCCGCGGACGGTCAACTGGCGATCTTCTTGTGTATGTCACGCACTGCTGTGGCGAAGCCATCGAGAAACACGGCGAAGCACTGGCTGTATCGCTTGACATCTCGAAGGCCTTTGACAGGGTCTGGCACGCTGCTCTGCTCAGCAAGCTTCCTGCTTATGGCATCCCAGCTGATTTTTGTAGCTGGATATCAGATTTCCTTAGTGAACGGTCGATTAGAGTAGTTGTCGATGGCTGCTCTTCTGACCTTATGGCTATTGATGCCGGAGTTCCTCAGGGGTCTGTTCTCTCTGCAACTCTTTTCCTGCTGCACATCAATGACCTGCTTCGGCCTGGTATTGTTGGGTACGCAGATGACAGTACAGTTTCAGAGAGATACTTGTCCAGAGCAAAAACCAGCGGGGCCGAAGTTCGTTCCTTGAGAGAGGCCATGGTAGAGCGGACAGATTTGACCTTAAGCTTTGTCTCCCAGTGGGGTGATGATAATCTGGTCTCTTTTAACGCCACCAAAACGCAGGCGTGTCTTTTTACCGCTAAAAAGAGTCGTTTCGCCCAAACTCCTACTTTTCGGGGTACATCTGTTCCTGTAACTGATCGACTTGAGCTCCTAGGCATGGAGTTGACATCTGGTCTCAACTTCGGCGCCACCATCGAGTACAAGGCCCAAACTGCGGCCAAGAAACTGGGCATCCTAAATAGGGTGAAGCGATACTTTACGCCTGGACAGCTTTTAACCCTTTACAAAGCGCAAGTCCGATCCTGCATGGAGTATTGCAGTCACCTTTGGGATGGATCAGCTAAGTACCAAGTAGCCGCGCTTGACTCGGTGGAACGCAGAGCTAAGAGGCTCATTGGCGACGTAAAACTGGTGGATGCCAAGCTTCATAGCTTGGCTCATCGCCGCAAGGTTGCCTGCTTGTCGGTCTTCTACAGATTGTACTTCGGAGAGTGTGCCCGAGAACTCCACGACCTCATTCCACCGGCCCCCTTCTACCACCGGACATCTAGACGCACTGCCAGTTACCATCCCTACCTGGTTGCTATTCCACCAATTCGCACTAGGCGCTTCGAAATGTCTTTTATAATGCGCACAGCAAAAGAGTGGAACTCACTACCTGCGTCTGTGTTTCCGAACGTATACAACCCTAATCTATTCAAAGTGAGAGTGAACAGGCTTCTTCTGGGTAAGCTCACTCCATCGTCGACTTTGTCTCTGTCACCTCTGACCTAGACTAGAGTCAAGAGCAAACCCATCACAAATAAAAAAAAAAAAAAAAAAAAAAAAAAAAAAAAAATAGATCACTCTTTGGCGTCGTGATCGAAACTTAAAAAAATTCCGATGATATGCGACATTTTTGCACGAACTTATATATTTTTATCAACGAGGGTAACTCGTCGCCAGTGATCTGTCGGCTACCGAATGAAAACCACCGTTGTGATTGGATGCTAGTTTATCACTGGTATAGCGCCACAACATAATGGTGCAGGCACGCACACGTATGTACAGTCAACGTCTAGAAGTCCACTTACACCGCAATGACCATTACCGCCTGCGCTATACGAGCTGCCAAAGTTGCCAATGTGTAGTATTGTCAAACGTTCTTATAGAAGAAGGTCATAAGTACAACTAATATTGCTATGCCATAGTTTTGTGAGATTGCTAGTCGACTTCTGACTGTTATAGTACATACACATACACATCACATGAACATCCACCAACCCGCACGGAACCAACGTGGTGGATTACGGACCGCTGCCTCTCACAGAGATGACGCCTGTGTCCCAGCAGTGAGAACATTATAGGCTGATTAGGTATGCATAGAGCTATCATGGCAACTCAACTACATTGAACTCCGTGCAGTAAGTTCCGCTAATTGTCCATAGTTAAACGAAAAGGATCCAAACCACAACACACATAATTTGGGTTGGATCCTTTTCGTTTAACTATGGACACTTTTTTTCTCCAATATTTTATCGGCATAATATAGCACGTGCCAATATGACAGGCAGCTCATGGTCAGAACTGTGCATCTTTCCTGATTACGATAATTAAAATATTATGAGAAGTAATGCTTGTTGTACGTAATATAAGCCTGTAACATAAACAGCGCGACCAATTTTTGTCGCGTGTGAGTTGTTAATGTGTTGCTGATACAATAATACGTCATTACTTAAGCTACGGTTTCCTACTAGGCAAGCGGCCGTAATGATACTCATGAGTGTCTATCATTTTCAAACCCCGCCTCGAAAGATTTAAATCGCTTTTACCATTACCGTACTTATGCTTGGTTCCTGAAGAATTCTTAAACGTAGTTTAAACTCATGATAGCTATTGATTCGACAAAATTATCTATTTAAGTGAATTCCTTCCTTATCCTCGAATTTTAGGTCCTCAGATAAACCCTCGATAGTAATTCACTCGACTTTTAAGCTGCATTCTTCAGAAACACGTTTCGAACCAATAATCACTATCGAATGGATAAACTTCGTTTAAAAAACTTTAGAAACCGGGCATTAGTCACGCAAAAAAGTGTCCATACTGAGAAGAGTGAGCTCACACATTTATAAAATTGCGCTTCGAAATCACGGCGAGTCATTGTGTGTCAGAGGTGTCATACCGAAACATAAACGTGACTATCTTTTGATGCGGTAGGGCGACTCTAACGATTTAGATTTTTGCAACTGCCATCATTTTCATGACAGACGCCACTGAAAACCGCAGCATTAGCAATGGATCCGATTTTAAAATATTCCATTATACGTGGATATTATTTTAGGAGGCTTTGAAATAGAATTAGGAGAAAACTTTTGGCTTTGTTCATTTGCTTGCGAAAATTGATTGCTAATTAAATCCATTCTGTGGATTTCTGGAGATTCACAATAGTCTGGTGTAACTTCCGCTAAGGGACAAGAAACATATCCAAGAGCCCATGTTCTAAACTAATCCCCCCCACCCCATTTGCCAGTGCCGACCGATTCTTGGAAAATGATCATGTAAGAAGAAGGCAAGGCCTGTTTTTTGATTATTTACAATCTTATTTTTCCAATTATTGCAACCTTATTGCAACCTAACCTGTTTCGTGCAGTTTTGCCTTAGCTGTCAAAAGTGATAGCCAAAGGCTACTGATAGAGCAAAAAAAAAAATCATTCTAAAATTATTTTTGTTATTATTATTTTTTTTTTGTGTAAAATACCAAGTGTTTGATAAAAATATTAAGGGCTGATTATAACATGTCTGAAACTTTCCAACCCAACATCAAAATGTCACTCTCCGAAGAACTGTTCTCGAGTTTCGCTTTACGAAACAAGAACATGAAGAACAGTCATTTCGACTCAGATCCGGGCACATCGTACGAGGTGTTCAGAAATAACACCACAGCAGTTGAAGTTATAGTCAAAGAAGTGCCTAAAGCCAAGAAAAAAACAGCACCACCATCAGAATATCAAGATGTAACACTGATCAAGAGACTCCAAGATGACATTCACAGGCTCAAAAGCGATTTGAATATATCACAGAATGCGCTGAACAGATCTCGGAAAGGATTCCTGGCGATGGTACGTGAAATGAGAAAGCAATTAGACGCGGCGAACCAAAACGAAATGGAAACACAGACTAAGAACCTGGTTTTACAATTAGACAACGAGAAATTGAAAAGTATACTTCTTTCGAAGTCCAGTATATTAAACAAATTGAATAAGGAGTTGATTAGTATGAAGCGAGTTATGAGGTATGTTATAAAGAGTATATGTAACGCACCCCCTCAGGTGTCGGAGAATGTGACATGCAGCTCTGAACCAGACTACGACGATTTCGAGAATGAACTGAAAAAAAATGTTAAAGTAAAGTTTGCGAGCAAGAACTTCGATGAAATACCTACGTTTGATAGCTCGATCTCAAAGGACACTAAATATTAATTTGATAAGCATCTATTATAATATTTTGAGTACGTTTTGTGTTAGTTTTTATGAGTCCAATTATGAACTTGAAAGGTAGTTAGAAATAAAATTAGAATTTCTTTAATTATTCAAATATTTTATTGAAATTAGTAGAATTCCTATTAATCTTTTCAATAGTTATTGAAAAGGGCGGGTTCCACGTATAGTTATAGACCCAGAGAGCGCCTCAAATTAATTCCAATAACTTCAGTAAAAAACTCATGATTAACCATTTACTGGGACGTTGATTATAATTATGAGCTTTTGTCTAGCTTTAGAAGACATTTTATTTACTTTGGTATTCAAATGTAATATTATTTTGTCTAATAAAATACAATATTTGAGCGGAATGTACTAGGTTTTTAGGTACTAACAATATTTGAGCGGAATGTTTAGGTACTAGGTTTACGTCTCCAAGAAGTTTTGAAAGCTTCATAAAATGATCCCTGAAATCCTATAAGTGAATCTCGAGTTACATAAGAGCCGAATCCCAACAGACACACATTCCTCGACACACATTCCGCTAACAAAAGAGGGGTCTGATATTGTACAGAATCAATCGCGGAATGCAAGCGCGGGGGCGCGGGCGGTGCATACCCGGCTGCACGGTAACCGGGTCAGGCTGTGACCGGGTCATGCGGTCATAGCTACCCGGTCACCGGGTCGTCGGTTCGCCGGTGAGACACGCCCGGCTGCCGGTTATCACACCCGGTAAAGAAGAGGTCGTCTCATCGGATTTGACGGTGTTTGAGTGCCTCCCAGTGCATAACGAGTGGGCCACGAATTGGGGTGGAATTACGCGGTATTTATTTTGAAAAATATTTTAATATGCTCGGTAAAACCTTGTGACTTTCGTTTGTAGTGCAATATGGTAGCTTAAAAGCTTGTTGAAAGCGTAATTTTAAATGTATTAGGTAGGAAATGTATGCGATATTGAATTAAGTGCAAGCTCATCGTACTTTACGAAGCACTTAAACCTTATAACGATGCATTATTACGACATTTAGTGGTAAATATATGTATAATATAGTGGTTGTGGTTCCTAGCTGCTGGCTGCTGTTTTCTTCCTATTTGATCATACAAGTAAGTATAATCTTCTTTTAAATATTAAACTGACGACCTGCAGGCATATAAAATGTAACTTTCGATTAGCGATGACGCTAGTCGAAAAGCCAAAAATATATGGGGTTGACATAGCTATCGAAATGTTATGTGATCATAAGTCAACGAATTGACAGCCTCCAATGAAATGAAATACTCGTAGAATTAATAGTAATAGTAATAGTCCATTTATTTGTAAGAATACTGTTACAGAGTTGTTAAATACTTTTAAAAGTTCATAATATTCTGCCGTTTCCGGCGTACAAATACATCATCAGTGTTGTGGTTAGTGTAATAAGCAGGTATAACATTGAATTAAATAAATTAGTATATCATTCAAATTGCAAATTAGTCAAAATTAAATATAAAATGTGGAGATGTCAAAAATATTAAATTAAGTCAAAGAGATAGAAGAGAATAAAATTATTTCCCAATATTTACGTCAACTTTTCATTCATAAAATCATTAGTCGAGTAGTAGCATTTACCTAAGAGATAATTGAATAATTTGCATTTAAATGTCCTAAAGTTAAGTGTTTTAAAACTATAGTCGCGTAGTTTATTATAAACTATGGTCGCCATACAAAATACATATTTGAAAATAGTTTGTTGTTTCGTCTAGGTACACGAAGCATGTGTACTTTACAGCTAGGTCTGGATAAAACATCATAATGCAACTGAAATCATGCCTATTTTGGTACACAAAAATACAAATTTCAAAAATATACCTACAGTGCTGGGAGTGCTAATATTTTTAATTTTTTGAATAATGGAACACAGCTGTCCATTGGATGCGCTCCACATATTGAGCGAATGCACTTTTTTTGAGCTCGAAACACTGTTAATTTCTACAGAATTACCCCATATTATTATGCCATAACGCAAAATTGATGACAAATAGCCATGGTACGCACATAGTGCCGCATCAACACTAGCCACACGTGTTAATCTGTACAGAACGAATACGAATCTATCTACCTTCGTGCAGAGTTCGTCAATATGAGTATTCCAGCTACAATGTTTGTCAATTGTTATCCCTAGGAACTTCGTACTCTCAATTTTGCTCCGAAGCGAATAGCATGTGTCTAGGCCTACTGCTGTATCATCCGGATACACTATAAATATATGTACATATATACGCGACGAATTATCTGAAAACCTCCTCCTTTTTTCTACCAATTAAGATAACCGGAACTTATGAGGAGGTAGTGAAACAGGTCATAAGTTTCTTTACAGTGAAAATCGAGTGTTTTCTAACAGGAATGTGCTTGTACTTTTTGGGAAAATAAAGATGATCCTAAGATTAACCGGAAACCTTTTCAATTGAGTGCCAAGGACGATGTTGGTTTATGTTGGCGTAGGTTTTCGTGACGGTAAACAAACCTGAAAGCTTTACTTGTCAAGTTAATAGCTTTGTAGGTAGACAGTAAGTAAAGTTAATACAGTAAAAAGCTCTTTTAACCCGTCAAGTGTTGGCAAATCTCATACATTTATGTAGTCATGTCAATGTGTGCTCGAATGTCAGCCGAACCCCATAGGTTCAAAACTACTGTAAGCCCACGGTCGCCATAGGATAATGTTTTTAATGCTTTTAGGTTCCGTACCTCAAAAGAAAAAAACGGAACTTTTATAGGATCACTCGTGTGTCTGTCTGTCTGCCTGTTTATCTGTCACAGTCAATTTGCTCCGAATCTAATAGACCGATTAAGTTGAAATTTGGTACACATATGTATTTCTGTTACCCAAATACGGACGTGTAACTAAATAAATGAATTTTGAATATGGGGGTCAATTTTGGGGGACAAATAAGAAAAAAAAAAATTGTTTTGCAAACTGTACCGTGTGGGGTCTCAAATACTGTGAGGGGTCTCAAATATGTATATTTTTTATTATTTTAAAACAGATAATTTGAAAAATACCCCCCCTCTAGGAAAACACACCAACTTACGTTTATAAAATAACGTTTCAGTGTAGTTCCCCGGTAAATTGCGGACACTATGTGGCGGCCACCGTTTTCTTCTAGGAAACCGTAGCTTTAGTAAGTCACGTCGCGTCGTGCAGGTACAGTCAGCAACAAAAGTCGATAAACACTGTTAGTTTTACACATCATAAATAAATTGATACAAAACGATTCTATAATCTGCTAGCATTTCATGTAACGGCTAAGAGCATTTTTTTTTTCATTTTTACCTCTGTTCCGATTCATTAAAGCATTTTGCTCAAAATTAAGATTTAGAAAACTAAAGTGTTAATCGACTTTTGTTACTGACTGTACGTACCAATATT
This sequence comes from Dicycla oo, assembly GCA_948252095.1. Taxonomy (NCBI): domain Eukaryota; kingdom Metazoa; phylum Arthropoda; class Insecta; order Lepidoptera; family Noctuidae; genus Dicycla; species Dicycla oo. Next base: position 6,789,021 of record OX411721.1, on the reverse strand, counting down.
GATAAACGGCTTCTCATTGCTGATTTGAGTTTAGTAACTGGTGAATTTTGAGTATCAACGTGGAAGTTTTGTAGTTGCAATGGTTGTTTTTCACGAGTCCACGCTAATTGATTACATTTTTAAAAAAAGCATCTTTTCATTTAACATTCTTAAAAATTTGGTTACACGAAACAGCCTGCTCTGTTTCAAATATATATTTGAAACAGAGCTTAAGTTGGTTCGTACATGATGTGTGTACATTTTGATGAAAAATCAGATCCCGCCTCTCGACGAAGTGTCCCGGAACGTGTTGACTTGTATGTGATGGTTGTATTGTGTACGAACCATTGAAATACTACTGCTGTGACGTTCTGGCTACTCATTTCTGGGAGTCTGTAGCGCGGTAACGTTACTGCCTGTCTATTCTGTAAAAGTCTCACCGTGAATACGTAGGTGAAGTGAGCTGTCATTCCACCTGGTGCTGTGGGGTTGACACCATTGACAGCTCACTCCACGCTCACTTCACCTAAGTTTTCACGGTGAGATTTGCCCAGAATATCACTACAGTTGAGTATCGTCGTGGACGATGGGCCTTGAAAGAGTGAGTTACTTTCAATTATGGAAGGAACAATACGAGTATACACAAGGAATAATATAAAACAATTTGGAATACCTACTAGTTGGTTGGTAATAACTTTCTATTAAAAAGTTGTGTGGAAATCGGTTGTCATGGCATGTGATGCGGAGGAATGAGGAAAATGTCGTCAGGAAAGTTTTGAGTATGAATGTGGATGGCTGTACGAGTAGGGGAAGATCAAAGAAACGATGGATGGATTGTGTGAAAAATGATATGGCTAGAAAGGGAGTGACTACCGAGATGACGACTAATAGAGAAGTATGGCAGAAAGGGACATGTTGCGCCGACCCCAAATAAATTGGGACAAGGGCAGGAGAATGATGATGAACTTTTTATTAAAAAACCGGCCAAGTGCGTGTTGGACTGCGCACAATGAAGGGTTCTGTAGTTGGGATGAATTTATCCCAAGAACAAACTTAACATTGTAGTTGAAAAACATGTTCTCCCATACATTCCAATTGCAAATGTAAGTTTGTACGCACAATATTGAGAGGTTTACCATGTTATTTTAAGACAAATTGTTTTTGCAAAATTTTAAGCTCAGTAGTTACGGAGATAAAGAGGGGAAATGGTAAAATTTCGCCTATTTTCTTAAATAACTTTAAAACAACTTATTTTAAAATTCTAAAAAAATATATTTGAAACCCTCATAGTAAGCCCTTTCATTTGATATTTGGCCCTTTCACAAATTGGCTGTGACAGACAAACAGACAGACACAAGAGTCAGAGTGCGTTATAAGGGTTTCGTTTTTTCCTTTTAAGGTACGGAACCCCGGAAATAAATAACTTAGGTAGTTTAGCCACACCAACAAATAGTGTGGCTAAACTAGTCCGGAGGTCAAAACTGTTGGTGAAATTGAATTGCTGGGTTTTATTCGTATTTTTTAGGAAAATACCAAGTAATTCGCATTAGGCTGAATTATTATTATTATTATTATTATTATCATTTATTTATTTCGTACACTAACAGCAGCACATACAAAGCCTTTAATCTATATATATATATATATATATATATATATATATATATATATATATATAAATATAAAAAAAACAAACGTTGTTCATAATGATGAGTACAATGACCCCTTAAGAGGTTGCTGGTGTTTTACCAATAACTGAACCCTCGGTGCACGAGTCCGACTCGCTCCTGACCAGATTTTTTAATCGTCAGATAACTCTTTTTTTTAGGAATAAATATGGTGGTTTGAGAGCTTTTGTAGAGAAAATATGTCAAATTGTCATATTTATTCTTCAGATAAAAGTTATCTGACTATTAAAAAACTAGCCCTAAATCATCAAATATTAATGTGCACATTTACCAATATCAGTCTAATTAATTTGCTTATTTATTTATTTATTAAAACTTTATGCACAAGTAAAAAAAACAAATACCGTACAAAGGCGGACTTAATGCCTGAGGCATTTTCTACCAGTCAACCTTATCTACCAGTCAACCTTAGCTTATGTAACTCAGCACTTTTGCCTATCCCATAAAAATGAACAAGCATGAAGACGTTATAAACAAACAGGTCAGACTAGCACAGTTATGCAATATCGGTCATGGCTAGCCTGCGTTGTAATCTAGGTTGGAACCTAGATTGCTTCTAGTCTAGGCTAAGTTCAAAACTAACGCCTGCCGCTAGTTGCTAGCATAAGTTTTCAACTGTGGCTATGTAATATACGGATTGTATGTACACTGGATGATTTCTTTTACCGTCTTGAAAAAAAAATAGGGTACAATAGGTGAACGGAGTAGAAGCTTATGGCATACCTAGTTTTTTTTTGTTTTTTCAATAGCTTAGACAGAAATTGCTCTATCAATAAACACTACACATTTGAAGTAAACTAGAACAATAAAAACATAAATTTTGAAAAAACTTTTTATATCGTTAAAAAATATCGAAATTCAAATCATATGCACTTTTTCTAAAAAAAAAAAGCTAGGTATGCCATAGGCTTCTACTCGGTTCATCTATTGTACCCTATTTTTTTCAAGGCGGTAAAAAGTCATCCATATAAAAGGCGTTTAAATTACATAGAACATATTGGGTACATCTATCTCATTGTTGTCCTTTTAAACTAAAGGTTGACTGGTAGAGAATGCCTTATGGCATTAAGTCTATTGTTCATCTAGGTTAGCTATGTGAAGTTTAAATAAATAAGTAAATAAACATATTCGCCTAGTCACTTAACAAACTCATCTGCCTAGCCTTTTCCCAACTATGTTGGGGTCGGCTTCCAGTCTAACCGGATGCAGCTGAATACCAGTAGTTTATATGTAGTAACTGCCTATCTGACCTCCACGACCCAGTTACTGGGTAATATGATAGATAGACTTTCGAGCTTCTGACGACCCGTAACGACTGTCAAAGATCCACGCATGACAGCCTACTTAACGTGCTTTCCAAGGCACGGAGGGGTCTTAGTATGTAAAGATGGTCACCCATCCACGGACCTACCGCGGCAAGCGTAAGCGTATTTTTTCGAAATAGAGTTATTTACATATTCGGAATCAGCAAAAAAAAGACGCATCTACCAGTATTTTTAAATTGGCGTAAACTTAACAAAAAACTAATAATTCTTAATATTAAAAGACGCATCTGACTTTGTATCTTATAGTTTAAACAGGACAAAATATTTTTTTGTCACCATTTCAATATTTATGTAGATACGTCCGTTTTTCCTAATGACGGCAGAGTAAGTCTTCCGAAGTGCTTCAATAAATAATAATATTAGGTTGGGGAAAAAGTCTTTTCGCATTATAGTATGTATGAACTTGTAATAAAATCTCTTTGGCTATACTATTTGTATCTGGCTGGTTTTGATATCATTGAAAGTTTAAATTTTAAAGAACATAATTCCAAATTCAAATTAGGAAAATGTGTAATTTTTCATTTGTTTTTCGTACCGTCAAGATGAGTGAATCTAATGAAGAAATTCGATACATTTTAAAATTTTACTACAAAAAAGGTAAAAATGCAACGCAAGCCGCGAAAAAAATTTGCGATGTTTATGGACCTAGTGTAGTGTCTGTGAGAGTAGCACAAATTTGGTTTAAGCGTTTTCAATCCGGAAATTTTGATGTCAAAAATGCACGTCGCTCTGGTCGCCCTATTACGGATAAAATGGATGCCATTTTTGAAAAAGTGGAGCAAGATCGGCATATCAGTAGTTACGACGTAGCTGAAGAACTGGAAATTGACCACAAAACAGTTTTGGCGCATTTGAAAAAAAACTGGGTACACAAAAAAGCTCGACATTTGGGTACCTCACGAGCTCACTGAAAGAAACCTAATGAACCGTGTACTCATTTGTGATTCTTTATTACGACGTAATGAAACCGAACCATTTTTGAAGAAGCTGATAACTGGTGATGAAAAGTGGATCACGTATGACAAGAACGTGCGAAAAAGGTCGTGGTCAAAGGCCGGTCAGGCTTCACAGACTGTGGCGAAACCCGGGTTAACTCGCAACAAGGTGATGCTGTGTGTGTGGTGGGATTGGAAGGGCATTATTCATTATGAGCTGTTACCACCCGGCAGGACCATCGATTCTGAAATCTACTGCGAACAACTGATGAGATTAAAGCAAGAAGTTGAGAGAAAGCGCCCGGAATTAATCAACAGAAGGGGTGTGGTTTTTCATCATGTTAACGCTAGACCTCACACATCTTTAGCCACTCAGCAAAAATTAAGAGAGTTTGGCTGGGAGGTGTTCACCTTCCTACCTTCAGATTTCCACCTGTTTCGGTCTCTTCAGAATTCTTTAGGCAGTGTCAGGTTAACATCACGAGAGGACTGCCAAAACCACTTGTCGCGTTATTTTGACCAGAAGTCCCAAAATTTCTAAAGCAATGGGATCATGTCCCTACCTACAAGATGGCAAAAAGTTATCGAACAAAATGGTACCTACATACTTTAGTTAAATGTAAATAAACTATATTAAAAAAATGTTTTGAATTTTCTTAAAAAATGCGAAGAAACTTTTTCCCCAACCTATTATGTCCCGACCGAATTTCGGCCACACCGCGGCGGCCAATCTTAACGGAGATTAGCCGAACACAGTAAATATTATAGTATAGACAAACCATTCTAAAAATGAACGCCCCTCCACAAAAAGTGATTATTTCAATGTGTAAGAGGAAATACTTATTGCAACACTTTACTTATGTGCGTGCGGTGACTTTACTGTAAACATGGACTCCTCGCCACACTTAGAGGTCAACCAATTGTGCGATCAGTCCAGGTGCATTGTAAGGTGGGGAGCATGCGCTTTGTATAGAACGACACGCTCGCTCGGTTGCGCGTTTGTGTCATTTATACACTAGTTCGCCGACAAATCCGGCTGTTCGGCGTTTGGGCAATTTAAAAAAAAACTGTGATTATTTTCTAATTTGAAACAAAAAATATTTACTTGACTGCGAAGCCGTACTTTTGCGGTGAAATCGACGCGTGGTCCCAGTTTCCTGTCTCGCCGGTGACTGAGCATCCAATAACAAAGACCAATTATGTGTATTGCGTCCTGTGATGTTATTTCGTGTGTTAGGTAAAAATGTTTTGTCAAAAAATAAGCTGAGAAATACAGTATGTTAGTTTAAACGAGGGACGTATTCAAACCCACAAAAGTTCATGCTTACATGATAGTAATAAAAATATCAACAAAAAAAAAACACTTATAAATAACAGACAGAACCATACCAAAAATTTCGCAAAAAGTCGCGCAACGTGTATGCACACTTGCGCTAACGATCGCAGAACTAGGGATTTTCATTACTCCACCAATGTTCATTATGCACATTAAATATCCCCATTCGTGTAAATGTGGCTTCATCAGTAAATAAAATGTTTTTGTCTAAATTAAACAAAAATTTACACGTGGTGCGTGGTCGTTGACCCCGAGTTCTTGAATGGGTCTAAAATGTTATGGGTGCATGCCTTCTTCATGCACCAGCTTCCACACAGTCCAATACGATACACCGAACCGTCTAGCAGCATTTCGAAACATCTCTCGGTACAAATTAATGGCTCCTCGCACACTATCATTAGATAACGCGTAGGCACGAACCATATCCCAATATTCTTCATTGGAATATTGATAAGACGTCATTTTTGTTTATTCAACAACACGGTTAAAGGACACATTTGTCGTGAAGTAAGCGGGGGTTGCTTGAGCGATACGCGGAAGTGCAATTAGACATGCGGAAATAGCGGCGCACTCGCATAGACTGCGGTCAGCGCGGAATCGTTTGTCCTGTCGGTGCATCGGAGACAACACAAAGAAAAGGGGTTTGCGCACGGGTTAGCTTCCTTTTCGGCAGGATTGGCACGTGTTTTGCTTTACTGCGTGCGTGCGTGCTTTACTGTTTACAAGTTCACTTCGTGCGCGCTCAGTGTTCATGAATAATGAACATATGTATATATTTTATTGAACAATTACGTCACAAATTAAGGTTTTAGGTTTTTTACATATTTGGGACGAGAATCGAATACTGAATAGAAACCCGCCCTCAGTATGTCCCTCGTTTAACCTAGTATACTGTATAAAGGGTGACTGGTAATTAGTGACCGATACTTAAGCACATGATTATAATCATGATAACAAACAACTTTTACTATGGGACCATATCTGAATTCGTGAAAAAAGAAACCAGCTGTCCTATACATTCATGTTCGCATAACTCGTCAAAATGTAGGAAGCAGCTGGTTTTTTTTTGTGACCTCGTTGTGACTCTTCGATGCCGGAGATCGCAGTTTATACAAAAGAGGTCCGAAGAGTATTGTGCAGTTTAGATGTGAACAAGGGGAGCGGGCCTGACGGCATTCTGGCGAGAGTGTTGAGGCAGTGTGCGCCTGAACTGTCTCCTGTGCTGACACGCCTGTTCCGCCTCTCTCTAGAAAAAAGAACGGTGCCGAAATCCTGGAAGCTTGCAAATGTACAACCAGTGCCCAAAACGGGCGTCCGTGCATACCCTGCCCCATTAGTGTCCGATCACCATTCCCTCCATACAAGGTTATGGAAAGCGTACTGAACAGTAAGTTTCTAACCTACCTTTAAGACAACGATCTCCTCAGTGACCGTCAATATGGCTTTCGCCGAGTACGGTCAACCGGCGATCTTCTCGTGTATGTCACGCACTATAGGGGCGAAGCCCTCGAGAAACACGGTGAAGCACTTGCTGTATCGCTTGATATCTCGAAGACCTTTGACAAGGTATAGCACGAAAATCTTCTCAGCAAGTTTCCTGATTATGGCATCCCAGCTGGTTTTTGTAGATGGATATCAGACTTCCTTAGTGAACGATGGATCAGAGTAGTCGATGACGGCTGCTCCTCTGAGCTTATGGCTATTAATGCCGGAGTTCCTCAGGGGTCGATTCTCTCTGCAACTTTTTTCCTGCTGCACATCAATGACCTACTTCAGCATGGTATTGTTGTATACGCGGATGACAGTACTGCTTCGGAGAGATACTTGTCTAGAGCAAAACCAGGGGCGATGAAGTTGGTTCTTTGAGAGAGGCCGGACAGATTTGATCTTAAGCCTTGTTTCCCAATGGGGTGATGACAATCTAGTCTCTTTTAATGTCTTTCAGAATCAGAATTTATTTATTTGTTTTCTTTAAGGGCGAAGCTCCAGGTAGCCCGCGAAATTCATCCCATCCAGGACAAACATTTGTGTGCATGAACATGTCTGTTTGTTCTGAGTCTGGATGTAATTATCTATATAAGTATGTATTTACAAAAAAAAAGTAGTATAAGTAGTATATCAGTTATCTGGTTTCCATAGTACAAGCTCTGTTTAGTTTAGGATCAGATGACCGTGTGTGAATAATGTCCCAGGTTATTCTTATTCTTATTCCTTCAGTTAGTATAACCCTAAATGTCAAGATTTCATGAAATAGTTATTCATTAGGATTACATGAACTTAAAGAGTTGTATGATGATTTTAATTATTATGATTCTATAAAAACATATTTGTTACGATTGCTAATCATATTCAAATCGACATACAACCTGATACTGACCTGCAAATTGCATAAAACGTAAGAAAATTTTAATTTCGCGGGCTGCCTGGAGCTTTCGCCTTAAGTAATTCCCTACTAGTTACCCATTAACCTATATATCTAAGTTAAACATGTCAGTCAACAATACTACACCTAATTCACCTCAAAATTCTCATATCTCTAACATTTCCCTACAGCAAATTCATAATTATTTACTCAGTCAAAAGTCAGTCCGACTTAGTTTCGAGGCTAGTTTCCAGAGCGAAGCCAAACTAACGATAGTTCTGACTCTAATTGAATTGCCCCTGCGAGCTACGTAAACTTACACTACTTACAACTTTAAAAGCTGGGAGCAGGAACTCGTACTTACATTTTAATTATATTAACATAGCACATTTAATCCTGAGTGTGTACTCTGTTCCAAAAGTATTTGATGAAAATGTAAACAAATGGATCAGAAAACGCAAATGTGCATGCCAATTTGTAGTGCCACTTACGTACAATATGAGAGCTTCGATTTGATTATTTGAATATCCTACTTCCTACTAATATTATAAACTCGAAAGTTTGTGAGGATGGATGGATGGATGGATGGATATTTGTTACCCTTTCACGCAAAAACTACTGAACGGATTTTGATGAAATTTTACACACAGATAACTTATAACCTGGATTAACACAAGGAATAGTTTTTACCCTGATATTCCTATAGGTTCGAGACTTACGCAGATGAAACTGCAGGGCACTGCTAGTAGGTACTTAAATCCGAAATTCTAATTTTAAAATCATTTGACAATTGAGATTAATTGTATGAGCCGGTTATACAATTAATCTCAATTGTCAAATGACTGCAGTTGGTAAGCCGCTCGTTTGAGGCTTCACAAATTTATAGCGTGTTGATGTCTTCGAGTAAAACACTTCGCAAACTATTAACACTGCGCAAACGCCTACTTCTTGACAAAAAAAAAAAAAATCCAAGTTGGTAAGCCGTCGCTTTATTGTAGTAGCTATTTTTTTTTTGGGTAAAATATACGCTTTTAGTGTATACTTTAAAACCGAGAAAAAAGACCTATTTTTTTCTAGTAGCAAATTTTTTTGGGTATAGACCCTTTTTGTTAGTGTATTTTTGAAAACAGCCAGACCAATCGTGCGAACACGCGCGCTCATATTAATATCGGCCTTTTAATTGTATCTGGGAGATGTTTCGGGCAGCTTTTTTTTCCATGGAGCTACTGCACTACCACGGGGTGATAGTGCAGTTATGTGGGACTTAAACCCACTAAAACTCCACGATGTCCTCCTCTGCCGCTTGTGGCGGGATCACGGGCACGCGGTAGCACTCACCGCGAACCCGCTGCGGCTGTTCGTCACCGCACCCTACTCTGGGGAGCACCCCCCATCACCAGCGCACAAGAACACATTGCGCGCCGTGACCACCCCATGGACCAAACTAGCACATGGGCGCTAGACGACCCCGTGTCTTGGCACCCTTGGTCCCCCTGCGACTGGTCAGGTCAGTGGCCCGGCCGCCTACCACTTTTCGGTCGCAGAGGATAGGGAGAGTGGCCAACGAAATACTGACAGTTCTCCTCCCCTGCAGACCCACCGCGTTGGCCATCAGACGGTGGCGACCCCGTCAAGGCCGCGGAAGGTAGGGAGAGTGGCGCACCACAATACCGGCACTCCTCTCTCGCCGCGGCCTCCAACCCTCAGCCGCGATGCCTCCCACACGACACCGCGGCCCGCCTCAGTTGCGATGTCGCCGGAGCGGCACCGCAACCTACCTGTTGGCCGCTACTGCCTGACGAGCGGCCCCTCCTTGGGTTCCTCTTCGCTTCACGCGCTACCAAGCCCCCCACCTCGTCTATGCGGGAACCCACCCGGGGGGGGATGTTTGGCAGCTACGATTGGTCTGGCAGCTTACAAATAGCATTGTAATAGTTCCCCGAGTATCATTATATGTATAGGGTGGCTGGTAATTAGTGACCGATACTTAAACACATGATTGTACTCATGATAACATACAACTTTTACTAAGGGATCAAACCTGAAATTGCGAAAACATCAGCTACTCCCTACATTTATATGTAGAGAGTAGCCAACACTATTAATTTCCTTTTTGAAGATAATTTTTTTTCGATAATATTCTAGAATTTTGTAGAACATTCTAGGTATTTGTGATGTGGGGGTATATAAAGACGCCCTCACGATCGGGTTAGTCAGTTTGAAGAAAAATGGACGAGCGACAAGTTCGAACACTATACTTGTACGAGTACTTGTTAGGCCACAGTGCGCAGGCTGCGGCTGACAATATCAACACTGCATTGGGCGCTAGAACTACAAGCCATGCGACGGTGTCTCGATGGTTTGACCGTTTTAAATCAGGAGACGGGAGTCTTGAAAGTCAGCCACGCTCTGGATGACCACCCGCAGTGAATGATGACGATTTATGCCGCGAACTGCAGTCAAATCCGGATGCTACCACTCGTGAATTAGCGGAAGCACTTAACTGCAGTCACCACGCCGTGGAAACCTTCTGCATGAGCTTGGGTATCGAAAAGTTTTGGCTCGGTGGGTACTGCACCGATTTATGTGTGACAATATAGACTTCAAGTGACCAGTGTACGGGCGAGCGAGGGTGGCCACCAGCTCTGAAGCAGGACTCCGCAAGGAAGATTAAAGGTACCGCTTTGCACTATTTGCTGGGGTTAACTACAGACACCATCAGACCGTCACCAATCATCCTTGAAGTTCAGTTACCTAGGTAATTGGAATTGGTGTGCAATCCAGAGGTTAATTATTGTTCTCTGGTCCTCATCCCGCAGTGGAGACAGGCTATTTACACGTCTTCCGCCTCTCCAATCGCTATGCTTTTCATTTTGATCAGTGGTGGTTCAGTAGTAACGGCGCCGACTTACGAGGGTTAGGGATGGGTCGTGGGTTAGAACCTAGGCAAGTGCTTGACTTTGTGTAAGAAGGAAAATATCGTGAGGAAACTGGCATGTCCTAGAACCAAAAATTCGAAGACATGTGACATCTACCAACACGCACGAGGCTCGCGTGCTAGATTACAGCCCACTCCCTCTCGAAGAGAGGAGGCGTGGGAACGTTATGGCCTGATATTGCATAATTATGCCATTTGATAGTTCAGCCATGTTTCTTTGCGTTATTTACATTGTTGAGCAGACGAATTTTGCAAAACTACGAAAAAAGTTGGATGTCACAAGTTAGAAGTTAAATTAAAAAAAAACCTCCGACAACAATTTACCCTTATTTTTTTTGCTACTCCATCATCAGACTCTGATTGCTATCTATACGTATATATAACCTATTCATTGAGACAATTTCAATGAGCCCAAACACGATACCTCTGCTGTAAGTTGGTGAGGAAGTTGGGTATCCTGCAAGTTCCAGGTAACGCTGCAGCATCAGTTCAAGGTTACTACGTTATTCTAATATCATATATCACAGACAGACACAGTGGTCAAACTTATAACACCCTTTTTTTGCGTCAGGGGTTAAAAATGAAAGGCATGACGACCGATTGCGATTTTATGTGTATAACTCAACTACCTTTAAGGTCAAATTGCTTCCAAATTGCAATCTTTAAAAGAACTTTGTGACTAAATCATGGTAAGGATAAATAAAGTTAAGTATCTATCTGTTACCCGAGATGAGAGTTTACGATAAGTCTAGAAAGAAAAGAAAGAAAATACGTAAACATGCGGTAAACATAACATTACAGTCAGAAGAAAAAGAACAATTTGGGGGAAAATTTGCGTCATATCAACGCAAAACGGACAACGCTCACCATAATGCTGCGACCCTTTGTGAGACAGAGCCCCAGCGCTAGTTTTCAGCGACAACTGGCGTTGACGTAATGACGTCAATTGGTGCAGTATATACGTATAATGAGATAAAATAAACGAGATAGTCTCTAGGCAGCATGAGCCCATTAGGTAAGTAGAAAAGTTAAAGAAACGTAGACATTATGGCTGAATGTTCCTTTTTTTTCTTTTTTTGGATGGGTAATCATCAAATATCTTCTCCTGCTCTCGGCGGAGCGGGAGAAGATTGGAAGGGCGTGTCAGACTTTTACTGACTAAAACCCACCCGTGTTCCTTCAGTTGCCTGTGCCAGGGCCACGGTAACATTCAAACAACCCGCAACCCTGGCAGGCATCGGCCCTAGTGGACCCCTTCAGCTAGTGCTGACATCTCTTTGAGGCGCGCGAGAAACACAATGCGCCGTCGACCCGGGCCTGGTCCTTACCGGACGGCGAGATACCCATTGCTCGCCATCCGCAAGCCCGCGCCTATGGTGGCCAGGAATCGGCTATCCATTCATCCATCCATCCATAGGCGTTCTCGCCCTCACGCATTCCGCCTCCTCCTTTGCGAGCATTACTGCTTCGCAGAAGGAGACGACGGCTTCCCATGCACTCTCGCCACCATGGCCTGGACCAGGGCCGGACGCGAGAGATCACCGCCACTGATCGGCTCCGCGAGGACGCGGTGGTGCTCCGCCCAAGCCGGGCAGACCTGAATGTCCCCTAACAACACAAAAAGTATCTTTTCCAACAAAGATTCAGAAAATCTTTATCGATTTTAGTTAGCACCCAACTTCAACCTATTTCTATTACCTACCTATTCTATTACGATTTATTTCTACAAAGTTTTATCTGTGTCTCCGGCTATGACTGTGAAGATCTAAATAGATGTAGAACAATTTGGTGTATGAAGAACTGCTCCAGGGAGAGTATGTCTGGAGAAGTCTAATGCCAAGGTGCATTTTTGTTCCGGTTTGTAGGTATTATGACAAGCAGCCAAATTTGCAGGTACGTGGTATTGGTAGCAGGTGGCCTTCTGTAGTTTCTGCCTACCCCCATGGGGAGAAGGCGTGAGTTTCTGTATACGTATGTGGGGTATTTCGTAACTAAAACTTATTACTTGGAACTGTGGAAGTCTTGACTCCACTGAGGGAGTAGCTAAATAAGAAATACGTAACAGACGGAGTCCCAGTCACGTGTTATATAATTTGTAAGTTGAAACCATACAATATTCGGAGGAAATCACGCACTTCTTAAACTACACCGCCTAACGCCCTAGCTCAAGCCGAACTGCGGTCTGACAATGAAATAAAAATACGAACTACCTTTTTAGGATTCCGTACCAAAATGGTAAAAAAGGAACCCTTATGGTGCGACTCAGTCTGTCACAGCTGGATATCTCAAGAACCACTAAATGCTATCAACTTGAAATTTGGAATAGTTTTTGTCCGAAGTTTGCATAGAGAAAAATCTGAAATTATTCTGTGTGATAGAAGTTTAAACGATGTCTCTAAATAGCACAGGTTTTTTTTTTTAATATATGCCCTCGGTGCGCGAGTCCGACTCGCTCTTGACCGGTTTTTTAATTTATTTAAAAAAAAAGGAGTTCTATACCAGCATGAGTGATAAAATGTCAGCCAGTACTATATAAGGTTGTCCATTGCATGGAACCTTTACAGTACCTACATTAGCAAATCGTTCAGTGGCAGTGTAGGTATAAGCGGCGAGAACAGTCAGCCGTCAGCCTGTGTATCAACTTACATACACACTGAATCGTTAACCTTCACAAGTTCACAATAACACTATTTTCGTACACGATGTTATCAACAGATAAATCTACAGCTCATGTACCGGCCATCCATTTTATTTAACTGGCCACCTTTTACTACTCCTCTGGGATCAACAGCAGTCATTCACGACACGACACATACCTGTGTCATATTAGGCCCCGTTCACGGCTTCGAGGGATCCGATTTACGACGCGACTTGCGTCAGGCGAAAGGCGCGCGCGTGGCCTATCTCCGTCCGTCCGTCATTCATTAAATGAATTAACTGCAGAGAAAAAATATTGTTCTCTGCTGTCACAAGACGCATGTCGCTGGAGCGTGTAGCTCGTGGCCACGGGGTCACCTACCGGTACCGTGAAAACTTAGGTTAAGTGAGCTGGAAGCGAGCTGTCTCTCGACATGATGCTAGGGATTTTTCCAGATTTTTCCTTTTTCTTTAAAATATGTATTATATTATTTTCATTATTGTGAATGTGATGCTATGTAGGTCATTGCTTTTTTTGTTTGTTTTAGTTTTTCTCTCAGTTATTTTTAATCATGATCTGGCAGTTTGAGTAATTTATGCGGCCTACCCAAATGTCCTTTCTTTGGTACCTATTGTTCGTCAAATCGTTGAGCTCCTTAAGTTCTGAGTTGAGCTGCGCGATTACTGTCAAATGCGTTGTACTGATTGGACAGGTCCTCTCTGTGTGGTATTTCCTCAGAAGACCATTTCAGACACCAATCTACATGGTCTTCACATGAACTGATCAAGATTAGGTATGTCTGGACTTTAAAAGAGACTGTTACCGGTGAGTTTGTTGCGGCCTTTCGTCTCAGAGTACTAAGTCGCACTATTGACAGCTCACTTCAAGCTCACTTCATATAAGTTTTCACGGTGAGATTTTTACAGAATAAATCGTCTGTTTCCGTCCATCGCGTCATGGCATGCTCTCAACAACTTCTTACATTTGTTTTCTGCGACGTCGCTGTCGCAAGTCGCGTGTCGCTTGTGGCCACGGAGTTAGAGAAAGTCGTGGTGAGCGATATACATGTGTCATATTAATTATGAGCAGTAATCCAGTTGATGGTTGAGCCGTCGAGTCGTCGAGCTGTCGAGCATTCGAGTTGAGTATTCGTTTCAGTTTTCATTGGGATATTTACGTTGGGCTCTAGCGGTATTGTGAAGTTAGACTGTGGGATCGCCGTGTTAGTTTACCTGGAAGTGTCACTGCAATAGTTAAAAAAATTCACTGCGCCATCTTTTTCGTTGTTATTGGGAATAATCAACAGGGTTAAATTATTTTTATAAAAAAAACCAGTCAAGTGCGTGTGAGAACAAGCACAATGAAGGGTTCCGTAGTTGAATAGAATTTATCTCAAAAACAAACTTAACATTGTATTTGAAAAACATGTTCTCCCATACATTGATATAGGTACGGTACGGTATATTCTCCAACTGCAAATGTATGTTTGTAATAGCAAAAAAAAGTGTGAAAAACTACAATTTAACGATTTTCGGAATTTATTCCTTTACTTGTACTGTGAGACTTTGCTTCTTGCCAGATTTCATGATTCTAGGTAAACGAGAAGTATTTAACCTATAAGTAGGTTTGATGGTGTGAGTCACGTCTCCTTTTTAATGAAATTCGCCAACGCGACCAGAAAGCTGGATCATTCGTTGGCCAAAAAATTAGCTTTGCCATTCAACGTGGCAATACTGCCAGTCTTCTGGGCACGTTTCTGGATGACAGTGATGTGGACGAACACGTTTAAGTTTCGTTATGCTTTTGTATTTATTTGTGTAATTAGTAACTTAATTTAGTACCTAGTGTAAGTAGTTATTCTAAATTAGACATAAACAGAAGTTCCCTATAGGTTTTGATTTATTTGCGAGTATCAAAATATTATATGTCAGATTAATGGCCGTATTTTTTTATTTACAAAAAAAAAAAAAATCAATCTTCTAAGTCAAAACAGACTTAGAAGCCTGATTGACATTATGTATTTACAAAATTATAATCATTAGAATCAATAATAGTTATTCATTAGGATTATATGAACTTTGTTTTAATGGTGATTTTAATTAATTAATTATATAAATACAAATTTGTTACGAACAAATCATATTCAGATCAACATAAAACCTGATAGCGACCTGAAAATTGCAAAATACGTAAGAAAATTTGAATTTCGGGCTGCCTGGAGCTTTCGCCTTAAGTACTGTTTGTTTTTGTCTACCACTGTGAGTAAATTTAAGAAACGTTTTTAGGAAAAAAAAAAAAAACAACCGACTTCCAATAAATACACTAAGGCCTGTGTTCACCACATTCAAACCACCGGTTAGGTATTTAAACAGTTGTTTTGTGTCAAATTTCCTAAGGAAAGAACTGATTAAAAATCTAAACAGTTGTTTTAAAGTCGGTGAACTCCGCCCTAAGAAGTGAAAAATAATTTATTTTCGATAGTCGGTGTCTGGATTTGTATTTGACTTTTTCGCCACTGACTTCCGAAATTAATGTTATTTTTCACATTGTAGTGTTTTTTTTTAGAAGATAGTCGTTTTTTTTTTCGTAATAACGTTTTTTTATTTTTCACTACTTGCTGTGTAAACAACAGTGACAGGAAGCGTTATAACATCATCAAGATACCCAAAGTGGATTATAAATACGTATTAATAAAAAAAAAAATAGTTTTTATTGATTCTCATACAATTGTTTTACAGCTCAAAATTGAGGCAGCCCCGGTAAGTTATGAAAATACTTGTGATGGGGTTACCTCGCATCTTCCCATGGGTTTACTAGCTACAATGTTGAGACGTAGGTACTTAAAAGAAAAAGTATAGGTAACTACCAAGATGTTACAAAATTGTTGAAGCATGTTGTTCAGGAATGTGTAGTGTATGTGTGTGTGGAGGTGGATGTGCGGAGTATGTGGGGTTGAGTGGGTGGAATGTGTGTGTTAATGATTGCATAACTGTTGTATGTTATAATTGAAAGCAGGTTCTTGATTAGCTTATTCTGGTTAATAAAAGTTCAATTTCATCGTATGTTTGTGATTTTAACCATTTCGTAATAGTGTTTTTACATTCGTATCGCAACATAGGGTAAATATTCAATATACGGTTCAATTTATTGTAAATATAAGTTGATTGAGTATTATAGTGACGCCTGGTGAACACCGTACGGACTCGAGGGGAATGGGCCACAATATCTTTACGTCTTTTAGCGAGATTCGATGCATCAAATGGTAGGGTCTTGTGCAAATGAATGGTTATGTTCAATACGTATATTTTCCTAACAGTGAGGAGATTACTTATCTTGTAAAGGTTGTCTGTAGAATATCGAAAGGGTTTAAAATACATGACTTTGATGAGAGACCTTTGAGCCCTTTCTAGGTCTAGAAATTTGGTCTTGGGGGGCCACCAAGATCGTTATACAGTATGTCATCACCGATTGTGCCAGAGCAGTATAGATTTTATTAAGTAGCTGCGGCGGCATCACATGCCGCAACGTTTTAAAAATCCATATAAGTTTTCTGACTCTGGCCATAGTGTTTTCGATATGGGTGTGCCAGGACCCAGCCAGGATATTATCGAAACAAACTCAAAAACTACTGAGGCAAAGTTAATAAAATTTATATCGCACCACCGCGCAAGCTTCGTCTACCAAAGGAATAAGAATTTTCAAAATCGGTCCACAATGGACGAAAGTAACGATAAACATAAAAAAAACATACTCTCCTTTTTTGAAATCGGTTAAAAAGGAACAATGGCTGCTTCTTAGCAGTAGGTACTATAATGATTTCATATTTGAGTGCTACATCAGACGTGGCTGGGAGCGTGTGAGATGTCACACCTTGCAGCACTATCAAGCCTGAAGGAGTGGATCTGAAATGATGAGTGAGATAAAAACTGAACATCGGAAAAGGCACACTTCTTAGAATTATCCCAACTCGCGTCCTAGCTACAATCGCAGTGCCGTCAGGCAGAAACATCCGAACTATCTCTTTTTTCCAATATTCACTTTTTATTTAAATATCAGCTATTGCCCGCGACTTCGTCTGCAATCCAGGATGTCTATGTCCTTCTCGAGGTCATGGTCTACCCAAGTTCCAAATTTCATCCAAATCCGTTCAGCCGTTTTAGCGTGAAAACATTATCAACAAACAAACAAACATACATTTATAATCTAGACTCACAAAATGCATTAGGTATATACTTACTTAAATAAAAAAAAATTAACACACTATTAAGGTTTCAAAGACACGTGGCGCCATCTATTATCATAAGAAGGTTATTGTTGTTTTCCCCGGGAATAGTATTTTTTTCGGGATGAAAGGTACCCTATGTCCGTGTCTGTACACCTAACAACGTATATGCAAAATTTCAGGATGATCGGTTCAGTAGTTTAGGCGTGAAAAGGTAACAAACAAACAAACTTACTTTCGCATTTATAATATTATATATGCAGCCATCTTTGAGATGGATCAGCAAAGTACCAACTAGCCGCGCTTGACTCGGTGGAACGCAGAGCTAAGAGGCTCATTGGCGACGTAAAACTGGTGGATGCCAAGCTTTATAGCTTGGCTCATCGCCACAAGGTTGCCTGCTTGTCGGTCTTCTACAGATTGTACTTCGGAGAGTGTGCTCGAGAACTTCACGACCTCATTCCACCGGCCCCCTTCTACCATCGGACATATAGACGCACTGCCAGTTACCATCCCTACCTAGTTGCTATTCCACCAATTCGCACTAAGCGCTTCCAAATGTCTTTTATAATGCGCACAGCAAAAGAGTGGAACTCACTACCTGCGTCTGTGTTTCCGAGCTCATACAACCCTAATCTCTTCAAAGTGAGAGTCAACAGGCTTCTTCTGGGTAACCTCACTTCATCAGTGACTCTGTCTCTTTCGCCTCCGACCTAGATTGAAAACAACAAAACAAACCAAACCCCAAACCCAGCAAACCCATCTGAAATAAAATATAAATATATGTGTTAGGATACCTCTCGTTGTGCTTCGGCCGAGTATCATTTATCATTTGACTACAAAACCCTGTACAAACTCAGAGCTTCCACATAATTGGACTCTGCCCTTCTACAGTACTATCAGGGCTCTGCGCTCTTATGTTACCGTCTCGAATAATGAAAGGCGTGTTTATTATAATAATATCATATTTATTTATACATATAGATTATTTGATGCTACTCATTTTACATCATGACGCGGGCTGTCAGCTCTTCAAACTGGTTCTTCATTCTTTTCTTATTTTATTAATATGAAATAGTGTTTATTTCATTATACATGCCATCAACTTATAAAATATTCTTGGAGATAGGTTGATAAAGTCACCCGAACAAAATCTCGAACCTACATAAATCATCCGTATAGTAGCCAAGGGTCTGTAACAAATTCCTTTCGACTTTCCTAGTTTAGGGGACTACAGGACCTAAACGCAAGTTTTAAAATGCCAAAAAGTATATGATCCACGGCAGTAAACAAACTCAGAAAAATATATGATATTCTTCAGGATATATGCTAAGTAGACAGTGTGTTTAAAACATAATATATTTAATGTGCTACGATAGAAAATAACCACGAAGATACCTCTAAAAATTTCTTTTAACGATTAAAAACCATAATAATATACATGCATTCTTTTTGGTTTTTTGCCAGATTATTCTACAAGCAACGTATTACCGTTGTATGGTGCCACCGCATATTCTTCAATTCAGCAGTTCACGCCACACATTCATTTGAACTCATAATAAATAGTTCAGTTCGCGTTGGGCTATCAATTCGACCAGGCGTTCTCGTTACAGCCAACAAGGGCCGCGTCACTCACTTCATTGCCACACCATCAGTCCATTAAGCTCATTTTACCTTTAAGAACCTTTGGGACAATACAGTAGTGTTTTAGTACTTACCTTCTTTTATTCTATTCATCCATCATCTATAACTAATGTATGGTCTAGCAAGCGATCATACAACCGTAATAGTGTTTTAATTTTTTAGTTCAATTAATCGAATTTTTGTAAACAGATAATTGCTTTATATTTAGCAATAAATTACCAGCGTTGTCATCGCACTTCTCTTTCTTTTCTACGTAGTCCGACAGTGCCCGCGCTTTAGGTCCTGTAGTCTCCTTAACTACTTACTTTCGTCATCCATAATACATGGATGATGGAAGTCGAAAGGAATTTTAAACCACCTTCCATTATCAAAACATCCGACCCTCCCTACTAATGCTTCCTCAAACAATATCGCCTGCGCCATCCAGTACCTATGTGTGTATGAACACAGACCATTTGCTCACGTAACTGTCGCTTCGAGAGCTCTACAAAAGCTCAGTGCAAACGAAACTTTGGTGTTGCCTCGCATGGCCGGTTTGTGATAGAATTTCTAAATTGTTTCGGTTCTTTTACAAACCTATAGTTAGGTCGCTGATGGAACTAAGAGCTCGAAGTTTTGTAATAAGTATAGTTGGCGGCACGTAACTTGAATACTGACCTTGAATTACTTTAAGCGATTTTGAATCTTACTCCTGAGACAATACGTATGCGAAAACAACCCCCACCACTCTACCGAGCGCTCAAGATTCGTGCCGGCAGTTATCAGGTTTTTTCCTGGAGCATGGTAGTTTAAATTAAGTTGTAGCTTGGTTCCACTTGACTAGTAGGTATCATCTGCCTAGCCTTTTCCCAACTGTAGCGGTGTCGGCTTCCAGTCTAACTGGATGCAGCTGAATGCAATTTAAAATATTAAATGGAGTGAAGGCCTATCTGACCTTCACAACTCGGTTACTGGGTAATATGATGCCCCTTGGTAAGAGTAGTGGTTAGACTTTCGGGCTTCTGCCTTCCCGTAACGACTGTAAAAGATCCTCAAATGACAGCTGGGATCAACGGCTTAACGTGCTTTCCGAGGCAGAGAGGGGTCTCGATATGTAATGGATGGTCACCCATCCACAGACCAATCTCGGCAAGCGTAACTTAACCTTCTATCAAGCTCCATTCTTCTCCATAACAAACTACTTTTGGAAAAGCAACTAGAATCAACTCCATTTTGTTGAAAATTTTGACGTTCTAAAGTGCCTTTTATGTGCCCATTTCAAATAAATGATTTTACTTTGTCTTTGACCTTTAATCGTCCCCTGCGGCTGTTATTACTTAGCCATGAACCTCTACGCTTGATTAGTATTAATTTATTAATCTATGAATTCAACTTGTCGCAGATACACAGACAAATAATGATATGCGACAAGTTCAATAAGTGATAAGTATCAAAATAAAGGCAATTCTTAGCGCTTGCACCTTATATCAAACACGCAATTAAAATAAGTGCAAGGCTGCTAATGGGCCTCACTATGCCCTACCTCAACACGTACTGCACCCTAATAGCGGAACATACTAGATCAATCACAATCTGAATAATTTTGAAGGATATGGCTAATCCATTGCGTCATATGTTCAAAAAATCTCTGCTCAACAATGTAAATAATGCAATGAATATTGTTGAACTGTCACAATGAAAGCCATTGCTACTGTAGTGTGTTACGCAATTACCCCGCTGATCATAATTAGTAATTGTTTTGGCATTCATTGTCGGATAGGCTTTGCGTAAATTAAAGTATCACGATGTGAAATTTTATCATTACCTGAGAATATCGTGTAGTTGTAAAAAATAACTTGCCAAAGTATTTACGTGTACATACATGAAATATTATGAACACTAATAATAATACCTCTCCTAAATGCGCTAAACTAATGTTGAATGTATAGGCTGTTGGTGTTCTTTAATAAATAAATAAACACTAATTACATCAGGGAAGCTCGTTTATTACTCAGTAAAAATACCAATTACGAGCACCAAATAAATTCTAGCAAAGTCTTAAAACGTTGTTCCTAAACATTCGCGGCAAATGAAAACTTACATTTTTAATAAGATCATCGCTTTAAAAGGCGAATAATAAGACAGAGAGGCATTTCTCCCTAACGACGTCATTCTATGAAAGACGAAGCTGTAATGGAGCTCGCATACAAATGCAATAACGTCACCTCACTGCATTTTTCATCGGAAAAGAATTTAAATTCAGTGAGCGGAGTATTCGTTGTCTTGTCCTGTGAGCTAGAGGGTTGAGCCTGCGAGCGGCAATAGAACCGAGGGCTGGCGAACTCCCCCGAACAGACCTTTGTAATGTTGCCAGCTTTTGTTTCTTCGCTCTGCAGCAGGGAATGCATTTGTTGTTTTTTTTTGCGAGTAAGTTGTTTTTGTGGATAAACTGTTTTAAGTTGCTAGTAGTAGAAATGGATTATTGTTAAATAAGAGTATTGTTAAATAATTAATATAGGAGTGTTGAGGTTTTTTATGTAGATTTGACTAATTCTTGCGTAGCAAACATGGTTATATGACCACTTGTCTATCTCTACGAAGAGTAGACAACCTTTTCTAATCAAAGTGACATTTCATTTCTCCGTTTTTGACATCGCACCGTAAAAATCCTTCTACAATTTGTCATTTTGTCTTTCGTTTCTAGCGATCTTGGTCTAGGTCCTTTTTTATGTAGACAATTTCGGAAGAAAGTTGTCTAGGGTAGTGAAGACAATTTGATTTTGTAATCGCCATGCTAAAGACAATAGAAAACTTTCTACTCTACGGCCGCAAAGTATATACGGTTATCTACAATGAAAATTTTGTGATCATCTCCATCCATTCCATCATTTGGTGACCATCTTTACATACCCAGACTCCTCCGTGCCTCGGAAAGCACGTTAAGCCGTTGGTCCCGGCTGTCATTCGTGGATCTTTGGCAGTCGTTACGGGTCGTCAGAAGCCCGAAAGTCTGAAAACCCGTCTTACCAAGAGGTATCGTATTACCCAATAACTGGGTTGTGGAGGTCAGATAGGCAGTCGCTCCATGTAAAATACTGGTATTCAGCTGCATCCGGTTAGACTGGAAGCCGACTCCAACATAGTTGGGAAAAGGCTAGGCAGATTGATTTAAAATTTTGCCCCCTTTTACAGAACGCATAACCCCCTAAAACTCTACATGTAGGTAATAATTCTTCTTATTTTCCTTAGAAAAAGTGAAAAATTCCATATAAAAAACGTTGAGAATCGCATCTTCTCCGGTGCTACGAGCTCGCCTCCACAGTTGTATTTATATGCGTGACTTAGTATTTGCAAAAATTGAGAATTAAACAGAAAAATATCCTATGAAAAAACAAAGAATTCCGAGTCGAATTATGAAAAAAAGTCTCTCTCGTAAAAGTGCATTTAACTCTTTCTACTTTGTTGCCTACGTACTGTCTACACGGTAACATAATTTTTGTCTACTCTTCCGTCGACAAGACGCTTCTCTACGGGTCTCGTGCTAACCCTGCAGAATTGTGTTATAAGTATAATATGTAGGTTTAATTACTATAAACATTCCACCAAAAATAATAATAGTGTAGTAAAAACAATTCAAACCATACAGTTTTCTTAGCAATGCCCTTCACAATGTAACAAAAGACACACAAACGCTAATAAGCTCTTCCAACAAAAATTCTCGACCACTTACTCTTATTCTGGGGAATTTAATTTCAACTCCATTCCCGCTTGCAGGCTCGCCACCCCGACGCCCGTTCTCGCCAGCCAGTCACTAAACATCCGCCGGCACGACCGCTCGCTTCCACGCCTCGCACTCACTATACACATGTGAACTTTTTTATAAAATATAGTGCAGTGCTATACAGATTCCAAATTTGAATTTTATTTTTTTTATTAAGTGTTTATGACAATGGGTTCTTTCCAAGTGGCCAGGTGGAGCGTTTAGACCAGTAAAAGGTTTGTTCTCATGCTATAAAGAATTATTTTTTACGTAAAAATGTTCACTTATATTTTCAGTAGTATCCTTTTTTATATAATTAGGTATTTTCCAGAGGTTTTGCTATAATTTTTAGTAACATTTTCTTAGTTTTAATTTTTCCCACGAGTGAAAGCTTACAATACGAATTGTGTATGAAAGCTTTTATTCAAAAGGTTTATAATACGAACAACTTAGTTTTTATTAGAACTTATATATTGTTAGTTGATTCGATCTAGGTATTATTATGTAAAATTAACTAATTACATTTAATTAGCTTTGTAGTTGTTATATACTTCGGAATATTAATAATAATAATAATATTATTATACGTCATAATAATTATTCGGAATGATGTAAATGCATGTAAAAAAACACAAAAAAAAAAATATTCGATTCCGTACCATCCTAATTCCTACTTACTATCCTACTATCTTACTAATATTATAAATGCGAAAGTTTGTGAGGATGGATGGAAGTTTGTTACACTTTCACGCAAAAACTACTAAACCGATATTCATGAAATTTGTCACACAGATAGTTTATAACCTGGAATAACATATAGAATCCCTACTTTTATTTCGATATTTTTATGGGTTCGAAACTTACACGGGTGAAACCACGGGGCGCTAACAAGTCATATATAAAAAAGTGTGCTATTTACAGACATCGTTTTATTTTTTCTGTTATTTATGCAGAAACTTCTATCACACAGAATAATTTCAAATTTTTGTCTATGCAAACTTCGGAGATAAGGGGGGGAACTGTATTTTTATTTACATTTATCATCAACAGTAGAAACCTATACAGCCTCAAAAAAAAAAACATGTTTGATAATGTTCAAACAGCGTTCTTTAATATGAAACCCCACAGGCTTTAGTAGCCCCTCTTCGAATTTTTAAGACCCCCTTTCAATCCCTGTTGCAAAAAAAAATATACATTTTATTTCCTTCTTAGGGCCGGTTTTTTGATCCGTAGTTAACTCAACCAATGGTTAAACATAGTAATTAATGGTTGAATTTTGGCTAAATGTGAAAGGCTTAACATGAATGAGTTATGCCATTAGTTACTATTTTTTAATATGAATGAGCTAACATGAATACATTCATGTTTAGCCTTTGACATTTAGCCAAAATTAAACCATTAGTTACTGTGTTTAACCATTGGTTGAGTTAACTACGGATCAAAAACTGGCCCTTATTTGCAAAATAGTCGAGCAAACGTTATTTAAAACTATTCTAAAATTTAAGTTAGTAGTTTTTAGTTTTTTTTGTTTTTTTTTTTAGCTTAGTAGTTCTTGAGATATCTAGCTGTGACAGACAGACAGACTGAGTCGCACCATAAGGGTTCCTTTTTACTATTTTGGTACGGAACCCTAATAATAGGTTATTTTGCAAAACCTATTATGTTTTTAATATTAAATTACGCGTATTTTAAAAACACCTTAATTCATTTTCGTGGTAGTATTTGAAATAATTGCAACATTGCACTACATAATTAATGAGGCAAGTGTTCGTGCTTAAATATCAATTTATGAATGAGCAAATTATAATTAAACATTAACGCCGTTTACAGTATGTCATGAAAATAGGTCAAACAGACCAAGTACAATATGCAACAAATACCTACATAGCTGTGCCAATCGAGACGTCGTAAAAATGCAAAACAGCGCATAAATAAATAAAAAAACCGGCCAAGTGCCTGTCAGACTACGCACAATGAAGGGTTCCGTAGTTGCGATGAATTCATCCCCAGAACAAACTTAACATTGCAGTTGCAAAACATGTTCTCCCATACATTCCAACGGCAAATGTAAGTTTGTACGCACAATATCGTGAGATTTATTATGTTATTTTAAGACCATAGACTTCTTATCAGTTTTCCTGTAAACTAAAGGTATAGAACTATTTTCTGTATTTTTTTTTTTTAATTTTAGGCTCAGTAGTTTCACGGTACTGTTTACAAAACTTTTTATTCTTATTTTCTTATTGGCCCCCCAAAATTGACCCCCATATTTAAAATTCATTTATTTATGTTACATATCCGTATTTGGGTTACAAAAATTCATGTGTACCAAATTTCAACTTAATCGGTCCATTAGATTCGGAGCAAATTGGCTGTGACAGAGAGACAGACACACGAGTGATCCTATAAGGGTCCCGTTTTTCCTTTTCAGGTACGGAACCCTAAAAACGGTAAAGTGCGTGTTCCCGGACCACGCACAATGAAGGGTCCGTAGTTGGTATGAATTTATCACGAGAACAAACTTAACATTGTAGTTGAAAAACATGTTCTCTCATACATTCCAACTGCAAATATAAGTTTGTACGCACAAAATCTAGAGATTTACCACATTTTAAGACCATTGACTTCTTATAGGTTTTCCTGTAATCTATGTGTATAGGTATAGAACTGTTTTTATATTTTTTTCCTCCTTAGGGTAAATTTTCGTCTATTATCTTAAATAACTTTAAAACAATTTATTTTAAAATGATAAAAAAATATATTTAAGACCCTCACAGTAAGCCCTTTTATTTGATATGTACAGTTTGCAACGGTGCAGTTTGCAAAACTTTTTTTCTTAATTTTCTATTTTGCCCCTAAAAGTGACCCCCATATTCAAAATTCATTTATTTAGGTCATAGGTTCATCTGTGTTTGGGTCACAGAAATTCATACGTGTAACAAATTTCAACTTAATCGGTCTATTAGATTTGGAGCAAATTGACTGTGACAGACGGACAGACAGACAGACACACGAGTGATCATATAAGAGTTCCGTTTTTTCATTTTGAGGTACGGAACCTTAAAAATTAAACGCAAAACTAAATAATTTATGCAAAAGTAATTTCGAAGAGGATTCAAAACTATTATTTGAAATAAAGGCGAGTTTTTCACATAGACCTTTTATTTTGGCGTGTTTGGTCACCACAAGCTGGTCCCACAAAGGGTCAAATTTAAAAATGTTATGTAATAGGGTGATCAATACTTCAATTGTTATGTTGAAATAGGACTCAATAAAAAAAATGTGTGCGGTCGTGGGGCCCCCGTCAGAAAGGAAGGAACACACTCACTCATATACAGGGTGTATCACAGAGAAGTAATCAAACTTAAGGGTGTGGTATAGACCATCAAAATGAACAACTTTTTCCCGGAGACCCAAGTCGTAGTCGTGAAAAAAAGAATCTGTTGTCCCATACAAAACTTCAATACCTACTTGACGAAATACAATATATGGGACGACTGATTTTTTTTTCACGACTACGATATTAGTCCCCGGGAAAAAGTTGTTCAGTTTGATGGTCTATACCACACCCTTAAGTTTGATCACTTCACTGTGATACACCTTGTATAATAGAAATAGACAGAAATACAGTAGCATAACGTAGAGCGTAACGTTTTTTCGTTACGTGACGATTTCCACCAGTCAACTCCTACCGCAAGCCGCGTTACGGAAATACAGTAAATAATATATTACCTTGCGCAGAGACTAAGCATTGCAATACAACGTGGCAATGCCACCAGTCAGATGGGTATAGTTATAGGCACAAAACTTGAATGCTGACCTTGAATTACTTTAAGCGATTTTGGACCTTACTACTGAGACAATACGTATGCGCAAACAATCCCCACCACTCCACCGAGCGCTCAAGATACGTGCCGGCATAAATACATTACCAGTCGACAGCGATGCGGAGGAATTTTTTGATGCCATAATTTAGTTTGTTAATAGTTTAAATTAGGTTAGTCAAGCCTGTCGCTATTGTTGTTCAACATGGCGATGGATGCGATCCTAGTGGCCTTACCGAGAGAAGTTGGCTACAGGCTTGAGGACAAGAGTGTCTCGGCTCTGGCCTATGCTGCCGCACTAGTCCTGCTTGCAAGTTCAAAGGTAGGCATGCAATCCTCTATCGACTGTGTTTGGTACACGGGAAGGATGATGGGTCTTTTCGGTACTCTCGATGGTGCCCGACGACGGGAAGCGCAAGAACGTGTAATATCTGACCAACCGTACCTTTAAGGTGGGGTCGGGGTAGTTGCGGAAAGTGTCCTGTGTCGAACGTTGGCGCTAGGACAACGTCAGTCGTGTCTAGAGATGGGCGGGTGGGTAAAAATGGGTAGGTAAAAATGGGAAAGAAAGGGATGAAATGGAAAGTAAATGCAAACCGTGTTCTGGGTTTTTTATTTCCGAGTTGTAATTTAGAAGTTGCCGTGTTCAATATTATTAATACATCAGCAGTGCTATTCTGTACAAATCTCACGCTGAAAACATAGGTGAGGTGAGCGTACAGTGAGTGTCAATAGTGTCAATCCCTAGCATCAGGTGGAATGACAGCTCTCTTTAAGCTCACTTCACCTACGTTTTCACGGTGCGATTTTTACAGAATAGACCGGCTGATTTAGTAGAATAAAATTAAGAAGAATATGTACATGTTATAATTTTGTTTTTATTTATAAAATATATTTTTGATTAAATTGTATTTTATTGTGAGATAGTCCAGAATATTAGTGTAAATGGCAACCCTGAAAGACGGACGTGAAAATTATAATGTCATTTGGTTAATTTATTTTTTTTAATTTTTATCCGGTATAAATTAAAGTTGGGAAGGTAAAAATGGGTACTAATGGGTATTTCCCCAAAGTTCGGGTTTTTACCGGGTAGAGACCCATCTCTAGTCGTGTCAGCTAGTTACAAATAAATAAAATAAGGGGTTACAGAAATGTGTCAGTCAATGTAACTGTCAGTCTCCTTATAAAGTATTTACAAATATTAATCAGACAACATAATATAGCCTTTAAAGATAACATAATCTGTAATGCACCAATTAAATATATGGTACAGTCATAATTGAGCACGATTGTCTCCGAGCATGTTCATTACGCGGTAATCAACTGTATTAACTTGGTTAAATCTCTACATGAACAGGGGTGGTAGACCTGAGGCATGCCTGGATCGATTGTGGTTTTTAATGTATCGGGCATGTGATGCTGGATTGTTTTGTTTTCGAAAATTAGCCCTAAGGGCTGCTACACAGAAAAGGCTGGGCATGATTTGGCAAAACCGAAGCGAATGTAAATACAGGCTTACATGTAACTCGACGTCTTCCTTACAGGACGTCATAGTAGTGTTAAAATGCAATAAATTAAGCAAGCAAATGTTCTACCAAAGTTCAGTAGTTTTTGAGTTACTTAGATTGTTAGATTTTACTATGACGTCCTGCAAGGAATACGTACGTCAAGTTACCAGTGACCCTGTATGTGATCGGGAAAAAGCCGTTCGGCTCAGCTCGAGTTATGCCGAGCTGACCCGAACATGACTAAGCGAGGGTAGAATGAAAGCCGAATATGTGTAGTAATTGATTCGGGTCGGCTTTGTTGTTCCACAAATACTGCGGAATTGAATGTGCTGACACGTACATGTTGTCTGTAGCATCCCTGAGAAACTTTTGAAATGTGCATAACGACTTTCTCAAAGCATGGCGTCGCGTCGTTGTCAAACCAAAATCTGCTATGTGCCCTTTTTTGAGATTTCTACTTTATGAACTTTGCGTATACTTCGCTGCCCTATATACCGTATAAAAAAACTGCTATGTGCCTATGATCGATGATAATATCTATGGCTTTCATTTGATATAGTTATTCAAAAAACTCCTTCATATAAAAGTTTATAGGACAACTTTTTTTTCAATATTTCAAAAGTATAATTTTTGCACATAGCAGATTTTGGTTGGACAACGACGATGGTTCAGGGTACCTATAGACATTTTATAACATTTTCGTCCTTTACTTAGCAATTTTATAGAGATAGGAGAGAGTGGAGAGAGTTTTTATCTGACTTCAAAAAGGAGGAGGTTCTCAATTCGTCGGAACCTTTTTATTTTTTATGTATAATATGTTCCCCGATTACTCGAAGATGGCTGGACCGATTTGATTTTTTTTTTGTTTTGTTTGAAAGGGTATACTTTCCAGGTGGTCCCATGATCAAAAAGTCAGGATCTGATGATGGGATCCTGGAGAAATAGAGGGAACTCTTCAAATTTTATAGGCACTCTTGAAGCGATTTGGGTAGTTTTTGGAAGAGTATTTTGTCGAAGTGGTCCCATTTCAATTTGGTGAAGATCTGATGAAGAACCTCAGGGATAGGTAACGGAACTCCTCAATAAATGATAGCAAATGGCCCGGGATTGCTGAAATCTCATGTCTGTCTATTGTTTCCACCAGTTCGTAACATAACATCACGCCGGTACGCTATGAAGGGGTAAGCACATGTGAACCACTAAAAAGTGAAAAATAAAAACTTTCTAACAAAAAATAAAACCGACTTCCAAATCAAAACACTACAAAATGAAAAATAACTTTAATTTCGGAAGTCGGTGGCAAACAACGAAAATACAAAACCAAAGACACCGACTACCTAAATTAAAGTTATTTTTCACTTTGTAGTGTTTTGATTTGGAAGTCGGTTTTATTTTTTGTTAAAAAGTTTTTATTTTTCACTTTTTCTAGATTGGATTGTTGCTAAGTAATAACAGCCGCACGAGTCGATCAATCAGGTAAAGCTACGCTTGCCATGGTTGGTCCGTGGATGGGTGACTATCTTTACATAGGTACCGAGACTCCTCCGTGCCTCGAAAAGCACGTTAACCCGTTCGTCGTCAGTCGTTACGGTTCGTCGGAAGCCTGAAGCCATTCAGTCTTACCAGCGGGTATCGTATTACTCAGTAACCGGGTTGTGAAGGTCAGATAGGCAGTCGCTCCATGTAAAATACTGGTATTCAGCTGCATCTGGTTAGACTGGAAGCCGACCACAACATAGTTAGGGGAAAGGGCTGGCAGGTGATGATACTTATGAATGTTATGCTCAACTATGGTTGCCAAAACCAGGTTCTGGAAATGTTGTCCTCAAAATCCTACTAATATTATAAGCGCGAAAGTTTGTGAGGATGGATGGATGGATGTTTGTTACTCTTTCACGTAAAAACTACTGAACGAATTTTGATGAAATTTAGCACACTGATAGTTTATAACCTGGATTAACACATAGCATACTTTTTATCCCGATATTCTCTCGGGTTCGAGACTTATGCGGGTGAAACCGCGGGGTGCTGCTAGTAATCCAATATTTTTTTTTACTTTACGTTAAAGAAAACATTTATTTGGCACGAATACGATCAAAGCGACACCCCTGATCGTCTGTCTAAGTACATACATGTTACGTAAAATATTTGGTGAGTAACTAAAATGGATTTTCGTGTAAATACAGATAAATGGAATGTTAGTTTCTTGTTTTGGTTTTGCCTAATAGAGATTTATTAGATAGTACACTTAGTAAGCGTTTCTCACATACAATAAAATGAATACCCTCACGAAATTCGGGGTATTTACTCAGTGTTTCATCAACAAAATTAAAGTTTCCATATAATAAATCTATCTCTTTGCAAAAAATATTCACTCACAATCAATTGCTACGCGCTTGCTACGTAGTGCTACGACAGCGCTACGGCGTAGCGCGACCGTAGCCAAATCGAGCAGAAACAATAGGGGAATATATAAAAATATATGGACGTTGTAACATCAGACAGGGAGAATGGGGAACGTTATTACACGACAATCCCCTTCATTATGCTAACATTTACCCTTTTGTTTTGTCACTGGGCGAAAATAACAAAAAAGTACCAACTGTAATTTATTTACGTGCGAATCTGGGAAATATTTGCTAACTAAAATAACAGGATTTTAATGTTACAAAGGTTGTCTGCCCGTTCTACAATGTGGGTGTAATTATTACTCTGGTTCACGACTTTGTAGCACAAAAGGTAGTTTCTGGTCTCGGTCCTTGTCAATATTCGTTTTAACATATCGCACACCTAGACCACGGGTAGCACAAGTCAAAGGTACCACTTTTTCAGGAACAGCATAAACGTTTTACTCGTTTCCTGTTTGATCGATTTAAAATATTTATTTATTTATTTATCAACTATGGATGACTTACAGCTAAAGCAAACAGAATAAAAAATATGAATGGAGACTGACAGCCAATTAAAAGTCATCACTTCTAAAAACAGATTGTAAATAAAGAGTGTGAATATAATATCACAATACAGCTACCAAAAAAAAAAAGAGGAAAAAAATAGTTTAACATTACATAGGTATTCAACAAAATCTTATTATTGATGTTGTCATTCATGGAGGTATCTTTGGAGTCAATCAGTCAATGTAGTTTTCGGCGTAGAGTTCGATAACTCGATTTGGGATTATTTTGAGTTGTGCTACCCTTGATCTAGGTGTGCGATATATGCATTAGAACAGTTCAACAGTTACCAGCCGTAAATATTGCACATGGATTCAAAAGCACATGAAACAAGTACCTAATGACACATCGAGCATTAGAAAAAGTATGTCACACATAATTACCAGCAACGAAGTTAACTCTCTACAAAGCCCAACATTTTCTAAAAATCCCATAGTGCAATATTTACGGCCCGTTACTGTACAAGACAGTTCCGAATGGTTGAGTGGAGATCAGTTTTTAACCGACTTCAAAAAAGGAGGTTCTCTATTCGACCCGTATGTATGATTGTATGTTTAGAGGAGCTCGTGGCTAAGTAATAACAGCCGCACGGGTCGATCCATCAGGTTAAGCTACGCTTGCCGGGGTTGGTCTGTGGATGGGTGACCATCTTTTCATAGCGAGACTCCTCCGTGCCTCGGAAAGCACGTTAAGCCGTTGGTCGCGGCTGTCATTCGTGGATCTTTGACAGTCGTTACGGGTTGTCAGAAGCCCGAAAGTCTGACAACCAGTCTTACCAAGGGGTATCGTATTACTCAGTAACTGGGTTGTGGAGGTCAGATAGGCAGTCGCTCTATGTATAATACTGGTATTCAGCTGCATCCGGTTAGACTGGAAGCCGACCCCAACATAGTCGAGAAAAGGCTAGGCAGATTGATATTGTATGATTGTATGTCCACGATTTCCTCAAAAACTAATGAACCAATTTTAATGATTCTTTCACTAACGTGATCTACATACTTTCAGAAAGGTTTTAGTATATAATATATAAGGTAATTATTCTTATGTAAGAAGTTATATGCATAAATGTACTGTATTTCCGGCATTTCAAAGCGGGTTTTGATGATTTTTCTTTTCGTCGTTCGTCTTGAGCATATGATATTTTGTAAATTCAACTAAATATGGAAAAATAAATTAACTTAAAAAAAAAAGTAAAAACCGACTTCAAAAACCTAAAACGAATAAAATAACTTTCATAAAAAACTTAACAGCTTCTGAAGTCGGTGTCTTCAGTTCTTCAATACACTAATAGCTTTTTTTTAATGGAAATTTATTTTTTAGATAGAACTTATTCTATTTTTACATCCTATGACACACTACATACCAGTCTTGAATAAAATAAGTAGTCTCGGAACTACTACTAATCTGATTCCGATTTTTTTTTTTACTTTATAATAATATTTGGATAGATAAGAGCACATACTCGTAGTTTAAAGTTGTCTTTTGTGCGATTCTATTTACAGACAGTTTTGAGGTCAAAGATTTCTTGTTCTTGTTCTTCTAAGAAATCTAGTTTGCACTGTGGCAATGTATTTCTAACATTTATGTTCCATTCCTGATTCCAGTTGGTAATCGAATCTCAAATCGAATATCGAATTTGGTGCGGGAACTATGTGTCCGGTCAAAATGTAGGGTAGAAATGGATTGCGTTCTTGCACCTTTTCATGACTATACATGAGTAATTATAATATAGGAAATCAATTAATCAATCAATCTGCCGAGCCTTTTCTTACCTATGTCGGGGTTTGCTTCCAATCTATCCTTATGCAGCAGATTACCAGTATTATACATTTACCAACTCCTCCACCTTAGTAAGACTGGTTGGCAGACTTTCGCGCTTCTGACGACCCATAACGACAGTCAAAGATCCACGAATGACAGCCGGGACCAACGACTTAACGTGCTTTCAGAGACTCGGAGGGGTCTCGGTATGTAATGGATGGTCACCCATCCACGAACCAACAGCAGCAAGCGAAGCTTAAGCTTCGATCGACCCGTGCGGCTGTTATAACTTAGCCACGAGCCCCTCAACAATAGAAAAATCTCGACCAGATATTTTACAAAGCACGCATTCCGTGTGGTAAATAAAACCTTCCAGTTTAAGACTATTACTTTAAGAATATTAGATACTATAAAATATTATAACTGGCTCTAGTCTTGATCTATGATTGAATTAATCTATTTAAGTAATAAATAATGCGTGGTGTATGACCTTTGTGGAATGTAAGACGGCTCTAGGACATTGCTCTGAGGTTTTGAACTATAATATTTATGAAGCAAAACCGAAATATTGCTCGCAAGGGAATACAACTCCGTAGTAAATTATGTGGAGGGAATTAAGGAAACAAATCACTTGCTAGTTTTAAACAAGACGCATGTTAGGGTTTTACTTGGGAATTTAAGAATGTTTCTGATGACTCGAACCAAAAAAATAAAAATAAGAGTAGCTGAATCCGTTTACATAACCTCAGAGATATTATGCTAGAACATTTTTAAGGAGCTTGTGGCTCTGTAATAACTGCCGTATGGGTTGATCCATCAGGTAAATCTACGCTTGCTGGGGTTGGTCCGTGGATGGGTGATCTTTACATACCGAGACTTCTCCGTGCCTCAGAAAACACATTCCCGGCTGTCATTCGTGGATCTTTGACAGTCGTTACGGGTCGTCAGAAGCCCGAAAATCTGACAACCAGTCTTTCCAAGGGGTATCGTATTATTCAGCTACTGAGTTGTGGAAGTCAGATAGGCAGTGGTTCCATGTAAAATACTGGTATTCAGCTGCATCCGGTTAGACTGGAAGCCGACCCCAACAAATTGGGAAAGGCTAGGCAGATGGATTGATTCTTATATTTGTCATCGGCACGCTAAGTTGATAACACCTTTTTTTTTAAATATCTTAAACTGTCCCATTGCAGGGCAAATGCCTCCCAAGTCCTTAAGTCCTTTCATGAACTCTTTTCCTTCATTGTTTTAATTTGAAAAAATACAGCGGTATTAAGAACCTCCTAATTTTCCTCAAAGTCACTTAATTATAAAAAAAAATAATCGAAGAGGTGTCGTCAGTCACCAGGTTAGAACGGAGTTCCTTTCGCTGTATATTATATATTAATACAGAGGCATCAAGTTTTAGAAGCTAAAAACTTATACTACATAGCTCTGTATTAAAAACAGAAACTTTTGACACTTGAAACCGACTTTTCGGGCGTAACGCTTTTTCGTTACGTGACGATTTCTACCAGTTTACTCCTACCGCAAGTCATAAACGGATTAATCCGATCTGTCACCCTGGTTTGTCCCCGTAGGGGGACCGATCGGAAAAAGTTTGATTTGTTCCCCTGTTAGCAACTTTATTCACTCCTATCTGTCCCAGATAGGAGTGAATAAAGTTCAAACTGTCCTCTTGTTGCTAACAGGGGACAGAACATTGTTTTTTTTTTGGATCTGTCTTTCTAAGAGGACAACGCAGGGTGACACATCGGATTAATCCAGTCACGTTAAAGAACTTCGTTTCAATAACAAACTATTTTAATGCCACCGAATAAATGGTTTGAATACAAAGTATTATTTTTCGGTATTAATGATACCGAATAAAATTAAACATATATGTTAACTGTGTATATGTGTACCCCAATGTATACTAATTAACTTTACAGTCTCGACTGATGGCTTCAAACACTTACACTGTTACGGCTACTAAAATTAAACTATAATGATACTGAAAACATTCTTATAAAAACCTAAACACACAATCACACACTCTCACACACCCACACATAGGTACACAAACACATTCACCCATACCACACATCTACTAACATTAACCTAGATATTAGTCAAAATAAGTAAAACTTTAAAATGCCATAAGATACCTTACTACATTCTGTCAGCGCGCTTAGTACATAATTTATAAAATGAAATATATGATCCTGGTGTCCTGAAACACAGGCCACGAGCCTAGCTTAGGCACCAATCTCCCACAATATATGCTTACCTGAATTATGTATCGTTGTCGAATCTGATGTATATTGGGGTGAGAAAATAAAGTTATTATTATTATCTCCTTTATTTATATTTAAAGTTATTTTATTACATTTTTAAATATTTTTATAAAAAATAAACCATTAAAAAAATACATTTTATGTTAACATTTCACCAATTTTTAAAACTGAATAAATATTTATTATTATTATTATTATTTAAAAATAGTGATCCGCCGGTAGCAGGAGCAGGGACCAAGCTACCGGTGGTTAGGGCCCCAGAGACAGGAACCTCCTCACAATACGCGCCGTATCAAGGAGGACTGCCTTCTGAATCAGGCCCTTTACCCAGCCACCCAACGAGAGCCTCGTGAGATGTTAGTCGAGGCTCTTAGCGATAAGGCCATTGACCGTAACGACTTTCGGCACAATGATTGCCGAGTCCACATTCCACATAGCGACAACCTCGTGGGCTAAGTCGAGATACTTCAATTGTATCTCCTTCTCAGCCTTCACGAGGTTCATTATTATTATTACTGTATCTCACCCATAACTCCAGACTTCTTGATAATTTGTAATGAAGGGATTGACATTTGTTGCATTTCGCTATACAAATTCAAGCGCCAAGTCCATCAAAATCGATAACCAATGCAATAGCTATGTATCGCTCGATTACCCCGTCTTGTGTAAACTATTGTCTTGTTGAAATTGTGTAAAAATTATGTGTAATTTCTGTACTATTTTTATTTGTTTCTTCTTTGATACAATATTGTTTTTGCATACTGTATCTGTCGCTTAATGTTGTGCACTCGGTTTGTACTCGTATGTTGACTTGTGTTAATAGGTTGAACAGTATAACGATTGTAGATAGACAAGTAAATAAATAAATAACTCAACCAACTGGTGAGCAATAGAGTAATACGTTTGTTAATGAACAAGGAAAAAGCTTGTCAATCATTCTACTTTTGCGCGGCATATTACGAGTAAGTGTCATTAACATATGGGCAGAAGAAGTATTAGGGTCAGGTTTATTATGACCCAAAACAGTTAGTTTAGTTCCTTTTGGTGGCAGATGACGGCAGCACGTCTATATTGATTGCAGACTTATTACAATACTTTAGTGAGTTATTGTTAGAAATGCTATTTATTTTTGACGTGAAAACGTCTTTTTTCACGGTGTGCTAGTAGTAAGTTCAGTATATCTGACCGACAAAAATATGTAAGATTTCAACCACTAATAAATACGATGGTTGAGCATTCAAAAGGTAGGTCATATTGGAACCAATTTTGATGCAGGATATATCGAGTGTTTTTTTTTTTTTTTAGAGGCGAGACTTTAAACAGAGGCGAGACTTTAAATAGAAATTAAACACAGAAAAATGTTTTTGATCTACTCGTCTCCACTGGGAGCCCAGTCTATTTCTACATTGTTCTCACATGCATTTCAACATGAATAATGTAAACTTTATTTTGTAACATTATTTTTTTATTAACCGACTTCAAAAAGGAGGAGGTTCTCAATTCAACTGTTTGTTTTTTTTGTTTGTATGTTTGTTACGCGATTACTCAGAGACAGATGGACCGATTTCGAAAATTCTTGTTTGAAAGGGTATATATCCTAGGTGGTCCTATAATATATAAATTTTATTAACTTTGCTCGGGTAGTTTTTGAGTTAGCTTCAATAATGCGTATTTTTCCCACTTAGTTTATCTGGATGAGGTTTTTGCTCTTAAGTTTCTATCACTGTTTTGAATTTTAGTGCGGTAGGTACCACAACTAAAAAGTGAAAAATATAAACTTTTTGCCTATCTGGAGACTGTGAAACAGGCCATTAGAGTTTTGAATAGAGTTTTCTGGTTGTTAAAACAAGTGGAAGTACCCACGCAGCTATTTGGCGCGTGTCGCAATTATGCAGAAAAATATGTAAAATAATAACAACCTTCGTCAGTTGTAATAAGCCTTAATTTTGTATGAACAACAAATTCAACATTGACGAGAAGCTTATTTGTTGTTCATACAAAATTAAGGCTTATTACAACGGACTAAGTTTGTTATTATTTTACATGTTGTCTGCAGAATTGGGTCACACGCCGGATAGCTGCGTGGGTACTTCCACTTGTTTTTTTTTTCTATTCAGTGAGACCAACAGTGTTCATCATCATCATTATCTACCTAGCCTTTTCCCAACTATGTTGGGGCAGCTGAATACCAGTATTTTACATGTAGCGAGTGCCTATTTGACCTCCACAACCCAGTTACTGGGTAATACGATACCCCTTGGTAAGACTGGTTGTCTGACTTTCGGGCTTCTGACGACCCGTAACGACTGTGAAAGATCCACGAATGACAACCAGGACTAACAGCCGGAGGGGTCTTGGTATGTAAAGATGGTCATCCACATACGGACCAACAAGCGTGGCTTAATTTGATCGACCCGTGCGGCTGTTATTACTTAGCCACAAGCCCCCCCCCCTTCCCCCCTCCGCAAGAAATCAAAAGTTCTATAAAAACTTATTCCAAAAATGTTACCATAAGAAATAAAGTTTGTAGCGATGAAGTGCATTATAATTATGTATATAAGTACCTATATACAGAGAGTTAGGTTAAACGAGGGATTTACTTTAAGGGGTCATTATACTCATAATTATGAACACCTTTTACTATGGGACCAAACCTGAAACCGCGAAAAAAATCAGCTGTTCAGTACATTTTTTATGTTCGCATAATTCGTCAAAATGTAGGGAGCAGTCCATTTTTTTTTTCTTTTCGCGATTTCAGGCTTGGTCCCATAGTAAAAGTTAGTCATAATGATGAGTACAATGACCTCTTCAATCCCTCGTTTAACCTAACACTCTGTATATTATTAGGTATTAGTATTAGGTTTGCATATTATTTGACAATGTGTATATTTAAGCAAATGTTTTGATTTCAGGTCATCGATCGTAGAGCACAATGTTTTCCTTATGCCGACGCTTCAAAGACGATCACGGTGAGTAATAAGCTTATTATATGTATATTTTCAGTTGTAATACAAATACAGGCTGTAAAAATATCCTTCACAAAGCCATCATCTACGTAATCTGCACCTACATCAAACTGAGTACCTAACTAAAAAAACCTGACAAGTGCGAGATGAACTCACATGGTGAGGGTTCCGTACGATGAATATGTTATCTACCGTGTGATTTATCCCAAGAATAAACTTAACATTGTAGTTGAAAAACATGTTTCCCATACATTCTGAATTACAAATGTAAGTTTGTACGAACAATATTGAGATATGTACAGACGCTAGCACATCAAGCTACTACAATCTGTCAGATTTGTTTAATAGATTTTCGACTTTATTGCTAAAGTATTAGGTTCAAGGTTGATTGGGAAAATCTGACAGTTTCGGGTAGGTTGACCTGCTGGCGTCTGTACCATGTTATTTTCAGACCACAGACTTATTATAGGGTTTTCCTGTAATTTATAAGTCTATAAAACTACACTTTATATGATTTTTGCAATGTACAAGCTACAGTAAGGTATATATATTATGTACAAGTATTATTATTATTTATAAGTAAAGAACTACTTTCTTTATATATATATATTTTTATAATTTTAGGTTCAGCAGTTTCGGAGATAATGGCCCCGCATTATCTCCGAAACTGCTGAGCCTAAAATTTTATATTTATTGGTCTATTTTCATAAATTTTCTTAAATAACTTAATTTTTTTGATTATAAATTGTTTTAATTTAAGTATTTGAGACCCTCACTGCAAGCCCTTTCATACGGTATATCTTGCATAGCTTTTTTTTTAAATTTTCTAATTTGACCCCCAAAAGTGACCTCCATATTAAAAATTCATTTATATACATTACACGTCCATGTTTGGGTAACAGACATTCATATGTGTACCAAATAAAAACCTGACCTCCAATATCTCCAGAACCAGAAGGTTCCCAGGTATGGTCCAGTACAAGATAATATATCATAATAACGGGAAGAACTGAAAAGACTCTCGGCTTTGTTAAGGATATTTTTACACACGGGCATGGACGTCCACAGAAATATATCACATTAGACATTATAAAAACACACATTAGAATAGAATAGAATAGAATAGTTCTTTATTTGCACAGAAAGTAGGTACAAGTTACAGATGTTAAGTTTAAAATGATCCTTATACTAACTACCTTAATTAAGGCATGCAAACAGTTCCATGCTATAATAATAAAAACTCTTTCAACATATATTATTAACACATTCAATCAAATGAATACAAGTTTACCATGTCAAGATGAAATTCAGTAAATAATTTGAATATAATACATAATGTCAAGTTCATTATAATGGGATTATAAAGACGTCAAGTTCGAGGTCAATACAGTAACATTGTTGCTGAGATTGCGATAGATTTCGAACATTTTTAAAGAATATTCTTTTTTACTGTGCAACTATCTGTTGCCCGCGGCGTCGCCCGCGTGGATGTCAATTTGAATCGGATTTAGTTCACAATTTCATGGGTTTTATTTTTTTTCCGCGGAACCCTAATTCTTTTTCTAAAATAAAAGTAACTTTTTATAAAAAAAAGCCTAAGTTACTTCTTATAAAATCAGCGATCTGCCATTGAAAGTCCAGTCCAAATCGGGTTAGCGGTTTCGGAGAATAGCCGGAACAAACAAACAGACAGAGAAAAATCTTAAATATTGTTTTTTTTTTTTACTAAATGCGTACTCGAACTTATAACATAACTATAAGTTCGAGTACGCATTTAGTAAAAATATGTTATTTCGATACAAACAGACACTTCAACTTTATTTATTTGGTAGTATCCTCTACAAACCAGGCATTACAGTAACCTTGTCTTGTATTGCTAATCGTTGGAGTAATTTGGAATACTGCCATCAAAACATGTCTTCTTCCGATTCGGAACTATGGGTTCTCGCGTATAATTTTATACAATTTAAAACACGCACTGGTTTGAACAGTTAGAAAACTATAATACTGGTATTTTTGAGATCACTTCTTGGTCGCGTACTTTAAAAGGCCCGAAGAATCCTAATCTCTCCTTGACGTCTCGTTTCTAGTGCGGTGGACAAACAGTGTCAGACTGTTTCACCTTACCGGGAGCGGCGCGTCAACGAGAAACGAGATTATTCGGTCATAGTAAATGTACTGCCGCTATTTCGGCGCCGTCATCTATTTTCTCGTTGACGTACCGTGCCCGGTGTGGTAGACAAACAGTGTAAAAGTGGTTTTACATCGGCGAGGCGAGGCGTGGATGGGATGGGTGAGAATTTAAATCATGCTTACCCTTTTACACCGGCGCTGCCTCGCACCGGCTCGCGCTGTCACGCGCCGCCCGGCCAGCCGGGTCTGGCGTGCTGGCCGGGAGCTGGAGAGTATCGTATGCAGCGATGTCTCGTGCCAGCGCGAGTCAGCGCTAGACGGAGAAAGACCGTGCGGTTCTTCGATGGCCGGTGCAAGATATGTATATCCGTTTTACAAAGTAAATAAATACTCTATTCTTAGGGCAATATAGTTCAATATTGTACTAACAAATATTTCTAGACCTTTTACACCAAAGATGAACAGGGCGTGGATATAAATTTTGCCATACAAAGTTCAATTCTCGCCCATCCCATCTACGCCTCGCCTCGCCGGTGTAAAACCACCTTTAGGGTGCTGAACGGTCGTGTCATTTTATGTGGTGGTATTTTATGTGATATTTTATTGACATAAATCTCTTCCTGCTCTGGAAAGTGCGGTAATAAGCGGCTCTGATCGTCAGCGCTTTTGAATTTGTTTGTGTGAATAATCTTATCATCTCGTTTGAAAGGATTGTAGATACTCAATTTAAAGAAAGTTTTTAATAACGGCAGGATTTTTAGTAAATTATGTATTTTATTAACATTTAGCTACAGAAACATGACATTAATAAAGTTATATGTAATTTTTGACATAAATAGTGTAAATTTTGACATTAATCTTGTAATTTTGACATCAATTTTGTAAATTTAATGTAAATCTTTTAATTTTGACATACATGTAGCAAATTTGACTCTAGTATTTGATTGCCATTATAGTTTTTGACTTTGATTTTTTTGACACTATAACAAAAATAATCTCTATTTTACAATATTTCTAAATTATATAAAAAAAAAATTAAATGCATAGTCTTGGTAATTTTTCGATTTAACATTCTTATTGTTAATTCTTTTCAATGTTATGGAAATATTTGTACGCTGATTAAGTATCGGCTAAACATGATTGGTCTCAATCGATATAATATCTTGCATGCTCTTGTATGTACACAATGTTTAAACAAATAAAGAAATCTCATCTTATCTTATCTTATTAGTCCAATTTTGTGATCTTACAACTAAGGCCCAACGAAACTATCGACGCGTTATTAACTTGTTTCTGATTGGTTGCGTCATGTACGGACTGCTGTGACATTTTGGCTAGTTATCAAAATTCAATCGGCATGACGCTGCCGATTGAATCAAGTAGAATTGAACGTCCACACACGTTCGTGGATTGGCATGACAGTTATACTTGACGGAACAATCGAAATTCAATTCTTTTGGCTTGATCAAGCCGATTGGACCGTGTATGGTGGTCGCGATCATCAGGTCAGTTGAGGCAAGATTTTTGTCGGTGGTAGACGTGGTGCGCGCTCTCTCTCAGCATAATTATCGCAAAATACCACCCAGAGTCGCGAAGTGCTACTGGAGTTTACGTAAATAATTACGATAATATTCTGGCGTAATCCTTAATTCTTCTATTAAATTTGTATGACAAAACTGATTTCTTTTCACTAATCACAGTTTGGACCACGGCGCACGATTATTCTTTTTATTTTTTGTTTCTTTATGACGAGTAAAAGAAGACGGCTAAAACGTCGTCCGACACTGGTGACGCCATGGCTTCAACTGAACGTCGCTGCCGATTGGACAGTTAAAATTGATCATGTGTGCTGTATATCGACGAACTGCAGGTTGCATCAAGCCTGCAGCGTGTCCTGAGTGTGGGTGTAATTATCTATATAAGTATGTATTTACAAAAAAAAAAAAGTAGTGTATGTAGTATATCAGTTATCTGGTTTCCATAGTACAAGCTATGCTTAGTTTGGGATGAGATGACCGTGTGTGAATAATGTCCCAAGATATATTATTATAGTATTACCGTTTTGTCAATTGGACGATAGGCAGTATGGTATATGGCTAGCATAACTTCGTTGACGACGGGTCTAATTATTATTAATTGCAATCACAAATTGCTTTACAATACTTTCCGGCACAAGTCTCTGTCGTAGTTAGTCAAATATCATAGCCAAAAAACATATACCAAAGTAAGAACTACTCGTACATAACTAAAACTAGGGTTACCGCCTTTTATTATACCAAATTTCATCCCTATTCACCATCATTTACGTGACAAACTACAACCACTAAGTTGATTATAAACTCTATTACAACATAGGCGTTGTCAATTTCCCAACCACCATCGTACGTTGACCTCTCAACCTCTCAACCGATGCATACGCAGCACGTATCTCTAGATTTTTGTCCTTTAAAGCAAAAACAACGCTTTTTTATTCAAATCCTCTCCTTTTAGAAGCGCTGCATATTTCATTGTTGTAATGAGCGCATTTATTTAGCTCTGCGCTTTATAAATGACCCCTGGATGTATTGCTCGGGATTGTTCGGGTTTAAGGGATGAACGGGGTTTGGGGTTGTAAAAGAACTAAATATTGTAAAGCCTTGTGATTTCAATTATGTTTTTTTTTTTTCAAGAATTTTCATCGTGAAAACCAATTTTGCGACGAACTTTATGTTTTCTAGGGTCTCACTCACACCAATTTAAAAACTCCAATTTCACGGTTCGACTATCAAAACACCAAGATGACGTACTTATGATCGTTCTAAATTTAAAATTTCTACGTCACACAGTTTCCTAGAAAAAACGTCTGTGTCAGACAGTGACGTACTGCGGCTGGATACACAGTGATTTGAGATTCCGTACTTTCTTTGAAAATCGTGTATATTTGCAGTGTCTATCTACGATGATCCCGTTCATCGACCTGATAATACCTTACCTTACCTCGGGTCCTATTACACCCTCGGGGTGATCTGCTCTTAGCTTCTGAATATAACACGAATATTTATTATTTAATGCCGAAATATTTTTCCATAGGTCTTACTCGAGTACGTACTTTGAAATAGGATTTCTGTATGTCAGGATTTCTATATGAATGAGAATATTTTCATTCACGTTGAAGTAGGAACTGACTTTTCTTTTCAGTAATCCTACTTCCTACTTACGTATTATAAACGAGAACATTGTAAAGATGGATGGATGTTTGTTACTCTTTGAGGCAAAAGCTACTGAATGGATTGTGATTAAATTTGGCACACAGATATTTTATAACATAGGATAATATTTATCCCGATATTTCTACGGGTTCGAGACTTCGGGTGAAGCTGCGGGACGCTGCTAATAAATGCGAAATTGAGTTTATTTTTTTTGTTACGCTTTCACGCTAATACGGCTGAACGGATTTGGATGAAATTTGGCACACGTGTAGACCATGACCTGGATTAGGACATAGAATACTTATTATCTTGGTAGTACGTTCCCCTGGGATAATTTCGGACCTCCACGCGGGTGAAGCCGCGGGAAAAAGCTAGTCAATAAAAATGTGCTTTCATGGTCGGCACTCACCGGGAGCATTAATTCGCTTAGCGATTTTGTTTAGTAAGCGATTGTTGTGCGCGCTCTGTTACATAACGAACTTCGTGAAATGTCCTTTATGATGATGAAAAACTGATATAATAATACCACGTCACACTGCAGGGCAAAGGCTCTTCTCTTGCAGAAAAGGCACGGGCATGATCACCACGCTTCCTTAAGACGGGTTGGCGATTTCAGACTTTTTTATTTTTTTTATTTGAGATGGGTTAGCTCTTGACTTTAGTGTACGAGTAGGTCAAAGGTGACAGAGACAAAGACTACGATGGAGTGAGCTTACCCAGAAGAAGCCTGTTCACTCTCACTTTGAAGGGATTCGGGTTGTATGCGTTCGGAAACACAGACGCAGGTAGTGAGTTCCACTCTTTTGCTGTGCTCATTATGAAGGATGTTTGGAAGCGCTTAGTGCGAATTGGTGAATTGGCAACTAGGTATGGATCGAGATGTTCGATGGTAGAAGGGGGCCGGTGGAATGAGGTTGTGGAGTTCCTGAGCACACTCACCAAAGTACAGTCTTTAAAGACCGACAAGCAGGCAACCTTGCGGCGATGAGCCAAGCTATGAAGCTTGGCATCCACCAGTTTTACGTCGCCAATGAGCCTTTTAGCTCTGCGTTCCACTGAGTCAAGCGCAGCATGTTGGTATTAGGCTGAGCCATCGCAAAGGTACTTACGTACGTATTAACTACAAGTCTTCACGATGATGTCCTTCAAAACTGATGGTGCGTGTAAATGCTGGCAATAGCCTGGCACCCTATTAGATAGTATTTAATGGCATAAGTGGCGAAATGTCAATTTACTATTTACGTAACGAGCGAATTCAGTACATTTTAAGTAGTGTATCTAGCCTCGAGATGGATTTGGATGAG
This sequence comes from Dicycla oo, assembly GCA_948252095.1. Taxonomy (NCBI): domain Eukaryota; kingdom Metazoa; phylum Arthropoda; class Insecta; order Lepidoptera; family Noctuidae; genus Dicycla; species Dicycla oo. Next base: position 6,744,301 of record OX411721.1, on the reverse strand, counting down.
TATTATAATATACTAGCGGATTCGGCGAACTTCGTACCGTCTTAGCAGCGCCACCCACCGGGTCCAATTGTGTTTTCTAATCATACAGGAACCCATTGAAATATACATACAAAATTTCATCCGAATTGGTCCATCTGTTTAGGAGTTAGGTGACAAACACACGTACAGAAGCAACATATATGTATATAAGGATATATTTTTTAATAATAGCCGCACGGGTCGATCCATCAGGTTAAGCTACGCTTGCCGGGGTTGGTCTGTGGATGGGTGACCATCTTTACATACCGAGACTCCTCCATGTTTTAGAAAGCACGTTACGCCGTTGGTCCCGGCTGTCATTCTTGGATCTTTCACAGTGGTTACGGGTCGTCAGAAGCCCGAAAGTCTGACAACCAGTCTTACCAAGGGGTATCGTATTACCCAGTAACTGGGTTGTGGAGGTCAGATAGGCAGTCGCTCCATGTAAAATACTGGTATTCAGCTGCATCCGGTTAGACTGGAATCCGACCCCACCATAGTTGGGAAAAAGCTAGGCAGATTGATTGATAAGGATATATTTTTTGTACTTATCGTATATAACTCTATTCGCTGAATATACGTAATAAGCTAACTGACTTAAAATAATAATAATACAGTACATTAATTTTTTCACCTTTGCATTTTAATGGTGATAAGTTTCTACCTGGCTCTGACCGTCACGTGCTGCAATTCTTACGCATGCTTTTTGCTTCTTCCACCTACGTGAATTCTTTGATGTCCTGGTACTTACTATCTGCACGATTGTACAGACGCCAGCAGGTCAAGCTACAGGAAACTTTCAAATTTTCCCAATCAACCTTGAACCTAACGCTTTAGCGATAAGGTTGAAAATCTATTAAATAAATCTGACAGATTGTAGTAGCTTGATGTGCTGGCGTCTGTACTTCGCCCGCGTGGATGTCGGAAAATATCCCACGGGAACGTACTATTGGGATTAAAAGTACCCTAGATGTGTCAATCCAGGTAAACAATGTCTTCTCGTACTAAGTCATTTTGATTGATTAATGACGTTTGACATGTTTAATACTCAAGAAGAGGACTGAAGTGACACTGTTGTGACAGCTGACAGTCCCCTTTCTATGATCCATGGTCGATCTATGATTTACTGTCATTATTTTTATGCACAGAGTAACTAAATCGGTGAGACGCCATGTTGTTTCATCTATGATAAATCCTATTAGAAGCATAATACTAATGATTCAAATATTATCGTTAAGCAAGCCTAGTACTTTTTGTTAGGTTTACTGCTCGGAAATTGTGCACAACGTGTCGTGTCTTGAATTGATGTACCTACTATGTTGAATTCATGCAATCGTAGTACTTTTTGTAAGGTTACAGAGGTATTTCCGACGCGATTTTTTACATACAAACTTTCATCCCCTATTTCACTCACTTAATGGTGGAACTTCGAAAAATCCTTCTTTATTCCTTGTCTACAATATAAAGAGAACCTCTATGCAAAATTTTCAGCTTTCTAGGTTTTGGGGGGCGTTGATGAGTCAGTCAGTAAGTTATATAGTCAGTCAGGACTTTCATTTTTATTTATATAGACACACTTGCACCTAGCAATGGAGAGGAATGAAGAGCATGGGAGATGAAAACATGCTACGCCAATTTCTAAATAGTGACAACAAGCTGTCTGCCCGATGGGAATTTCCATCTTAAAAAATCACGAACTTCCGTAAAAACTTTCATTCCCTATTTGACCTAAAGACCACAAGATTTCCTTTTTTAACTCTTGTGCATTTCTTGCTTCTGGATCCAGTGGCTTAGGTTGTGCATTATCAGTCAGTGAATTAATGAAACAAAGATTTTATGTCCTAATTGTGGAGCAACATTTAAACCTATAGCTACCCCAGTGTCCCGTGGTACCCCCACGGGACACTGGGGTGGCTATAGGTTCGTAATAAGAGATCATTGAGGAGTGTCTTTTCAAAAGGGAATAACTGCATGATATCTTATTTTTCAGAAAACGAGTTTCAAAATCAACAGATCGTAAATTATGGTGATTTTCTTTGAGAAAATATCCTGTTCTGTTTGGATCAAGCTTCCCCAAGTCCAATTTGCTAGATAGAATATCCCTTTTTGTTTTCGTTCAAGATGTATGATGATGCATTTTAGCATAAGTAAGAAGAAAGAAGCCTTCATATTTATAAAAAAAAAAAAATAATTTAGAGATATCCCCATTTGAAAAGACACTCCTCAATTGTCTCCTTAGTCAAGAATATAGCGTTTGGAAGTCTTATGAAAATTGGATGCTTAAATGTTTACCTGTGTATAAGACCGCCTCGTTGGTATAGTGGTCGCAACTCTACTTCTGAGTATGAGGGTCCTGGGTTCGATTACCAGGTCGGGTAAACTCTTATTGGGGTTTTCCATCAGGAAGTTAGCAGCCCGGAGTCTGGATTTGTGCCCAGCAATAGCCTCGCCCTCTGTTACATGGGTCTCAAACACAACCGGCGAAATGTGGGTGTACTTTATAGATCATACACCTATGCCTAGCTCTTCGGGGATTATAGGCGTGAAGTTATGTTATGTTACAATATTCAAGTTACATAGTTGTATGCCTACTTCTTAATTATTTTAATCTATTTACATACAGTACAACTATTTTCTTAATGTCCCTCGGCAATCATCGTATTTCCGAAATACAAACGAATGCTAATTTCCATGTCCATCAATTAATAGATTTATCGTGTATAATAATTTGAATTCAGAACTAAGTACTTTATTGTTGTTTTGTTTTGATTTGAGCAATAATAAAGTACTTACTTAGTTCTGTATTCAAATTATTGTACACGATAAATCTAACAATTGATGGACATGGAAATTAGCATTCGTTTGTATTCGGAAATGCGATGATTGCCGAGGGATATTAAGAGAATAGTTGTACAAAGTTACTTTAAGGTATGTTTAAGGATCTTTAGAAAAAAATCTCTTTTGAATTTCCTGTACGAAGACACGACACGAACTTCGCATTATGAATGAATGAAATTCCGGAGCAAAACGCGCTCAAGTCGATGTTTTCGCTCAATTAACTTTATAGATATTTGTGTATTTGTAAAAATATGAATAAACATTTATGTAGGAATAATAAACCCCGGGAAACCTTTTATGTACAATAATAGCAATGCTACCACTTACAGTAATAAAGATAAATAATAGAAGGTAAATTTTAATTATTCACGTCACTCCCGCCTCCCCATTTGAGTAAATCGCTTGTCTAATGATCACGTCACAAATCAGCTGGCTAAATTGGTACTCTCTTACCGAACTGGCTCCAGGTGTGGCAGGGGCCTGAGGTCGAGGGCTGGGGAGGGGGGTCTACCCAGCGAGAGCGGAGCCAGCCATTCATAAAACTAAGACCGATCGATATAAAACGTCTCACCTACCCCGATATGTCACTCGAAATGACTACATCGCCCGCCCCGCGTTCATTGCTTGGTCAATGCACTCCTTTGGGTAATAAGAGGCCACTAAAGAGGCAATGGATTGTGTACACTGCCGTAATATAGCGTCTGAGTGAGGGGGACGTGTTGTTTTAGTTAGATTTATACTTTCTCAAGCTCCTAAAGTACGTTTCGAGATTTAGTTGAGATTGGATTGCTTGGTTGGTTTAGTGAGCTCTTCGACTACTCTGGCTGGCTGTGTACGCTCGGCCAATTAAGTTGGGGATGAACAAAAAGAGTGAAAGCTTCGTAGAGACAGATATTGAGATAACTGGGGGATATCGACTCGTTAGTTGAGAGCTTTTTCTTTCAGTTTCAATTCAGTTTTCTTTATTGTAATAATGTCTGGAACGAATTATAATAGCAGCATATACTTTCACCTAAAAACACGGCAAAGATTTTTTCAATATAATCGTACTTACACGGAAGTACTCGTATATTGAGAAGCTATTTTAAATTATTTTTTTAATATTATTTTTCTTCATATTAAAATTGTTATTGTTTAAATGCAACAAAAGACCTCAACTTAAGCGAGGAGCTCGTGGCTAACTAATAACAGCTGCACGGGTCGATCCATCAGGTTAAGCTACGCTTGCCGGGGTTGGTCTGTGGATGGGTGACTATCTTTTCATACCGAGATTCCTCCGTGCCTCGGAAAGCATGTTAAGCGATTGGTCCCGGCTGTCATTCGTGGACCTTTGACAGTCGTTACGGGTCGTCAGAAGCCCGAAAGTCTGACAACCAGTCTTACCAAGGGGTATCGTATTACCCAGCAACTGGGTTGTGGAGGTCAGATAGGCAGTCGCTCCATGTGAAATACTGGTATTCAGCTGAATCCGGTTAGACTGGAAGCCAACCCCAACATAGTTGGGAAAAGGCTAGGCAGATTGAAAAGACCTCAACTTAAAGGTAGTCGGTTTTATTATGCCTTTTATTACCTGCACCTCGATATTTAACTTTTGCGATACATTTTTTTATTTTGATTAGGTACCGATAGTTCTCGTATATAATGAATTAATCAAAGTATTCGTTTCGAAAAAAAAATCGAACGAATTTACGTTTCATTAAGGTGCAGATAAATGTCAATGGCCTTGAGTGCTTAGCTTGCATGTTCTTTGCTGAGCTCACGCATACAACTACCAACCCGCACTGGGCCCGCGTGGATTACGGCCCTTTCCCTCTATCGAGTTTCTTTTCTCTTTGCCTGTGTCCCAGCAGTGGGAACCAGCAGTTGGGCTGATTATCCAAGTACCCTGCCCAAAACTTTTCCGATACTTTAAAATACCAAGTATGTGTCCTATCCTCTATGTGTCCTATCCTCTATCCTCTATGTATATATCCTGTTTATTCAAGCTGGCTAGTGACATTTATCCGTACTACGTGACCAAATTCGATTCGTCTTGAACCAAATTGCTAATCCGCTACTTCAGGCAAGCCAACTCACATATACACAAACACAGCTCACACACACACACAACACACACACCCAAATACACTCGCGCACACACACACAAATATACCCTCGCGCAAAATTAGAAATTAGAACCGTTAATACCAATTTTGTAATTTCTATTTTATTTTAATTTCTTACTTTTACTTTTTTTTTTCTTCAATTATTTTTGTACATTAATTTTTTTTTTTTAAATTTATTTTGATTTAAAACAGTGTCTTTTTTTTTCATTTTATGTTACATAAAACTTTAAGAGTGTTCTTTTTATTACGGGAGGACACTGGCTCCTGCAACACAGTTTTAACTAGTGCAGGAGTCAGAGAATTCCATATTCTGGTGTACAATCGGTTTTATGACAATAAATATATATATATTTTTTAAATTAGGCGCATGACAGCTATGAAGTTATTGGAACTAGTGTTACTCAGGGTAACTCAGCACATGTGCTACCACAGTTGTAGCTACTCACTTGTATAAAAAGAGTCACTCACTCTTTTTAATTTAATGTGCTAGCACACACCACAGATTAGCTACACAGAACATAACAGGTTATTCTGTAAGGGTAAATGTAAGTAGATAAATAAATAAATAAACATTTTGTACGATTGTGCGTATTATACATACATATAATATCTACTATTCTAAGCAAAGGAGATAAGGTCTAAATTTAATTGCCGTCTTTTGCTTTCGTTCGTTTGACGACGGCATGTAAATATTCTCAATTCTCTTCCCTCGTCGTCCACTCGTGCGAGGTGTGTTAGTCAGCGCGTGTGCCTACTCTCCCGCGTATGTGTGCTGTGTCGCGTTCTTGTCACTACATCCCACACTCGCTGACTCGCGGATCGCGCAGCGAGGCACACGCGACTCTCTTACACACTCGCAGAACATAACTCGCGGCCTCGCCTCATTCATGGTAGCACAGTGTGCTAGCACACTTTGTAAAAAGAGTGCCTCGCACGATCCTCATTTTAAAAGAGTGTGCTACCTATCTCTAATTGGAACTAGGGAGGAACTAGGGAGGAAACACCGGAACGGTGATTGATATTGTACGTATTATCATCACTGTCGAAAGCGAGTATACGACTACGCGTCACTAGGGGAAGCGCGGGGATGTGTGGAGGGTGTGGGCGCCTAAACCGAATTCCTGTCATGCGCCTAATTGTTTAGGTTAAGTAGTAACTCTATGAAGAGTAAACAGAAAGTTCGCTGTCGTCTGCCTCCCTGAGATAACGATAGTCTCTTTCAATAAGAACAAACTCCTTTGTAATGGTAATGAATTCCCCTCGAAGAATCATTTTTAGAGATCCATTCCAGCGATGAAAGGTTTAAGGAGATAAGTCGGTTTTGCTGAGTCGGAGATTTTTACGGAATTTTGGTAAGCTGTTTTTACAGGGATTTGGTTAAGCTACTGCCTTGTTGGTATGGTTTACTGGTCGCAAGTGCAGCTGCTGAACAAAAGGTCCTGGGTTCGTTTCCCAGGTCAGGCAAAAGTGTTGTTCGGTTTTCCTATCAGGAATTTCTCAGTAGTCTGGATTTGTGCCCGGTTGATGGCAATAGGCTCGCCTCCTACTTCATGGGACTTAAACATAATTGGCGAAATATGGGTGTACTATAAGTACACCTCTGTCTTACCCTTCGGGGAACCAAGGCGTGATGTTATGTTGGTGAAGCTTTTTTTTCTATCAATGAAGTATATTTTTAAATTAATTAAAATATTTGTAGCTTTTGTACGTGATTTCGTTCGTTCACACTTTGACCTTGAGGGTAGAAATATCCGTTCTTAACGCTCCTCTTTCACAAACATTAACACACTATATCTTCATGACAATTATATATATATATGTATACTAGCTGTTGCCCACGTCTTCGTCTGCGATACGTTATGGTCTACTCATGTGCTAAATTTCATCCAAATCCGTTCAGCCGTTGTAGCGTGAAAGCGTAATCAACAACCAAACAAACACTTTCACATATATATAGTAGGACGATGAAAAACCGGTCTATCGACACTACGACTCACAAAATGTATTAGGTAGGTACTTAAATAAAAAAAAAAAAAACTTAACACACTATCAAAGCTTCTATAATAATATATTCAGTAATGATTGGAAATACACGTGGCGCCATCTATTATCATAAGGACGTTATTGTTGTTTTCATCGGGATCAGTACTTTTTTTCGGGATGAAAGGGACCCTGTGTCCGTGTCTGTACACGTGACAACGTATATGCAAAATTTCGGGATGATCGTTTCAGTGGTTTAGGCGTGAAAAGGTAACAAACAAACAAACTTCTTTCGCATTTATAATATTAATAAAGTTAGGATATCTATCTCCAGTGCCTAGGGCTCAGCGTTGTCTATCAGTCAGATACACAATTACTTTTATTTTTTTATTTTTCAATGTAGTACAAACTACGCTCAAAACTCAATTATTGGTAGGATACTAAGGAATTTTAACAAACAATTCCCTCACCTCGATATTTTTAACTCCAGGAAAGGTATGTTCAGGAAACTGCTACTGACCTCTGTATGCGGCGAACTAACTAATAAAGCTAAAGCTGAATTAATCTATTAAGAATAGAGTTGCGTGGTAGGTACAATTACAGCCGTACACACTATACACTACTGTGCGTTTCGAGCGCGAGGACGGTCGGCGGCTTCGTTCACTGTGACGCGGTGGCTCGGAACTGTGCTGTTAGCGGTGGAATGGTCTGTTTTGGGAATTAAGGGTTAACATAAATAACTGACCCTTGGTTTTTGAACTGGATTGTTTTGATGCTAGCTGTGCGGTTTTGTCCGATTGTAGCATACTGAGAGGGTAGTCGACTGACTTCTCATTTGAAACGCATAATACAATACACACACACACACACACTCACACGCTACTCCTCTTGCACACTACTTAACACCTCGACACGAGTCCTAAAATATTGTTTAGTATTCTAAGTTTCTGTTGCAATTTCTGCTTTGTATAGTTATTAAATTGTGAATCCGTAATTGGCTGTAATACTAGTACAACAAGTGTGTTAAGGTATTTTTAAGAGCTGTGGATTCTGTGATAAATAAATAAATAAATAAAAAAATGAGTATGAACGAGAAGATTACCCAACGATACTCACGAGACGTGATTAAATATACAACAGCACCTGAGCACCTTCACAGTTGCTTCACGGCTTCCGATGAGAGAATACGTTCCTGACACCTGTGAGTACGGTCCTTTCACAGTAATACATCTGATAGCAATCTTTATGGCAACGAAGATAAAGATCACTGTGATGCAAAATCAAAGGTCAAATAACTGTGGCAGGACTGCAAACGCTTATAGGTTGACCGATACCGCTGTACCACGCCTATGTGCGCGGCGAGACGGGAGGGCAGTGCAGTCGATCGATTCTGTAAAAATTTCACCGTGAAAATTTAGGTGGTTACGGTTAGGGGTTACGCTTGCCGGGGTTGGTTTGTGGATGGGTGATCTTTTCATACCGAGACTCCTCCGTGCCTCGGAAAGCACGTTACGGCTTAACGTGCTTTCCGAGGCACGGAGGAGTTGGTTCCGGCTGTCATTCGAGGATCTTTGACAATCATTACGGGTCGTCAGAAGCCCGAAAGTCAGACAACCATGCTTACCAAGAGGTATCGTATTACCCAGTAACTGGGCTGTGGTGGTCAGATAGGCAGTCGCTTCATGTAAAATACTGGTATTTAACTGCATGCGCCTAGACTAGAAGCCGACCCCAACATTGTTGGTAAAGTGTAGGCAGATTGATTGATTTATTGTGATTATCACCATGACCACACAATATAATTAAAAACTTATGACTGGAACGGAGTATACCCGATTCAGCGTCACCGACCCGAGCATGACGGTTCTGTTTCGTTCACTGTTCAGATCACAGCAACCATAATTAATAAACAAGTCACCCACGACCCGTATTTAAAACACACCAATCATCATAATAATACTACATTACATCCTAACTTCCTAACTAATATTATAAATGCGAAAGTAAGTTTGTTTGTTACCTTTTCACGCCTAAACCACTGAACCGATCATCTTGAAATTTTGCATATACGTTGTTAGGTGTACAGAAACGGACATAGGTTACCTTTCATCCAGAAAAAAAGTACTGTTCCCGAGGAAAATAACAATAACGTTCTTATGATAATAAATGGCGCCACGTGTCTTTCGAATCATGATTGAATTATATTATTATAGAAACTTTAGTAGTGTGGTAAGAGTTTTTATTATTTTTTTATTTAAATTTAAGTACTTAATACATTTTGTGAGTCTTGATGGTATATAGACCGGTTGTTCATCCTCCTAACTAATATTATACGTATAAATGCGAAAGTGTGTTTGTATGTTTGTTGATTACGCTAAAACGGTCGAACAATTTGAATGAAATTTGGCACATGAGTAGACCATGACCTGGAGAAGGACATAGGCATTCATCCTGGATCGCGATTCATAAATATAATATACAATATACATCATCATCAACAATAATCAGAATAATATCATACCTTAGATGTTAACGCCTTGAAAGTCCAAGAGCAAATGACTGCTCCATTTTTTTTAATGGCATTTCGTAGTTGGCCGAGAGAGGCCGTGACTACTTAACCGGTCAATCCTGTGGCTGCCTTAAGCGAACTCAAAGCCTCCAGCCAGGGCACAAAACTTACAAGCCTAAGCGACTACACGCTAAGGGCTCCCCCTGTGGGGAACGAACCTCGGCTTAGGGCGTCGCTGGGGGGAGGACAGCAAGATGGGACAGGCTGGATCAAATCAGGGTAATTATTATTTTCAGGGGAATTTAAAGCTACTGGCTCAGTTACGCCACCAGCTGGCCCTTCATCACCGAGCAAGGGACGAGGGGGAGGACGATTACTTCGGGGTCGACGCGACGGACCTCAGCGGCGAGGTCGGAATGTCGATTTGTTTTTGTTCCTATGGTCACTACTGTTCTCCTGGAGAAGAGTTATGGGGTCATCGGGATCTGAGAGGGCAAGCCTGGGGCGGCGGACCTTACTAATACGGGAGGGGACATAACTAGCCGACTCGACCAGACAACCAGAAGGTTGCGATGGTTGGTGGCTGAGTCGAAGAAACGCTTGGAATTGCGTTTCAGGAACTGAAATATGGTGGGAATGTCGAGATCTAAATGGAGGATTTCGTTCCGAACGAACCAAGGGGCTCCCGTTGCCTTTCGGAGGAAACGGTTTTGGAGGGCCTGCATCCTATGAATGTGGTGGGGTTTGGCGTGCGCAAACACTGAACCCGCATAGGTCATGATGGGGCGAATGCACGCTGTATAAATGCGCAATTTGCACCCAAGTGACAATTTGCTACGTGCATTCAGAACGGAGTGGAGTCTACCGAGAGCGAAAGCAGCGCGCGAACGCACCTGCTTTATGTGCTCAGAAAAGGAGAGGTGGTGGTCGTGGGTCACACCAAGGTATTTGGCTCGCATCTCCCAAGGGATTGGATTGCCGAACATGGTGATCGGTCGGGGATGACTGCTCCACTGTGGCTCCACTCTTTTATACCCGTTAACAAACAAGTATGATTCACAAGTAACAGTTGAGTCAGACCAGTGACTTATAGACTTATAGAAAAATAAGTTTGTTAAAAACATCATTTAATAAATTCATTAATTAATTTTAGCAATTGAGTACAAAATACTAAACAGATAATAATTACATTTATATATCACGCGTAAAGAAGTTTTGACTACAACAACAATCAGGCAGTTTGTTGCTGCGGTTATGTCTAAAATCACGTTTTCACTAGGTATACTTTGCCGAGCGAACATTTTTTCTGAGCAACCTTTTGCTGTTCTGCCGATGTTCGCTCAAAACAGAAAAAAATCTATTTTCATTACAACGAGAAAACGAGAATTCGTTCGCCGAGTGCAACCGATCATTACTGAACAAACATGTTTGCTTGCTCAAGAGTTTTCATGTACCGCGCAAACAAACGCTTGCTCGCTCAGAACTGTTCAGAACGCTAAGTTAAAACGCAGCTTTACGTGTTAATTATTGCTACAAAGTACAATAGTATCTACAAAGTTTCAGGTTTGCAATTAGAACACGATTCTGTTAAAACTTAAGTAAAAGTTACGTGGTTGCTAATGAGGATAGTTAGTTTTGTCTTCATATTTATTACATAATTCTAGTTACCGGTGAGTTACTGTAATAACATCCTTTTAGGATACCTGGTTAGTATTATAAAAAGTATATCCTATAGAAGACTCGTCTGTTATTTCTCATAATACGTCAATCTGCCTATAGCCTTTTCCCAACTATGTTGCGGTCGGGTTCCAGTCTAACCGTATGCAGCTGAGTACCAGTATTTTAAATGGAGCGACTGCCCATCTGTCCTCCACAGCCCAGTGACTGGATAATACGATACCCCTTGGTATTACTGGTTGTCAGAATTTTAAGCTTCTGACTACCCGTAACGGCTGTCAAAGATCGAATAAAAAACCAACTAGACTAGAGTCAAGAGCAAGCCTATCTCAATTAAAAATAAAAGAATGACAGACGACGCCTCCATGTGTTTTCCGAGGCACGCAGAGGTCTCGATATTATAATGGATGAACCGACTGCGGCAAGCGTAGCCTAATCTTCAATCGACCCGTGCGGCTGTTATCATTTAGCTACAAGCCCCTCGAGTAGACCCGACACTTATTTCTCTTAAGACGTATCAGTTTTTACCCATCAAAGTTAGGCTATCTTTCCTTTTACTAGATCTAGGGCTAAACTCTAACTACATCGATAATAAAAGAGGATAGTTCGCTCATGGTTAAAAACATGCTACACACACAAAAACATAGCCTGTCTAAATGTCCAGGATGCGCGCTTACACCCATATTTATAAAATAAACAAGTAAAAGTACAATAATTACTAATAAGTAATGATTTTTATCTACACTCATATCGTAAAGTTCTGATTATGAATTCAAAAATACTACCTACCATAATGACAGGCTTTATGCATGTAGTACAACTCAAACAAAATTAAAAAGTTTTATTATGATACGGATTTCTTAACAACATATGCTATAAAATAACTTTTTTTCTAGTAAGTTTCCAGTAAATTTAAGAAAAACAAAGTGAATTCTAATAACTTGGTTATATAGTCCTTTAAAACCATTCCATGGACTCTGAATTGCTTCACCTGACTAATTCATAAGGGTATTTCCGAACCAATGAACCAGAAATTTTACTATACCCTGAGTCTCTAATTCAGATAATTTTTGTAAATAAAGGAACGTCAAGAAATGTTACTGTCAAAATGACAGGACAGTGGTACAAAACAATTTATCATAAAATTTAACACAACAAAAACAAGGAAACAACAAGATGAACAAGTAACACGATGATAATTACACAACAACACAACACAATTAACAAACACGCAGCGAAAAACTTCAACGGGGAAAAAAACGTATGAATTGAAAATACCACGGACTTGACGTACTGTCAAACGAAATTTGAAAATGTTAGGAACTCCTGCAGTGTTACCAGTATCATAAAATATTTCATACCCGAAAACCTCCACTTATTAATTACTTTGTTTAAAACCGAAAGATCTAAAAATAATAGTGATAATTTTTAAATTATTATTTCTAAAATCAGTACTTATCAGAAAAACTAACCTTATTTTCCGCCATTTTTTGGGAATTACCATTATGAAGATATTTTTTTGGTCTGTTATCACCTTTGTTTACAAAAATTATCTGAATTAGTGACTCAGGGTATATCTTAACCATATCCTAACACAATAGCCACCAATGTGCAACATGACTATAGATGGGCATATACCCGGTAAAAAGCCAGAGTTTGGTTAAATACCTATTTATACCCATTTTTACCTACCCATTTTTAATTTATACCGGGTAAAAATTAAATCAGTTTAAACTAATTATTGTATTTTTTAATAGATACTTTGACATACAGAATTTTATAATTTATTTTATTTGAGACCGTCGTCATCGTCGGGCATATACGTTATAGTGTTATAGCACTGTAACACGGACTAGAAAAAAAAGAACTTTTTTTTTTAGTTGTCACACAGTGCCAAAAGTACCTACTGAATTAATAGAGAGGTTTAGTCAAGTTTAGTATTCATCATCTGCCTAGCCTTTTCCCAACTATGTTGGGGTCGGCTTCCAGTCTAACCGGATGCAGCTGAATACCAGTATTTTACATGGAGCACTGGAAAAATGATGGCGTTAATAGTTCATAATACGTCCCCTGATAGGTTTCATTGGAATTATTGTATTGTGAAACGATAAATCTCAGTAATTTTCACTTATTTACTTGTTTTGAAATGTTTTCACGATATATATGTTACTTATCTACATATTCTTAAAGGTAGTGTGCAGCATTTAGTTAAAACATGTGCAGTCAGTACAGTACTCATTTGTTTTGGTTCTAAACAGTTGATTTTATTTAAAAATTTATGTTGAATAATGATTTAAAAGACATTTAACTTCGTTTTACTTGAAATCAATATTTTACCTTCAATTGTCAAGGTCAAAATTAAAATGATTGGTCGTAGTATTGATGACGAAGCCAATTAAATAATATAACGACATTATTCATTTTTTACCCGGTATTTTTTATTAATACCCGGTAAAAAAGGGTATTTTTTCTTTTTTACCTTTTCTTACCTTTCCTTCCAATTTATACCTTCCCAATTTATACCCACCCACCCATCTCTAAACATGACACATACTTCCCTTCCCCTAGCCTTAAGATACACACTACTGTCTAGTTTGGGGCTCACTGATAAATAATATTTTGTGGCCTATATAGGGTGACTGGTAATTAGTGACCGACAAACACATGATTGTACTCATCATAACAAACTACATTTACTATGGGACCAAATTCGAGTTCGCGAAAAAAAATCAGCTGTCCCATACATTCAAGTTCCCATAAGTCGTAAAATGTAGGAAGCAGCTGATTTATTTTTTTCTCGATTTCAGATTTGGTCCCATAGTAAAAGTTGTTTGTTATCATGAGTACAATTATGTGTTTAAGTATCGGTCACTAATTACCAGTCACCCTATATATAGGTAATATTTTAAGCGACTCATATTATCGTCTCAATCTACTGTTAAGGGAAAGCGACTGGGTAGCCCGCGAAAATAAAACTTTCTTACGTTTTTTGCAATTTACAAGTGAACATGTTTAAAAATAAAATCAGGGCTTTGTTAATCAATAAAGCCTATTATAGCATTGACTAATTTTGTAATGACAAAAATCTTAAAAATTGAATAACACTTATTCAATTTTTAAGAATTTTTAATCCAATGTTCTTTGACTTGTTATAAATGTTGCTTTTATTTATACTTATTAGATCGACATTAAATGTATTTTTGTAGAATTTTGCTAGGGACTTTGTTCTGTATCATTGAGAATGTTTGTAAAGTTTGTATTTTTAATTTGAATAGACGTTCTAACTTCGTTGATGGGTGAGGAACGTGGTTACTTATACTATAATGATTTATTTTGCTTATTTTTGTGTACCTACTGTGCAAATAATTTGACACAAATGTATTTTTGTAATGAAATAAATAACTTGAACTTACATATAGCTCTACAAGGTTATTTAGTCGCGTGGCCAAAATCGGAACTAACTCCGCCATCTTGTTTTTGAATACATTTCAAGTGACATTTCATAAAACAATTGCATAAATATTTATCAACAGCGCCCCCATTCCTGTCAACGTCATTCGAGCGCCAAAAGATCATTGTAGCACTGTTTAACCTTTTGTATGTAAAATGCGAACTGGGTGGGGATACCAAACATTTATCCAAAAACTAAATCCATATATGTTGTAATAGTGAAATAAATAGTTACGAAAAAGCCCCCGATTTATTTTGGTATTGCCTTAATGCATGAAGCGCCACAAAATAGGCCAGTTCGCGAGGTCAGTTCGTGCCAAACAAAGAAATAGAACAAATCAATAAACGGAACCTAATTATAACATACACGGTCGAACTTGTCTGGCAGTTTGAGTAAACATGGCAGTTCGGCTCAAATGCAAATAACACATAGATACTTATTTATTGATACTTATGGGAGATTCATAGTGATCTATGGGTTTGTTGAAGATTATTGAAGGGAATTGGGGTATGGTGCCATTTTGTCCGTATTACCGTAGTAGAAGAGATTATATTTATCCAAATGTGTGATCTCGGGAAAAAATGTCTTCCGTGTAGCGACATAAACGACGGATGTTTTGGATACTTACTTTTCAAGAGATAAGTTATGATTAAAATGGATAATATATGTTGCACACAGTATGTTTTAAACACAAAACCAGACTAAGGCTACTGAGAATTTCCAAATAGAAACAGCCAACTTTACGCACCCAAGATTTGGACATGTACCCCACGCTCTAGGTACGTTAGCGACCACTAGATCTAAAACAATTAATCAATTAACATAATTCAATTTAAACTTTAGAGGTATAAGGAACAGGGTGTAAAGTTCACTCATTCTCCATAGAAAAGGAAGGATCCTCCGAACGGACGCGTGTTGTGTCTGGTGAGCTACTGATCGAACGGTTGATGTCGAGATGTTATATGAGAGGGTGACTGGTAATTAGTGACCGATACTTTAACACATGATTGTACTCATGATAACAAACAACTTTTACTACCTATGGAGCCAAACCGCAAATCGCGAAAACGAATCTGTTGTTCACTACGTTTATGTTATCATAACTAGTCAAAATCTAGGGAATAATAATAAAAAATAATAAAAATCTTTATTGAAATAAATTTGAGTTACAAAACCTATGAAGCCTCTGAAACCCAAACTAGGTAAAAACCTGTATGTCAGATTTCAGCGCCTTCACCCAATTCATTACATTAAATTTTTATACCAACTAAGACTTTTAATGAACACGATAATTTTGAGCATGCAGGAATTACAGTAGAGATAGTACTTTAAGGTATTGAAAATGTAGTGTGAGAGTAGTGTGTGATCGTGGAGTGTGGATGTGTGTGTGGGTGTGTATGTGTATGTGTATGTGGGTATGTGTGTGTGGGTGTGTGAGGGTAAGTTCATCCTACCCCGTAAAATATTTTTCCGTTTCTTCGTAGAACAAAGAATGAATGAAGAGTAAGAAGCCAGTTCTTAACCTTGGACTTGCATTCATGAAAAGAGAGCGGGTAAATGTTTAAAATTTTATTAATTTTATTGTAAATGTGCACAGAAAGAAAACGCCAGTACGTGTTCTTTCGGAGACAAATACATTAGTAATAGTACGTTTGTTTCTTAATTTCTCTGGATCATACTGGGTAGACACATGCAGTTTGATAATAACCTGATAAGCAAAAAGCTGCCTTACCGTGAGAACTTGACACAGCTCATATAGCGTTCTAGTGGGGAATCTGTAGGGTTTAAATGTCATAGTTTTTAGCATGGATCGTTGAGCTCGCTCTAGTTTTATGATATGCGTTTTGCATGCACCTCCCCATAGCTGATTATTTTGTAATAATTATTACCAGTCACTCTATGTATATATGCCAGTCGGGCGGTAAATTCTGCTTGCGCGATGCAGGAATTGTGTGACGTCAGGTCTTTGATGCGTAGTTTGCTTGTGGCATTGTAGATGCCACCACAAAACTATGAAATAAAGTGTCTTTGAATTGTGCTACGAGTATTTATATTTTTTAAGACTCGTAACTTTACCCAAAAATGTTACGCAGTAACAGAAGGTACACAGAATAAACGAATTCACATAATGCTATATCATTCCAATACATACAAAGACACATAAGCCTCTAAAAATACATTCCTCTTTTGGAAAATCTTTTTATATTTCTCTTCTATTTTATAATAAAATAGTTACGAAGTCAAAACTGAACATTGAATATTTTTGTGTGCGAACGAGTCTGATGGCGAAATTGTTATTTATGCTACGAGTGCGGAAAATAACGAGTGTATAAGTCTATAAGAGGCGAAAATCATCTTACGCACGTGTATCATACAATGTTTTATTATGCATTGTGCGAGGAAATAAAAAAATATATATATATTGAAAAGTGGTTTGATTTAGTCGGTAAGATTTAGGTTGTTGGCATTTTGTGCTTCTTAAATAACAATTTCCGAGTTGAAATTAATTGATTCGACTTGAACTCGGCATTTTTAGCAGATTTACACAGATCCACTCCGAATTAAGCAAGAACAAGAATTATTATACATACTCGTACATGAGCGCTCAGCATATTTACTACTGCGCATGTGCAAATAGCTGCCACGTCGTATCACAGAAATGCACGAGCAAAATACAGGGTTATTGGTAAAACACCAACAACCTCTTAAGGGGTCATTGTACTCATCATTATAAACCACTTTTACTAAGGGACCAATACTGAAATCGCCTTAAAAAAATCAGCTGTTCAGTACATTTTGACGAATTATGCGAACATAAATGTACTGAACAGCTGATTTTTTTCGCGATTTCTGGTTTGGTCCCATAGTAAAAGTTGTTCATAATGATGAGTACAATGACCCCTTAAGAGGTTGTTTGTGTTTTACCAATAACCCTGTATACGTTCAGACAAACATATTTAACGAATATTTCAAATTAATTTATTGATTAAAATCTAAATCTAGAGTAATTCATAACGCGTTTAATGAAGTATTCGTTTTATTGTACGTTTTAAATGAATGATAATATGTACTTGACTAATTTGTAAAACTTTTCTCAAATACTTATTAAAAACTCTTTGCATCGGGCTGACGACGGAGTTAAAAATAAAAAAAATAAAACTGAAAGTAAAAAGCACTAGTGTGAAAAAGTGGCACTTTCCGCACAGTTTGGCTGCTTGGAAAAAGCTCTTTTTGAGCACATGCGTTCTAAATATAGTTTTTATATTTTTTTTGTCTGGATGTACTAGTTCCGGATTGGCGCAAAAACGGTTGAACTGATTTGAATGTTTGGTGCACAGTTAGTTATTATTTAACACATAGGGTACTTTTAATCCACCAATCCATAGAGTACATTTATGACATGCACGCGGGCGAAGCAGCGGGCTAAAGCTAGTCCTTGCTATTAATGTTGTCAGCGACTGAAAAATTTTTAGGTAAAACCAATGAAAAAATTTTTGTTTCTTTGTGAGTTCTGCAATAATTGGATTTGTGGAAAACTATTGATTACTTAAAAGGATCTTACCATAACACCAATATTTTTAATTTTCTATTTCATATTAATACTTCTGTAACTTAAGAAAAAACATTACGTTTTTAAATGGCGTATCAAAATCAAAATCAAAGTGAAAACGACTACACATTATAAGTTATTTTTAATAATCAACTAAATGACCAGGGGAACAAAGTGATTATGTAGCCAATTGCAGGCCTTTGCTTCTATGCTCGACCTGACTATTTAACGTAAACCCTCACGCCTGGATGCATCCATCCAATTAATTAACCAAGTATATTGGTGGTTTACCTTTGTATTTCACAGACAAGTCTTACAGTGTGCCCTCTGTTTTGGAAATGCTGAAGAGTAATTGTTTGGTTCCAGCTGACTGTGCTTTCATCACAAGTATACATGACCTCATGTCCTAAAACATAAGAGCTTGGGTTTCGGATTGTCTAGTGAAGCACACCAATGTGGTTAAACATAAGGGCTTGGGTTCCGGGTTGTCTAGCGAAGCGCACCAATGCAATGTGGTTAAAGTTTAGTAATACCAATAAAATCTTGAAGTTCCTTGTTGGCTAAACACCCTACATAAGATCACATCATGGCTGTATTCCACCTCTGCCTACTACGCTCACATGTTGCCAGTTTCCTATGTTTGTTCCTGAGTTATAATAGGGGGCGAACTTATTGTCTTTAAACCAGTATATTAATCCAGACTCTGGAGCTACTGATAAAAAACACTGGTTTGGGTCGTTAGGCCCGGCAAGGGTCTAACGACCCAAACCAGGACTTAACATATTAGGTTGGTGAAAAAGTCTTTTCGCATTATAGTATGTATGAACTTGTAATAAAATCTCTTTGGCTATACTATTTGTATCTGGCTGGTTTTGGTATCATTGAAAGCTTCAATTTTAAAGAACATAATTCCAAATTTAAATTAGGAAAATGTGTGATTTTCATTTGTTTTTCGGACCGTCAAGATGAGAAAATCTAATGAAGAAATTCGATACATTTTAAAACTTTACTACACAAAAGGTAAAAATGCAACGCAAGCCGCGAAAAAAAATTGCGATGTTTATGGACCTAGTGTAGTGTCTGTGAGAGAAGCACAAATTTGGTTTAAGCGTTTTCAATCCGGAAATTTTGATGTCAAAGATGCACATCGCTCTGGGGTCGCCCTATTACGGATAAAATGGATGCCATTTTTGAAAAAGTGGAGCAAGATCGGAATATCAGTAGTTACGACGTAGCTGAAGAACTGGAAATTGGCCACAAAACAGTTTTGGCGCATTTAAAAAAATACTGGGTACACAAAAAAGCTCGACATTTGGGTACCTCACGAGCTCACTGAAAGAAACCTAATGAACCGTGTACTCATTTGTGATTCTTTATTACGACGTAATGAAACCGAACCATTTTTGATGAAGCTGATAATTGGTGATGAAAAGTGGATCACGTATGACAAGAACGTGCGAAAAAGGTCGTGGTCAAAGGCCGGTCAGGCTTCACAGACTGTGGCGAAACCCGAGTTAACTCGCAACAAGGTGATGCTGTGTGTGTGGTGGGATTGGAAGGGCATTATTCATTATGAGCTGTTACCACCAGGCAGGACCATCGATTCTGAACTCTACTGCGAACAACTGATGAGATTAAAGCAAGAAGTTGAGTGAAAGCGGCCGGAATTAATCAACAGAAGGGGTGTGGTTTTTCATCATGATAACGCTAGACCTCACACATCTTTAGCCACTCAGCAAAAATTAAGAGAGTTTGGCTGGGAGGTGTTAATGCATCCGCCGTATAGTCTTGACCTTGCACCTTCAGATTTCCACCTGTTTCGGCCTCTTCAGAATTCTTTAGGCAGTGTCAGGTTAACATCACGAGAGGACTGCCAAAACCACTTGTCACGGTATTTTGACCAAAAGTCCCAAAATTTATATAGCAATGGGATCATGTCCCGACCTACAAGATGGCAAAAAGTTATCGAACAAAATGGTAACTACATACTTTAGTTAAATCTAAATAAACTATATTAAAAAAAACTTTTTAGCAAAAAATAAAACCGACTTCTAAAACAAAACACTACAAAGTGAAAAATAACTTTAATTTCGGAAGTCGATGTCTTTGGTTTTGTATTTTCGTTTTTTGCCACCGACTTCCGAAATTAAAGTTATTTTTCACTTTGTAGTGTTTTGTTTTAGAAGTCGGTTTTATTTTTTGCTAAAAAGTTTTTATTTTTCACTTTTTAGTTGTGGAACCTACCCCACACAAATTCGAATACATAATTGAGCACAATAATTGTAGATATAGCCATGTAAATAACAGTGATAGGAAGTTATTAAAACACCATCACAACATCCATATAAAATAAGTGGGAAATATACGCATTATTGAAGCTAACTCAAAAACTCCTCGAGCAAAGTTAATAAAATTTATATGGGACCACCTCGGAAGTATACCCTTTCAAACAAAAAAAGAATTTTCCAAATCGGTCCATCCGTCTTTGAGTAATCGCGTAACAAACATACAAAAAAAAAAAACATACAGACGAATTGATAACCTCCTCCTTTTGGAAGTCGGTTAAAAATGTTTTGAATTTTCTTAAAAAATGCGAAGAGACTTTTTCTCCAACCTATTATTTTAAAATAAACTAGCTTTTGCCCACGGCGTCACCCGCGTGGTTGACCACGTTTTATATTTTTCGTATTAAATTTACTTTTTCCGTTTTTTGACTGTTCCTTTGAAGTTTTCGTAATTTTATCCTAAACCACACCAGAATTGAGGCGAACAACAAAAAAAAAAATGTTCAAATCGGTCAAGCCACTTTAAATTTTTTGCGAGACTAACGCATGGCAATAGATTTTTTATATCTAATAGAAGAATATAGATAGATAGATAATTGAAGAACTAACTTTTGATGTATGCCATTTCACAGCTCTAAAATATGTAAGTATTTAGTAAGTTCCACATTACCAATAAACATAAAATGAACAGAGTATATTGTAATCCCAGCAATAAAACCTTCCACAAAAATAAAACAGCCAAGTCAACATAAATTCACACATAACAAAGCCAGCAGAGTCACAAATACCGAGTCCCAATAGGCGTTTCATTGGGCGTATCAGGCAAATACCGGGAATTTCATCCCAGTTATTTTATCCCCGGTATTTCATCCACGGACAGACCGGGTCCGGGTAAATAAACATTAGCATAAATCCAATATCAGCTTACTGCTCAGTCTCTGGACACCTGCCTTGCAAATTTCATAAAATTACTTGCCCTCGTATATTTGTTTGAAAACGGAATTTCTTTTCAGTTTGTTTTCAGGATCGCTTTTCAATTGTTTTTGGATCGCTTTTTAATAACGTGTTTGATATTAATTTTGGTAATTTCGGTGTTCAGATTTAGGGGGTAATCCTAACTAATCTTATAAAAATAGGTCTTTACCTATGAAGTTGCCGTTTTACAATACTGACCATTTGAAACGTAATTTATGTATGGCTGGCAATAAATTCTAAATTCAAATAAGTTTTATTTAACTTTAATTTCGGTAGTCGGTGTCTTGGGCTTTGTATTTTTTTTTTGCCACCAACTTCCGAAATTAAAATTATTTTTCACTTTGTAGTGTTTTGTTTTGCAAGTCGGTTTTATTTATTCCTAAAAAGTTTTATTTTCCACTTTTTAGTTACGGTACCTATACTACACAAATTCGAATACCACTACATGCTAGGTAAATAACTGTGATAGGAAGTTATTAAAACATCATCCACATAAACTAAGTGGGAAAAATACGCATTATTGAAGCTAACTCAAAAACTATCCGAGCAAAGTTAATAAATTTGTATGGGACCACCAAGGAGGTTCCATTAAAACAAAAAAAGAATTTTCGAAATCGGTTCGTCCGTCTTTGAGTAATCGCGTAACAAACATGAAAAAAAAAAACACAGACGAATTGAAAACCTTCTCCTTTTGAAGTCGGTTAAAATATGGAATTCTATTTTCAAATTCAGTCACTTGTTTATTGATTAGTGTTTTGTTTTTACTACATTTGTATCTTTTTCATCAATATGGACACGAAAAAAATATGAGTAATAATGGAATACGAGTTCCGTCGCGGTAGCAATGTCGCACAAACGCTTCGCAACATTAATTACGAGTACGGAGTGAACACTACAAACGAACGCACGACTCGTTATTGGTTTGAACGCTACCTACATGGAAATTTTGATCTAAAAAATGAACCCCAGAAACTAAAGTCAGCAACGTCGAATTGAAGGCGATAGTGGAAGCTGACGATACTCAATCTACGGCTGAGTCAGCAGCAGCTTTCAACGTTAGCAATGTGACTGTAACTTACTCCAATTTAATAACAAAATATTATATTATTATTTTAAACTCTTTTGAGTCACTTAGAGACTAAAATTATCTATTTAATGAGAAACGAAGTAGGGAGACGGCCCATGACGGGTTGAAGCAAGTAAAATATCCTATTTCTTATTTCAAATAACATAGCTCCACCAATCAGCTTTGTTTTTTATAGGATGCAAACTGCAGGTCATTAGGACAAATTCTAAGAAACTTAAGTAAGGTCCGATTTCTAGTCTCGGTTCACAATACCAGTGCTACATCTGGTCACCCTAAGGCCGTTGTCTCACCGCCGACGATGAACGAGTAGCGGGTAGAACTACCAACTGAAAACGAGTTGGCGAGCAGCAAGTGTGTAGTTCCGATAGTTTTGTCGCTGGGCTGTCAGCAAGTGTCCCAGTGCGACGGGCGATTACTCGCACCACTCGCTCGGGGTGGTTAGTCCCACAGGGGTTTCAGTCGGTAGGTGCATACCTACCTATCTACCTAGATAGGTACAATATGCGACGTTTATAAATAAACCCCATGGACAATAGACAGAGACTTACACATTATGTCTGTATGTATTGTCTGTGTTTTTTTTTTACCAATGGTTTAATTTGCCTTTTATTTTTGAGAACGTTTTTGAGAACATAGTTGAGATACACTGCTAGAATCATTGTCTAAATAACGTCATAAATGAAGTCAATTTCAGCCGGAAATACTGGGTCATCCGTTGATATAGGCCATTTGGGACAAATCTGAAACTTAAAGTTCTAAGGAAGCACGTCCTTTTATAAATTTTTGAATGCAATTTTTCTTAACTGTATAATCGACTATGTGGTTCCTAAGAACAAACTCTCTGTAATACACATGTGACTGTTCCTAAATTAATTAATTTACGTTTTTCCTAATTGTGTAGTTTCAGATTTGTCAAACCTGATCCATCTCAACGGATCTCTGTATAGTAACAAAGACTTATATCCTCAATCTATGTAGGTACATACTACGTAAAAATAAGAAGTTTATATAGCCTTTTTTCCTTTATCCGTAGCACAAGACGGTATATTCCAGGTATAAGCCGGGATTGGGGATTTGAAAGTGATTCCAAGTGTTACAGCCAAATATTGTGGGAGGAAAAAATATCTCTTAGGCCAGGAAAATACACTTTATTAGTCATTTGGGTATAAGGTATAGACGTGTAGGTATATCAAGGGACTGATGTCGAATTTCTATATCTTATCGATCGTTATTAATAAGAAGTAACATAGCACAGAGTATATGTAGTGCTTTTACCTTTAGATTGTCTTGGTTTTATTGTTATTAGTAATTAACTCTTTATTTATTTTACTTCGATGGTCCTAGTTTATCATTTGTGACTTCCAGTTACCGCTACATACTCGTATAAGCTGTATGTAAGTGACCACGCCCTATATGCCTGGAGGCTTTTATTTAGGTATAAAGTTCTGTTTACGTTTATAGTTTTATTTCTGCTTGAGTATAGTTTTCGATTTTTGTTTTTGTTGGTATAGGCGTGCTCTAACTGACTTGTGGCAAATAATTTAATTTAATGTTTAGTGTTGCGTAATGTACCTAAATTATTTTGCGTACTATTGTAAAGAATAAATTGTTTAGTGAACAGACAGCTGTTCTGCTGCGGAGTTTATTGCGCCACTTCTTCTTCTCAGCCTAGTTTGAATAAATGACTTTGATAAGTCGTTTATACACTCTTTTGCGAAAAAAAAAAACGTGCACCTAAGGAAATTTACGTTCTATGGTCGATTTGAGGTAATTAAATGAAATTTAATTGTTTGACGTAGTCTGCATATTTATAATCGTGTAAATTAATACGCGTGAAGTAAAATTCTAGCAATTAAAAAAAAAATCTATGAATTCTAAACAATAAGAAGTGGTCGGCAATAAAGACAAGTAGATTTTTTTACTTTTTTTAATTAAATAAAGTTACAAATGTAAAAATCTAATAATGAGTGTGACCTACTCATGCCAAAATCACAGCCCTTCTGGGCATGCTTTCCACGATGTTTTTAATAACGTTTCGAGGAATACGTTCCCACTCTTCTGCAATGACTCTTTTTAGCTCCCCGATGTTTTGTGCAGAAGGTTGCACTAATCTTACCCATCTCTTTAGAACATCCCAGATATGCTCAATTGGATTGAGGCCAGGACTACGTGCTGGCCAATCTAAACGACGGATCCCAACTTCTTGCATGTACGCTTCCACGTCGCCAGAACGGTATGGGCGAGCATTGTCGTCCATAAAAATGGAATCTTCCGCAAGTGCAGTCAATGCGGGTTGTGCATATGGAATTAGGACTTCCATTATATACCGGTGTGCATTTAATGTTCCATTTTCTATGAAAACTAACTCCGTGCGCTCCGTCGAATTAAATGCTGCCCAAAACGTAACGGAGCCTCTGCCATAAGGAGATTTCTTCGAAACACACTTCCGCATAGCGTTCCCGTGGTCTTCACAGCACTCGCCGGTGTCGGTCCTCTCCACTTAAAGACATTCTAGCTTCATCAGAAAACAATACTTTAGTCCAGTCCTCCAGAGTCCATAAAGCACAGTTTCGAGCAAACTGAAGTCGAGCAACACGGTGCTCATGGAGTTTTAAATAATTTTAGGGCCCCGAGCCGGGAGGTCCTAATATTGGCAGCCAAAAGCCTCCTCCTAACCGTCCACAAGCTAACTTCTACTCCTCTTACTTCTTCAAGGCTCTTCTTCAGGTCCACTCTTGACGCCTTACGATTCCGCAACGCCTGACTCACCAAAAAGCGGTCATCTCTTAGTTTTGTGCATCGTTTTCTTCCCAAACCGGGTCTTCTGTTGATCGAACCGGTGTCTTGATACCGTTGCCAAGTCCTCTGGACAGTTGAACGACTCACATTTAGCCGCTGAGATACGTATGTTTGCGAACGACCTTCTTCAAGTAGGGCTACAATTTTACCGGCCCTTATCGCTTTACTCATATCAAAAAGTGGTATTTAATGTAAAAAGAAGATTAAATATTGTTTAATTTGCAGAAAATATCCAAAAAGTTTTAAAATTTTAGTAATCAGTAAAAAAATCGTTTCAGCAATTCGCGCCATTTGTAAAGCAATTTTACAATAATCCGCAATAATGATTATTTTTCTTTTGTTAATTTCAAAATTTAAATCTGGAACGTAAAGAATCATGCCATGATGCTTCAAATAACATGCCAATACATCGTCAAATTAATAAAACCTCTTTCTTGTTCTTCGTCATTGAAGAAGAGAAAAGAATCTAAAGTACCCGTTTTTTTTTTTGCAAAAAAGTTTAAATAGGTATAGGTAAAGTTCACTCATCCTCCATAGGAAAGAGAGGATCCTCCGACCAGACGTGTGTTGTGTCTGGTGGGCTATTGCCCGAGAGCTGTTGTCGGGATGTTGTATCTATGCCAGTCACGCGGTAAACATTCCTTGAGCGATGCAGGACTTGTGTGACGTCAAGTCTATAATGCGTAGTTGGCATCTGGCGTTGTAGATGCCACCACATATTATTCAAAATTGTAACACAACACAGTTCACATACCATATCATTCATTTTAAGAGTACGAGTACAATGGCGTGGCAGCCTTATTCCATAAACCCTTATTCTCAAAGTTATGTGTATAAACAATGTTGTACAGTCACGAGCAATAATATGTATACACTTAGCCACTTTTAAAACTGATTTTCTTCTACTGTATTAATTATAATTTTGTGTTGTTACGAACATAGCGTTTTGGAATACATAGAATTATGAAATATGTCGGCCATCTCTAAATTGCTATCGCTATTCCACAATAAAATCGCTTTTGAATTTCTGTAAGTGTATACATATTCATGCTCGTGACTGTACACTACAAAATAGTGTTAATTTTCTAAAAGATAATTTTCTTTGTAGATTCTAGAGCTAAAATAACTTACTAATGATCTAATTGAGATAATAAATGATCGGCGGGATATAAAGTTAGAAAGATTCACAGTTATATTTCCATTCATAAACTTGACTCGTTCAATTCTATAATCCTCAGTGGAAATCATGCCTAGAGTTCAGGTGTCACATCTAAATATTAAGGTAACTTCGACAAACGTAGCGTCATGTACCTTTCTGTACCTTTTTCATCTTTCATTAGATACAGCGTGCATTTCTTTTTGGTTCGAGCGGAGGTACTGTGGGTTTTAAAAGTTTGTGGAACTGATTTGTTTCTTTAGAATAGACTGAACTGTAACTCGTTGGAAACCTGAGACAACTACCGTAGTTTTTTACCGGCTTGACAAAGCAATGAGATTCCTTTATTATGTGTAAGTTTGCTATGAATGTACTTATATTATATAGCGTGGCGGTTTAGTCACGTGCATCCGTTTAGGAGGTGATTCTAGACATATTTTTTAAATTTATTTATTTGAGATGGGTTTGCTCTTGACTCATCATACTAAACAACTTTCGCTATGAAACTCTATCCGATTCGTGAAAAAAAAAAAAACAAATGCCTATACAACAGTGGACTGACTATTTCGATGCATGTATGAAAAGTTTTTTTTTTTATCGAATCGGATATGATTTTTAGTTGTTAGTTGTTAGTTGAAGCCGAATAGTTTTCGACTTTTGATGAAAAATGTAAAAAAATACCCCCATCTCCGAAGTTTGCATACAAAAAAATCTGACATTATTCTGTGTCATAGAAGTTTATGTAAAGATTACAGGAAAAATAAAACGATGTCTCTAAATATAACACTTTTTTTATAGTACGGAACCCTCGGTGCGCGAGTCCGACTCGCTCTTGGCCGGTTTTTAGTTTTGTATTTTTATTTCTGCTTGAGTATAGTTTTAGATTTTTTTTTTTGGTATATTGGCGTGTGCTAGCTTACTTATAGCAAATAATTTGATTTAATGTTTTGTGTTGCGTAATGTACATAAATTATGATTTGCAGTGTTGTATAGAGTCAACTCCCCAGCTATAGCACTAGGAAGTGGTGAAGGGCGGCCGTTTTGGGGGACTGTATTATGTAATTTTAACGTTCGAAAAGTACTGATTCTTAGCCTAGTTTGAATACATGACTTTTGATTTTGATCGCGTTCAGTTTCATTGGTGAATTTCGCACTGTACGAGGTAATAAATACTTACTCAATTTTGTGACTACAGACGAAGATGCCTTTTTCAAATGTTACCTATTTCTAAAACGTTTTTGATATTCCATCAACAAAAACATTATTTTTCCGCACGCAAACCAATATTTTCAATCATCCCTAAATACCTTACAGAAAAAATATCACCAAACATTTTCCGTAACATTCCACCGACGTTTAAAGGAATTATACAAAATATATTAGCTGTAACAATGATGGATCATTGTTCTGATTAGTCCCTTCGGCGTCGGTGTAAAGATCCCTTCACACGGTCTGACTGCCGGGTAATCGGCACCGGGTACCCGGTGGTGACTGTATCTTTACAAAGCGCAAGTCCGATCCTGCATGGAGTATTGCAGTCACCTTTGGGATGGATCAGCTAAGTACCAACTAGCCGCGCTTGACTCGGTGGAACGCAGAGCTAAGAGGCTCATTGGCGACGTAAAACTGGTGGATGCCAAGCTTCATAGCTTGGCTCATCGCCGCAAGGTTGCCTGCTTGTCGGTCTTCTACAGATTGTACTTCGGAGAGTGTGCCCGAGAACTCCACGACCTCATTCCACCGGCCCCCTTCTACCACCGGACATCTAGACGCACTGCCAGTTACCATCCCTACCTGGTTGCTATTCCACCAATTCGCACTAAGCGCTTCCAAATGTCTTTTATAATGCGCACAGCAAAAGAGTGGAACTCACTACCTGCGTCTGTGTTTCCGAACGTATACAACCCTAATCTCTTCAAAGTGAGAGTGAACAGGCTTCTTCTGGGTAAGCTCACTCCATCGTCGACTTTGTCTCTGTCACCTCTGACCTAGACTAGAGTCAAGAGCAAACCCATCACAAATAAAAAATAAAAAAAATCTAAATATGTAATGGATACTTACCCATAGCCTTCACTTTACTTTCAAATGTAAGTCTGTAACCGCAAAAAAAAAGTGATAAAACTACAAATAAACGATTTTCGGACTTTTTCCTTTACTAGTGCTGTAAGACCTTACTTCTTGCCAAATTTTATGATTCTAGGTCAACGAGAAGTAGGAAGTACCCTATAGATTTTGATTTAAATGCGAGTATCAAAATATATCACATAAATGACCGTATTTATTTATTGCGGTTACTTAGGTCTTCGGTCACTTTGAGCTCTAAAAAAATCAAGCTTTTTTTTATTAATTATATTAATTTCAACTTGATACCTTTACGCGTTTCTGAGAAAAAGGGTCTTGACAGACCGACATACAGACAGACGGACAACAAAGTGATCCTATAAGGGTTATGTTTTTTCCTTATGTGGTACAGAACTCTAAAAACGATAAGGTTAGGTAGATGATGATGACTCACCCATACACTTCATCACCGGGTATTCGGTGCTGGCTACCCGGCAACCGGACCATGTGAATAGGCTTAAAGGTCCTTCATATACTCGTAAGTCCGGTCCGTACGTCAACTCACGGGAGCGTGACGGTATTTCCCTGCGGTGTCATTCGGTGCCATTTCATTTGGCTTGTTCTAAAATATGATATTAGGTTTTTTACTCTGTTATTTTTAGAAGACAGATGTTATGAAAGAATTTTCCAAAAATAGGTAGCTACATCCCATTTTACGTTAGTATGAATGTGATCATAATTTGTGTGCTAAGTGAAAGATTATCATAATATTTTGTCGTGATAGTTTCTAGCGGTAGTTTGTGAAGAGCGTTTATTTTTAGCATTAGATGTTTGCAGGCTTATTAAAACAAACATTCGGCAATAAACTGGTGAGTGGGAGAGTGAGTGAGTGAATTCTATAGTTCTACTAGCTTTTGCCAGTGGCTTCGCCCGCGTGCAGTTTGGAAATTAATCCACGAAAACGTACCACCGGAATAAAAAGTAGCCTATGTGCTATTTCAGACTATAATCTATCTCTGTGCTAAATTTCATCCCGTTCCGTTGAGCCGTTCTGGCGTGATTGAGCAACAAACATCCATCCATCCATCCATCTAAACTTTCGCATTTATAATATTAATAGGAAGTAGGATATATTCTATACCAGAATCAATTTTAACACAGAAACAATTTACTAATGATGACATCCCAAGTTTTTTTTTTTATAATTTGTATTTATTTCTAGATAAATTGATGAATACATTGCCTGCTGCTATAGTATCGAATTTACACTTACGTCAAACTATATAAAATACAAAATAAGTTATCAGGTACCTACCTCATAACGTCAATTTATTTTGACATTACTGACACTAACTCAGTTTCACCAACCCTAAGTGACACTTAAATAACTCCCTAAATAAAAGTGCACTATTGGATTTTCAGCACTAGGCGCAGCACCGAGAGCTGAAAATCCAACAGTGCAATAATATCAGGTTGGCGGAAAAATATTGCACAAGAAATTGTAAATTACTAGAATTTTCCGGAATATTTAGTATTGATCTGGGATACGTAAGAATATTGTAGAAGGTTCTCGAAGCTATCACATCAAGGGTATATAAAGGCGCGCTAGTGAGGATTTGGTTAGTTTGTGAAAATAATTAGTGAACATCAACTTCGAACGATCATGTTTTACGAGTGGCGTCAGGGACACTGATTTCCGAAGTAACATATTTTGATCAAGATACTAAGACACTGACCTACAAATTGCAAAAAAACGCAAGAAAATTTGAATTTCGCGGAATACCACTGCGCATTCACCTTAAACGAAGAGGAGACGTAAATTTCACAAGAAAACTCCTCTCTTATTTGGAACATTGCCCGATTTTTATGCAATTTTGTGCCGAAATGAATATGTAATTGAATTTCCGCAAGACTTTCGATGTAGGTAATCGACTTTTTTTAGAAGGTTCAGGAGACTGACTGTTTGTTGGTTTCCTTCAGATATTCATCATTCTACTCCTTTCAATCAATAAATCTGCCTAGCCTTTTCCCAACTATGTTGGTGTCGGCTTCCAGTCTTACCGGGTGCAACTGAATTTCCCACCAATCCAGTTACTGGGTAATACGATACCCTTTGGTAGGATTGTCAGACTTACGGGCTTCTGACGACCCGTAAAGACTGTCAAAGATCTACGAATGTCAGCCGGGACCAACGGCTTAACGTGCTTTCCGAGGCATGGAGGAATCTCGGCATCTAAAGATAGTCACGCTCCTACAGACCAACCGCGGCAAGCGTAGCTTAACCTGAAGGATCGACCTCGGCGGCTATTATTACTTATCTCTTAGCTCCTATCCTTAGCTGTATTTATTTGTGTCCGCAGCAGCAAGTCTTCTTCATCCATACATCTAACAGACGACATATCAATATTCACCCCTTTTCACACGATTCATCCATCGTTTCTTTCATCGACAAGACTTAGAAATTCTAGTATTGGAAAACATGAATAGGGAATTCACCTTTTACAATGCCCGTGGGAATAAAAGCCGTATTCAATTCTTCATCGGAAATCGCGCGGTGAAACCGTCCCGGTTAGTATGTAGGGTCCATTTACCGTGTTATTGTGTATTCCTCTCACGTCGGCTCGACGTTTTTCGTTCGTCTCGTTTCGTCTCGTCGGAACTTTCCTGTTTACCACAAATAACTGCTTTTGTTAATATTCCCGGCGGTTCTCTGATACTGTTGAAATTTCGTTTTTTGCCCTCCCAGTATTTGTTTGTTGGGTATTTTTGATGATTCCGAGTTTTGTTGTGTTTGCTTTTCAACTTGTTTTTTTAGGCTCACAATCAATACGGGTTCCATATTGGTATACGCCGATGAAATCTTTCATCTAAGCTACCTACAAAGATACTAATAATTTTTAACAGACTATACTGGAAAATTCCATTTCACGAAAACCTTTTGAATTAAATAGATTTATATAACTAGAGAAGCTAAATTCTGATCGTGCCAGACGTTCAGTTCCGACTTTCAATTAAAACTACTAAATTCAATTATTTGTTTCAGAACACGGCGCAACACAAATCAAAGGCGGCTACATGCTACGGTACAAACGTAAGTAACAAAATAAAGAACGATTTGAGAACCTCCTCCATTTTCCAGGTCCGTTAAATATCACAAAACACATTATCTACGACAAAAGAGCCATCTATGTCAATTCAAAGCGCGTAGCCCTTTCGTAGCAAATCCGTAGCACTCCCGTAGAGCTCTCGTAGCCCTTTCGTAGCAAATCCGTAGCACTCCATGTAGAGCTCTCGTAGTCCTGTCGTAGCAAATCCGTAGCACTCCCGTAGAGCTCTCGTAGCCCTTTCGTAGCAAATCCGTAGCACTCCCGTAGAGCTCTCGTAGCCCTTTCGTAGCAAATCTGTAGCGCTCTCGTATACCTGTCGTAGTATTTGTATGAATATAATATTCCAATTATATTCTAGATCTTCGATCACATTTAATAAAGTTAGAGACAAATTGTTTTTTGAAAACTTATAGGCATTCGTTCGTAATAAAAAAAGTAAATATAAAAATGATTACAAAGGTGAATGAACCTAACTAGAACAAAAAGTTCTAAAAATGAACTACCAACCTGTTTTTTTGCCCCTTTTTCGTGCCGTAACAACAAACTCATGGGTACGGAGGGTAGTCCCAACTTGTTTATAGTGATCTCGTAAAACTCTCTTGACAATAAACATCGTCACTCAATCATTTTCAAAAAAGCCGAGTCAATAATCTTGAATAATGTAGGTGACATAAAATAGGGCGTAGGATAGATAGGGTTGGTAACATTCCTTATTTACACTTCTTTATTTTTTTTTTTTTTTTTCACAGTCGTTACGGTTCGTCGGAAGCCTGAAAGTCTGACAACCAGTCTTATTTATTATTAGTATTACCCAGCAACTGGGTTGTGGAAATCACAAAGGCAGTCGCTCTAAATACAATACTGGTATTCAGCTGCATCCGGTTAGACTGGAAGCCGACCCCAAAAGGCTAGGCAGATGATGAACTGTGAAATTCCGTGTACCTAATAGGGATGATGACTAAAAAATGATTTTTTGTCCGTCATGTAGATTATTAAAATATATTGGACACGTATTTTTTCTTTTTCTACGTAATCAAAAGATTACAGCGATACATTGAGTTAAAATGTGGCATGACGTCACGTCTTCGTAGATTTTATACGTAGAAGTGACGTAGCGAGCCCCCACTCCCGAACTTTAATGCGAGTTATCTAAGTCATTTTTTATTAATATATTATAGCAAAAAATACGTATCTAATATTTTTTTATTATCTGACTGACGGACTAAATAGAATTTCTTTATTTTTACCCAGGCATCATCCCTATTCTGCAAACGAGTATTACCTACTGATATCATAAGATTAGTGTTATTGGGTTTTCCCATCAGGAATTTCTCAGTAGCAGGCCGGAGTCTGGATTTGTACCCGGGTGATGGCAATAGGCTCGCCACCTATTACATGGGACTTACACGTAACTAGCGCAATGTGGGCGTACTATAATGTAGGTACACCTCTGCCTAACCCTTCCGGGAATACAGATGTGATGTTATGTTAACATAAGATAAAGGTTCAAATCCTCAAAGATCAATCTGCTCAGTTTCTATTTAATAACCCTACAAAGGAGTTCGCCAGCCCCACGTTTAGGGTTCATTCTCATTCGTTCATAAAACAAAGTTCCTTTACGACACTTGGCGGAGGTTTATTTCAACTGTTATGGCGGAGGCAGTAACTCAAGTTTTATGGTATCGAGCTGGAGGAGTAGATCCAGTAATGTGGAGATGCGAAAAATATCTTTAGGAATAATTTATTAATAGCCTGTTTCACCACCTCCTGATAGGTTATTTCACACCTTTTGTGATAGATTATTTTATATGAATTTTATTCAATGTATGTGGTAGATAGTGCCGATGAGCACACTGTAGTTGAACTCCTACCGATTACTTCAATACAGGTCAAGTCGTTACAATAATGCACTTCTTCCACACGGTCATCTGATCCCAAACCAAGCAGGGCTTGTACTATGGAAACCAGATAACTGATATACTACATAATACTACTTTTTTTTTGTAAATACATACTTATATAGATAATTACAACTAGACTCAGAACAAACAGACATGTTCATGCACACAAATGTTTGTCCTGGATGGGAATCGAACCCACGACCTGCGACAATGTTTATTGTGTCTCAAACGGAGTATTTAGCAGCTCTGTGTAATGTGTAAATAATACTATATATAATAATATAAAACGTTTATTTTCTCGACACAAGTTATGTACATAGTGCTAATAGTTAACAATAGCGCACGAACAATAAGCTAACATTGTGAGAGACTCGTGCCTGAAGTAGGTTTATATAAAAACCTGTATTACAGGTCACCAGGGCCCTACCGCGGCTAGATGTAAATGTGAGTTGAGTATGTATATGTATGACTATAGTAGTGTGTGCAAGTACATATTAGTATATTTTACTAAAATTAGGACCTTAGTATTATTACTAGATACGGCGGTAGGGTTATTATTAATACTCTACGCTGACGTCGTGGTCGGGCTTGCGTGCTCCTGAGCTCTAGGTCCGTGCCGGTAGAGATTACTTTACCGAAATAGGTTTGGGATGAGGAGCCAGACCAAGAGAGATACATGAACCCGCAGGGCAACATGTGGCGAGCTGTTGGACAGTAGCGACCCCACGGACCCTATCCCCCAGGAGAAGTCTTGTTCTTCACCCCTAGATTGCCTTTATTGGCCGGCTGGAGTGAACACTGACGAGGAACGGAGCTCCCACCTCTTTCTTGCCTTTATTGGCCGGCTTGAGTGGAGATTCGCAAGAGCAAACGTGCTCGGAGGAAGGAAGTATTCCAGTAAGGTGCTGGTAGGGATCTTGACCGTACTTCCGGGATTGTCCTGATAGCCGTGGGATACCTCTCCTCTCCTCAAGCACCTCAGGAAGTGTTGCCCCCTTGTATTACGCTACGTCACTATGTGCTAGCGGCCGTTTCCGGGGGCCCATTATTGAGTGTGCAAGTCACCCCCTGCCATTTGATCCGTGTATAATATATAACATTGGTCAGGCAGGGGACATAGTTCTTCCATAGTTCAAGATACCCAATCTACTTTAGTCACCCAGACCCATAGCCCAATATGTTTTGTTTCCACGTATTTAAAATTATCTAAGGGGCCTCTGCGTGTTGGCTTCGGCCCCACATACGCCTTCTAAAGGTCCGGGACCCCGGGGTCCCGAGACATGTCAAAGACATTTTTAAAATAATAATAATAGCACTATAGTCCCACTGCAGGGCAGAGGCCTCTTCTCATACAGAGAAGAGCTTGCTCAAGATTTGTTGGCGATTTCAGACTTATATTAACTGTAAGTCCAGGTTGCCTCACCATGCGGAGGCGATCGGCGGTGACGATCACTCGCGTCCGGCCCTGGTACAGGCCATGGTGCGGAACGAGAGTGCATGGGAAGCCGTCACCTCCTACTGCGAAGCAGTAATGCTCGCGAAGGAGGAGGCTGAACGCGTGAGGGAGAGGCAATCTTTGCGCCCTCACGCCCCTAGTCGCCGCAGGAGACGCCCGCCGATTCCCGACCACCGTAGGCGCGGGCTTGCGGATGGCGAGCAACGGGTAGCTCGCCGTCCGGTAAGGACCAGGCCCGGGTCGACGGCGCGTTGTGTTCCACGCGCGCCTCAAAGAGATATCAGCACTAGCTGAAGGGGTCCGCTAGGGCCAATGCCCGCTAGGGTTACGGGTTGTTCGAATGAGTTACCATGGCCCTGGCACAGGCAACTGAAGGAACACGGGTGGGTTTTAGTCAGTAAAAGTCTGACACGCCCTCCCGCTCCACCCAGAGCGGGAGAAGTTATTTGATGATTTCCCATCCACAAAAAAAAAAAGGTTGCCTCACCATGTATTTATTCACCGATGTCAGTAAAGTCTATGCTAAACTCAGAAAGTACATATGAATTGAAAAAATCACAGCGGTACTTGCCCGGATTTGAACCCACAACCTCGTGTATGAGAGGCGTGGTCTTCACCACTGGGCCATCTCATGTTTTTAATGTAAAATTAAATTGCAAACCATAAACAGGCAACATTGAACTGTTCATAGACTACCAAATTTTATAGCTGGTACAGTTGCCGGCACGTAACTTGGCAAGGTTTTGGCGTAGTGGGGGTAAGTTCGCTCATGCTACACTTAGTGCATCAAAAAAATGGTCACTTTAATTCCTTGTAATTATTCTATGGTTATTGCCATTTTTTTTTTAAACATAACTGCTTAGAAAAAGTTAAAAAAGGAGAGGAATTCGTAAAGTATATTAGGAGTAATAAATAAAATATGTACAGTAAACGCTCAAAAGTCCATAAGCGTGCTAAGGATTACATTGCTATGAACTGTGCGTGTGCCTGTGTGAGCGATGTCTCACTCAACATTCCGCAGATAACACACACTAATGAATTGTCGCATGTCGTCGTACTACGCGAAATAACATTATATTTATGTTGCATTTAGAATACGCGTCATAGTGGCGACGTGTTCTTACCATTGCATTGCTAAAATTCGCATAAACATAACATGTGCTGGTAGCTGTTTGGGCTAAGCAATGGTTTCACGATCAATGAAATCTGAGTTCGAATCTTAATCACAATGTGGGACTGTTTTTTGTTTCTTTGGAACCATAATAATATATTTGTACTATTTTAAGCAAAAACTTGTTAGATGTTTTAAATGTTCATTTATTATTTATTTTTATAAGAAGTTAAATATTAGTTATTGTATTATTATTTAACTATTTATGTGATTTTTAATTTATCTTTTCGGTGTTGGAAGGTTGAAATAAAAAAGTCGTGCTGAATGGTAACAAAAATGTTCATTCGTTTTATTTACTTATTTATAAAATTAACAAACTTTAGAGAATTGTGACGTTACATTCCTACTAGATAAAAGAAGTTTTTTTGGAACCGTTCATAGGATTTTTTGTTGTATACCCACTTAGTCAATTCATAATAACATAACAAAGAAAGGATATTCTAATAACACATATATAATTGTCAATACCCAGATATGGGTATCTGGGTCAGCAAAGTTTATTCAAAACTAGTCTATGATTTAGACGTTATGAACATGTTTTTTTAATGTAACGTCACTATGAATGTATCGAGGTTATAGCTTAAGTGTTCATTTTCTTGACGAAAAGAAGATTGAAACTAAACCTCAATTTAAGATCATTAAATAATTACGGATATGTCAATATTACTAAATATTCAGCTACACCGTCTAATTAAAAAAAAAAAATCTAGGTATTAATATTTTGTATAACCCCCATTATTTTCAATACAGTCAAGTAGACGTTTGCGCATGGACCCTACAATATTACCACATATTTCGGTTCCTCTTAAATTTTCCCATACCTCCATGCAATGGATTTTTAATTGTTCTATACACCTTTCATCCCGTGACTCCCACCTTTGGACCATCAAACCCCATAGATTTTCTATGGGGTTGAGATCGGGTGATCGCGCTGGCCATGGAACAACAATTATCTCCGGGTGATTTTGAAACCACTCACGCACACTGCTCGCCCGGTGAATAGGACAATTGTCCTGCACAAATGTTATTTGTGTCAACTCATCAGCTGGGTAAATGTTGCGCACAGTAGGTAACATGACATCGTCTAATACTTCTACATAAGTAGAACTGTTGGCGCGTGGAGGAATAAAAGCCAGTTCTCCTGGCCCTGCTGCACTCATCCATCCCCACATATTAATCGTAATTCGACCTGAGTCTGTATTAGGAATTACGTTTTTATCACACCAGCGAGTGTTATCCTTGCGCCATAAATGAAGCCTACCCTTTTGACTAGACTTAAATGTCTTTTCATCTGAAAATATGGTAGTATTCCAGTCAAAATCTAAATAATCCCGTGCGAAACGTAATCGTTCTTGTTTATGTCTTTCTGTCAAGAAGGGCTTTTTAGCTGGTCTTCTATGATGCAAGCCTTCAGCGTGGAGAGCACGGCGAACAGTTTGCAATGAGGTATCGAATAATTCCGCAAAGTGTCTCGTTGGTTTGAAACCATTTGATTCATACTCGCCCACCATATGAATTCGCTGCGCCTCGCTAATAAGCGACGGCCTTCCACTTCGCTGTCGACTAGCAAGGCTACCCTCTTCTTCATATCTTTTGATCCAGAGACTTACAGTATTCCTCTAAAACAAAAATAAAGTAATATTAGGCAGCTATAACAAAATACTAAAGAGACTCAACTTTTATATACTATAGATATTATATATATATATATATATATATATATATATATATATATATATAATATCTATAGTATATAAAAGTTGAGTCTTTGTTGATTGTTGTTGTTTGAGTTGATTTAATATAATAAAATACAAAATACTCTGCATTTAAAAATCCAATAATAAACACAAATTATTTATTTTATAGACCTCATGATGGATTTAAAAAACAATAAAAAGAATTAATCCATATGTCACCAAATAATCTTAGGTATAAATTTCAAATAAAAGATACAATTCAATACTCACATTCAGTCCAGTTTCATTAGATATTTGTGTTCTATTAAGACCACTTTTATGCAGCGCAATAATAGTCGCCCTCGTCTCAATATTAATATTTGCCTGCATTTTGAGAATAACTGCTAACCGCTATCTATTAAACCACACGTCACTAACCAACAACTACAACCAACCGACAACGTTCATTCGGATCAAGTTAAATATTCCTAAAACTCATGTCTACCTCACAGAAATCGAAATTATTTATTTAGTTTTCTATGATCTACCTTTCTAACTTTACGAAATGAGTGACCAAGCGAACAAGATAAAGAATATTATATTTCTGTCCCATTACTTCCAATCAAGTAAAAACTTACAAAAAGTCA
Source organism: Dicycla oo (assembly GCA_948252095.1). Lineage (NCBI taxonomy): Eukaryota > Metazoa > Arthropoda > Insecta > Lepidoptera > Noctuidae > Dicycla > Dicycla oo. The sequence goes on along the minus strand of OX411721.1, from coordinate 6,705,852 downwards.
AGTACTGCGTGAGATTTGAACTCACGGCTCACTGATTCACGCATCTATCTGCACGCGCTTAACCGCTAGGTCATCTGTACACATGTTATAACTTTGAAATTATGAACTACAATCAGTTGTTGACGACAATAATTATGCATGTTTATATTCTTGGAAATAGAAGGTCTTAAGTCAAACTAAACGCCAAGCTATAGCTTTGTGAGTTTGCTTATCGACTTTTGGTCGCGACTGTACAGCAATTATTGATTAAGAAATTTATTATAAAACAAAATATTGTAACAGTCGTTAACGATCATATGGCGTCGTCGTCACTATCGCTTTGTAAAAGTGTTACCTCTGGCATGAAATCAATGTTAGAAAATAAATATTATGATAGAATGTTAGAGAATAGATAGAATTACGTAAAGTAGTATTTGTTTGTGGCATTACAGTTAAATTTAAAAATTCAAACAAAACTATAACAAGAACTTGTAACAAAGACTCAACAAAAACAAGTGGTACAATTTTAGTGCACGCAAGTGTACTTGGGAGCGAACGGAACATGGATACGTTGCGAGAGACAAGGGTCGACTGACCAACCAATCGCGCGCTCGGAACGATGCTACCTCGTTCCTTGCGTCTCTCTTGCCTAGTTACGCGCCGGGGACTGTAAAACCTGTATTTTTTACAAAAAAATATTCTTATTCAGTAACAAGCTTTTCCCGCGGCTTCGCCAGCGTGGAGGTTGGTAATCATCCCATGAGAACGTACTACCGATATAAAAAGTATTCTATGTCCTAATCCAGGCCATGGTCTACCATGTGTCAAATTTCATTCAAATCCGTTCAGCTGTTTGGATGTAGTCGGCAAAGTGTTGATTGCTAAACAATATTAAAAACATAATTTATTAATAATAAAAACTTACTCATTTAAAGTAATTTTTACTGTTTCATGATGTATTGTTTCTACAGTTCTGCTCTAAAAACGTTTAGCTGCAATTACTATTGGCTTACACCCAACAACCGGCAACACAAACGCTCTCAATTGCTATTGCAAATCACTCTCATTGTGTCAGTATTACATCACCACAAAACCTTTTATTTAATTCAAATGTTCTTAGGTTTTTTACAATTTGCACGTCAGTATTAGGTTGTATGTTTATTAAAGTATGATTTGCGACCGTAACTGTATATGTATTTACAAAATTATAATCATTGGAATCAGTAATACAAGTTCTTAAGTTAGTATAATCCTCAAATGTCAAGATTTCACGAACTAGACATTTAATACGATTACCTGCTCTTATAGAGTTATATTGATGACTTTATCATTACGAGTATGATTCTGTAAACACATACTTGTTATGGTCGCGAATCATATTTTGATCACATACAATCTGACTCTGACTTGCAAATTGCAAGAAACTAATGCAAATTTGAATTTCGCCATAACAGAATTGAGTTACTTCTCACGTCTGCCCTGTACTACCACCTGGCGGGAAATTGCCGAATGTCAGTAAAAACGCCAGCTTGCAAGCCAGTTACTCGACTATTAAGAAGCTGTAGAGTTATGATCAACCCTCCCTTGCGTGACAGAGATAGAACGATAAGCAAAAGAGACGGGTACTCTTAGTGACGTCAGTCTGATGTGATAGGGACAAGAGAGGATTAGTATGCGCACTAGAATCTGAATGCGTCTAAAGTTTGAATGTCAAGATAGTTTGAATTGCCCCTTTATGAGTATTCTATCAGTGACTTTTATGCAGGAGTCGTAAAATTAAATTAATGTATTTTAGTTCTTGCAACACCGAGGACAATTTTGGCTAGCGAGTTTTGTTGAGTAATAAGTTGGTCAATAAAATTATTAGTTTAGCAATTATGATCCAATGCATTCAACTTTTAGGAGCGGTGTTATTTGTGATTAAATTATTATTCAGCTAATAGAGTTTTCGATGATTTTTTTTTTAGTGAAAATTCGGAGTTTGAATAAATTAAGCTAGACTGAAGCTCATATAAAATACTTTTGCCAGTAAGTTTTATTGTATGCTTAGATTAATAATATGTGTTATCTTGTTTCAGGAAAATACCTATGGAACTCCTGGTCAGAGGAATGGGTGGTTCTGTATGATGACTCAACTATGGCATGGTTCAAGGTAAGCACATGTAATAATCTAATAATGCATCTTTAGTAATTTACTAGCTGTTGTCAGCGGATGAATAGTAGTCTATGTGCCTCTCCAGGTCATGGTCTACCCATGTGCCAAATTTCATCTCAATCCGTTCAGCCGTTTTAGCGTGAAAGCGTAATCAACCAACAAACAAACAGTTTCCATTTATAATAAGTATTAACTAGGATAGTTAGGAGGATAAAAAACCAGTCTAGCGACACTGTAGACTCACAAAATGTATTAGGTACTTAAATAAAAAAATAAAATAAAAAAAACTCTTTTTAACATACCACTTAAGTTTCTATGATAATATAATTCAATCATGATTCGGAAGACAAGTGGCGCCATCTATTATCATAATAACGTTATTGTTATTTTCCTCGGGAACAATATTTTTTTCGGGATGAAAGTTACCTTATGTCCGTTTCTGTACACCTGACAACGTAAATGCAAAATTTCAGGATAATGGGTTCAGTGGTTTAGGCGTGAAAAGGTAACAAACAAACAAACAAACTTACTTTTGCATTTATAATATTAAGTTAGGATTTGTACACGATAGAGCCGAAGTTCGTATTGAATTTTAAAAAAACAGTTTTAATCTTGTCTTGATGTCGGATAATATCCCACGGGATCTTACTACCGGGTTAAAAGTACCCTTAATCCAGGTTATAAACTAGTAGTTCCGCGAACAGTAGATCTCACGAGCTCAAACTTTTTTACAACAAATAATATACCACTAAAGTTATTTAAAACGGGATATTTATCATGTTTGACATTTATATTTTTTTTTCTCATCAGATCTTCACCATTTTTTTAATGAGACCAACTTGAAAGTTACTACGTCTCAAATAAAAAAGAAATTGGATCTCATAAGGCGGAGATATCCAGTAGCCCCTTTTTGTTTCTTTTTGGAATCAAAAATCCCAGACGTCAAAAAATAAATAAATAAATAAAGTCGTAAAACCTGTATACCAAGTTTCGTCCACATCAGTTGTAAAATACTACCTGTAGGAGGAGGAGTACCAACAAACTGGCAGACGAAAGCAAAGCATTTTGCCAGACTTGAAGCAGAGACGTTTCTCTTGCATCGCTCACACTGTCAACTATATGGGTGCCGAATTTTATACGAATCCGTTCAGCCGTTTTTACGCCAATCCAGAACAAGACAAACGGACAACAATTCTAAAAACTATATTTCCGGCATCAGACTCGTTTCCTCAGCTCGTAGCAATTACTTTTTTATTTTCAAAAATATATACAGATTAAACTTTGTTAATATTTCGTCTATACTAATATTATAAAGAGAGAAGATTTTTTTTTTGTTTGTACCGAATAAGCCATTTTTCATCAACAGAAAGCTATTTAATTATCAGGAAGTAACATAAGCTATAATTTATTAAAAAAAAAAAATAGATATCTTCTACCCGCGCAGCTCAGACGCGTCGGAAAGAAATATGTCTGTAACCTTACAAAAAGTACTAGGATTGCATGAATTTAAGATAGTAAATATCAATTCAAGACACGACAAGTTGTGCACAATTTCTGAGCAGTAAACCAACAAAAAGTACTAGGCGTGCATATGAAATAACGATAATATTTGAATCATTAGTATTATGCTTCTAATAAGTAGAATTTAGATGAAATTTGGCACGCAGGTAGTTTATAACATGGGTTAACATATAAAATACTTTTTATCCCGGGTAGTAAGAAAGAAAGAAAAATATGTTTATTTGTCACAGAAACATGTGCATACAAAAATATAATTAACTCGAGTTTTAAAAGAAAAATACAAAAATCACGAGACACAAATCACGAGCACAAAACAAAAGCTGCTGGCACGCCATGACTGTGACAAGAAGGCTTCCACTCAGCATGATGCTGTGCTATGGGGGGCCCACAGCACAGCGCTGTTTTTCAGTGGTCACCCGAAAAAGACGTAGGCACGGAAACCAAGTCAGGTTAAATGATCAGCCGGTCTATTCTGTACAAACCTCACCGTAAAAACGTAGGTGAAGTGAGGTTGAAGTGTAGGTACTATCATTCCACCTGATGCTAGGGATTGACACTATTGACAGATCACTCCACGCTCACCTCACCTAAGTTTTCACTGTGATATTTGTACAGAATAGCATTGCTGTACATGAATTAGCAAATAAATAAATAAAATAAAACAAATAGTACTTAGAATATTATAACGCTATTATTCTTACAAAGCTTAAACTAAACATATATAAATATATAATTAAACCAAACATATATAAATATACATAAATAACACAAATTATAGATAAACATAAAAAAAAATGAATCTGCAGGCATCACCGTGCGTTGGGCACGCCACAATTGCGGCGATAAGTCCCCTCTTTGAGGAGTGGTTGGAGAGGCGTCATGGCACCCTCACCTTCCGCCTGACGCAGGTCCTCACCGGACACGGTTGCTTCGGGAGGTTCCTGTTCCGGATAAGGCGGGAGGAAACGCCCGGGTGTTACCACTGTGTGGATCGCCCGGAGGACACGGTGGAGCATACGGTGGAGGTCTGCCCGGCTTGGGCAGAGCACCGCCGCGTCCTCGCGGAGGCGATCGGCGGCGGCGATCTCTCGCGTCCGGCCCTGGTACAGGCCATGGTACGGAGCGAGAGTGCATGGGAAGCCGTCACCTCCTTCTGCGAAGCTGTAATGCTCGCGAAGGAGGAGGCTGAACGCGTGAGGGAGAGGCAATCTTTGCGCCCTCACGCCCCTAGTCGCCGTAGGAGACGCCCTGGGCGTCGGGAATCAATAGCCGATTCCCGGCCACCGTAGGCGCGGGCTTGCGGATGGCGAGCAACGGGTAGCTCGCCGTCCGGTAAGGACCAGGCTCGGGTCGAGGGCGCGTTGTGTTCCACGCGCGCCTCAAAGAGATGTCAGCACCAGCTGAAGGGGTCCGCTAGGGCCGATGGCCGCCAGGGTTGCGGGTTGTTCGAAAGAGTTACCGTGGCCCTGGCACAGGCAACTGAAGGAACACGGGTGGGTTTTAGTCAGTAGAAGTCTGACACGCCCTCCCGCTCCACCCAGAGCGGGAGAAGTTATTTAATGATTTCACATCCAAAAAAAAAAAAAAAAGGCATCACCGTGCGTGCCTAAAGTACGTGTCCGTGGGTTAATTTCCGACTTCCACGCGGGCGATGCCACTGGCAAAATCTAGTTATATATAGTATAAATGAAATGCTGTCATCATCAATGAAATCACTTGAGAACGGCCGGACCGATTTGGTTATTTTTTGTCTTAAAATGTTCCTATTATCCGAATTAAGTTTTTATGGAAGAAAAAATTGCAAGAGTTTCCTGGAACCGGTCCGTTTTTCTATGGGATTATTGTTTGGACAGGACTACGTTTGTCGGGTCAGCAAGTTATGGTAGGCCAGGGTAGCCCACGAAATTCAAATTTTCTTATATTTTTTTGTAATTTGCAAGTCAGTATTAAATTGTATGTTAAATAAAGTATGATTTGCGGCCGTAAACAGGTATGTAAGTATTTACAGAATTATAATCATTTACGTCTATTTGAGAGCAGGTAATCCTATTGAATGACTATTTCATGAAATCTTGACATTTGAGGATTATAATATACTAACCTATGAGGGCTGTTTCTTTTTGTCACCTCACTCGCTCACACGTGACCAAATGTTTAAGAATTTTAAATGAAAAGATGCTTTTTTGAAAAATCTAATCAATTACCAAACTAATAAATAATATTAATTTAATAGGTAATTATTAAAAACACATTTTTATTGTGTCCTGTATTTCAAAAACAGATCACTCCACGCTCACTTTTTGAGCTGATTTCATTAGATGACAGAATAAAATGTGTTCTTAATAATTACCTATTAAATTAGTATTATTTACTAGCTCGATAATTGATAACATTTTATAAAAAGGCATCCTTTCATTGAATAATCTTAAAAATTTGGTCCCGTGTGAGCGAGAGAGGTGACAAAATGTGACAGCCCTCTTAAGGAGTTGTATTACTACTACGATTCTAATGATTATAATTCTAAAAAAAACATATGTGTTACAATCGCGATTCTTAATTTAATCAACATACAACCCCTAATACTGACTTGCAAATTGCAAAAACATAAGAAAGAACTTCTCAGGCTACCCTGGCGCTTCTCCCTTTAGAACAAAAAAAAAAACATGTTGACTGTGTAAACACCGCTGTGGAATAAAATTGTATTCTAGCAAATACTTGGCTATAAAATCAAATGCATTTTCTATGCATTAAATAAATTACTCGGACTACCGAGTAATTTTCCAGAATCCCTGTAAATGTGGATCGGAATTGAAAACAACTTTACTTAACTACCTCAGTAGTATAAAGAAAACCACGTTTCCTGTTCTGTAGACTGTATTATAACATCAATATGTTATTATAATAAGAACAATTTCGACTACGCTTAACCACGTCTTATTAGGTCGACCGCTCACTGCGAACTGCCTGCGCGACCGAATGAGCGTTCGTCTTGGCTTCCGCCTTTTTTCCCCACTATTCGCTATTCAACGGCATGGCAGTTGGCTGTGTTGCCAATTAAATTCCAGAACATAGTATTATACAATAAATCATGACATTCGGCCATCCGACTACGTGCTATTCCCGGAGCACAACTCTCGCTTTAACTTAAACACGTTAATGCGGAAACTAGTTGTCCGTTCCAAAACTAGGTCATCATGGAGATGGACAAGAAACTCCATGGCAGCTTGTTTTTAAATTATTTTATCAACACATTTTTACACTAGCATGCATTATTATTATCACATCATTTCTCAAAGTAATAGCAACTTGTCATGTTAAGAGTCAGAACATGAATATTCATTAACCCGATTTAACACCTAACTCATTACAGCACATACAGAAAATAAACATCAGCAATAAATAAGAAATATGATCAAATTACGTTAAGGGGGAAGCGCCAGGGTAGCCCGCGAAACTCAAACCCTTCACGCCTTCTGCAACCTACAAGTCGGCATCATATTGTACGTTGATCAAATTGTAATTTGCGGTCGTTACAAGTATCTATTTACACAATTAGAATCAATAAAGTGATCAATACTTTAAGACCAGGTAATCCCAAAAAATGACTATTTCACGAAATAACTAACTTAAGGAGCTGTATTACTGATTCTATTGTATATAATTCCGCAAAAACATATTTGTTACGTCCGCAAATCACACTCTATTCAACATAAAACTTAACACCGACCAAAAAACGCAAGAAAATCTGAACCTCGCGGGCCACCCCGACTCTACTGCGAACAACTGATGAGGTTAAAGCAAGAAGTTGAGAGAAAGCGGCCGGAATTAATCAACAGAAGGGGTGTGGTTTTTCATCATGATAACGCTAGACCTCACACATCTTTAGCCACTCAGCAAAAATCAAGAGAGTTTGGCTGGGAGGTGTTAATGCATCCGCCGTATAGTCCTTCAGATTTCCACCTGTTTCGGTCTCTTCACAATTCTTTAGGCAGTGTCAGATTAACATCACGAGAGGACTGCCAAAACCACTTGTCGCGGTATTTTGACCAGAAGTCCCAAAATTTCTATAGCAATGGGATCATGTCCCTACCTACAAGATGGCAAAAAGTTATCGAACAAAATGGTACCTACATACTTTAGTTAAATGTAAATAAACTATATTAAAAAAATGTTTTGAATTTTCTTAAAAAATGCGAAGAAACTTTTTCCCCAACCTATTATATATAGCTGCTCCGAAAATTCAGTGAGCGGAATAGACTGTTGAAATACCCATTAAACGGATTGTTCAAAATCCTGTAGCGAAATTCTCAACTAACACATTTTTTAAACTTATTTGGTTTCCAAGTTGTCCAATGCAATGATCTATCAAGGTGTAGCCTTGACCAAGATTACCACGTGCACTGGCTCAACTTTTATATATATAACTTATTTTGTAATTAATCCAAGGCAATGATAACCTTATCGAGGAGTAGTCCAGAGCGAAGGTACCACGTGCATCGGACCAATTAGGTATTATTAACTATGATTTGTACATTAATAATCTTAGGTGATACGCTATGATGATTGCTACAGAATCATGAAACTACATAATATCCACACTCACCGCTCAGTAAAAAGAACAAGCATATTACTCCTTTATTTGAGCGGACTACAACCCATCAAAAATACTGACGAAGGGTAGCCTCGCCCAAGCATTTAAGAGAAAAGTATAGTGCATTCTTAGACCCGACAACACTATCAGGGAGTACCCTGATCAAGTCTTATCGGATCCAATGTAGAATAAGATGGCAATATTTTGCTATTAAATCATTATTCCAAATTTAACATTAACCAAGCATGAAAATCATTTTACCCTGCTTTAAAAAGAACAAGCATATTACTCCTTTATTTAAGCGCACTACAACCCATCAAAAATACTGACGAAGGGTAGCCTCGCCCAAGCATTTAAGAGAAAAGTATAGTGCACTCTTAGACCCGACAACACTACCAGGTCCTGATCAAGTCTTATCGGATCCAATGTAGAATAAGATGCCAATGTTTTGCTTTTAAATGAATTATTCTAAATTATAGATTATGTACCAAATAACCACACAAGCTCTGTTAGTCTATGAGTTTATAGCCATTAAAATAAAATGTTATTTAGTTTGTACATACCTTCAAATAATTCATAACGACGCGGTGGGCTCGTACATCCCACTTCCGAATTATAAAGAAAACCACTTTACCTGTTCTGTAGACTGTATTATAATATCAATATGTTATTATAATAAGAACAACTTCCACTATGTTTAACCACGTCTTATTAGGTCGACCGCTCACTGCGAACTGCCTGCGCGACCAACTGAGCGTTCGTCTCGGCTTCCGCCTTTTTTCCCCACTATTCGCTATTCAACGGCATGGCAGTTGGCTGTGTTGCCAATTAAATTCCAGAACATAGTATTATACAATAAATCATGACAGTAGGTAGGTATTGAAAACTTGGCGTATCGACAGGAACTAATTAAAATTGGCGAGTGAGGTACCTACATTTCTGCTTTTCATTAATATATGTACGTATCGCGGGAGGAACATGGAATGGTTTTTTTTTCATGTGGTTGTATGTTATGTTTCTGTGATATTGGTTACACATGTTAATTACTTACATAATATTTAAAATGCGTGAACATAATTATTAAAGAATGAATAAAAAACTGGCCAAGTGCGTGTTGGACCACGGACAATGAAGGGTTCCGTAGTTGGGATGAATTTATCCTAAGAACAAACTTAACATTGTAGTTGAAAAACATGTTCGCCCATACATTCCAACTGCAAAAGTAAGTTTGTACACACAATATTAAGAGATTTACCATGTTATTTAAAGACCATAGACTTCTTATAGGTTTTCCTGTAAAACCAATAATAAGAATACCTACAGGTATAGAACTGTTTTCTATATTTTTTTCATAGGCTCAGTACCTTTGGAGATAAGGAGGGAATGGTCCATTTTCATCTATTTTCCTTAATAACATTAAAACAATAAAACAATATTTGAGATTCTCACAGTAAACCCTTTCATTTGATATGTCACACAGTACAGTATGCAAAACATTTTTTTAAATTTTCTTATTTGCCCCCAAAAGTGACCCCCATATTCAAAATTCCTTTATTTATGTTACACGACCGTGTTTGGGTCACAGAAATGTATATTATGCATACCAAATTTCAACTTAATCAGTCCATTAGATTTGGAGCAAATTGGCTGTGACTGACGGACAGACAGACAAGACAGACAGACACACAAGTGATCCTATAAGGGTTCCGTTTTTTCTTTTGAGTTACGTAACCCTAAAAACGCAATATAGAATCTACCACTGTATCGGTACTGTATAGGACTAGAGAAAAATAATATCAATTAGTCCATCCTCTTTAGAAAATCACAGACAAGTGTCAAAAATTTAGATTTCGAAACTTACAAGTTCCCTACTGAAACGGGCGTGCTTGTTTGGGACACTGTTTACGTTAGGCATTGCCTAACTAGGCGTTGCCTTGCTTGAAGTTAATGAAAACGGGCTAGAGAAATACACATGCAAACGTCGTAACAGTAATTCTTTTCTTTTCTTTTTGCCTAGAGAAAAAAGCGTGAGTTTATGTACAAAATGTAACTAATGATATAACACGCAAACATGATTTAAGAACATGAGTCAACAACGTTGTGATATCATAATCTCCCTCAATAAACTTCATTGTGCGAACTTATGACAACTTTCTATTTGTTGATTAAGAAACTAGCTGGAGTCTAATCTCTGTAGGAATTTACGACGACGTTCGATCGTTGCTTGTGTGAATATATGAACCTTTTGAGGTGTAAGGGAGGAGCGGTGAGCGGGAAACCTAGCAGAGATATATTGTCAGTAGAAATAAAAAACGTGTCCGGTCGGATGCCAGGATCGAAGTTCCACGTATGATTTAATATAAAAACAAAAATTTCTCAGCCGCCATTTTGGATTTACATATTGACCTCACTATCAGCTTTAGCACCCTCAAAAAGAACTATGGAAACAACACCCATTTATTTATTTATTTAGGCTAGCCAACAATTGTTCACACAATACATTTAAAATACATGCACCATTTATGGTTTTACAATAATATTTACAATTAAAGATATTCAATAATTTTTGGTAATTCATGCGTAAGTAACAGTAAAAAATTCACCTGTATACAAGGTGTAACTTAAATAACGCACAACCTCTTAAGGGATCATTGTACTCATCCTTATGAACAACTTTTATTATGGGACCAAACCTGAAATCGCGAAAAAAAAAAATCAGCTGCTCGGTACATTTATGTTCGCATAATTCGTCAAAATGTACTGAACAGCTGATTTTTTTTTTCGCGATTTCATGTTTGGTCCCATAGTAAAAGTGAATATACATAATAATGATGAGTACAATGACGCCTTAAGAGGCTGTGCGTTATTTAAGTTACACCTTGCGGTAGGAGTTGACTGGTTCACGGGAAAAGCGTTCATACACGTTATGCCCCCTCCATGCGACTTTCTTCTTTCGAATCATTATATATATTTGTAATCACATGCTCGAAAACGGCCCTAACGATTTCGATGAAAGTTGCAATATAGGGGTTTACGGGGTAGAAAAATCGATCTAGCTAAATAATATATTAAAAAAAAAGGTTTTTCTCTATTTTCATCAGAGCAGAGCTCGATCGCCCAGGCACTTGGCCTTTATAGTTCATAGGTTCTACTAGGCAGGAAAGTTAAATAAAATTGTTGAATTCTAACACGTAGAAGACGATCACAAGCCCGAAATTTTGACAACCAGACTTACCAAGCTGCCAAGAAGGGGTATCGTATTACGCAGTTACTGGGTTGTGGAGGTCAGATAGGCTGTCGCTCCATGTAAATACTGGTATTCAGCTGCATCCGATTAGACTGAAAGCGACGGTTACACGAACATAGTTCGGAAAAGGCTAGGCAGATTGATTTTTTACTGGTAATCATAGACACCCTTGGTAACACACCCTCAGCAATTGTTCTTGCACATACTGTCAGGGTTCCTTGTCCACACACAACACCTCCAAATCAAAACTGAGCAGTCTTTGTTACCAAAATTGCTGAAAAACCTGTAATTGGTGCAATTTCATTGATGGCCCGCTTGTTTGGTAAACGAAAAAAAAAAAACGATGATCATGTGAACCTAATAATAATAGCCCTCGTTCCCACAAAGGTAAAAATTTCGTGGCGGGATTTTATCACGCACTGTATTTTCTATATTTTTAACTCTCGGCGTTCAGCCGAGCCTTGAGAATCCAACAGAGGCATCCCAGCGCGTCAAAAAAACACATTGTTGGATTGTCAACTCTCGGCGCTAAGCAGAGTGTTGAAAATAGAGTGCGTGAAAAAAAATCGCCGGTGCTTGAACCTGCTTACAAAAACTACTTTGATCGCTTTCTCTCATAACTTGCACCTTGTTCAATGGAGTGTACACAGCGCAAAGGCGCTTTATTCACATGTCGAGTTCGGTAACAATCAGGGGAGGCCCGACGTGAGCCCGACGTGGGCCAACGTTAGTCCACCTTATACAATTGTTTGCGTCGCTTATTCTTGCGGCAACTGCTCCAAACTTAGGTTGTGTTACTAGGAGACGAAATATATTTCGTATTTTATATACGTATATGTGGGTATTGAGAAATTAAAGTGTAGAGTAGAATATAAATTTTCTCTAAGATTATGGGTCTCATTTCTAGGACGTGTCGGAGCTCGTGGCTAAGTAATAATAGCCGCACGGGACGATCCATCAGGTTAAGCTACGCTTTCCGGGGTTGGTCCGTGGATGGGCAACCATCTTTACATAAAGAGACTACTCCGTGACTCGGAAAGCACGTTAAGCCGTTGGTCCCAGCTGTCATTCGTGGATTTTTGACAGTCGTTGCGTGTCGTCAGAAGCCCGTAAGTCTGACAACCAGTCTTACCAAGGGGTATCGTATTACCCAGTAACTGGGTTGTGGAGGTCAGATAGGCAGTCGCTTTACGTAAAATACTGGTATTCAGCTGCATCCGGTTAGACTGAAAGCCGACCCCAGCATCGTTGGGAAAAGGCTAGACAGATTATTGATTACCTCATTAATGTTAAAAAATAGTAAGTTTTTTTAACTTGCCCAAACGCCGCACAATCGGATTTGTCAGCCAACTAGTGTATAAATGACACGAATGCGCAACCGAGCGAGCGTGTCGTTCTATACAAAGCGCACGCTCCCCGCCGTACAATGCACCTGGACTGATCGCACGATTAGTTGACCTCTAAGTGTGGCGAGGAGTCCATGTTTACAGTAAAGTCACCGCACGCACATAAGTAAAGTGTTGCAATAAGTATTTCCTCTTACACATTGAAATAATCACGTTTTGTGGAGGGGCGTTCATTTTTAGAATGGTTTGTCTATACTATAATATTTACTGTGTTCGGCTAATCTCCGTTAAGATTGGCCGCCGCGGTGTGGCCGAAATTCGGTCGGGATATATTATTATTTATTCAAGCACTTCGGAAGACTTACTCTGCCGCCATAAGGAAAAAGGACGTATCTACAAAAATACTGAAATGGAAAAACAAAATGTTTTGTCATGTTTAAACTATAAAATACAAAGGTAGATGCGTCTTTTAATAGTAAGAATTATTAGTTTTTCGTTAAGTTTACGCCAATTTAAAAATACTGGTAGATGCGTCGTTTGCTGATTCCGAATATGTAAATAACTCTGTTTCGAAGAAATGTCAGATACGTCTATTTTCCTTAAGACGGTGCTTACGCTTGCCGCGGTTGGTCCGTGGATGGATAACCATCTTTACATACTAAGACCCTCCGTGCCTCAGAAGGCACGTTAAGCCGTTGGTCCAGGCTGTCATGCGTGGATCTTTGACTGTCGTAACGGGTCACCAGAAGCTCGAAAGTCTGACAACCAGTCTTACCAAGGGGTATCGTTATTACCCAGTTACTGGGTTTTTTGACGTGTAAATGTATTTCTTTGAACCAATTTACAGAAATAAATAACATTATTTTTTTTATAAACTCACCAGAGGAAGTAAAATAAAAGCCTGATTAAAACTCCTGTTAGCTGTTTTGATTGGTTGAACAAACTAACAGCTACATAAATACCTTACTGAACTTATTTGAAGAAGAACCTTGGAGGCAATTAACAAGTTAGATTGTGAATATGGCGGCTAAGCTACGGCCTCCTGCGGCTGTGCCCTTCACACCCTGAAGCTTATAGTTTTATTTAGGTCAGATTACTATATTTTTAACCGACTTCAAAAAAGGAGGAAGTTCTCAGTTCGTCGGAATCTTTTTTTTTATGTTTGTTCCCCGATAACTCGAAGACGGCTGGACCGATTTAGAATTTTTTTTTTTTTGTTTGAAAGGGTATATTTTCTAGTTGGTCCCATTGTCATCAGGTTAAGATCTGATGATGGGATCCTGGAGAACGGAACGACGGAACTCCTCAAATATTATAGGCACACCCACAGCGATTTGGGTATTTTTTATAGTAACTTGTCAAGTAGAACTGATGATGAAGATCACAGATGGCCACCGGAACTACTCAATAATTAATAAGTATTTGACGGGTTGCGTTTCGATAACGGTTGCTAAGTAATGTATGCCCGTCACAATGGTGATGTGGAGTTCTCCTGGTACCTACTTACCAGGAGAACTCTTCAACAATTAACGTCCCTGCATCGGGAAAAGCAATATTTTGTAAAAGGTGATGAGCAGTTGACAACTTAGATAAATTACAAACTGACCTACTAAAAAGTGAAAATAAAGAAAAACAACAGACTTTCAAAAAACTCTACAAAGTCGGTGACAAAAAACTAAAATACAGATCCAAAGACACCGACTTCCGAAATTAAAGTGTTTGATTCACGTTGTCGTGTTTTTTTTGGAAGTCGATTGTTTTTTTTTTTTTTTTGTGGAATAAGTTTTTTATATTTTATGTTTATGTTTATCCAGTGTATATATATTTATACCCTTCAATAAATATCCACAGTGAAATAGAAATATAAATCGGGGATCTTTCAAAGATCCCATAGCACCAAGTCATACTCTGAAGCAAGTTATCGTCTGGCTATCATACCAATCTGTCACTCAATATTATGTAGGCAGTGATTTTAAGTTTATAAGCTATTGCAAGAGGAAATAATAAAGTTAAAGGTAGTTAGTAACTTCATCCGTACTATCAACACATCTGCTTATGTACTTAATGTTTTAAGTAAATATTTAAAGTTATTAAATCCATCGGCCTTTGAAATAATTGTTCTACAATATTCAAGTTCGAAATATTTGAGCACATAAATATTGATGAAACCATTTCTTTTGTTGTTTTAGGATTCCGTACGTCCGAAACTCCGAATGAAAAAACGGTATCCTTATAGGATCACTCGTGTGTCTTTCTGTCTGGCTGTCCGTCATAGACAATTTGCCCCGAATCTACTGGACAGATTACCTACACATGTAAATTTCCGTGACCCAAATACGGACGTGTAACTAAGATATACCTATATAAATTTTAAATATGGGGGTCACTTTTCGGGGCAAATTAGAAAAATTTAAAAAAAGTTTGGCTAACACACACACACACAGTGTGACGCGTCAAATAAAAGGGCTTGTTGTGAGGATCTCAAATATTTTTTTTATAATTTTGAAATAAATTCTTTTAAATTTGTTTAAGAAAATAGACGAAAATTGACCATCCCCCCCCCTTATCTTCGATACTACTGAGCTTAAAATTTATTTAAAAAAATAGATAAATAGTTCTTTAATTAAAGATTACAAGAAAACCTATAAGAAGTATATTGTGTTAAAATAAAATGGTAAAATCTCTCAATATAGTGAAGTACGCATTGAGTTCATAGATTGATACAAAACATGGTAGAGCTCGTGTAAGCTGAATGAATGAAGGTTACCTACCCAACATTCGATATTCAAAAACGGCACAATGCCGATGAAAACACGTGGAAGTAGGACGGCCTGTCGTAATTATCGGAAGCGAAAAAGACACAAGCCGACGAAAATGTGGCTAATTTAGCCAGATTTTGACGTACCACTTGCGGAGCGTGTATAACCTATCTACGTCTTTTTACTTATAATATCATTGAGTATACGTATACAAATTTAAGTAGTGGGGCGCGTCATTTCAGAGTAGACAAGCTCTTTATAACATAAACATCGTACGGAACCCTCTCCACGTAAGTTTAACTCGCACTTGTCCCGTTTTTATTACCTATTTTCGATGGGAAGGAAGGAAACCTGAGATATTCGGAAGTCCATAAATCATGACGTATCATTTATTTCCATATCTACATATTATATACCTACATAATATATCTTATTATAAATTAAAGTCACTTTTGTATCTGTCTGTGACCGGGTTGTTCTTCTAAACTACGCAACGGATTTTGATGCGGTAATCGCCATCATTTTGAATATTTATTCCGGAAATTGCATGTGCATAATATGTACATTAAAGAAATCTCAATATTTTGTCAAGACGTAAAAAACTGCTAATCAGGGGCGGGTCGCCAGCTCAAAATAAATAAGAGAGTTAGCAACTTCAGATAGCAATATTATACCATCTAAAACCGTTTTTTAAATATCGGAGGCTAAATTGACAAGTGCAAATGTCAAACTGACTTACATGATCATGACTTAGTGTAAGTTAATTTGACATTTGTACTTGTCAATTTAGTATCCGAGATTAATAAACAGACCATACTTAGTATGTCTGCAATTCATCAGACACATGGGGGGAGGGGGTTGACTACTGAACATTTCTCAGTCAGTTTCCCAGCTGATATGACAAAGTATCCCAAAATGCTTACTCCAAACAACTGCGGATAAGTATTTCAATAAAATAAAACTTTTCTACGTTACCCTGTTAAGAAACTTGACTCAGCGAAAATTGTAAAAGATCCCGTAGCCTTCGCTATCCAATGAAAAAATAACCTTATCCAGGTAGTTAGAGAGTTTAATTTACACTAACGACTGTGTATCACGTACTCCCTATTAAATATGAATTTCTTTATCTTGTCCTCAGCGAAGTTTCTCGCCGAATCAGTGATATCTAAATAATATTAATAAAGAATCTTGTTTGTCGTTTCAGTCAGAAAGTTGTTTTGAACAACAAAAGTATGTGGGTGTATTTTGTGACAACAAATATTATAGCTATACAAATTAGTAAGGACGAGGTATTATAGATTATGTATGAGAATGGCGTGTTTCTTCTTTCGGTTTATTCTATTTTAGGGATGTTTATGTCTATTAATATGTTTCTGTATCAAATATACCGTTGTTACAGTTTTTTTTTTTAATATGTGATGGGTTTACTCTTGACTCTAGTCTAGGTCAGAGGTGACAGAGACAAAGTCGACGATGGAGTGAGCTTACCCAGAAGAAGCCTGTTCACTCTCACTTTGAAGAGATTAGGGTTGCATACGTTCGGAAACACAGACGCAGGTAGTGAGTTCCGGGCACGCCACAATTGCGGCGATAAGTCCCCTCTTTGAGGAGTGGTTGGAGAGGCGTCATGGCACCCTCACCTTCCGCCTGACGCAGGTCCTCACCGGACACGGTTGCTTCGGGAGGTTCCTGTTCCGGATAAGGCGGGAGGAAACGCCCGGGTGTTACCACTGTGTGGATCGCCCGGAGGACACGGTGGAGCATACGGTGGAGGTCTGCCCGGCTTGGGCAGAGCACCGCCGCATCCTCGCGGAGGCGATCGGCGGCGGCGATCTCTCGCGTCCGGCCCTGGTACAGGCCATGGTACGGAGCGAGAGTGCATGGGAAGCCGTCACCTCGTGCGAAGCTGTAGTGCTCGCGAAGGAGGAGGCTGAACGCGTGAGGGAGAGGCAAGCTGTGCGCCCTCACGCCCCTAGTCGCCGCAGGAGACGCCCTGGGCGTCGGGAATCGATAGCCGATTCCCGGCCACCGTAGGCGCGGGCTTGCGGATGGCGAGCAACGGGTAGCTCGCCGTCCGGTAAGGACCAGGCTCGGGTCGACGGTACGTTGTGTTCCACGCGCGCCTCTAAGAGATGTCAGCACTAGCTGAAGGGGTCCGCTAGGGCCGATGCCCGCCAGGGTTGCGGGTTGTTCGAAAGAGTTACCGTGGCCCTGGCACAGGCAACTGAAGAAACACGGGTGGGTTTTAGTCAGTAGAAGTCTGACACGCCCTCCCGCTCCACCCAGAGCGGGAGAAGTTATTTGATGATTTCCCATCCACAAAAAAAAAGAAAAGGTAGTGAGTTCCACTCTTTTGCTGTGCGCATTATAAAAGACATTTGGAAGCGCTTAGTGCGAATTGGTGGAATAGCAACTAGGTAGGGATGGTAACTGGCAGTGCGTCTAGATGTCCGGTAGTAGAAGGGTGCCGGTGGAATGAGGTCGTGGAGTTCTCGGGTACACTCTCCGAAGTACAATCTGTAGAAGACCGACAAGCAGGCTACCTTGCGGCGATGAGCCAAGCTATGAAGCTTGGCATCCACCAGTTTTACGTCGCCAATGAGCCTCTTAGCTCTGCGTTCCACCGAGTCAAGCGTGGCTAGTTGGTACTTAGCTGATCCATCCCAAAGGTGACTGCAATAGTCCAAGCAGGATCGGACTTGCGCTTTGTAAAGGATTAAAAGCTGTCCAGGCGTAAAGTATCGCTTCACCCTATTTAGGATGCCCAGTTTCTTGGCCACAGTTTGGGCCTTGTACTCGATGGTGGCGCCGAAGTTAAGACCAGAAGTCAACTCCATGCCTAGGAGCTCAAGTCGATCAGTTACAGGAACAGATGTACCCCGAAAAGTACGAGTTTGGGCGAAACGACTCTTTTTAGCGGTAAAAAGACACGCCTGTGTTTTGGTGGCGTTAAAAGAGACCAGATTATCATCACCCCATTGGGAGACAAAGCTTCAGGTCAAATCTGTCCGCTCTACCATGGCCTCTCTCAAGGAACGAACTTCGGCCCCGCTGGTTTTTGCGCTGGACAAGTATCTCTCTGAAACTGTACTGTAATCTGCGTACCCAACAATACCAGGCCGAAGCAGGTCATTGATGTGCCGCAGGAAAAGAGTTGCAGAGAGAACAGACCCCTGAGGAACTCCGGCATCAATAGCCATAAGGTCAGAAGAGCAGCCGTCAACAACTACTTTGATCGACCGTTCACTAAGGAAATCTGATATCCAGCTACAAAAATCAGCTGGGATGCCATAAGCAGGAAGCTTGCTGAGCAGAGCAGCGTGCTAGACCCTGTCAAAGGCCTTCGAGATGTCAAGCGATACAGCCAGTGCTTCGCCGTGTTTCTCGATGGCTTCGCCATAGCAGTGCGTGACATACACAAGAAGATCGCCAGTTGACCGTCCCCGGCAAAGGCCATATTGACGGTCACTGAGGAGATCATTGTCTTCAAGGTAGATCAGCAACTTATTGTTCAGTACCCTTTCCAAAACTTTGCACAGAATGGAGGTAATGGCGATAGGACGGTAATGGGCAGGGTCTGCACGGTCGCCTTTTTTGGGCACTGGTTGTACATTTGCAAGCTTCCAGGATTTCGGCACCGTTCTTTTTTCAAGAGAGAGGCGGAACAAACGTGTCAATACAGGAGACAGTTCAGGCGCACACTGCCTCAACACTCTCGCTGGAATGCCGTCAGGCCCGCTGGCCTTGTTCACGTCTAGACTGCACAATACTCTTCGGACCTCTTTAATGTGTACTGCGATCTCTGGCATCGAGGAGTCACAATGAGGTACAGTAATTGGTTACTTTGAGCCAGCGTCCAGACGTGAATTGCTTGCAAAGAGAGATGCAAATAAATTTGCTTTCTCAGTTGCAGAGTGAGCCAGCGACCCATCAGATTTCATCATAGGAGGTAAAGCGGGACGACAGAAATTCGTTTCAACCGCTTTAGACAGGGACCAGAAATGTTTACTACCCGGAGGGTGCGAAGCCAGCCTGGCCTCGATACGTCCGACATGGTCAAAACGTGCCCTACGTAAAACCCGCTTGCAGAACTTGGCGGCAGAATTAAAGGCTCTCTTCTTCGCGCGAACCCTACGCGCTCTAACTTTGCGGTCGCGGGCCTTGACCCAGGCTTGGCCAGGGCACCTCTTTTCGGGCCTCAGCGTGGGCGCATTCTGCATTATACCAAGGCCGGGATTTGTGACCGAGCGGGATGTCGGAGAATGGAATAAAATATTCCATCCCCTGCCGAATCACGTCCGCAACCGCGTCAGCACAGCACGAGGGGTCACCCGAGGAAAAGCACACTTGCCGCCATGGATAAGACGCAAAAAAGTGCCGCATCTCATCCCAGTCTGCTGACTCGTATCGCTATACTCGCCTCGTGCCTCTAGGGCTCTCATCTGGAGGAGAGCAGGTCGATATGGATTTCACCAGACAGTGGTCAGACGTTCCCAGCGGGGCTGAGACCGATACTGAATGACTGTTTGGATCAGATGCCAGCAGAAGGTCCAAGCAATTTTAACGAAGGCCTTTTAACGGGACACACCCATCCTACAAGACTGCATAATTGCCTCGATCACGTAATGATTAGTACCACCACTTATGCAACAATCATGGTCATAGATTCCACCGTCAGCGACCACGCTTCCGTAATGCTATGTCTAAGTAATGCCTCCTCTAAAAACAGGAATACGAAAAGATATATTACAAAAGTAAACTATGAGGGCGCTGTTGAACAATTAAAATCTACAGATTTTTCTTTTATTTCACAAACTTGTGATGCAAACGAAGCCGCCACACGGTTTGTTGAATGTCTGATGTCCACGGTATCCCAACACTCAAAACTAACTAAAATCTCTAATCGTAAACTAGTCCTTAAGCCTTGGATCACACCTGGCCTCTTACGGTGTATTCGACATAGGGATAACCTCCACCGGAAATTCCTTGCAGACCCAAAAAACGGCATTGTCGAGTTATCATACAAAAGATATCGTAATCACTGTAATCTACTACTTAGGAAGCTAAGAAACGATCACGAAAGCTCCGCTTTAAGATCCTCAAAAAACAATAAAGAAACATGGAACATTATAAAATCCATAACCAACGAAGACAGGAAACCAATATCAGCTGACAAACTTCTACCTGCCACTGATGTTGCGGATACGCATATTGCCATTGAGCAAATAAACCATTATTTTTCGAATGTTGGTAAGCGACTGGCGGATAATATTATTAAAAACCAAAATTCCTCACTTGCCCCATACAAAATTGGAACACCCCCTGCGCGTGATTCTATGGTTCTACTTTCTCCGGACGAAGCTGAAGTAGAAACGGTAATTAACAACCTAAAAAATGATTGTGCCTCAGGATGGGACTCTATTCCGGCATTACTCCTCAAACTGGGTAAAGATATATTAGTTCCACCTCTTACAAAGCTTGTTGCAGCCTGTTTTGAGCAAGGAGTTTTTCCCCGAATTTTTAAGAAAGCTTTAATCACACCTGTTCACAAGGGTGGAAACCAGGACGATATTAAAAATTATAGACCTATCTCAGTTCTGTCAGCACTATCAAAAATATTGGAAAAATTATTGAACCGTAGACTAATGAAATATCTAGAACACTATAAAATATTATCGGACACACAATTTGGTTTTAGGTCCGGGAAAAGCACCGCAGACGCAGTTAATCAACTCGTTGATTACGTGACTGGAAAAGTGGACACAAAGCTAAAATGTCTGGGTGTTTTTCTGGACCTAGCCAAGGCGTTTGACACTGTCTGTATTCCAACCCTTGTGACCAAGTTAGAACATGCTGGTATTCGGGGAAGGGCTTTAAGCATATTTGCAGACTTTCTCAATGACCGTACACAAAAAGTAAAGATCGGTGAGGTCATTAGCAATGAAGCTAGAGTTGATTATGGTGTGCCTCAGGGTAGCTGCCTATCCCCGAGTCTTTTCCTGCTCTATGTGAATGACCTATGCCAGCAGTCTCTTACTAAGGGTAAAATATTTAGCTATGCAGACGACACCGTACTTATATTTCATGGAGAGAGTTGGGATGCGGCATGGCAAGCTGCAGAGAAAGGCTTAGGTAAAATAATCCACTGGCTGGAAGCTAACTTACTAACCCTTAATATTTCTAAAACCTCATTTCTGCAATTTACCTTCGCTAAAACGAAACCTACAATAATAAACCTTAAAGCGCACTCCTGTAATGACTCCAACCACAATCTTCCATGCTCATGCCTTCCAATTACACAAAAAAAGACAATGAAGTACCTGGGTGTGATTCTGGATGAGAGACTTGGCTGGCGTCCCCACATAGAGCAGACTGCCTGCCGAGTTAGGAAACTTATATGGGCATTTAAAAGACTACGGCAAGTGGCCGACTTTAAGCTTCTCCGTGTGGTGTACCTGGCATTAGCACAGTCAATCATAGGTTACTGTATCACGGCATGGGGAGGTGCTTGTAAAACCTTTATGATACACCTCGAGAGAGCCCAAAGATCTTTGTTAAAAGTCATGACCTTCAAACCGTACCGGTTCCCTACAAAAACCCTATATGAAAGTTGTCAAGTACTTACAGTGAGACAACTATACCTTCTCAAGCTAATAATGCAACAGCATGAAATAACACCTGTAAATCACGCAATGAAACATAAGAGAACTATCAACAATGTATGTCGCGCAGTCAAATGTAAAACCGCATCCGCTCGACGGCAGCGCCCATACCTAGCTACTTATATTTATAATAAAGTAAATAAAATTCTCAACGTCAACCCACTAATAAAATATAAAACTAAGATGAAACTAAACATATGGCTTCAAACACTGGATTACCCACAGACAGAAAACTTACTGAAAGAACTATACACGTGATAACTAAACAGTAATGTAGACAAACAAACTCAGATAATAACCCATAGCCCAGTCATAAAACCCAAACACTCACACAACATGCACACCCTCACACACACACACACACATATAGACACACACATAAACACAACACTCACTAACACCACTCAAGAGCATGTATGCACTAAATTCCCTTCGTTTTATGATGTTTTAATTTTATTGCATAATTAATTAATGTTCTAAAATCGGGTGAAGACACTGACTCCTGTAACACAGGTACCACCTAGCTCAGGAGTTAGGGCTTCAATTGAAGATGTTACATCTATTTTTATGTCAATAAAATATTTTATTATTATTTTTTTATTATTAAATTGGGTGCATGACCGTCAACGTCCGGTACCCGCGTTGCCACATTCACCATCTGGGTTAGATCTAGCGTTAAAGCGCGCAAGCATGGTCAGTTTTTTTTGGTATTAACCATTCTTTATGATGGGCGTTGAAGTCCCCCAGAAAAATGAGCTTCATGATACAGTTGCTATAATACTCGTAATATTAATGCTCCAGACCGAATCTCGGCCATGGCGACCACTCTCAGCGGAGATCAGCCTTCGGCGCGGGAGATATTATAGTGCACAAATATGTGCACAGACACAGGTGCACTCTCTCTTCCCTCACTCTCATAGTCTAATGCGACGGAAATCCGACACGACCGGAGACGGAGAGAGATCAGGCGCGCAGGGCCAATGGGTACTAGCGGCGTACCAGTTGCTATACATACTACACCTGGTTTCAAAGGAGATAAGGACTCATACAAGGCTCTTAAAAACCGGCCAAGTGCATGTCCGACTTCACACATTTAGGGTTCCGCACCAAATGTAGAATAACCGCAAAATCAAGTTGGTTGTAATAGGAAAAAAATATGAGGGAATTTCAAAGAAAAAATGTGATTTATCAATATATTAGTATTTCTTAGTAAAATATACGTAATAATAAACATTATCACCTGTCAAGTTCATAGGCTAGGAAGTTAAAAAATTCTTCGGAACAAAATTTTATAAAAAAAGCTGACTTTGTTGACTTCTCATTCCTTTGTTTTCCAATATAAAAAAAAATATATAGTAGGATTTATCTATAATAGTTAACAAGCTCTAAACAACGATACCCCACTCGATGGGTAGGTCATTTTTTTTATCGCGCCCCCTTTATCTGCATGGGAGCCCCCCTAAAAAGAATTAAAAATATTTTTGACAATTTGTATAGCTTTTGGTCAACAAGATGGTTATAATGTGAAAATATGAACACTTTAGCTAACCGCTGGCTATAAAACCTGTGTGACAGACGACTGACGGACGGACACGTGAGTGACAGCAATAGGGAACTGTTTGGACCCTTCGGTCGGTTACAGAACCCTAAAAATGGAAATGGAAAGGTGTAACAGCTATTATGTGCGGAGTAAGGTTGACGTTTAAGGAAGTTGAGTGCTTTCTCAAGTCTCAAGGTCGATTAGCAGTAGAAAAGTAGCTATGGGTACTTAAGTATTTTCATATTAGAAAGAGGTAAAATTATTTGTTTGTTAAACAGGCAAATTCGGATAATTCAGATTCCTCCTTTGATAATAGTGATCCGATTACAAAAATTCTATCAATGACAAAAGCTACACTCTTACTGAATGACACGGGATACTTATTTATTGTGATTTGTGTGGTTTTGAAAGAAAGGGAGAAATAATTTTTTTTATTTATTTCACCCAGGACGAAGACGTCAGCAAAAGCTGGTATGTAGACAAGACGCGACGCGCTTTACTGAAAAGCCGAAAAGTGAAATTCATCACTTCACAGTGATGACTATGATGTTATAACCCACTCAAAAGGGTTATAACAAAACAGTGATGAATGGTGGCTTCACTTTTCATCACCATTCAACACTATTCGGCTTTTTTAAAATGTAATAAATATTTGTTACGTTTTTGAAACGAAGTTCTTTAACTTGGCTTGTGGTAGGAGTAAACTGGTAGAAATTGTGACGTAACGAGAAGTCAATAGGCCGTCAGTTTCAAGTGTCCAAAGTTTTGTTTTTTTTTTTTTTTTTAATACAGAGACATCTTGTATAGTATTTAGCTTGACAGTTGAAACTTGAGACCATACTTGATGGCTCTTTCCAACCAATCGGATGTCCCACTACACCTCTCGACTTTTTTATTCCCTATAAGTAATAACAATAACCCTCAAATGCATGGAAATAAAAACCATAAAATGACCTTGAAACATACTAACACACTATCTTTACATTCTTCAGAGATTATTATCATTATAATAAATCTTTACCTATGAAACTGCCGATTTTTGATGCCGGCTAGTGTGAAGATCAATATCTTTCTTTCTATTTAGAATTCCAAATTCAAATTAATTTTATAATATAGCATGACATTAAAAAAAAAACAATCATTTGTTCATTTGTTTTCCCGCCTTTCGATTTTTCTTTGATATCGATGTTTTTATAACCATGGAAAAATCGAAATTGCGCGCTATTTCCTAATATGAGTTCCGTCGTGGCACCAACGCAACACAGACAGCACGCAATAATGGACAAGGTACGGCAAGTGAACGCACGGTGCGTTTTTGGTTTGATCGCTTCTGTTCTGGAAGTTTTTATCTCACAATGGCCCCAGGGAAAAATTTCAAATCCAATGTGGCGGTGAAAAACGCCTTTAGATAAAGAATTTATCATAGAGCTATACCACAGTAAAAAAATATCTACCTACAGTATTTTATCTTCATAGAAACGGTCGGAAAGTGAGTCATACCTACGCGCCTCGACTATGGCAGCAATAAGGCAGCAAACAGTCATGAATGTGCCGCAGTGACGAACGGATAGTGTGATGGTTTTGTAAGCAGTAAGCGTGCGATTTGTGCCAAATATTCTTTGAAATAAGGACAAGTACTTACTCAATATGGCAAAGAGCAATTATCGAAGATATTGTGCTGTTTTTGGTTGCATGTCTTCAACAATAACACACCCAAACCTATCATTTTTTAAATTACTTGGAAACCCCGAAAGGTAAGACTACTTCTATTTTTTTTTTATATACATACTAGTACGTACGTAATTTGTTTCTTTTTTTAGGTAGGTATTTCGCTTTTTCCACTGAGTAAAATACCTGGATTAAGAAACACATAAGTGGATAGGGTGAAAAAGTGACACACGAGTGACCTATCTACGCTCGCGTTAAAAAACTAGTAAGTAGGTAGTTTCCTAGGCTAGGCTATCTACTTACTTATGTACTTAGCTATTTGCCTAAATGATTGAATCGGCCGTAGCGGCCGAGGCTGCGGAGACGAGCCCGTAGCGATGGAGACGATGCGATTCTCAACGTGTTTTGTATGGAATTTTTCACTTTTGTATGGAAAATATGAAAAATTATTACGTACGTGTAGAGATTTATGATTATATGGGGTTTATAAAGGGGGTCGAAATTTTCATTATGTTTTGCGATAGGACACACCGTTTTCGAGATATAAGCAAAAGAAAAGAAAAAAAGTATACAGTACTGTTTTACGAAATTTTAATTCATGTCGACTAATTTTATTCCACACCTCTTTAATGGCGATTAAAAATAGTCTGATTTAGTTAATTTATTTAGACAATGTAATTTGTCAAAATTTTAGGTAAAAAAGTGCATATTCAGAATAGCAAAATTGCCATTTTTACTAAACTAAATATCATAATGCAATTTAGCGCTGTCGAACTATAATATCGTTGCGTCACTTTAGTCAATTTTAGAATAGGAAATCGTAGTTTGACAGGAATAAATTAAATTTTAGTGATTTTAGTCTAGTTTAGACGCATTTGTGACAATAGAATCATTCATAGCAACTTCCCAACGGGATGAATTTATCCCAAGAACAAACTTAACATTGTAGTTGAAAAACATGTTCTCCCATACATTCCAACTGAAAATGTAAGTTTGTACGCACAATATTGAGAGATTTACCATTAGACTTCTTATAAGTTTTTCAGTTATCTCTAGATATAGAAATAGTTTCTTTATGTTTTTCAAAATTTTTGGCTCGGTAGTTTCGGAGATAAGCGGAAATGGTTAATTTTAGTTTATATTCTTAAATAACTTTAAAACAATTTATTGTAAAGTTACAAAAAAATATATGTGAGACCCTTACAGTAAGCCCTTTTATTTGGTATGTCACACGGTACAGTTTGCAAAACTTTTTTTTTTAAGTATCTTATTTGCCCCCCAAAATTGACCCCCCATTTTGATTTTTTTGACAATTCAATTTAATAATAAAGCATTTCGCACGTCTTAGTCGAGGCGCAAATATTATTCAATCTCAAATTTATAAGGGTGTTTTTTTTATATAGATATAGAAGCTATCGTAAACAAAAGTCTTGCTCCAATTTGGAAAGAATTAAAACTAATGTTCGCTGCAGCGTTAAAACATTAGTTATGTCGTCTAACCAAACTATTAAAACATGAAGCGCTAGATCGCTTACAGAGTACACTTTTCTCGTGACCAAAACGTCGTAAGCGCCGGGTATTTCGTGGCGCTTACGCGTTTCCTTCAACGTAGTGAAACAACGTGAAGCCCTTATAGATCATACACCGCAGAAGAGATACAGCCACGATACGGCTTTTGTACCTACAAAACTTCGTTAGAGTAAATTCATACTCTATTTCTAAATTTATGAGTGTTTAAATAATTAAAAAAATGATAAAGTTGAAAAGTAAAAGACCACTATCCACTAGCTACTACAGTGAAAGAACACTATCTTCCATTTAGTCAGAGTTGTTAGTTTATTATATGTTTTATTTGTTAAGTGAATTGTTTTTTTTAGATTTTATGTATTTTATTTTCTCTTCTCCTCTTACACGTTGTCTACATCTATTTTTATCCTTTGTCCTATCGCAGGTATGCTGGAAGAGATTTTTTGTCAGCATATTCTAAAGGATTACTACAAGGAATAGCTGACTTCTTAATAAAATGCTTTCCAGCTTTAGTCGTATAAATATCACCAGCTCGAAAGTGTGCAGAGCACACAAACGAATATTTTGTAGGAAGCCACCTGTCTTCGCTTCTATCCTTTTGAAGAACTTTTATCAATTTTTCTATTTTCGGATGACCCGGATGAACAAACCTGAAATATATAGGTATATATACGAATGACTGAATAGGACGAGATCTTAGTAACAGTTAAAATAATGCAATATCACCTACAAACGTGCAAAATTAAGTACGAATCTGAATACCTACTACGTCGCGTAATACCTAAGTGCTAACGAATGACCAAAATTATTTACGATAAAAAATGGCTAGTATTTAACTGAGCACCAGATCTAATGAAATATTGCACCAAAAAATACTTTTTACCACCAAAAATAATAAATGTGCACCAAATTTTTAATACCAATTTAAAGTGAAATTATAACCAAAAATATCACATTTTGCTCGTATGTTATAGAAATAACACCAAAATTAGAACCCCATTTTAATGTGAAACTGTGACCAAAAAATTATGTCCCCATGTTTAGCAAATTGAGTATTACTTTTTAATATATTATATAAAATAATATCGAAATAACCTTTCACACTTTTCCCAGTAAATACTCGAATAAACATAAATTTACCGATGAAAACAGACACCTGATGATTCGCTGACATTTCTTGATGTATTTTTGCAGTATCGAAATACGCACGTCGTCATGTTTTCTGAAATTTGTCAAAACTTATTTGATATCATAAACTAAAAAGAAAGAACGTAAAATAATTATTCAAAAATATTAAAATGGTTTTAAAACAATTAAACAAATTAAAACACTTTCTAAAAACACCACGTGAAGCCTATGTTCTGACGTTTATTTTTACCTACAACCGGTTTTGTAATGGAACATCTGCATGTTTTAGTCTATGATTGTAGATGGCGTGGCATTTAAATGAAGATCTTTTCTCTTGGGGTATTACGATATTATTACCTATTTATTCACCTAAACAACAAATTATTTTACTTACTTGTCTTCTGAATCGTTATTTACGTCCAGGTTTACACTTTTCTTCGAATGATCGTATTTTAACCTATTATTAGCACCGCTCCATACGCATCCACTCTCTATGAATGTCAAAGTCGTACTGCAGTAAGGTGTACGGATTGCAGTACAGTTCATTCGAACACAGCGAGTGTTCGGATCGCGAAATCTAGTGCGTGTACATGTATATCGATGGAATTTATCGATTCCTGCTCCCAGGAAATCTATAGCAGAGGCATCAACGAACTTTCATTAAAATGGCAAAAGTGCATCGACAATATTTCTTTTATAAAAATTGTTCGATGTTTTTCTATGTAAAATTCATTCATAGGTAAAAACCTAATATTAATACGTGAAGTAAATACTTTGTACCCCTTTTTACGAGTACTATGCGGACGAAGATGTATGAAATTTGGCATAGTTGAAGTTTATAATAGAGAAGGAGTGCAGAAAGCTAATATTTTTATAATAATATCGGCTGCCCCATTTCAAAACCTAGTAAGGGACACTTTTTACAAAAATCATTTAATTGCATAATCTTGCTAACGTAAGTCCCTACCAAATAAAAAATTAGCGTTAAGAACTCACAAATAAGCAGACATACGAGTATTATTTAAGCATAGAAACCTAGTGTGCCCCATTCACTGCTCCGTGACCACTTTACGTATTTGCGCCCTCCTGTAAAATTTCGTTTTAAGTCCTTACTAGGTTTTACAATGGGGCAGCCGATATGCATTAGAAATAAAAAAATCAATCTGCCTAGCCTTTTCCCAACTATGTTGGGGTCGGCTTCCAGTCTAACCTGATGCAGCTGAATACCAGTATTTCACATGGAGCGACTGCCTCTCTGACCTCCACAACCCAGTTACTGGGTAATACGATACCCCTTGGTAAGACTGGTTGTCAGACTTTCAGACTTCTGACGACCCGTAACGACTGTCAAAGATCCACGAATGACAGCCGGGACCAACGGCTTAACGTGCTTTCCGAGGCACGGAGGAATCTCGGTATGAAAAGATGGTCACCCATCCACAGACCAACCCCGGCAAGCGTAGCTTAACCTGATGGATCGACCCGTGCGGCTGTTATTACTTAGCCACGAGCTCCTCAATCCTGCATTAGAAATAAATGAATTAATAAAAAAAAAAACATTACACACACTACCATGCGTTTGCCACACATGTAGCAATTTATTTCTTTTGACATTATGTCATGTCAGTCTGATTGTCACGTCACTGTCACACGAATAAAACTATTGAAACTATAAAATGAATGATGAATATGGTCGAATTTCGGCAATTGGGCGACCACTAGTAAATTTAAAGACTGCTTTATTTAATAGGTACTAGCTTATGCCAGCGGCTTCGCCCGCGTGGATGTTGGAAATTATCCCACGAGAACCGTACATTTTTCCGGGATAAAAAGTATCCTATGTGTTATTCCAGACTATAACCTATTCATGTGCTAAATTTCATCCAGATCTGTTCAGCCGTTCTGGCGTGATTGAGTTACAAAGATCTATCCATCCATCCATCCAAACTTTCGCATTTATATAATACCATAGGACGTAGGATTTGTCTGATTCGTCTCAAGTCGACCTCGCTTCAGACGATACTAAAATTTGACGACTCCTCAATGATCCTCTGTTTTATATATATAACATCATTGCGACTCCTATGTGTTTCTTTCTTTTATTCTATATCTCGTATCTCGTCTGTAAAACTTTTCTCTGTTTGATGTGTTTTTTATTGTATTTATCCATTGATTGTATTATGCTTAATTGTATTTTGTTTTGTATTGTATTGTATATTCTTTGATTTTTTGTGGTATCTGTACCACGTGCATGTATTGTTTTTGTTTAATTTCAATCCGATTTCTTATGAAATTAGATCATATTGGAACGAAGTTCTTTAACGCGGATTGCGGTAGGAAAAAGGAATAAAATGGTTTGTGGTGGTTTTCGTCACGTAACGAAAAAGCGTCCACTCCATGTAGAGAGAGAGAGAGAGAGTGAATTTGGTCAAAACGAAAATCAAAAGATGGCGGCTGCGAAAATTTTCAAATTTTTCATCATGGGTGTCGTTTTCATGGTTTTCGAGGGTGCTAAAGCCGATAGTGACGTTAAAATGTAAAGCCAATATGGCGGCAAAAATATTGTTTTTGTTTTAAATCATACGTGAGAAGGAACTTCGTTCCAGACGGGGAGCCCCCAACCGGTTTCCGTGCTCTGTTAGTGTACTTATACCCGTCTGCTCTACAGATTACGCTTCACAGAAGATACTTTGATATTGAAAAACTATTGGATTTTTCGGAAGTCTAGTAGAATTGCAATTTATTATCTTGAAGCTTGACGTTAAATACGGCTTACTTTTCTCTTTATGTAAAAGGAGTCATAAGTCATAAGTCATAAGTGATTTATTTCTTAACAATATACATTGTGTAGAAAGTAATAACAGAAAATATAAACAAAACCAGTACATAACAATCGGCTAAAGGCAATATATTAATAATTATTATTTACGAATAATTTTATAATAAAAATAGAATGTCAAAATATAAAATTCCATTATATTACAGTCAAATAGAAATTAAATGTCAAAAATAAAATTCAGTTATAAATACCACAAAAATAGTAATGCTAATAATACAATATTCCAGTTATTTAAGTGCATTATTGTCGTTTATCCTCTAGAAACTCATCAACAGTGTAATAGCCCTTCCTCAATAAGTATGTCTTGAATTTGTTTTTGAATAAGTTTGCACTATTAATGATTTTATATTCTACGGGTAACTTGTTGTATAGAAAGACTGACTGATATCTGGGACTGAGTTGAACCACGTTCAATTTCGGTTGGATTACGTGAGATAAGTCTTTCCTTCGAGTTTTATGTCTAGCTTGTCTTTGCTCGTCCGTTTCGAGTTTGTGCAAATTTTTAACAAAATTAGTAAGCAATACTAATAAATATAGGCATGGCACACTCAAAATTGAGTGTCTAATGAAATGCTCCCTACACGATTCCGTTTTTTTCAAGCGAAGCATTGTCCTTAAGGCTCTCTTTTGAATATTACTCTATGTAAGATGCAGTATAACATAATATTATATACTCAAGGGTCTCATAAGTGATGTATTAAAAATGGCAAATATGAGAATCAATTGCAGATTGCAGATTTTACTTCAAAAATATAATTATGATTTATTGGGTCTGGGTGTAATTATCTATATAAGTATGTATTTACAAAAAAAATGTAGTGTATGTAGTATATCAGTTATCTGGTTTCCATAGTACAAGCTCTGCTTAGTTTGGGATCAGATGACCGTGTGTGAAAAATGTTCCAGGATATTATTATTATTATTATTATTTGATATTTCTCGGGACCTTGGGGTCCCGGACCTTTGGAAGGCGTACGAGGAGCCGAAGCCAACTCGCAGAGGCCCCTTAGATAATTTTAAATGATGAGGAGGCACCAACCGACGATTATCCCTGTATGCACTATGCAAGTGCACCCAAGGACAGCCCCCAGTTGGTACAGGACTACTCGTATTGTTGTACGTGGAAACAAAACATATTGGGCTATGGGTTTGGGTGGCTAAAGTGGATTGGGTAACTTGAACTATGGAAGAACTATGTCCCCTGCCTGACCAATGTTATATATTATACACGGATAAAATGGCAGGGGGTGACTTGCACACTCAATAATGGGCCCCCGGAGATGGCCGCTAGCACATAGTGACGTAGCGACAAAGGGGCAACACTTCCTGAGGTGCTTGAGGAGTGGAGAGGTATTCCACGGCTATCAGGACAATCCCGGAAGTACGGTCAAGATCCCTACCAGCACCTTACTGGAATACTTCCTTCCTCCGAGCACGTTTGCTCTTGCGAATCTCCACTCAAGCCGGCCAATAAAGGCAAGAAAGAGGTGGGAGCTCTGTTCCTCGTCAGTGTTCACTCCAGCCGGCCAATAAAGGCAAGCCAGAGATGAGGACAAGATTTCTCCCGGGAGATAGGGTCCGTGGGGTCGCTACTGCCCATCAGCTCGCCACATGCTGCCCTGCGGGTTTTATATTCTATTCTATTATTATTATTATTACTGGAATACGCGCTCCACTTATGAATGTGTACCTGCACTGGGCCCGCATGGTGGATTACAGCCACTCCCTCTCACCGAGAAAAGGCCCTTGTCCCATTGTCTCATTAGTGGGAACATTATAGACTGATTATGCGCTCCACTTGGCTTTATTTATGCAATTAGAACGCAAAAATTGTTTCATTTGCGCTAATTAATAAAAAAAAAATAATAGTAATTCAGTACGTCAAACATTTACAACGAGGTTTGTCAAATATATCGTTTCTATACGTGTAATAACACATAGCGTTAGCCTTGAGCTTCTTATCCTTGAAAAATATCTCCTCGGGGATACTATTCACCCAAAAACGAGGTCACTATCCTTACATTGTCAAACCAGAGTAATTTGTATGTAAGTAGAAAATGTCGTCATCATTCTACCGACCTTACCCCCAATATTGGGGACGGCTTACGACAGATCGGGGGCTTACAAACGTCACCCAAATATGATAAAACGCCTCTACGATCGGCTCGTAGCCACGTAGAATGAGCTACGCCAACGCCTACGCCGTAGGCCGGTTACGAAACGAACTCGGAATAAACTTAGCTTCGGTTACAATTCCGTAATTTAGATCTTTTTTATGTGAATGAATAGATATTTTCGTAGTCTCTTTGTCAATGTTATTTTCCTAAAGTGAGAATATTTTTGGTGCTGACGCTGTTTTTATTTATTTGTGACGCTAATAGATGTCTTTATTGCGCTCCGAAGGTTGTTTATAAAATGTTTATTTGAGAAGTTTTGTCATAAAAATATTTATATCGTTTTGGAATATAAAAAGATATTGGTTGAGTATCTATCTTTTTCATACCTCTCTCTCGAGATCTGAGTCGAGCTTATCACAGAAAAAGACAAAAACCGATAAATTTCGCTAGGTAATGGATTGCTGGGCTAGTTATCTTTATTTGCAATCTTTTGTTTACCCTCATCAATGCTGCATACATAATGTATAACTGCGTTCGCGGCTTCACTCGCGTGTGAGTGCTTAATTAATCGGAAAGCAAAGTACTTTATATGCTAATCCAGGGCGAAATTTCATTCAGCACTGGTTCACCCTTTAGGCGTGATTATGTTGCTAATCATTTCTTATTAGTGTGCTTGATATTTTATTATGTGTTGAGATTAAAGTACTAAAGTATGTATTTTTTAGCGAAAGCGGGATTTTTAAAGTACTTGTAAAATAATTACTAATAACTGACGCTATATTTTTAAAGTAGTTGTAAAATAATTACTAATAATTGACGCTATATTTTTAAAGTAGTTGTAAAATAATTACTAATAATTGACGCTATATTTTTAAAGTACTTGTAAAATAATTACTAATAACTGACGCTATATTTTTAAAGTACTTGTAAAATAATTACTAATAACTGACGCTATATTTCTAAAATACTTGTACAATAATTACTAATAACTGACGCCATATTTTTAAAGTACTTGTACAATAATTACTAATAACTGACGCCATATTTTGAAAGTACTTGTAAAATAATTAGTAATAACTGACGCTATATTTTTAAAGTACTTGTAAAATAATTACTAATAACTGACGCTATATTTTTAAAGTCCTTGTAAAATAATTAGGTACTAATAACTGACGCCATATTTTTAAAGTACTTGTAAAATAATTACTAATAATTGGCGCTGTATTTTTAAAGTAGTTGTAAAATAATTACTAATAACTGACGCTATATTTTTTCTATAATTATTTAAATTTAGGTAGTTTCTAGTGCCTCGTTGGTCTTGTGGTAGCAAACTCTACTTTCCCGATTCCCGGGTCGGGCCATATGTTACTGGGTTTTCCGTCAGGAATTTCTCAGAAGCAGCCCGGAGTCTGGATTTGTGCCCGGTTGATGGTAAGAGGCTTGGCCTCTATTACATGTGACTTAAACATAACTGGCGAACTTAACTATTATTATTAAACGTACACTTGCAAATATAGTCGATCTCGTAGCTGTTTCATCACCCTAAGGTTGAAGATCACTTTCTATTTGACACACGTATAAATTCGATATCTTTTTACCCGACTGCCAAGGATGGGTTATGTTTTTCGCGCGTTTCTTGTATATTTGTAAATTTCTTTATTACCTCGTATCTTCCAAACGGCTGGTGGGATTTCGACAGTTAAGGTATCGTTATATTCGTATTAAAAACCCCAATGTCCTTAGAAAGGTGTTTGAAAAAAAAACAAAATGGCAGATTTTTGACGCAAAATAGTAATACGTTGATAAAAAAAAATGCACCAAACCTGTCGAGTAGGGTATCAAAATAATGGAAATTAAAAGTGGATTACTAAAATATATGTATTATATGTTAGAATTTAATTAGGAATAATAAATTGATCAATATTGGATAATTAAATTATTGATAAATATCTGCAGCCCAATTATATTTAAAACGAAACAAATAAATTGTATATAGCTATATATTATTTATGTATTATATCTGGAAATACAAAATATTAATAAAACTAAAATGATTGAAATAAAAACAATATTTAAAAAAAAACTAAAACCCGACTACACAAACACATAACTGAAAAGAGAAAAACAAGCATTATTTAAATTTAATTAGGAATAATAAACTGATCAATATTGGTTAATTAAATAATTGATAAATATCCGCAGCTCAATTATATTTAAAACGAAACAAATAAAATTTATATAGCTATATATTATTTATGTATTATATCTGGAAATACAAAATATTAACAAAACTTAAAAGATTGAAATAAAAACAATATTAAAAAAAAAACTGACTATACAAACACATAACTGAAAAGAGAATCTATTGAATTTTGGTATCACAGGTGGGGACAAAACAATAACCTGATAAATATATAATGAAATATGATGTAACTTTTGTTAGTCCGCCTGCGATACCAAAATTCAATAGATTATAGGTAATGCTTGTTTTCTCTTTTCAGTTATGTGTTTATGTAATCGGATTTTTTGTTTTTTTATTATAATATTGTTTTTATTACCCCTTTTTTTTTACTAGGGATTAAAAAAAACATATCGAATTTATTACTGTCTCATAGACAAATGAATAGGCAATTATTAAGAATTATATGAAATATACAAAAATAACAACTTATACCTAATTAATAAATAAAATAAAAATGTAATATCCTAACCAAAATAAAACTTTGTATGTATTAACAAAAGTAAAATATGGTACCGAAAAATTCTTCCGCCTCGCTGTCGACTGGTAATGTTCCCAAGAGACTGGCATTGCCACGTTGTATGGCAAGCTTAGCCTCTGGCGAAAAAATTACCGAAATCGATTCAGTATTAACTACTTTCATAATAATTTTGACGTTATATATAATTAATCCTGACGTTATATTCCGTGTAAATGATTTATGACGTACTTATTTAAAAACGCAAATGGTACTATAGATTGCCCTGAGCGGTTAGGCAGTATAGGATTAGTTACACACTATAAATTGTTTACGTTTAGGCAGAACTCGTTTCTGATCCTTGCGAGCAGGAGTTTTAATAAACTGTCTGGTGAACCTGCCTGCCTAGCCTTTTCCCAACTATATTGGGGTCGGCTTCCAGTCTAACCGGATGCAGCTGAATACCAGTATTTCACATGGAGTGACTGCCTATCTGACCTCCACAACCCAGTTACTGGGTAATACGATACCCCTTGGTAAGACTGGTTGTCAGACTTTCGGGCTTCTGACAACCCATAACGACTGTCAAAGATCCACGAATGACAGCCGGGACCAACGGCTTAACGTGCTTTCCGAGGCACGGAGGAATCTCGGTATGAAAAGACGGTCACCCATCCACAGACCAACCCCGGAAAGCGTAGCTTAACCTGATGGATCGACCCGTGCGGCTGTTGGTACCTATTGAATATTTTATCCAAATCATGTCTGGTGAACATGATTTGGATAAAATATTCAATAGGTACCAGTGTTTCTCGGCTTAAGCATTGGTTGGTGAAAAGCTTCTTTATACCAGAGTAAATGCTAGATGCACTAAATGATTTTTAGTCTGTGTTGGTTGATCGTGTACTATTTGTTTCCTAATTTATGTTATAGACCAACCGGACTTTTTCTTTTGTCTCAATTTTAAATTTCAGTGTTTATCGGTGGAAACTTGGAAATGGCTTTCATATTTCATATCGTTTCATATTTTTCCCGAATAACATAAAATAAAATAAATTCAGTTACACTTTGTATAAAAAAAGCAACCAAGGGGTATCGCGGTACCACGTAGCTGGGTTGTGGAGGTCAGATAGACAGTCGCTCCATGTAAAATACTGGTATTCAGCTGCATCCAGTAACACGGAAGCCGATCCCAACATAGTTGGAAAAAGGCTAGGCAGATGATGATTGCATATAAAAGCAAGATAATCACAAGCCTCATTCGCTTAGGTAAACGAGTTAGTCCAGTCGCGCGCCACCGCCGCGATTATTGCGACAAAAGTTATAATAACTTTCAGGAAGGCGGCGGTTTAAGGGAGGAGCGGTGCGATTTGTGAATATTATTGTGTTAAATATATAGAAGTCACCCCCTGCAATTTTATCCGTGTATAATTATATAACATTGGTCAGGCAGGGGACATAGTTATTTCATAGTTCAAGCTACCCAATCCACTTTTGCCACCCAAACCCATAGCCCAATATGTTTTGTTTCCACGTTCTGCAATATTCCTGCACCAACCGGGGGTTGTTCTTGGGTGCACTTGCATAGTGCATATAGGGATAATCGTCGGGCTCCTCCTTATTTAAAATTGTCTAAGGAGCCTCTGCGAGTTGGCTTCGGCACTTCGTACGCCTTGCAAAGATCCGGGACACCCAGAGTCCCGAGAAATGTCAAAAAAATAAAAATATTATTTTCAGGCAACTAAGGGCCCATAGATAAAATACATAAAATAATCTTACAAAAAAAAAAAAACTAATATAGAAAAAACATCACTATAAAATCTATTTACTACGTTGGGTCAACGACGTATTGCGCTGAGTTGTAATGTCATGTAGCCTTCTGCGAAAACGCAGATACACTGTACCCGTCGGCCAAACTTCCTCCTTCATGAAAGTTTCCAGGTGATGAGTCGGAACCTGCACCACAAAAGATTTGAAGTTAATCTTATGGCGCGATTCCAAGTTCTCGACTCTCAAGGTGAACTTGGTCTTCATTCTGATGTAATCTAAGACCTCCTCTACCTTTGTGGAGTGATGGAATCGTGACGCGTACAGCTGCGTCGATGGAATAGCGGCACGTAGCAACATATCGGGACCAGCCAATGCGGTACCGCACTGATTTCGCCAAGCAGGCTTTTTTTTTCTCCACGCGAATGAAGCCTTCTTCATCGACCTGTTCTTGACTTGTTACCGGCGGTAACGAACTTCGAACTGCTTCGGCGGGCCTCTGGGCTCCCCTCGGTTGCCGCTGATGATTTGCGGGAGCTTAATAACGGCAGCCGAATAAGCACGTCCCGGTGTTGTCGAGCTAATATTGGTCGGCGACCCAACGATGCGTGGGGAGGGCGGGCGCACAACCGTGCTTGCACTGACGGCTGCCGGCGATGAAACTCAGCTGCGATGATGCACTGTGACGTGTGTTGACGTTGGTAGTTGGCGCCTGTGACCTACATACCATGTTGCGTAAATCTGCTCCTCAGAACGTAGATCACTGATAGTGGATTGCGATGCTTCCAACTTCAACTGCATCTCGACCAGGCTTGCTCTTAGGGTTGTGATATCCCGCAGCAGTCTGGTGACGTCGACGTGGTCAAATCCTTCGCCACGAAAGTCGGCACGTCGTCTGGGTTGGTCTCCTTCAACACTTTTATAATATCTTGGAGACTCCGCTCTCTCTTTTCATCCCTCCTGCTGAACGATATTACTTTGATCAGATGATGTCGATTTCTCAGATCGCTTCAGCTTATAACACACACAATCACATTTTCAGAATCAGTTTACACGGGACATTTCCCCGGTAATCTCTCCGTTGTGGATGCTGTGTGTACTTATTTCGCTACTATTGCGAGCACGATTTACCTTACTATTTGGCAGAATGGAGCGTATGATGAGGGAAATATACGTGATACAATTTTGTCTCCATGACATATTGTCACTTTATTTCGAGTTCGCGACCGACTAGCGTAGTGAACAGACGTGGTTACGTTTTTGTTAATTAAATAAAAGAACAAAAATTAACGTGTCATTCAAAATAGCACCTAATATTGTAACGAACTTAGCATAATTCCGAATAAGTGAGTGTTGACAGTGAACGATAGACTGCGAGACGACACCAGCCTACAGCAGTGTGCGTAAGCATCATTAAATTTGTGCACATATTAACTAAGCGGAGCGGAAAATACAGTTTTAGTCTCTGAGAACATGAATGTCTTACGTTCGCCTACAAATACAACTACGAACAATGATGGCGTTAGTACCAATATTGCGATTAGTATATCACAGCTTTTTTTTTGTGGATGGGAAATCATCAAATAACTTCTCCCGCTCTGGGTGGAGCGGGAGGGCGTGTCAGACTTCTACTGACTAAAACCCACCCGTGTTCCTTCAGTTGCCTGTGCCAGGGCCACGGTAACTCTTTCGAACAACCCGCAACCCTGGCGGGCATCGGCCCTAGCGGACCCCTTCAGCTAGTGCTGACATCTCTTTGAGGTGCGCGTGGAACACAACGCGCCGTCGACCCGGGCCTGGTCCTTACCGGATGGTGAGCTACCCGTTGCTCGCCATCCGCAAGCTCACGCCTACGGTGGCCGGGAATGGGCTATCGATTCGCGACGCCCAGGGCGTCTCCTGCGGCGACTAGGGGCGTGAGGGCGCAAAGATTGCCTCTCCTTCACGCGTTCAGCCTCCTCCTTTGCGAGCATTACAGTTTCGCAGAAGGAGGTGACGGCTTGCCATGCACTCTCGCTCCATACCATGGCCTGTACCAGGGCCGGACGCGAGAGATCGCCGCCGCTGATCGCCTCCGCGAGGACGCGGCGGTGCTCTGCCCAAGCCGGGCAGACCTCCACCGTATGCTCCACCGTGTCTTCCGGGCGATCCACACAGTGGTAACACCCGGGCGTTTCCTCCCGCCTTATCCGGAACAAGAACCTCCCGAAGCATAGTATATCACAGCCTGACCTATCAACTTTCGCGATCACAGAGGCCGAGTCTAGAAATGTATCAGTATGAAAGAGAAACACACCAGAACATGATTTTGTATATCAATTCGGTGAATTCAAAAAGGAAATTATAGGATTACTTAATAATCTTGGAAAATCCCAGGCTGTTAGTCTTCATACTATAAAGGAAGATATATCTTCTGGTAAGTTGAGTGACATTAAGACAACAACGGAGCAAATAATAGCTGAAAACAAGAATTTGAAATCTGAAATAAAGAGCTTAACTACTACTGTTAAGAAAAAAAACAAATGCCTAAAAAACGATGTTCATATCCTACAATGTAATGTCAACTCTTATTCAACATCGTTAGAAAACTCAACATCAAGTGTATGTATGCGGCGAAATAATTACAGAAACCCAGGAGCGTACCGAACGAAGCAAAAATATCATAATATTAGAACATCACATTAGGTATAGACCCTGTTTGCCCTGAACCTGAAAAGTTATACGTTTAGGAAAATATAACGACAATTAAATACGTCCTGTAAAAGTTTGATTCTCAACTCAAGAAACAGTAAAAACTACGTATACTTTAGCAAAAAGCAAACCTGAAGGACAACAAAATCAAAATTTATCCTGATCAGACCCTATATCAAAAGCAGACAATGCTAAAATTACGAGAAGAGCTACAACAACGTTTCGAAAATGGTGAGAAGAAATTAACCATAAAATATCAAAAAGGAATACCTAAAATTGTAAAAAAACAGAACCATCAACAATCATCAAAATAACTAGAAGTAAGAGAAAATGCAAGAGATAGTGCCTACAAAAACCAGTTTTTAATCCATAAAATCTGTAACTAAAAAAAATCACTAAAATTTCTTTATGCAAATATTCGGAGTGTGGTAAAGCCCGGAAAAGTAGATGAAATAAGGTGTGTTATAGAATCATTTCAAACAAAGGTACATGTGATTGTGCTAACCAAGACATGGATAAAAGACAAAGACGAAGCTCAAAGACTCGTATTACCACACTATAAATACTACTAACTACAGAAAAAAATCGAGAGGAGGTGGTGTATCCATATGGATCCACACCGACTTAAAACATGAGTTTGTAGACGAACACTATGAAGACGGAAACCATTTCTTATGGGTACGTCTAAAGA
This sequence comes from Dicycla oo, assembly GCA_948252095.1. NCBI lineage: Eukaryota > Metazoa > Arthropoda > Insecta > Lepidoptera > Noctuidae > Dicycla > Dicycla oo. The sequence continues at coordinate 6,664,928 of OX411721.1, read as the reverse complement.
CCCTCGCCCTGGAGAAAGGGGCTAATAAAAAAAATATAAACAACCAGCGGCAAATACGTCCAAGTTTCTTGAGAACTACAATCAAAACCTTTCAAAAAGAAAACGAACTGTTATTTTTGGTGATTTAAACCTAAACCTGCTCAGCATTGAAAAATCTATAAAAGAATATAAGCAAATGCTACAGGGAAATAATATAAAAATATTAAATAAAATCACTTTAGAATATTGTACACGTGAAACAGCTTCTACAAAAACTATCGTAGATCACGTGGCTACCAGCTTACAAGACAATACATTTCAAATGACTGTTATTGATTCTTCAGCCTCTAACTATAAACAAATATATCTTGAGATAAATAGGACTGAGCCTGAATGCACACAGCGTATACAGTATGAGTTGGTAAACTATTCAAAATTATACACAACTGTAGAAGATATTATTGAGACCAAGCGTATCTTTGACCATGATGACCTAGAAGCTACGCTACTGATTGCAATATCTATAAACAAGACAAGAAAAACAAAGATACTAAATACACCATGCAAGGAATAGATAAATAGTAACTTCATTATCCTGATAAATGAAACTTATGGCAAAAACTAATACAAACACCTGAAACTACAATTTACACATAAAAGGAATACTACTTTCATCAACATCCAAAATTCCAAAAATAGTTACTATAGTAAATCTTTCGAAGGCTGTAAGAGGGATCCTTTAAGAATTAATTAACAGACTCTCAAAAAACAAAACGGGAATCAGCAGTGGGCCATCAAAGATTAATACCATCTCGGGTGAAACTACAGACATCAAAGAAATTTGTGAGTGTTTTAATTCCTTTTTCTCAACAATAGGAAGCCATTGAGCTAACAAAATACCAAAAAAAACTCAGCAAAAAAAAATGAATAAATGAATAGAAAAAAAATCAGCTATTCAGTACATTTTGACGAATTATGCTAACATAAATGCAGCAGATTTTTTTCGCGATTTCAGGTTTGGTCCCATAGTAAAAGTTGTTCATAATGATGAGTACAATGACCCCTTAAGAGGTTGTTGGTGTTTTAGCAATAACCCTGTATATATATCTATCCTATCTAAACTAATTTGTAACGGTCACTGACTTCCTATTAAAAAAAAACAATACGGCTTCAGACCAAAGTCTAATACTATCTCTGCGACTGTTGGCCTAGTGACAAATATAAGTGATCAATATCGATAATAGTATAATCGAAAAATAGGCCTAGGAATATTCATTGATCTAAAGAAGACATTTGACACCGTCAGCCATGAAATACTATTACAAAAACAAAGATTTGGGTGTTACAGATACAGCGTACGATATTTTCAAATCATATCTTACAAATAGGACCCAAATTGTTAAAATCGGTAACCATTAAAGCACCTAGACTTAATACTTGTGGCGTGCCCCAAGGCTCAATTTTGGGCCCATTACTATTCTTAATTTATATAAATAGTATACACGAGATTGGGCTAAAGGGAGAAATTACTTTGTACGCTGACAATACCAGCCTATTCTATTTTAGTAACTCGATAAATGTGGTAAGGAATGAAGCAGAACATGATTTGGACATCTTACACACTTGGCTCCGGTCAAATTTGTTGACCATAAATGCTTCAAAAACAAATTATATTATTTTCACATCAAAAAAACAAAAAAAAAAATGGTACCTATAGTCCATTAAAAATTAGACAAAATAATAAACAAAATAAACTCAGAAAAATATCTGGGCCTACTTCTTGACAGTGGCCTTACATGGAAGCCACATATCGAAACTATTATCCCTATCGGGTGCCCTACGGCCCATTTCTCGATGCTTGCCCAGACACGTGCGGTACACAGTCTATAATTATTTAGTCAAGCCTCATCTGGATTACCTAATTGAGATATGGGGATCAGCAGCTAAAAGTAACTTAAATAGACTACAGAGATCTTAAAATAAATAAATTAAAACGTTATTTACCTAACACAGACAATAACAAATTATAAGGAAACTGGACTAATGAATTTATCGCAAAGCTATAAATACAATACCTGCATCCTAGTTAGAAAAATTATAACTGCACTATAGATGCTATAAAAAGAAAATGTCTTATCAATTATTACTGCAAAAATATGACCTTATTACTCTAAAATCCAGACGCACCCTACTTGAGATGATGACCCTATTTAGTATATGTCGTAATAAAGTCGACTGTATTGATCTAGTGAACAGTTTGTGCTACCTGATCCCTCGTACCGTACATGGTCGAGAAGTTCGCTCGAGACACTTGTTTGCTACTACTTTTTGTAGAACCAACTCAGGCGTACGCTCACCGCTGCGTCGATTGGTTGACACCTATAATAGGCAGTTTGGCTCATTTGATATTATGTTTCTCAGCAAGGCTATATTTAGAAAAGAAATTATTACTATATTAAGTGATCAGAACCCTACTAATTAAGTAATGTTTACTTTTATTCTGTTTATTTTGATATCGTTCATTCTAACAACTAGTACCTAGATCTTTTTAGTAATATGTGGATAACGTTGTGAGTAGTGTATTTGTTACCTCTATTATTAAGCTCTAACCTATGTTTACTTAGTATTACACTGCTGTTTGTTGTCCCTAAATAAATAAATAAATAAATAACAAAATATTCACTCAGATATTCACTCACAAATAATATTTACCAAAAATGTTGACCACCACAAACGAAATACTAGACAGGCAAATTATATCCGTTTGAAACCACCTAGAACTAACTACGGAAAGGAAGCATTCTGTATGAAGGAGCCCAGAATTATAATAAATTACCTAAAGACATAAAAGAGGCTAAAAGCTTATCAACCTTTAAGAAACTATTGAAGGATCTTTCAATAATACAATAGAACGATAAGGATTTTGTAATTTTACTAACACTACGAAAACTATCCTTAAACTAAATAACCTACACCTGCTTACTCCCGAAGTAAAGCACCATTTTATTTGTAAAATACTAAAACAATATATTTAAAATTGTTCAATTCTCGCTTCTTCAAGCGTACTGTGTGTGCCACCGGCCTTAATAAACAAGCATTGTTCGCGCCGCAGCATATGCGCGCACTCATTATACACAATCTCCGCTAACATTTTAAAAATCTACCCTACTAACAAAGCTAATCGGTTATTTTGTATTTACTTATTATTGTATTTTCTCAGTAAGTGATTAATTTAAACTTTTGAGAAAAAAATGTCTTAAACCGTATTTAAGTTGAGAATTTTTGCTTTAGGATTAGTTGAAATATCCAAATGTGACTTATTTGTGAAGCCGCACAGTATTTTCTGACACCTATGGATACACTGAAAATATAACAATATTGTATCATCGTTTCATTAGCTAAGACGAATAGCCTCTAGAGCCCCAAATTTTACTCTTTGAACCAGAACCACTGCCATTAATTCAGAAAAGTTAATGACTTGAAAGCACTGGAACTTAAACAACTAAGATTAACACGGTGTAAAGCTATCTCGGCAATTTAAGTTGGCCAACTCTTTCGCCGTCGAAGATGTCGTAAAGGCCCTGTGGTTATGGCCTCGCCTCTCATACACGAGGTTGTGGGTTCAAATCCGGGCAAGTACCAATGTGACTTTTTCAATTTATGTGTACTTTCTGAGTTTATCTTGGACGTTACTGACATTGGTGAAGGCAAACATCGCGAAGAAACCAGGACTTCTAATTAATATATATTAAGTTTTAAATCGCCAATCCGCCTTGAGCAGGCCTGGTGATCAAAGATCGTGTCTACTCTGTATGAGATGAGGCCTTTGCCCTGCAGTGAGATAGTAATAGGCTGCTAGTGTAGCTGGTATATGTAGTAACAGGGCTTGTATCATCTGGCAGTGCAGGATAATGATAGGTACAAAGTTGGGCGTATGCCCCAAAATTATAATATGGCTGTACACAGCAGTGATCCGCCCCATTATCACCTACGGGGCCATGGTCTGGTGGCCCTGAACAAAGCTAGTTATAGCCTCCAACAAACTACAACGCATGCAAATACTAGCCTGCATGGTGACTACGGGCTGCGGGGCTGCATGAGGACTACTCCGACTGCAGCAGTCGGAGCCATGCTGGGACTACCACCGCTCCATCTGTTCATACAGCGGGAAGAGACGATGGCAGCGGTGCAACTACATACTGGGGATATAAATAAATAAAAATATAAATTCTGGGGAAAGACAGACACACCACACAGCGCGCTGCTTGAGGGACTCAACAAGGAGTTCCCCATTGTGAAAGCCATAAATGACCGGGTACCCAAACAATTTATCTTCAAAAAAAATACAAAATCTAACTTCACGAGGATCGCCGATGCGGGGAGTTGCGCCCCGCAGACTTGTGCATCTTCACGGATGTATCCAAAACAAGTTGCGGAACAGGTGCTGGAATCTTCGCGGAGGACTTCAACATACACATAGACACATATTGAGTGTCCATAACACAGTGTTCCAGGCCGAATGTATGGGTATTTCTCTAGCCGCTTCAGCCATCATGGCCAGGGAAGTTAAGGACCACATGATCCGCATACTCTCAGACAACATGGCTGTCCTGCAAGCGCTAAACAGTCACACAGTTGACTCTGGGCTAATATATGAGTGCCGTCAGCGCCTCATCCAGGTGGGTAGCCTCAAAGACATACTATTCAACGGGTCAAGGACACAGTGATTCACTAGACAACGACGCAGCCGATGAGCTTGCCAGAAGAGGGTTAAGCATGACACCAGTAGGACCAGAACTCATCGCGCCGCTCCCCTTCGAGAACTTATTCACTCTGGTAAGGAAACGCACCAGGGACCAACATCACAAACTATGGTCGGACCAAGGTGAGTGTAGGCAGGCTAAGGAAGCACTCCCTACAATTAATGGCCGCCTCACGAAACAGGTTCTCCGACTAACTAAACAACAGCTGCGTACAGTTACAGCAGATATAACTGGCCACGGGTCATTTAATAAACACTTATTTGTCATAGGAGTCACAGACAGTCCACTGTGCAGGGCCTACATGGAGGATGACGAGACAGCAGCTCATGTGCTTCTAAACTGCCCGGTGGTCGCCGCGTATAGGGTAACCCAGGTACCCTCCGTAAGTTTGTCAGTAACACCAAGGTGTTGCTGGCCTTCCTTGAGGAGCTAGGCTGGATGGAATAATGGATTTTCCCATCCGTTACGCAAAATACGCGCATTGACGTGGAGTTGCGGACGCGAAGCTGTATGCGTATCGTCAACCCAATAGAGGGGTACGCTAGGATGCTGCTCCAGAAAGGGGAGAAAGGCAAACAGGGACAGGATAAAGAATTAGTAAAGGGGTCAAGAAGCGACAGCGGTTATAAGCGCTGCGAAAGCGGGCTCCTTCCGCAGCCGTCTCCTTGAACTTCATATGACATGAAGTCGGTGGGGCCATGGGTGGAGGTGGGTGCTCGTATTACCTATTAAGCTGTTATTATAATCATTATTAAGTTATTGTGTTAGTAGTTAGGTATTATTAGTCGTTATTAAGTTGTTATTGTGTTCGCTGGTATTATGTGTCGATAGCTGCCCGGGCAGATAGCCCGCTAGCGTGGGCGCTTGCAAATCGCACCCGATCTATTTTAATTATGAAGTACTAACATAGCTAAGCTATTTTGTTGCTAACACTGTAGACTGCATTTCAGTCTGAATTTTTTTTTTTTTATAAATCTCGGGACTCTTGGGTCCCGGACCTTTGCAAGCCGTACGAGGAGCCGAAGCCAACTCGCAGTGGCCCCTTAAATAATTTTAAATGATAAGGAGGCACCAACCGGGGGTTGTCCTTGGGTGCACGTGCATAGTGCATTCCACGTACACGTGGAAACAAAATATATTGGGCTATGGGTCTGGGTGGCTAAAATCACAGAACAGATGAAAGAAGGTTAGAAGGGCCTTGTGGGCGGGGCACGCGCGCCGCGGTTATGAGCAAATGCTCAATATCAACCGAAGTTTACTTTACCGGCCAGCAATCACGCTCTTGTTTTGACAGCGTACGTAAGCTCCGCAAAAATATTAAATTATGCCGTCTTGCGCTATTATAACGTGTCGGAAAAGAAGCCAGGTGTGTAGTGTAGCACGAGGAGGGATTTCTTTCCACCGGTAAGTCCAAAAACCTTAAAATACAAGTGATATTTGTAATTATTACAATAGTATTATGTAGTTTGTAGACAAAAACGATACAATCGCAAACTGATGCAAAATTATACATTGCTAGCAATACATGGGTACCATCTTGTACTACGTAAGCAATCGCGAAATGTATTGCGTTCACTGCGATGTCACGTGCGCCGAGCCAAAGCTTGAATTCAGTGAAATCCATGCGTATCGATAGTGTTGTACCAAGTTGTAAACAATGTCGATATTAAAAGTAAGTATGCTTACAAATGATTATTATCAGTAATCGCTGATGTATAAAAAAGGGAAGATTTGGTACGCGTGTATTATAATTAAAATAGCTTTGTTTATTATCATCAATTATTGTTTATTGTAGGTTATCAATTTAGTTTCTGAGTGGGTTTTTTTGTCTCAATTTTTTTTAGATGTTAGTTATAATGAAAACATGCATTTTAAATTTTATTTTTAGATTTGCAACAGATCCAGATACAAGAAAACTGTTATTGTTATATATAAAACTGTGATTGAAGCAACTAGTACAATTGAATGGATACCTACTAAATTTGTTCTCAAAATTTTGCAGAAAATGATTACACAACAAAAAAGTCGGGGAAAAGATACTTAAAATCAGGCCCTACTCCGCACAAAAATATCGTTTTGCGCCTTTCAGTAAGTAGTATATAATTTATATTTTATAAAACTTTATTGGTGGTTTTGCGTAGCGTACCTAATTATTACCTTAAAGTGTTGTCACTTAGATAATCTTTTGTGGATATTATTATATAAAGCCGTGTATACAGCCGTAAAGCTGAAAATCCATGTTTGAAATCTATACAGGAGAAGTTTTTATTCACTGCGCAAATTTTCACAGGGTGTTCTACTCATGAATATGAACAACGTTATCTATGGCACCAACTCTGAAATCCAAAAAAAAAAATCAACTGTTTCATACATTTTGGTTGAGTAGGTATTGAACCTTGGTATGGAACAACAGATTTTTTCTTTCGTGATTTCATAGTTGGTCCCATAGTAAAAGTTGTTCATATTCATGGGTAGAATTTGATATATCGCACAGTACAGTTTGCAAATATATATTTTTTATTTTCTTATTTGCCCCCCAAAATTGACCTCCATATTCAAAATTCATTAATTAAATGATAAATGATTTCTGTAAGTAGGCTTGTATAAACACTTTTACAAGTCAATCATGTTTTTTTTTTTAACTAGATGAGATCAGCGTTTCCTATCTGACTACTCTGAGAAGAAAGGCCGAAACAAACTCAGAGGTCACAGTCATAAGTCACAGTTAAGTCCAGACATAATCTTGGTCACTTCATGTGAAGACCATATAGATTGGTGTCTGAAATGGTCTTTTGAGAAAAGAACCACACAGATTGAGAGGACCTGTCCAGTCTGTGCACGCATTTGTCAGTAATCGCGCAGCTCAACTAAGAACTTAGGAGCTCAACGATTCGACGAACAATACCAAAGAAAGGACATTTGGGTAGGCCGTATAAATTACTCAGGCTGCCAGACCATGATTAAAAATAATTGAGAGAAAAAATAAAACAAACAAAAAAGCAATTTACATTACACGTCCGTGTTTGGGTCACAGAAATACATACGTGTAACAAATTTCAACTAAATTGGTCCATTAGATTCGGAGCAAATTGGCTGTGATAGACGGACAGACAGGCAGACAGACACATGAGTGATCTTATAAGGGTTCCGTTTTGTCCTTTTGAGGTACGGAACCCTAAAAATGAAAGAAAATTTGAATTTTGCGGCTACATTTGATATTCCCCTTAATTTGACATTATTATTTATATGTATTTAGGAAGTCCACACTATTCGTATCCCGTCCCTTCCGAAATTAAAGCGAAAAATTGTAAAACTTAAAGTAACAAAATTACAATAATTTTATCGATACAAATATCGATAAAATTATCGACCTTTTGGTCGCCGTAACATGTATGAGAAATAAATTGCTTTTGCACGTGTGTGAGTGTACGTCAAGCGCAGTGTTTGCGTTAGTGTGACTACCAATAGCAAAATCGCGATTTAAGTGCGTGTGGCTTATTTGTGTGCGTAATGCACGTACGTATTGGTCTCTTGCTTGTAGTGGAGTTAAAGAGTGGGAGATAACCGGCGACACGCGTTCTAATACAAATCAGGAACTATTTCCTTTCTAATCTCTTTTATCTGTTCTGTGGCTAAAATGGATTGGGTAACATGAACTATGGAAGAACTATGTCCACTGCCTGACCAATTATATATAACTATACACGGATAAAATGCCAGGGGGTTACTTGCACACTCAATAATGGGTCCCCGGAGACGGCCGCTAGCACATAGTAACGTAGCGACTAGGGGCAACACTTCCTGAGGTGCTTGAGGAGTGGAGAGGCATTCCACGGCTATCAGGACAATCCCGGAAGTACGGTCAAGATCCCTACCAGCACCTTACTGGAATACTTCCTTCCTCCGAGCACATTTGCTCTTGCGAATCTCCACTCAAGCCGGCCAATAAAGGCAAGAAAGAGGTGGGAGCTCTGTTCCTAGTCAGTGTTCACTCCAGCCGGCCAACAAAACCAACCCCCGGCTTGCTTTTGTTGGCCGGCTGGAGTGAACACTGTGTGAAGAACAAGTCTTCTCCCGGGAGGATCCGTGGGGTCGCTACTGCCCAACAGCTCGCCACATGCTGCCCTGCATCTCTCTTGGTCTGGCTTCTCACCCTAGACCTATTTCGGCAAAGTAAATTCTATCGGCACAGTCCTGGACTTCAGGAGCGCGCAAGCCCCACCACGGCATCTACGTAGAGATACGGCGGTAGTGTTATTATTATTAAAAATAATGCTAAGGTTCTTATTTTAGTAAATACAACAAAAATACACATACTATTATATATATACCTAGTTATTATTATTATTATTATTTTATTATTAACTTTTTGCAGCTAAGAGTATATCCTATTAATTGAAACATGCATTCATAATAAGATTCTCAAAAGTTACTCAACTAAAATTGCGAAGCGAGTTAGTAGTTTACACATTTACTCATGCTTTTACTCAACCCGAGAAATAAATCATTTCGATTTCCCTACAGAGTTGAGTATTTGAGACTGTTCAGTAATTCAGTGCGCTCGTCTTTATCGGCTTTTACTAGAAGTGCCTCTATTTAGGCGTGTTTTATTCGCGTAGGGTACGAAATAAAAGTAATGACTAGGGTAAAGTGCGTAGTTTCTAGGTGATGTATTGCTTGGTTGCTTATAAGAGCGTGGCAACTCGTGGGAATGGCACTTCCAGTTTATTTTATTTACTTGTTTAATAGCCGTGTGATTTTAATATATCGTTGATTGATGAAGAGGTCTGGCAGCTGTGATAGACTTGGAAGCAGAATTAAAATCATTTTGTTTATTAAACTCTTGACTTAGCTGACGTAACTTAGTCCTTATTATGTTAAGGAAAACATAGTGAAAGTTACATCAAATCCTTTGTTACTAATAACAAATTCTAATAAATTCTACTCGAGTAGTATTTCATAGAATTGGGGTAGTCAGTAGTTACATACTTACTTGTATATTCGAAATAATGTTTTATAGTCATAAAAATTTTGTACCTCATGAACAAATATCAGTTCCTAGAGTCACTAGTAATTTCTTTATTAATTGTCATGAAATCTTTCTAAATTAATTATAAAGAGAAAATATTAGATTTTTTTGTATGTTTATTTGTTACGCTTTCACGACTAAATGGCTAGAGCGATTTTGATGAGGCGATACTTTGATCCTTGGGAAAGGACTACTTTATAGGGGACGCGTCAGGGTAGCCCGCGAAATTCAAATTTTCTTACTTTTTTTGCAATTTACAAGTCGGTATTATATTGTAAGTTGATCAATTTATAATTTGCGGTCGTAATAAGTATCTATTTACATAATTGGAATCATTAAACTGATCAATACAACTCTTTAAGACCAGGTAATCCCAAAAAATGACTATTTCATGAAATCTTGACATTTTAGGATTATACTAACTTAAGGAGTTGTATTAATGATTCAATTGTATATAATTCTGTAAAAACATATTTGTTACGGCCGCAAATCATACTTTATTTAACATACAACTTAATACTGACTTGCAAATTGCAAAAAACGTAAGAAAATTTGAATTTCGCGGGCTACCCTGACGCTTCCTCCTTAAAGGGCTACTTTTTCTCGACATAACATGCGGGTGAAGTCGCGGGCGGAAGCTAGTATTTTGTAACTAACGGCCCGCCCCTATTTCGCGCGGTTTTTACGACTTGACAAAAGATCGAGATTTCCTTATTGTACATACATCACACATCAAGCTACTACAATCTGTCAAATTTCTTTAATAGATATTTCAACATTATTGCTAAAGTATTAGGTTCAAGGTTAATTGGGAAAATTTTACAGTTCCGGGAAGCTTGATGTGCTGGCCGTCTGTACTTCCAGAATAAATTCTCTAACTTATAAATGATGACTTTGAAAACATGCGACAAAATTTAAGGGGGTGTTCTACCCATCAATATGAACAACTTTTACTATGGGACCAACTACTTAAGAATTATCAAAAAAAAAAAACAATCTTCCCATGTAAAAGTAAATACCCGATTGGGCCATTTTGTATAAGAAGGCGATATAATAAATTTTTTTTTTTTTTTGCGAATTCAAAGTTGGCCCCATAGTAAACGTTATTCATATTGATGAGTAGAACACTCCCTTATAGGAGATGTTTCAAAATGGGCCAGGTCTGTGTACACTACCTCAAAACAAAGAGAAAAATCCGTAGAATTCGGAAAAATACAGATAATTCATTTGATATTTATCAATTATTTTTATCGACTTTCAACATGGCGTCTCATCGATTTAGTTACTCTTTGCATAAAAACAATGACAGTAAACCGTAGATCGACCATGGATCATAGAAATAGGACTGTCAGCTGTCACAACAGTGTAAATTCGGTCTTCTTTATGTCATGTCAATCATCATTAATCAATGAAAATGACAACTTACCCCCATGACGGGTTTCTGTTGTGTTTTGCAATTTTAAGTGTAACTAATTGTGGCTTACCAGGAAAAGAAGCCATTTTAAAGTAATGTACAGTAGTGGACAGTTGAGAACTGTTTCAAATATATTTCCCTATTTTTATGTATAGTGTACACTTACCTGGCCCAAGGTCCATACATTTTGGAACATCTACTTTGTTGCATGTTTCCAAAGTCAGCCTGTAGTGAAAACCGCATCAAAATCTGTTGCGTAGTTTAAAAGAACAACGCGGTTACACAGACAGATTTGTACGAAAAGTGACTTTAATCTATAATGTGTATAGACTAGCCTTGAATTCATTATCTAAGTATATCTATCTACTTTATCACTGTCTCACCAACAGATTATCAAATAATAAATAAATACCTCCATAAACCTTACAACAAGTATGAGCGTCTCAACCAATTTATTGCAATAACTCTCAAGTTCCCTCCGACACGCCATGCGCTCGTTAAAGCCAAAGGGGGCGGTGTCAGCCCATTGTCCGACACTCGACACCGCTCGACACCCGCTCTCGGCGTTCTCAGACACTGCCCTTGAGCTGCGAAGGTGCTGACTTGCGGAGACCCTTGTTGATCAAATATAGAGATGTTATGTTTGCGTATGGTTGTATGTTTTTGTGTTTAAAGGCTCTGGAAAAACGTATGAAAACTTACAATTATAAATTTATTTTAACAAAAACTGAAAGCCTACCCATGATTTAGAGTTTTGTTAATACATGTCATTGGAACTAAGATGATAACTGAAACATAATTAGATGAAACCATTAGTTACAAATGTATGTAGATAAATCTGGCATGAGTTTTTCAATGTCATAATTTATGTATTTTTGTGGTTATGACTTCATTGACTTAACAATGAAAGCAAATATCGTAAGGAAACCATCACCCTAATTGCGTAACATACTAGCAATCTTAATCATTTTGAAGCAAATTGCTAATCTATTACCTCATATATGACAGGCCAGCTGGTGTGGTTGGTTAAGATACCGCCTATCATGTCGCAGGTCGTGGGTTCGATTCCCATCCAGGACAAACATTTCTGTGCATGAACTTGTCTGTTTGTTCTGAGTCTGGGTGTAATTATCTAAATGAGTATGTATTTACAAAAAAAAACGTAGTGTAGGTAGTATAGTTTGGGATCAGATGACCGTGTGTGAAATGTCCCAGGATATTAGATATATATATATATATATATATATATATATATATATATATATATGTAGGATCGTCAGGACCTAGACTCCGGCCATCAGACATCATGTGGGCAGAAATAAGGGATCGTGCAATGAGAACACACTATAATTTAGTCCGCAGTTTTATTGTAGCACAGAACCGAATTACAATTAACAATTACGCAGGTACTAGGTACAAAACTAGGCACTACGCGAAACGGGGGGGCAGTTCCGTGACAACGTTCTTGCTGCTCGACGACTCGATCCAAAGTGAGCTGTGTCGGAGCCGCTCGTAACGTCACGACTCTGCCGAAGCGCGCCAAAATGAAGTTGCACGATAACGCCACCAGAGGGCGCGCTTGCGTTTCGTTTAAGTGTCCATACTAATGACCGTCTACGACATATATATAAATGTTCGAAAAATTTGTCTTTTCAACACCGTAAATAACGCAATGAATGTTGTTGAACTGTCAAAATAAAAAAATCGATTCCGATTGATAGTGTGTTACGCAATTGCCCCGCTGCACCCTAAGTGTGTAACACACTATCAATCGGAATCGGGTTCATTTTGACCTAATTGCGTAACACGCAATTAGGGTACTGGTTTTAATTATTCGGAACCATCGTCACGTGCTGAACAAGATAAATGCTTATTCCTTCTTCCTTGCAAAAGCCTTCGCCCAGCTGTCGGACAACTCAACAGTAATTAAAAGAACAATATGATAGACAATCAATCATTCCCTCCCTAAAACAAGACCAAAAAAATACACAAATTACTTAAAACCTAATTAGTCAGGCCTTCTGGCGGTACCTTTACTGCCAATTAAAAGTAATTAAAATTCTCTAAGTGTAATCACAAGTTGTTCCGAGGATCCAATGACGGTGCGTGAACAGGAATACCTCGTATGCCTCAAGTTTTCCAATTATAACATGTTCGAGACTTCCCGTGACGGGGATTTGTACCTGTTGTCTAGACTGAGTTTTTGTTCAGGTTTTGTTGGTTGAATCTGAACTTTAGGTAAAACCTAAAGTATACTAGAGGTCTAAACCCAAATGTGGCCTTAACTAAATATAATTGAGTGTATGTATACCTACCTCATCATCATCATCTGCTTAGCATTTTCCCAACCATGTTGGGGTAGGCTTCCAGTCTAACTGGATGCAGCTGAATACTAGTATTTTACATGAAGGGACTCTACAACCCAGTTACTGGGTATTATAATACCAATTGCTAAAACTGGTTGTCTGACTTTTGGGCTTCTTACGACCCGTAACGACTGTCAAAGATCCACGAACGACAGCCGGGACCAAGGGCTTAACGTGCTTTCTGAGACACGGAGGGGTCTCGGTATATAAAGATGGTCACCTATTCACGGACCAACCGCGGCTAGCGTAACTTAAACTGTTCTATCTACCCGTGCGGCTGTTGTTTCTTAGCCACGAGCCCCTCTGCCTGAGTATATCTACCTATATCAATGAAATTGTGAATTTTATTTATTACTAGCTGACCCGACAAACGTTGTCCTGTCAAAATTTCAATAATTCATGCAAAATTCCAATAGAAAATGCACTTACAGTTTTCGCGGCAACTTTTCAAACATTTTATTTCATACAAACCTTGTCCTGACAATTACAAACACCACAAAAAAAGAATTATCCATTTTGGTGCAGGCTTTCGGAAGTTATGCGCGTAAATACATTTCGGCGATTCATTTTTATAAATATATACAGAGAGCGATTAGGTTATCACATTAATTGAAACTACATATTCAGGATGTGATGTTCCGTAACGAACCCCAGGCTGATAAAAAATTCGTTTTTCCTAATTATGTTAATATTAGTGTTTAGGTCGGTTTCCCCTATGGGGAAAAGGTAGTGCTCCACCCCGCACTACCTTGTAGAGCTCGTCTCCCGACTGGACACTCTCCCACCGATAGTAATGAATGACCTCCCGTAAGCTAATCTGCCTTGTCCCATTGATAAGGCAAGAAAGATTGAAAGAAATCGTGAATAAAACTTTAGGGATTAATAGTCATGAAAATACATTGGATGTGGGTTTAGAAAGCTAATAAATGATAATGGGATGCAAAGTATATTATTATATAAAGTTGTGAGTAGGTACCCTTACGCTGGCGTAACAGGTAAATGGATCAGCCATTACTCACACGACACCTCACATCTACACTCGAAGCACTTAGAGCGAAACTTCCATAGTGACACAAGCGGCTGTTCAGCGGCATTGAGTCTGCACATGCTCTTTAGGAGACATGGTCCCTAGCAGTTCTCTCGAACTGATATTCGTGACGAAGCGGCCTTCACTGCGGTAACCGAGCGACCGTCCTTGTCTAGCTACGGGGCGGCCAGTTCCAGCGGCATTGCGTCAACATCATGCTCCCAAGGAGACATGGTCCCTATCAGTCCTTGGACTGAATATTAAATATATGTGGTCACCCAATCCCCTGGAAGTTCACCCCTTGCACAACAAGCATATCTGCAAGACACCGTGTTCATGTCAGTCTGACCGAATTATTGGTCTAAGATAAAGAATACAACATTCAAGAATTATGTACTTGATAATAGAGTTGGGATTCGAAACTCAAGAATCATTATTTGGATAATAAATAGTTATAGAAGATCAAGACTCAATGGTCACTATTTCATAGAGTTGTGGATTAACTCTTGAAGGTTTATAGACAGACAATACGCCCCACCCTTCACCACTTCCTAGTGTTTGGACTGGGGAGAAGAAGTGGCGCAACAAACTCCCCAACAACACGTCTCTGTCTGTTTAGATACAAGAAACTCAATTCCACGATCAGCCCAGGATAATTATTATAGTGAAAGACTCACCCAGTGTCTCCAACAAACACACACTCACACACACACTACATTAAGTACTAAATTAGTCTAATCTGGGTTTTAACCCAACTATATTTAACATAATAACTAATACTCGCTGTCTTGCGACAGCTCACTCAAATATAGCCTCTTGGTATTCACCAAGTCTCCTAACTTGACTAGCCTAGACACGAACGTCCGTCTCCTCTAGTGGTCAAAACCGACTTTATTTGACATAATAACTAATACTCGCTGTCTTGCGACAGCTCACTTTAATATTATAGCCTCTTGGTATTCACCAAGTCTCCTAACTGGACTAGCCTAGACTCTAACGTCCGTCTCCTCTCGTGGTCAAAACTAACTGCCCTCACCAAAATCCCCATGCCTCGGCCGCGAACCTTTCAGCCTCCTGCCTTCTAACCCTAATGCCCTTTGTTTATTCCTCAATTGTTTCAGGGTTTAACCCATGAACAAGTTAAGTTAGGCAGTTGTCATACTGCTAGCGAGGAAGTGACCAAAATAGACGCATATTTTATGGATTCAGAACAAATACTAGAACTATCGTTGTCTAGTTCAGACGACGACTATGGTGTATTTTATAATAGCATTTGTGTAGTGGCAGTTCTTGTTAGTTTAACGAGTTATAAACCTTACAATATACCTATATTATAGATAGCAAAGCTATAGGTAGGCATGTAAATACCTACCGACTGAAACCCTTGCGCCCATCGCACTTGGACACTCGCCGATCGCCCAGCGATAAACCCACTAGAACTACACACTCGCTGCCCGTCGCTCGCCGACGGTGAGACCATTGCCTTATGACCATATGTCCGTTGTCCAATGCGTTCTTAGAATTTTGTCTTAATGGCCCTCGTGTCATTTGAAATTACAAATAGAATATTTTACAGTCCTTTAGAAATTGATTGACTTATTGTATCCGTCCTGTCGACCGTTACTAAGACTTTGCCTCACATTAAATAGATAATTTATGTCTCCAAGTGACTCGAAAGATGTGCTGGTTTTAAAATCATAATATAATATTTTAATATTAAATTGGAGTAAGTGACAGACAGTCACATTCCCCCCTCTGAAAATCAGACGCGTGACGCAGTACAGCGGATGAGCTTTCACAATAAGGTGAGCTCTGCCTTTCAATGATAGAATTGTATAATATTTAGGACTGTTAGTTTCGCCTAATCAAGTAATTCCTTATAAGTATTCCAGTTGAAACATGAATCCAATAAGAATATAATAGGATGTATTATCTGCTGTAATTTAGTACTGGTTTGCAGAAGCACCTTCCATCGATACTATAATTAATATAATTAATAATATAATTTCTCCATAATATTTGAAGTTATTCGTCTCGAAAATACTTTTGTCACATTATTCAAATTACTTTACCGCGCTTCAAGTAAGTTCCGAGAAGACCTGTGCATGCTTATAATTTAGTTTTACATACCAGGCTCTCTTTTAAGAGTATTTGTGTTATTGAGCCACGTTACCCGGTACTCCCTCGTTCTAAACTCAGCCTATAGCAGTCGCCGCTGGATACGAAGTAGCGTCCAGGAGTAGCTGAAATAGTCCGCACATGAACATATTAGATTAATATTCCAACTGGACGCCCCCCTCTGATTCTAAGAGGTTAGAGCAGGTTTGAAAACCAATAAGAGTCGCGAAGTTATACTGATTAGAAAATATAAGTAGGTATTCTAGACTGCAAATAATAATTATTGGTTTAGTATGACAAAATATTGTCAATTCCTTCCTCCGATTATAAAATATTGACAAGAAAATTTTCTGAAATGATAAATACAGTGCCATGGCCCTAAAACATAACCCTATAATATTTAGTGAGACAACAACCTCATACCACTTAGGTATGGATAGCTGAAGTGTTTAATAAAAGTAAAACTTAGCTTCGTAATAGGAGTCACGCTACAGCCACAGTTGTTGAAGTCAGCCGATGTCAGCTGATTCAGAAGACTAAAACAGCTCAGCATGTGAACTTAAATATCCTGGAATTGAAAGTAGGACCACACAAGTATTCATTCAAATATAATTATTATAGGCTGCAGATTGCAGAGTTGGAAAGAAGTGTGTTTACTTCCTAGTCAATATACCTTCTTGGTATTTTTTTTTCCTTCTGTTATAAAATATCAGTTGATGATACTTTATTCCCATTACAATCTAGCCTATTAGCTTATTTAGATATAACTTAAACTGCTAGGTTAAAGCATTAAAGCTTTACATTTAGTAGGTCTTACTTACCTAATAATAATATTAGGGTGTTTTTACCAATTCTCACTCTCACACATTCAAATTGGAAAACAAAACATTTGGGAATCGAACCCAATCGGTAAATCTTAATAACAATAATAAGGTTATCCATAATAAGGATGCGTTTTATATCTAATCTCATTCACACACACTAAAATGGGAATACATCAAATTCACATTTGGGAATCGAACCCTCTTGGTAAATTAACTATCATTTACACTTCGTAGGTTTACCTTAGTAATAATATTAGGTTTACCCATAATTAAGATGTGATACTTATTCTCATTCGCACACATTCAAATTGGAAAACATAAAAATCATATTGGAATCGAATCCAATAGTACTGGAATCAGTCTACAACACATGCGGGAGTTTAATCAACAAGCCGTGACACAGGAATTCCAAACATAAAATACATCAAGTGGGAATCGAACCCAATAATATAAGTTGAGAAATTCAACTTCCACAATCAAACTGTTACCTAATTTAACCAAAGTTATTGTAGCCGTTATTACTCTTGTCGCCTCTAACAATTAATAGAACCATAAAATTACGTTGTGTTTTTATTGTAGTAACCCTTATGTAGTTCTTTCTCGTTGCACTGAAGTGAATCAATACATTTAATGACGAGAATCCTGGTCACGCAGCGCCACATGTGATGAGGCGCAACGAACCCCAGGCTGATAAAAAATTCGTTTTTCCTAATTATGTTAATATTAGTGTTTAGGTCGGTTTCCCCTATGGGGAAAAGGTAGTGCTCCACCCCGCACTACCTTGTAGAGCTCGTCTCCCGACTGGACACTCTCCCACCGATAGTAATGAATGACCTCCCGTAAGCTAATCTACCTTGTCCCATTGATAAGGCAAGAAAGATTGAAAGAAATCGTGAATAAAACTTTAGGGATTAATAGTCATGAAAATACATTGGATGTGGGTTTAGAAAGCTAATAAATGATAATGGGATGCAAAGTATATTATTATATAAAGTTGTGAGTAGGTACCCTTACTCTGGCGTAACAGGTAAATGGATCAGCCATTACTCACACGACACCTCACATCTACACTCGAAGCACTTAGAGCGAAACTTCCATAGTGACACAAGCGGCTGTTCAGCGGCATTGAGTCTGCACATGCTCTTTAGGAGACATGGTCCCTAGCAGTTCTCTCGAACTGATATTCGTGACGAAGCGGCCTTCACTGCGGTAACCGAGCGACCGTCCTTGTCTAGCTACGGGGCGGCCAGTTCCAGCGGCATTGCGTCAACATCATGCTCCCAAGGAGACATGGTCCCTATCAGTCCTTGGACTGAATATTAAATATATGTGGTCACCCAATCCCCTGGAAGTTCACCCCTTGCACAACAAGCATATCTGCAAGACACCGTGTTCATGTCAGTCTGACCGAATTATTGGTCTAAGATAAAGAATACAACATTCAAGAATTATGTACTTGATAATAGAGTTGGGATTCGAAACTCAAGAATCATTATTTGGATAATAAATAGTTATAGAAGATCAAGACTCAATGGTCACTATTTCATAGAGTTGTGGATTAACTCTTGAAGGTTTATAGACAGACAATACGCCTCACCCTTCACCACTTCCTAGTGTTTGGACTGGGGAGAAGAAGTGGCGCAACAAACTCCCCAACAACACGTCTCTGTCTGTTTAGATACAAGAAACTCAATTCCACGATCAGCCCAGGATAATTATTATAGTGAAAGACTCACCCAGTGTCTCCAACAAACACACACTCACACACACACTACATTAAGTACTAAATTAGTCTAATCTGGGTTTTAACCCAACTATATTTAACATAATAACTAATACTCGCTGTCTTGCGACAGCTCACTCAAATATAGCCTCTTGGTATTCACCAAGTCTCCTAACTTGACTAGCCTAGACACGAACGTCCGTCTCCTCTAGTGGTCAAAACCGACTTTATTTGACATAATAACTAATACTCGCTGTCTTGCGACAGCTCACTTTAATATTATAGCCTCTTGGTATTCACCAAGTCTCCTAACTGGACTAGCCTAGACTCTAACGTCCGTCTCCTCTCGTGGTCAAAACTAACTGCCCTCACCAAAATCCCCATGCCTCGGCCGCGAACCTTTCAGCCTCCTGCCTTCTAACCCTAATGCCCTTTGTTTATTCCTCAATTGTTTCAGGGTTTAACCCATGAACAAGTTAAGTTAGGCAGTTGTCATACTGCTAGCGAGGAAGTGACCAAAATAGACGCATATTTTATGGATTCAGAACAAATACTAGAACTATCGTTGTCTAGTTCAGACGACGACTATGGTGTATTTTATAATAGCATTTGTGTAGTGGCAGTTCTTGTTAGTTTAACGAGTTATAAACCTTACAATATACCTATATTATAGATAGCAAAGCTATAGGTAGGCATGTAAATACCTACCGACTGAAACCCTTGCGCCCATCGCACTTGGACACTCGCCGATCGCCCAGCGATAAACCCACTAGAACTACACACTCGCTGCCCGTCGCTCGCCGACGGTGAGACCATTGCCTTATGACCATATGTCCGTTGTCCAATGCGTTCTTAGAATTTTGTCTTAATGGCCCTCGTGTCATTTGAAATTACAAATAGAATATTTTACAGTCCTTTAGAAATTGATTGACTTATTGTATCCGTCCTGTCGACCGTTACTAAGACTTTGCCTCACATTAAATAGATAATTTATGTCTCCAAGTGACTCGAAAGATGTGCTGGTTTTAAAATCATAATATAATATTTTAATATTAAATTGGAGTAAGTGACAGACAGTCACAAGGACATGACTGTGGTCCCCTGCGTTGAAATTTTTGGCCGGTTATTATTAAAAAAAATGCTATTCCATACATTTTGACCACGTAGGTATTGCACTTTTGTAGGAAACAACAGTTTTTTTTTTTATAATAACCAACGAAAAAATTTAAAAGCAGTGGATTCCAGAATCATGTACTGAATACGTGGTTTCAATCAATGTGATAACCTAATCGCCACTTTGTATACCATATAGATTATTTCAACTTATTAGTCTAATTACAAAACGCCAACGATGTTCATACATATACGCTATAGTTTAAGAACATTTTCTTGTTGTGAAAGATTCTGATTGAATTATGGTTAAATTAAGGGGTCTTAAATCATTGCCAATGTTCTTGAAAAGCATCCTTTTATTTGACGCTTAATTTTCCTTTTGCCGAATTAAATTCATGCTAGAACCATTATCGTTGCAACGTTTACAAAACTATTGGATTGGATTCCATGCATTTTGTTGAAACAAAAAAT
Source organism: Dicycla oo (assembly GCA_948252095.1). Classification (NCBI taxonomy): domain Eukaryota; kingdom Metazoa; phylum Arthropoda; class Insecta; order Lepidoptera; family Noctuidae; genus Dicycla; species Dicycla oo. The sequence goes on along the minus strand of OX411721.1, from coordinate 6,644,101 downwards.
GCAGTGAGTTTTCTTCTGAAATCTACCTTTTTTTATTTTGTCCATTTTTCTTTATCATAGTTTCGGATTTCACCCTGCAGTTGTACTCTCAAAAACTCAAAACTATGTCAGGCCATGTTTTGTAAGACAACCAAAGTTTTAACTTTTAAAGTTTGAAAGTTCTTTGACGAATTTTGGAGAATTTAGTAAAAGAATTTTCATTTGTTTTGTGCATTTACGATACACGGGTGTGTGTGCTTAATTTGGCTTTGCTCGTGTGCTTTCGAAGTCAAGGACGAGAAACAAAACGTTGGTGAACGTCGGTGGTGAAGATGTACCTACATATTTTTGCGTGGTTAATTTTACAATAATTTGCATGATATATATCAACTCAGGATGGATGAAATGGCAACAGGTCACAGGAACAACTTGCGACCCACGGATGCCCCTCAAGTTAAAGGGGAAAATTTATAAGTCCGTGATAAGGCCTGTCGTACTTTATGGGTCTGAATGCTGGGCCGTGAAGAAGACGGATGAAAATGTTGAGATGGAAGTGTCGAGTGACGAGAATGTATAAAGTAAGAAGATGAGAAGGGACTAAAAAAGTGATGAATATACATGTTGATGGATGGAGAGGGAGAGGTAGGCCGAAGATGGATGGTTTGTGTGAGGAATTATATGAAACAGAAAGGAGTGAATGATAGCGTAACGGTTGACAGGGGAGAATGGAAGAAGAAACCGTGTTGCGCCGACCCCAAGTAACATGGGATAAGGGCAGGAAGATGATGATGTTTCTTCTTCTTCTCTTGGTTTGCATGACATATGCTTCTTCTTCTTCTCTTGATTTGCACGACATATGCTTCTTCTTCTTTTGTATTGCATTACATATGTTTCTTCTTCTCTTGATTTGCATGACATATGCATATTCTTCTCTTGATTTTCACGACGTATGCTTCTTCTTCTCTTGAATTGCATTACATACGGTTCTTCTTCTTCTCTTGATTTGCAAGACATATGCTTCTTCTTTTGTATTTAATTACATATGTTTCTTCTTCTCTTGGTTTGCATGACATATGCTTCTTCTTCTTCTCTTGATTTGCACGACATATGCTTCTTCTTCTTTTGTATTGCATTACATGTTTCTTATTCTCTTGATTTGCATGACATATGCATCTTCTTCTTCTCTTGATTTTCACGACATATGCTTCTTCTCTTGAATTGCATTACATATTTTTCTTCTTCTTTTCTTGATTTGCAAGACGCCATATGCTTCTTGTACTGTTAAATTGCATGACATATGCTTTTTCTCTTAATTGGTACAACATATGCTTCTTCTTCTTGTAATCTTGATTTACATGACATATGCTTCTTCTTCTCGTGAATTGCATTACATATGTTTCTTCTTCTTCTCTTGGTTTGCAAAACATTTGCCTCTTCTTCTCTTGTTTTGCACATGTGCTTCTTCTTCTCTTGATTTGCATGACATATGCTTCTTCTTCTCTTGATTTGCACGACATATGCTTCTTGTGCTCTTAAATTGCATGACATATGCTTTTTCTCTTGATTGGCACAACATAAGCTTCTTCTTCTTCTAATCTTGATTTACATGACATATGCATCTTCTTCTTCTCTTAATTTTCACGACATATGCTTCTTCTTCTCTTGAATTGCATTACATATGTTTCTTCTTCTTCTCTTGATTTGACCGACATGTGCTTCTTCTTCTCTTGATTTGCATGACATATGCTTTTTCTCTTAATTGGCACAACATATGCTTCTTCTTCTTCTGATCTTGATTTACACGACATATGCTTCTTCTCTTGATTTGCACTACATATGCTTCTTCTTCTTCTCTTGATTTACATGACACATGCTTCTTCTGCTTCTCTTGTTTGGGCACGCATTTTACAAGAGTATTTAATCATAAGCCCATTAGCCAATCAGTAGGAAAGTTGGTACGGGCTGAACTCCAAATCTTAATTCTTAATTAATGGCTTTGCAGAAAAGACTACAATTTGGCCCATATCACTCTACCTGCGTGATATGGGCAAAATTGTAGTGTTTAGTTATGATAGACCGTCAAACGCTGGAGATTGATCAGTGATTCCTTTTCCCGAGTTTTCCACCTTCGATTATCACGTCAACTTTGAAATACCCAATATAAAATAAATTAACTCCACAGTCAACTGGCTTATCGTCAGGAATGTCAGTGTTTCATCCAAAGAGTCCTTAAAACCGCGTGTTTTCACTCGACTAGTAATTTACGAGCGATCCATCCACTCATTAGGAACAGGTGGCGCCTCCTTGCGGCGCTCGCTCGTGACAACTAATTTTGTTATAAATAACTAAGTTTGATAATTGATATTGCACGTAGCGTGCACGTGGCATTGTTGTTTGACTGGCGTGGTGTTGCCGTGAATTGTGGATTTTGCTGTTTATATTATTTGAAAATGAAAGCTGGTTTGTTTGTCTATACATCGAAAATTGGTCGAGTGATTAAACAGGATTTGGTCTGTATGTATTTGTGTTTGGATGCATTTGCATTTTACTACGCAAATTATAGCTATTTCCTCAAAACTTACGACGTTGTCGTCGTTAATATTGATAATAATAAAATAATGGCGACATTTTTTGTTACCATAATCAATCTGCCTAGCCTTTTCTCAACTATGTTGGGATCGGCTTCAAGTCTCACCGGATGCAGCTGAATACCAGTATTTTACATGGATTGACTGCCTATCTGACCTCCACAACCCAGTTACTGGGTAATACGATACCCCTTGGTAAGACTGGTTGTCAGACTTTCGGGCTTCTGACAACCCGTAACGACTGTCAAAGATCCACGAATGACAGCCGGGACCAATAGCTTAACGTGCTTTCCGAGGCACGGAGGAGTCTCGGTATAAATAGATGGTCACCCATCCACAGACCAACCCCGGCAAGCGTAGCTTAACCTGATGGATCGACCCGTGCGGCTGTTATTACTTAGCCATGAGCTCCGACATTTTTTGTTACCAACCTACTTAAATTCCCTATTAAATTCTTCCTTACTTGAATACATCTCCATCGACGTTCCTTTCGTCTATCAGAAATACGCTTCGCGCTCGCCAGCGTCCTCTATTTTCAGTTCCTCAAGCGGGTTCTGTGACTCTAAAAACCAGTCCCTTATACTAAGCCCTTACCCTCATCAATAAAATATTACAATATGATCAATCGCTTGATGCCTTTACAAGAACCGAAATGAGTTTCTTGAAAACAGCTAATGTTTACCTGGACTCTGTTGCCACTCCTAGCACTATCTCGTCGTAAATTTTAATTAATTATATGTTCTAATCTTAACATATTTAAAAAAGTTATATGAGCACGTTGTTATCTGTTATCTTTTTGTCTTGTATAAATGTATGTATTATTAGACCTATAATTTGTAACTTATATGTATATACGACCTATAACTTATATGTGTAGTATTTATTTAAACTGTTAGTATAAGTTGATCGATAAATAAATAAATAAAAATTAAGATACTCCCATATTTAGGTAATTCTTACGACCTTTTTAATATGTATAAATAAGGCAAAACATGTTACATAAATTAACCTCGGTTTCTAAAAAAGTAAACAATATTAAAAATGTCAATAGAATTTAAATATTGTCTACTTCCAAATTCGAAAATGCAATTTCAATCCGATTCGGTTGGCCAATATTGTTGTACTTGCTGTTACCTACGGCTAAACAATTACAACAACAAACTAAACATTTTCCACTAGATCTAATAATCAAGCTGTCAGAAACCGGTAGTATGTAGGTACCTAAGTAAATAAAACTCTTTACTGACCCTATTAACTTGCTAACTCCACAAAAAGTGCAACAAAAATCGTCTGTACTGACAGTAGCACGAGGTAGAAAGTGACACGCGCCGCCGCATTCACTGGCCATTCAGTCGATTCTAGCATAGGATTAGAATTACATACAGGGTGTAACTAGACCCATCACAAAGCCGTCAACTACGCATCCTGTACATCAAACAAAAATAATTGCTGGGAAACAACTTTTATTTTTGATGTGAAAAATCGCTGTTCACGTTATAACTTTTTAGTTGTGGTACCTACCCCACAGAAATTCAAATACCACTATCTGCTATGTAAATAACAGTGACAGTAAGTTATTATAAATAACATCATCCAATAGACTAAGTGGGAAAAATACATATTATTGACGCTAACACAAAAACTACCAAAGCAAAGTTATAAAAATTTCTAAAGGACCACCGCGCAAGCTTTTCCTACCAAATGAAAGAGAATTTTCAAAATGAATCCACAATTGATAAAAATATCGACGAAACTTGGAGTAGACACATAAAACAAATTAAAAAGGAACATCCTTTTTTGAAGTCGGGTAAAAATGAGGAACCACCATACAAAGTTTCATTCCATATCCCCATAAGAGGATGATTTTTCGAAAATACTTCCTTAGTGCTCACTTCCGCTGTAATTTTTAACTTTTGTGCTAAACATGCTTCTAGACCCGGAGGTTTAGGTTATGCGTTGTCCGTCAGTGAACGAATGAATTAATTTAAGATTTTTATAAGGTATTCTATTCTATCATGATCATCATGAAAAAAAAATTGTGTGCTATACATGTCTGTTTGTTCTGAGTCTGTGTGTAATTATCTATACATATAAGTATAGTAGAGTCTCACTAATTTGGCACCCTCCGCTCACGCGTCCCTTTCTTCTTTCTTTTTTATCTGATGAAGAAAAGTTTCTTTGGTATTGCTCCCCAACTTTTTAATAAAGTTCCCGATGCAATTAAATGTATGCCAATTCAAAAATTCAGAAACACCCTCCAGAAGCTGCTACTTGAACAATGCTATTACACATTAGACCAGTTTCTGAATGACAAATTTAATTAATCACATATTTGGAATTATTATTATGTTATTATTTAATTTTATTTTATTATAATGCATTTGTAATTTTTGATAATTTTAATCTCTGCTGACATTGTTTTATCTTTCTGTACTATTTTATTTAACTTTTGACAATTTTTATTTGTTGGCATTGTTTTTATTTTTTTAAGAGATTTTTATAATTAATTTAATTTTGATCATAGCATCACTATTTTGTATGCCTGTCGGCGGAACATAGGTTGGATCAAACACTATTATATACATAAGATCATTGTATCCTGTGTTCACAAAATAAATGATTTTTTTAATTTTGAATTTATAAAATGCTTTATTTTATTTATATTATTATGTTTTTTTTTTATACATTCCAATAAATAACCCCTAGTTTTTAATAGTGCCGGGTTAATGAGATTTTACCGTATGTATTTACAAAAAAAAAAGTAGTTATTGTATATCAATTATCTGGCTTCCATAGTACAAGTTCTGCTTAGTTTGAGATCAGATGACCGTGTGTGAATAATGTCTATTATCATCAATTGAAGGAATTACAGATCACATTTGCCTATCCAAGCCATTATCAACGTACGTTTGATCTTGGAGTTTCAATTCAAGAATTTGCTTGAATGCTCAAAAACAAACCGTTCTACATCCGAATCCATTTCCGAATACAGCTGAGAGCTTCCGTAAACACACGAGCTTTGTTCAAAGAGCAATACAAATTGGTCAGTCGTGAAAGGCCACATTCAAGGGTTTCTTCGGGTTTATAAAGCATTTATGTTTACACGTATCTGATAGGTACAAGATTTGTTCCACCGCCGGCGAGGAAGCGACTAACTATCGGCTATTTCTCGTTCTAGAAACTTACACATACACACATATACACATCCGTTTACATTCCGTGTAAACAAAAGAGATGCATATATTAAAAGTTGATCGCTGACTGTTCACACCGCGCGCGAGTACTCGTTTGTCGCAGCGGCATGAGCTATCAAAGAGAGTACTCGCTCAGCGACGCTCACTTGGCGGGCAGAGCACTCGCTGAGAGACTCACGCTTGGCACATACGCATACCAGCGAGTAATCGCTTGTCGTCGTCGTTCACTCACTGGTCGTTGCTCGCCAACTCGTTTATAGTTTCTAGCTCTACTCGCTTCTCGCTCATCGTTGGCGGTAGGAAAAGTGCCTCAAATTAGTGTCTACAGTTTAGTTCATTAGACACTTGTCTCACCGCCGGCGATGAACGAGTAGGGAGTAGAACTAACAACTGAAAACGAGTTGGCGAGGAGCGACCAGCGTTGTGTAGTTCCGATAGTTTTGTGGACGGGCTATCAACGAGTGTCCGAGTGCGATGGGCGATTACTCGCACCACTCGCTCGGGCGGTTAGTCCCACAGGGGTTTCAGTCGACTAAAGCATGTAAATATTCAAACTCATCTCTAGTAAAACAATGATGGTTGCTACAAAACATGCTACCTGGATGCTACTGAGGAGCTATTAAACAAGCTTGAGCGCTTGCAAAACTTGTGCATTCGCTTTGTTTTTGGTCTTCGAAAGTATGATCAGGTTTCTCACTTTCGCAAGGAACTCAAGTGGCTCCCAATCCGCCTTCGCAGGAACACTCGGATTTTATGTCTCCTCTTCAACATTTTACACAACCCGTCTTATCCTTCCTACCTGCGTGAGCGTTTTTCCTTTGCTCGCCCTAGTGACGCACCGTGTAGATCACACCTTAGATCCCTCCTTAAATCTAATCCTCATAAAACTAGCTACTATTCTTATTCCTTCTCTATCCATGCTGTGAGACTGGGGAACTTACTTCCGCCTAGCATTCGCGATTTAAAAACTGTGTCTCTTTTCAAATATCGAGTAAAAGAGCATTACTTTTCCTCTCAACTGTGAGTATTTATATAAGTATAGTATATGTATGTTTATATATTTTAGATTTTTGTATTTATTTAAGTTTATGTTATACGTGTAGATATAGTTAATATTTTAGTTTAAGTCTTCGCATATTCATATTTTTCTCTTCTTGTTCTCACACACTATTGTCTACATTTCTATTTCATTTCTCCTTTCGCAGGTCTGCTGGAAGAAATTTCTTAAGAAATATTATGTATTTTTCTGTGTGTACATAAATGGTAAAATAAATAATTAAATAAATGGTTCTAGTAATTGTTCTGAATTCATAAGAAGTGCACTCAGGTCCGCACTCTAGGTACAAATGACCGCTGGTTGGTCTCTCGGCGTGAGCCCTAACCGCCAAGAGAGCATCACTGAGCGAGTATTATCTTTGATAGCTCATGCCGGTCAGCGACAAACCAGTGGAGCGTCCTCGCCGGCAGTGTGAACAGTCAGCGATCAACTATTAATATATGCATCTCTTTGGTTTATACGGAATGTATATCTATTGTACGTTTCTTAAGCGAGAAAATAGCCGGTAGTTAGTCGCATCCTCGCCGGCGCGCGGCGGTGAGACAACAGCCTTAGAATTCGATTTTAAAGCGGGTAATTGGATATAAATTCTTTGAAGATATTTTTCCGTATTATAAACATAACATCACGCCTTGTTTCCCCGACGGGTTGGGCAGAGGTGTGTACCTATAAACTAGTATTATTATTAGAACTTAAAACGGGATATATACCATGTACCTATATTAATTGTTTCGAGATTCTGATATTTCGGATTTTGAATTTTCAGAATTCTCTAGTTTGGTGACGAGCAGGTGGTCTCAGGTGATCCATCAATACCTACGTAGTAGTTAAAGAGCCGATTCCGCTGGAAGAAATCTAAAAGCAATTTACTACAATTTGAAGAGCTATTCTGCTCAGCACGCGAAAGATCCTCGTCAAATCTTCACCAAATTTTTATGAGACCAACTTAAAGTTACTACCTTTCAAATAAAAAATAAACCATCGGAATCGGATCTCATAAGGCGGAGATATCCCAGTAGCTCCCTTTTGCCCCTTTTTGGAGGAAGTACCCCTCCAATCGCAAATCCCCGACGGCAAAAAAAAATCTATAAAGTCGTGAAACCTGTATACTTAGTTTCGTCCAGATCGGTTATAAAATACGACCTGTAAAGGAGTAGCAACAAACTGACAGACGAAAGTAAACTTTGCTAGACTTGAAGCAGAGAAGCTTCGCTCGCTCGGTCAATTAAATTAAAAAAGACCCCGGATAAAAAATATATTCTTCTAAATTATGAAAAGATTCCCAATAGATGACTTTTTAACACTAGTGAAGTTATGGCAGTACCTATTCGTTTTACCTAATAACGACCGGTATTTACCACAGTACTTACCTAGACAAGGAAACGGGAATGGGCATGGGCATGTATCAACTAGGAAATGAGAACCATTTAAATAAAGAATGGCAAGCTATTTTACTTTATCTCGTTGCGTTTTAGTAATAGGAACTTTTTGCCCGAGACTCCTTAGTCCGCTTCGTTAGCCAATGAGACTAGCTGTAGTATTCTAGCCTAGTACTTCTGCTTATGTCTGCTAGCCTAGTACGTCTACCTACATATGTGTTGGTTCTCATTATCTCATGTGGGGTCAAGCTAAAGGTCAAGTGTAGTGAATGGTGTGGGACGCACTAAGACTCCGACGTTTATGACGTTGGCTTTTGCATACTAACTGACTATCGTAGAGCTTAGTCAAGTCTCTTGGGTGATATTTATGAGACATTGGTTAAGAGGGCCTTTCCTGGCCCGTCTATCGTCAACGCTAGCATGGTCGAAAAGCTTGTTGTTTCATCCAGCGCAACGCCCGTTGACTAGCAACAAGCGAGAAGGCGATAACATTGAACGAAAAATAGTGTGCGGAAATTTTATGAAACTTGTTCCAGGAAATACGTGTTTTGTAGCAAGCCTTACAAGTTTGTGAAATAAATGTTTGCCATTTAGAATCTCCATTACATGTGCGAGATTTCTATCGATATGTTTTCTTTACTTTTACACTTTTTGAGTACATTATGAACGGCCAAAGTTCAGGTAAAAATTGTGCATAAAATCAGATTTTTGGAGGCTTAAACTGAATTTGTTTCTCCAAATTTTTTATTTTTCGCTTTGATAGAAACATAGATTCAGTACACAAAATATCTATTAGTTCAACATTTTTTTATGAAGATATGTTAAAACGCTATAGGTAATACATAGTGTAATTTATAAAGTTATGTCTAACATGGATAAAAACTGCGTGATTATACGCAAAAACTATCAAGTGTATTTTTATGAAACCTTCACCATTTTAAAAGATAATTTAATTATTTATCTTTTATACGTGTTTTAATCGAATATCATTTTTTTATTTATAATAAAATAATAATGCGTCTAATTTGGGACAGCGCTCCTTGATGGGCGAGTCCTATTACTGGCTGGACGTATGACGCGTTGCGTGAGCTCAGCACAGAACACGCAAGCTAACCACTCAAGGTCGTTGGCGTATATATGCGTCTTAAATTAGAATTCTTAAAAAGAGGTAGGTACTATAGGTCACCTCTACCTAGCCCTTCAGGAAAAACCGGTCAAGAGCGAGTCGGACTCGCGCACTGAGGGTTCCGTACTATCATATATTTAAAAAAAGTGCGCTAATTAGAGACACAGTTTTATTTTTTCTGTAATCCTTACATAAGCTTGTATCACACAGAATCATTTCAGATTTTTCTCTATGCAAACTTCGGAGATAACGGGGGGAACGGTATTTTTTTTACATTTTTCATCAAAAGTTGAAAAGTATGCTGCCTGAAAAAAATAAAAAATGTTTGAGAATGTGCAAGCAGCGTTCTTTCATATGATACCCCACATGCCCTAGTAGCCCCACTTCGAATTTTTAAGACCCCCTTTCAGTCCCTGTTGCAAACAAAAAATGTTGTTCTTGTTTGCTAAATAGTTGGGCAAACGTCATCTAAAAATATTTCAAAATTCAAGCATTTTTTGATAGCATTAGTAGTTCTTGAGATATCCAGCTGTGACAGACAGACAGACATACAGCAGACTGAGTCGCACCATAAGCGTTCATTTTTACCATTTTGGTACGGAACCCTAAAAAGGCGTGTTGTTATGTTATATCAAGTGTACAGTCACCAGCATAAATACCCTACACAAACACAAGATTTAAAGTGATTTTCTCCTAAAGATTTACGTCATCATCTGCCTAGCCTTTTCCCAACTATATTGGGGTCGGCTTCCTGTCTAACCGGATACAGCTGAATACCAGTGGAGCGACTTCCTATCTAACAACCCTACAAACCCAGTAACTGGGTAATACGTTACCCCTTGGTAAGACTGGTTGTCAGACTTTCGGATTTCTGACGACTCGTTACGACTGTCAAAGATCCACGAATGACAACCGGGACCAAGGAGGAGTCTCTGTATTTAAATAGGGTCACCCATCCACGGACTATGACTGACATACCATAAATGCAAAAAAACAGTTCACTCGTTTCTACAAAATAAAACTTACGATGTCACAGAAAAGTTTCTAACAGCATAAATTCAAATAAAAATATACATCAAAATCAAAATCAAAAGTCATTTATTCAAACTAGGCTGAGAATCAGCACTTTTTTAACGTCAAAATTACATAAGACAGTCCCCCAAAACGCCCGCCCTTCACCACTTCCTAGTGCTTTAGCTGGGGAGAAGAAGTGGCGCAACAAACTCCCCAGCAGCACAGCTGTCTGTTCAGTTAAAAAAAAAAATGATTCTATATAACACTGCGCATAATAATTTAGGTACATTACGCAATACAAAACATTAAATTAAATTATTTGCTATAAGTAAGCTAGCACACGCCAATATAGCAAAAAAAAAAAGAAAAATCGAAAACTATACTCAAGCAGAAACAAAATGCAAAACTAAAAACGTAAGCAGAACTTTATACCCAAATAAAAGCCTCCAGTAATAAAGGGCGTGCCCACTTACATATAGCCGTACATGTAGTCGTAACTCAAAGTCACAGATGATAAACTAGGACCATCGAATCCATCGAATCATCAAAATCACAACACTACTATTACAGTAACAAACCCACATACACACACACACACGTACAGAAGCGCCAACTCACACCCACACACACACACGCACATTCACAAACTCGTACGCGCGCTCACACACACACACACACACTCACACGCACACTAACCCACATAACCACACTCACTTACCTTTTAGCAAATGTTTTTATTACTTATCTTTTTATTATTCCTCTTGTATTACCTTTAGTTACACTATGTCACCAATAATTATAAAATTGTAGTAGAAGACTAGTGTTACGCCACATACTGTGTACAGTTTAATTATAATATCCAACGGGGACTGGCACTGTACTCCCTTATACGAACAGGTTATTCTATAACCTAGCTGGGGCACCTCTCCACTGCCTGTATATTCTGTAAAAATCTCACCGTGAAAACTTAAGTGAAGTGAGCTTGAAAAGAGCTCACTATTGACAGCTCACTCCACGCTAAGTGTTCACGGTGAGATTTTTACAGAATAGCACAGAGACTATGTTTAGTACACTAATTTGTCAACCCTGTAAATGGCCATGTACTACAATGCTGAATAAACTAACCGCGGCAAGCGTAGCTTCATCTGATGGATCGACCCGTGCGGCTGGTATTACTTAGCTCGTGGCTAAGTAATAACAGCCGCACGGGCCCCTCTGTCATTTTCTCCTAAAGTATTGATAGATATTTTATATTGTTACGAACATAGTAGGTACTTATTATCAAAACCATAATTACTAATACCTATGAAATATGTATTTTATAAAACATGTAATTTTTATTTAACGAGAAAAACGCTTCTGAATTTTGCGTAACTATAAAGTATTTATGCTCGTGACATAATACTCTCCAATTACTAAGAAACTTTGGATCAAATTAAAGAGCCTTTTAGTTTCACTTCTTATTCATCAAAAAAAAAGTCAAGCCTTTAAAAAAATATGGCTATCATTAACACCTTTTGTTCACCTCCCAAGACGTTCCACTCAAAAAACAGCGACCATTAATTCTACAACCTAATAAAACCTCTTGTGATCAACATTGCACCATTATTCTCCAAGACTGCTAGCAACTAATCAAGAAACGTCTGCCTATTGCAAATTATACAGATTCTCTGTCCTTTGCCTAATTGTGAATTCAGCGCGGGCGACGCTTGACACGTATCCGATAGTCCCTTATAATTCGCACATTGTTCGCAGAACCTCCATCAAATAGACTTGTTACATTGTGTGAAAATTTAAGCGAATTTTGTGCGAATTTTTGAGCTTGATCGATCGTTTAGATGTTTTTATGTTCGGGCCATGGACGTTTGAAAGAGAATTAAATGGTGAAGTTGAATATTGGATGCTGGACGTGATAGATCGGTTGATTTGTATTGGGTCGATTGATCGGTACGACTTTTATTGGTACTCGTAGTAAGACTTGACATTACTGGTCTTTATATCTATTGTCGAAATACACCTTAATTTTAATGACAATTTAATTAGAATGCAAGGGAGTAACTTGCCGAAAGAAACTTTGTGAGAAAGTCTACAGAGTGTAATTTTAATCACCGTTATACTCTTAAGGGTTCATTGAATTGATCAATATGAACAACTTTTAAACTTTTATGGGACCAAAACTGAAATCGTGAAAAAAAATCAGCTGTTCCCTACATTTAGGTATGTTCGCATAACTACTCAAAATGTAGGGACCAGCTGATTTTTTTTCGCGATTTCACGTTTTGTCCCATAGTAAAAGTTGTTCATAATGATGAGTACAATGACCCCTTAAGAGGATAACACTGATTAAAATTACAGCCTGTATAATGCCAAATTATATTATGTGGCGACGACATCGACAATACGACAATTAGGAGCAAATGTTCAAAATTGGCAATACTTTTAATACATATTTGGATAAAATAAAAAAAAATACAAATCAGATTCTATTAGTGGATAAAAACACAAAGAACCGTTGTAAAACCAGTGATTACAAAGACTTATTATTGGAATGTAAACTACTGCCGGTTCATGAGAGGGTAGTGTTGTCAGTAGCTTTGGATCAGTATTGTAGTGATGAATTTAAAACAATATTATTCGCACAAGATCTCAAAGGAGGAGAAGATTTGTGGTGCCCACTCGCAATAACTATTAGGTCAAAGGTGTAGAATTTTTTTTTGTTCCAACTATTTTTAATAACCTTCAAGTCGATATAAACAACTGTTCCACAAAAACGTCCGTTATATAAGTACCTCCTTGATATGTTTCGTGAAGGTCTCACTGTAGAGATTATTTAGTATTTAGTTTAATAGTTTAGCGTATAGGTGAAAAAGTGTAAATTACGTAGGTAATAATGTAAAAAAAGAAGGAGCTAAGTAATAATAATAATAATAATATTTATTTGCCAACAATAATACATAGATACAAGAAAAGAAAAACCAAAAACATAACTGAGTAGCTTAACTCTAGAGGACATAAATCTATGTGCATACAATGTAAACCCTGCCTCTTACACTAGGAAGACCTGTATTGTAAGAGACAGTGATTTGGCCATTAATATGTTTTTTTATTTTAAGATTTAAGCGACAAGTGAGGCGTGGCGAATGCATCAGGGGCCAAGTCTACTAGTTTAGGAAGAAAGAATGAAAGAATATGTGTGCTTATATGTGTGTGTGTGTTTGCGTGTGTGTTGAGGTGTGTGTGTGTTCATGTGTGTGGATGTGTGTGCACGATTTACACGATGTAAGTTAGTAAAGACTCAGTATTTGAGTAGTCCTGTTGTAGAAACCAGTTAGTGAGTTTAGATTTAAGCTGGTGACGGTTTAAATCTAATATGTTGAGAGTTATGTGGATTGCTTTGTAGATGTGTGAACTTAAGATATAGTACTGTTGCCTGGCGAAAGAGGTCTTGTGTTGGACACTTGGGGGGAAGTTAGTGCGTTTATTTGGGTCAGATTTGGGTAATGTAGCATGCTTTCTGAGAATGGTTTGGAGCACATAGATCTGACGGACCGTGAGCACCTTGCTATCAGCATAGAGTTGGGTTGTTGGGTATCTAAAAGGTTTTTTCAACATCCAACAAACTGCAAAGCAGTTTGTTGGCCATGGATGCTTGAAAGAGAATTAAATGGTGAAGTTGAATATTGGATGCTGGACGTGATAGATCGCTTGATTTGTATTGGGACGATTTTATTGGTACGACTGATGGTCGGTACGACTTTTATTGGTAGTAAGACTTGACATTACTGGTCTTTATATCTATTGTCGGAATACACCCTAATTTTAATGAAAAGTTAATTACTTGCCGAAATAAACTTTGTGAGAAAATCTACAGGGTGTAATTTTAAGCACCGTTATCCTCTTAAGGGGTCATTGAATTGATCAATATCAACAACTTTTACTATGGGACCAAACCTAAAATGGCGAAAAAAATCAGCTGGTCCCTGATTTTTTTTCGTGATTTCAGGTTTGGTAAAAGTTGTTCAAAATGATGAGTACAATGACCCCTTAAGAGGATAACGGTGATTAATATTACGCTATGTGCAAATTATACTTTTGGAATGTAAAATGCTGCCGGTTCATGAGAGGGTAGTGTTGTCAGTAGCCTTGGATCAGTATTGTAGTGATGAATTTAAAAACAATTGTAGTGCCCACTTGCAATAACTATTAGGTCGAAGGTGTAGATTTTTTTTGTTCCAACTATTTTTAATAACCTTCCAGACGATATAAACACCTGTACCACAAAACCTCTTTTAAAAATAAAATATATAAGTACCTCCTTGATATGTTTCGTGAAGGCCTCACTGTAGATAATATTTAGTATTTATTTTAATAGTTTAGCCTCTGCGAAACCTCTGCCAAACTAGTTTGCAGTTTGGCAGAGGTAATATGTGTTATAAAAAATAAAAATAAACTATTTCTGTGAATAAACACTTTTTCATTTTCATTTATATTGGAAAGTGAAATACGACCTTAAAGGTCGTATTTCACTTTCCAATTCTTAATGGTTTTTGTTTTGAACCCATTACAAAATAGTCCATCGAATGAGCCTAAAAACTTGTTCAAAAGGAACGTATTTCCCATAAAATAAAAACCAAAAATTTGGATTCCAATCAAACGGATGTGTTTCTGCATCAATGTTCTCTTAGATTTTTAAACAGAGCCGGCAGGCATATTTGCTTCTACAAAAATCTTCTTTTATTTATTGTTCTGTTCAAAAGGTCATACTCTTTTCCATACGTGTAACTTTAATACCTACAAATCGATTACTTCGATTTTGGGAATGAAAATACTGGCAATACTAATGCTTAAGAGCAGGTATTTTGAAACCATCAATTAAATCCTAACCTAAATGTTTACCACTATATCACATTGTCGGCACTATAGGTCTATTGTAAGGAACTAATTCACTTAAGAATAATATTGTTTGTAAGTACCTATATGACTGTTTGAGGCCAAAATAAAAATAAATAAATAAAAAATAAAATCAAAATGAAAAAAAAAATGGTTTTTCATACAAACTAAATAGTAGTGATGGGCCAACTATGGACTTTGCCGATCTATGACCAGCTATTGCGGTGTTCCCACGGCCCTTCGAGGTCCGTCCCGGGCCGTGCTTGTCGAGGCCTGTTGCAGCCCGTGCCGTTCGAAGCCTGTCTCGGCCCGTACCGAGCATTCCACGGATCATCCTATACATTCGATCGGACGGGTGATGACTGATACAGTCACGAACCGGGATTGTTGAGCCACTAGCATACATCATACTACTACTAGCATACTACTACTAGCATACTAGCATATCATTTAACTTAGTTGTGTTACACGAATGCCGCCCGTGAAATTTAACATGTGACATTTCAATAACGAAAAACGGGCGGCATATACCTCCGCAGGCCGACTGTTCCAATGGCCTGTCCGCCTGGCCTGGCGCGGTCTGGCCTGTGAGATAGCCTGCCGTGGAACAACGACATTATAGTGACGAAACTATTGGATATATTTGATTGAATTTTTGTATGTAAACTAGGAACTTCATTAAACATACGCAGTTTAATTTATTGTCGTATTGTCGTCTTTTATTTATTTATTTTATTTATGTACACACAGAAAGCCATTATGTACACACAGAAAAATACAGCCATTTATGCTAGCCATTTATGTACACACAGAAAAATACATAATAAAATACATAATTATAATTAGGAGTACAAAGGTACTGCTTATTTCTTAAGAAATTTCTTCCAGCAGACCTGCGAAAGGAGAAATGAAATAGAAATGTAGACAATAGTGTGTGAGAACAAGAAGAGAAAAATATGAATATGCGAAGACTTAAACTAAAATATTAACTATACCTACACGTATAACATAAACTTAAATATATACATAAAGCTAAAATATATAAACATACATATACTATACATATACTATACTTATATAAATACTCACAGTTGAGAGGAAAAGTAATGCTCTTTTACTCTGTATTTGAAAAGAGACACAGTTTTTAAATCGCGAATGTTAGGCGGAAGTAAGTTCCACAGTCTCACAGCATGGATAGAGAAGGAATAAGAATAGTAGCTAGTTTTATGAGGATGAGATTTAAGGAGGGATCTAAGGTTTGATCTACACGGTGCGTCACTAGGGCGAGCAAAGGAAAAACGCTCACGCAGGTAGGAAGGATAAGACGGGTTGTGTAAAATGTTGAAGAGGAGACATAAAATCCGAGTGTTCCTGCGAAGGCGGATTGAGAGCCACTTGAGTTCCTTGTGAAAGTGAGAAACATGATCATACTTTCGAAGACTAAAAACAAAGCGAATGCACAAGTTTTGCAAGCGCTCAAGCTTGTTTAATAGCTCCTCAGTAGCATCCAGGTAGCATGCGTCGGCATAATCTATAATCGGCTGAATAAGCGTTTGTGCCAAAGAAATTTTAGTCTTCAAGGACAGGAGACTTTGAAGGCTTTTCAGCGAATGAAAGGAGAAATGTACCTTTCGACTGACCTCATTGACCTGAGCACGCCACGAAAGATTAGAATCAATAATTACACCCAGATCTTTGGCGGTTTCGGTATAGTCAATGCGCACACCATCGAGATATAAAGGCATCAGAGATGTAACATCAGCCGCACTGCGAACGAATCTGCTGCCTATGATCATGGCCTGAGATTTAGTTGGGTTAATTTTCAAACCAAATGACTTTGCCCAAACGCTGACGCAAGCCAAATCATGATTCATAGCAGCAATCGCAGAACTCGCATCATCTACAGTAAAATGTCGGTAAAGCTGCAAGTCATCTGCGTAGAGATGAAAACTAGATGAAATTACTCTGGTAACAAAGTTGATGAAGATTGAAAAAAGAAGAGGAGAGAGAACGCTTCCCTGAGGAACACCTTCAGTGAGGCTACACCAATCAGAGAAAGACTCCTCTAGGCGAACACACTGAAAGCGTCCCCGAAGATAAGAACTGAACCAAATTAGAGCAGAAGAAGAGAAATTGATAGATTTAAGGATACCAAGTAAAATGTCGAAACCCACTGAGTTGAAGGCGCTACTGAAGTCAAACAATACAAGAACAGTAAGGGACTTATTCTCCATTGCCCAGCGGATGTCGTCAGTTACTTTCAAAAGCGCGGTTACAGTACTGTGACCCGAGCGAAAACCAGATTGAAAAGGGGAAATAATCGAGTTTGACGCCAAGAAAAATGATAATTGTCTATGAACTATGTGCTCAAAAACTTTAGATAGAAATGGAAGAATAGAAATAGGTCTAAAGTGGGTCAATAAAGTAGGATTGTTAGTTTTAGGTAAAGGTATTATGACAGCCTGTTTCCATACTGACGGGAATGAGCAAGAGGTAAATGAGTGGTTGAAGATGTGAGTGAGAACAGGAAGTAACGAGGCAAGGATAAGAGTTATCATTCTTGAGCACAACTTATCATTACCGACTGCTGAAGAAGTAATTGCAAATATAGATTTCTTAACGTCTTCCTCGGTAACATCGCTAAGCTTAAAGTGAGAACATTGGGGCAACGGCAAGCTAGCAAGACTCTCTAGTGTCGCAGCTTTGACAGTTGGATCAAGAGAAAAGGGAAGGAGAGAGAAGTGCTTATTGAGATCATTGAGGTTCACATCCTTACACTGGTTGATAGATGCCTTGTCAATGCCTACAGGTTTGAGAAATTTCCATATATCAGAAGAACTGCGGTTATTAAGTTGATCGTGGAAATAGCGTCTCTTATCATCTTGACACAGACGACAGCAGCGATTACTTAGGGCTTTGTAGTAAGAGAGATTCAGCTCTGAAGGTCTGCGCTAATATCTGCTCTTAGCTTTATCCCTGCGAGCTATAAGCTCTTTAATTTGTAGTGTTATCCATGGTGCGGGGTTGTGTCGGACTTTGACACGTCAGATAGGGGCATGTTGATCATATAAATCGAGAACGGTTGCGTTAAAACAATTCACCTTATCGTCGATGTCATCGTACTCGACCAGACGGGTCCAGTCTAGATCGCCGGCATCACGCCGCAAAGCCTCTAGGTCTATGCCCTTGTAGTTACGGAGATATAAAAGCTGGGACTTACGCTTGGGAACACGAATACGATAGGAAAGATAAATGAGATCGTGGTAAGAAAAATTAGCCGTGAGTTGACCATGGTAAGAAACATTCTTAGGAGAGGAAACAATCATAAGTTCTAAAAAAGAGGGTGAACAATTAGGAAAATAGTGAGTTGCACAGAGAGGCAAAACTTGAAGATTGAAAGAAGACAAGAGCGAAAGGAGTTTCAGGGAGCGAGAGGCATTTTTAATTAAACAGGTATTAAAATCACCCATTAAAATAACGTGCTCATATATGGGACAAAGATCACTGAGTGTGGAGTCGAGAGAATTAAAGTAGTCAATGTGAAGATTAGGACTGTAGAGCACTGCGAGCAAAACTTTTGTGTGATGAATAGTAATTTCTAGAAACAAGTATTCAGCCGACTCAGAATACTGAGAAGGAGATGAACTGACCACCCTGTAGGGTAAATCAGCACGCAGGTAAATAGCAACACGTCTTCATATTATTCTTGTATAACAAATTTATTTTGATAGTCTTGCACTGGCTCTTAGTATTTAAATGAATGCTCTTAATTACAACTCCTGTAGCCGTCTCTTTCAATTCTTAGAACACAAATTTTGCAACTAAAAACAAGAAAATATAGCATAGCTGCAGTCTGCTCTTGCAACAAAAATAATCGTTCTTATAATAAATTATCAATTTAGTTTATCAAAATATTTAGCCATGAACGAAGTAAACAATTCATCTTCACTGCGTACATTGTCTGTTTACAAGAACAACAGTTTCACTGAACTAGCAAAGACAATAATACTAATTATATTTAGTCGCAGAATTTACATCGTTACTGATTGGACGAATATTTATTATACAGGGTGTATCAGGGTGTGGTCTTTAAGGGTGTGGTACAGACCATCAAACTGAACAATTGATCGAGACAAAAATAATCAGCTGTTCCATACATTTGTAGGAACTCAACCTCAACTCAGAAATGAAACCAAGATTGTTTATATATTCTTCGATTTATTTCTTACAGCAAAATGTCCACGCTCTGTTCGACGGTTCAATTCACAGTGTCATCCAAAAACACGTGCAACAGTAAGAACTGTCACACTCTAAAAAAATGGAGGCAAAAGTATCAACTTTCAACAGCCAAACAATATTCCAATTAGTCGACTACTACTTTAGTGACGGGTATCTGTCAATGTTACCAGATGACAAATACAAGATTGTTAACGTGTCTATGAGAGCTGACAGATACTTGTCACTGCTACAAATAATAACAATTAGATAACCTAAATCGTGAATATAATATTAATGTTAGTCTTACACATTTGGGTCGAGTAGGTATTGAAGTATTGCACGGGACAGCTGATATTTTTTCTCGATTACGATGTTAGCCCCATGGAGAAAGTAGTACAGTTTAAATGATTAATGATTTTATTTCTGTAAGTAGGTTTTTTCATGTTTTTTTTTTATACTAGATGAGGTCGGCGATTCCTATCTGACTACTCTGAGAAGAAATGCGGAAACAAACTCAGAGATCACAGTCTCTTATAAATTCCAGATATAACCTTGGTCAGTTCATGTAAAGACCATGTAGATTGGTGTCTGAAATGGTCTTTTGAGGAAAGAACCACACATCCTCCACGGACCTGTCCAGTCAGTGCACGCATTTTTCAGTAATCGATTGTTTGATGGTCTGTACCACACCGTTAAAGGAAATCGCCATTTCGACCTAGCCTGGAAGTTGATTATAATTAATTCGAAAATAATTATTGATGCAAACCTCGTTGCAGGAAAGTATTCTGTTAGAAAATTTGTGATAATAAGTATTCTCGCTTCTCGCCGATTGCACGCACAAAGCATCGCCATTTTTTAATAGCACTTGCCTTGTAGGCTCGATTCTGGGTTACCATATAAATGATAATGCGATTACAGAATACAATATCGATTTTTAGTACATATGTAAAGTAATATTACTGATCTAATCATTTGGTATAGATTTAATATGTTTTATCAGTAATGACTAATGAGATTTGAACAACCAAAAACATTGACATTTTTGTAAGTAAATCATTTTACATCTGACTATAGATTCAATTATGAAATCCATAAATCTATTCCTGTCAAAAATATCTTACCACACACCTTTCTGATACACACTGTATTGTGATAGGAATATTCTGCCGCCATAACGAAAAAGGACGTACGAGTATCTACAGAAATATTGAAATACAGAAAAAATATATTTTGTCCTGCTTAAACTATAAGATACAAAGGCAGATGCGTCTTTTAATAGTAAGAATTATTAAGTTTGCCTTAAGTTCACGCCAATGTAAAAAAAATTGGTTGATGCGTCTTTTTTTACTGATTCCGAATATGTAAATAACTCTATTTCGAAAAAAATATCAGATACGTCTTTTTTCTTTATGACGGCAGTATTATTAAAAAAAAAACTGCATTAGACTGCTTAAGGGGCTATCTCGAAAATAAATCGTAACTCGGTGGGCGTGACTTAGCCCCCCCGCGCGGGGAGCGGCGAATGCAAAGTACGCGGTCGCATCGGTAAAAGCGAGTACGCACTTCTTGGATTTTTTGAAATATTAGCACATAGGAGATTATGGAGTAGACAAATAATACAAATACTTAATTTTCAACCATTTTTATTTTATTTAGTAACCATGTAATAAAAAATAATTTGGTAATGAAGGCATATAACAAATGCTTATTTCTTTTAGTCTAATTATGTTCTTATAATAAAAACGTGGTACATGTACTAAGAATATTTTTTATTTAAATAACTAGCTGTTGCCCGCGGCTTAGCCCGCGTGAATGTCGGAAATTACCCCACGGGAACCTTCTACCGGGATGGAAAGTACCCTATCTCTTAATCTAGGTTATAAACTATCTGTATACCAAATTTCATCCAAATCCGTTCAGCCGTTTTTGCGTGATTGAGTAACAAACATCTAAACATCCAAACATACAAACTTTCACATTTATAATACGAGTATTAGTAGGATTAATGAATTATTTTAATTTTACAAAAATTAACCTACTTTAAAAACTCGTGTTTTATGTATACTGGATATTTTTTTAAGTAGTGCGCAAACTTTCACAGGTTATTCTACCCATGAATCATATTCATGGGTAGAATAACCTGTGAAAGTTGAAATAGCGAAAAAAAAAATCAGCTGTTCAGTACATTTATGTTGGCATAATTCGTCAAAATGTACTGAACAACTGATTTTTTTTTCGCTATTTCAGGTTTGGTCCCATAGTGAAAGTTGTTCATATTCATGGGTAGAATAACCTGTGAAAGTTTGCGCACTACTTAAAAAATTATCTTGTATACATAATTATTATTATATGTTCGCAATTTTCTAGTAAAATACTGAACCGATTTTGATAATTCTTTCACTGGTATAATCTAGGTACTCCAAGTATGGTTTTAGTGTACCTATAAAATATTAAGATGCCAATCTTATTAACAAAGTTATAGACATAAATATGACAGAGCTCCACACAACAAATTAAATAAAAAATAAAAATATGAGTAAGTAATTTTATGGAAAATTGCCTTGACTAAAAAAGGCGAATACTAAAACATTCAAAATAAAATAGCCGAATTTGAACCGTGCAGATTTTTTATTTTGTCTGATTACTGTAGATTTTGTAAGCCATGATTTTTTATGGCGTTACATATGTAACGCCATAAAACATTACATATGTATCTTTAAAATCTTATTTGTAATTATTATGTTGTTTTCTGTTACAGCATATTTTGTATCCGTTTTTAAATTTATCGATTTGTTACAAAAATTTCTTAATATGTGATTTTTCCAATCAATCTTTTCGACCGTGATTGAGGGATATGATCGAGTGTCAAGTATTTTTGCCTAAGTGCTACTGTCTCCATCAGCTATGTATCTTCCATAGATAATGCCATGCATTTCTATGGACTGTTTACATCCTTCGGCGATAATAGTGGATTCCATAGCTGTGGAAGATCTGTGGAAAATATTTTTTAAAACACTCATGCTGTTTTACTATCTCATTTCGTTTTTGCGCTCTAGCACAAATACAACAATATTAGTTTTTGACTGCCATGAAAAGAACTTGACGAAATCGTCTACCTACCTATAATTGTCGCAGTGCCAGATAGTGCAGCATAATTAGTTCTGTATGAACGTTTAGCCCAACAACCATCTAAGATTACATCTATTATTGGTATGCCATCTTTAGTAAGCTTTCCTTCTTTGACTGCCGCTTCTTTCTCCCGCTCCCCCGCTTTCCTCGTCTCTTCTCATGCCGTCACTTCCCATTCGTCACATACTTCATCTTGTACGATTTTGTACCTATATTCCGACAAGGATGGTAAATCGACAGCTGCCGAAAACTGTTTCAGTTGAGCGTTAACACAACCAGCTGACATTATCCCGGCCACCGCCATTTTATTCAACCTGTGTGTTGAGTTCTGTATTTTAAACTTTATTTTACATAATGTACAAGAAAATGTAAACTCAGATGTAAGGCCAGAAACTTTTTCGGATTCTAATTTGATGGTGGTAAGGCCACATTGGAACATTGATTCGTGACTCAATATTTTAACTAATTCATTAAAAAAGTAATTTACATCAACAACTCTGTGGCCACTGATGTCGGCAGTTTTGGACTCCTGAAAGAAAAAGTATAAGTCAACATGGACAAATGATATTTATGCCAAACTCTATTTATAGAGTTACTATGTACTATGAACTAAGAGAAATAAAATAAGAGAACTCACATTTTCTTCAAGTTCGATTTCGTATGGCAGTGGTTGTTGCTTCCTTTTATTTCTGCAATAAAAACGTTCATCAACATTCAAGTGGAGCTAGCATAATCAAATTCATGCAGTTTTTTTTTTTGATAACTTTTGTTCCACGACTTTTATAAATCACAAAAAAAAATCAACACTTGTTGGAAAGAAAACTAAAATGTTTAAAAAAAAACTAAAATAAACTATTATATTAAATCACACACAATAATCCATACTTCAATAAAGATCAAAAAATAATTTCGACTAAACTCACCTTTTTTCGCAATTCAAATGCGACTCCATAGCTTTTTGTGCTCTTAGTCTGTTTCACGCAGTAATAGTACTTGACGTATGACCGATGTATTGTTGACATATTTCTAACCTAAAATTAATTATAATTACATTTTAGCCTTTTTCATTAGATACACAATTATAGGTAACTTACAAAAATTAAAACAGATATTTTGTTCTAGCAAATAGAATGCTTACCCATTATTACTTTGCGAGGCGAGGATAGGTTGTAGCTGATTATCCAAATTTATGAGCGAAGGTGGCGACTTCGATTATTTGTTATTATCAGCTATTGATACCGATTTCCTGTAAAATGAGTCCATTGATAAAAACCGGTCAAGTGGTTAGGAATTTAGGATCTAACAACAAAAAAATCACAAAAGAAGTATCTCGCGAACTCATTATTTACGTATATATCCGATGTCATCTTTGTCTTCCATCAGGCAGTGATTGCAGTCAAGAACGTGCCCATAACTGATAAAGTAGAAACTATTGTAAATAACTATATACTTACTTTTGCTCTCTCTCATTTTTTGAGCCCTCACCCTCAGGTACTCTAAACGTTGTACTTTATTTAGTTTTGGTTTCCTATTTCTTCCCATTTTTATTTATAAATCATTAAAAACTCGTCACAAATAGAAACACGATACTTTATAGGTACTGTTCAATCACAAGAAGTCTTTATATATCACTTCTACACTAATTAACTAACAATTTAATAGCTTTTACTATATAAACATTTATTAAAATCACGAAAATCCGATAGCACCGATCTGTCAAAAAATGACATAGACTCGTCGTCGATGAAGCGCACCGGGCGACTGATCCAGTAAGCGAGCGAAAGTGATGCAATTACTTTTGAAACGCAAAAGAAGAGAAGGCTATAATGTGCGTGCGCTCGAAATTAAACGACGTATGTGCCAAAACGAATTTACTCCTTTTTTAACAAAATAAATAAATTTAATTTAAAACTACTTTGAGTAAACTTTAATATTATAATTATCTATGTTTTAAAGTAAATTTCATTTAATAACTCTTAAGCGTTACGCCGTGATGTCGAAAAAAGTAAAAAAATTGATATAACTTTGCAATTTTTTTTGTATCGAGAAAAAATCATTGAATCGTGTATTCCTTTTACATGGTACTAGACTAAAGAGTCAGAAAACATATACTAAAATGTTAAATCCCTACTCCACATATTTAACAAGTTACACGAAGTAGAAAAACCACATTTTTTTCAACATATCACCTTAAAAAGTGAGCTTGATTTGGACTTTTTAGTTGCAGTCGGGTTTTTTGTTTCAAAGTATGATTTTTTTTTAGGAATTGTCTCCTCAAGCTCTTTATTTTCATACCGCACATGCGGGATAATGTACGCAATTACTCCGCATGTGGCGTCAACACACGTAAAATGGACCTAGTTATGCAGAAAGCAGCCATATGGCACTTTTTCCAAAAATGAGTTATAAACACATCCATACTAATTTCGACATACAAGATTTTTTGTAAAAACAGTCATGTCGATATCTCTATTTATCACGGAGATATGAGCCGTCAAATGCAGCCATGTCCATATACATCCATAATGCAATCATCGACAGAAAAATGCTTATAATTCTGTTTGTACTTTTCCCGACATGGCTGCTTTCTGCATAACACGGTTCAATTGACAATTGATCGCAATGGGTTTTATTTTGACAGTTCACCCACGTTCATCGCGTTATTCATTTACGTTGGTGAGCAGACGATTTTTTCAAAACTATGAAGCAATGTACGAAGCAATAAACCCTTTTAAACTCTCAGATTGTGATTGAAATAATGTTACACAATGAGGGTGCTGGTCGTGGTATTTCTGTTTTTTTTTTAATAATTTTAATAGTAATTAAAAAAACAATCTACCTGCCTAGCCTTTTCCCAACTATGTTGGAATCGGCTTCCAGTCTAACCGGATGCAGCTGAATACCCATATTTTACATGGAGCGACTGCCTATCTGACCTCCACAACGCAGTTACTGGGTAATACGATACCCCTTGGTAAGACTGACTGGTTTCAGACTTTCGGGCTTCTGACGTCCCGTAACGACTGTCAAAGATCCACGAATGACAGCCGGGACCAACGGCTTAACGTGCTTTCCGAGACACAGAGGAGTCTCGGTATATAAAGATGGTCACCCATCCACGGAACAACCCCGGCAAGCGTAGCTTAACCCATGCGGCTGTTATTACTTAGCCACGAGGTCCTCTTTAATAGTAATAGTTAATTTATTTGTTAGAATATCGTTACAGTTTTCTTACTTTGTAATTATAAAAGTTCATCGTTCATCGTTTTGATTTTATTAAAACAAAACCTCTCTTACAACCACTAAGCAACCTGTAGTGCTTTGAAAATCTCACCGTGAATATTGAGGTGAAGTGAGCTTTAAGTGAGCTGCCATTCCACCCGATGCTAGGGATTGACACTATTGACAGCTCCCTCCACGCTCACCTTACCTATGTTTTCACGGTGAGATTTATACAGAATAGCACGGAGTCGATAGACACCTCTTGTATTAAAATCCATCCATCCGTTCGTATGTTTCGAAGGTATAAAGAATCCCACATACAAAGATACATAGATACACATGTAAAACGTGACCTTGACTTTGTTTTCGCGAAGTCGGGTAAAAAAACGCTAGGTACAGTCGAAGAAGCTATTTGGTATATAGACAGCTATACTCTTTCTACCTATTTATTTTACTTTTGACATAAGCACGCTTATGAAGTTCCTTATTTATTTGCAGGCAACCATAGACGTAACAATGCAATACTTCATGGACGCTAAAGTCAAATAAATGGTTGGAGTTCAAAATTGAATAGTAGTAGAAAAAGTTAAATTGTAATCGATTTAAGTATTCGACTAATATTGTGTACTCTATGGTAGTCATTTTGATAAATGGCCGCCAGTTGACGGCATGGACTCACTTTTTGTTCGAGCGTGGTACTTAACAAACGGTTTACTCCTTTATGTGCTATAATTTAGAATTTAAAATAATTCACACTAAAATAAATTTGTTTTAAAATGTTCCTATTGGTTTTTATTTAAAAGATTTTATTTAAAACCTGTAACTACTTTTAAACTAATTGGGAATGTGCTGAGTTGCTAATCAACTATTATGGGTAGTAGCATGTTGGTTCAAAAGCGACAAGCACAAAAGGCTCATTTTCACCACACATCACTAAACGCGTTTAACGCTAAACGAGTTTAAAACATCATTCTGTCTCTGTCATCTTCAATCGTTTGAAAGAAACGGAGCGATATTTTAAACTCGTTTAGCGTTAAACGTGTTTAGTCATGTGTGGAGAAAATGAGCCTATACAACCTCAGCTCAAATTCTAATTTCGCCCCCACTTCCCCGCGCCTACTCACTCTATCAGTGTGTTCATATTAGTGTGTTCGGAGTGCAAGCGACACAGTTCTCCCATTCGAAAGCCAAAGCGAGACTGAGCAGGGTTAGATTGTCGGGCGGCAGGGAACATACTTCAAGACGCCGATAGTTTGAGTAATTTGCAATTTAAAAAAAAAAAAAAAAACATAAGACCTGCTTTAAAGGTAGTTCAGTTAGTATGCAAAAATTTAATGATGTAATTTGAAGTATTTTTTTAATACCAGCGGTTTATTGTTCGGTTTGGAGGTAACGTTGGATTATTTTTCTATCGAGAAAATTTCATGGAATCGCGTTTTCGTCAAACATAGAATTTAACATTAATCCTATAGCATATGTATATTTCAAAATTATTAATTATTATATTATTATTAAATTATTATTATATAACATCATTGTTACATAATCCCATCATACAATAAAATTATATAATGTGCTGCGCCATGTTATATAATTATCCGACAAAACAAACAACAACAGCTAAAATATTTCTGACAGCTGCGCCGTTGTGCGCGCACGGCACAGATAATGCATCCGTCCGCAGCGCCGGCGTCGGAGTCGGTGGGTGCTAGCGCGGACGGAACGCAATGTATGTACTCAACTTCTATACCTATTATATTTACATAAACTTAAGCCATTTGACGTAGTATAAGATCTTAAGTATCCCCATAGATATGAATAAACTCTTCAAACTACGTATATTCCAATACAAAAATCGTTCATATTAACTTTTACGTTTACTTCGCACGTTCGTGCTAGGCCCACAAAGTTCACACAGCTATGTTGCCGTTCGAACATCAAATTATTTACACCCACAAACAAATTACTACGTACCAATTATGTTGCAGGAAACCAATAAGTTTTCACATAGGTGGGGGCGCCACCGCAGCCATAGGTTAAGCTTCGCCGCATATACCCAGGTCAGGTATTAGTTAACCACAAGAACCGCACCGCGTTCATTTACGAAGTGCCTGGCGTTACAATGAATACCTAACAGACATGTTTTTAACCCCCGACGAAAAGCGAGGAGTTATAAGTTATATTACGTGGGCTTTTTCTACGAATTTTAATTATTTTAATTGTGTTGAGAGTTCTTTGATTAGTGTTGTCAAGGAAATCGAGTGTGAAATAAAGACAAGATAACAAACGCCGCAGACATTGTGGCTACCGACTGATCGATATTCACTGCTGGATTATGTCTTGGGTTGCCAACCCTACTATAGTGTATGTTTTTTTTTTACCGTCTCGAAAAAAATAAGGTACAATAGGTGACCGTAGTAGAAGCCTATGGCATACCTATAATACCCAATTTTTTCAAGACGGTAAAAAGGTTACCCAGTATAATATAGTATCCTGCTATAATCAGCCTATACTGTTCCCACTAGATACAGGCCTCCTGTCTTGAGGCAGGTACCAGGCGGGCCCAGTGGTAGATGTCACATGTCTTCGATTTTTTTGGTGTTAGGATGCCGGTTTCCTCACGATGTTTTTCTTCACCGATTTGATGAAATAATTTACACAAAGTAAAGCGCCTGCCTGGGTTCGAACCCACGACCTGCACCTCGGCAAGCAGGGACCGTTCCTACTGGGCCATCACACTGCTCTTATACTGCACATTATAAAATAGACATAAAATATTCTAATGTGTTGTATCATTTGCCTGTAATTATACATTCACCTGTGACCTCATTAAAAGCTCCTTTACTACCTTTAAAATTCTGACTCCTGTATCATAAGTTTCCCTTTTTACCAACAGGACGCTTCAGGAAAATGTATGGCGACTCAGAAACACCTGGTGAAGGAGTGTCCCGAAATGCTGGCCATCTCAACGTGGACGGGACAGGTGCCCCGCAGACCAACCTTGCCGCCTGGAGCCAAGCTGTCTCAACTCATGGCGTTGGGATCCCGTCGCAATCCCGGATCTGTCGTCTGGATGCTGGCGAAATCTGATGCGGAGATGAAGTAAGTACGATGAATATGACACAAGGTTCTAAAAGCCTTATTATGTGTTTGTTGAACTAACTTTGGTGACAACTTGGTGTCAACTTGGTGTCAAATTGGTGTTAATTTGGTGTCAACTTGGTGTCAAATTGGTGTTAATTTGGTGTCAACTTGGTGTCAAATTGGTGTTAATTTGGTGTCAACTTGGTGTCAAATTGGTGTTAATTTGGTGTCAACTTGGTGTCAAATTGGTGTTAATTTGGTGTCAACTTGGTGTCAAATTGGTGTTAATTTGGTGTCAACTTGGTGTCAAATTGGTGTTAATTTGGTGTCAACTTGGTGTCAACTTGGTGTCAAATTGGTGTCAACTTGGTGTCAAATTGGTATTAATTTGGTGTCAATTTGGTGTCAACTTGGTGTCAACTTGGTGTCAAATTGGTGTTAATTTGGTGTCAACTTGGTGTCAACTTGGTGTTAATTTGGTGTCAACTTGGTGTCAACTTGGTGTCAAATTGGTGTTAATTTGGTGTCAACTTGGTGTCAAATTGGTGTTAATTTGGTGTCAACTTGGTGTCAACTTGGTGTCAATTTGGTGTCAACTTGGTGTCAACTTGGTGTCAATTTGGTGATGACTTGGTGTCAACTACAACTAATCAAGATACAACCAAGCTTAATATTGGTATTTTGTCAATTTTTATGAGTAAATACCAAATTATCTGTAAAAAATAGCATAAATGTATTAAAATAATCACGAAAAACCTATAGAAATGCGACGTTGTCAGCCCGTGCTGAATAAACTCTCTTAAAAAGGAATATTGCCAATTGACATAACATATAATCTAAGTAAGAACGAAGCTAATCCCAATCCACTAAACTCCACAATAACGATTTCGTGGGCGCTTGACGTCTGTAGACGTCATATAAAACTTCTATTGTGTCTCGTTTAGCGTCCGCGAACCGATTAATAAATCACATTTTCTATCACCTACTGTAGACTTCCAACACCACAGTCACTTCTTCTTAGCATGTCGGCAATAATATAATAATAGTAATAACGTGCTCGGAGAAAGGAAGTATTCCAGTAAGGTGCTGGTAGGGATCTTGACCGTACTTCCGGGATTGTCCTGATAGCCGTGGAATACCTCTCCACTCCTCAAGCACCTCAGGAAGTGTTGCCCCTAGTCGCTACGTCACTATGTGCTAGCGGCCGTTTCCGGGGGCCCATTATTGAGTGTGCAAGTCACACCCTGCCATTTTATCCGTGTATAATATATAACATTGGTCAGGCAGGAGACATAGTTCTCACATAGTTCAAGTTACCCAATCCACTTTAGCCACCCAAACCAGTAGCCCAATATGTTTTGTTTCCACGTACAACAATAGTCCTGCACCAACCGGGGGTTGTTCTTGGGTACACTTGCATAGTGCATATAGGGATAATCGTCGGTTGGTGCCTCCTCATCATTTAAAATTATGTAAGAGGCCTCTGCGAGTTGGCTTCTAAAGGTCAGGGACCCCAGGCTCCCGAGATATGTAAAAAAAAAAAAAATAGTCGTTTATTTCTCACCACAAACCAAGTATAAAAACAATAAATTATGCTTATGGTAGGTTACAACCTAGGTTGTGGATTGCTGGTGCCTATGGTAGGTAAAAAAAAACTTGTATTACAGGTCACCAGGCCTCCATTTCACAGCACTTATTATAAATAATAATACAATAGCAGATAAAAGCAACAATGACGTGGTTACAATCTAAATAGACCCGGCCATTTGTGTACGTGTATGGCGCCATCACTAGCGTCCAGTGGCGGTAATGACGTTTTATCCTCTACGTACCTACTCATATATACTTACACCAGCGGCACGCGTCAACGGCAGAAGAAACTACAGCCGCCGACACGTCTACTGCTGCCGTCGACAAAGTGCCGCTCGTGTATTTGAGCACCGTACTCAAATACACGAGTGGCATGTTATCGCCGGTTGCAGTTGCCTCTGTCGTTGACGCGTGTGCTTACTGGGCATACAGCGAGTATGTGCTGAACTAATTAAACAATTTGCGGCCGACTGTCACCCCCAATATTGCAGACCGACTTTGCTTCACGCATCTCCTTTGTTTTTGGATAAAAACGGCCCCCACGACAACAAAATCGCTGATACCCAGCTTATCGCAGTGTGAGCATTTAATTTAATTAGTATTGGCCTGTGTCAGGAATATTTATCGGACTGCTGTAAATTGCTTGCGAAATGTGGTCACGCTACGCCCAGAGTCTCGTACCATGAAATCCTGTTGGTCTTGATATATTGGAATTCGGTTTTGTACGGCGTCACCATCGTTTTTTATCCTATGCAATTTATTAATTAGCCATCAAATCGTACCAGATTGACAAAACGGGGACTAAATTCTTTATCACATTCAGTCTGGAAAAAGTTCATAGCATGATATTAATAGGTAAATAAACTTGTATCTCTCATCAACACGCAGTTTTCAATCAAACAATCCCTAAAGCCTTTTCACTACACTACAGCATTTTTAATTAACTACAAAATTAATGAACTCTTAATAAATATAATATTTGCCGTCACACATCACAATATAATCACCCAAATCTCTCTACTATCAATGGCCGACAGATCAAGTAGCTTTTAAGCCGATTGAGCAGATAAGCTCTAGGCCAAAGCCAGTACCTAACCACAGTATACAGAGGCACAGAAGTTCGACTTCATACAACGAGCGAAAACGCACGCACACACAGACAGCTTCACGTACAGCGAGTGCCAGCGCACTTGCGACTGGATTCACGTACGTAGAAATCTAAAACTGGACGCCCCTCCACTCTTTGTTATTTAGTGGATGGGTAAGTTTATTGCCTGTGGCATACCATAAAATCGAAGGGCAATTAACTGGCACCGTCTAAACAACACGTACAATATTGTTGCACGATACGGGCAAGTTAGTTGCAGCTCAAAACTGGTACAGGTGTAAACAGCACGTACAGTAAAATCGCATTAGATTCTGGTATGAAAATTTTCTATAATTCAAACATGAGCGAACGAAACAAGACGTTCAATAAAATTTAATAAAATATTTGGCAGCTTGAATACGAATAATACTTGAATCAATTGTAGTAGAATGTGCACTCTGCGTTTAGACGAGGCAAAACTTGCATGCAACAATGGCTTTGCAATTTTATACAATTACTAGCAGCGCCCCGTGGTTTCACCCGCGTAAGTCTCGAATCCGTAGGAATATCGGGATAAAAAGTATCCTATGTGTTAATCTGAGTTATAAACTATCTGTGTGCCAAATTTCATCAATGCCCGTTCTGTAGTTTTTGCGTGAAAGAGTAACAGACATCCATACAAACTTTCGCATTTATAATATTACTAGCTGGCAAAACCAGCGGCTTCGCCGGCGTGGTTATTGGAAAAGTATCCAATGTGCAATTCCAGACCTACCACCTCTATCCCTCTCTCTCCTCTGTGCCAAATTTCATCCAGAGCCGTTAAGCCGTTCTGGCGTGATTGAGTAACAAACACCCATCCATCCAAACTTTCGCATTTATATTAGTAGGATATTGAATTGCAAAACTTGCATTCAATTATTGTATGTCATTTGTAAACACTTGCATGCAATTCTTGAATGGCAATAAAATTGAACGTGCTTTATGGCATGGGGCTATTGTTCTTGAATGTTCCAGAAACAAGCACCGTGGAAATGGAGCTTTAAATATCTCTACGCGTTTACGTGTGCGTGCGCCAGTTTTCGCTCGTTGTCTGGATCCAACCTGCTGTACTTTCCTATGTACATAGTAACCCTAGACCAGCAGCCGACAAGATTAATGTGCCAGCCTTCCAATTAAATGGATCCCAGTGACCTTAGGCCTTACTCCTTGCCCTAAAGCGAATGAACTCAGAATAAATAAGTTCACACGAGTCATTACGTAGACGGGACATGATTAAGTGCTATTTCTTTTAATTATTAAAGTTTGAAGTGCAATCGGTTTTCATTGTGATTTTTCTTCGGTTTAATAATAAAGTGGCCGTTACACGTAACTTTGTTCGCGTGATTTAGCATTTCATAATAAGTAATGTTTGGTGATGTTCTTCAGAAAGGCCAGGTGAGTAGTATTCGCAATCTCACTATCAATCGGAACTGGTTTCATTTTGACAGTTCAACAGCGTTCATTGCGTTATTTACGGTGTTGAGAAGACAAATTTTTCGAACATATGAAGCAATGGATTAGCATGATGGCGCGCTTGCGCTCCTCCTCCAATGGCATCCTGAATGTGTTTTCAGACCGGTGGGACTCTCACCTGTTACGAAGGTGGATAGGTGTTCAGACACACCTACCATAATATACTGGGGAACCATTGAACGCACAGTTCAATGGTTCATTCGTTGTTTATTATTAATAATTTAATTTAATTTAATACTAACAGTAGGCTAAGTATACTATTTACTACTACTAACATTATATGGAATTTTAGTCTGAAATAAAATATTTGAATTTGAATTTAGCAATTTGCTTCAAAATGATTCAAATTCCGATCGATATTGTGTGACACAATTGGGGTGCAGCACCCTAATTGCGTAACACAGCTTTTCAATCGCAAACCTAGAGTTTTGAAGGATATTTATATTTCATAGGTTTAATAAAATCATCTGCTCGACAACGTAAATAACGCAATGAACGTTTCTGAACAGTCAAAATGAAAGAAATTGCAGTCAGTTGTCATTGTTTGACAGGCCAGTTGGCGTGGTTGGTTAAGATATCACCTATCATGCCGCAGGTCGTGGGTTCGGTTTCCATCCAGGACAAACATTTGTGTGCATGAACATGTCTGTTTGTTCTGAGTCTGGATGTAATTATCTATATAAGTATATATTTACAAAAAGCAAAAATCGTAGTATATGTAGTATATCAGTTATCTGGATTCGATAGTACAAGCTATGCTTAGTTTGGGATCAGATGATCGTGTGTGAATAATGTCCCAGGTTATTGTATGTGTATTACGCAATTACCCCGCTGATATGTATGAACGTAAACGAAGCAAAAGGAGTAGATATGTAAGGATGTAGCAGGTGGTGTTCTGTAATTTCTGCCTACCGCCATGGGAAGAAGGCGTAAGTTATGTATGTATAATGTCATGACAATAGGCTAGTTGGCAGTTTTTAAAAACCGATTAAAAATGTTCCTTATAGTCCATTTTCCCTAAAACATGAATATTTCATCAAAATATTAACTTTAACAATAGTAATTTTTCATTGATAAACTCAATTTCACAGTCAAAACGGAGCACATAGTAATGGTGGCCTGAGTGATGTCATTATCTTTATAGGCCTGTGTTCACCAACATTCAAACCAGCACCGATTAGGTATTTAAACAGTTGGTTTGTGTCAAACTTCCTAAAAAAAAGAACTGATTAACTTAATAGCAGTTTTAAAAGTCGGTGAACTCCGCCCTTAGTCGTCAAATCTGTGACAGATTGCCTGCTGTCAAACAAGTAAAAACAAATAATTAATGTCTCCACCCTCTGCTTTTGGATTTCCCCTGTGATGATATTGATACAAATAATCGTACTTAAGTTTTTTTACTAATTAATGAATCGAAAAAAATAATAACATCAAATATTACTGTCGAAGCAAATCGATAAATTGCGATTTCAAAATAAAGAAGACAGTGATCTAAATGTCTAAAACGCAAGCGTAACGGACACTCAATAGCCCGTTATTCAAAACGCATCTGACGTTTTCATTTTGATATAATTATCTTAAATCCATACATTTCAATCGTATTTTGTCTGACTATGCCTTAAATAAACATGCGAATGCTATTTACTTTTTTTTAAATACTCTAAATGTAATGGAAAATATCCTAAGGTGGGAAACAATGTTATTTTGTCAAAGTGACATGACTAAAGGTGTAACGTGTCGCACTCTGATTCGCATTCAATGTCACGTCACCGATTGCTACATTTTTACGTAGGTAATTATTTCTCAAAAATATTAATTAATCTAAAATCATTTAGAAAACTAAGTTGAATTTTGATACTTTTAGCTCACATCCATTCTACGTAACTCATATGTTATTTTTCTTACTGTCAACTAGCCTATTATGCACACCTTAATCCTATGGAATTAGTAAGTACTTTATAGCTTAATCCGGCTAAAAACTTGCCAACAGATTTTCAAACTCGAGTTACCTGTGTTGATCAGCATCAGTCCTATAGAGCAGAATGTTACTTTCATAATAAAGCACTCAGCCCGTTATTCCTAAATTCTGAACAAAGTAGTTACCGTACCAAAAATTAAAAACCGGCCAAGTGTGTGTCGGACTACGCACAATGAAGGGTTTCGTAGTTGGGATGAATTTATTCCATAAACTTAACATTGTAGTTGAAAAACATGTTCTCCCATTCATCCCAACAGCACATTAAGTTTGTACGCACAATATTGAGAGATTTACCATGTTATTTTAAGGACATAGACTTCTTGTAAGTTTTCCTGTAATCTATAGGTATACAAATATATCTGTATTTTTTTCAAAATTTTAGTCTCAGTAGTTTCGGAGATGAGGGGGAATGGTCAATTTTCGTCTATTTTCTTAAATAACTTTAAAACATTTTATTTTAAAATTATAAAAAATATTTAACCCCTCACAGTAAGTCCTTTCATTCTCATTCTATATCACGCGGTACAGTTTGCAAAACTTTTTTTTTAATTTCCTTATTTTCTCCCAAAATTGACCCCCATATTCAAAATTCATTTATTTACGTTACACGTCCGTGTTTGGGTCACATAATTTCATACATGTACCAAATTTCAATTTAATCGGTCCATTAGATTCGGAGCAAATTGGCTGTGACAGACGGACAAACAGACAGACACACGAGTGATCCTATAAGGGTTCCGTTTTTTTCCTTTTGAGGTACGGAACCCTAAAATTGTTAATTGATCAGCTTAGTATAAACTGATGAACATCAAAATACGCATTTCAAATCCTCGCTACTTATTACCAAGACATAGCTGGTGATTGTATAAACGAGCGAACATTATTCTGAGCACAAATCGAGTATAATCCCCGTCGTTCCCAACAATTATACTCGATTATCGTGCCTTCGGGTCGGGTTCCGTCGGATTATTTACCTAGCTGCGGAGATACGGCTGTTCAGGGTTGAATTTCTAAGGTTTATATTTTGAAATCCTTTTGATATGGGTCTGAGAATTGAGCTGGTATCTTGGCTTATCAGCTTACCTATTTGTAAATATATGGTGACTGGTAATTAGTGACCAATACTTAAAGACATGATTGTACTCATGATAACAAACAACTTTTACTATGGGACCAAACCAGAAAACGCGAAAAAAAAATAAGCTGCTCCCTACATTTTGACGAGATAAGCGAACATGAATGTATGGGACAGCTGATTTTTTTTTCACAAATCATGTGTTTAAGTATCGGTCACTAATTACCAGTCACCATTATATACAGCACCCTAATTGCGTAACATACTTTCAATCGGAATTTCAATCGTTTTGAAGCAAATTGCTAATCCATTGCTTCATAATGTTCCGCTCGACATCGTAAATAACGCAATGAACGTTGTTGAACTGTCAAAATTTGATAGATTGATAGTGTATTACGCAATTGCCCCGCAGGTCGTGATGGCCCAGTGGTTAAGACCTTGCCCCTCGTGCAAGAGGCTGTGGGTTCAAATCCTGGCAAGTACCCATGTGACCTTTTCAATTCATAATGAACTTTTA
This sequence comes from Dicycla oo, assembly GCA_948252095.1. NCBI lineage: Eukaryota > Metazoa > Arthropoda > Insecta > Lepidoptera > Noctuidae > Dicycla > Dicycla oo. Next base: position 6,607,459 of record OX411721.1, on the reverse strand, counting down.
CATTACTGACATCAGTGAAGGAAAAACGTTGTGAGGAAATCTGGACTGGTCTTGAGCAAGCTTTGTGATCAATGCGCGTGCCTTCTCTGTATGAGAAGAGGCCTTTGCCCTACAGTGGAATAATAAAATGCTGATATTATTATTATATTATTATTTGATTATTATGGAACATTTATGCAAGACAAAGCTTTCATGAAGGTTGAGAGCGTTACTGATGGATTGGCCAGTTAAGCAATACGTAAAGACGTCCAGAAAGAAGGCTGAACGCCCTTTTGGTGAGATCGTACTGTTGTTCATTAAATATGGAACTTTTAAAGGGGAAGCTCCAGGTAGCCCGCGAAATTCAAATTTTCTTACATTTTTTTTTTTTTTTGCAATTTGCAAGTCAGTATTAGGTTGTATACTGAATAAAGTATGATTCGCGACCGTAACATACATGTATTTTATAATCATAAGAATCAGTAATTCAACATCTTAGGTAAGTATAATCCTAAATATCAAGATTTCATGAAATAGTCTTTCATTATGATTATATGAACTTAGAGAGTTGTATTGATGATTTTAATGATTATAAATCTATAAATACAGATTTTTCTACGGTCGCGAATCATATTCAAATCAACTATCTGGAGCTTTCGCCTTAAAGTGACGTAACATTTGACTGAGCGTACAAACTCCTTACTGATAACTGGCAGAATTGACACAGGCCTATAATTGTTGGCTTCTTTACTATCACCGGATTTGAACAAAGGAACTACTTTACTGTGTCTCATGAGATCCGGATAGACTCCTTGGTCTACAACTGTGTGATAAACAAAAATATCTACGTTTAGTTTATGCGTCGCACCTCGAAAGGGTTCAGATTTTTAGAAGCCTTCAAAGGAAACAAAGTACAATAAAAACAAGAATTAAAGCATTCTGAACACTGAATTATTTATTAGTTGCTTGAATTGGATATAAAAGTTCAAGTTGATAATCTCCGTCGCGAGTTTTAAACGGAGTAACTTAGTCGATTGTGTCAGATATTTCTGTTTGTTTTAAAGAATTTGGTTTTAGAAGTATTTTGAGCTGGGTCTACAATGGAAGTTGATTGACCTTTGCTTACTCTTGGAAACCAGTTTGGATGCTAAGTTGGGACTATCGTTTTAAACGTTCTGAATTTTGTTTGTCGTCAAAACGGTATCAGTTTTCCGTTTCATTTGAGTTTCAGTCATCTAACTCGTTTATGCCTGGGTACCTACCCACTTTTAAATGGTTTACGTGCACACATTTAAACTATCTCTTTTTTAACCGACTTCAAAAAAAGGAGGACGTTGTCATTTTGTCGGAATCTTTTTTTTTATGTATGTTCTCCGTTTACTTCAAGACGGCTATACCGATTTGAAAAATTATTTTTTCGTTTGAAAGTATATACTTTCTAGTTGGTCCCATTGTCATCAAGCCAGGATCTAATGATGGGATCCTGGAGAAATCGATGGAACTCATCAAATGTTATAGGCACATCTATAGCGATTTGGGTATTTTTATAGTGACTTGTGAATTTACTCTCGGAAAGCACGATTTAGTGAAGTGGAACTGATGATGAAGATGGCCACACAGATGAGTAATTCTTACTCAATAATAAGTATTTCACGGGTTGTGATTCGAGTAGGTACTTTAATAATGCTAAGCAGTTTATGGTCGTCACAATGCATATGGTGAAGTGGAGCTGATGGTGACTTCACCATAAGCTCCAGTTCTTCTGGTACTTACCAGGAGAACTCCTCAAGAATTAACGTCTCTGCATCGAGAAAAGCAACGTTTTGTAAAAAGGTGATGAGCAGTTGACATTAGACTATTGTAACTTATTATTAGATAAATTACTAAAAAGGGAAAAAAATAACCAACCTCCAAAAATACACTACAAAGTGAATAATAACTTTAATTTCGGAAGTTGGTGGAAAAGAACTAAAATTCAGATCCAAAGACACCGGCTTCCAAAATTAAAGTTATTTTTCACTTTGTAGTGTTTTTTTGGAAATCGTTTTTTTTTTTTTTTTGGAAAAAAGTTTCTCTATAGAGATAGGTTGTAACTACAGAAAGTTGTCAAAATCTTCTACAGGATGGTGACGACATAACGACATTGAATAAAAATACGATCCCCACTAGTCAACCAAAACACTTTACTATTACCAAATTAGGTATTACATCAAAATTCAAAAATCAAATTTTTCAAACAAACTAAATGCGAAACTAATCAGAATTTAAAACAACATCCTTTATAATACTTTTTAATATATGTCTACTAACCTCATCTGACCTTGTAGGCACTGCACGTGAGAGCGGCAACGTCGCACCCGTTTCGTCCGTTTTAGGCGCAGTTTCATTCATGTAAGTACAAATGTACAAAAAAAATGGCGCGCGGCATCTATCCCCGCTCCGTTCACCGCTTGCCGCCCGCCAGCCCGCGCGACTTTTCTATCAGTAGGTTCACGTTTTAAAAACACTTAATTAAACATTAAATCAAAACTTACTTCAATCATGGTACACTAAATTAAAATTTTAATTGCTGAATTTGTCCACCATTTACTCGTAACACACATGTGACAATGTCTTGTGATATTGTTTCTTACTTTCCTTAACAAGTCACTACTGATAGCCATTGCTTTTAATTTATTAAAAGCGTCAATAATTCAGTCTCGCAGTTTCTCTACGGTATTCACATCACAAGCATAAACCTCATTTTTGATAAATCCCCAAACTTAACTTACAACAAAATAACAGCAAGTGACTATCACACTATTGTTTACACATTAGGTAGGTACCGTAACCTACCAAACTCTACTACACTTAAAACTTATACACAATCGAATTATCTGTCAATAACACAACAGTAAAACTATTAAAGCTCTGCACTGTATGAAATTGCAACAAAACAATTTTCAATTTTACACAAAATCAATCATTATTGTTAATGCGCTAAAACCACTCTTACGAATCGAAATTAAAAAAAAAACACGCTCTCACAAGGGTAGCACGTTACGCACTAGACAGTGGATCAGAAGCAAATTCCAGGGAAACCCTAGATGTATTTCTTTCCTTTTCTTGCACAATAAATCTTTTGAATGCGGAAGTGAAGTGACAAACTATTGTTGTTTAAACTTACTTTGTTTAGACAAAGACGTCGAACTGGCAACCGTGCTTTCTTCTGTTTTCGAAACGAATTGCGCCTCGGCAATCTTTGTTTGCTTATGATAATAGGAATTTTATCGTCATGGTTATTAGGTGTAAATTCAATCAGCAAAACAATACAATATTGTATTATTTCTGAGTAGCGAGCCGCAACATTGCATTTGGTTTTGTTTTAGCAAGTAGGTAAATGAAATTGTTTTGATGTGAATGACCTAAATGAAACTTGCGTGGTATTCACATCATGTGTTAAAATTTTCAAAGGAAAAACAAATTCCTGCGGCTATACCCTTGATTATAATTTGATAATTTTTGGTATACGTACTACTACCGCGATACCCAGTATATGTTTTCAATTAATATCGTATTCTCCCCACCACCCGGTATAGTGCGTTTCATCAAAATCTAAAGTCATTTATTCAAATTAGGCTGAGAATCAGCACTTTTTGAACGTCAAAATTACATAAGACAGTCCCCCAAAACGCCCTCCCTTCACCACTTCCTAGTGCTTTAGCTGGAGAGAAGAAGTGGCGCAACAAATTCCCCAGCAGCACAGCAGTCTATTCAGTTAAAAAAAATTGAATCTATACGACACTGCGCATAATAATTTAGGTACATTACGCAACACAAAACATCAAATAGTCCCTATGCCGTAATGGTGGCACCATTGTTGTAGGACGAACACGATAGGCTACCGTTGTTATAGAAGCAACAGTGGAGCCAACATTACGGCATAGGAACTATTTGATGAAACGCTCTATAACCTTCTATGATTTCTTTTGCTTTGTCAATATTTTTATACAAGAGCGCTGATAACGGCCTAGTGTGTTATTTCATTTTTATGCTTTAAATTATATTTGTATAACAAGGTTTATACAAACACTTATATAATAACTCGGGCGATTTTATGTAACTAATATCAATTTCAACAAAAACATTCTATTTACTTGAATAATAAGGAAATGAGAACGTAAACGGAAACTTTTGCAAAGGATATTAATTTTCGAGATAAGACGCTTTTCCGCCATCTTGATTGTATCGTTTATTTAAACGATAATTAATTTATTATAATTTATTTATTTAAACCATTAAAAACATTACATACACCTCAAAGAAAAAGGACAAACCAATACAATTAATTTGCCCCAACAATCCGTCAGTTTCGGTCAATGATATAAACTCATTTTTCGCAGGTGTTGGTAAATCATTGGCAGAAAAAATTACGACTAATAAAACTAATACGCCATACAACACTAGTTCATCTCAATCAAAGAATGCTTTCGTTAATTCAATAGTACTATTACCTACAGACGAATTCGAAGTAAAATCATTAATATATAACCTCAGGAATGATTGTGCTGTAGGAGTAGATAAAATCTCAGGAAACTTCTTAAAACAATTCTCAGACGTCATTGTTCCTCCTCTAACATTTATATGTAATTTATCATTTAATACGGGTGTATTCCCTTCTGCTTTTAAACAATCCCAAATAGTTCCCATTTTTAAAAGTGGGGATAGATGCTGCGTCAACAATTATAGACCTATTTCTATCCTTCCAGCACTATCTAAAATATTGGAACGCCTAATGAACATCAGACTAGTTAGGTTTCTGGAAACAAATCAACTATTGTCTCCATCTCAATTTGGTTTCCGCGCACATAAATCCACGTCAGATGCTGTTCATCAATTAACAGAATTTATAGTGTCAAAGCTAGATAATAAAAAAAAGACCTTGGCCATCTATCTCGATTTAGCCAAAGCATTTGACACAGTGTCTGTCCCCATCTTAATCAACAAACTTGAACACTTGGGAATTAGAGGTTTACCACTAGATTTATTTGCAAATTACCTTATGGGTAGAACACAGGTTGTTAGAGTGGATGGTTGGGTCAGTGATGAACTACCTATTGAATATGGCGTCCCACAAGGCAGTATCCTCGGCCCGACCTTGTTTTTAGTTTATATAAACAACCTATGTAACACAGAATTGACCAATGGGAAAATAATTACATTCGCCGATGATACTGCTTTACTTTTTTATGGTGATACGTGGGAAGAAGTGTATAAATACGCCCAAAATGGGTTCAACCAAGTGTCTAAATGGCTTGAAGAAAACATCCTCACCTTAAATGTAGACAAAACTAAATTTATGACCTATACACTCAGAAATCAAGACCTACCTAACCTTCCCATCATCTCACACAATTGCAAATTTCCATCCAACAATTCATGTAATTGTCCGCATTTGTCAAAAACTAACACCATCAAGTATTTAGGTATAGTAATAGATAACCAACTAAATTTCCAACACCACATCGATGCCTTGGTTCCTAGAATTCGAAAACTTATTTATATATTTAAATCTCTTCGTCATGTTGCTGACTCTTTCTTAATTAAAACGGTTTATCTCGCATTGTGTCAATCTCTATTGTCTTATTGTATAACTTCTTGGGGTGGAGCCGCTAAAACTCACCTACTAAAACTTGAGAGAGCCCAAAGAGCCGTATTAAAAGTAAGTTCTTTCCTTCCAATACGACACCCTACGTTTGATCTTTATCAGCGCTATAAGGTGCTGACTGTTAGACAACTTTTTATTCTACTGACAGTTACTAAAAAGCACTCAGAACTTTCTTACGACCCCGAAACAATATCTGGTAAGAGAAGAACCACCGATGTCTGCACTACAAATAGATATGGGTTCAGTCTCGCACATAATTTTTACGGTTTCCTGGGTCCATATTTATATAATAAAATGAACAAGCAGCTGTTAATTTATCCTCTTTCTAGGTCAGAGTGCAAGAAAAAAGTTTGCTCGTGGCTTCAAGGCATTGATTACAGTGCAACAGAACGTTTATTAAAACCATTAAGGTAACGTTTGCCAGCATGGAACGATATACAATTAATATACAATTAACACACACTTACCCATCACACAATCTCCCATACACACACACCCACACACACACACACACACACACACACACACACACACACACACTCACTCATTCCCAAATCAAACGTTAAGCCATTTTTACTTTAGTTTTTAATTTCCCATATAGTTACACTTCACTTTTGTTATTAATTTGTAATAGTGTTTTATTATGTACAACCTGTATGTTAGGTTAATACAGTCATAGGTCATTCATGAGTTGTCCGATGGCGGTAAGCCTGGTGATCTGTAATACAGGTTTTACCTACAACAGACACCAGTCTCTATTAAGTGTTACCTTGACTTTGTACTGTGTTTGTGATTACGAGAGAAATAAAAGATTATTATTATTATTATTATTATTATTATTTCCCGTCCTTCGGACACTGACGAAGTACTGCCGATATTTACCTTTTAATAATATTATTTAGAAACTTCGCAAAGTGACAGGCACCATTAATTAGGTCCGTAATTTACGAATGCAATAGGGATAATGGCTAAATTTTTTTTTGCTTGACATGTAGATTATTAAAAATATTGGACACGTATTTTTTTACGTTGAGGTAAATGCGCCAATTATGGACTGGGTCTGTAATATGGACTACCCGCGTTTCTCAATGAACGTTATTAGTATAGAGCCGTTGGTCAGCGCACGCTAAACTTCACCCCTCCCGCTGCCCGCTAGTCGCTTGCAGGCCGGCAGAGAGCGCGCACGTATTCACGGGAGCAACTTTTCGTTATTATCAACGCGCGATGTAATTTCTTAGCTAACTTCGTAAGCTCATAATTTCAACAAATATTACACTTTGTGAAAGTGGATTAAACCACGGGAAAGATAAGTTATTTTACAATAATCCTATTAAGTTGCAATATTCAATAGTTTTTATAATTTTCTGAATATTTGAAACCATGTGTAACCATATTTGAAACCATATGGTCCATATTTGGTACACTTTTTGCAAATTCACAATAATGACATATTTTAGAAAAAGTTGATTATTTCTAAGATGTTGATGTTTCTTAAGAATTTTATTAATCGTTTTTGATACCAAATAATTATCGAACTGTTCAAAATATATAAGGCTGATTATACTTTAAAATTCTGAGTTTTATTTGACAAAATCCTTATGGTGGTCCATAATTGGCGCACTTACTCTAATCAACACATTACGGCGATACATTGAGTTGAAATGTGGCATTACGCCACGCCTTGCTAGATTTTATACGTAGTTGTGACGTAGCGAGCCCCACTCCCAAACTTTAATGCGTTTTATCTAGTCATTTTTTATTAATATGATAAAGCAAAAAATACGTGTCTAATATTTTTTTTAAATATCTGATTCACAGATTAAATAGATTTTTTTTTACCCATGCTTCATCCCTATTATTAGGTAATCAAAATACCGGCCTATAATTATCCTAAAACTAATTTAACTGTAGAACTCAGAGAACTGTAGGTCTCAGAAAAGTTACGAACATTCATCATTGGACTTGCTCACTGTTCATTGATATTACTTTAGTCGGTACTATCGACAAAACTGACGCTTTAACACCTTAAATATTGTTTTTGTATACACTGATTCCTTGAAGACATCTTGCCTATATGGTCCTTTGTTCTCGTTCAACAATAGAAAGTCGGAACGGCACAAAACATTTGCAAGCAAAATTGCTTCAAAATTGGAAAGGCTTGGCTTTTGGCGATGGTACATTTTGCCCATATTCTTTCTCTAACTCTTCTCTTCAAGATTGAAGCAAATTATAAGTATAAAAGACAATTATAAGTCAAAGAATATTTATGAGTAGGTATTTATTGTATATATATTCATCACTGACAGTCCAAAAAATACTTTCGTTTTAGTCATTCAACCCTAACAAAGTCATTGTTTATAATTATGTTTGTATGTTAGTTAATCACGCAAAAACGATTGAATTGTTAACCTGGATTAACACATAGGATACTTTTTATCCCGATAAATGACATATTCTGAAGTTCACGCTGATGAAGTTGCGAGTAGAATCTAGTACCAGGGGGCTGAAAAGTTTTGAGCAAAAGGATGGGCCGCGGATGACTGAGATATGATGATGTTTACAGATCAATTACTAAAAGCGTAATAATGCTAATGAAAGTCTGTATTTATAATACTGAGGGTGAGTCAAATTAGTAATTTGCAGCGCGAGACAGTTGAATAGACACTTGAAGGTACTTGCCAGGCCAGTTGGCGTGGTTGGTTAAGATACCACCTATAATGCCGCAGGTCGTGGGTTCGATTCCCACCCAGGACACACATTTGTGTGCATGAACATGTCTGTTTGTTCTGAGTCTGGGTGTAATTATCTATATAAGTATGTATTTACAAAAAAAAGTAGTATATGTAGTATATCAGTTATCTGGTTTCCATAGTACAAGCTCTGCTTAGTTTGGGATCAGATGACCGTGTGTGAATATTGTCCCAGGATATTATTATTATTATCTTATATATCTTATATATCTCGGGACCCTGGGGTCCCGGACCTTTGGAAGGCGTACGAGGAGCTGAAGCCAACTCGCAGAGGCCCCTTAGATAATTTTAAATGATGAGGAGGCACCAACCGACGATTATCCCTGTATGCACTATGCAAGTGCACCCAAGGACAACCCCCGGTTGGGACAGGACTATTGTTGTACGTGAAAACAAAACACATTGGGCTATGGGTTTGGGTGGCTAAAGTGGATTGGGTAACTTGAACTATGGAAGAACTATGTCCCCTGCCTGACCAATGTTATATATTATACAAGGATAAAATGGCAGGGGGTGACTTGCACACTCAGTAATGGGCCCCCGGAGACGGCCGCTAGCACATAGTGACGTAGCGACAAGGGGGCAACACTTCCGGAGGTGCTTGAGGAGTGGAGAGGTATTCCACGGCTATCAGGACAATCCCGGAAGTATGGTCAAGATCCCTACCAGCACCTTACTGGAATACTTCCTTCCTCCGAGCACGTTTGCTCTTGCGAATCTCCACTCAAGCCGGCCAATAAAGGCAAGATAGAGGTGGGAGCTCTGTTCCTCGTCAGTGTTCACTCCAGCCGGCCAATAAAGGCAAGCCAGAGATGAGGACAAGATTTCTCCCGGGAGATAGGGTCCATGGGGTCGCTACTGCCCATCAGCTCGCCACATGCTGCCCTGTGGGTTTTTGTATCTCTCTTGGTCTGGCTCCTCATCCTAGACCCGTTCCGGCAAACTCTACCGGCACATACCTAAAGTTTGGAGCACGCAAGCCCCACCACGACGTCAACGTAGAGATACAGCGGTGGGGTTATTATTATTATTATTATTATTATTACTTAGGCTCAAAACTTTTCAGCCTACTTTTTAGCTGGTACCTAATTAATAACTACACACACACACACTACAGGGATCATTGAACTACACTAGTTCAATGATCCCTGTCAATAAAATCGTCCCCGACAGTCAGTTGAATTAAGTGAAATAATTGTTAATTGTTTCATACAATATTGTTTTAACTTAAATTGGAATTAGGGTGATTTTGGTTGAAGTTATAGCTACTAAAGCTTGAAAAATAACTTGGGAGTTACATAAGGGGTATTTTCACTTTACTTATTCATCCCGGTTTTTACATACATGTCACATCTACGGTCAAATGTCATGTAAGCTGTTGTGGCTATTTGACAAAAAATAAATACTTTTCTATCATATATCAACTTTTTAGAAACCGGGTTACGGCAATCGTGTTTAGAAGCATGAGGATAAGAGTTCAATTCTCTGTACTTTCACTGACACTGAGAAGAAGTTGACATTCTGAAAATGACACTACACATTTTCATACAAAATAATACCACTCCCATAGCCGTACTGTCGTCAAAAAACAAATCAAGGTACCTGTAATATGGTATTATTATTCCGGTATTTTTTTGCCTTGACAGTAAAATTTAAATGAGTGCTATACGACACTGGATCACGTGACTTCTTCGTAAGGTACGCTTTACTCGGCTACGAGTGAGTATAGGCGGTTTGTTTGTTCACGTCAGCGAAAGTGTTAAACACAAGTTGTAAACTTTTTCAAACTTTTTGTGGCGACCAATCCTATTCTTCAAAATGAAACCACTTCATTCACTTAGAGCAGTGGTGGCTCAGTGGTAAAGGTTGCAACTTACGAGTAGGTCGTGGGTTTGAACCCAAGCACGCACTTTATTTTGTAGAACTTATTTCATTACCACTGCTCTCAAAACGATGAAGAATGTTTGTGTCCGGATGTTTTATCGTGAGAAAACTTCGAACATGTTCTAGAACCAAAAATTCGAAGACATTAGACATCCACCAACTCGCACTGGGCCTGCGTGGCCAAGAGCTCCAAGGGACCATAGACTTACGTATTTGATAGTAATTTCAACTTGGAACCTTCACGCGTTCCTGAGAAAAAGGGGCTTGACAGACAGTGAGAGAGAGTGAGAGAGACAGATGGAAAACGTAGTGATCCTATATGAATTCCATTTCTAGGGTTCCGTACCAAAATGGTAAAAAGGAAACCTTATGGTGCGACTCAGTCTGTCTGTCTGTCTGACACAGCTGGATATCTCAAGAACTACTAATCGACTTCATTTTTGGAATAGTTTTAGATAACGTTTGCCCAACTATTTTGCAAATAAGAAAGAAATAAAAATACAGATTTTTTTTTGCAACAGGGACTGAAAGGGTCTTAAAAATTTGAAATGTGGCTACTTGGGCATGTGGGGTATCATATGAAAGAGCGCTGTTTGCACATTCTCAAACATTTTTTCTTTTTTTCGGCTGAATAGTTTTCGACTTTTGATGAAAAATGTAAAAAAAATACTGTTCCTCCCTTATCTCCGAAGTTTGCGTAGAGAAAAATCTGACATTATTCTATGTGATAGAAGTTTATGTAAAGATTACAGGAAAATTAAAACGATGTCTCTTAATAGCACACTTTTTTTTAAATATGATGGTACGGAACCCTCGGTGCGCGAGTCCGACTCGCTCTTGACCGTTTTTTTTTTTTCATTCTCTAAAACGCGCTGCGGACGTCTAACGGGGTACGGGAAGGGGGAAGTAAAATGGCCGGCCCGCGCGTAATTTTATGCTAATTTTGAGGAAACTGCGATTTTTTTGTATCGAGCCAAATTGTGTCAATCGTGTTTTGGGCCTCATAACTAATTAAAGAAAATCTTCAATTTTAACACGTTGGCTGCCATACGTGTATACTCGATGTTACTTTTTTATATGCCCATTGCCACCATACAAAATTGTAGGTACGAGTATACACGTACCCAAAAAAAAAAAACTATTAAACTCCTTTTTCTGATTAAATAATGTTTTACTTCAAATGCCAAAGAATTTAACCCCGCCCTACTTCCACAGCCACTCTTCTAGAATTCGTTAAAAATCACATAAATCAACTACGAGTATACTCGTAGGTTGGCAGTCAACGTTTTTTTTTTTTAATTTATTTGTGATGGGTTTGCTCTTGACTCTAGTCTAGGTCAGAGGTGACAGAGACAAAGTCGACGATGGAGTGAGCTTACCCAGAAGAAGCCTGTTGACTTTCACTTTGAAGAGATTAGGGTTGTATGCGTTCGGAAACACAGACGCAGGTAGTGAGTTCCACTCCTTTGCTGTGCGCATTATAAAAGACACTTGGAAGCGCTTAGTGCGAAATGGTGGAATAGCATGCAAAAAGTCATGCAAAAACTAAGGCAAAGTACTTTTTGAGGACAAAAATTTATTTTGCGTACGCTTTTAAAGTATGAACGCGCATGACAATTTCTACCAGCCAACTCCTACCGCGAGCCGCGTTAAAGACCTTCGTTCCAATAAACACGTTACTTATGAGTATCATCGTGGACGTTGGGCCTAACAAGATAAAAGAAGCTTTTGTAATCTAACCGTGAAAGATGGCGGTATCCGACAGCGACGTAGCCCCAATATCAATAAACCAAGGTAACTTGGTGAACAATAGTGAACATGTTAACAATGAGAAATCTGTTCTTTCTTCGGCGAAAACTTTGAAAAGCCTTTGAGCTTCTGATGCTGAAAATGAGCGCCTTCATAAATCGTAGTTACGGTCCATTCACAGTTATTTTACCAAAGTAAGCTTTATTGTCATTAGTATAAAGTTGCTAATGGATTGGCTTGCTGTCGGAGATAAAATAACTGGGAAATAATATTGAAACATTGTGCTGGGATTTTTTTTTATTCAATTGTCTGACTAAGTGTTAGAGGGGCTCGTGGCTAAGTAATATCAGCCGCACAGGTCGATCGATCAGGATAAGCTACGATTGCCTCGGTTGTTCGGTGGATGAGTGATACATACCTCGGAAAGCACGGTAAGCCGTTGGTCCCGACTGTCACTCGTGGATCTATGACAGTCGCTACGGGTCGTCAGAAGTCCGAAAGTAACTGGATTATGAAGGTCAGACAGGCAACGCTCCATGTAAAATACTAGTATTCAGCTGCATCCGGTTAGACTGGAAACTGACCCCAGCATAGTTGGGAAAAGTCTAGGCAGAGAAATGTATTATAAACTAGCTGACCCGATAGACGTTGTCCTGTCCTTTCAATAGAAAATGCACTTTCAGTTTTCCCGAATTTTCTAATTTTCCCGGCCACTTTTCAAACATTTTCTTTCATACAAAACTTGTCCTCACCATTAAAACCACAACAACAAAAAAAGAATTAGCCAAACAGGTGCAACCATTCTGAAGTGATGCGCTTACATACATTCGGAAATTCCTTTTAATTCATATAGACAAGCTGTTCGTGCACAGTGCCGCCCGGGTGAATTTCAAGTGTCTGTCTCCAGCCGTTTCGGCTGTGTCTTGTCTGTTTTCATACAAAAATACCATCCTTTCCGACTTCTTCGTTGGTCGTTGCAACCGTTCTCCCAAGTAGGTTCCTGCATTGTCGAGGCGAGGGGGCTCAGTAGCCGTGGCTTGGTCTAGGTGACCAAGCGGTGAAGCGCAGAGGAACCCGAGGAGGGGCCGCTCGTCAGGGCTTTTCCCAGGAAGTCGACGACGTAGCGGCCAACAGGTAGGTTGCGGTGCTGCTTGGGCGACATCGCAACTGAGGCGGGCCGCGATGTCGTATGGGAGGCATCGCGGCTGAGGGTTGGAGGCCGCGGCAGGAGAGGAGTAAATGCGGCCGAAAAGTGGTAGACGGCCGGGTCACTGACCTGACCGGTCGCAGGGGGACTAAGGGTGCCTAGAGACGGGATCGTCTAGCACTCTTGTGCTTGTTTGGTCCCAGGGGTGATCACAGCGTGCAATGTGTTCTTGTGCGCCGGTGATGGGGAGTGCTCCGCAGAGGAGGGTCCGGTAACGCGTGCCCGTGTTACCACCACAAGCGGCAGAGGAGGACACCGTGGAGTTTTAGTGGGTTAGAGTCCCACATAAGTGCACTATCTCCCCGTGGTAGTGCAGTATGCATGAGCATTTCTCCACGGAAAAAAAAAGATGCAACCGTTCTGAAGTGATGCGCTTACATACATTAGGCAATTGATTTTCATTTATATTTTTACTTCATGTCTCTGTCTCCAACGGCTTAGGCTGTGTGTGGTCGGTTTTCATATAAAAATACCATACAAACCGACGTTTCCGTTGAATTTTCAAAAAAAAAAATGTCTTAAAAACCCTGTCCTGACAATTACAAACACAACAAAAAGAATTAGCCAAACAGGTGCACCCGTTCTGAAGTGATGCGCTTACATATTAGGTTGGGGAAAAAGTCTTTTCGCATTATAGTATGTATGAACTTGTAATGAAATCTCTTTGGCTATACTATTTGTATCTGGCTGGTTTTGGTATCATTGAAAGTTTAAATTTTAAAGAACATAATTCCAAATTCAAATTAGGAAAATGTGTGATTTTCATTTGTTTTTCGTACCGTCAAGATGAGTGAATCTAATGAAGAAATTCGATACATTTTAAAATTTTACTACAAAAAAGGTAAAAATGCAACGCAAGCCGCGAAAAAAATTTGCGATGTTTATGAACCTAGTGTAGTGTCTGTGAGAGTAGCACAAATTTGGTTTAAGCGTTTTCAATCCGGAAATTTTGATGTTAAAGATGCACGTTGCTCTGGTCGCCCTATTACGGATAAAATGGATGCCATTTTTTAAAAAGTGGAGCAAGATATATCAGTAGTTACGACGTAGCTGAAGAACTGGAAATTGACCACAAAACAGTTTTGGCGCATTTGAAAAAAACTGGGTACACAAAAAAGCTCGACATTTGGGTACCTCACGAGCTCACTGAAAGAAACCTAATGAGCCGTGTACTCATTTGTGATTCTTTATTACGACGTAATGAAACCGAACCATTTTTGAAGAAGCTGATAACTGGTGATGAAAAGTGGATCACGTATGACAAGAACGTGCGAAAAAGGTCGTGGTCAAAGGCCGGTCAGGCTTCACAGACTGTGGCGAAACCCGGGTTAACTCGCAACAAGGTGATGCAGTGTGTGTGGTGGGATTGGAAGGGCATTTTCATTATGAGCTGTTACCACCAGGCAGGATCTATCGATTCTGAACTCTACTGCGAACAACTGATGAGATTAAAGCAAGAAGTTGAGAGAAAGCGGCCGGAATTAATCAACAGAAGGGGTGTTGTTTTTCATCATGATAACGCTAGACCTCAAACATCTTTAGCCACTCAGCAAAAATTAAGAGAGTTTGGCTGGGAGGTGTTAATGCATCCGCCGTATAGTCCTGACCTTGTACCTTCAGATTTCCACCTGTTTCGGTCTCTTCAGAATTCTTTAGGCAGTGTCAGGTTAACATCACGAGAGGACTGCCAAAACCACTTGTCGCGGTATTATGACCAGAAGTCCCAAAATTTCTATAGCAATGGGATCATGTCCCTAGCTACAAGATGGCAAAAAGTTATCGAACAAAATGGTACCTACATACTTCAGATAAATGTAAATAAACTATATTAAAAAAAGTTTTGAATTTTCTTAAAAAATGCGAAGAAACTTTTACCCCAACCTATTACGTACATACATTCGGCAATTGATTTTATTTATATAAGGTACATAGATTAAAGTCGTTTTTCGTGTATGTCTTCTAAACTACACAATGGATTTTTATGCGGTTTTCACCGTCACTTAGAAAATTTATTGCGGAAATTTAATGTGTATAATACATTAGTATTAAACCCGCATTAAACCTACAAATCTCGATGTTTGGTCAAGTCATAAAAACCGTGCGGAACGGGGGCGAGTAGCTAGTGACATATAAATAATTACTTAATATATTATATACTAAAACCTTCCTGAGAGTATGTAGATCATCAAAATTGGTTCATTAGTTTTTGAGAAAATCATGGATATACAAACTTACATACATACATACGGGTCGAATACAGAACCTCTTTTTTCAAATGCCTATACAATTACATAAGCCCAAGACGAACGAAACGAAGAATCATCAAAATCTGCTTAGAAATGCCAGTACATTTATGTATATAATTACTTACATAAGAATAATTACCTAATACGGAAACCTTCCTGAAAGTATGTAGATCAAGTTAGTGAAAAATCATCAAAATTGGTTGATAAGGTTTTGAGAAAATCGTGAACATACAAACATACATACATAAGTGTCGACTACAGAACCTCCTTTTTTAAGTCGCTTAAAAAAGAACATTATTCAGATCACAACTTATAATAAGTCATGTATTATCCACGTAGATTGTAGTCGGTACAAAAGTTTCCTGCTTTTGCTACTCTTGAAGAGATAGTTTCTTCTCGAAAGAAACTTTGGTACACTGTTAAGTACTTACTAAACATTGTACTATTAACACGCTCTAATTCATTGAGTTAGAAGCCGAGGTTTCTGGAGTTTGTCTTGAACATGTAGGTTAGATAAAGTTTTCTGTAGGTTAAAGTAAAGCAAAATCTATCTTGTATATACCTATATATATATATATATGTCACGGCTAAAACCCGAAGTGCGGCTACACCTAGTTTTAGCCGGCTAAAACCCGAAGTGGGGCTAGGCTACAACTATAGCAGTTGGTTAAACTTAGGTGTAGGCTGAAAGGTAGGTTAGGTTAGGTTAGAACTGTGACCACACAATGCACGAGCCAAGCGAGCGAAGCGAGCGGTGCCTCGGTAGCAGCCGGCGAGTGCCAGGGTCCGAATCCAATCGGTTACCTATAGCTAGGTCTAGCCGGCTAAAACTAGGTGTAGCCGCACTTCGGGTTTTAGCCGTAACATATATAAAAAAAATTGTCTCGCAAAACTCAAAAACGGCTCGACCGATTTGAATATTATCATTTCTTTTTGTTTTTTTTTTTTTCTCTTTACTGGGGTGGTTTAGAAAATAAGAAAATTAGGAAAACCCCAAAGCAACAGCTGAAAAATTTTAAAAATTGACAATTCATCTCACGAGCAAAAGAAGTTTACTGGGCCATCTACACATTCTACACTCGCGAGGAATAAACTGGAATCACTACAACGTGGGTTGCTCAAAAAAAAATACAATTTTTATGCAATGGATTGTGGTATATCATTTGAAGGGCAATTTTATTAGCTTTCAACCTCTTTCAGTATCATAACCAAAGATTATTCACCTTGTGTCATAGAAGGTAAAAACAAAATACATCAATTTTTAAAACTAAACACCATATTGTTTTTTGTTTGGTAGTCCTGAAATGTTTAAAAAAGTAGGCGTTTATGAAAATCTGATTATCAGTCCAATGTTTCACGTCAGCGGTGTCCATTTTCTTTTAGTTCCAGTGTTCAGACACTGGAACTAAAAGAAAATGGACACCGCACCTATAGAAGCCGCTCAAGTCGTCATCTACTTAGTCCGGAGACCAGGATCTGGATGACAGCGATGCACTTCGGTGAGAGATGACCGATTTATTGTGACCTCTTCTCTCCGAAATTGAATTTGGCGGGCTACCCTGGCGCTTTCGCTTTAAAGCTTAATATTACGCGAACGGATTACTGAATCGAAAAATGGTTTTCACAGACCAGCAATATTTTTGAACGGCCTATCCAACGATATCCATGGGATGGACGAGACCCTAAAAAAAAATATTTTTCAATATTTTATTTTACTACTTTGTCGGCGTGATTACTATGTACCTATAGCCATGTCAAATTACAGCTTTCTAGTACTAAGAATCTCTGAGCTAAGCCGCGGACATACAGACAGGCAGTCAGACAGACAGGCGAAACTATAAGGATTGAAAAAGTGTCTTATCATTAGTAGGTTAGTATGTTTTTAGAGTTAAATATGTCCCATTAATTACTACCTCCACGAACATTCTAGACTGTCGGTAATTGCATGAAATCGCTGTTATTGCATACTGCTCCTTGCGATTTCCTGCGACAAATACATACCTTGATTTTATTCATAACTAGCTGACCAGACAAACGTTGTCGTGTCAAAATTTCAATAATTAATACAAAATTCACATAGAAAATGTACTTTCAGTTTCCCGAATTTTCCAATTTTCCCGACAACTTTTCAAACATTTTCTTTCATACAAACTTTGTACTGACAATTACAAACACAACAAAAAAGAATTATCCATTTTGGTGCAGTCGTTCGGAAGTTATGTGCGTACATACATTTCGGCGATTCATTTATATATATACTTATATACAGTCTGGCCATAAATACTGTTACAATTTAAAATAAGAAAGATATTACATTTGAATTTGGAATCTGTCATTTTTATACGATTGTTCATTGAGTTTTCTAATTTTGGCGCCAATACATTGTACAATATTTTGCGATATTAAAATGGAGTGGGGTGATAAAGAGAACCGAATCGCTGTGATTGCATTACGCAAAGTCGGTATGGAGATAAATGCAATTTTTAAAACTCTCCATACGCTTGGTATTACTCAAATGTTTGTGTACCGGGTTATTAATAGGTACAATGAGACCTCCTCTGTTTGTGACAGAAAAAGATCTGGCCGTCCACGTAGTGTTCGTACGAAAAAGGTGGTCAAAGCAGTAAGGGAAAGAATTCCAAGAAATCCTGTCCGAAAGCAAAAGATTTTATCTCGGGAGATGAAGAGCACCCAGAACCATGTCGCGTATTTTAAAAGATGACTTAGGACTTGCAGCCTATAAGAAACGCACTAGTCATTTTTTAACTGATAATTTAAAAAAGAATAGGGTGGTAAAATCGAAACAACTACTGAAGCGGTACGCAAAGGGAGGTCACAGAAAAATTTTGTTTACGGATGAGAAAATCTTTACAATTGAGCAACATTTTAACAAACAAAAAAACCGTATTTATGCTCAAAGCTCTAAGGAAGCTTCCCAATTAGTCGACAGAGTGCAACGTGGGCATTATCCGACTTCAGTGATGGTTTTGTGGGGTGTTAGCTATGAAGAAGTGACTGAGCCATATTTTTGTGAAAAAGGTATCAAAACATCGGCACAAGTGTATCAAGATACCATTCTTGAGAAGGTAGTTAAGCCCCTTAACAACACCATGTTCAATAACCAAGTATGGTCCTTCCGACAAGACTCGGCGCCGGGTCATAAAGCTTGGTCCACGCAGTCTTGGTTGGAAGTGAACGTTTCGGACTTCATCAGAGCTGAAGACTGGCCGTCGTCTAGTCCCAATCTTAATCCGCTGGATTATGATTTATGGTCAGTTTTAGAGAGTACGGCTTGCTCTAAACGCCATGATAATTTGGAGTCCCTAAAACAATCCATACGATTGACAGTGAAGAATTTTCTCATGGAAAGAGTGCGTGCTTCTATTGATAACTGGCCTCAACGTTTAAAGGACTGTATTGCAGCCAATGAAGACCACTTCGAATAAGCTTTTTATATTTTAAATTGTTTTATATTTATGTATTAAACTAACACACTGTAAAAGTAATAAATATTATTTGCAATAAAAAAAAAATTTTTTCTTCGTGACAATATTTATGGCAAGACTAGGTATATAGATTTGATTTCAAAACTAAGTACTTTATTGTTGCTTTATTTCGATTTGAACAGCAATAAAGTACTTAGTTCTAAATTCAAATTATTATACACGATAAATCTAATAATTTATGGACATGCAAATTAACATTCGTTTGTATTCGGAAATGCGATGATTGCCGAGGGACATTAAGAAAATAGTTGTACTGTATCGTGTCTGTATTCCCCGCAAGGACAGACAGAGTTTATCTATTCAATACTAAAATAAGAGACCACGACGTAGAACTGGTGGATGCCAAGCTTTATAGCTTGGCTCATCGCCGCTAGGTTGCCTGTCGGTCTTCTACAGATTGTACTTCGGTCAGTGTGCCCAAAAAGTCCACGACCAGATTCCGCCGGCCCCCTTCTACTATCGGACATCTAGACACACTGCCTGTTACCATCCCTACCTAGTTGCTATTCCACCAATTCGCACTAAGCGTTTCCAAATGTGTTTTATAATGCGCACAGCAAAAGAGTGAAACTCACTACCTGCGTCTGTGTTTCCGAGCGCATACAACCCTAATCTCTTCAAAGTGAGAGTGAACAGGCTTCTTCTGGGTAAGCTCACTCCATCTTCGACTTTGTCTCTGTCACCTCTGACCTAGACTAGAGTCAAGAGCAAACCCATCTCAAATAAAAAAATAATAATATTATAAACAGGCATGTGAGTTTGTATGTAGGGGGTAAACATCGAAAATTCTTTCAATTATGGGAAGCTGCAGTATTCAGTCATAGGATATGTTTTATCTCTAACAACAAGAATACGACGCGTGCGAAATTGCGGGCAGAAGCTAGTAGTACTTATGTATTTCGCAATTGTACTTATAATAGGGTGGTGAGTGTAATGAGCCATTGCCATAGTCCACACGCTACGAGAATTTCCTTATAGAAATAATAACAGCAGATATATATTATTTTCTAGAACCATCTATTTTGTTGTTACAAAATAATCACCAACCGTGGAAGCTTTTCAAACTGCGTAGAGGCGTTCAAAATTGGCAACATTATTCACAGGAACATCCCGACGGAACCCGATCTTATCTCATTATTTATAATAATTGGGTGAAAGGGGATGAAAGGGGTGAGACGACGCGTATCCATGTGCCATAAGCGTGGAGGGAAAAAACGCGGCAATTCATCACGGCCAGGTCTTAGACGCGACGTTTGATTTAGTGTGGGGACTACGCTGGACCCTAGAATTTTTATTATTGTAGAAAGTTTGACGAAGGTCTTGTAGCTCAACATTATATACCACTGCAGATAGAAACATGAGTGTCTACTTTTGTAGGTAGTCTGAATGAATATAATAATCTAGTGATGAATGAATGAATAAGGTCGTCAGAAAGCCTTTTAGACCGTTAAAGATTGAGGACAAAAAGGCTTGGGAATGAGCTACTCCAATTTTTCTCTTTTTTTATTTTTAAATACTATATGTTGCATGTTATATGTTGACTTGAATGTTTATTTTGTAAATAATATAATACTTTGTAATTGTATATTATTTTAATTATTGTAAATGTGAAGAATATGTGGGTCATTGTTTTCTTTTGTTTGTTTTTTTTTCTGTCAGTTAATTTTAATCATGGTCTGGCAGTTTAAGTAATTTATGCGGCCTACCAAAATGTCCTTTCTTTGGTGTCGTTCGTTGAATTGTTGAACTCCTTAAGTTCTGAGTTGAGCTGCGCGATTACTGACAAATGCGTGCACTGACTGGACAGGTCCTCTCAATCTGTGTGGTTCTTTCCTCAAAATACCATTTCAGACACCAATCTACATGGTCTTCACATGAACTGACCAAGATTATGTCTGGACTTTGTAAGAGACTGTGACCTCTGAGTTTGTTTTGATCTTCTCAGAGTAGTCAGATAGGAGACAACGACCTCATCTAGTTTTAAAAACATGATTAACCTCCACGTGGTAGTGCAGTATGCATGAGCATTTCTCCACGCTCAAATATAGAATAACCGCAGAATCAAGTTGGTTATAATAGGAAAACCGGCCAAGTGCATGTCGGACCACGCACAATGAAGGGTTCCGTAGTTGGAATGAATTTATCCCAAGAACTAACTTAACATTGTAGTTGAAAAACAAGTTTTCCTATACATTCCAACTGCAAATTTAACTGACATTTGCAGTTGGAATGTGTGGGAGAACGCACAATATTGAGAGATTTACCATGTTATTTCTTATAAGTTTTCCTGTAATGTATAGGTATAGAACTATTTTGAATATTTTTCTCAAAATTTTAGGCTCAGTATTTTCGGAGATAAGGTCTAAAACGATTTATTTTAAAATTATAAAAAAGAAACATAGTTGAGACCCTCACAGTACCCTTTCATTTGATATGTCACACGGTACAGTTGCAAAACCTTTTTTTCTTAATTTTCTTATTTGCCCCTAAAAGTGACCCCCATATTCAAAATTTATTTATTTAGGTTACACATCCGTGTTTGGGTCACAGAAATTCACAAGTCATTTGTTATCATTTGATATGTCATACAGTAAAGTTTGCAAAACTTTTTTTTTTAATTTTCTTATTTGTCCCCCAAATTGACCCCCTTATTCAAATTTCATTTATTTACGTGTTTGGGTCACAGAAATTCATACGTGTACTAAATTTAAACTCAATCGGTCTATTAGATTCGGAGAAAATTGGCTGTGATAGACGGACAGACACAGACATACACACGAGAGATCCTATGAGGGTTTCGTTTTTTTCCTTTTGAGGTACGTAACTCTAAAAATTAGATAATTTCAAAGAATAAATCTGATTTATCAATATGTTGTTATTTGTTAAAGATACGTTATTATACGGTATTACGGTATTCATAGGTCAATGGGAAGTTAAAAAAAGTTCTTCGGAACAACGTTTTGTAGAAAAAAGCTGACTTTGGTGGCTTCTCATTCCTTTGTTTTCCAATTTTTTTTTTCAAATAAAAAATACAGTAAAATACAGTGAGTTATATACAAAACTAGTCAGAAATGTCAAAAAGGTGAATAAAATAGTTAATAATTTTAAAAAATAAATCGACTTCAAAAAGAAATAAACTCAAAATTATAAAATAATTTTAATTTCGGAAGTCGGTGTCTTCGGATCTGTGTTTTAATTTTTTGCCACCGATATCCGAAATTAAAATTATTTCATAATTTTGAGTTTATTTCTTTTTGAAGTCGATTTAATTTTTTAAATTATTTTTAATTCGTAATTTTTATTTTTTAGTAAACACTGGAATATTTGATTCTAATAAGTAATTAATAGTTTTGTTATAAATACTGCACTAGAATTTGACCAAGGTTTTGAGATGTTTTCCCTTTGACACCACACCCGTAGCTCGTATCAATAAGTCAGGCCGTCACACTTACACGTTGAAAGCTAGGTCATTCTAACTATTGCCATTACTGAGGACCAATAAGCACTTTCCTGGTCATCATCAGACCTTCAGAAAGTATCATGTAGTAGCATCCGTGCTCAATTAGATAAATGTTGAAATCCAGGTCATCCTAACTATTTCCATTACTGAAGTCCAATAAGCACTTACCTGGTCATCATCAGACCTTCAGAAAGTATCATGTAGTAGCACCCATGCTCAATTAGATAAATGTTGAAAGCTAGATTATCCTAACTATTTCCATTACTGAGGACCAATAAGCACTTACCTGGTCATCTTCCATATCTTGAAAACTACTAAACCGATTTTGATAAAACTTTCACTGTGCACTAAGTTGGAGTAAATGTAAGCCAACAAAAATAGAATGGTCACGATCCGATTAATAGTTTCTGAGATATACGTGGACAAACATACATACATATAAACATACAAACATACATCTATAAAATTTTGTATATTTGCTTGGAAGCCCTAATAGATCATCATATGTGAATATCTCGCAGATCCATTAATATTACATACATACGTATCGAATTGATAACTCCTTTTTTTGAAGTCGTTAAAACATGTCTGAAACAACGTCATTATATTTATGATATAGTACATGTTTTATACATATGTTTTTTGAAAAGTCTTGATACAAATTTTATACACGATATGTTTTGGACAAGTCTTAAGGCCAGTCGAAAACAAGTAGATATCACAACTTGTAGTTAAACTGCAAAGTTAGAAACGAACGAAAAATTTCATATTTTGCTTAGAATTCCACAAAACTACGTTTCATTAATTTTTCTTCAAACAGAACACAGAACGCAAAATAACTAATATTATTTCTCCGTCAGATAAACGGCGTAAATTATTCTTAATACCTACCGATGATAAAAATGAAGCTAATAAAAGATTAGGGGAAGCCTCAAGGCCGTAATCGGATAACTCGATTATTTATTCGATATCTCGAGCGCTGGCAATTGTTTTAGTAGCCCATCTCTAGCGTGAGTTGCCGTTACTATGGCAACGTGTTACCACGTCCCGGGTTAACGTGAAGCCGTCGACGTAACCATTACTTATAATTAAGGTTTTTTCTGGTGTTCAAATTGCGTACCGGTGGTGAAGTGTGAAGGTCTAACATAAGGGATGATGGTTACAAAATTTGGGCAGAACTTCAAGAGACGGAGCTATACATGACCTATAGCAATATCCCTTTTTCGCAACGGAATCATGATGGCGTTAATAGTTCATAATACGGTCCCTGTTCGTAACTAGTAAATGCTATGTTTAAAAACCGATCACGTGCGAGTCGGACTCGCGCACCGAGGTATCCGTACCAACATATATTAAAAAAGTGTGCTAATTAGAGACATCATTTTATTTTTCCTGTAATCTTTACATAAATAAACTTCTATCACAGAATAATTTAAAAAATTTCTCTATGCAAACTTCGGTGATAAGTGGGGGGAACGGTATTTTTTTTTTACATTTTTCATCAGAAGTCGAAAACTGTTTAGCTTAAAAAAAAATGAAAATATGTTCAATAATGTGCAAACAGCGCTCTTTTATATGATACCCCATATGCCCTCGTAGCCCCACTTCGAATTTTTAAGATCCCCTTTCAGTCCCTGTTGCAAAAAAAAATATTTCTTTCTTATTTGCAAAAAAAAAATTCAAGTTCAAGCTTTAGTTCCAAAGTTCAAGTTGATAGCATTAGTAGTCCTTGAGATATCCAGCTGTGAGAGACGGACAGACAGACAGACAGACTGAGTCGCACCATAAGGGTTCGTTTTTACCACTTTGGTACGGAACTCTAAAAATAACAAATGTCGATCAATTTTATAATTTAAGCGATCCTTCAAATTTTTCCACATGACGTAACGTACGTAATATTTCACTTATTGCGAGAATGAAAGAAAATTAGTATAGTTTATATAAACTAACTATTTTCGCACGGGTTAAGCTACGGCAAGCGTGTTTGGTCCATGGATGGGTGACCATCTTTATCAAGATTCCTCCGTGCCTCGGAAAGCACGTTAAGACGTTGGTCCCGGCTGCCATTCGTGTATCTTTGACAGTTGTTACGGGTCGTCAGAAGTCCGAAAGTCTGACAACAAGTCTTACCAAGGGGTATCGTATTACCCAGTAACTGTGTTGTGGAGGTAATAGGCAGTCGCACCATGTAACATACTGGTATTCAGATTGATGTAAACAAACTATTTACACTAAGTAAGTTAGTAAATTATACTATATAAATATTTAATCAAAGCATAATATTCTTACAAATCGAACCATTCTTAAGAATAGTTATAAAACCACAAAAAATTGTTTAAGTGAAAACTTTTTTAATATCAACCATCTTGGTACCTACCTACCTAGGTATTTTGACTTTACAACACTCTCCTTAACTCTTAAACTTTCAATATTTAAAAAGTTATAAAATGATAAACTTAAGGAAGAAGCCCACTCAGGCCCAGGTAGACCACGAAATTCAAATTTTCGTACGTTTTTTGCAATTTGCAAATCAGTGTTGATTAAAGTATGATGCGCGACCGTAACATATTATATAATGTATTTACAAAACTATAATCATTAGAATCAGTAATACACACTCCTTTAGTTAGTATAATCCTAAATATCAAGATTTCATGAAATAGTCGTTCATTAGGATTATTTGAACTTAGAAAGTTATATTGATAGTTTTAATGATTATCCTAACTTTAATATTATAGCTAGTCTTGCCATAAATATTGTCACAAAGAAAAAAAAATTTTTTTTATTGCAAATAATATTTATTACTTTTACAGTGTGTTAGTTTAATACATAAATATAAAACAATTTAAAATATAAAAAGCTTATTCGAAGTGGTCTCCATTGGCTGCAATACAGTCCTTTAAACGTTGAGGCCAGTTATCAATAGAAGCACGCACTCTTTCCATGGGAAAATTCTTCACTGCCAATCGTATGGATTGTTTTAGCGACTCCAAATTATCGTGGCGTTTAGAGCAAGCCGTACTCTCTAAAACTGACCATAAATCATAATCCAGCCGATTAAGATCGGGACTAGACGACGGCCAGTCTTCAGCTCTGATGCAAGTCCGAAACGTTCACTTCCGACCAAGACTGCGTGGACCGAGCTTTATGACCCGGCGCCGTCTTGTTGGAAGGACCATACTTTGTTATTAACATGGTGTTGTTAAGGGGCTTAACTACCTTCTCAAGAATGGTATCTTGATACACTTGTGCCGATGTTTTGATACCTTTTTCATAAAAATATAGCTCAGTCACTCCTTCATAGCTAACACCCCACCAAACCATCACTGAAGTCGGATAATGCCCACGTTGCACTCTGTCGACTAATTGGGAAGCTTCCTTAGAGCTTTGAGCATAAATACGGTCATTTTCTTTGTTAAAATGTTGCTCAATTGTAAAGATTTTCTCATCCGTAAACAACATTTTTCTGTGACCTCCCTTTGCGTACCGCTTCAGTAGTTGTTTCGATTTTACCACCCTATTCTTTTTTAAATTATCAGTAAAAAAATGACCAGTGCGTCTCTTATAGGCTGCAAATCCTAAGTCATCTTTTAAAATACGCGACATGGTTCTGGGTGCTATCTTCATCTCCCGAGATAAAATCTTTTGCTTTCGGACAGGATTTCTTGGAATTCTTTCCCTTACTGCTTTGACCACCTTTTTCGTACGAACACTACGTGGACGGCCAGATCTTTTTCTGTCACAAACAGAGGTGGTCTCATTGTACCTATTAATAGCCCGGTACACAAACATTTGACTAATACCAAGCGTATGGAGAGTTTTAACAATTGCATTTGGCTCAATACCAACTTTGTGTAATGCAATCACAGCGATTCGGTTCTCTTTATCACCCCACTCCATTTTATTATCGCAAAATATTGTACAATGTATTGGCGCCAAAATTAGAAAACTCAATGAACAATCGTATAAAAATGACAGATTCCAAATTCAAATGTAATATCTTTCTTATTTTTAATTGTAACAGTATTTATGGTCAGACTAAGTAAATGCGAAAGTAGGTTTGTTTGTTACCTTTTCATGCCTAAATCACTGAACCGATCATCCTGAAATTTTGCTTAAATATTGTCACGTGTACAGAAACGGACATAGGGTACCTTTCATCCCGAAATAAAGTAATGTTCCCGAGAAAAACAATAATAACGTTCTTATGATCATAGATGGCGCCACGTGTCTTTCGAATCATGATTGAATTATATTGTTATAGAAACCGCTGAACGGATTTGGATGAAATTTGGCACTTGGGAGACCATGACCTGGATTAGGACATAGGGTACTTTGGTCCCGGTAGTGCGTTCCTGTGGGATAATTTCCGACAAACACGTGGGCGAAGCCGCGAGCAATAGCTAGTAACTCTATATACGTCACGAATCATATTCAGATCAACATACAACTTGACGTTGACCTGCAAATTGCAAAAACGTAAGAAAAATTGAATTTCGCGGGCTACCTAGAGCTTTCGCCTTAAATATATTTTGATACAATACGCTAGTAGATCGTTTATATAGACATACAAAAGAGTCCTGCAATCAAGCCTATCTCTTTGATATGTAAATGTAACCATTCAACTAGATACAAAGACTTTCAAAATGATTGACTTCGTCGAAAATTCCAAAGGCTTCGGTTTATTTGGCTTCGGTTTAGGACTGAATGTAGTCAATTATATATTAAACGTTATCGTTGGTCTATTGGTTACGTGCGCTACTGTTGAGGTCCAGCGGGGCAATTGGAATAGGTTTCATTTTGACAGTTCAACAACATTCATTGGGTTAAATTGTCGAGTAGACAAATTTTGCAAACATACATATGAAGCAATGGATTAGCAATTTCTTTCAAAATGATTCAGATTCTAATTGATAGTAGTGTTACGCAATTAGGGTGCTGGGTGCGATTCCCAGGTCGGTTAAGTTAAAGTATTGTTGGCTTTTTCCATCAGGAATTTCTCAGTACCAGCTCAGTCTAAGATTTGTCAACCAGGCGGTCTATGGTATTCTACATTAAAGAATATTGTCAATTTTTAAGATTAAATACCAAAATAACTGTAAAAAAAATAGCATACATACTCGTACTTATAAATACCAACGATCCATGGATGGAGTGTATTAAGAAAAATAGTAATTTTATTTAAATGTATTAAAATAATAATCACGAAAAACCTGTAGAAATGCGACGTTGCCAGCCCGCGCGGAATAAACGGGTATATGTTGGTGTTCGCATCGTTCATTACCTACGCGAAGTGATTTTTTATGTATGATTTAAAAATTATATTTTTTTTTTATTTTTTTATTGACACGGTTGGGACCCTAGGGTCTCGAGACCCTTTTAAGGAGGAAGCGTCAGGGAAGCCCGCGAAATTCACATTTTCTTACGTTTTTTGCAATTTACAAGTCAGTATTAAGTTGTATTTTAAATAAAGTATGATTTGCGGCCGTAACAAATATGTTTATACAGAATTATATACAACAGAATCAGTAATACAACTCCTTAAGTTAGTATAATCCCAAAATGTCAAGATTTCATGAAATACTCATTTTTTACTCATACTTACTCATAGAATCAGTAATACCTTAAGTTAGTATAATCCTAAAATGTCAATTTTTTTAAATAGTCATTTTTTAGGATTACCTGGTCTTAAAGAGTTGTATTGATCACTTTAATGATTCTAATTATGTAAATAGATACTTGTTACGACCGCAAATTATAATTTGATCAACGAACAATATAATACGGACTTGTAAATTGCAAAAAACGTAAGAAAATTTGAATTTCGCGGGCTACCCTGACGCTTCACCCTTAAGTATGATTTTAAAATTATAAAATATTATTATTAATTTTTACTGACACGGTCGGGACCCTATGGTCTCGAGACCCTTTTAAGTATGATTTTAAAATTATAAAATATTATTATTAATTTTTTTTGACACGGTCGGGACCCCAGGGTCTCGAGACTAAGTTTACTTTGTGCACAACAGAATTGACACCAGTGTCACTGTTATCCAACCTCTTCGGTAATACCTATTAAGACGGCGCCACTTGCTACGCCGCCGTCAAATGTATCAGTAGAATTGAGATGTCAATGCAATGCCCCGAATAGTTCACTACCGACACAAAATTCATATTAGCTTAAGAGATGAACTTCCATTTTCTTAATGTAATTATGACACGGTTTACTTAATTAATCATTAGATTTAGGCGTCAGACAGACTTCTCGCTGAATATTTTAGCAGCTGCGCCATCGTTGGATTAACTTATTAAGATATTTATGCTTGTATTGTAGGTAATGTAAGTCAACGAGGGAATTATGAACCTAATACTTTAGCGATAACGTTGAAAATCTATTAAAGATATTTGACAGATTGTAGTAGCTTGATGTGCTGGCGTGTGTACTTTATCTAGGGTATCGTGGTAGAAATAAGTAAAATTAGCCAGAATAATCTCAAAGGCCTTTTTACTTTACCTACAGTAGTCGCAACAGATTTTTATTGCTCTTCCTACAAAATTATTGTTTGAATTTTGATATTTATTATCAAAAAGAAAAATAAAATATATAAAAACAAAATACAAAAAAACCCGACTGCACAAACACATAACTGAAAACAGAAATACAAGCATTATAATATATTGAATATTGGTATTGCAGGCGGGGACAAACCAATAACCTGAAAAATGGTGTAACTTTTGTTTGTACAGACGCCAGCAGGTCAACCTACCCGAAACTGTCAGATTTTCCCCATCAACCTTGAACCTAATGCCTTAGCAATAATGTCGAAAATCTATTAAAGAAATCAGACAGATTGTAGCAGCTGGATGTGCTGGCGTCTGTACCTGCGATAGCAAAATTAAATACTCGTAGCTTATAATGCTTGTTTTTCTCTATTCAGTTATTATACATATATTTGTGCAGTTGGGTTTTGTTTTTTTTTATTACACTCTTTATATATATATATATTTGGAATTGACTCATTAGACTGACTTTTATTTGATACGAATATTGTTGTAATTTATTTAAAAAAAAACTTCCCCTCCCTTTTTTGGGTTTCCAGATACAATAAAGGTATAAATATTATATAGTCTATGACACTCCCACAATTAAGACAAATAACGACACCTTATGAGACGTGAGTGGGAACATTATAAGCTGATTATTACAATTGTTTTATTTAAATAAAACACTATTTAAGAAATTCAAACCTATACTAGAAGATTGATTCCAAATTGTATGGACCTTGGGCCAGTTACGTGTACACTATACATAAAAATAGGGAATTTATTTAAAACATTACTTTAAAATGGCTTTGTTCGCTGGTAAACCACAATTAATTACAGTTGAAATTGCAACACACTACAAAAATCCGTCATGGGGATAATCTGTCATTTTTATTGATTAATGACGTTCGACATGTTTAAATACTCAAGAAAAGGACTGAAGTGACACTGTTGTGACAGCTGACAGTCCTATTTCTATGATCAATGGTCGATCTATGGTTTACTGTCATTGTTTTTATGCACAGAATAACTAAATCGGTGAGACGCCATGTTGAAAGTCGATAAAAGTAATTGATAAATATCAATTGCCTACCACAACAGTATAATTTAAATAAATAATCTGTATTTTTCCCGAATTCTATGGATTTTTCTCTTTTTTTTTTGAGGTAGTGTACACAGACCTGGCCCATTTTGAAACATCTCCTTTGACCTTCACGTAAGTAAAATTACCTCATGTAAAAACAAGCTAAACTTAATTAAACCATGTCGAGATATTACACAGCCATTTCAAAATAAAAACGCGTCGCTAACCATCCCCACACATCACACAAACCGCATCTACGTCAGCCGAAATTAACCCCGAAACATATTTCCAACTTAATTTGGCGTCCGAAATAAAGTGTGCCTACATTAAAATATGGAGCTACGTGTGAACTCAAGTCTATTTTTTTGTGTGGGGAAAACAATGAGTAAGGAGAAAATGGAGTGTTCATTTTAGGTCATAGATGTCACTCGAATGGCATGCAGTGGGCGATACATAAAAATAGTTCAATGAGTGACGATACTTGAAATCTGGTACATATACTTATCGTATTCATAGTTCCTCAGCGTTGCCGTAGTGTGATTGCAAAAGCAAATAATATCGAACTAATAACTAGAGTTCAACTACGCTGACTGGCTTTTTGACCACGGCTAACTATTCTCGTAGAGCTCATGATGGTGTTACAAGCAAAATTGGTGCATTGTTTTCTGACTGTCCAAATTTCCTAGGAAAGTTGATCGATCTGCCGTTCAGATGGGTAGTGACTGAAGACTGTTCGTTTATTTTTTTACAAAAATAAAATAAAAATTAGCACTCCATCCTCACTACTCCATGGTGTAATAAAACAAACCATTTTATCTTCTTCTCTGTCAGCGAGGCACGAACTCCAACGAGCTCGTCCGAAATAAAATTAATCCTTCGGGAGCCCGTCTTCCTTAGGATTACGAAGTGCTAAGGATTCTCACACTCCGAGCTTGTGTATTGTGAAGTTTACTCGACAAATTGAAAAGGGTTACATAATGTCGGATCTTGAGAATGTGGGTCGTTCTTGTAAAGGAAAGAATATGTTCTATTTACATTTCCGGTTGCGTAGGAAAATTCCGACTCGAGCATGGATTTCTACGAATACAAACAAAGTTTTTATGGTCTAGAAAAATCTATTCTCCAGTCAAAATTCACTAGGATTTACTTACACCACAGATTAATACAGATAAGACACTCCGCAGTTTAGGTATGAAGCTACAAGTACGCGGCGGGCCTATCTCACTGGGCCAATTCAGTAGGACTGCCGCAGTCAGAAGGTATAAGAGTTACGCATTAGAAAGAGAGGCAACTTGTAGGTGAATATAACTGTAGGTAATAAGCGATGTGCGACCAGTATTGCGCTTTATTGTCATAGGAAGAGTCGCTTTTTATTTAAA
This sequence comes from Dicycla oo, assembly GCA_948252095.1. Taxonomy (NCBI): domain Eukaryota; kingdom Metazoa; phylum Arthropoda; class Insecta; order Lepidoptera; family Noctuidae; genus Dicycla; species Dicycla oo. The sequence continues at coordinate 6,576,025 of OX411721.1, read as the reverse complement.
TCATTTTGCGGAATGTCCCTCTGTGCTTACACTGAAACATTGCATAACGATATCTGAACGCATTTTACTTTTAATAAAGTATGAATTCCAAAAAGATAATCTGCAAGCACATCCGAATTATGGTTTTTAATATTATCATTTTTGAGCATTAGTTAAAATTCAATCTAGTATAGATTGAATTTTAACTAATGCTCAAAAATAATATTTTAAAGAGGTCTTGTGAGATTGTATGTAGGGGTAATCTTCGGAAGTACTAATGCGATTCCGAAAATTCTTTCTCTAATCGAAAGCTACAGTATTTCCGAGTAACAAAGGATATATTTTCTTCTCTCTATTTTCGACGAAGTCGCGGGCAGAAGCTAGTGTTTTATAGATACATATTACACAAGACTACCACAAAAATATTTTCCAAATATTGTGACAGCTAGATAAAATGTCCTAAGTTTTAATTTAAAAAAATATTTTATAAAATAAAAAAAACCCACCAGCACAAAAACATAACTGAAAAGAGAAAAACAAGCATTACCCATAATCTATTGAATTTTGGTATAGTAGGCAAAAATGACACCATATTTCAGGTTATTGGTTTGTCCCCACCTGCGATACTAAAATTCAATAGATTATAGGTAATGCTTGTTTTTCTCTTTTCAGCTACGTGTTTGTGCGGGTTTTTGTTTTTCTTATTTCAATCTTTTGGTTTTATTAGTGCATACCTATATTATATACTTACAAAATTTAAAAATGATTGGGCTACGGATATTTATCAATTATTTAATTAAGCCATTTATATTTTTTACAAATTCTATAAATTACAGGAATATCTATAACAAGTCTATGGTCTTAAAATAACATGTTAATCTCTCAATACTGTGCGTACTTACTTACATTTGCAGTTGGAATTTTATTTTATTTTATTTTACACTTTTTGGAAAACTTACAGCTAAACATTTTTGCACGATTGAGAATAACAAAATTAAGGCCAATTAAAAGTTTTCACATATAGAAAAGAGCTTATAAAGAATGTATAGGAGAACATGATTTTCAAATGTTCTTGGGATAAATTCATCGTAACTACGGATCCCTTCATTATGCGTGGTCCGACACGCACTTGGCTGGGTTTTTTTAAAGCCAACCGAAACTGCGGTGAAAGACTTTGCCAGTTAAAATAATTGCGTTTAATAAAATTTGATACGGGCACGATAATTAGCAAATTAATGTTGGTTTTGAGTTTTCATTATAAATACTTATGTTTACCAACAAATTAAATACTATCGGATATTTAATAAAAGGAGTGAATTGAAAAAGATGAATTTAATTCACAAGTCAACTTTTTGTATCCTTTTGATATTCTCCTATTCGATTCAATATTATATAATATAGTCAAGATCTCAGGAGATCTTAGAGGGATGAATGAAATGCAATTGCATGCAGCTGAGATGAGAATGCTAAGAGGGACGTGTGGTGTTACGCGAATGGATAGAATAAGAAATATGTAAGAGGAAGTTTGAAAGTGACACCGGTGACTGAAAAGTTGTGCGGAAATTGGTTGTCATGGTATTGGCATGTGGAAAAGGAATGAGGAAAATGTCGTCAGGATGTTTTGAGTATGAATGTCGATGGCTATAAGAGTAGGAGAAGACCAAAGGAACAATACCTAATAATAAACTGGGACATTATTCACACACGGTCATCTGATCCCAAACTAAGCAGAGCCACCAGAGCAGCAGACCTATGGAAACCAGATAACTGATATACTACATATACTATTTTTTTTTTTGTAAATTCATACTTCTATAGATAATTATACCCAGACTCAGAACAAATAGACATGTTCACGCACACAAATGTTTGTCCTGGATGGGAATCGAACCCACGACCTGCGGCATGATAGGTGGTATCTTAACCATGGATGGACTGTGTGAAAGATGACATGGCTAGAAAGGTAATGACTACCGAGATGACGACTAATAGAGAAGTATGTAAAAACGTACATATTACGCCGACCCCAAAAAGATTGGGATAAGGGCAGGAGAATGATGATTCTCCTATTCGAAACAAGAAACTATCCTCGTGTAAATAAGTCTTAAAATAGAAAAGCACACGTAAGTAGGTTTCCTAGGAAGGCTACGTAATTAGTTCTGAGCCAAGAAATATACCGCACGTTACATTTACACCAATTACACTTTCTTTAGAGTCTTCAGGGAATGAAAAGCTTAGGCCGACTCTGACTTTCAGTTTGGCTCTGCGCTAGAAGCCTCAGGGGTATCTGCAAATGACTACACATAGTTTTAACTTACGTATTAATAAAAGGTTAAATATGGTCATCAAAGGGAAATTAAATGGCCACCCACTTCACCCACGTCAGCGAAATTCAATTTTTCTTACGTTTTTGCAATTTGCAAGTCAGTATTAGATTGTATGTCGAATAAAATATGATTTGCGACCGTAAAAAATATGTATTTACAGAATTATAATCATTGAAATCAGGAATACAACTTCTTAAGTTAGTATAATCCTCAAATGTAAAGATTTCATGAAATAAACATTAATTAGGATTACTCGGTCTTAAAAAGTTAAATTGTAGGAATTGATGACTCTAATGATTATAATTCTGTAAATACATACTTGTTACGGTTGCGAATGTTATTTTGAACAACTTACAACCTAATACTGACTTGTAAATTGCAAAAAACGTAACAAAATTTTAATTTCGCGGGCTACCCTGGCGCTTTTCAAATCTCAATGTTGAAGACTATGTGGGTCATTGCTTTTTTGTTTGTTTTATTTTTCTCTCAGTTATTTTTAATCATGGTCTGGCAGTTTGAGTAATTTAGGCGGCATACCCAAATGTCCTTTCTTTGGTATTGTTCGCCGAATCGTTGAGATCCTTAAGTTCCGAATTGAGCTGCGCGATTACTGACAAATGCGTGCACTGACTAAACAGGTCCTCCCAATCTGTGTGGTTCTTTCCTCAAAATACCATTTCAGACACCAATCTACATGGTCTTCACATGAACTGACCAAGATTCGTCTGGACTTTATAAGAGACTGTGACCTCTGAGTTTGTTTCGGCCTTTCTTCTCAGAGTAGTCAGATAGGAGACGCCGACCTCTTCTAGTTTTTAAAGAAAACATGATTGACGTGTAAAAGTGTTTGTACAAACCTGCTTACAGAAATAAAATCATTTATCATTTAAAACTACAGTCATTTTTAGATAGATGGTACTTTGCTACACTAGCCCTTAGTTTGCCAATCAAACATATATGAACCTATTAGCCCACGTTTACTTACATCATACGTTTTTATGTTTACAAGTTGTGATTCTGGTTTTCGACAAATTCTGTAAAATACTTGTCAAAAACATGTTGCGTATTTAACCTGTAACTGGATTGTGGAGGTTAGATATGCAGTCGCTCTATGTAAAATACAGGTATTCAGCTGCATCCAGATAGACTGGAAGCTGACCCGAACATGGTTGGGGAAAGGCAGGCTGATGTAGCCGGAGTTGTATATAATGTTATGAGCATGAATGTCCTGTGCTGGACATTGGAAATAGTGACACTCGTAAATCATTACAATGAAGGGCTTAAAAATACATAATTGCCATAGTCAACCGTCATCAGTCAGTCTCATGCCTTCTCTGTATGAGAAGAAGACTTTGCCCCACAGTAGGACAAATAAATATTATTATTTTAGAAAACAGTAATAATAATAAATTGTTTATTGACACAAAATACAGGTGTAAGCCCTGGCTCCTAAGCTAGGTAACCTGTGTTATAGGAGCCAGTGTCTAGTACATTTCATAACAAAGCTGTCCAATAAATTAATAAAATAAAACATTGTAAAATAAAAGAGATGAAAGATGCATTTCTCGCCTTGTTGAACGGTTCCAGTGGCAGTTCTTTGCCTTTGAGTCTCCAGGTCTGCTCCAGACACGGACACGTCGGTTATCTGGATGAGTGCTAATTCACGATTCGTCAACGAAAAGACAGTTTTGCCAAATGTTTTCCTCCTCATCTTCTTCATTTTCCGGAGCCTAGCCCACTGCAATCTTCGTCGCTGACGTTGCCGTGAATTCAGAGGTGCTTGCCAAGACCGTCGTGCTCGTAGTTCAGCCTGGTGTAAGCAATTCCGAATGGTCGGAGTGCTAACTTCAAGTCCAGAGGCGGCCCGCACTTCTGCTTTTATTGTAGTGGCGTTGATTGTTGGGTCACGGGCTTCCAGCGCTTCTGAGCAGCAGTCAGAACAGTTGGGCCACCACTGCGGGGTGGATCAGCTAAATTATCCAAGCCATGGTACCTCTGCAACGTGGCCTCGACACAGGATTGGGATGCAGCAACTCTCCGAGCTATTTCTCTCGTGGAATATCCTTCCTCAAAGTTACAATTCTTGCTCGTAAAACTGCTGATAATCCTCTTGACATTTTTTCAATCACAATCCCTTTCACCCAACTGTATTGTTTGTGATAAATGAGAAGATGTCCAACACCTTCTTATAGATTGTATTCGCAATAATTTTGAAAGGCAACATAAAAACAGGCAACGTAAAAGATTAAAATTAAATGCATTAGATTTAAGTAATTTTCAATGTATTCTGGCTTACCCTGCAAACAATAAAGCTAAGCTTATTCATAAAATATTCAATAGTCTTAAGAAAATTTTATAAGTAACTTGCTTAAGACATGACCTGTTGCAAGTCCCTAATAAATAAAGAGAGAAAAAAACTTTCCTATTAAGGAAAAATATTTTAAATCGGTTAAAATTGACTAAGCCAGATTTCTAAATGAACGTAAGCTTCGATTGAAGTTCTTTTAATATGGAAAAACAGGGGACAAAATTGATGTTTTATATTCTAATTCTATATTTTTAATTAAAGAATCTAAAAAAACTTTTTAGCAAAAAATAAAACCGACTTCTAAAACAAAACACTACAAAGTGAAAAATAACTTTAATTTCGGAAGTCGGTGTCTTTCGTTTTGTATTTTCGTTTTTTGCCACCGACTTCCGAAATTAAAGTTATTTTTCACTTTGTAGTGTTTTGTTTTAGAAGTCGGTTTTATTTTTTGCTAAAAAGTTTTTATTTTTCACTTTTTAGTTGTGGAACCTACCCCACACAAATTCGAATACATAATTAAGCACAATAATTGTAGATATAGCCATGTAAATAACAGTGATAGGAAGGTATTAAAACATCATCACATCATCCATATAAAATAAGTGGGAAATATACGCATTATTGAAGCTAACTCAAAAACTCCCCAAGCAAAGTTAATAAAATTTATATGGGACCACCTCGGAGGTATACCCTTTCAAACAAAAAAGAATTTTCCAAATCGGTCCATCCGTCTTTGAGTAATCGCGTAACAAACATACAAAAAAAAAAAAAACAAAAAAAAAATACAGACGAATTGAGATCCTCCTCCTTTTGGAAGTCGGTTAAAAAGAAGAATAAATTATAATACAGTCTACCGTAACAAAAAAGTTATCGATTTTTTAAACTTATCGCAAACTTTTTTGGATGTGTGTATGTGATATAAACTTACTTGAATGCATCCGAGGAATTGACATTTTCTCTTTTTACGATACAGTTTGACTGGACAGCGAACACATTATCAATCGGAATTTGAATAATTTTGAAGCAAATTGCTAATCCATTGCTTCATATGTTCTAAAAATGTGTATGCTTGACAACGTAAATAACGCAATTAATTCTCTTTTTTCATTGCTCACTAAAGGGAATGGATGACGGCAATAACGAAAACGGTAAGTTGACCATGAAAATGGTTTCATTTTATAAAATTAAGTGGCCCTTAATGTGTTTCATGGAAACCTTTTATATGAAAGTGCATTGTGTGATCGAGCAGCGGTTAAAGGCTTTCAGAGTTTAAATTGTGTAATGTTTTCAATTAATTTAGGTAAACATATTATCGTTATTTCAGTTTTAATCCACCCACTGAAAGCACTTTACTTTAACCTTTCGATAAACTGGTAAACTTGTAGCTGATATTTTCTTGACGAAGTTTAGTTTAATTTCAACTGAGTCCATAACAGAAAACGTGTGTGAATCCTCAGTAACGACTGGAATCTAATCTCGACCGGCAAAAAATATGTCATAATCATCTTAGTTTCAACATGAATGATGTAAACAATTTTTTGTATCAACATTTTGATTTAAAAGAGTGTTCATGGAGTTTCTTGCCCGTTGTTCTCCATAAAAACCTTTAACAATTCAAAAGTGCTTATCTTTTTTATGTTAGCCTACACTGTGCTACTGATGAGCAAAGGTCTCCCCCAAATCCTTTCAAGCATCCTTTTCCAGGCCACCTCGATCCAACCCTTGCGGTATGCGTCTAGGTCGTCTCGCCACCTCTTCCTGGGCCGGTCTCGACGGCGCCGTCAATCCTCAGGCAGGCACCCACCGTGTAGAGACTGTTGCCCAGCGGTCACTAAGCATGCGACTGACATGACCCGCCCATGTCCCATTTTAGCTTGGCAGCCTTTTTGCCTACTTTTAGAATCCCTGTTTTGGAGCGCAGTGTGGTGTTTCGTATTCTGCCAGTTCTGTCTATAAAGTGCTTGTAATTGGTTTAAATGAAATAAATTCTTTGAGTTTAATTGAGTTGTCATTAATATGTGACTGGGATGATAAACTTAACTATTCTTCCAGCTGCCCGCGCCTCCTCACATCGAACTGGTGATGGCAATGCCTTATCTCCGCACAGCGTTCAAGAGACCCACAGTCAGAGTGAGACGTAAGTACTTACCTCTCTTTTTAAACAGCCAAGAACTTCATACAGTCTTGTTACGCCACCGCTATTATCAAATAGCAGAACTGCACGATTCGTCTTAGACGCCATCTGATATCGAATAGCAGAACTACTCGATTCTTCTTTTAAACGCTAGCACCATCTGTTATCGAGTAGTGGAACTACACGCTTCCAGAGTTTTCTAGATGGTTGTGTCGTGTTGCAGCATTCCCGTAAATACTAGAATGTTCTGGAATTTTCTAAAGATTACACCCGACATATAAATAGAGGGTTACCAGCGCTGCGGGGCAGTCGCCATTTGCTGGGCTTCCCTCATGTAGGTGAGGGTCTCACCCGGTAAGGGCAGACCGCCTAGATACGGTGAAACAAGCGGCGTTGTGCATCAACGTCGTGGCGTGCCTGCAGACACAAATTACAGATACTATTACATAGACGTGTATAAATGCCGCACGCCCAACATCGACTCACGAGCATCACGAGTGGGGAACATCACGAGGGGTCCGTAGTTACGGGTCACCGTATAGCCTCCGCAGGCGGGAGGCCATGCCCCGAGACCGCACGCCACGCTCCCTTACGGCGGTGTAGCAACATCCCGCACTTCTGCGAGGCAGTTCAGTTTAGAATGCGAAACAGTACCTACTAGTGAGTGAACTACAAGTGATTCTGCTTAAAGTTTCTGACTACTCTATTTGTGATTATTTAAATATAGTGTGTTTTTGGTGTAAATTGGTATAGATTTATTTATCCCGAACTCCAGCTCGTAACAGACTCATAGGGGCCGATTCTACTAATTTGCAACGTTACACGTTCAATTGTGTTTCAACAACAGTTCAGTTTCGATCGCCGTTCGATAGTCACCAAAAAAGTCATTCTACTATTCTATAAGCAAAATGGAAACTAAACTTAAACCGAATCGTAACGGGAACGTAACAGCGGGTAACCTGTCTGATGCCTGGGTGACCAACATTCCAAATAGTATTTATTTATTTATTTAACCATTTATGTACACACAAATAAACAGACAAGAATAAAGGAACAGAAAATTACGTACAAAGGTGATGCTTATTTCTAAAGAAATCTCTTCCAGCATACCTGCGATAGGACAGAGGATAAAAAGAGATGTAGACACCGTGTATAAGAATAAGAGAGAAAATAATAATACATAAAATCTAAAAAACAATTCACTAAGCTAACAAAACATATAACAAAAGTATGTTTTAATAATACCACAGAAAAAAAAAAGTTGAATCTAATAATATTACTGAATACGAATAAGTGCTACTAAAAGTATTTTTAATACAAAAACATATCTAGACCATACTTATACTTTTAGCCTGTATATTTTTTGTAACATTTCAACTTTATAAATAATAAAAACTCAGAAGGACGTTTCGTTTTCGGCCCCAGCTTGCAAAATCTGTGAAACGAAACGTTTCAATTATGTCAAAAAGATAATGATGCGACTAAACGTCACGCTCATGTTCGGTTTTGTTAGCAGAATAGCTTTTGAGATCGTTTCAATCGATCGGTGACTGAACTGAAACGTAACCGCAGTTGGATCGTTGTTACATTAGTGGAATGCGAAAACGCTCAAAAGCCGTGGTTCAGCTGCCATTCAATTGCGATTTTTTAACAATTTTGTTAGTAGAATCGGCCCCTAGACCGTTACGTGCCTAGCACGTACACTGCACAATCAATGACAAAATTCGAAAAACACTTCAGTTTTTGTTTAATCAAATCTAATCATTTATTTCTTTTTTAAGTCTTAATTATTATTCAGCTAATTCATCATCCTCATCATTTTTTCTGCCCAGCCTTTTCCCAACTATGTTGGAGTCGGCTAGAGTTTGAGCTAATTATTTAATTAAAATTGAAAATGAAGCAAAATTAAAAGAAAAATACTGAAATACAATTAATCGAATAATTTTCTCTCAATTTAGATGATGTGCAAATTTAGGCAGTGTTAATCGATTTTTGGCGCTGATTGCACCGCGATATTAGTTCAATTTAGTCAAAATTTACTGCAATAAAGTACCATCCCACGCCACAGCCACGGTGGCAATGTTTACGTTGGAGACAATAAACGCGCGTAATTCCGCTGATTGTAGCAACGTTACAAATGCAAATATTGCTTGTTTAACAGTTCCAGTTCCACGAAGCACGATTCGGAGAGAAATAATCATTGAAGCTTATTGCCGACACGTTTTTATCAAACTACTAGCTGACCCCACAGACGTTGTCCTGACCAAATTTGATGTATGAGAAAATGAATTTTCTTCATAATTTTTCGTGTATTTCTCCGGTGTTTTAATAGTTATTCTGCTATTCGGGACGGATACAAATACAACAAATCAAAAACCATGAAAATCGGTCCAGCCGTTCTCGAGTTACAAGTGTTCGAACAAACCCGGCTTTGTTTTATCATTGAGGCAAGTCATTGAGTCTGATTCCCACCGTTACACGATGTGAAGTGACCTGAGACATACCATGTTGAAGAAAACATAGAAATGCCATAATTAGCTTATGACTAATCAATTAATCAGACGTGATGTTGCCACTCCTGGGACACATAGGCCTGTGCCAACGTAGCGGGCCGTAATACACCACGCGGGCCTAGTGCGGGTTGGTAGATGTCACACGTCTTCGAATGTTTGGCTCTAGGACATACCGGTTTCTTCACGATGTTTCCTTCACCGTTTTGAGCAGTGGTAATTAAATAATTTACACAAAGTAAAACGCCTGCCTGGGTTTGAACCTACTGCCGCGTAAGTCGCGGCCGTTACCACTGGGCCACCTTTACTGGCAACTATTGTAATGAATGCCTTGTTGATCTAATAGTAGTCACAAGCACGTCAAGCGTGGGCTCGTAGGATCCTGGGTTCGATCTATGACTCGGGCAAATGTTAGTGTGGTTTTCTATTAAGACATTCTCTTTAGCACTCCGAAGCCTGATGTTTTGCCTACCTAATTTTCAAATCAAATCAAATTATTTATTTGCTAGAATGAAGGTATACAAATAAGGTCGTGAAGAATTAAAGTTGAGCCATACATTCTGCCCAAGATTTGACATGCAAAATTTAAATGAATGAATCGATGATGCAAGCAATAAAATAAAAACATTAATTACAATTATCAAATAAAGATTAATAGGTCAATGCGATTTAAATTAATTCAGTCAAGATGCAATTATAAAAACATAGCTATTTAAACAGCATATTGTGATCTGACGATCACAATATCAATATACAATTAAAACCAATTCGTTCAATATGCAATTAATAAAAGCATAATAGTCAAAATAAGAAGATCTAATGGTAAAAGATTTGTCCCCATTACAACGAAACTGATAAAATGTGGATGCAAGTAGCTACTGCAAACTCTGTCTAACCCTTCAGATAAAACAGGCGTGATGTTAAGGCTCCCGCAGACAAGTGCGATGCGACAGCGCGAAGCGACTCTAGTAGAACAATTTCTATGAAAACTTCAGAGAAACTGTTCCACTAGAGTCGCGGTTAAGTCTGTAGTAGGTATTGTAACCGCTGTAATGTGTACACCGCAGACAAAGACCACATGTAATCCATATAAGCACAGTACACAGATGTGTTTAAATTAGTAGGCACTCCGCTATACATGTATTCAAAATGCAGAGCTTCCCATATACCCTTCAAGTACCTACTTGAAGGGTATATGGGAAGCTCTGCATTTTGAATACATGTATAGCGGAGTGCCTAATAATAAATAGGTATTACATACCTATGTAATACCTATTTATCTAGTAGTAAAGCAGGATTGTTTAGGATACCCGCAACCGTAATTGAAACTAAAGGATATCATCTCTTCGCATTGAATGTGTACAATCTCAAAAAAAAAACTTGCGAAATTGAGTTAATATTTTCTCTTAAATGGTCACAAAAGAAAGTAATTCGACAGTTTATTTTTAACCCTTTTTTTTCACCTGCTCAATCAATCGGGTCGGCTTCCAGTCTAACCGGATGCAGCTGAATACCAGTATTTTACACTGCCTATCTGACTTCCACAACCCAGTTACTGGGTAATAATATACCCCTTGGTAAGACTGGTATGTCAGATTTTCGGGCTTCTTTTTTTAACTTTCTTACGCTTTTTGAAAATTTACAAGTCATTGTTAGATTGTACGTTGATCAAAATGAGATTCGCGAACGTAAGAAGTATACAATGTATTTACAGAATTATATAATAATTAAAGTATTTAATACAACTCTTTAAGATCAGGTAATCCTAATGAATGACCATTTCATGAAATCTTGACATTTGAGGATTATACTAACTTAAGGATTTGTATTACTGATTTCAATGATCATAGTTCTGAAAATACATAAGTATTTGTTACCGTCGCGAATCATACTTTACGCAACATAGAACCTAATACTGACTTGTAAATTGCAAAAAACGTAAGTACATTTGAATTTCGTGGGCTACCCTGACGCTTCCCCCCTTAACGTGCTTTCCGAGGCACGGATAAGTGTGTGCACTTGGTATGTAGAATAGCCTAACCTGATGGATCGACCCATGCGATTGTTTATTACTTAGCCACGAGCTCCTCTTTGTTTTCACCTGCTATTTAATAAAATTAATATATTGTTATAACTTGCAAAGAATGTGCGCAATATGGAGTTATAGAATTATGGAGAAAGGTTTTGACGCTGCGTGAGCGTGCGTGATCCATCGCCGCCCGTTCGATGTCCACCGCGCACAGGATGGATGGAAAGCAGCACATGAAGAAATTTTTTGCTCTGTTGGTGTAATTGCTGTATGGCGTTCCAGTGAGAGGATAAATAAGTAAATAAATAAATAAAAATAAATAAATAATAAACTTATTTTGGAAGACAGACAATGTGACTATTTAAAAAATAAAAAAAACCATGTCTATAATTTCATTGGTAAAAAGTTTATTCATCGTTAAACCTTTAAACCGGCCCTCTTGTAAAATTAGTAAGTTCTGAGATTATACACTTTTAATGCGACAAGTCGACATTAACGGGACGTTATCCGAATTTGCCTGTTTTAAAATCAATTTTAAATAGTCAAGTTGGTGTATTTAGGTCCTGAAAAAAAAATATATCTTAGATACATCCTTGTTTTAGGTTCAAAACACGATAAATTGTAATATAATTATGAAAAAAAAACCGAAACATTTTTCGTTTCATTTCCTAATTAGAGCACAAAATAATGTGAACATTAAAAAAACATAATAATAATGTGTATTTCCTTTAAACCAATAATTTGTTTTTATTTTACTTTTAAGCTTTTAAAGTTCTCTAGAATAACATAATATTATTAAGACGACCATCTCTGAAATTTTTCGAAAGATGAAACTCATTTCATACATACCGGAAGACAAAAAAAAAACAATTATCCAACAAATATAAGACAAACTACTCAAATAAAAGTATTTTCAAAATGTGTACCTTGGATTTCCTAGGGAGGAAATTTGTTTGAAACTCCATAGTAACACCGTCCACACCTATAATATCCGTCACCGTCGTTGTGGTGTCACCGCCTATACCTATAATGGTAGTTATTGAAAACAGAATCTAAAAAATCCAATTTCAAAAATGTAGACGCATTTAACGCTAAACGAGTTTAAAACGTCGCTCCGTTTCTTTCAATCGTTTGAAAATTATAGGGACAGAATGATGTTTTAAACTCGTTTAACGTTAAACGGGTTTAGTGATGTGTGGTGAAAATTCACCAAAGTACTGTCGGTTTCCTAAGGAGGGAAATGTTCAAATGAAACTCTATGGCAACATCAATATATAGGTCAGCCTTACTACTCGTAGTACGCAGACAAACAGACGAGTGATCGGTGTGTTTCTAAAGCAGCACGTGCCGCTTTGTTCCCTCTGACACGTGCCTGTTCTCTGCAGGAATTACACATGTGTAGTGTGTCACGATTCGAGAACTAGATCGTAATTCAATAAGAGTTGGAGAAATTATCGATTTCTAATCTAATTTTTATTGAATTTCTCTTGTATCCTTGTGTTGTAGCCTTTTTTATTTACTCACGTGAAGGCACGTGACATTGCTTTCGTGCACATTTAAATATACTTACGATACAAAATGAAAATCTAGTATACTACCAATGTATTCAAATATTTCTTCAAGACGATATGAACAAATGTTAAGGTAGTGTTGCTAACAAATCGTTTTGACGTCTAAAGGGTATGAAAAAATTACAATATATTCTTGTGAAAGTCGTCTATATAATGAATGCATCACTTTTTACCACTTTCATATAAAATTTATGAGTTAAAAAAATATTTAACTTAGTAAAATGGGCAAAAAATTGCTTTTTATTTCGGCTACTTAGACGTTAAAGTTCATAAAATTAAAACAACAGAAATAACCTTCAGTTTAAAATGAATCAGTTTCCTGAAAAAAATGCAAAACAAAAAACATGGCAATCAAAAATCTTTTAAAACAACCTAAATCTCGCATTATAATATTCGACGTAAAATAAAAAGTCGTAATTATCATAACTGAAATGATATTTTATGTTGTGCATTAAAACTTATATAAATACAGTATTTTAACAATAAAATAACGCCTATAAAATCACGTAAATCAGCAAAATCGTCAAAATTTCGTATACAGCCTGTTAAGTGGCAGGAACTCGACTACCGTTGGTAAATTAATTTATTTAAACGTTTATTGTACCAAGCTTTGGCCTCAAACAAACCTTATATCCGATACAAACCCTTTCCTTGATGGCATATCAACCGGTATAGATACCCCTTTCCATTTTAATTATCCCCAATAATCACTATCATGTGTCAAAACGAAACAAAAGAACAGATAAATCAATTAAACGGCTTAATTAATGCGCGTTAGCTGATCAAGAGCAAACCGTAATCAATCTCGTCAAAAGGAAATTCAACGTTGATATGTAAGTTGTAAGGTCGAGATTGATTTACCTACAAAGTTCTTTAGCCTTTTGCAGTGTATACGGTTGGATGGTTAGTCAGATTGATATTCGAAGTTACGTAATCAATTTGCTGATGCGATTGTTTCGACAAAATCGAGTAGATATCGATAAAATCCAGTATCGAGAAATATGATAATTGTTTTTACTTAGTAAAGCACACTTACCTACAGCTTCATTCATGATCATCATCATTCATGTACTAGCAACCGGCCCAGCTTCACAAAGCTTTTACGACCTGACAATACATTGACATTTCTTTATTATAATGTAAGTTTAATGGAAACGTACAGACGCCAGCAGGTGAACCTACCCGAAACTGTCAGATTTTCCCAATCAACCTTGAACCTAATACCTTAGCAATAAAGTCGAAAATCTATTAAAGAAATCTGACAGATTGTAGTAGCTTGATGTGCTGGCGTCTGTACATACATCCTACTAACCCTACTCCCTACTATCCTACTAATATTATAAATGTGTAAGTTTGGATGGATGGATGGATGTTTGTTACTCAATCACGCCAGAACGGCTGAACGGATCTGGATGAAGTATACGAAAAAATATACGGTTCCCGTGGGATAATTTCTAACATCCACGCGGACGAAGCCGCTGGCAAAAACTAGTTTCGGAATAAATTCTCTAAATGATTGTGAAAACCGCACCAAAATCCGTTGCGTAGTTTTTTTTTTTGCGAGTATATAGAGTGACTAGTTGTAGTGACCGATACTTAAATACATATTGTACTCATGATAATAAACAACTTTTACCATGGGACCAAACTTGATCTCGCAAAAAAAAAATCTGCTGTTCCCTACATTTAGACGAGTTATGCGGACATATTCATGTCCGCATAACTCATCAAAATATAGTATGGGACAACTGATTATTTTTCGCGATTTCAGGTTTGGTCCCATAGTAAAACTTGTTTGTTATCATGAGTATCGGTCACTAATTACCAGTCACCCTATACATATAAGCTGAATGAATTAACTACATAATATTATGACATTGATATTCTTTTTATTTTGTAAAAACCACAAATAGTTGAAAACTTTTGAAATATGGATGCATCAATATGAATTGAACTTTGTAGGAAAACTTTCAGCCATTTTGTGAGAGGATTTTGAATAGGTTTCTTAATTCAGTTGGCGAGTAAAACAGTAACAAATCCGTCTCGAGAACGGCAAGTTCTTGAGACGGATTTGTTACTGTCTCTTTGGACATCGTAGTGGAAAATTTATGCTAACTGTGTTCAGCTACGGCACGATTCACAGATTTTGACTTTACCTAGTAATAAAATAAGAGTTCCTTATGACCTTACTTTTTACCCGACTACGGCAAATCCTAAGAAGGGTTATGATTTGAACAGGCTATGCTATGTTCATGTGTACACTCCTAACTCCTAAACTACTAAACTTATATTGACAAACGAGTAACGTACCATTAGAAGCGTCATATTGTTCTGAGGGCTATACGTATAAGCTATATGACGTCACATAAAATCCAACATGGCGGCTTATAGCGGATGTAAAGACGTGTTAAAAAAAAACTATATTTTTAAGTACATCGTGTTTGGTAGGTACTGAAAGGTCTTAAAGAGTACTTTCTGAAAATATATTGGTGATCTTCTAAATAAAATATAATAAAATGATTTAATAAAAATGAAATGTTGTTAGTTGGTAAGCGCATCACACGGCTGGACCAATTTGGCAAATTATTTTTTTTTAATGTTCGTAAGAGTCCGAATCAGGTTCTAAAGTAAAGAAAAAGTTGAAGTTTTCGGTTTTCGGCCGAAAATGCAAATCAGGCCGAATTTTTTTTACGATTTAGCCGAAAAAAAACAGTTTTCGGTCTGACTCTAATTGCGTGATATATACCTAACTATTATCTATTCTGTAATAAATTCGACTTTGCCCGATCGGAGAACAGAACCCAACCAGCTCAGCAGTTGCGTTTGCATATAGACTAATATGGCAGATTGACAATCAAACAACCTAAATATAAATAATATGCTTAGCGGATGCGAAACACCCACCTATTAAACAAAGAAACATATTACGTACTAGTAGGTATATAAAAAAAATATAGTTACGTTTCGGAGTTTCCGGATAATTTAAAAAATGTTATCTCTCTGTGCGTTATTGACAAATTCATGCAACCAAAAACAGCACAGCCTTCTTGTCACAGTCATGGCGTGCCAGCAGCTGCCGACTTTTGTTTTGTGCTCGTGAGTTGTGTTTTATTTTCTTATTGTAAAACTCGAATTAATTATATTTTTGTATGCACGTGTTTCTGTGACAAATAAACATATTTTTCTTTCTTTCTTTTCTTTCTTTCTTTCACAATATAGTCCATAACTGCTATTTGCCACATTAAGTAAGTACTTGTACTTACTTAATGTATATTTGTCACAAATCGCACGCTTACTGCTTACAAAACCATCACACCATCCGTTCGTCACTGCGGAGCGTTAACGACTATTTGGTTTGGGTACCGAGTGGGTACCGAACTCGAGGCATGACTTGCGTTCCGACCATTTGTATGAAAATAGAATACTGTAGATAACATTGCCGTGCCGATGATCAGCTGAATGCATGCATGCTTGACAGTCGCTATGAATATCGTACCGTAGAGCGGTGGGTATCGCAGTATATTATTTATTTCTCGTGCACGTACGCGACCGACATCAGCATAGTAGGAATTCAGGCGATCGCAGTGTGGTCTACGCTTTATCCTTCCATAAATTAGTTCCACAAATTACAACCGTCGTCGTCGGGACAATTGGCGAGATATTCATCCATATTCATTTGTTTCTCTGCTAATAGAAAAGGGTTGCCGAGTGATCCGTCACCGGTTATATTAACAATATTTGTCAGCCATTTTGTCCTTTGTTTATGAGTTTATAAGCGAGTGGATCAATTGTTTTGATTATGTTGTTTGTGTCGAATGTCTAACTGGCCTTGGTGTCTTTTATTTTGGGTATTTGGTAAATTGTTGATAAGGAAAGTTCTAAATCTAAATAGTAGGAGTATTTACTGTGGTCCGGTTGATGGTAATAGGCTCGCCCTCTATTACAAGTTACTTACTTAAACATAACTGGCGAATTATGGATGTAGACGTCTGCCTAACCCTTCGGGGATTACAGGCGTCATGTTATGTGTTATGTTATTTTCTGTAGCAAAATTGTAGATAAATAACCATGAGTGACAAACATATACACAGTTCCATCATCGCTAGCACAGTTTTACAAAAGGTCATGTTATAATCAATTTATGTACTATGGACAAACGCCAAGCCTTTCCAATTCTGAAACAATTTTGCTTGCCAGCTGCAATTGTAGGACAAACAAAGGAACGCGGGTGAATCAGTGTATAAAAAAAACCGGCCAAGTGCATGTCAGACTACGCACAATGAATGGGTTCCGTAGTTGGGATGAATCCCAAGAACAAACTTAACATTGTAGTTGAACAACATGTTCTCCCATACAATTGAGTGTGCACAATATTGAGAGATTAACATGTTATTTTAAGACCATAGACTTGAACCTAGAACCATAGTATTGAACTATTTTCTGTAGTTTTTTTTTTTAATCTTAGGCTCAGTACTTTCGGAGATAAGGGGGGAATGGTCAATTTTCGTCTATTTTCTTAAATAACTTTAAAATGATTTATTTTATAATTATGAAAAAATATATATTTGAGACCCTCACAGTAAGCCCTTTCATTTGATACGTCACACCGTACAGTTTGCAAAACTTTTTTAAATTTTCTTATTTGCCCCCAAAATGGACCCCCATATTTAAAATTCATTTATTTACGTTACACGTCCGTGTTTGGGCCACAGAAATACATAAGTGTACCAAATTTCAATTTAATCGGTCTATTAGATTCGGAGAAAATTGGCTGTGACAGACGGACAGACAGACAGACACACGAGTGATCCTATAAGGGTTCCGTTTTTTCCTTTTGAGGTACAGAACCCTAAAAAGCAACTATAAGGTGTAAAGGCGTCCGTTTTGTCGATAGTACAGTATGATAACCTTCAAAGGTTCCATCGTTTATCTTCAGAACAACCGAATAAAATTAAGTATCTTTTTACAATGGAAAATTAAAAACTTGTCACGCGGACGGACATTAAGTATAGCCCAATCTTTACTTTTTAGGCATCATCATTCAGCACCATTGCAGCCGAAAGACGTCTACTGCTGGATATAGGTCTCCCCACAGCAGTGCCACTTCAATCGGATCTGAGTTTCCCGCATCCAGCGGATTCCTGCGGTCTTCACAAGTTCATCGGTCCACCTTGTGAGAGGCCTTCCAACGCTACGTCTTCCGGTGCGCGGTCGCCACTCCAGAACCATCGACCATCTGTTCTGCGAGCAATGTGCCCTACCCACCAATTCTTCTGGCTATATCGGTTACTTTGGTTCTCCTGCTTCTCTTCATTTCTGATTCGATCAAGTAAGGAAACTCCAAGCGTAGCCCTCTCTATTGTTCTTTGCGTGACTTTTAGCCCTCTAATAGCCCCATGTGCTGTCGCTTTACAGCTTAAAAGAAAATTCTCGTCATCTAAGTGTTGCCATTAAAATGACATAAATATCACACTTTTCGCAGTAGAAACAGCAAGGTAAAAGTTCTCTGGACCCAAAACAAATTAAGTATTATTAATAACTTTCCCGTACTACGGACAAGCATTTATTTATTTAGGGACAACCAACATCAATGTAATAATAAGTAAACATAGGTTAGAACTTAATAATAGAGATAACAAATACACTACTCACAACAAACCTATTACTATACAGATCTAAAACGAACAATACGAAAAGAACGATATAAAAATAAACAGAATAAAAGTAAACATTACTTAATTATTGGGGTTAAATAAAAGTTATTTTTCAATTAGTAGTACCTAATTTTTTTTTTGGAATTCGGTTGTTTTTTTTTTTTTTGTATAAAGCTTTTTATTTTTAACTTTTTATTGGTCTCTTTGTAATTTATCTAAGTTGCAAGAGCTTAATGTCAACTGCTCATCTCCTTTTACAAAATATTGCTTTTCCCGAACCAGGGACGTTAAATTGTTGAGGAGTTTTCCTAGTAAGAACCAGGACAACTGGAGCTCCATATGCATTATGACGAGCATAAATTGCTTAGCAACCATATTAAAGTAATCGAATCGCAACCCGTGAAATACTTTATTATTATTGAGTAGTTTCGATGGCCACCTGTGGTCTTCATCATTCAGTTCCACTTCACCAAATGGTGCTTTCTGAAAGCAAATGCACGAGTTACTATAAAAAATACCCAAACCACTCTAGGTGTGCCTATAAAATTTGAGATTCAGTTTCTGACTTGGTGATAATGGAACCATCTCGAGATGAGAGCATACTTTTTAAAACAAAAAAAAAAAAATTCAAGATCGGTCCACAATTAACGGAGAAATCGGTGGACATACATAAAAAAAAACATAAAGACGAACGAACATATAAACTCCTCCTTTTTGGAAGTCGGTTAATAATAATGAAATGCTGTTCGTTGGTAAGCGCATCACTTCCGAACGGCTGGACCGATTTGGCAAATTGTTGTTTGCTTCTCTTTAACAAGTCCCATACATGCTCTACAGGATTCATATCCGGGGATCTTTGTGGCCACTGCATCACTGTAGTCCACATGGTTTAGATATGCTTGGATTTGACATTATAGGAGACAACGTGTTCTTCTACGGTATCCCTGATATACCGATCAGCAGTCATATTCACTCGATCCACCACCACTAAATCCATACGAGCTCCCAAACATATCCCTTCCTACACCATCACTGAACCACCACCATATGACATCGTATTTTCAAAATTGGACTGAATGTAACGTAGTCACAGCGATGCCACCATAGCTATTAAAGGCATAGACATGTAACTGATGTTACGACGGGTACTGACAGGCGGTTTCGAGTCCAAATATAATAAATATTTTATTTTTATATGTTACTAGCTTTTGCTGGCTTCACCCGCGTGGATGTTGGAAATTATCCCACGGCAACCGTACATTTTTTCGGGATAAAAAGTATCCTATGTGCTATTCCACACTATAATATATCTCTGTGCTTTTCATCCAGATCCGTTCAGCCGTTCTGGCATGATTGAGTAACAAACATCCATCCATCCATCCAAACTTTCGCATTCATAATATTAGTAGGATTTCACAAATCTATTTTTTATTTTGTTTTATTTATTTATTTCAGTAATTGTCCGTGACATCACAGCGGGCCCTATCAGAATACCAGCGCTGCGACAGTTATCATGCTGAGATAGGAGCCTTTTGACCGCGTACGGGACTGTTTTTATTATTTTTATTTCACTTTTTTTTTTTATCTGTGTGTTTAAGCTTAATTTGTGATCTTCCTGTGCGAGTCTCAATAATAATTTTTCTTTCTTTCAAATTTCAAGTCCAAAAGGGAAGTTAAAAATTCTTCGGAACAGAATTTGGTAAAATATGCTGACTTTGGTGGCTTCTCATTCCTTTGTTTTCCAATATTTTTTTTTTAAACAGAAAATACAAGCAACGATATCCCACTCAATGGGGTAGGTCAAAATTTTTTTTCGCGCCCACTTTAGCTGTATGGGGGGTTCCTCTTAAAAACATTAAAAAATATTTTTTTAACAATTTGCTTGGCTTTGGGTCAACAAGATGGTGAATATTTGAAGGCTGTAAAACCTGTGTGACAGATGAGGGACACATGAGTGACCGCAATAGGGCTCCGTTTGGACGCTTTGGGTACGGAACCCTAAAAAGTAACTTAGCTTTAGGCCTGCTACCACAGAGGAGGTCCGAGTCAGTCCTAGCAATAGCAACACTATATAAACTGATCATTATTTCTAAATAAAGCTGAATTTACTTGGCATCCCACCCAAATAAGCGACCGTTGTTATCATAAAATGCATTTACTTACGTGAAATATCTCGAAAGGTTGTTTGACCCACGTTATAAATATTAAAGTGGATACCGTGATAAAGGACACGCTTCAATCTTACCCTTTTAAATTACCTCTACAAGAAAAATAATAAATTTTGTGAACAAAACACCCCTGAAGAGGTTCATCGGAGATTTGTTTTTTGTTTATGCAAAAATAAGCTAGTCTGGAAAATTTGCTGCAGGGCTGAACACCCAGGGTTTTTTGGACATTACATACCTCGTACAATAACTAGACATTTGGCGTTTTTTTTTAAATAAAAACTTATAAAAGACTTATACCTTCTAAAATTAAACCTCGCCCAATCCGTGAAGGCATTATGTGAAAAAAATGGGTTTTATTAAAAGGACTAATGGCCTCTATGCGTCAGCTGGAAACAGCTGACCGCGGCCATCGCGAAAATGTGGCCAGATTGAATTTAGACCATTTTAGGCGAGACCCCTTGGTTTGAATTAAAATAATTTGTTCTGAAAACTTATTCATTATCTATATTTTTTATCTATAGAAGTACTTATTAGTACGACCCTTCGGCTTTCATTAGGTTTAAATTTCATAAATGGGCTACGTTTATTCCCAAATCCTAATAATACATCCCCCAAATAACCTTTTAAGAGATTACTGAAAGAAAATATCTATGCTCTTTCGCAATATTCAAACAATGACCTTTCATTGACTTGGCCATTCCGAAAAGAATCCTTTTAGCAGTTTTTAAATAAAAACAGAAAAAAGTAACTTTAGCGGGTCCCAAACTCACCCCAAGGGCTTCGCTCGTGGGTTCGCGTTAGCGAAGTTGTAATGCGTTATCCCTGTCGGCCTTGGCCCAACAATGCCTACGAACATATACGTATCGGAAAAGGTCGATTTCATTAAGCTTTAGCCTTTAAATTAACGGGCCTATATAAAAATTGAGCTCACTGAAAGTATGATTCGGTTTCTAATCCTTTTGTGTTTATTTCACTAAGAATTTTCCACAAAACGCTGAAAAGAGTTAAAACAATTGCGCCATTTCACTTGTTATTCCCGGCAAAAACTAAGCCTTAATTGCATTTTACGGAAAATCTAATGAGATGTTTTTTGTTTTTTTTTTGTCGTTTTCCGTGTGCATGCAGATCTTTTGTTTTTGTCCACAGCAATGGATGAAGTGTGTGCTAAAAATAAAACACTGACTAGTCTATTAGCGTAGCATATTATTATCTAATAATTATGGAGAATGGTAAAACTCCCAATGCTTTTTCTCTACATACACACATCAAAAAAGTCTAAGCAACATGTACGGTTTTGAACTTTTGAACGATTTTTAATATTGTAATATATTTATATTTCTTTTATAAATAATGACAAAGCATTTTTTGATGCATTAGTGACTAAAGCAATAAAATCCTTCATTCAATTGCTCATTTAATCACAATAATAAATAATAAGTGTACCGTAACATACGTAGTATAAAATAAAGTTAATACGAAATTATAATATAATATAATAATAATATCTTAAGACATTGTTCACACACGATCATCTGATCCCAAACTAAGCAGAGCTTGTACTATGGAAACCAGATAACTGATAAACATACATTACTTTTTTAATTAAACTTTCATGTTTTACAATACAAAGTGTGACCGCCTCAGTTGTATAAAGGCCTATTCAAACCTAAGCGGTATTCGCTACCGTCTGCGGTAGAGAAAACCGAGTGGGTATGCGGTAATATTACTGTTCATTCATCTGTACCGCTTTTGCCGCGAAACATAATACTAAATACCTAAGCGAAACCCGCGCGGTATTACCTCTACCCATAGCGGCAGCGAATACCGCTTAGGTTTGAATAGGCCTTAAATACCTAAGCGAAACCCGCGCGGTATGTACCTCTACCCATAGCGGCAGCGAATACCGCTTAGGTTTGAATAGGCCTTAAAACTTGTTGGCAACGATTTTTTTTTATTGAATTTATAAGATTGTTTATCTGATCCTGCAGCAATCGCTTCCTATGGAATTTTAACAAGTCTAACAGTTGTTGGGTTGTCGACACTCCATCCAGGTTCTATCTAGAACACGTCTCTGGAGCATGCTCGATGGAATTGAGGTCTGGCGATTGTACAGGCCACGGCAATACCCGGATGTTTCCATTGCTAAGTACTCTCTGGTTCTCCGAGCTGTGTGCAAACGCGCATTGTCATGCATCAGCGTGAAATCTGAGCCAAGACTTGCAACTGGGTGAACATAAGGCCCGAGGACATCTTCAACGTAACTTTCAGCGTTCGTATTGCCATCAACAAAAACGACTCAGTTCATCTGTTCTTCATAATACCCGCCCATACCATCACTGTGGAGCCACTGTAAGGTTTCACTTCCTGGATGCATCCAAAGAGTAAAGTAATAATATAGAGAAAGAGTAGCAACTCAGTGGTAAAATTTGCATGTATGGAAAGTGCTGCTACCTCTAGTTTGGTGGGTGAATTAAGGCTATGATAATATATACACCTACCTATAGGTATGCATACTTACTACGAGTAGCGTACGAGTCCTCCCTACCCATTTATTAATTAATACTCTTTGAGCGAGTTTCTGTTAGTCAGAAAAAAAACGCGTATGGAGTTCAGAAAAATTACCTTTTATTATTATCAAACATACATTTTATTATTATTTATTCGTTTTATGCTTATTATAATAAAATTGAATTAAATTATGGAATAACGTAACACTTTTTCTTGGTTATATAATACAGATAATACGGTACGGTATGGTAAGAAACACTTACATAAAGCATCACAGCCAAAAACAATATCTTCTTTGGAGTTCACTCATGTTAACAAAACAACAAAAATGACAAACGAAAAACAAAGTAGTAACAATATTATGAAATAGAAACAAAACAAAACAAATAACAGTAACGAGAAAATATTTTCAACAGAATTGCGCATCACCGTCGGCAAAGCTGGAGTTGAGAATGGCAACATGACATTTATTTGACCAATACAAGATGGCTGCCAAGTTTTTTTATCCCACCACAGTTCAGATGTCGCTGTCGTCTATAGAAATTGATGACAGTGTTAAGTGTCCGTCCCTCCTTGGACGCATCTCAGCCGTCCAGCATTTTCGGGACGACGATACACTCTTACCCTTCTCGTATCAGGGGGCCTACTCCCTAAGCACGAAGTCCATAGTTTCAGCCTTCGTTACGGGCGTTTCCTACTCCCTATCACCGACCGACGCATGATTCGTTTGGGCCCCGAACGAAGAATGAATGAAGATGAACACGATTTGACAGTTGTCACTACTCCCGATGTGTTTTTGCCCGTCCGAAAAATTAAGTTTGACACTTGTTTGGACGGCTCGTTATGTCAATTGATACGACATCAAAATAGTTATCGTGCTGACGACGAATGTAACAAGTTTAAGAAGAATTCGAAACTATCGCTGCTTTTTAATGTTCGAAGAAGGTCTACAGGAAGAGCGGAGCCGACGCCGACGACATTTACGTCAAAACTTTCGGTTGGCGAGTATTCCCAACGTTGAGTTCATAGGGAACTATAGGCTCACACGGGAATTGTTCGAAGACTTGTGTGAGGATATAATACCTCTTTTGCCTGCTGTGTTTTACACATTATGTACACATTGTGTAAAACACTCGAGCGGGCTTAGAAACACCTTCCCTCAACGAGGAACACCTACAACTAGAGCGCAGTAGACAGAGAGATGAGACTACATCCGCTCATCAAGCCCTTCAGCCAGGGCAAAGAACGAGAGACAGATTAGTGTAGGTAATTGCTGGAACGAAATAGGTATAGAAATATAAATATAAATAAATATATATAGGCACAATACAAGTATTGTTTTTATTAACAAAATGGTTGTTTTATATTTAGCACCAATTAAAACTGAATCATTTTAACAATCAACAACACACTATAACAATGAAAACAAATTTAATTTTATTTATCTATTGTAGTCTTAAATTATTGCTAATTTAGCTTCTTGCTGAGTCGGCAGCGAGGTGTCGCCGAACACGTGGACGTGTACGACGAGGGTTTAATGCGGGTTAAACAAAAGAAATAAACAATTTTAGTCAGTGTAATTTTGTGAAACATGATTTACATAATCTCTTTTCTACTGAACCACGTAACGTAACGAAAAGTAACTTCAGCTCCAGTGCCTCAGTGGACGTTGAGGGCTGCTCCTGGGAGGGTATGGGTGAAACGGCTGCTGGGTCTGGTCTTACATGTGGACCTACAGGGTCCACATGTAAGACAAGACCCAGTAGCTATCTCCATAACAAAAATTGAATATCATTTACGGATACAACAATATATCATCGATAGAAATGTTTGACAAATATAGAATTGTGTAGGTATCTGTAATTTATTATTATTTAATCAAAAAGTCTCGGCAAAGGCTCCATGCAACATAATTATTATCAGTGTCCTCGAAAGTCCACCTACAGGTAAATATTTGGAGGATGACTGATTATTATCTTGTATGCACTTTACTGGTGACAAGACCTTAAAAACTTATTAATATTGACGAGTAATATTGTATTAAACTCACCCTTTGGCACTGCTCCACGGACTTTATGCAACTTGCCATTGAATTGCACAGGCTTTCGAAACCACAGCAGTTTTGATCGTATTCCCCCGTCGTCGGCACGCCTCAATAGTCCACGAGCCAAATCTTGATCTCGCTCATAAAATTGAGGAGGGCCTCTATTTCCGCGTGAGTTGCTGCTGGAGCGGATGGGGCCATTTAACAAAATTAATCTAATTAATTTTACTAAACTTCCCGGTTACTACGTAAATAAAAAACTTTGACATTTCACTTGAAAATTGCCGTCAAAAAGAAAAAAGGCAGAGGTATCAAAACGATAGGGAGTGGCCCTATCGTTTTGATACCTCTGCCTCTGAAGAAAAATGGCAAAATAATTCAATTATATATTTAGAGACATGATAAAACTAATATTGTTAAAAATGTAGTCATTTTCTAACAACAAAAATATTAATTTTTGTTTATTATGCTTATAAATCACAAAATAAGTAAACCGGTAACCGACCGATAAAATAGCACAACTCTATCGTCATGAGTCTTTCGTTCACGAAAATAGCCTTTTTTTTTGTGGATGGGAAATCATCAAATAACTTCTCCCGCTCTGGGTGGAGCGGAAGGGCGTGTCAGACTTTTACTGACTAAAACCCACCCGTGTTCCTTCAGTTGCCTATGCCAGGGCCACGGTATCTTTTTCAAACAACCCGCGACCCCAGCGGCATCGGCCCTATTGGACCCCATCTTTTGCTGACATCTCTTTGAGGCGCGCGTGGAACACAACGCGCCGTCGACCCGGGCCTGGTCCTCACCGGACGGCGAGCTACCCACTACTCACCGTCCGCAAGCCCGCGCCTACGGTGGCCGGGAATCGGCTATCGATTCCCGCCACCCAGGGCGTCTCCTGCGGCGACTGAGGGCGCGAGACTGCCTCTCCCTCACGCGTTCCGCCTCCTCCTTTGCGAGCATTACCGCTTCGCAGAAGGAGGTGACGGCCTCCCATGCACTCTCGCTCCGCACCATGGCCTGGACCAGGCTCGGACGCGAGAGATCGCCGCCGCCGATCGCCTCCGTGAGAACACGGCGGTGCTCTGCCCAAGCCGGGCATACCTCCACTGTATGCTCCACCGTGTCCTCTGGGCGATCCACACAATGGTGACACCCGGGCGTTTCCTCCCGCCTTATGCGAAACAGGTACCTCCCGAAACAACCGTGTCCGGTGAGGACCTGCGTCAGGCGGAAGGTGAGGACGCCGTGGCGCCTCTCTAACCACTCCTCAAAGAGGGGACTTATCGCCGCAATTGTGGCGTGCCCAGCGCTGGGCTGCGACAGTCGCACTCTCCATGTCGCCATGAGATCCCGCCGGAGCTCTGTCCGCTGTACCGTGATTTCTCGTGGCAGCGGAGTTACGCCCCGGCGTTTCGCCTCCTCGCGCCACTCCCACACGTGCACGAGGACTTTCGCCTCCAGATCCCACGGCGGCAATCCGGCAAGGAGGCTCGCCGCCTCACCGGAGACCGTGCGGTAACCCCGGGCTAGCCGAATGGCCATGACCCTCTGGGACGCGTTCAACCGGCGGACTGGCCGCAGCCTCAGGGAACGCGCCCACACCGGTGCCCCGTAAAGGGCCATGGACCGCACGACCCCCGCGTAAAGCCTCCGGTAGGAGGCGTTTGGACCACCTAGATTGGGCAGGAGCCGCTTCAAGGCAGCCCCAGCCCGCTCCAGTCTGGGAGCCAAACGTCGGAAATGCTCCACGAAGTTCCACCGGCTGTCGAGGACGAGTCCCAGGTACTTCATCGTCGACTCGACTCCTCACGAAAATAGCCTATGATTCCGTTCCGTTCTGATGAATTCGAAATTATTAGGGAGTAGGGTTCATTCCGACGTATCGGACGGGCCCGTGTCTTCGTTGACGGAGTTAGGGAGTAGACCCCCAGGCCTAAATCAACACCGGGACTCATAGCAAAATAAAATGCTCATTGGTCCATGTCAAGTGTTCCCCTACACCATTCGTTTCGACGGGCGCGATTCCCATGGCGTATGGGAACATTCCCATGGGCACCTAATTGGGCGTCGTGCTCGTAGGCCGTATTCATGCAGCCTATTTCTCACGGTTTGGTGGCTAACAACAACACCGCTTGAGAATTGTAGCTTTAAAACCTACAGACACTTGTAAGCCACATTTTATAAATTTAAAAATATTGACATTCCCATCACTGTATATTTATGAACTAGCATTAGACATTAGGAATAATATAAATAAACATGAAACATTAAAAAGTACCAGGCTTGCCAGTACACTTCGAGCAATACGACGTAGAACAGTTATGTTTGATAATAGTGCGTTCTGTATGGGCCCTAGAATATATAATAAATTACCTAATAATATAAAGGAAGCACCGAATTGTATATCATTTAAAAATAGATTAAAGATGTTTTTGATCAATAAAGCATATTATAAAGTGCATGATTATTTAAATGATAAATGTATCTGATTAAATTTTAAATTAAACAATGTAATTAAAATTATATGATTAATAAATTTGAATTAATATTGTACTGTTAATATTCGTTTTATAGATTACAATAATAGTACAATAGATATTTGCACACCTGTTACGGTAGAATATGGTATAAGGAACGTTATTATTATGTATCACCTCAAGTACACCTACCCATATTCAAGCAAATAAATGATTTGATTTAAACCTATCTCCCGGGCGGTTAACATTGACTGACGTCTTGCAGTCAGTTGTATACATATATCAGTCCTGTTGAGCAGTTGTACTCCTTCCACGTCCTGAGTGCTGCTCAGCAGGATCGCCTGTATTAACGTAATATATCACGCTCCTGTTGACACCAAAATGGCTAGATAACTGGGACTGATTTCTTCCCGCTTGACCGCTTGTAGCATTCCTACAGCTCTCTGCATTTCATCAGCAGTACAATGGCGTCGCTCCATGACATAAAAAATGACTCACCACTCATTTTTCAAAAACTGTTAATCTCAAAATGATAAAAGTGAGATAAATACCAAATTTATCACGCAACGAAAACACACGAAATCGGGAAAGAATATATAGCTTTTATTTTAATGAAAACAAAACAATCGAAGTGTTTCTATTTTTAAAATCAGCCAGTATGTGTTTCCGAGAACAAAAAGATTGTATCTACTTTTTTAAGAAAAAAATTAAGTATTTAAGTAGTTTCTGTAAATGATGCGTGTTGCTTAGACTTTTTTGATGTGTGTACTTATAGAACTAGCTCTACGCGGTTTCACCCTCGTAAGTCTCGAACCCGTAAGAATATAGCGCCAAAGAGTATACTGTGTGTTAATCATACACATTAAATTGTTTAAAAAATACAGTGATATCCACAATATAAATACTAGGAACAAACACAAATTTGTTGTACCTCCAATAAGGCTCAAGAAAATAGGTGGGTCATTCAGGTGTCAATGTATACGCTTTTATAATAAACTTCCAAGCCACGTTCAAGATCTGAGCCTTAACAAATTCAAATTATTCATTAAACGCAAGTTGTGTCAGAAAGCTTTTTATACCGTTAAAGATTATATTGAGGACAAAAAGGCTTGGGATTGAACTGCTCCAATTTTATTTTATATTATTTTTATTTTTGCATACTGACATGAATGTTGACATGAATATTTACTTTGTAAGTATTATATTATTTTACTTTTTTGTGAATGTGAAGACTATGTAGGTCATTGCTTTTTTTTTTTTGTTTGTTTTATTTTTTCTCTCAGTTATTTTTAATCATGGTCTAGCAGTTTGAGTAATCTATGCGGCCTACCCCAATGTCCTAACTTTGGTATTGTTCGTCGAATCGTTGAGCTCCTTAAGTTCTGAGTTGCGCTGCGCGATTACTGACAAATGCGTGCACTGACTAGACAGGTCCTCTCAATCTGTGTGGTTCTTTCCTCAAAAGACCATTTCAGACACCAATCTACATGGTCTTCACATGAAGTGACCAAGATTATGTCTGGACTTTATAAGAGACTGTGACCTCTGAGTTTGCTTCGGCCTTTCTTCTCAGAGTAGTCAGATAGGAAACGCCGACCTCATCTAGTTTAAAAAAAAAAAAATATTGACTTGTAAAAGTGTTTGTACAAACCTACTTACAGAAATAAAAATCATTTATCATTTCATTTATCATTTATCATTAATCCAGGTTATAAACTATCTGCGTGCCAAATTTGATCAAAATCCGTTCAGTAGTTTTTGCGTGAAAGAGTAACAAACATACAAACACACACACTCACAAACTTTCGCTTTTATAATATTAGTGTTATTTCCACAAAATTTACTTCACAAATAAAAACTAATTTTAAGAACAGTTAACTTGGAAATCGTGCATTAATTCTCTAAACGTAATAGAAAATGGCAGGCACGTCGCGAAACCGTCGCGAAACGTGAAAGGCCCATTAAGACTAAATCTTTAAACATTATGCCTCTGACTGCAGTACATTAGTCTCTTCGTGTCAATGTCAACTGGGAATCGACCTGGCGTTACTGCAATTTAGTCCTTATGTATACTTGAATAGCATAACCACTTAAAATGCCAATGAAGTAGGTACGTATGTATAAGTATAAAGTATTTATTTCTCAGTATATGGTACATTGAGATCTTACATTAATCATTGTTTCATACATACTACCATTGCTGGTGTAGAAATATTAAATAATAAGCTAGGCATGCAAATCAGAACTCAATCTGCCTAGCCTTTTCCCAACTACGTTGGGGTCGGCTTCCAGTCTTACCGGATGCAGCTGAATACCAATATTTTACATGGATCGACTGCCTATCTGACCTCCACAACCCAGTTACCGGGTAAGACGATACCCCTTGGTAAGACTGGTTCTCAGATTTTCGAGCTTCTGACGACCCGTAACGACTGTCAAAGATCCTCGAATGACAGCCGGGACTAACGGCTTATCGTGCTTTCCGAGCCACGAAGAAGTCTCGGTATGAAAAGATGGTCACCCATTCACAGACCAACCCCGGCCAGCGTAGCTTAACCTGAAAAAATATCAGCTGTTCAGTACATTTATGTTCGCATAATTCGTCAAAATGTACTGAACAGCTGATTTTTTTTCGCGATTTCAGGTTTGGTCCCATAGTAAAAGTTGTTCATAATGATGAGTACAATGACCCCTTAAGAGGTTGTTGGTGTTTTACCAATAACCCTGTATATAAATGAATCGCCGAAATGTATGTAAGCACATAACTTCCGAACGACTGCACCAAATGGGATAAGTATTTTTTGTTGTGTTTGTAATTGTCAGGATAAGGTTTATATGAAAGAAAATCTTTGAAAAGTTGCCGGGAAAATTGGAAAACTAAAAGTGAATTTTCTATGGGAATTTTGTATGAATTATTGAAATTTTGACAGGACAACGTTTGTCGGGTCAGCTAGTAAAGTAAAATTAACCGCCGAAATGTATGTACGTGAATAACTTTCGAATTGGATAATTCTTTTTTTGTTGTGTTTGTAATTGTCAGGACAAGGTTTGTATGAAATAAAATGTTTGAAAAGTTGTCGGGAACATTGGAAAATTGGGGAAAACTGAAAGTGCATTTTCTATGGGAATTTTGTATGAATTATTGAAATTTTGACAGGACAACGTTTGTCGGGTCAGCTAGTCTTTATAAATTATCAATTGCCGCATGTATGTAAGCGCATCACTTGAGAACGGCTCGACCGATTAGGCTGTTTTTTTTTTTATTATGGTCCTAATTGTCAGGACAAGGTTTGTATGAAAGAAATTTCCGGAATATCCACTGGAAACCCGGGTGATGCCGGGCACAAACAGCTTATTTTATAATAAATAGAGTAATCCTTTGGTTTTGGAAGCTAAAGCTTCTTTGATTGCTTGAACCCATGAAGTTGGACTAAATAACAGACTTTCTTAGACTTAGACCCACTCTATTAAGACAATGCGCTGACGAATTAACCTTGCCATTTTACATAACCAATCTTTTGAAGAATCTTTTCCCGATTTATTGAAAAAAGCTCTTAAAAAACCGATCCATAAAAAAAATTATTAAAACTGACCCAAACAACTACCGTCCCATTGCTCTCTTACCAACAGCCTCAAAAGTATTTGAGAAGGTCATGTGCGACCGTGTTTATGCATTTTGTGAAAAATATAATATATTCAATGATAGTCAAAATGGTTTTCGCAAAAACCGATCTACCGTTTTGGCTGTTCTACATACTCAACATGTAAATTTGTACGAAAATATCCGCAATTCTATACCAAAAGAGGAGATATCCAAACAAAAATTGCTCTTAGACATGAAAGCAGATTGAACATACCCACTTCACGATTAAAAATGCACTCTTCTAGTACATTTGTTACATGTCCATTAAAATATACAATAAGTTACCGGAATACATCCAAAATATAAATAAAAATATCAATAAATCTTTATAATCTCTCTTATAAATCTTTCTAATCTTTATCAATAAATTAAAACAATTTCTGATAAACAAAAGCTACTATACTATTGACGAATATTTTAACGATAAATTTCAACAACAATAAAAACTATTTTTTTACATAATACCTACATTTCATTTTAAACTTTACTTGGAATATAAATTTAAAATACTGTTAATTTAAAAATGAATATGTTCAATAGTACACAGTTAATAATAATTATATTCTACAAGACTCAATAAAATTGTAAATATCTAGTTTATTATAATTTATAGTGTTAATAATGTAAATCGTGCAATATATAATATAAAAAATATATAAAAACTTAAAACGAATATATAAATACTATAAATAAAATATAAATACCATAAAGCAAATGATACGATTTTAATGATACTATCTTAATTTTTTTTTCTCCTTAACAAAAAGCGCCTTCATCCTCTCTCCTATTAAAAAATAACTTTGCTGTGCCCGACAGGGTCCATAATTGATTCGATGTTTTAACATACTCGTACCTACTGTTATATTATATGTACACATTATGGAATGCAATAAAATTGAGTATTGAGTATTGACTTACAGTATTGAGGTCAACAGCAAAGAGCTTCAAACGCAACTCAAACTGAATGTATTTATTTGAAATAAACCAATTAGACGCACTTTTGAATTTTTAAGGCAATTAGCAAGATGAAGCTAGTTGGCCATTCCAAAGCGTATTAGTTTACTATGGAGATGAAGGGACAAGAAAGAAGAAAAGAGAGAGAACAGAGAATCTTAAGATTATCTTAAGATGCTAGTTACTGGTCTATTGGCTTAAATATTAGGCCTTGATCGTAGTCTTCTAGAAACATTAAACACAATAAAAAAATTTCGTTCAGACAGTCGGTACATAATACAGTACAGTTTATAATACAGAAGCAGGCGGTTGAACAAAGTAAACATGTAATATAGTCAATCCATCATGGCCGCCACACGAGCCGTCATTGTTCCCGCTAAAACTACTGGCAACAAGCCACTTCATTAATTAAGTCAAGTGTTACGCGACTAATATCTGTACTACCTCTAGTTCTGTTGACTCGACAGCGCCTTTACAAGAAAACTATCTATGTTACGTATTACAGTAATTGCTATTCGGTTCTGTCAGGCGTTTCTTGTTTTTCGTAAGTCTGATTGAATCGGCATGATCAGATTTATTTTGTCGGACGCAGTTAGTCAATCTGTCCGATGGAAAATTCTTTTATTTAAATCCAGATTGTTTTATCGTATATACGCATGCAATGGGATATGTATTTTTAATTGGTACCTAGTTCGTCGAAACTGCGCGGTCAGGGAAAGACAAAAAAACACCGTATTTCCAACTCTACTTTATAGCCATGTTTATCAGGTAACTTAGGAAGTACTTTAATCCCGTTCAACAATAAAATTTTCATCCCATTAAACTTTAGTGACTGACTAGTTAAAATGCCAATTAAATTGTTATTGGTAATGGCAGATTACAGCTTTCATGGCGAGACGAACGGATTACGTATTTGATTGCTGCTGATTTGCAAGAAAATGTATTATTCAAGAATAGACCCATCGGTGGGCAGATGTTAGTGGAAACACCGAGAGGGTACGCCCTAGGAGGACATGCCTATAGTAACTTTATTGGTGATGTTCTTCAGAAAGGTCAGGTGCGTAATACTCGCAACCGGCGTGCGTGTATGTTCAGCGGGCATAGCATGACCACTTCTATCTCTACGAAGAATAGACACATCTCTTTCTATACAAAGTGACATTTCGTTTCTCCGTTTTTGACATCGCACCGTAGAAATCCTTCTAAAATTTGTCATTTTGTCTTTCTTTTCCAACGATCTTTGTCTAGGTCCTTCTTTATGTAGACTATTTCGGAAGAAAGTTTTTATCCCAACTGTCAAAATCACACTCACAACTGATAATTGTCTAGGGTATTGAAGACAATTTGATTTTGTAATCGCCATGCACACACACACACAGACAGACAGTAGAAAAATTTCTACTCGGCGGCCACAAAGTATATACGGTTATCTACAAAATCTTTTTTTTTCTTCTTTTGCTTATATCTCGTAAACGGTGTGGCCTATCCCAAAAATAATTAAAAATTTTCAACCCCCCTTCTCTTTATAGAACCCATAACCCCCTAAAACTCTACATGTAGGTAATAATTTTCATATTTTTCCATACAAAAAGTGAAAAATTCCTTAAAAAACACGTTGAGAATCGCATCTTCTCCGGCGCTACGGGCTCGCCTCCGCAGTTGTATTTATATGCGTGAGTTAAAATTTGTAAAACTTGAGAATTAAACAGAGAAAAAATCCTTTGAAAAAACAAAGAATTCTGAATCGAATTATGTAGAAAACTGAATTTCGTAAAAGTGCAGTTGACTCTTTCTACTTTGTTGCCGTCGTACTGTCTACACGGAAACGTCATTTTGGTCTACTCTTTCGTCGACAAAATGCTTCTCTACGGTTCTCGTGCTAAGCCAGCAGATGTAAGCACGTAAACGAGGCAAAACGAGTATGTAAGGATCATAGCAGGTGGCGTTCTGTAGTTTCTGCCTAACCCCATGGGAAGAAGGCGTGAGTCGGTTGTTATTGGAGCTATTAGAAAATTAGAACTGCTCATACCGAAGTGAAAATATTAGCCAGCCAGCAAGATCGTCGCAGCACTTACTTATCCCTTCGTATGGCCGGAACGTAGATCTACGCGAGACACAATGGCGCCGATTCTGTTCTACACAAACTAAACTTAATTTGAGCTATTGCTAACTTTTTCTCTCTAATAAAACAAGAAAGAGACGGACGTAAATTAGAGCTTTCAAATTTAGTTGGAACTAGTATTTCCATACAAATTCACAAGACACGTAAAAACATGACTACTAAAAACACGATGAAGCGCAAGGCGTAAACTATTTTGACATCTCTAACTTAGTTCATATCTATAGCCCACCTTTTCTCGCGCTGCCTGTTAGTAAAAGATATCGATTCTCCAATTTTAGTTTAGTTAATGAACAAGAGAATCGGCACCAATAACTTTTTAATTGTTTCTGTAATTACGAGTGGTTAAATTTCCGTGAGACAAACATACATTTTAAGGATCGTCACTTGTGAGGCTATATAAATGCACCTTGATTTTGACCAAAAACGCCTGTACTGCTGTAGTTTTTTTTCTATCCTTCCTTTTTCCAAAGGACTCCACAGCAGTTTACATGATCTATAGACCCTACCGTTGTTGGTTTCAGCAGCAACCTCCTCGGAGATGTACAACAGGAACGCTCGCAGCGCTGTAGGTGCATTAGACGGTCGTGGCCTGGTTGCCGTGATCAAGCGCCAGGTGCCGCTGGCAGGACAGCTTGACCACCAGCTCACTTGGGGACAGGGCTGGGGGTGGGTCACCTTGCCTAATGGTGTTTGGAGTGGACGTAAGTATTTTTATTCAGACACTTACTCATCAAAACCGCAGTTTTATTTTTATTTTATTTTATTTAATATGTGACAATAAACAGCTACAATATAGAAAGTATACAAGGAACAATAATATAGCCTCATATGTAGTATTAACAATATTGCAGCCCACTACATTATCCGCATGTTAACAAAATTAAGATAATCTAAAAATTGCCACTAGATTAGCATTACTCAGATATATAAAATAGAAAATAAATGATTATTAAAATACAATACAAGTAATTAATTATTAATATATATATACATATATATACACACATACATACATACACACATACATATATCGACGCCCAACAGCCAAAAAGAGACAAGCGACACCCCTATGCGAAATCGTCCTGTATATATGGTTAGATTCGGCTTTTTTTTTCTGCGGCTATTTCGTTATACAAGTCGATTTCGCAAAAACACGTCGCTCATCCCTTCCCGGCTGCTAGGCTATATACGATATACATGTGCATACATACATACGTATATACATACATGTATTAAAAATTTGGGATTGCTCCTTATTATCACAAAAAAAAAAAAAGGAATTATAATTGAAATATATTAAATTTTGAATAAAGGACTCGCAGTATTTCTTATTATTATTAGACAAAATTTTAAAAACATGGGACTTAAATTTCGATTTGGAACATACAAAAATATCAATGTCAATGAAGTTGCAATTATACGATTCCACCATGCGACGAACAGGGCAACGCAGTCCTGAATTAGTCCGACAGGTATTTACAGCGAACAATGTACCTGCACGAACACTACGCTTATAGACAGTGCGGGGGACCACATAACATAACTTACTCGTGAGATCAATGGAATCGAAGTGATTATGAACAACACCATGTAGTATGTTGGCTTCCAGAAACTTACGTCTAGATTCTAATGTTAACATATTATATTTGCTTAGGAATTGCGAATATGACAAACACCTTTTACAGTGCATGGCGCGAAGGAATTTACGCTGGACCTTCTCGATCATATCTATATATTTCTTATAAAACGGGTTCCAGATTGGGACCGCGTATTCGAGCTGCAAGCGTACAAGCGTCTTGTATAAGTAAAGATAGTTCCCGAATTTTGCATGCAGGCTAGGATTTGCACACAAACTACACGAAAATTAAGAAATCTGTAACTTTCACCCTCCCACCCCCGTCATGGGGGTGCAGGTCTTCCTTTAGGATACTACCTGAAGTCCTACAAAACTGAAATTTGTAATGTAGTAACTTTCACCCTCCAACCCCTATAGAACACAGATATTATGCCATCAGCCTTGATTGGTTGGGGCGGCATAGCTTGTGTGTTGTTGCTAAGCTCACGCAACGCATCATACGTCCAGCCAGTAATAGGACTCGCCCATCAATGAGCGCTGTCAGAAATTAGACGCATTATTAATTTATTATATTGAAACACGAATCAATCTGCCTAGCCTTTTCCCAAGTATGTTGCGGTCGGCTTCCAGTCTAACCGGATGCAGCTGAATACCAGTATTTTACATGGAGCGACTGCCTATCTGACCTCCACAACCCAGTTACTGGGTAATACGATAACCCCTTGGTAATACTGGTTGTCAGACTTTCGGGCTTCTGACGACCCGTAACGACTGTCAAAGATCCTCGAATGACAGCCGGGACCAACGGCTTAACGTGCTTTCCGAGGCATGGAGGAGTCTCGGTATGAAAAGATGGTCACCCATCCACAGACCAACCCCGGCAAGCGTAGCTTAACCTGATGGATCGACCCGTGCGGCTGTTATTACTTAGCCACGAGCTCCTCAATATTGAAACACGAATATTAGAAGATAAATAGTTGGTAATCTAATAATAAAATGGGGAAAGTTTAATAAAATTACGCTAGATGGTTTTTGCATGATTGTCAGTTTTTTATCCGCGTTAGACATAACTTTACAAATTAATTACACTGTGTAATATAAACATAATCTAAAATATTCACATAGTAAGTTATTAAGAAAATGCTCTAATTTAATATATATTTTTTCCAAAATCATTAACACAACTCGTTTAGATGTGATCTTCAGTTTAAAATCATTAAAAGTCGATTATCTTCGCCTTAAAGGGAGGTGCTTCTTACGGAAAATAGGTATCTACAAAAAGAAATGAAATACCACCAAAAACATTTCATTTAAAATAGGTTGTCTTGGCAATCTATTTTACATGAAATAGGTTGCCAAGACAACCTTACATAACGCTTTCAATGTATAAAATTATCCGATCCGGTAGAGCCAAGCCAAGAGTTCGGCCTTGTAGAGTAGGCTTTACAAGGCCAACTCTATAAATCCTACAGGGTCAAAATGAATGGCTTGGCCGTTCCATTGAACTATCGCATGACACAACATTAAAGACCATTGACTTAATTTCATACGTCTATGCGACGGCCCCGAAACGGCCAAGCCGTACATTTTGACCAAGATGTAAGGTTTGTTAAGTTAGGGACGGTTTTTTGATCCGTAGTTAACTTAACCAATGGTTAAACATAGTAACTAAAGGTTGAATTTAGGCTAAATGTGTTTGCCAAAATGCCACTATTTACTATTTTTAACATGAATGAGTTAAAATGAATACGTTCATGTTTAGCCTTTCATATTTAGCACAAATACAACCATTAGGTACTATGTTTAACCATTGGTTTAGTTAACAACTGATCAAAAAACCAGCCCTTAGGCCTTATAGAGAGAGCGGCTTGGCTCTACATTAGATCTGATAACTTTTTAACAGTGAAAGCGTTATGTAAGTCTTGATAACCTGTATAACCAGCCTATAATGACAGGCCAGTTGGCGTGGTTGGTTAATATACCGCCTATCATGTCGCAGGTCGTGGATTCGATTCCCATCCAGGACAAACATTTGTGTGCATGAACATGTCTGTTTGTTCTGAGTCTGGGTGTAATTATCTATATAAGTATGTATTTACAAAAAAAAAAAAGTAGTATATGTAGTATATCAGTTATCTGGTTTCCATAGTACAAGTTCTGCTTAGTTTGGGATCAGATGACCGTGTGTGAAATGTCCCAGGATATTATTATTATTTTTTGATACTTCTCGGGACCCTGGGGTCCCGGACCTTTGGAAGGCGTACGAGGAGCCGAAGCCAACTCACAGAGGCCCCTTAGATAATTTTAAATGATGAGGAGGCACCAACCGACGATTATCCCTGTATGCACTATGCAAGTGCACCCAAGGACAACCCCCGGTTGGTACAGGACTATTGTTGTAGGTGAAAACAAAACATATTGGGCTATGGGTTTGGGTGGCTAAAGTGGATTGGGTAACTTGAACTATGGAAGAACTATGTCCCCTGCCTGACCAATGTTGTATATTATACACGGATAAAATGGCAGGGGGTGACTTGCACACTCAATAATGGGCCCCCGGAGACGGCCGCTAGCACATAGTGACGTAGCGACAAGGGGGCAACACTTCCTGAGGTGCTTGAGGAGTGGAGAGGTATTCCACGGCTATCAGGACAATCCCGGAAATACGGTCAAGATCCCTACCAGCACCTTACTGGAATACTTCCTTCCTCCGAGCACGTTTGCTCTTGCGAATCTCCACTCAAGCCGGCCAATAAAGGCAAGAAAGAGGTGGGAGCTCTGTTCCTCGTCAGTGTTCACTCCAGCCGGCCAATAAAGGCAAGCCAGAGATGAGGACAAGATTTCTCCCGGGAGATAGGGTCCATGGGGTCGCTACTGCCCAACAGCTCGCCACATGCTGCCCTGCGGGTTTCAATATCTCTCTTGGTCTGGCTCCTCATCCTAGACCCGTTCCGGCAAACTCTACCGGCACAGACCTAAAGTTTGGAGCACGCAAGCCCCACCACGACGTCAACGTAGAGATACAGCGGTGGGGTTATTATTATTATTATTATAATGTTCCCAAAGCTTGGACACAGGCCTCCTCTCTTCGATAGGGACTGGGCTGTAATCCACCACGCGAGCCCAGTGCGGGTTGGTAGATGTCACCTGTCTTCAAATTTTTGGTTCTAGGACATGCCGGTTTCCTCACGGTGTTTTGAGAGCAGCGTTGCTGAAATTATTTACACAAAGTAAAGCGCCTGCCTGCAGTGTTTGAACCCACGACCTACAACTCTTAACTCGGGGCTGTTATCACTGCTCCACCACCAACCAACCTACTTTACAATACTTCCAACCAACCTAGGCAACTTACTTTACATGAAATGTTTTTGGTGGGTTTTGACTACATCGTTGGCATTATGGTTCGCGTCTCTCTATTCTATCAAAGTACCTTATACCACATTAACGAAAGTTTTTTTTTCTTTTCAGGCCTCACATGGTCTCAAGAAGGCGAAGACTTCGCCCTCCACGCCATGCCGATCATGCACCACACCAACGTGTCCCAAGCTTGCTCCATGCTTGACGGGGTCACGGCGTACGAAGCCTCGGTCTACGAACAGGCTCTGGCAGAGTACGATGATACAGCTTCCGACGACTGGGATTTCGGCGTTGACTGCGGAGACTTTATGATGTAAAACCTTTTTGAAGAACACCCATGTCATGGTCTAGGGAGTGGATGCGCTGTTCTGAACATACGAAGAACTGGAACCTTACTTTTTGTCTTAGCTGGGCAGTGTGTTGCGTATTACTAAATGTTGCGTTGCTGCTAGCACTGCTGTGATCAGTGATGGCTTCGTGGTAACAACCGCGACACCCAATCAGGCACTTTACTTTGTGTAAATTATTTTATCACCACTGATCTTAAAACGGTGAAGGAAAACATCGAGAGGAAACCGGCATGTAGAACCAAAAATTCGAAGACATGACATCCACCAACCCTCACTGGGCCCGTGTGGTGAATTATGGCCCATTCCCTCTCACAGAGAGGAGGCCTGTGTTTCCCAGCCGTGGGAACATTATAGGCTGATGAAGCACTGCTGCTAAGCGTAACGTCAAATACATACTTACGCGTCTTTGGCAATCTTTTGGTTTTCACGTTGCATTGCGATTGCGTCCTAGCCTGGCCGAAGGCTAAAACGAAAGTCAGTTAGTTCCCCGGAACAGCGTGTTTTTTTCGTAGATTTTGACAATGTCCTAAATATCGATGAAGGACGCTAATCAGAATAAAAAATGCTATATGCTGGTCATGTGAAATTATACGTTATTTTTATGAATCCAAGTAATCGATCCATTATTTTGTAAGGCAAGTACTGATTTCCTGATTTAACCAATTTTTGTATTAATGTCTTTTAAAAAAGGAATTGCTGTTACACGTACCAGTACGCCACCGATTCATAAAATGAACATGAAATGTTTGACGATGCCAAATATATTTTGTGTTATGTTTAATTGAATTCTAAATACTTATAATGTGCTGGTCACAAAAAAAAAACTTGCCAATAGTAGTGCCAATTATAAAGTTCATTAATGAAATAAAATTTTGATCTTATGAATTTTGAGAGAGCAAATTATTCGAGGATTTTTTTTTTTCTTATCTGGAACTTCTTATTTCTTTATGTCTTGGTCGAATCTTCATGATGATGTCGAAAAAGAAAAAATAATTGTGGATGCTTAATCAAAGATTATAATAATATGACAGAAGTGACGATTCTAGTCAACTGCCATAAATACCTGTTTTGATTTTCAGAATTTTAATAATTTGTCCGATATATTATTATGATAAAATAATATCTCGATATCAAAACAAATAACGATGTTGAACAAGGATAAATAAATTAACTCAAGCCTTCAGTCGATATTATAGCGATCATGAAAGGGCATACACAATTATCTTATAATAATTAAATAGATGTGCTCTTTAGAGATACTGCATGTTGTCATAGGAAAGATGTGTGTAGCCATGAAATTCTAGATATTTTCAATTCTTGAAGTTCGGCCTATTGATAAAAGCCATAGGATGTTCATGTAGGTTAGGTATAGAACTAAATCTCGATCTCTCAGAGCGATATTTATTTATGTAAAATATTATTTATGAAACGTTTGATACTGTCTTCTCTTTAATCTTTGATAAACTGTAACGTTGATTGTTTCCCCATTTCTTATAAATTTCGAGGAATTATTGAAGACGTTAAAAAAATAAATTTGGAGATAATGCCTTTTTAAATTTGGTAAATGACAGAAGAAGTTTTCGAAGGGTTTATGTGATTACACAAATCAGGGTACACATTATTCTGCTTTAATGAAAACTTTTTCATGTTCACTGAATACATAAAGTCGCACAAAATGAGAGCAACTTGAGAATAGTCTATATTTAAGGGGATAGCTCTAAGGTAGCCAACGAAATTCATGTTTTCAATATTTAAATGTTGCTGTTTGCCTTGGAGCATCCACCTTAGCACATAGGTTAAGTAAATTCGATGCTTGTCCCCTGATGACACCAATTACGAATTGAGAAAGTATATTTACTCATTGAATTCGTAAATAAAGAATGTTAGTATTAAGTTGATGTTAGCATTAGTTCACGTGGTCGGTAGAACATTACCTAACTGGACGAAATATAACGTAAAAGTCTTTTAAAAGAATAACATCGTTTTTAAAAGAACTGTTTACAAAAAGTCAACTTTTTGGGATATTGTCGGTATAGTTAGGTGTGTATTAATTAGAAAATTATTTAATGAAAATATCTAGACGCTACAAAATCTTCCGACCTACCCAAAGACTGCCTAACGTTATTTACCTAATTACCTGTGTTGTGTGTATCCCTAGACATGGTAAACGCGATTTAATGTCCCTCGCCCCGCGAACGCTACATTGCAAGATTTAACTACTACGAAATCAATTAACATTATTAATGAGGAAATAACTTTAAAAAGCTGTGCAAACAATTATTAAATACTACCAAAAATAACTTAATCTGTATTTCAAGAAAAAACATATAAAATACCTTCTATTATTTGGAAAGGATTCTTTTGCCTCAAAATATGGGCAAAAATTAAAAAAAAAACTGAAGTGACTGTCATGTCTTATTGTTCCTAGTCTTTGACCACTCGAACGAATTTTTGACAGATGTCGAATGGCGGGAAATCTTTCTACAAAAATAATATAATTTTTGTGGTCTTGCAATGTAGCTATAGATGTCGTAGCCAATTTATTGTATTATACGAATGTAAATTAGAATAATTAATTAGACGTTTATAAGATATAATAATAGATACCGCGATTACTTTTTCTGTTTATATAAATTTATTTAGCAGAGGAAATTAAAATTGATTCAATCTTTTATTGTCGTGGATATTTTTTTTTAAATATGTGTCTTATAAAAATGTTTTTATTGCTTACATTGTAGGTCTTTGAGGAT
The DNA here is from genome assembly GCA_948252095.1 of Dicycla oo. Taxonomy (NCBI): domain Eukaryota; kingdom Metazoa; phylum Arthropoda; class Insecta; order Lepidoptera; family Noctuidae; genus Dicycla; species Dicycla oo. The sequence continues at coordinate 6,533,561 of OX411721.1, read as the reverse complement.
AAGTTATATTTATTTAACTTCTGCGGTTTAACTTAAATGCAATTAATTAAGTCGATGTTTTGTACACTTATAACAATTCACCGGCACTTATCCCGTTTAAAAACACTAGATCTTATAATTTATTTGGTAAAATTTACAAATTATTTGTAAACTTAATGGATATTAGACAGCAATAAGGCGTTGGTTCTAACGTCTAGTAATATAATTATGAGATATTTTTGTATAAGAAGCTTACATGTTTGATTTCGAAGTGGAAACCCTTTCATGTTTTTTCTAAGTAGTTTTATTGTGAAACTTATTTCGAAGCGCTTGTTCGAAGGAGTAATTTATTTGTGAAATTGTCTGCACAAGTATCTACTTACCTTTATTTTTTCTTTGGATGGTCTTACTTCAGGTGTAACCCAATGTGTCTTATAAATTCTTAATCCAAGATAATTATTATCACAAATGTATAGAAGCAGACTGGTCATATCTCGTGAAATTCATATTTCAGTCAATTGTAAGAGAACCGATTTTGTCAATTGTTAAAAGAGAGAGAGAGAGAAAAGTCAATAGGTGGTCGTAATAGGTATGTGAATTCTAAATGGTAACACTATGGTATTAAAAGTGGAAAGTTCTCGAAATAAACAAAAATCTCTTAGACCATTTCATCCCATGTTAAATGCTCTAAGAGAAGAAAGACACGTAAAGTCATTTTCGAAGAAAGACATGTCAAATCATTTTCATTTGAAAATGATTTTACGTGTCTTTCTTGTTGACCACGATTTTTTTTTTTGTCAAGATTTAAATTTTTTTAAGCCCTATTAATTGTGCAGACAATTAGCTATATTATTTTTAACATCACTGGTATTAACAAAGCATCTAACTAAAGGAAATTATGAAGATGATAAAAATGAGCGAATAATGTGATTCACGATAATACGATTTCAATAAACAACGAAACAAGGTACTGCTGACCGCAAAGTGACATAAATACTTGGTGTAACATAGTCACTACATGCCAACAGAACACTGATAAAGAAAACTAAACTCAAGTGAATATTCAACTCAGCTTAGTTTTTCATCAATGAAAGAAAGTCTCAAAAAAGATGCATCATACAGTTGTAATTTTAATCGCCGTTATTCTCTAAATGGGGTTATTGTACTCATCGTTATGAACAACTTTTACTATGGGACCAAACCTGAAATCGCGAAAAAAATATCAGCTGTTCAGTACATTTATGTTCGCATAATTCGTCATTATGTAGAGAACAGCTGATTTTTTTTTTTTGCGATTTTAGGTTTGGTCCCATAGTAAAAGTTGTTCATAATGATGAGTACAATGACCCCTTCAACAGGAAAACGATGATTAAAATTACACCCAGTATATCTGTATTTGGAATTTGGTATTTAGTGAGAAGAGTTGATGGATTAGGTTTTAGCTAGGTGCAAACTAACTGATGAACACTTTAAAAAAGCAGAAAAAACTTGAATCTTCAGACACAGTTTAAAGAACTTTGTAAAATGTATGGTCAGTAGCTTAGTTAGTAGCAGTACCTTATACTGGTATTCAGCTGCATCCGGTTAGACTGGAAGTTGACCCCAATACAGCTGGGGATGGCGTGGCAGATGATGAGTTACTAAGAAACTATCCTCTAAAAAAGAAAGAAGATAGAAATCAAGAAAGGAAAATTGTTTATTCACGCAAAAGATTGTACTTACCTAAAATAACATCTAAATTACATCATAAATTTAATTCAGCCTATAATACCAGTGATGTACGTCAAAACTTACACAGTAGAGGATAGCGGTGTATCGCTACGAAATGGACAAATAAGTATAGCGCGTGCGTAGTTAGATCGACGTCGTGTGTTGTATGAACTGCATGAACGTTCAACCACAGATTATGAATGTTTGTATGTAATTTTTTTAATAAAATATACCGTATGGTGAATTTTTGTGTTTCATTTCTTTTGTCAACCTAAGAATCCTCCAATGTTCTCTAAATAATAAACCACATCGAACTAGATAACCTGGGGAAAGCGCGGGAAACTTTTAACTTGGCTGACGCGTCCTTTTTGTTTTAGAGAAAAATGAACGAACCACCTGATCTGAGGGGCTGATTGTTCCCCCGGCTGGCAATTTTGTTACTTTACTTCATAACAATAATACTCATAAATATATCCAATAAATCGGGCATGGATACCGATGGGTCGTCTTCGGCTCGTCACCTAAAAGGAAGCCGTATGCATGTTTGCAAGCATTGCAACAAGCGTCGCCTTACCCGTAAAAACCACGGATCCTTGTCGTCGGGTTGTGGTTGTACATCAGTAGTGGACTACTCTAGATCCTACTTCTTCAGAGCTTAACTGCTCAGAAATAATTGTTAATAACAAAATGCCTGATATTCCTGCTCCATCATTGGGCTCGATTCTTGGTCCTTTCTTGTTTCTTATTTATATTAACGACTTGCCCTACCTCATAAAGGATAATCATGATATAGTTTTGTTTGATTAATTACAATATCAAACATATTCTTTATTTCAAAAAGAAACTAGATTATATGTACAAGCTAAAACTAAAAGATATATATGTATATTATGTACAAGTATATAAAAATCATAAAAATAAAAAGGTGAAAAGCTCATAGGACATAAAAAAATTCGTCCGCATCGCTGTCAATGGAAAAAGTGCCCAAAAGGCTGGCAGCATTGCCACGTTGGATAGCAATGCTGATTCTTTGGGCTTTGGGTGATTTTAATGTTAATTTATTAGAAAAGTCAGGTTCTTGTAGTAAAATAATAAGTCTGTTTCAGTCATACAATCTTGTAAACCTATTTTTGGAGCCCACAAGAATAACCCCTACTAGTGCCACATGCCTAGATAATATTTATACAGATGTTATTCCAAGCCATAAAGAAATTATAAATTTACTGGATTCTGATCATTGCGGGCAAAGGATTACTATCCAAAACCAAAACAACAAAGTGGCTAAAAAGGATATCATTGTTAACCCCAAAACTACAAGTCGCTTGGAAGCTTTTAAAGTTAAACTCATTAATAAATTAACAGTTTTGGCTAATCATAATGATCCTAATCATCTATATGATGATTTTTTTAATATGTACTGTCAACAATTTAATCTCATCTTTATTCCCAAGACTATCTCGGTTAATAGTAACGCGTCTTTCAGTGATTGGGCTACCATTGGTATTCATAAAAGTAGAACACGGCTTTATGAACTATACAATGAAAGGTCTTTTGTAAACACTGCTGAATTTAATTTATATGTTAGAAATTATTCAAAATTATTTAAAAAAGTTTGTTGTATGGCCAAGTCGCGTTATTTGAGTTCGAAGATTAAAAACAGTAGTAATGTAATTAAAACGACTTGGAATATTATTAATAGTGAAACGGGAAGGTCTAATAACCGAAGTGCTGACTACAGCCTGTCTATTAATGACAACATAATAAAATCAGACGCACAAGTCGCCGCGGCCTTTGAAAATTTCTTTTCAGATATTCCCGTTTCAACTACTAAATCCCTAAACTCATCAACTTCTGTTGCTGAGTCTTTGCTTAAGGAAAATGTTAATGCTTGCGATTCGGAATTTAATTTTGAACATATTACATGTAGAGATATAATTAAAACCTTTCACACTTTAAATGTAAAAAAGACAGCAGATCTGTGGGGTAATTCTGTAGAAGTTGCTAAGTCTATTATTGACATTGTAGCACCTACTTTAGCTCTTATCTTTAATAACTGTATCGACTGTGGGGAGTTTCCTGACCTTATGAAATATAGTAAAATAATACCTTTGTTTAAATCAGGTAGTACATCAGACCCCACAAATTATAGACCTATTTCAGTACTACCTACGTTTAGTAAAATTTTTGAGAAATTAATTTTAGACCAATTGCAAAGATTTTTTAATAAACATAAATTATTACATAACAAGCAGTTCGGTTTTACAAAGGGTCGTTCAACTACTGATGCCGGTGTTGAACTTTTAGGACATATTTATAATGCATGGGAAGACAAATGCGATGCCTTGGGCATCTTTTGTGATTTGTCCAAGGCATTCGATTGCGTTCTTCATGAAACGTTAATCAGGAAACTCCGCCATTACGGGATCCGGAACACCGCTCTGGATCTTCTTACTTCATACTTGAGTAATAGGATTCAGAGCGTTGACGTTAATGGAAAAAGATCGCCCGGATCTATAGTAACAATGGGGGTCCCACAGGGCTCGATTCTTGGTCCTTTCTTGTTTCTTATTTATATTAACGATTTGCCCTACCTCATTAAGGATAATCATGATATAGTTTTGTTTGCGGATGATACTTCACTTTTGTTTAAACTTAAACGTCAACAGCTGGTTACTGACGATGTAAACAGAGCGATCTCAAAAGTAGTTCACTGGTTCAATGTTAATAATTTACTCCTTAATGAAAAAAAAACCAAATGCATTAAATTTACGCTACCTCACGTTAGGCAGATGAAAACTAACGTGTTGATAAAGGGCGAAGAATTGAATCCTGAAGATAGCACAGTATTCTTGGGCTTAACTTTGGATGCTAAGCTTCAGTGGGGCCCACATATAGATAAATTGTCAAAAAAGCTAAGCTCCGCAGCATACGCTGTTAGGAAAATTCGTATTTTAACTAACATAGAGACAGCCCGTTTAGTGTACTTTAGCTATTTTCATAGTGTAATGTCGTACGGTATTCTGTTGTGGGGAAATGCTGCCGACATTCAGACTATCTTTGTTTTGCAGAAAAGAGCTGTTCGATGCATTTATAAATTAAGTCCGAGACAATCTCTCAGAGAGAAATTTAAGGAGATTAGTATAATGACTTTGCCTTCTCAGTACATTTTTGAAAATCTTTTATATGCCCATAAAAACATTAAATTGTTTAAAAAATACAGTGATATCCACAATATAAATACTAGGAACAAACACAAATTTGTTGTACCTCCAACAAGGCTCAAGAAAATAGGTCGCTCATTCAGGTGTCAATGTATACGCTTTTATAATAAACTTCCAAGCCACGTTCAAGATCTGAGCCTTAATAAATTCAAATCATTCATTAAACGCAAGTTGTGTCAGAAAGCTTATTATACCGTTAAAGATTATATTGAGGACAAAAAGGCTTGGGTTGAACTGCTCCAAATTTTATTTTATTCTTTTATTTTTGCATACTGAATGTTGACATGACTATTTACTTTGTACAGTATTATATTATTTTAATTTATTGTGAATGTGAAGACTATGTAGGTCATTGCTTTTTTTGTTTGTTTTATTTTTTCTCTCAGTTATTTTTAATCATGGTCTGGCAGTTTGAGTAATTTATGCGGCCTACCCCAATGTCCTTTCTTTGGTATTGTTCGTCGAATCGTTGAGCTCCTTAAGTTCTGAGTTGAGCTACGCGATTACTGACAAATGCGTGCACTGATTGGACAGGTCCTCTCAATCTGTGTGGTTCTTTCCTCATAACACCATTTCAAACACCAATCTACATGGTCTTCACATGAAGTGACCAAGATTATGTCTGGACTTTATAAAAGACTGTGACCTCTGAGTTTGTTTCGGCCTTTCTTCTCAGAGTAGTCAGATAGGAAACGCCGACCTCAACTAGTTTTAAAAAAAAACATGATTGACTTGTAAAAGTGTTTGTACAAACCTACTTACAGAAATAAAAATTATTTATCATTTATCATCCTCAGTTGTTTCCACTCAGATAGGTCCAAAAACCTATGACAAAACGGACAGCACACCTTTCGTTATCCATGTCCAAAAAACATTAAGTTCACCAGATCATGAAACGACGTTGCACCCGATCACATTTGGCAAATTCCCGAAACACAACGCATTAAAAAGTTAAACATTGCTTTTATCCACGGCCACTCTGAAACAAAACTCACTGACACTAAGGTTAACCATTCTAGGCACAATTGGAAGAAACACCTTATCTTAAAAATTAAGATAGTTTTTTTGAGGTAAATAACTTCCTTTATTCTGGACCACAACTCCTTGAAAGATGGACATTCATCGTTCCCCTCTCCACCATCAGGTGATTGATGAAAGTCTTTATCGTCTGCATCCGAATTCCAAAACATCAAGTCTTCTTTTGGTGGGTTGTTTTTGTTTTTCGGAGACTGCACTTTGGATTTTGGAAGGTCATCACTAACCACAGTAGTAGTCTGCACTTTGTGTACAGTGGCCTTAGTGTGGATAATTTTGGCATAAGTGTGTTGCAAGGAGTCTCCCGAATTAGTTTTTCGAACTTGTGAAGGGTCGTCTGCAAGTGGTGTAAAAGAGACACGATTTTCTGGTGCTACCGGAACTTGGGGGATGACGACAATTTCAGGGGGACCGGAATTTTCGGGAGGGACATAACATTCTAGAGCTTTCCTGTATGTGCAACCAAACTCAGCCATAATCTCCCTCAACTTTCTCTCCTTCTTATACACTGGACAAGTCTTACTTAGAGAGATGTGGTTACCATTGCAGTTGACACAGCTAAACAATTGAGTGTCGCAATTTTCATGATGCCCACCACACTTCGGGCAAACCACGATTTTCGAGGGGCACATTTTCCGCATATGGCCTAACTTCCAACATTGGAAACACTGGGATACCTGGTGTATGTATGGCAAAACCTTTATATTTATATCACATACCCGAACTGATGCTAGTAGACGATCACCCTCAAAACAAAGTCGAAGGGTTTCGCTGGGGCACCAACCACCTTCATCCCTATTGCAACGGTCTAGCCTCTTGAAAGATAAAAGCTTGGCGGGGGCTGGACATGAAATATTTGCGAGAATCTCCTCATCAGTAAAATCCAGATCTACATCCTTGATTAGGCCATAGCAGACAGACAGCTGCATAGCCTTCTGGAACCTCCAGCCTTTTTCTAAAAGTTTCTCGCACATTATAAGATTCTGCGCAGCCGATTCACATTCAAATTGAAAGCGTATTTTAAAAGAACTTAAATATTTCACCTGGTTATGTTATTTTCTTTTAAAATACGTGCCATTGCAAACTGTTTCGGAAGGCAATCCTTGGAAGAAACATAGACTTCATATTTTTCTTCTTTTACAGAGTTTTTCCTACCGAGACAACACTTTTTTTGAACCCCCTTTACTTCTGTCCAACCCTCTTCGTCTTCAGTACTGTCCTCTCTTTCTCGCTTTTCCGCTCTTAACATCTCCTCTTTATTTTTACCGTCATCGTCTATATCTATAGTATCCATGTCCGACGAATCATTCAACAAACTCTGTACATCATTCTTGAATACGGGCGTATCACAACGTGATGAAGCACTCACTTTATCAACCATGGCGCGATCGCGTAAGGCACACGGTAGGGCCGCGCAGCCGGGAGATCCAGCGCACACCGATCGCGATAGCACGTGACAATGCGTAAACAACAATTCGCGCAGTGGGGATATCGGTTATCCGATCCGCAACAAAAAGAACGACCAGACCGCACGAGTGCCGGTACGGTAGTGAGTTAATGTATTTAACACACTTAAGTCTAAAAACACTGGTGATTACTGGGGCATCTCCATTAAACTGTTAAGTAATATAATAGACATAGTAGCCCCCTATCTAGCTGTTACTTTTAACAAATGTGTTGATGTAGGAACTTTTCCTGACTTCATGAAAAGTAGTAAAGTCATACCTTTATTTAAATCAGGTAATAAAAATGACGTTAGCAATTTTAGGCCTATTTCTATCTTACCTGCATTTAGCAAAATATTTGAAAAGTTAATACTCAAGCAGTTGCTAAGACATTTTAATTTAAATGGCCTCCTTCATGATGAACTATATGGCTTTACTAAAGGTCGTTCGACTACAGATGCGGGTGTTGCTCTGCTGAAACATATATTTAACGCATGGGAGAACTCGCAAAATGCTGTTGGAATTTTCTGTGACCTTTCCAAAGCCTTTGATTGCATGCACCATGACACGCTTTTGCGTAAACTACATCATTACGGTGTACAAAACGAAGCTCTTAAAGTAATAAATTCATATTTACATAATAGGTTTCAATGTGTAGATGTAAATGGTGTGAAATCTTCCGGGCTACCAGTTCAGTTAGGTGTACCTCAAGGTTCAATACTGGGTCCATTCTTGTTTTTAGTGTATATCAATGACTTACCATTCTATTTAAAGGGTATCTGTGACGTTGTACTGTTTGCAGATGACACCTCTCTTATTTTTAAAGTAGACAGGAATAGACAAGATTTTGACGACGTAAACAGTGCACTCTCAATGGTTACAGATTGGTTTACGACAAATAACTTAGTTCTCAATGCTAAGAAAACGAAATGTATAAAGTTTGCCTTACCGAATGTTAGAAATCTAGGACCCAACATCGTTTTAGATAAAGAGATGCTTAAAACTGTAGACTCGGCAGTTTTTCTGGGTATAACAGTAGATGCCAAACTTCAGTGGGGCCCACATATATCAAGCCTAGCGGGAAGGCTCAGTTCAGCCGCCTACGCCGTCAGGAAAGTAAGACAATATACTGACGTTGATACAGCTCGGTTAGTCTATTTTGGTTATTTTCATAGCGTTATGTCATACGGTATTCTGCTCTGGGGCAAAGCCGCTGACATTCAAAATATATTTGTTCTTCAGAAACGAGCTGTTCGAGCAATTTACCAGCTTGGTACCAGAGTTTCTTTGAGAGATTTTTTTTTAAGAAGATTGGTATTCTCACGGTGGCATTACAATTCATCTTCGCCAACATCTTATATATTAGACAAAATATACATTTATACACTAAAAACAGTGATATTCACAATGTTAACACCAGAAATAAGGACAAATTACGTGCTCCATTTCACCGGCTTCATAAGGTTCATAACTCATTTGTTGGGCTTGGTATATCTTTTTATAACAAGATGCCCTCTTCTTTGCTAGATTTGCCCTTTAATGCGTTCAAAGCTAAAGTAAAATGTAACCTTTGTTCAAAGGCATACTATTCTATCAACGATTACTTAAACGATAAGAATAGCTGGTCGCTGTGTTTAACTTAAGACAATGTTTATGTTCTTTCTCCAGAATTAGCATACCTACTGACAGATTATATGAGTTCATATAATTATTTATTTTCGTTGACTCTCAAGGTCAATTTATTTTAATTTTATTTTTATTTATTATTGAGATAATCTACTCATTTCAATGTTTATTTTTTATGAGTGGTATTGCAATATGTGGTTAGCTGGTGACCTCGACAATTGATCATAGTTTTTCTTGCCTGAGCAACCGGAAGCAAGTTCGTCATGCTCCCTTAGATGTCACTGCTTGCGGTAGCGTCGGGGGTCGGGTTGTCTCCTTCCCTCAAATATGGCGAGGGGGGTAATGGCTGATCTTTGCGTTATGCTCGTGAACGGGTGCTGCTTGTGGTGGCAGGTCGTCTTGCTGACCTTGGTTTTGTTTTGTTATTAATAACTTAACTCGTTGTTGCTAGTTTATCATCTGTGACTTCGAGTTACGACTACATGTACGGCTATATGTAAGTGGGCACGCCCTTTATTACTGGAGGCTTTTATTTAGGTATAAAGTTCTGCTTACGTTTTTAGTTTTGTATTTTGTTTCTGCTTGAGTACTCGTATAGTTTTCGATTTTTTTTGGCATATTGGCGTGTGCTAGCTTACTTATAGCAAATAATTTAATTTAATGTTTTGTGTTGCGTAATGTACCTAAATTATTATGCGCAGTGTTATATAGAATCATTTTTTTTAACTGAACAGACAGCTGTGCTGCTGGGGAGTTTGTTGCGCCACTTCTTCTCCCCAGCTAAAGCACTAGGAAGTGGTGAAGGGCGGGTGTTTTGGCGGACTGTCTTATGTAATTTTGACGTTAAAAAAGTGCTGATTCTCAGCCTAGTTTGAATAAATGACTTTTGATTTTGATTTTGGTGGAATAGCAACGAGGTAGGAATGGTAACTTGCAGTGCGTCTAGATTTCCGATGGTAGAAGGGGTCGGTGGAATGAGGTCGTGGAGTTCTTGAGCACACTCACCGAAGTACAATCTGTAGAAGACCGACAAGCAGGCAACCTTGCGGCGATGAGCAAAGATGTGAAGTCTGGCATCCACAAGTGTTACATCACCAATGATCCTCTTAGCTCTGCGTTCCAAGCGCGGCAAGTTGGTATTTAGCTGAGCCATCCCAAAGGTGGCTGCAATACTCCATGCAGGATCGGACTTGCGCTTTGTCAAAAAGTTAAAAGCTGCCCAGGCGTAAAGTATCGATTAACCCTATAAAGGATGCCCAGTTTCTTGGCCGCAGTTTGGGCTTTATACTCGATGGTGGCGCCGAAGTAGATACCAGATGTCAACTCCATGCCTAGGAGCTCGAGCCGATCAATTACAGGAACAGATGCACCCCGAAAAGTAGGAGTTAGGACGAAACGACTCGTTTTAGCGGTAAAGAGACACGCCTGTGTTTTGGTGGCGTTAAAAGAAACCAGATTATCATCACCAGTGGGGTGAGGGAGGGAGACAAGGCTTAAGGTCAAATCTGTGCACTCTACCATGGCCTCTCTCAAGGAACGAATTTCGTCCCCACCCCCGGTTTTTGCGCTGGACAAGTATCTCTCTGAAACAGTATTGTCATCCGCGTACCCAACAATACCAGGCTGAAGTAGGTGATTGATGTGCAGCAGGAAAAGAGTTGTAGAGAGAACAGGCCCCTGAGGAACTCCGGCATCAATAGCCATAAGGTCAGAGGAGCAGCCGTCAACGTCTACTCTGATCGACCGTTCACTAAGGAAATCTGAAATCCAGCTACAAAAATCAGCTGGAATGCCATAAGCAGAAAGCATGCTGAGTAGACCAGCGTGCCAGACACTGTCAAAGGCCTTCGAGATGTCAAGCGATTGAGTATTTATTAAATTCTTAACTCTTTTAGCATCGGCCTATAAATTTATAACATGTAATCCAAGCACACGAAGGGTTCCGTACCTCCGTACAATATTTAACAAAAACTACTTCAGTTGTAAAAAATACGTTTTTGTATGCGTTTATTATATCCTTTAATTTTTAATTTTATTTTATTTTTATTATTTGTTGATATAGCGGCAATAGAAATACACAATCTGTGAAAATTTCAACAGTATACCTATTACGGTTCGTGAGATACAGCCCGCTGACTGACAGACAGACGGACAGCGGAGGCTTAGTAATAGGGCTCCGTTTGTCACCCTTCGGGTGCGGAACCTAAAAACGCACAAGTAAAAGCAAGCGTTCATAAAAATTAACAAAAAATATAAAACCATATTGTTTCTCCGAAGTTGACGAACTAAGACGAGTGTAAGGAGATGTTATCTCCGTATCCGGTTGTCTTTATTTACAGGATTAGCTCAAGCAAGTGTGCACTGCAATTTATTAAAGAGATACACGCACGAAGACTGTCTATCTAAATTCAGTATCTGTTGTAAGAAGAACATGGTGGTTACTAAATATGATTCGCAATCATTCTGCTTTATCTTTAACTTATCTCAAAGTTAACTTTGATCATATGAATGGAATTTTGAACCAAACTACATTAATGAAAGTCAATAAAGGGTGTTCTGTTCTGTTGCTGGGAAACAAACCTCTTCTCTTTGAGAGGGAGTGGGCTATAATCGCGGGCCCAGTGCGGGTTAGTACCTATATATGTCACATGACTTTGAATTTTTAATTCTAGGAAATTCCGATTTCCACACGATATTTTCCTTCACCGTTTTGAGGTGATGAAATTATTTACAAAAAGCATTGATATATTAAAGGAGAATCAATGACAAAAAGTAAAGCGCCTGCCTGGGTTCGAACCCACGACCACACGACTCATAAATCGGGGCTTTTACCACTGGGCCACCACTGCTCTAGAGGATCAATAGAGGCTGTGTTATTAAACGTAAAGATCAAGACTCGCTCGACATCATTAAAAAATCAAACCTACCAAAATAACTTAATAAACACACTCATAATAATAAATAACTTATACGCTTATCACGTCGTTAAATCAATACTTTATGCAACAGATGGTTCGTTTCGTTAACCTGTTCTCTTGCACAAACTGCCTCCAAGCAATGTGAGGCTGGCATTTGATGCTATCCCCTATAATTACCCTGACACCACCACCAAGTTAACGCCCGTGTGACTTATGATAACGCTTTCACTGAATTTGGCTGCGGGCTCGCGAATTTCTTCAATGTTTATGCCATTTAACTGAATAATACCAATTCCACTCGCAAAACTTTTACGCGCAAGTAATAAAAAACATTTTCCTTTGCTTCAAACGTAAACAATCATTTGTCTATTGGCGGCCGAATACAAACTCTTTTTACAGACGAATGTCAGTGTCAGTGGAAAATATTCTTTATAGTGCTATGAAAAAAGGTGGATCGAGTTATGATAGAGGCAAATGTATTGTTGTCGGTTCACAGGGCGTGTAGGTGCAGCCAGTCGATTACTCAGCGAGTAGTCATGCAGGCTGCTCGCTCCCCGTCCCGCCATCTCTCGCTAATTTGCCTCGGTGCTTCACAACAGCTGAGTCGCTTGGCGACCGCTGACTCGTTTGATCGGTATTGCGATTAAATCATTCTAGTAAGTGAGAACGTGCCGAGAAATTAAAAAAAAGTCAAATCATTTATAAGCATTCCAATTTTAAATTGCGCGCGAAAGCTCAACGTTGACGGACAAAAATAATATTTTTGACATTTTTGTGTCAAATTTTGTGAATGGTGTTTGATAATGAACAATACAAAAATCGCGTGTAGTATTTTATAATTTTTTTACACGATTCAATAACTTGACACATCGAATTTTTAAAATTTTTGTTGTCTTCCAACTTACTTGGTATTTCTTATTTTTGTGCCACTGACATCCTAAAAATGGAGAAGAACGGTGGTTCCAGGCTCATGCAGATGCAAGTAAGTAACTTTATTTTCTATTTACGCGGAAATTGTAGGCTATAATGAAAGCAAAGCTATTTTCTTTTATAAATAATCCGATCAACGAGTGTTCATGAATTTTATTGCTTCTTTGATGCAATAATTTTGCCTGCTTCTGGTAACTGAATTTCAACAAAAAGTGCCACGCTTATTGACTTGTTATTATCGTTAGCTATGACTTATTTTATCCCTATTACGACAAATTATAATTAGTGATAATCCTGGATTTTATTAACAAGTGTTAGGCTTGTTACCATTTGAAAATGTAGATCCTTAAAAATATAAATAGGCATACAACAGGAAAAATACTACAGGAAAAGACAATAGGAACGAATGATCTAACAGATCATTCGTTCCTGTAATACCAATAACATTAGTAAACTTATAACATTATATGAGATATCCTTTAAACAATCGTTAACTTGGACGATCTCATAAATAAAACAAACAGACCAATAGCAGCCGGGCCACCATGAATCAACAACGAACTTTTAAGAATACAACCGGAACCACAGACTAAGATAATATCTGCAGTAGGTCAAAATATTTAAAGTAGCTTGAGACAAAAAGTAAGCCAATAAGTAAATAAGTCTGTCGTGAACTATTTGTTATTATAAATGGTGTTATGAATTGTAAATAATAAAATAGTAATAAAAAAGCCAATGAAGATACAAAAAATATGTATAAAGAGTTTAAGTTTTGTAAGTTTGGATGTAGGAGCTAATCTCTAGAAGTACTGATCCGATTTCGAAAATTCTTTCACTGGCAGAAAGCTAAGTATAGGTTTTAGGGTACAGTTGACTACAACGCTAAGTCGCGAAGTCTGGGGCAGAAGTTAGTTCGAAATACATGTGAGAACTAAAGACTGAGAAAGACTAAAGACGAGTAAAAGTTGAATAATCGTTGATGATTCTATATTTTCGTGTTTGAACAAGTCAGTGATGTGAATTATGTCCTTGACTAACAAGAGCCTCTTAACTTGGTGATGTCATAAAGTATCTACGTGCTTAGTTTCGTCGTGCTAAGTTCATAATATGTAAAATTTTGTCAAACAACTAAAAGCCGCCATTTAGGTACTCGTACCATACCACGCGTAAGTTAGAAACTAGGCTTAGTATGCTCATATAAACCTTCTACAGTCATGTAATGAGACAATTTTTCTATTGCTACCAACCTCTAAGAGGTCGATCGACAGTTGAGAGATGTTTTTAATTTATATCTACTGGCCCTTTTTTCTACTGTTATCATCTGTGGCACAGCTAAGAGTTCGGCGAACGCTAGCCGGGATGCGAACCTTGACCTCGACGGTGACGCTTATTATTACACTCAGCGACTGGAACCACAGAATACAAATGTTTGAGTTTATGCCGTACTCTATGTATTTGATCTTGATATACTTGATGACGTCAGTGGGGATAAAGTGTCTCTGTTTAACAGACAAATATTATTAGCTTGTATGGCTTCTGTCATACACTTAGAACCATCAGCATATCGGCCGGATAAAGCTTGCTACACATTTGTGCAACAGCCTACGTAACATGCAGACTCAGATGAATTTTTTTATTTATCTGAGCATGCAGAGCACCAATTTTATGAAATCTTAGTCAGTGCAGTTTCGTAACATGAACATTACGCCTGTATTCTTCGAAGAGTTAGGCAGATGTGTATCTATAGTACACCCACATTTTATCAGTTATGTTTAAGGCGAGAACCTATAGTCGTGAAATGGTCATTCTTGAGAGCCTAATGCTTCTAAGGGCCGGTTTTTTGATCCGTAGTTAACTCAACCAATGGTTAAACATAGTAACTAATGGTTGAACTCCGGCTAAATGTGAAAGGCATCAATGAGGTATGGAATTAGTTACTATTTTTTAATATGAATGAGCTAACATAAATACATTCATGTTTAGCCTTTCACATTTAGCCAAAATTCAACCATTAGTTACTATGTTTATCCATTGGTTGAGTTAACAACGGATCAAAAAACCGGCCCTAAATGAGCCTACAGAAAATTCCAGAAAAATATGTATGAAATTTTCATAATAACTTTTCGTATACTATCTACTATATACTATCGTATCTGAGCATTTGAAAATTTTAAGCAACATTAAATACCATGCAAAACAAAAATGAAATGATATGTTGTATTCAACTTTAAATTCGTTACTGCTTCTAAACTACAAGTGATATTTTCACGGCTTAGCGACGATAATATTGGTAAATCACTTGTCTTACAACTGTGCATTTTTTATTTTAAGATAATTATATATTTTTTACAAAACACAACTTTAACAGAGGAAATTTAGAATTATCAAGCCGACCGGATATAATTAGTCGGGAATCTCGAATTTCCAATTATGTTTGGTTTAAACTTGAAAAGTGCTTCGTACTTTACTAGATTACATATTATTATGTAAATGCAGCTTATGTTACTATGCAAGTAATACCTATGTATAATGTCTACATCTGATATAATTTGAATTGAATAGTCTGTTTTCACAGACGACGTCGCGATGGTTCAAAGGTTCATCGTTTACAGTCAGTGTTATCAAAAGGCCATAATTTAGAATCAACCT
Organism: Dicycla oo; assembly: GCA_948252095.1. NCBI lineage: Eukaryota > Metazoa > Arthropoda > Insecta > Lepidoptera > Noctuidae > Dicycla > Dicycla oo. Next base: position 6,518,048 of record OX411721.1, on the reverse strand, counting down.
GTGAGGTTAATTTGCTATTTATGCATCCTTGGGTCAAGAGGTGAATTCTGCGCAGACAATTTCAAATAGGGTCATAAAATGTGTGCATGTCCTGTTAGGAAACTGTAAGAGAGTCTGCCATGAATTTAGGGGTTTTACAACCACATCTATTTTACCCAGCGAAGTAAATTCATATTTAGGTACGTTTTTTCGCTGTCTATATTTTCTCATAAAATGAGGTGGACACTAAGAGAACTTGATGTGGTAACGGTGACAAGCTTGCATATTATAACTTCACTCGTTTATTTATACTTGTGCTTTTGATTTTTCTGTGGAACGTGTGCTAGATAACTTGTACCACATTCCCCAGATGTATTCTCACGTTAACATCATTGCTGGTGGTCTTATCTTAGATGTTATTACCAATATCGCGTCGATAACCACCAGATTGCTAGAAAATGATAGAAGCCTCCTAACCACATCCCAGCTATTAATACTTGCAATGTTTTGCGATAATATTATTATAGGAGTTGCTCCTGCATTTATTAGCCACCGTTTGCAATAATATGCAGGGCTCTTCAATTTCCTCTCGTTAAAATTAAAATTGTGGTTCTGCCTTTGGTATTACACACTAAAAAATCTTAAGCTTTAGCTCTATACTAGTCAATAAAGACAAAACCTTGTGAATTAATTGAGCTTTGTTAATTATTTTGAATAAAAATATGTGTACACCTTACTTTTCTTTTCACAATCTGTCTGCATCGGCGATATTTCCGAACCTTGAAACTTTGTCGATCGTTTTCTTCTAACTTTGTAGATCCGTTTTTGTTTTCACAATCTGTCTGCATCGGCGATATTTCTGAACCTTGATTTAATCCGCCGAAACTTAAAACTTTGTCGATCCTTTTCTTCTACATATTTTTTCACCTTACTATCTTTTATTACCCTCTATTACATAAATTGTTCCAGTTCACCGGTTCGATAGCCGACAGTGTCGAGACAATTAGGCATACACCATACAAACAAAGCTATGACCCGATGCCCTAGTTGTTATTATTGATAAATGTATCCACGGCCTAATGTATTGCTTCTTATGCATATTGCCGTAATGCGAATACATCAATGAATTGCTTATTGGTATTTACGACCTTTTTATTGTCTGCCTGCAATTGGCAATTGGTGATTCTGGAATATTCGATAGGTCGCTTAGTAATGATGAAAACGTAAGTGGTTAAATTATCTGATGGCTTGATGCTTTTTACTCAATCACTCTATAAACAGCAGATAGAAATTAGTACCTAATTTAGAATGAACGTAGAATGAGTCTTGAAAAATTTACCTTTTCATCCTAAAAAACTAAAGAATTAGTTACTAGTTAGTTAGTAGTTAGTTAGTTACTAGTTTTTTTTTTATTTACAAAAACGAAGAACTTTTTTCTTGGGTATAAGGGTCTTAGCACACCTCTGCCGCGAAAACCAAAGCACCGAAACCGTATCGCATGATTCGCGGAATATCATGTGGTTTGTCGGTTTTGCGGCGTAGGTGTGCTAAGGCCCTGAGTGCGAGCGTAGAATCTAACAGCGGGTGTATAAGGGTCTTAGCATACCTCCGCCGCGAAACCATAGCAGTAAAACTGTAGTAGTTCAATTCAACTGACTCGCATGTAGTTCCGCTAGGAATATCATGCGGTTTCGCGGTTTGGCGGCAGAGGTGTGCTACGGCTCTAAGTACCAGCATAGCATAACAGTAGGTGTAGTGTAGCGTTTACATAGGTACAGACATGTAGAACTGACAGTGTCATATTTTTTCAAGCGTGAATCGATAAATATTAAAACTATAACTATGGCGACTACCAGCACTGCCGTCCACTAACTAAAAGGCAGCTAAGTGCAAAAAGTAGTTTTCGAGAAAACGCAAAAATAAGTGGGAATTGATGTCTCTTGAAAAGTATGCTACCTAGGAACAAGGTTGCAAGTTATATACGTAGGCATAGTCTTTTTGCACAATATGTGGTATATTTCATTCATTTATATTAATCACATTTTATTTAAATTCATTTTCTAACTTTTAGCTAAGCAATTTTTTTCATTTTTACATAATATATTGCACTATAAGGCCGCTAACCATACCTTAACTGCTTTATAGTAAAGCAATTTCTTGTAGCCGCCACGTCTTGTACTTATAGTAAAAGTTATCAAAATATACTTAGTTATAAAGCAGTTGAAGGATTTTAACAGACTTATAGCCTAGTAACTAACACTTGGAAGACTAACTTTGCTTACTTAGAAAGCAGTTATGGGATTTTAAACGCTTTTAAGCTCGGTATTGTAAAACATATTTTTATACTGGTTCTCCTATTGCTTAACTAGAAGGCAGTTAAACACATCTCGCTCGCAATTAACTGCCTTTTAAATAAGCACTTGCGGCTAAAAAGTTGAGAAGTTAAAAACTATTTTATGAAAATCAGAACTTTATTTATTAATAAAAAAGAATAGACAATCAGTACGTCTAATTAAATTGTCTAGGAACTTAAGTTAACTTATTTAAACAAATAGCTTATTTAAACAATATAAAATAAAAAAAACCAAGTCTAATCAAACTTTTACAAATCTTATTCAGTAATGAGATCACAATTACATCTTTAATAATAATCAGTATTCGCGAAACCATAGGAAAAATTATATTATAATTATTTTATAAAAATACCCAAAACATGTAAGTATCGTTTTTGAAAGCTTTATGGCACATGACACACATTGGTTCCAAATTCTTATGCACATGAAATAAACATATCACAATCAATAATTGCAAAGTTGAAATAATATAATTGTGCGTAACACATAACGTCATAATCAATTAAATATTAGACTTTATATAAAAAAAATATAAATTCGGCCACTTTTTATGCTAAAATACTAATTAAAAACTTTAACAAAATGAGTAAATCAGATTAGGTAAATAAGCAATTATACCTAGTAACACTCGTGTAGTATTATCAAAATTAACAAATAGCTATTTATTACAATAAATGAAATAATAATGTCAGCTTACCTTTGCCTATTTTGTGCTATTCTCGTAATTGTGGTGCCAAAAATCAAGAGACGCGCCGCACGTCCGTCCGACTGCACCCGAAGTTAAAAGGAAGGAATTATAAGCCTGACAGACAGAGCTGGGGGCCGATTCTACTAATTTGCAACGTTACACGTTCAGTTGTGTTTCAACAACAGTTCAGTTTCGATTGCCGTTCGATAGTTACCAAAAAAGTCATTCTACTGTTCTATAAGCAAAATGGAAACTAAACTTAAACCGAATTGTAACGGGGACGTAACAGCGGGTAACCTGTGTGACCAACATTCCAAATAGTATGTTTTAATAATACCACAGAAAAAAAAAGTTGAATCTAATAATATTACTAAATACGAATAAGTGCTACTAATAGTATTTTTAATACAAAAACATATCTAGACCATACTTATACTTTTAGCCTGTATATTTTTTTGTAACATTTCAACTTTATAAATAATAAAAACTCAGAAGAACGTTTCGTTTTCGGCCCCAGCTTGCGAAATCTGTGAAACGAAACGTTTCAATTATGTCAAAAAGATAATGATGTGACTAAACGTCACGCTCGTGTTCGGTTTTGTTAGCAGAATAGCTTTTGAGATTGTTTCGATCGATCGGTGACTGAACTGAAACGTAACCGCAGTTGGATCGTTGTTACGTTAGTGGAATGCGAAAACGCTCAAAAGCCGTGGTTCAGCTGCGATTCAATTGCAATTTTTGAACAATGACAGGCCAGTTGGCGTGGTTGGTTAAGATACCACCTATCATGCCACAGGTCGTGGGTTCGATTCCCATCCAGGACAAACATTTGTGTGAATGAACATGCCTGTTTGTCCTGAGTCTGGGTGTAATTATCTATATAAGTATGTATTTACAAAAAAAAAAAAAGTGCTATATGTAGTATATCAGTTATCTGGTTTCCATAGTACAAGCTCTGCTTAGTTTGGGATCAGATGACCGTGTGTGAAAATGTCCCAGGATATTAATTTTGTAATTTTGTTAGTAGAATCGGCCCCCTGGTCAAACGCACACGCAAATCACGAGCGTTTAACTGCTTTTTAGTCTAGTATTGTCGTTTAGCTGCTCTCTAGCGATTGATATTTAGCTAATACTAATTTGAATACATAACTTAAAAGCCGCTATTGGCGTATAACTGCTTTCTAGTGTAGTTTTTCTTTATAACTGCTTTATAGTTAAGGCACGATGTTCAGATGGTTATTTGTATGACACAGTACATGAAGGTAGTTAAAGCCGCTTAGCTGCTTTTTAGTCAAGCATGACTAGATAACGTACTTTTAGTTAAGTAAATTTAAAAAAAAGTGATACATCAATTTGCCGTTAAAGTATGTTAACGTCTTTCTAGAGAAGTATTGTGGCTTAGCCGCTTTTTAATTAAGGGAGTAACGAAATTTATGTGGTTTAACTGCTCAGCAATGTTCTGTATCTCTAAAACTATAAATCATAGAAAAATGATTCTTACACCAAAAGATAGAGCATCGAAAGTTGTATAAGACTACATTACAAAGTGAAAAACGACCAACTGTGGCTTAACGGCCTTTTAGTTAGTGGACGGCAGAGCAGCTGACTGATTATTGGTCTAAGTACCTACAAAATACCATAGAGCAGTTTACATGTTTTACTCTAAAATGGTCTACAAAAAAAATTGTGAAAATGTGAAATTGCTAAGTTTATCCTTACAATATTTTCAGTAGGTACAGTTGTTTGTGTACGCTATATAAAATATAAGCTATTATAGGTAATGCAACCCAGCGTGCATACATTTCAAAACGTATGATTTATCAGGCATGTTATCAAACAAGCGTTCAGATAACGTTTATAGAACGGTGGGGCTTAAAATAAGTGCCCTACTTGTGGTGCATAATTTATTGTAGATATCATGTTAAATTAACCCTTGCTATTTACATTTATTTTTTTTGATGTGAAATATGAATGCGGCGCGGCGGTTCAGACTGGCTGTTAGTGTGGCGACACGTCGCCATTCCAACAGCGTCGCCTCTCAGACGAAGAACGCACGGAGCGATTTTCACCCGCGCCCGCTGCGGTTGCGGGCCCGCAGCTCCTGTAGAATGCAAATATATGTGTAAAAAATTAAAGCACATTTCTACACGCGTTTTACGCCCGCGGTGTGCGCGGTTGTATGCGGCTCCCGCTGTACCGACGGGCAACTAGTAGTATCGCGCGGGCCGCGGTCACCCGCAGCCACGGCGGATTGCGTCCGCGCGCTCTGCGATCGGTTGGCGGGCGACCGCAGTGGCTGGCGGGGTGGGTGTAACAAATAATCCATAACGATCTCTATCCTGAATCAGTGGATGCACCCAGAACCTTCTGGACCTTCTTTTTTTAATTCTTCTGTGAAGCAAGTATAACGCATCAGCTCGTTTCTGGTGTGTCCATGGCGGTCTGGACGTCAACTGATCGTTAACCGCCCGTCTTGCGATCATCGCATCACATCATTGCATCGCATCATTTTGATGATGATTTTTTTGCTAAGCCATATTTATTTCCTTTAATAAACCATCCTTTCACGCATATTTTCTATATAAAACATATTTTCTATATAAAATGGTTTCGATGTTTCACATCTGCCAGACGTCCCGCGACGGCTCATTTATTTTTTTTATTAAGTCATAGGATATGAATATACTTACGTTACCTTTAATTATCTTGCCTACTGTACATCACAACGAGCTAATTCCGTCTGATGTCAATTGTCCATCAAGTGTTTTCTTGCTCAACCTCAGTTTGCTGATAGCATACAAGCAGTCATCAACTTTTGGAGTTAGGCATTCCCATCGTGCTTTCCTTCTTGGTATCAGTTCAAAAGTTCTAGGGATACTTAAATTATTATTGGTGTATATCTGTAGCGAATATAAAGCTTTCACTTTATCGTTTCCGTTGCCTTCAAAAACCTTTTTTGATTATGCAGCATTTTGTTCTAAGTAACAGCTAAATACAGTTATAATACCAACTGATAAATGATATACCCTACCCGCTATCACACCCACGACCCATTTCGCATGTTTTATCGCACTTTCAATAGTAACCACGTTAACTGTTATCCACACCGTTAGCGTCATTTACTTGCAAATTCTCCGTGCAAGCGCATAAGGTTAGCTTCAATTTCTAACCCCCATTAGCTTTGGCTAGTCACCAGGAAGGCTTGGAATGTTGGGGTCTCACAGTAAATAGAAAAACCAAGACTTAGCGCTGTGAACAATACTACGCACACATATAACCAAACTATAACTAAACTACACCTCACTAAGTGCACACATGTTTACGAAACCGGCCTCATGTCAATGTTGACAGCGCTAGTCTTGGTTTTTTACTTGGTCTTAGGTTGGCGTTAGAATACTTGAACAACGGTGAAAAGCTTGCTTGCGGTTTTGGGTTGGTGAGTTTTGTTTTTATATTGGGTTTCGTTTGTCTACTATCTGACATAACGTCATTGATATCTAATCAACTATAGTGAATACTTCGACGATATGGTTTGATTTTTTACGCTCTTGTAATTTGTATTAGGTTCCAACAACTTTTTAGGGTTCCTTACTTCAAAAACGGCACCCTTATAGGATCACTCGTGTGTCTGTCTGTATGTCCGTCAGTCACAGCCAATTTGCTCCTAATTTAATGGACCGATCAAGTTGAAATTTGATACACGTATGAATTTCTGTGACCCAAACACGGACGTGAATTTTTAATATGGCGGTCTCTTTTGGGCCGGGGGCAAATAAGAAAATTAAAATAATAAGTTTTGCTAACTGTCCCGTGTGATTTATCAAATGAAAGGGCTTATTGTGAGGGTCTTAAATACATTTTTTTTTTAATAAATTGTTTTAAAGTTATTTAAGAAAATAGACTAAAATTGGCCATTCCCCCCTTATCTCCGAAACTACTGAGCCTGAAATTTTTAATAAAATACAGAAAATAGTTATATACCTATGAATTACCGGAAATCTTATAAGAAGTATATATATAGTCTTAAAATAACATTGTAAATCTCTCAATATTGTGTGTGTGAACTTACATTTGCAGTTGGAATGTATGGGAGAACATGTTTTTCAACTATAGTGTTAAGTTTGTTTCTTGGGATAAATTCATCGCAACTACGGAACCCTTCTCTGTGCGTGGTCCGACACGCACTTGGCCGGTTTTTCTGTTACCACCCACGGCTTAGTCTGCATACATTGGAATATAAATAAAGACATTAAAGGGATTGTCCAATCCAGTCTCTGTAGGTAAATTCCATTCAGCACAGAGAAGTTTATGAAGCCAAATAAAAACTAATGCTAGAACGTATCCAGAACAAATTTGTGAGATTTCTTTACTTAAAGCAGTATGGTGTGTATCCAGGGTATCCACTGATGTATCCTACCCTATTTGTGCTTGGCATGGTAGGCTATCATAAACTGGAAGTAAGAAGGGAAGTAGCTCTCGCCACTTATTTATTTAAGATTATGCGTGGTCAAATACACAACCCAGGCGTTCTACGCACAGTTGGCTTGTGTGTACCTGATGGGCACGTGGGGCGACGGAGGCGGCCACCGCTGCTGTGGGTGCCGCCCGCGGCCACCGCTGCTGTGGGTGCCGCCCGCTCGCACCAAATTGCTGCAGCACGCGCCGTTGACGCGCGCCTTGCGTTCGCTCAATATGTTGTCACAACAGATTGACTGCTTCAATAGGGATGATGACTAAAAAATGATTTTTTGTCCGTCATGTAGATTATTAAAATATATTGGACACGTATTTTTTCTTTTTCTACGTAATCAAAAGATTACGGCGATACATTGAGTTAAAATGTGGCATGACGTCACGTCTTCGTAGATTTTATACGTAGAAGTGACGTAGCAAGCCCCCAATCCCGAACTTTAATGAGAGTTATCTAAGTCATTTTTTATTAATATGCTAAAGCAAAAAATACGTATCTAATATTTTCTTATTATCTGACTGACGGACTAAATAGAATTTCTTTTTTTTTACCCAGGCATCATCCCTATTGTACTCTGAGTGAATATACACGGGCCGCATTTTGTAAAATCACTATTCTTTGTTCCTAATAGTATTGTAAATCTAGGCTTTATACGCTATTATAACTATAACTTTAACTACACTATTGCATTAGGTAAGCCTGTGATGATAGTTGTATGTATTTTTAAAAATAAATAAATAAATGAAAACGCTATTCTACACAGATCAAAGGCCTCTTCTCATACACACACATTACTCACTCCCTATTGTCTGTTACTGAAAACTCGAAAAATTATTAGAAAACCGAGACTTTTTTAAAGGGTCAAACAACTTCACAACGGAATTGGAAACGTGACATTCCGGGATGTCTCGAAAAATCGGGACATCTCTAACATTCCCTCGAAATTCATTCTTTTACGAGTCACTCTTTACACGCTATTATAATCCCTTACTAAGTAAGGTTTCAGGAATTATAAGGATACTGCTAAGTCACCTTATCTTGTAAAGAGAAAAGCGTTACTTTAAGACTATAATCTTGCCTGTTTTAAGCAAGAGATTAAGGGATAATCAAAACTAGGGTATGTCCACAATCATAGGTCTATCCGAGACAACATTGGACATAAGATTGTTTGTTAATGTTTTGTGAAATTTTAAACAGGAATACAAAATGGTTACTCGTGTTGAATTAAAAGAAAAGTGAGAAAGAATTAAATTGATGGTGACAGCTGATATTGATATTGTTTTTGGAAATTGGATGTGCAGAACAGGCAAATATCAACTTTTCTTTTTGCTATAAGCTACGGTTTTCTAGAAGAGTGGTTCCGTCATATTATAAGTATGTCATGAAAATCTGCCATTGTCACCAGTATTGACTTTAAGTTGTCAAAAAACGCGCTTTATTTAGGCAGACGTTGTGTGACCGTTCACCGCTTTTTTAGCGTCAGTTTCCACCAAACGGGAAAATTCTCGCGGATGCTCGAGCACTTATCTATATAAGTATGTATTTAAAATAAAAAAGTAGTGTATGTAGTATATCAGTTATCTGGTTTCCATAGTACAAGCTCTGCATAGTTTGGGACCAGATGACCGTGTGTGAAATGTCCCAGGTTATTATTATTATTATTACTTTTTAAAGGACTATGCCCATTTTAGTATGGAAGTTCTTTATATTTTTTCTCGCGGCCATCAACCAAACCTTGTTTTTCTAGTACAAAATAGTGTAACAAACGAAAGTTATTTCACATGAGATATAAGAGTTAGCAGTTTGTATGTATTTATCAGGTTTGTAGGCAATTTTCTACTTCTAGGTGCAATGTTAGTGTTAAGTTGCCACAAAATAGATAGCCGTTAAATGTTATTGGAGTCAAAAATTGCCTACAAACCAAATAAATATATACAAACTTCTAACTCTTATATTGACGGTTAAGAATCAATAGTGTTTAAAAACTGAGATAGAGTTTTTTACGTTTATCACTTTTTAATGCAGTTTAATGCAGGTAAATATAAAGTTTATTTTGGACTGGCTTAGTTAGGCACTACTTATGTCAAAATTCACAAAATATTTTTTCTTTTTTAAAGATATAAACATGTCAAGTATCTTTCTATTCATAGCAGAGAAATTTATTTTTTATCTTAACTTTATTGAGATAAACACTCTTAACCGTCATTCAGACATGACATTCTTAACCGTCGATATCTCATTTCGGACTGAGTTTAGTGATATGCATGTCAAATAAGTTTCGTTTGTTACACTATTCTGTAGAAAAACAAGATTTAGTTGACGGCCGTCAGAAAAAATAACAAGACGCCAATTTCGGGCATTGGATTTTCACTGAACGACGCAGACATCACGCCTAATGAACGGTGTATGTGCCAAGTATGCAATATGCGCAAAAAAGTGCGAAGTAAGTAATTATTATTCATATTGACATAAAACAAGCCCAGTTTTTTTTTACACTTTTAAAGCTTTGGTCAGTCTCCACCAAACGAAAAGATCCTCGCAGATGCTCGTGCACTTTTTAAATTTCACTAAACGACGCAGACATCACGCGTGATAAACGCTTGAGACTGACCCATATGAAACCAAAGCTTTACTGTCAGCAAGTGTAAAAAAAAACTAGGCTGGGTTATTTCAATATGAATAATAATATTGACTTACTTCGCTCTTTTTTGTCCATATTCCATACTTGACACAAATCCAAAGTTTTTAGCTCCTCCCATCCGTCTATGCGTCCTACTATGGAGGTCTACGTGCAGCAGTGGACGTCTTCCAGTTGAAATGATCAACCTATGTAGAGACTACTTTCTGATAAAACTGCATGAAAACCGCTGGACACATTGGTATTATTTTATAAGTAACATTAAATGGTGGTTGTAAATCAGAAGCAAGTCTTGATTGTGGCTATGACCACATTTTATCTTATTAACTTACTTGTCGCTGGTAAGACCACCCGGAGGGCTGTAGTTAAAAGTCCTAGATAGAAAGTTGAACCATTATGGCTCAACTTTCTATCTAGGACTTGTTCTGTAACTATTTTTAATTAAATTGTGTGAAAAAGTGAAAAGTTATAAATGACTACCGTAATTTGGTCCTACTTTGCTCCAATATTTCCTCCAAATGTTGAAAATTATGATTATTTTTAGAAAATCAACTATACAATTTACTTAATGTATTATTTTATGGATATATAGCTTATTTGACAAGTATTTATATAGGGAAATAGATATTATGAAGTATATTATGAATTTATTTTTGACAAATAATACTGAGCAAAATTACCCATGGTGTTGGGTATGGTATTAGATATAGTTTCTATGTAATCTCCATTGTTAAAGCTGTTGGAGCAAATTAATGCTTTCCTAATTCAAACTCTGCTCCAGTTATAATATGTTTTGCTATTTTGGATGATATAAATTGGTGAGATATGGGTAAAAACGAAAAAATGGATAAAAACGGATGCGTTCATAATTTAATTAATTGTTGCAAAATTTTTGACGTAGAATAGGCGAAAACATTTTACAGAACAGGAGCATAATTACACGTAGAGGAGCAAAGTAGGACCAAATTACCAGTATCTTTTGTTGCTATAGAATTTTGTATACTCACGAATCCTTGTACTACGTCATAAACCTGAATAAAGGCTAATTTCCCTACTAAATTGTAAGCACAAAATGAAATTATCCCTTTGATGAAAATTCCAAATTGTAGATCTATACAGGGTTATTTGTAAAACACCAACAACCTCTTAAGGGGTCATTGTATTCATCATTATGAACAACTTTTACTATGGGACCAAAACTGAAATCGCGAAAAGAAATCAGCTGTTCAGTACATTTATGTTCGCATAATTCGTCAAAATGTACCTACTGAACAGTTGACTTTTTTTCGCGATTTCAGGTTTCAATTTAGTCATTAGCAATGGACGTAATTCAATGCGGTTAGCTCGGTAATGTGTATGTATAAAGGGTCGAAAGCTTTCACACGCTAAATGGAATGCAATGCAAGTGTTCAGGGAATGTGCGTGTACAAAATGTGTTATTGTTTTTGTATTACAGTAAAAAGCAACGCTATCGAGATCAAGTTTAATTAAACACATGTACGACAACGAAGGATGCCATAATGGCAAATTTTGATAAATTAATACTTAAATTAATGTGCAGCGGCTTGTCTAAAATAAAGTGACACTATTAATTTTTTGATATTTTATTTTATTAAAACTTCATAATTAATTAATTTATTTTATTTATTAGGAACAAAAAACAGTTACATGCTGCAGATTACAGAGAAATACCTACTTAAACTAAGATTTAACAAACATGTAACCCATGGCCATACCCAATTTCCTCATTTTGTAAAATGGCTTCCTGCACACACTATCAATCCTAATTTGAATGATTTTGAAGCATATTGCAAATCCATTGCTTCCTATGTTCGAAAAATGTGTCATAAAAACCACGTAAATAACGCAATGAATGTTGTTGAACTGCCAAAATGAAACAGATTCCTAATGTAAGTGTGTTTAAGCAATTACCCCGCAGATCGGAACGGCGCGGCGTATTCTAACTGGGATAATAATAATAATAATCGTTTATTTCTCACCACAAACCAAGTATAAAAACAATAAATTATGCTTATGGTAGGTTACAACCTAGGTTGTGGATCGCTGGTGCCTATGGTAGGTAAAAAATCTGTATTACAGGTTGATCGTTGATCGCACCAAAGTCTAAAAACTTAAAACTTTATTAAAAAATAAATTATTTTCAAGGTTTTCTTTTTATTCCTGTTGTACTGCAAAGGTAATTTGTAGTAGGTACTTAATAGAATGTTTACAACATTATAGCCTCTTTTATCGATTCCGTGTTTGTAGCAACTTGGAAGAGACCCATGTCCAGCGGTGAACAGCTAAGTAATCAGCTAAGGCTTTATAATTAGATGATGTTGAGAAGGCAGGAACAGACTATGAAAAGCTGTCCTACTTAATATCACGACAAAAAGCATAAGTAGCTAGAGAGCAGACTTCAATGCTTGCTTTTAATGTATTTATGATCGATTGGCATATTACTTATTTATGTAACAAACGCCCTTTATCTTTCCTGATCTATAAACTAATCCTATTTTCATATATCACTGTCATATTAAAAATAAACGGACGTTTACGACGGTAATTCAAATTGGCGATACCAAAACCGTAGTCCCACATCCAAAAATGTTCACGGCCGTTTAAAAGCACCGCAGTGGGTGTAATGTAATAATGCTGAGATCGGATACCGATACCTGATACCAGATTTGTGAACGTCCTACACTGGTTTTGGTCTTGACTGTCAGTTTTGGGCTAATGTATGCATGTCATTGTCTTTAAACTGTTTTGGGGTTTTGAGTTTTCAAAATTGTTATTATGTAATGATGCTATAAAGTCGAAATGGTGTGGAAGTTGTGGAACGTTACGTTCCACAACTACGTTCGTTACGGTCATTTTGGTACGGTACCCTAAAATAGTATCTAATGGCATAACTCATTCATATTTAGCCTTTCACATTTAGCCATTTGTTGAGATAACTACGGATCAAAAAACCGGCCCTTAATAACTACCATATTAGTTACTAGCTCATCCACGCGGCTTGGCTTCCGTTCAGCCGTTTTTCGCGTGTTTGAGTAACAAACGTCCAAACATACAATCTTTTACTTGATTGTTTAATTTAAAATTTAAAACATACATTTTTTTTCAATTCATATAAAAATAAAAGATTCTTTGGAACAAATTAGGTTAAGTGGTCGCTTCTGTATTCCTTAATTACTCTGTAATGACTTTAAATAAATTGTCTGCCCCATGGTTCAGCATGCATTTGACTTGCATAATATTGCGCTCTGATGCATTCTTAGATCCATACATAGAGACAATTTCCTTAATTTAAATGTGGACCTAAATTATTCCATTAATTAATCCACGGGCTTTTCTCCGAAGCATTTAACAGCAATGTGTTCTTAGAACTTTTTAACGGAATCTTTGTACGTGATTTTCACCCACTTCAAAACGTCGGATTAAATTGAAACTTCGCACACTTATCAAGGACCGATGACAATAATTTAATAAAAAGTGTGGGGTGCTTTTTTAAGATATTTTATGATGACTTTACTTTTACCCATATCTGTCAATAAAATATTTACAACAATTTTATTGACATCTAGCACCCCACGCTTTTTCAAGATAAAATGTTTTTTTTTTCTTAATCACTCTTATTCTTTTTTTGAACTTATAGAAAATTGTTTTCTTTTTTTTTTGTTTGGTTAATTACAAAAGCGTATTTTTTAGTTTTTTAAACTTCTATTTTTTAGGCAGAATTAAAGTAATAATATAACTTTATAGAGAATCTATTGGAATATCTTTATGATGCATTATAATAATTATGATATAATTATTATATCCCTACTAGCTATTGCCTGGGACTTCATTCCTCTGGCCTATTCAAGAGAGGCGGTCTCCTCTATGTAAAATACCGCCCAAATAGGGATGATGCCTGGGTAAAAAAAAAGAAATTCTATTTAGTCCGTCAGTCAGATAATAAAAAAATATTAGACACGTATTTTTTGCTTTATCATATTAATAAAAAATGACTTAGATAACTCGCATTAAAGTTCGGGAGTGGGGGCTTGCTACGTCACTTCTACGTATAAAATCTACGAAGACGTGACGTCATGCCACATTTTAACTCAATGTATCGCCGTAATCTTTTGATTACGTAGACAAAGAAAAAATACGTGTCCAATATATTTTAATAATCTACATGACGGACAAAAAAACATTTTTTAGTCATCATCCCTATTGTATGGTTCTACCTACCTCCATTAATTTGGGCAGTGTTTTGTCAGTCAGTCAGTACGGCGAATTTCACCATTGAAACTGAACAAACAAATGACAATTCAAAATTAAACAGACAATTTGTTTCTGAAACAATGGATATGCTTCAAAATAATTCAGATTGTGATTGTTAGTGTGTTATGCAATTAGGGTGCAGCACATCTAAACCGCGTCCAAGACCTGTCAGTGTCAATATTCCGCAACAATGATGACACTGACGGCTCTTCTTGAACGTGGTTAACATGCGCTGAACACGTTCAGTTTCATGGTAAAGTTCGCCCTGAGTTGGTGCATTTTTTTTTTATCTGGAAGTATAAATAGACAAGTGCACATGTCAACCTGACTTACATTACATTCATTTTCACTTGGCAATTTAGACTCCGAGATTAAAAAACAGACCATAACTGCTTTTAGGATTCTGTGTGTACGAATGAAAAAACGGAACCTTAAGATCACTCGTGTGTCTGTCTGTCCGTCTGTTACAGCCAATTTGCTCCGAATCCAATGGACCGATTTTGTAGTCATTTGTACGTACTGCCATGTACCTTCAATTTAATTAACTAACCTTTGTGAGTGAAACTTCACTATAATTACTTACATCTAGTAAGTAATTCCATACAATTAATACCCCAGTCGCGTACTCTGCCGCTGTAATGAAAAACGACGCATCTACAGAAATATTGAAATGGAAGAAAAAATATTTTGTCCTGTTTAAACTATAAGATACAAAGGCAGATAGAATTAAGTCTTCGTTAAGTTTACGCCAATTTAAAAATGCTGGGAGATGCGTCTTTTTTTTTTTGCTAATTCCTAATATGTAAATAAAGCTATTTCTAAAAAAAAGTCAGATGCGTCTTTTTTCCTTATGACAGCAGTACTATTCGCCGAAGCATTATAACAGATATGCGTTCCTGGTACTTTTGTTGGTTGTTAGTCGGTCGGTGGGCAATATGCTGCCCTGACTAATTGAAGGAATGTACGAGTATCGTAATGGGCACTTGACTCAATAGAACAGGGAATCTATGGCGCCACTTTCAGTAAATATATCAATGATGAAAGTGGCGTATAATGTACATACACAGTCGCAGTCGGTCTTTATGTATTGTCACTGGCACATAATTTTGATTTTAGAACTCAAAGGAAAAATGAAACAATAGCATCCGGTTTTCAATTGTTTTACGATCAATAAAACGTAAAAACATTTTATCTCTAAATGAAAATCAATGGGGAGGAAAACTAACTTTTTATCACGATAGATGGCGCACAATCGACTGTACCTTGTTTTGATATATTAGCTGTCAAATCGTATGGATTTTTGCAATCTACTAAGTTTAGCTTTCCTATTTTCCGTAATTTTGTCCAAAATGCCTCAATGTAGTGAGTTGACTTGTAAAAACTGAGGAGTATATTTATTTCTTAAAGAAAGTAAGGGCAGACAACAATGGGAATAGGGATGATGACTAAAAAATGCTTTTTTGTCCGTCATGTAGATTATTAAAATATATTGGACACGTATTTTTTCTTTTGCTACGTAATCAAAAGATTACGGCGATACATTGAGTTAAAATGTGGCATGACGTCACGTCTTTGTAGATTTTATACGTAGAAGTGACGTAGCAAGCCCCCACTCCCGAACTTTAATGCGAGTTATCTAAGTCATTTTTTATTAATATGATAAAGCAAAAAATACGTGTCTAATATTTTTTTATTATCTGACTGACGGACTAAATAGAATTTCTTTTTTTTTACCCAGGCATCATCCCTATTGGCGTTACGTATTAAAAACTTTAAGGCAAGTAGTACCGCAAGATTATCTGCTGTGCATTTCACAGAAGAGGATTAGATTAGTAAAGAAGCTGTCCATTAGGCTGGGTACTATATCTATAAAATAAAAGAATCAAGATTACTATCTAATAAAATAAAATTATTGTCATAAAAATAAAGGCGTCGTAAAATAAACTACATATATTAAATAATAAACTAAATTAAAAGTTTTCAAGATATTCCTGTATTGCCTGTCTTTTAATCATTGCTAAAGGAGTATCGGCATTTATGTCTCTGAATGTATCAGAAGGAGGTCATAGGTACGCGGTGTCGTCTTAGATGTCGCAGTCAGCACCAAAGTTTTGGATTCGATCCTACGAATGTAATCTATAAAAAAAAAATAGGAATGTTAGTCCGTGGCTTATAGAAGGCTCACAAACAATCATAACCTTAAATATTTTAAGTGTTTTTCTTTCAATCAAATCGGCCTTTTTGTCGGCAGTTGCAGCGATCCTTTTACGGAGCTCAACTTTTACTTGAGGCACAGTCATAAACGCGTACATATTATAGTCGAATTACACTTTAAAATCTCATAAATAGCAGTCACACTACTGTCAAGAAAGGTAAACAAGGTACAGTCGACTACAGCGACATCTACACACAGCTTTGAGTGTGGCTCCTCATTGTCGAATGTATATGTAGTACGCGCATCACTTCAGAACGGTTGCATCTATTTGACTAATTCTTTTTTGTTGTGTCAGGACAAGGTTTGTATGAAAGAAAATGTTTGAAAAGTGGCCGGGAAAATTGGAAAATTTGGGAAAACTGAAAGTGCATTTTCTATGGGAATTTTGTATGAATTATTGAAATTTTGACAGGACAACGTTTGTTGGGTCAGCTAGTTAATATTAATATTTTACGATGCATAGAGGGTGGCTTAATCAGAGCAGCAAACATTTTAATTAGGAATTCACAATTTAAAGTTTTTAGTTATTCCATAAGCGTATCCTTATTAAGCTCAGCGGGTTAGAAGGGCTGATCCAAAAGTAATGATATTTTTTTATTATTTTTTTTATTTGTTAGGGACAAAAAACAGTTACATGCTAGCTTAACTAATCGGTTAATTTATTATATGTGTTAATTATTTATTTTTTGCTTGCTTATTTACAAATAAGTCAGCATAAAAAAAATCATATAAATAGACCACAATTCCCGGGAGATAAATTCCTTTGAATAGTTTTATTTTTTTTATCATTACTTTTGGATCAGCCTAATATTTCTATTCGAACCATATTTGAAAGTAGATCTTAAACTTTACTTTAACGACATTTATGTTCAGTTTCTTCCTAAAAAGATTTCCGTTTATTATTCCATACGGTTCTGTTCAGTACGTCGCCATTATTCTGCGAAGCACAGTTAGTACACTTGAATTAATTCTTAGTGCTGTCTAGGTACCAACAAGCCCTTCTGACTAATCAGTAAGCAGATATGTAGGCAGTATGAATATGTAACAATGTACAGAGCTTGGGAAACTGTGGCTCTATGTAAAATCCGATGGGTATAGGTTACGTGTGACGTTTTTGTGAAACGGGTAAAAAAGCAACATGATAATAGGGATGATGACTAAAAAAGTTTTTTTGTCCGTCATGTAGATTATTAAAATATATTGGACACGTATTTTTTCTTTTTCTACGTAATCAAAAGATTACGGCGATATATTGAGTTAAAATGTAGCATGACGTCACGTCTTCGTAGATTTTATACGTAGAAGTGACGTAGCAACTAGTAGCAAGCCCCCACTCCCGAACTTTAAAGCGAGTTATCTAAGTCATTTTTTATTAATATGATAAAGCAAAAAATACGTATCTAATATTTTTTTATTATCTGACTGACGGACTAAATAGAATTTCTTTTTTTTTTACTCAGGCATCATCCCTATTATGTGTTAGTTTACGCCAAGAACTGTAATTAATAACACTATATGATTCATGGGAATTGTTTAATTAATGTCTACTTTGCGGACAATTGAATTATTTTACTTAAGGCGAAAGCGCCAAGGTAGGCCACGAAATTCAAATTTTGTTACGTTTTTTGTTATTTGCGAGTCGGTATTCGCGACGGTAACAGATATGTATTTACATAATTATAATCATTAAAGTCATCAGTACAGACGCCAGCAGGTCAAGCTACCCGAATCTGTCGAATTTTTCCAATCAACCTTGAACCTAATGGTTTAGCGATAAAGTTGAAAGTCTATTAAAGAAATTTGACAGATTGTAGTAGCTTGATGTGCTGGCGTATGTACAACACATATTTTTGTTAACATAATTTGTTACGGTCGCGAATCATACTTTAATCAACATATAACCTCTAATACTGACTTGCAAATTGCGAAAAAGTAAGAAAATTTGAATTTCGCAGGCTAGCCTGGCGCTTCCCTCAGGGGCAAATCCAAACCAGAATCAGTCGTATAACTCCTTAAGTTAGTATAATCCTAAATATCAAGATTTCATGAAATAATCATTCATTAGGATTATATGAACTTAGAGACTTGTGTTGATGATTTTAATGATTATAATTCTATAAATACAGTTTTGTTACGGTCTCGAATCATATTCAGATCAACATACAACCTGATACTGACCTGCAAATTGAAAAAGAACGTAAGAAAATTTGAATTTCGCGGGCTACCTGGAGCTTTCGCCTTAACGATACTCATAACTAATTGGTACCTACGATAAGTAATCAAAACACACTCTTTAGACATCCAAAACTGACGCCATATTATTAAACACCGGACGTGTCTTCAATTCAACAACCTTTGTACGTTTATCATTCCATAAAAGTCTACACAATGACTTTTCCATAGCTGCGTTGTTCTACTTGAGAACGTTGCACTGATACTGCGTTCGTGATTTAGATTCCAAAGTTATAAACAAATGTGTTTCTGAAAAAAAAAAAGTGTGTATCAGCTCCGACGCACGACTGGAGTTGACTCCATGTACGATTATCTTCTATATGAATAAAAATCAATTGTCGAATGTATGTAAGCGCATCACCACAGAACGGTTGCACCTATTTGGATAAATCTTATTTTGCTGTTTGTAATTGTCAGGACAAGGTTTGTACGACAGATTTTTTTTTTTTGAAAATTCACTGGCATAGTCGGAAATTTGGATGGTATTTTTGTATGAAATTCACCCAGGCGACGCCGCCCGGACTCGGACAGCTAGTCCTTGAATGTAATGGATAGATTGACCGCTACAATGAAGACTGGACAAAACACAAAAACGTGATAATGCTTCGCTTGTTTTTCACTCCTAATATTTTTTCCATACCGGGGGCCTTATATGAAAATCTATTCTTAAGGAGTAAACTACCAAAAAAATACTTTAAAACCCTCATGTAACGTTCAGTTTACGGTACAACTTCAAACATTTTGTATGACTTTAATATTATTAGGCATTCTGAAATCAACTTACCTCGCACATGCATAAAGTTGATTTTCGTTTAAATGGAAAGAATATTAATTGGAAGCAAGGATTTGATTAGACTTCATGCGCGTACGCGCACTGTGTATAATCATACGAGATGGAGTGGCGCACAACATGATTAGTGACGCTATTAATAGGAGTACTTGCTCTTTGTTATGCTATTAAATCGTCTGGGTACTGCGTGTGGTATGTACTGAGAGATGGCTGTTGGGTTATTACTTGCAGGAGTTTGCGGCGGTGCTGGTGTAGATTTTAGGCGTTATATTTGTCTTTCCCGGCGTTATGTCGACCAAAATAGTTGATTAGGTTCCAGTAATAATTATAACAAACTGCTACCATCAGCTTAAACAGGTAGTTTGGTGAAAAAGTTATAATGTAGCAAATATTTTTTATCTCGTGGCTAAGTAATAACAGCCGCACGGGTCGATCCACCAGGTTAAGCTACTCTTGCCGGGGTTGGTCTGTGGATGGGTGACCATCTTTTCATACCGAGACTCCTCCGTGCCTCGGAAAGCACGTTAAGCCGTAAGTCCCGGCTGTCATTCGAGGACCTTTGACAGTCGTTACGGGTCGTCAGAAGCCCGAAAGTCTGACAACCAGTCTTACCAAGGGGTATCGTATTACCCAGTTACTGGGTTGTGGTGGTCAGATAGGCAGTCGCTCCATGTAAAATACTGGTATTCAGCTGCATCCGGTTAGACTGGAAGCCGACCCCAACATAGTTGGGAAAAGGCTAGGCAGATTGATTGTTAGCCTACACCGTCCCGCTACTAAGCAAATGCCTCCTGCAAACCCATCCTGGGGCGGCAGTCTCGACATTCGTAACGATAGCTTTACGAATGAAATCGCTCGCTAAGTCTGTAGTACTAAGACGGTCAAAATTGCTTGACAAGCACGAAAAAGCCATTTACAGTTTCAAACCAGTTGCGGCGAAAACCGTTTTTTTATTTATCATGTTCTCCAATTTTCCTCGTTATTCAAGGTTAATTTGAAGTGGCCAATAATTGTCTTTGAAAAAACCTAACTATTACCATTTTGCCCGTCTAGGTACCCCATTAGGACTTAGCGAGCGATTTCAGTCGTAAAGCTATCGTTACGAGTGTCGAGACTGCCGCCCCAGGCATCCTTTTCCAGGGCCACCTCGATTCAACCCTTGCGGTACGCGTCTAGGTTGTCTCGCCATCTCTTCCAGCACCCGTAGAATTACCACCATAGAAAGGGGTTTTGTCGTCGGAAGAATAGACAAAAATGACGTTTCCGTGTAGACAGTAAGACGGACAAATTAGAAAGAGTTAACTGCACTTTTTACGAAATTTTATTTTTTACATAGGATTCTGTTTTTTCATAGGATTTTTTTTTCTGTTTAATCCTCAATGTTTACTAATTTTAATTATACACGTACAAAAAGTAAAGGCGAAAGACATTTACCGTATTTTGGAAAAAATATGTAACACAGTAATTGACTTTAATAATGTTTAGGGTTCCGTACCTCAAAAGGAAAAACGGTACCCTTATAGGACTCGTGTGTCTGTCGTCCGTCTGTCACGGCCAATTTGCTCCGAATCTAATGGACCGATTAAGTTGATGTTTTTCTGTGACCCAAACACGAACGTGTAACGTAAATAAATGAATTTTGAATATGGGGGTCAATTTTGGGGGGCAAATAAGAAAATTAAAAAAGAAAAGTTTTACAAACTGTACTGTGTGACATATCAAATGAAAGGGTCTCAAATACTTTTTTTATAATTTTACAATATTTTTTTTTAATTTATTTAAGAAAATAGATGAAAATTGACCATTCCCCCCTTATCTCCGAAAGTATTGAGCCTAAAATTTAAATTTAATTTAAAAAATATAGAAAATTGTTCAATACCAGATTTATAGATTACAGGAAAACTTATAAGAAGTCTATGATCTTAAAACAACATAGTAAATCTGTCAATATTGTGCGTACAAACTTATATTTGCAGTTGGAATGTATGGGAGATCATGTTTTTCATATTAAGTTTGCTCTTGGGATTCATCCCAACTACGGAACCCTTCATTGTGCGTAGTCCGACACGCACTTGGCCGGTTTTCTTGATAATGCCCTAATACCAAATGATGTAAAATAGAATAAGATAGCTTTGTTCTTCTAATTGTCACAGCTTTGCGTTCAAAACGCTGTCCTGTAAAATCATTATTTTGTAGATAATAACCGTATTTACTTTGCAACATTAAAACCATTAAGTACCGTATATTTACAATAACTAAGTATTCAGTGTATACCTAAATTATTATTTTGCTTGGCCGATAATTTCGCATTGTCCGTCCGGTTATCAAGTGTGCCGTAATAACGAGTGTGCCGTAATAATACATGACTCGCTGTGTATTGTAGACTATTTTTCAGGTCGTGTACCGTGACTATTCGGCAATAATGACCTGTTGGAGCATTTTGTGCTGGGCAAATTAATTTGATTGTTGTTTGACGATTTTTTTTATTTATTTTTTTTATTTAGTAGGTACATCTGTGTGTAGATACAGGTATACCTTTGCAGTTCCTTGCATCAGCAAATTATCATAAAAGGAGTGAACCTTTTTAGTACTATGTTTGTTAGCAGAGAGGTAGAGACTGTAAGTACTATTCAGGTTTACATTTTTTTTTTTTTTACTTTGCCTATATTGTGCCTCTGCTGAGCAAAGGCTTCCCCCAAGTCCTTCCATGTTTTTTATAATAAATTTAAATTAAAAACTTTAGTAAGAAAATTCGTTGGTCAGACGTAATTTGTACCAATATCGTTCTCTGATTGATACACACTGTGCGATTATGTACCTACTCAAACGTGAATATACTTATTTCTAGATTCGAATACCGTTGACCAGAAAACTCCCTAGTTAGTTGAGCTGTATACAGGGTGTAAGTTGAAACACCGTCATCCTTTTTAAGGGGTCATTGTACTCATCATTATGAACAACTTTTACTATGGGACCAAACCTGAAATCGCGAAGAAAAAATCAGCCTTTATCTACCGTTCGCATAACTCGTCAAAATGTACGGAACAGCTAATTTTTTTCGCGATTGCAGGTTTGGTCCCATTGTAAAAGTTGTTTATAATGATGAGTGCAATGACTCCTTAAAAGGATGACGGTATTTACACTTAATCTCCCGATGAATTGCAAGCATTCCCAGTCTTGACACATCCTGTCAATAACCCATTTTACTCAATTCCTTACCATTCGTTTTGTGACGCATACGAGCTACATAATTTAATAATTAAGAAAACACTTATAAGGCAGTTGTCCCACCGCCGGCGATGAAAGAGTAGCGAATAGAACTAGCAGCTGAAAACGAGTTGGCGAGTAGCGAGTGTGTAGTTCCGATGGTTTTGTCGCTGGGATGTTAGCGAGTGTCTGACGACAACCCAGTGAAGCGAATTTTCGCGCGCGATACGTACAGTCAGCGATCAACTATTAATATATGCATCTCTTTTGTTTACACGGAAATGAATATCTATTGTATGTTTCTTGCGCAAGAAAATAGCCGATTCGCTTCCTCGGCGGTGGGACAACTGCGTAAAGATTCTTGTAATTCTTTTCATGTAGGTATTTAGATACTATGAGTCATGGGATGGCTTTTTGTATGTCGCAGTGGTACGCTGAAATAGCAGTACTTAAGGAGGAAGCGTCAGGGTAGCCCGCGAAATTCAAATTTTCTTACGTTTTTTGCAATTTGCAAGTCAGTATTAAGTTGTATGTTAAATAAAGTATGATTTGCGGCCGTAACAAATATGTTTTTACAAAATTATATACAACAGAATCAGTAATACAACTCCTTAAGTTAGTATAATCCCAAAAGGTCAAGATTTCATGAAATACTCATTTTTTGGGATTACCTTGTCTTAAAGAGTTGTATTGATCACTTTAATGATTCTAATTACGTAAATAGATACTTGTTACGACCGCAAATTATAATTTGATCAACGTACAATATAATACCGACTTGTAAATTGCAAAAAAACGTAAGAAAATTTGAATTTCACGGGCTACTCTGACGCAACAATTTGTTTATACCAAATTAAACAATTTGTTTATACCAAATTATAGATAAACAAATGCGGTCATAGAAAATCGTGAAACGTAAAAGTATTACTATTTGATTATTCACTTTTTAGTAGACAAAGCGTATTATAGTGTGACGTAATTTTTAATGGAGAACATAATATCTTGATTAGGTACTTTAAATAATGGTTACAAATTAGAAAAAATGACATTTATTTTTTTTAGTTTATTTAATTTTAATTTAATTACACTACGAAATAAGTTGACTGCAGAATAAATGACTATAATATGAATACCTAATGATGTACTTCATAATTCAATTGCAAATATAGTTAATCAATCATTATTTCAACTGGCCAGCTGGCGTGGTTGGTTAAGATACCGCCTATCATGCCGCAGGTCGTGGGTTCGATTCCCATCCAGGACAAACATTTGTGTGCATGAACATGTCTCTTTGTCCTGAGTCTGGGTGTAATTATCTATATAAGTATGTATCTACAAAAAAAAAAAAAAAAGTACCTAGTGTATGTAGTATATCAGTTATTCCCAGAATATTATATTATTATTATTATTGTATATTTATACTTTTGTGTGCCTTCTGGTTAAATATGGCTGTTCTAATATATCTTCACATCCATGTTTTTGTACCCATATTAGCAAAATACCTTCAATCTTACCTTATTGAATATTCATCTTATTTCGACGTCGTAGCCACGACCATTACTTATGAACTTTGTCAAATGAGAATTTACCAAAGAAAATTCTTGAATCAACTCAATATATCTGACTGTCAAACATAGCTGCGTTTTGTAAATGGTTTACGTTCGCAGTGAATTAGAACTAAACAATATTAGTCCACGCCTTCTCAGGTAAAAGCCCAACCCTGCGATTATCATTGCTAACCTAATTACTACGACACAACGCCCCGTTTGTTTTCCTGTTTCGCACGCCATATTGTATTTGAAGTATATATGTTGAAGAATATATGTTGTGTGTACTGTGGAGGTTCGAACTCCTCAGGGAGAAAACTGAATTAATAAATCGTCGGCACAAAGGTAACATGACTAAGCTAATATTTATCGTCTGTCCTTTTCTTAATGAAATAAAAAGAAAAAGATGCACAAGGGAATCGGTGCCAATACCTAACACAACATAAGATCACGCCTATACGTATATTTGTCGAAAGGTAAGGCAGAGGTACACCTCTGCCTAAAACGTCATATAATATATAATATTATATGACGTTTTTTTTTTAAAAAAATACGAGTAATTTACATATTCGGAACCAGCAAAACAAGACGCATCTACCAGTGTTTTATATTGCCGTAAACTTAACGAAGACCTAATAATTCTTACTATTAAAAGAAACTGGCCAAGAGCGAGTCCGACTCGTGCACCGATGGTTCCGTACCATCAAAAAATAAAACCGGTCAAGAGCGAGTCGGACACGCACACCGAGGGTTCCGTACCATCATATGTATAAAAAAACTGTGCTATTTAGAGACATCGTTTTATTTTGCCTGTAATCTTTACATAGACTTCTATCATACAGAATAATTTCAGATGTTTCTCTTTTTCTCTATGCAAACTTCGGAGATAATTGAGGAACGGTATTTTTTTTACATTTTTCATCTCAAGTCTAAAACTAAGAGGCCTAAAAAAAATTTTGAGAATGTGCAAACAGCGCTCTTTCATATGATACTCCACATGCCCTAGTAGCCCCACTTCGAATTTTTAAGACTCCCTTTCAGTCCCTGTTGCAAATATATATATATATATATATATATATATATTTCTTTCTTATTTGCAATATAGTTGGGCAAACGTCACCTAAACTATTCCAAAAATCAAGTTGATAGCATTAGTAGTTCTTGAGATATCCACCTGTGACAGACGGACAGACAGACGGACTGAGTCGCAGGGTTCCTTTTTACCACTTTGGTACGGAACCCTAAAAAACGCATCTGCTTTTGTATTTTACAAAGGACTAAATATTTTTTTTCTCCATTTCAATATTTCTCGTCCTTTTTTCTTATCACGGCAGTATAGTAGGGACATCCACATTTCGCCAGTTATCTTTAGGTCCCAACTTCAACCCTAAATACCTGCATAAAACCAAAATATTCTTCTAAATTATCAAACGAAGGGAAGGGACCTCGACCTTGACAGGTCAAGGTCGCCCTCGATATTTTAAGCCCCAGCAAAAAATAATTAATGAACACGTGAAGCTTTTTTTAATCGCGTGCGCCAAGTCAGTATATTACTTGTGCTTTCATTTACATTTAATTAGCTCACAGAAGCGTGCGAAGTACATTACAGGGTCAAATTAAATTAGCTAGCAAAACACCACAGACGTAACGAGTATCGATAGCTAGATGAAACAAAAACAATTTTAAAAATTAAATCGACTTCAATAAGAAATTAACTCAAAATTATGAAATAACTATAATTTCGGAAGTCTGTGTCTTGGGATCTGTATTTTAGTTTGCCACCGACTTCCGAAATTAAAGTTATTTCATAATTTTGAGATAATTTCTTTATGAATTTGATTTAATTTTTTAAAATTATGTTTTTATTTCATAATTTTTAGTTTTTAGTAAAAACTGGGATATTTGTTTGAAATAAGTAGTTAATAGTTTTGTTATAAATATTGCACTAGAATTTGACCTAGGTTTTGAGATGTTTTCCCTTTGACACCACACCCGTAGCTCGTATCAATAAGGCAGGCCGTCACATTTACACCATTATCTTGAAAACTGCGGAAAGGATTTTGATGAAACTTGCACTGTTCCCTAAGTTGAAGTAAATGTAAGCTAATATAAATAAAATGGTCGCAATCCGGTTAATAGTTTCGGAGAAATGCGTGCCCAAACATATAAACATACAACATAAATACATCTATAAAATTTTGTATGTTTGTTTGGAAGCCCTAATAGATTATCATATGTGAACATATTGCAGTTCCAATAATATTACATACATACGTGTCGAATTGATAACCTCCTTTTTTTGAAGTTGATTAAAAAATAAATTACTTTGATTAGATTTTTTTGTGGGGTCTATCGACCGCAGTTGGTTGTAGGTAGTCACTTGAAATATCAGTTTTTTTTTTTTTTTTGTAAAATTCACAGACTGATGTGATGGGTATCGATATCTGAACACGATAAAAGAAAAGAAAAGGATTTATCAACTCACACTTCAATATCAAATCTTTATGCCTATGAGCTAGCATACCTAGTTTTTTTTTTTGTTTTTTCAATAGCTTTGACAGAAATTGCTCTATCAATAAACACTACACATTTGAAGTAAACTAGAACAATAAAAACATAAATATTGAAAAAACTTTATAGATCGTTAAAAAATATCGAAATTCAAATCATACGCACTACGCACCCTGCGTAGTGCGATTGATTTCAATTTCGATAAAAAAAAAAATAAAAAAAAAACTGGGTATTCCATAGGCTTCTACTCCATTCACCTATTGTACCCTATTTTTTTCAAGACGGTACACGGTACGTACAGTAAAAATGGGACATGTTGCGCTGACCCCAAATATATTGGTTTAAGGGCAGGAGAATGATGAGTCAGTCGTAATAGAAGCTTTTAGGCTTGGTTTGCTCTAATTTGGCAAGTTTCCCATAACCCAGCACTAATTATTTTTCCCCTGTGTCGTGTAGCGGGTTGCCACCCATTAGAGCCGCGGGCCACAGGTTCCATACCCAATTCGCACGCCACCAACATCCGCTGGCCCACTAACATATAAGGCTACAGCTATTCTTAACTAAACCGCCCATAAAAAGCTAATTTCGGACCACATTCACAGCTAAATGAGCTCGTGGCTAAGTAATAACAGCCGCACGGGTCGATCCATCTGGTTAAGCTACGCTTGCCGCGGTTGGTCTGTGGATGGGTGACCATCTTTTCATACCGAGACTCCTCCGTGCCTCGGAAAGCACGTTAAGCCGTTGGTCCCGGCTGTTATTCGTGGATCTTTGACAGTTGTTACGGGTCGTCAGAAGCCCGACAACCACTGATAACCAGTCTTACCAAGGGGTATCGTATTACCCAGTAACTGGATTGTGGAGGTCAGATAGGCAGTCGCTCCATGTAAAATACTGGTATTCAGCTGCATCCGGTTAGACTGAAAGCCGACCCCAACAAAGTTGAGTAAAAGCTAGGCAGATTGATTGATTCAGAGCTAAATGAATATTAAAATAATAGCGCCATTGATTTAGATTAGCTGTTAATGTTTTAGTAATTTTATTAATTCACGCCAAATTGAACGTTAGTTTAAAATGAAGAATCTAGATTAGAAATAATTACAAAGTTGTGTAAGAATCAAACGACGGATTGAAAAGGAAAGCTATGTAGGTAAAAGCGGTAGAGTCCGAGCATAATTTGGATATTCAAAAACCATTTGATTGAGAGCAATTTGAAACTCAGGGGCAGTCAAGACCCAAAATAAGGGCTAGATGATACCGAAAGGATATTGACTAGCTCAGGAAGTCAGGACCTGAAAAGGGTACGATGAATAACTATCGAAAGATACATATTATAGATAAGCAATTTTACGGTAAAGAAGCCAAGTAAAGCACAGTGAAAGTTGAGTTAACCCGCAATGAAAATCAGATGTCAAAAAGATCACGATAAGATTGATTAATCCAAAACATGAAGCGGTGTATGAAAAAGATCGGCGAAACAGATTTAGATAGGTGTTGAACAAACATGAAAGACAATAAAAAAATATTTAAAAAACAGAACACAAATGAAAAGAGAAAAACAAGCATTACCTATAATATATTGAATTTTGGTTTCGCAGGCGGGGGGACAAACAAAAGTTAAGTACACCATATTTCAGGTTATTGGTTTGTCCCCGCCTGCGAAACCAAAATTCAATATTATATATATAGGTAATGCTTGTTTTTCTCTTTATCAGGTTTTTTGTTTTATAATATTTCTTTTTATTTCAATCTTTTTAGTTTTATTAATATATTATATATACCATATTATGTATTAAAAATGATTGGGCTACGGACATTTATCAATTATTGAATTAGCCTATTTATTATTCTTTCGCGCCAAAAATCCACCATTGTGTTTTTTTTTTTTTATCAAACACCTATTCTGCCGTCGTAAGAAAAAAGGGCACAACTAACATTTAAAAAAAAAATCTACAAAAAATTGAGCAGATTAGCCTTTTTTTTCTGATTCTAAATATGTATGTAACTCAATTTTTTTTTTAATGTTAGTTGTGCCCTTTTTTCTTACGACGGCAGTATTTAAGGACACTTGGATTTTAAGACGAATATAACGATACCCTTAACTGTCGAAATCCATCCAGCCGTTTGGAAGATACGAGGTAATAAAGAAATTTACAAATATACAAGATACGCGCGAAAAACATAACCCTACCTAGGCAGTCGGGTAAAAACAACGCATAAACCTGACATTCTATTCAGACAGGCTCCTCAAGATAGTGGCGCTAAAACAGAAATTGCTCCACGTCTTTCTTCATCTTCAAAGGACTACATCTTGTTATTTAACTCTATAATTGCTATGAAACAAGATAAATGTATCGATTTATCAACAATATCGTTAATCAATTGAGATCGAGTATCGCGTGCTACACCCACGCGCAAGAAATTGGGTAAAAGGGTTATAAACAATGCAGTTTTAGCTGGTTAAACCATTATTTATTTAAGTTATTTGATTGTAACGAAGTTCTGATGTTATCAAAGAAAACCTACCTATAAAACTACAACGTGGACGGGAAAATAAAGCTACGCAAAAACGCAAAATGCATAACTCATGTCTTTATTGCATATCTCATGCGTGTACAAGATCTTAATAATATTTATAAAGAATCACATGGACCCTATCGGGTACAACTATTTATTAAAAATGACAAGTAGCATTCTTTTAAATCATCAATAAAATATAAATTAATTATAAGTGCGTCATAATTTAAAAAGGGTACAAATCAATTCTTGTTTTTTCTACTTCATATCTTCGGTGGTAAACAAAGGTAACCTATGTGGTCACATCAAGCGAAGGTGCCCTTTTCCGGGTAGTTCCACCACTTGCTCAAGTAATCTCATCAAGTTACAATTTTAGATGAATAGGTCCAAAAGAGTGTTCTTGTTTAATAGGTACTACTCCCTGTAAAATGCTAATGGTCTCCAAAGTTAGGGTAGTGACACAGTACACACATACCACACGTACCTGCAACCACACCGCATCGCAGCGACAAAATGTGGACAAGCTGTGGTTATGTGTGTACTGTGTCACTGCAGCTTCTTGCAGTTGCGTTGTGGTAATACAACATTTCTATGTGGTTGCGTTGTCGCTAGTAGTCGTGATGTAACCACATCACGACCTTGTGGCTACCACAACACAGAATTAATGAGGAATGAGGGGGAGGGTGCAGGCGAGACTCGTGCGCAGTGTCGTCGCTTCAACGCAACGTTGTGGTGGTGCGTTGTGGCTGCGACGTGGCCTTGATATGGTCGTTGACACGGCTGATTTTGACGGCCAAATGTGGTCCACGAATAAACTATTCATTTTCTTACCAATTGGCGCCCGTCCACGTGTGGACATTGTGGTGTGGTGTGTAACACCTGTTAAATGGCGTACTTGGTTAAAATTTTCAAAATACAACAATATAATCTGAGACCAAGCTTTAGCTTCAACCACAGGCATCTGAATAACCAACAATTACTTAACCACACGTCTATAATTAAAACCAGTAATAATCTAGATACGTTATTATCAGTTCTGTAGGCAGATAATATCACTTGTTTGTAAACCAGCGCAAGCGCAGCGCACGGCCTTATGCAGCTAAACGTGGGAGGAAGCAAGGGTGGACTGAGACAAATCACTAGGAAACCGGTTTTGAACCGGCTTCTTTATTGTTTGAATCAGGTGTTCCTGATACTGGTAATAAACAGCCTTACAGGATTCTTTAGTAGAAAAGTTGGTTTGGGTTCCTGCGAAGAATTTCCAAACTTAAGTAGTAAGGCAGGGTACATTCCTCGCAGAACAGATGGTCGATGGGGCTGAAAAGTTCTGGAGTAGCGACCTAGTTCCGGAAGACGTAGCCTTGGAAAGCGTGGTTGGTAGCGGTCGGTGGACCGATGACATTGTGAAAGCCGCAGGAATCCGCTGCGATGCTTAGGGGAGGCCTATGTCTGACAACGTCTTTCGGTTGAAATGATGATGGTGATGGGTTCCTATCGTATATATTCTATTGAAAGGGTACCTAAAATACTCAAAAGAAAAAAAATATGAATTCACAGTATGGTCGCATTTGACTCTTTATCGCACCTACCTGTACATATTAGGATAATGGCAGGAGAAATGGAAACCTACCTGACTCGTATTTTTTTTTTTTTTGACATCTCGGGATCCTGGGGTCTCGGATCGTTGGAAGGCGTACCAGGGGCCGAAGCCAACTCGCAGAGGCCCCTTAGACAATTATAAATGATGAGGAGGCACCAACCGACGATTATCCCTATATGCAATTACACCCAAGGACAACCCCGGGTTGGTGCAGGGCTTTTGCAGAATGTGGAGTATTATTATAATTCATTTTTTTTACGTAAGTATATAAATTATATTTTTAAGTATTAGAATAAAAAATTAAAACATTTAAAAATATAAAAAATAGAAATCCACCGGCATGGGGTCCAAGCTACCGGTGGTTAGGGCCCCAGAGACAGGAACCTCCTCACAATACGCGCCGAATCAAGGAGGGGACTGCCTTCTGAATCAGGCCACCCAGCGAGTGAGTATGCGTTTCAATGGCGCGGCCATAGCGTTATTTAAAAAAAAACTATGCCAAGATTTTGTAAAAATTTGTAAAAGTTGATTTCCAAAACCATAAATTTGTCAAAGCTATGGTTAAAAAGTTATTAAGGTTTTAACGTGGCCGCGCCATCGAAACGCGGAGAACCGCGCGGCCGCGGGGATCTTTAAAACTAAGCGTTGCAGTGACTTGAATTTTAGGTAAATAACAGATTACAGTTAGTGATTTGTGGTAAGTACTGGTATGGTACACTACGGCCGAAATATCTTGGCATGTCTGAACTTCGCGCGGAAGGCTCCGTAGTTTTTTTTAGGAACCAAATGGTGATATGAAGCGAGTGTGAGTGAGAGAACATGCGCGAAAGTTCGTAGTGCCTATGTCCAGACTCGCCAAAATATTTCGACTCTCGTGTAACTACATAATATATATGTAGGTAGGTACCACTTAACACTTAATAAAGGATAATTATTTTCCAAGCGACTAACAACTTAAAGGGCGACTAACTATTTGCTACTAAAAAAAATAACTTGGCTGCGAAAATAATGACTTGGCAGCGAAAATATTTCCGTCGACATAGGATGCAAGAGCGAGCGTAGGGCACCCCGAGGTTAGGTTTGGTTAGGTTACTTTAAACCCTTTACACAGAAACAGGAGCCCCGTGAAGCGGGGCTCCGTCGACATAGGGTGCTAGAGCGAGCGAAGGACACCCCGAGGTTAGGTTTGGTGACCTTGTTCATATTTACTTCTCATCTCAGTTAACTTTATTTACAACCTCATTGTATAATTTAATAATGCCCATTTTCTACTTTTTATCCGCCGGTTGTAGCTGCCAACCTATTATTTTTGCTACCCACTTTAATTATTTTTTAATCCCAAATTCAGATTAATTTGTCGCCGCGTTAAATACATGCCCTTAATAAATTCATGAACTAATAACTACATACAACTAAATAGGACTTCAGATTTATGTACAGACGGCCAGCACATCAAGTTACTACAATCTGTCAAATTTCTTTAATAGATTTTCAACTTTATCGCTAAAGCATTAGGTTCAAGGTTGATTGAGAAAATTTGACAGTTTCTGGTATCTTGAGCTGCTGGCGTCTGTACTTTTTTATGGTTTTTGTTATTTTATTGTAATAGCTGTAATGAAATGTCTTAGTCTGAAATCTGTCACTGTACTTATTAAAATAAAATAAAATAATGATTTTATGTGAAGTCCCGCAAATCCCGCGGATCCACGTTATTGATGACCTCGAACCCGCAGGCTGTCGGGATTTAGATTTTAATGCGGGATTGGATTCCCTAGATTTAATTAGGTTGAATTACAGGCATTTTTCTTGCGGCTTCAACGTTCTATTGATCGATTTGTATGCTAAAAAAAGTGACTATAGTGCCAATGTTTTGGTCGTGACTGTAACTGGGGTTTTATATCAATCAGTAGCTTCAGCAATGCGGCAATATAATGCTTTGTAACAGTTTCCTTTTCGAGTCAATAAAAGCTACCGTAGAGATCTGCAAACCAGAGTAAATTATGAGTTTAGCTGCAAATAAAATTGCATCGCTGCGAATAAATTAGGTACCTACATGTCTTCAAATGGAGAATATCTACGGTGATTATGAAACAAACTAAATATTTTATAGTCAACTTAAATTCTTTACAAATAAACTACAATTTGGAACAACATCATGCAAAATTATGGCAATGACCATAAACAACATTACCATATAAAAATCGCAAGCGAGGTTAAATAATTAATTCACAGACATCAATGCACACTATTATAACATTTAAACTATTCACATAAGAGCTAAATTAGCAAGTAAGTACCATTTTTGGTATTAGTTTCCCAACGTAGTTGACCTTAGTAAATACGAAAATCTGGAGCCTTCAGACGACCTTTGGGTATGTCAAAACAGTGAGAAGGAAAGTACTGACTTGTGACGTCATCTCGTTATGTCCGTCTAACCACGGCGATATGGCGCCGTACAAGGACCTATGAGTCAGTCTCCTTCAATAAATCTTCGGCACATACATGGCCAGATTGCTTAACGTGGGCGGTACATCACAATATGATGCATAAAACCTACGTGATAAGACTTAAATTGTCATAACAGTGTAAGAGATAAAGGCAGTACATGATCTTTAAAATTGCAATATATGTACAGGGTTTTTGAAAGTTAGAAAGTGGTGATAACAAACGATGTATTTGCAAAACTTTCCATAGTTCACGAAGACATAGCTGTCTGTTATTTTTAGCAGTGCTTATTTTGAAATGGCTGTCGCTAAGTTTACAAATTCCTAAGACTTCTGACTCTTCACAGTAAGTTAAAATACTTCTTCATATTTTTGCTAATTTTGAAGCGACGCCTACATTGCTTGGCCCTTTGAAAAGATTTTAAAATATCCTCCGTTCGTTTCAAAATGATAAACAATGATACAATTTATATTTTTGTTAATGGGCATAACTACAGGGCGGCTTTATTTAAACAAAGTGCTAAGACGAAGCAATAAATCAAAGATCAAACTTGAAGATACGACAGCTAATTAATTAAGTTTATGATTAAAATCACCCAATCAAGAGTTATGTATCTATTGTAACCTTCATTGTAACCGTGACAATGAACCAGGTAATCCGATTTCATTGTAAGACCGCTGGAAACTTGAGAATCTCCCAGTATTGTTTACTCGATCAACGAACACGTTAAGTCAGGAAAAATACTGTTGTAATAATTCAAAACTCATGCCAAAGCTTCTACTTTAAGAAAAATTTTCAACAAGACCCTCTCCACTCGTTCAAAAATCAACCTTGACTCCGAGATATAGGACGTCATTCGCTAAAACCAGATGTAGTAATAAGTTTGCCTGACTGGGTCAAGTTAACAGTACTCTCGCAAAGGTCATGATTTATTCATAATGCCGTGACATTGAATTTCCACGTGCTCCGTTGCTAAGCAACCGGGATGACAAACAACCCTCCGTTTCATTCAGCTTTTGAATGCGGGGTGAAATAGACGTGGTTTCTGAACCAGTTATAATTGAAGATAGTTGAATCAAAACTTATCATAATATTAAAAGAAAACTTTGATACTATTATATAACATCTTCTCTATCAGTGAAATCATGATATGAAACCAGCATTTTAAAAAGAAAGAAAGTATTGCAAAAGTCCAAGAACATTTTGGAGAAAAAGCTGTACGTATCTCATGGACGCTCGAGGCATCTCCCGTTCCTTGGATCACGTCAACTGGTGGGACCCTGAACATTGGAAGGCTCGAGGACCGAGGACCATATCCTCGATATCTTTGGAAGACGCTGATCCTGCTGAGATCAGGAACGGCTGGCTGACTATTCAACGTCCTAAGGTATTGATATATGGAAATTAGTAACATGCACGGCTTTGAAATTTATTTTAAACTAGCAGTGCCCCGCGGTTTCTCCCGCGTTAGTCTCGAACCCGTAGAAATATGGGGACAAAAGTATTCTATATGTTAATTCAGGTTATAAAGTATCTGTGTTCCAAATTTTATCAAAATCCGTTTAGAAGTTTTTGCGTGAAAGAGTAACAAACATCCATCCGTCTTCACAAACTTTCACGTTTATAATATTAGTGGGATTTAAGCAGAGATTTTGTCAGACCTAAGGTAGCTTCATAAAAATTTCCTAAAAAAGACTCTAGACTTCTCAAAACGATGTCTGATAAGATAATTCAAATAAACTAAGAAATGAATGGCATTGCCATTGTGTGTTACGCAATTACCTAGCGTCTATAATCTTTTTTCCTTAATAAAGGTATACCTACTATTTTAAAACTTTATCCCCTACTTATTATTAATTTCATTTATTTAGTTATTAAGACAAAAAGTTTTGACTCTTGTTTAAAATTTTGAAAGTCCATTCTTCACCCCTCAATTTCGTGCATTACACGTGAAATTAAGATTTACCAAAAAAAAAAAATACCTGTTTATACAGTAACTTGGAAGTCGTTGAACTTATGTTTTCTTTTTCTTTTGAGTACAAACGACGTGGTTTCCTGTCGCCCCCTTACGGTTGAAACAGGATACTTGAACAGAAACATCGTTCTATGTTTAAACGTGTCATGGAATTTGCCTGCATTGTGTAACAGGGAATATGTCAATAATGTTGGTGTTGTGTTTTGTGTGAAAGTTTACAAACATGGAATCTGCATTGCTGTCAAAATTGATTGTGGATTGTAGGTATAAATTATATGTGTAAGAATTTCAGCCAATTATATTTTTCATTATAGATATTTGCCCTGCTGTGAGATATAATAGGCTTTATTATTATCTTTTAAAACATTTTTATGGACGATGCGAAAGCGCCAATCAATATAAACCACCTCTATTAAAATAACTTATTCGTGGAATTAACATGTTATCAATTGGAAAAAACAAATGATCCATAGAAAAGCTACCTTAAGAGCGGCCAACCCGTCATACTTTTCATACAAACGCTTGTACGTGATTATAGAGTTTTAACATATATTTCTAAGAAATTTTTGAACTAATAGGTATTTAGTGCACTATATCTAGGTGTCTATCAAAGCGAAAAATACAAATTTGGAGAAACAAATTCAGTATAAGCCTCCAAAGATCTGCTTTTTTGCACAATTTTTACCTGAATTTTGGCCGTTCATAATTTACTCATAAATTGTAAAAGTAAAGAAAACATATTGATAGAAACCTCGCACATGTAATGGAGATTCTAAATGTCAAGCATTTATGTCACTCATTCTCAACTTGTAAGGCTTGCTAAAAAACACGTATTTCCTGGAACAAGTTTAATAAAATCTCCGCACACATATTTTTCGTTCAATGTTATCGCGTTTTCACTTGTTTATTAGTCAAGGAGCGTTGCGCTGGATGAAACAACAAGCTTTTCGACCGAGCTCCCGTTGACGGGCCGGGAAGGGCCCTCTTTCCACCTTCTTAAAAATAGAAGGTAGCATTCTCTAGTTTCTGTCCATACCCCACGGGAAAAAAGCCGTGAGTTTATTTATGTCAAGTAAATTAGTTTACTTTGACTACAGCTGTAACCAAATTATAGGTTCTCTTACTTATGATCTAAAAATACTGTAACTTAAACGTTTACTATTTATTTCTAAACTTTCTTACATATTCTGAAGGTTTTATTTTATTAGCTTTCACACCACCTGTATCGATTCCCAGTTTAAATAAATTAAAAGGTGGCCTATTTAAAACGGAAGTAATCGATATAACCTTCAAGCATTTTCAGTGTAGGGGTACGCCCTTAAAAACTTTAACACGAAACTTTTTTTTTTTTATTATAGTTTCTCTGAAATGTCGATATAAGCAAGGTTTCAATTAATTATTTAAGACATAATAGGTTGGGGAAAAAGTTTCTTCGCATTTTTTAAGAAAATTCAAAACATTTTTTAATATAGTTTGTTTACATTTAACTAAAGTATGTAGGTACCATTTTGTTCGATAACTTTTTGCCATCTTGTAGGTAGGGACATGATCCCATTGCTATAGAAATTTTGGGACTTCTGGTCAAAATACCGCGACAAGTGGTTTTGGCAGTCCTCTCGTGATGTTAACCTGACACTGACTAAAGAATTCTGAAGAGACCGAAACAGGTGCAAATCTGAAGGTGCAAGGTCAGGACTATACGGCGGATGCATTAACACCTCCCAGCCAAACTCTCTTAATTTTTGCTGAGTGGCTAAAGATGTGTGAGGTCTAGCGTTATCATGATGAAAAACCACACCCCTTCTGTTGATTAATTCCGGCCGCTTTTCTCAACTTCTTGCTTTAATCTCATCAGTTGTTCGCAGTAGAGTTCAGAATCGATGGTCCTGCCTGGTGGTAACAGAGAATAATGAATAATGCCCTTCCAATCCCACCACACACACAGCATCACCTTGTTGCGAGTTAACCCGGGTTTCGCCACAGTCTGTGAAGCCTGACCGGCCTTTGACCACGACCTTTTTCGCACGTTCTTGTCATACGTGATCCACTTTTCATCACCAGTTATCAGCTTCTTCAAAAATGGTTCGGTTTCATTACGTCGTAATCGGGTGAATATTCGAGCTTTTAACCGCCGTCATTACCTTCCGCCAAATGTTGATGAAAGAGAATATAGTTAATGAAATATTTCATCAATTCCCAGAATCTGCTTAAGGACCAGAATCAGGAATTGCTGAAATATTTCATTAAATATATTCTCTTTCATCAACATTTGGCGGAAGGTAATGACGGCGGTTAAAACGCTCGAATATTCACCCAATCACAAATGAGTACAAGGTTCATTAGGTTTCTTTCAGTGAGCTCGTGAGGTACCCAAATGTCGAGCTTTTTTGTGTACCCAGTTTTTTTCAAATGCGCCAAAACTGTTTTGTAGTCAATATCCAGTTCTTCAGCTACGTCGTAACTACTGATATGCTGATCTTGCTCCACTTTTTCAAAAATGGCATCCATTTTATCCGTAATAGGGCGACCAGAGCGACGTGCACCTTTGACATCAAAATTTCCAGATTGAGAACGCTTAAACCAAATTTGTGCTACTCTCACAGACACTACACTAGGTCCATAAACATCGCAAATTTTTTTCGCGGCTTGCGTTGCATTTTTACTTTTTTTGTAGTAAAATTTTAAAATGTATCGAAATTCTTCATTAGATTCACTCATCTTGACGGTACGAAAAACAAATGAAAATCACACATTTTCCTAATTTGAATTTGGAATTATGTTCTTTAAAATTTAAACTTTCAATGATACCAAAACCAGTCAGATACAAATAGTATAGCCAAAGAGATTTTATTACAAGTTCATACATACTATAATGCGAAAAGACTTTTTCCCCAACCTAATATTAATAGTTGATCGCTGACTGTTCACACTGCCGGCAAGGACTCGCTCCACTGGTTTGTCGCTGGGCGACAAGAGCTATCAAAGATAATACTCGCTCATCGATACTCGCTCAGCGATGCTCGCTTGGCGGTCAGAACTCACCACCCAGCGGTCATTTCTACCTAGAGTGCGGATCTGAGTGCACATATTATGAATTCAGAACAATTACTAGAACTATCATTGTTGTCTAGTTCTGATGACGACGATGATGTATTTTATAATAGAATTTGTGTAGTGGCAGCGCCAGTTCTGAAAGAACGGAAGAAAAAAAGGGATATTTTGAAAAGAAAACAAAGAAGATTTTGGATGCAAAATATTAATTATTTGAGAGGAGAATACAGTACAGTATTTAAGAATGACAAGAGATGAGTTCGAATATTTACAAGCTTTAGTCGACTGAAACCCCTGTGGGACTTGGGACTAACCGCCCCGAGCGAGTGGTGCGAGTAATCACCCGTCGCACTCGGACACTCGCTGATAACCCAGCCACAAAACTATCGCAACTACACAACGCTGCTCGCTGCTCGCCAACTCGTTTTCAGTTGCTAGTTCTACTCGCTACTCGTTCATCGCCGGCGGTGAGACAACTGCCTTATGGATAATAAGAAAATATTGACATGGTCAATAAAAGCGAGCGATGGGGGGTGGTAATGTGGTATCTAATTGCAATGACCACCACATTTGGTAATGGTTAAAAGGTTAATGAACTGTTATCAAGGATGATCAATAACTATCGAACTGGACAGGACAATGAACTCGTAATGATGATAAATGTCTCCTAATACTATTTAGACAGTGCCATTGAAGATTTTATGGCTATACAATTTCTTCATATTATAAAATTCAAAAATATTTGTTTAATCGATTTCTTATTTTCAAATCAAAAATCAATCTGCCTAGCCATTTCCCAACTATGTTGGGGTCGGCTTCCAGTCTAACCGGATGCAGCTGAATACCAGTATTTTACTTGGAGCGACGACTGCCTATCTGACCCCCACAACCCAGTTACTGGGTACGATACCCTTTGGTAAGACTGGTTGTCAGGCTTTCGGGCTTTTGACAACCCGTGACGACTGCCAAAGATCCACGAATGACAGCCGGGACTAACGGCTTAACGTGCTTTCCGAGGCACGGAGGAGTCTCGGTATGAAAAGATGGTCACTCATCCACAGACCAATCCCGGCAAGAGTAGCTTAACCTGATCGACCCGTGCGGCTGTTATTACTTAGCCACGAGCTCCTCATTTCTTATTTTTTCAAATGAAAATTTCTTCTTTTCAAATGAAAATTCGATTTATCCTACTAATATTATAAACTATCTGACCCGACAGACTTTGTCCTGTCCCAAATTTGATGTATGAGAAAATTAGTTTTCTTCATAATTTTATTTTGTGTATTTTTCCGACGTTTTAATAGTTATTCTGCTATTCGGGACGGCGAGAAATACAAAAAATCAAAAACCATGAAAATCGGTCCGGCCGTTCTCAGGTTATAAGTGTTCGAACAAACCCGAGTTTATTTTATATATATAGATGAGAAAGTTTGGATGTTTGTTACTCAATCACGCAAAAACGGCTGAACGGATCTGGATGAAATTTGGCACATAAATAGTTTATAACCTAGATAGACATAGGATACTTTTTATCCCGGTAGTACGTTCCCGTGGGATAATTACCGACCTCCATGCTGACGAAGCCGCGGGCGAAAGCTAGTTTTCAAATAAAATAAGAAATCGATTAAACAAATATCTTTGTAATTTTTTTTTTTAATTTCGTGGATAAATAACATAAAACACACCTATAGGATAGGTATCTCCCGAAGGGTTAGGCAGAGGCGGGTTTATGAAAAATAGTTTTATTATAATTTAGAGTCAGACTAAGTTAAGCTCATGTCATAAAAGTCATTATCCAAAATTATTATGACGCAAGTATGCTGACTATATTTGAAAATTACACGACCTTCATATTCATAATTTGCAATTTTTATAAAAGCCAAAAGTTTTATTAGCTCAACATAGAATGACTCATTGATATACGACCCTGAATTTGTTTATCTTCGATCAAAATTCATTCTACGATATCAATTCATAACGTACGTCCTCAACAATACTATAACTGATTAGCAAACAGTGTGAAACTATAGTTCGTATACAACGGTAGATGACTTCATACAATATCTTAATTGAAATCTTTTGGGTGATATTCTTCTACTTAGTATATTAATAAGATTGACTCGCGCCAAATATTTGACGAAAAGTGACGACCTAGCTAGAGTCGCAGAATACATAAAAGTGAACCGTGAAAGGTTAGTTCTGTTTATCGACATTGAACTTACTATATATGTACATACGACTGAAGAAATTCATATACCCACCTAAGTAACTTGTTATAAAGTGACGTAAGGGACTGCTTACTTGTCTAATAGGTATTAGGCTTCTTGTCAAGTTAACTAATCCACTTTGAAGTCGTCCAAGTATATACAGGGTTCTTTGTAAAACACCAGCAACCTCTTAAGGGGTCATTGTACGCATCATTATGAACAACTTTTACTATGGGACCGAACCTGAAATCGCGAAAAAAAAATCAGCTGTTCAGTACATTTTGACGAATTACTCGTATGCG
Organism: Dicycla oo; assembly: GCA_948252095.1. Taxonomy (NCBI): domain Eukaryota; kingdom Metazoa; phylum Arthropoda; class Insecta; order Lepidoptera; family Noctuidae; genus Dicycla; species Dicycla oo. Next base: position 6,477,047 of record OX411721.1, on the reverse strand, counting down.
ACATAAATGTAATGAACAGCTGATTTTTTTTTGCAATTTCCTTGGTTCTTGGTCCTTCCAACAACACTCGGCGCCGGGTCATAAAGCTCGGTCCACGCAGTCTTGGTTGGAAGTGAACCTTTCGGACTTCATCAGAGCTGAAGACTGGCCGTCGTCTAGTCCTGATCTTAATCCGCTGGATTATGATTTATGGTCAGTTTTAGAGAGTACGGCTTGCTCTAAACGCCATGATAATTTGGAGTCCCTAAAACAATCCATACGATTGGCAGTGAAGAATTTTCCCATGGAAAGAGTGCGTGCTTCTATTGATAACTGGCCTCAACGTTTAAAAGACTGTATTGCAGTCAATGGAGACCACTTCGAATAAGCTTTTTATGTTTTAAATTGTTTTATATTTATGTATTAAACTAACACACTGTAAAAGTAATAAATATTATTTGCAATAAAAAAAATATATTTTTCTTCGTGACAATATTTATGGCAAGACTAGGTATATACCAAGTATATGTATATATATATATATATAGCAATACGCAGTTTCTTACGAAGTCGATAATGTCATGTGATAAGTTACCTAATGCAGAGAAAATACAAACTATTTATTACGAGTATTTTGCTTTAATTTCAATGTTCACCTTACCGAAAAAAATTCGGAAGATGATCGAGATTACTCGATTACTCTGATTACTTAAAGCAAAACATACAAAGTAAATTACAGAGAAAGATCACATTTGTAATTGCTAACGTAAATGAAATTTCGTCTTGTCTTGATGCACTTTCATAGTCATCAATCAGCTGAAAGATGTCCATGTCGTAGACATATCCTAGAATTGATCATTTCATGAAATGGTTGTCTTCCATGAAATAGAGCATCGACCGCTGGTCACATCATGGTGTGGTCTGGCCAGTTAATTGTATACTCTACGTTTGACGATATGACTGTTCGTATCGTCAAACGTAGAGTATTCAATTAACTGGCCAGCACGACTACTTCATGATGTGGCCAAAAAATAGTGATCATATCATAAAATAGTTAGATTATCCACGGGTAGAGGCGTTGACGTCGCTTTGTTTTTGTTGTGCATCGGTCTTAAAAATAGCGCTCGCCGGCCGCTACCGCTATCGCTCGCTTCACAGTTCTAACCTAACCTAACCCATTTGCTGTCGTCACGATATAGCCATTTCTATGGTACTCATTTTATGAAGTGTGTGGTCATTTCGTGAAATGGTTATGTTTTATTATATGGTACAAACTTCGACTGACATACATATCATTGAACGTTGACGTTCAACGATATGGGCAATTTTAGCTGGCCATTTCATGAAATGGTCAAATCTAAGATAGCCACGACATCAATATAGACATAAGATAATCATAGCTATACTCTTTTTTAATTATACCTACTATGTATTTCTCAAGAAAAACGTAAACAACATTAACTTATCATGGTGTTTTACCTCAATCTACATTTTAAGGTCGATGACTGGTGAGTCAGTGGCGTCGCCTCGCTGTGCGCCCGCGCAAGCAGCACACTTATTATGGTCATTGCATACTCGCTCGCCTAAACATTATTGATAATTATCTTTGCCTTATACATTGTTAATAGGGTCATTATAAAGAAATGTGAGGGAATGGAGAAATAGTTTAACCTAAATGTTGTTTTAATTAAGTATTTTAATTGGCTCTATATGGGAGAAAAATCTTTCACTATAGGTAGGTACTCATGGATATTTGCCTACTCAATTCCAAGTGGTTTGATTTCGTATAATAATAATAAACCATTTATTTTCAGGTTAACCTAAGTATACATATAATAACAATAGGGATGATAAAAAATGATGATGGGTAAAAAAAATGCGATTCTATTTAGTCCGTCAGTCAGTCATCTTAATTGCCGTGTATGGGACTAAAACTCGTGTGAGAACCAGTCTAACAGTTCCATTATGTTTTGAAAAAACGTACTTACTTTTAGTGTTTTCTCCCATACAAAAAAAAACACAAATCTTTCTGTGCGTGCCTCAGAAAGCACGTTAAGCCGTTGGTCCCGGCTGTCATTCGTGGATCTTTGACAGTCGTTACGGGTCGTCAGAAGCCTTTAAAGTCTGACAATCAGTCTTACCAGAGGGTGTCGTATTACCCAGTAACTGGGTTGTGGAAGACAGATAGGTAGTCGCTCCATGTAAAGTAGTGGTATTCAGCTGCATCCGGTTAGACAAGAAGCCGATGCCAACATAGTTGGGAAAAGGCTAGGCAGATGAATAGCAGCCGAAGCTTCCTATTTTTTTTTTTTGTGAAAATAATAAGGAAATACTAGGGTACGCTTGCCAGGGTTTGGTCGGTTCACCATCTTTCTGTCGTCAGAAGACCGATAGACTGACAACCCCAAGGGGTCAGATAGGCAGTCGCTCTACGTAAAATACTGATTCAGCTGTATCCGGTTAGACTAGAAGCCGACCCCAAGATAGTTCGGAAGATTGATTGTTTCGGTAAAACAAATATCAGAGATCCTTTTGCTTGCTAAATTGGAAAAACTTTAACAACAATTTTTTATCTGCAATAGCATTTTTTTAAACCATTTTTGTTCATTCTGATAGAGTTGAAGAGATGTAGGTACTTCTCCAACTAGGTATCAGTAGCAGTGCCATTTTATTTGGTTACATTTTTAAATTGTATATGGTAACACTTTCCATTAGTAATTAGTAATCACGTCTTGGAAACATGGCTTCGTGCCATTGCAACTGCAACAATTAGACAGTTTAGCAGTTACATTAGAAGTTGTTCGTTACGCGGATGTTGCCTTACTATATTATCTCCGTCCGCATCTCATCATGTTTCAGATGTCGCATAAATTGCTTCACACAGTTTCGCTGATTGCCAACGTTATGCTCATAACTTGTAGAAGTGCGCAATATACAGGGTCAAATTAAATTAGCTAGCGAAACTCAGCAGACGTTATGAGTACCTATCATTAACTAAACATGATAAAACAAAAAAAAACATGATTTGATGATTGTTTTGTTTTCGGGTAACTACCGATGGGTATTGTATATGTACTAGGTACTTGACCAAAACAATTAGGCGCATGACAGGAATTCGGTTTCGGCGCCCGCACCGCGCAGCAGACGCGCAGTCGTATACTCGCTTTCAGCAGTGATGATAATACGTACAATATCAATCACCGTTCCGGTGTTCCCTCCTTAGTTCCAATAACATCATAGCTGTCATGCGCCTAATAGTTTTGGTCACGAAGTACTTACGGAGTTAAGCATTTTTTTTTTTGTTTTGTGAAACTCCATTTACGTGATGGGCCATCACGTATATGGAGTTTCCCAAAACATGGAGATACCCATCATTGATGTTTATCCATTATCTAAACACAATAAAACAAAAAAAAAATTCTAGTAACGAAACTACGTGCGGGCGTTGACACCAAAGAAAAATCATGAAATCATATTTTGCCGTTTCATCATGTTTAGATATTAATCGATACTTATCACGTCTGCGGAGTTTTCGCTAGCTAATTTAATTTGACCCTGTATTGTCTTCTCTCATTAATGTTAACTGCTGAACATAGGCCTCCTCATAGACTTCCATCAACAGCAGTAGGTAGTCATCACCATAGGCTGTTTTCACACTACGTCGATAACGACAACGACACGACAAGACACATCGTCAGCTCAGACGACTACGATATCGGTATGTGACCGAGCATGGGGTATGCCGCAGGTTAGTGTAGTCGCGTTGCCCCACTAGAAACTTACATCATCCTCATCATTTTTAATTAGTTAATTTTAGAGTCTTCGTGAGCTTTTTCCCGCAAACAGGGCATATTAATTCTACTAGTTCTATTGACGTCTTATTGAAACTTTACGCTACCTCATCACCTCTGACCTAGACTATAGTCAAGAGCAAACCTATCTCAAATAATAAAAAAATCATCGCATCGAAATGGCCTTCCAACAGTGAAATTGTACAGCTACCTCAGTACGTCTACTAATCATCTCACCCGGAATGCACTTCCAACAGTGAAATTGTACAGCTACCTCAGTACGTCTACTAATCATCTCACCCGGAATGGCCTTCCAACAGTGAAATTGTACAGCTACCTCAGTACGTCTACCTAATCATCGCAGCCGGAATGGCCTTTCAACAGTGAAATTGTAGAGTTACCTCCGTACGTCTACCGAATCATCGCAGCCGGAGTGGTCTTCCAACAGAGAAATTGTACAGCTACCTCAGTACGTGTACCTAATCATCGCACACGGAATAGCCTTCCAACAGTGAAATTGTACAGCTACCTCAGTACGTCTACCTAATCATCTCACCCGGAATGGCCTTCCAACAGTGAAATTGTACAGCTACCTCAGTACGTCTACTAATCATCGCACCCGGAATGGCCTTCCAACAGTGAAATTGTACAGCTACCTCAGTACGTCTACTAATCATCTCACCCGGAATGCACTTCCAACAGTGAAATTGTACAGCTACCTCAGTACGTCTACTAATCATCTCACCCGGAATGGCCTTCCAACAGTGAAATTGTACAGCTACCTCAGTACGTCTACCTAATCATCGCAGCCGGAATGGCCTTCCAACAGTGAAATTGTAGAGTTACCTCCGTACGTCTACCGAATCATCGCAGCCGGAGTGGTCTTCCAACAGAGAAATTGTACAGCTACCTCAGTACGTGTACCTAATCATCGCACACGGAATAGCCTTCCAACAGTGAAATTGTACAGCTACCTCAGTACGTCTACCTAATCATCTCACCCGGAATGGCCTTCCAACAGTGAAATTGTACAGCTACCTCAGTACGTCTACTAATCATCGCACCCGGAATGGCCTTCCAACAGTGAAATTGTACAGCTACCTCAGTACGTCTACTAATCATTGCACCCGGAATGGCCTTCCAACAGTGAAATTGTACAGCTACCTCAGTACGTCTACTAATCATCGCACCCGGAATGGCCTTCCAATTCGTCACCATCGCCAATCTTCCGCGTAGTGTCAATTGTATCCTCAAATGGTCGTAGACCCAACCTTGTCCGTTTGCATACAGCCAAGCTATTGATTTTACACCCACAACGGTAATACCCGACGTTTTATAATAATACAGTTTTTCCTTTCACTTTTAATCGTTTTAATACGTTTACGAGGTCGTAATGCGACATTTAGCGGTTTTGTTTTGTGATAGCGTAGTTCTATTTATTGACTTATTTTATTTTTAATTATTATTGGTAGTTTTATTATTTATTTTGATTTTTTTTATAGTTATTTTTCCTATTTTGTACCTTAATAAACAATTGTAGAATTATTTTGTTATGCTATTTATTTATTATGGGTAAACAATAGAAAAAATAAGTAAATTATGGGTAAACTTGAATGAAATCAATCAATGCCTGCTTTCTCTACTTTTGTCTACTATTAGGATTTATTTTTCCTTATAACTAATTCATTTATTTTATATTTTGTTATTTATAAGATTTAACTAGGTTTGAACAGCTACTATGTAACTGTACTATACTAAATGTATGCCTATAATAGCTATTGCTTGCCATCTAGTGGTTATAGTACGTAATTTACAAACAGACCTCATAATCCACAATATTGTTTGAATAACTTAATTTATTCTTTCACATAATTTCGCGAACTATCGAAGCAGATTAGAAACGTAGGTACTATCGACAAAACGGACGCATTTACACCTTAAAGTTGATTTTTGTGTACACTGATTCATTGAAAATACCCTGCCCCTATGGTCTTTTGTTTTACTTTGTCATAAGTACAGTTGCAGTTTGTAAGCAACATTGTTTCAAAATTAGAAAGGCGTAGCTTTTGTCGATCGTACATATACTTACTTAACATTCTAACTCTAAAAATAGCCCGTAAGTTATTGCTACTTACACAAAGTATAAACGAACACCCAGCTTCAATCCAGCAGCTGATATTAGCAACCAAAGAGGCAAGCATCATAAACATTAGGTAGGCAGGTGCGTACAATCGAACAAGCTATTTGGTTTACAGGCAAAAATATCATATTTCCACTACTTACCTTGCCAAATTCATTTTATTTGTGTACGTATAACTTTTTTGAGCTTGGGCATATTTAAGAGAGTAATGTAAAACAATTGAGTACTCAGCACACTACTAACGTTGTTAAAGCTTTTTTTTTATTATTATTGCTGACTGAGCCTACTCCTGACCTCGATCACGCCTGATGGAAAGCAATTGACGAGCTCTGTGGTGGAACGAGCGTGCCAAAAAGATGCCTGTTCACTCTTGCTTTGAAGGCAGATGTGTTATATGTGGAAAACAGATCCTAGCAGAGAGTTCCAGACTTTGGCTGTGCGCTTAATAAATGTGGAGGAAAAGCGCTGAGTACGATTGGTCGGGATATCAACCAAATGCGGATAGAACCCTGCAGTACGTCTGGTAGTCCGGCAGTAAAAGGGCGATGATGGGATCTGGTCGTGGAGCGCCTGCGCACACTCACCGAAGTACAGTTTGTAGAAGAGCGACAGGCAAGCAACATTACGCCGACAAACCAGGCTGCGCAGCTTAGTCTCCAGCTGATATCAGATGATTCATTCGAGTTTCATTTCACGTTCATACGACCTGCTCCTTTCAGGCAAAGATGAACAAAAAGTGAAACTTCTGATATCGACTTTAGTCAGAAGTTTTTGCAAGCTAGCTGCCTGTATACCAAATAGCTTGTTCGTCTGTACAGTCATACTGTATGGATCGGTCACGATCGGAAGAAATAAGCGTGGTGCACACGCGTGCGTTACACGCTAAACGTGCATCGTGCATTGCACGTTGTAATGTTGCGTACACATTGTATGCGGGACATTGTGAATTTTAATATCGTGGCGTAGGTAAGTACCTACTTGTAGCGCATAAAAAAGGTTTGGAAAAAAGAGAGCATATTTAAGCAACTTTAGGACAAGCGCTGGTGAAGAGGTCACTAAAGTTAATTCTGTAAATCCAACTTGTTTGTTTGTTACCTTTTCACGCCTAAACCACTGAACCGATCATCCTGAAATTTTGCATATTCGTTGTCACGTGTACAGAAACGGACATAGGGTACCTTTCATCCTGAAAAAAAGTACTGTTCCCGAGAAAAAAAACAATAAAGTTCTCATGATATCAGATGGCGCCACGTGTCTTTCGAATCATGATTGAATTATATTATTGTAGAAACTTTAGTAGTGTGTTAAGTTTTTTTTTTCTTTTAATTTAAGTACCTACCTAATACATTTTGTGAGTCTAGAGTGTCGTTATGCCGATTTTTCATATAATACTATAAATGCAAAAGTGAGTTTGTTTGTTAGTTACGCTTTCACGCTAAAACCGCTGACCATCCACGGACTGACCGCGGCAATCGTAGCTTAACCTGATCAATCGACCCTTGTGGGTCTGCTATTACTTAGGAAAACTCTAATATTGTTAAAATCAATAATTAAAAAAAATATAGACCCAGTAGTGTGTGTGTGTGTAGTATAGTGGCCGCCATATTGACTGCGAAATCGCGATCCTGATAGGTAGCCAAAACCTACAAAGGAAACTATTGCTCTTCTTTTATTTCTTCACAAATACTTCCAAATAACATGTATTCGCTCCTTGAAGTAAAACAACGTAAGCAATACAAGTGTGTGGCTGCTAATAGCTGCTTCTAACCCATTCCATAGCAGATTAGTTAATCTAGTACCTGCCTAATGACCTGGCCTACGCGGGCATTAATATACAACATACTAAGTATGCAATTTACCTTGGATACGTGAAGAGGTTGTTAATTTAAGAGATCTCACGAAGATGTTACAAGATAATTAAGGCGACGATAACTTGCCTACTTTTAATATTTTTCAATAAAAAAAAAAGTTACATACTCAGCTGGATGAGGGGCAGGGTTATTCAGATTGTAATACGTTTTGTGTTTTCTTGGATGGACAGTTTTTCTTCGCGAATTTGGCCTTAAACTGGGACGTCTCGATAGGAAACCAAATGTAATTAGGCGTTGTTTTTATTTCTATTCAAATTATTCACGATAGATATCATGTTATTACAACTCATTAGGTAAGTATAGTAAATCAACACAGGTCTTCGTGTCTAGACCGCATTGAATATAATAATAATTTAGGTCAGCTTAAGTGAAATAATTAAGTAGGTATAGTGTTTCAGTGATTATTTAGTATTAGGCAAATTAGCATGTTGGGAATGGCTTCCAGTCAAACCGGATGCAGCTGCATACCAGCAGGCTTAGCACGAGGACCGTAGAGAAGCATCTTGTCGACGGAAGAGAAGACAAAAATGACGTCACTGTGTAGACAGTACGAGGGCAACAAAGTAGAAAGAGTCAACTGCACCTTTACGAAATTCACTTTACATAATTCGACTCAGAATTCTTTGTTTTTTCATAGAATTTTTTTTTTCTGTTTAATTCTCAATTTTTACAAATATTAAGTCACGCATATAAATACAACTGCGGAGGCGAGCTCGTAGCACCGGAGAAGATGCGATTCTCAACGTGTTTTATATGGAATATATGGAATTTTTCACTTTTTGTATGGAAAATATGAAAAATTATTACCTACATGTAGTGTTTTATGGGGTTTTACAAAAGGGGGCAAGATTTTCATTATTTTTGCGATGCGACACACCGTTTTCGAGATATAATCAAAATAAGAGAAAGAAAAAATATTTTGTAGATAACCGTATAAAGTAATCGAACCGCAAACCGTATACTTAGGTATGATTGAGTAGTTCCGATGGTCATTTGTGGTCTTCATCGTCAGTTCCACTTCACCAAATGGCGCTTTCCGAGAGCAAATTCACGAGTTACGATAAAAACATACCCAAATCGCTGTAGGTGTGCAAAATTTGTCCGTTGAGTAAAAAGTTTTCTACTGTCTTTAGCATGACGCAAATTGTCTTCACTACCCTAGATAAATCAGTGGTCAGTGTGATTTTGACAGTTGGGAATGAAAACTTTTTTCAGAAATAGTCTACATAAAAAAGGACCTAAATAAAGATCGCTAGAAACGAAAGGCAAAATGACAAATTGTAGAATGATTTCTAAGGCGCGATGTCAAAAACGAAGAAACGAAATGTCACTTTGTATAGAAAAGCTTGTCTACTCTTCGAAGAAATAGACAAGTGGTCATTCTAAGACCGCAGTACTTTACAAGGAGTGACTGCCATCTGATCTCCACAACCCACTTACTGAGTAATACGATACTCCTTGGTAGGACTGGTTGTCAAACTTTCGGGCTTCTGACGACCCGTAACGACAGTCAAAAATCCACGAATAACAATCGAGACCAAGGGCTTAACGTGCTTTTCAAGGTACGGAGGGGTCTCAGTAAGTACAGATTGTCGCCCATCCACGGACCAACGCCGGCAAGCGTAACTTAACCTGGTTGATCAACCAGCGCGGCTGTAATAACAGCCGCGCTAAGTACATTTTGACGAATTATACGAACATAAATCTGTAGGTGAAAGCTAAAGGACCTTAAGTCCATTTTTATTTTTACAGCCTTAAGGAACAATATTTGTCAAAAAAAATAAACCTTCATAATCATACTTTTTTTCTAAAACGATACACTATTTACTTTTTATACACGGTCGATTTTAATATCTGAATAATTTATAAAATGTGACAGGGAAAAAAATCAGCTGTTCAGTACATTTCTGTACAGAAATGTACTGAACAGCTGATTTTTTTTCGCGGTTTCAGGTTTGGTCCTATAGTAAAAGTTGTTCATAATGATGAGTACAATGACCCCTTAAGAGGTTGTTGGTGTTTTACCAATTACCCTGTATATTAACGTTCTTAATGGTGAGTTTAGAACACACGACCATAGACCCAGGAGGACAAGAGCAAGAGCATAGAGATTCTTAACATTTTGATATGAACTAACTTCTGCCCACGACTTCGTCCGCGTGATTTTTTATTTTTTAACAGTCGTAACGTGATGTTAAATAGCCTTCCTCAAGTATTGGGCTATCAAATGTAAAAAGTTTTTTTTTTTTTTTTCAAATCCGTCTGGTAGTTCCAAAGATCACGTTTAAACAAAAATCAAATACTTCAGCTTTATTATTACGAGTAGTATACAGGGGTACTGGTAACTCGAGTATTCCTTGCAGGACGTTTAAACTTCAACAAATTAAGCCACCAATTGTTCTACCGAAGTTCAGTAGTTTTTGAGTTACTTAGATTTTTTTATGAAAAATCCAATTTAAAAATGATTTACGGCGCGACTATATTCCAAATTAAGTTATTATCATAGCTGATGCTGTATCAGATCTTTGCTAATAACTATAATTTCCAAAATGCCTAAAACTTTAGCAAAAATTACTAATTAAATATTTTCTTTTTCGTAATTTCTGTCATACTAACTTCATAAAAAAAAAAAAAACTCAAAACTATTGAATATCGGTAGAACATTTGGTGGCTTAATTTGTTGCATTTTAAACCCTACTATGGCGTCCTGTAAGGAATACGTCGAGTTACTAGAAACCCTGTAGACAGACCCTGAGGGATAACGAAAGAATGCTCTATCCCTGTTTATTTTATTATTTATTCTCTTTCCACCTCACTCTGTCCAAAGCTGCCCAGACGGAGATGATAAGATGGCGGGATGAGCTGGACTCCTTTAATAAAGATTAAGGAGTCCAGCTCATCCCGCCATCTCCGTCTGGGCCTGTCGCGATTTCGTTTTCCATTAAGCGGTACCCACTGGGCCGTAAGTTTGTTTCTATCTATCCCTGTTTACATATAAATCATTTGGTAGAGTGGGGATAGTATAATAAGCATTCTCTCGTTGTCGTTAGGTCTAAACCGACCTTATCTTAGCACAACATAATGCATCTTGTCTTGAAGCACGTAATTCCCTTTGTCTTTGAACAACAGCGTCAGTAGTCACATGTCTCCACACTTACATGCAAGTCTTTGTTCACTTATTAATGTCAACGAGCATTGCTAAGTCAACACAAAGATCTGAAAACTACTTTGTCTCATCTAGCTAGAGGCTAGGCTAGAGTAACTCACTAATAATTATGTGGACACACAGAGGGGCTCGTGACTAAGTAATAGCAGCCTGGTAATGTAGCTTAACCTGGTCGATCGATCAGGTTAAGCTACATTTGCCGCGGTTGGCCATCTTTACATACCGAGACCTCTCCATGCCTCAGAAAGCCGTTGGTCCCGGCTGTCATTCGTGGATCTTTGACAGTCGTTATACGGGTCGTCAGAAGCCCGAAAGTGACTACCAGTCTTACCAACCCAGAATTACCCAGTAACTGGGTTGTGGTGGTCAGATAGGTAGAGTCGCTCCATGTAGAATACTGGTATTCTACATGGAAAAGGCTAGGCAGATACACTATTCATCAGTCAACATGTTGATTGGTAAATGATTTTGATGTTTGGTTCTTGCTTACAAAAGTTTTTAAGACACACTCAGTGATTAATCATATATTTATTGTAGACTAGCTTTTGTAGGAAATCATCCACGGGAACGCCTCGAAAGAAAGAAATCCAGGTCATAATCTACACGTATGCCAAATTTCATTCAAATCCGTTCAGCGGCAAACTCACTTTCGCATCTATATTATTATGAAAAACCGGTCTATCGACACTTTAGACTCACGAAATGTATTAGGTACCTACTTATAAAAAAAAAACTCCTAACATACTACTAGTTTCTATAATAATATAATTCAGTCAAGATTCGAAAGACACGTGGCGCCACCTATTATCGTAAGAAGGTTATTGTTGTTTTCCCCAGGAACAGTAATTTTTTTCGGGATGGAAAGTGCCCTATATCCGTTTCTGTACACCTGACAACGTATATGCAAAATTTCAGGATGATCGGTTAAGTGGTTTAAGCGTTAAAAGGTAACAAATAAATAAACTTACTTTCGCATTTAGAATATTAGGATAAATCATATTTTTTGTTACTGATCCAGTTGGTCATTATAAAATGTCTTTGCTTTTTTTAGCTTGTAGGACTGTTAAAGACACCCAAAGTTCAAATTCACGTAATTTAGTAAAAATAATCGAAACTCACAGTACTTATTTAATTTAAAGAAAACGTTTTTTTTCCTTGCAAGGTATAATGTTCTATTAATCTTATGTTACTCATACTTCCTAAAACAAAATAGTCAATACCGTATTACGGAAGTGTGGTCTCGAACAATAATGTCATTGTAAAGTCGGTTGACAGGTTGTCTGTGCGCACTGATGCGTGGGCGCCGACCTCACGCCCCCACTCCAAAGTTATCGGGATACTGTGAGAAACGAGTCGATGAGTAATCTTATCTAAGACGTGATTGTCATTTAAATTTATGTAATTTGGGATTTAATTTTGCAATTATACTGGTGGATCTAGGAAAATCCTATTGTCTATAAAACAAATTATTTAAAGACATTTAGGCATTTTCACTATCTACATCTACTAGTATATAACTTTCTGAGGGGTTCGTGGCTAAGTAATAACAGCCGCACGGGTCAATCGATAACTTTAAGCTCTCATACCGAGACCCCTCCGTGCCTCGGAAAGCATCCCCGGCTGTCATTCGTGGATCTTTGACAGTCGTTACCGGTCGACACAAGCGCGAAAGTCTGACAACCAGTCTTACCAAGGGGTAGTAGTAACCAGTAACTGGGTTGTGGAGGTCAGATAGGCAGTCGCTCCATGTAAAATACTCGTATTCAGCTGCATCCGGTTAGACTGGAAGCTGACCCCAACATAGTTGGGAAACGCTAGGCAGATAATGACTTCTACTAGTCTATATCTAGTCTTTTAGTTATTTAAATATCATTAATCTCATCACTTCGTTAAGTCGGTACCTACCTTTATACATTTTCCCACCAAAATAACAAGTTCCTTTGTTTGTCCACCAGGCTCGGTTCCAACAGAAGCAGATGCAGGAGCGTGAGATGAAGATCGCTTCTCTATACGAAGCACAGCAAGCGAGAGCCCTCGAGAGAGTGAGACACTCGCCCAGTAACGCGGGCCATACCTCGCCGCCACTCCCGCCCACTGCGCACCAACCAGGGAAGGTAAAGACACTCTTGCAAATATACGGTTCAATTACCACGGGTAAAAACCCAGGTATTTCAGAGATGTTTATCATTCTTCTTCGTCGTTCGTCAATGCTGAGGATCGCGACCACATACGACGCGTCTCCTAGTTATGCGGTCTTCAGCAGTGTGGACCGCTCGAATGAGTTATCATTACGAGCTGCAAAATACCTAACCATTATGGAAAGCAATGGAGTGGATACTACTTATGCAAAAGCTTTTAAAATCAACTTCTCTTCTTAGCTGCACTACGGCCGAAATATCTTGGCGAGTCTGAACATATGCACTACGAAATTTCACGCTGTTCTCTCATTCACACTCGACTCGTGTCACCATTTGGTTCCTAAAAAATGTTACTGCTCAGCCTCCTACGTGAAGTTCGGACTTGCCAAGATATTTCGGCCCTAGTGTAACAACCAATAGGGATACCTCCTGCCAGTTAGGTTAGAAACTTCCCGAGATGGCAAAGCGCTTACGCCAACATATATCTTACATACAACACCACATCGAAAAATTTACGCCGTCCTCGTCCAAACTTTTCGTGTTGATAAAGTAAAATACGAGTAAGTATAAGTTTAATCCAAAGAACAGGTGGAAAAGTCATTGCCGTTCCCACAAATGTTTATACTCTATATCCATTTATTATTCACTAAGCAGTATGTAGAAAATAACAATATTAAGGCAGTTTTGACAGGCCAGCTGGCGTGGTCGCCTATCGTGTCGCAGGTCGTGGGTTCGATTCCCATTCCAGGACAAACATTTGTCTGCATGAACATGTCTGTTTGTCCTGAGTCTGGGTGTAATTATCTAAGTATGTATTTACAAACAAAAAAAAGTAGTGTATGTAGTATATCAGTTATCTGGTTTCTATAGTACAAGCTCTGCTTAGTTTGGGATCAGATGACCGTGTGTGAAATGTCCCAGAATATTATTATAGTTGTCTCACCGCCGGCGAGGAAGCGACTAATTATCGGCTATTTTCTCGCTCAAGAAACGTACAATAGATATAAATACCGTGTAAACAAAAGAGATGCATATATTAATAGTTGATTGCTGATTGTTCACACCGCGCGCGAGTACTCGTTTGTCGCAGCGACAAGAGCTAACAAAGAAAGTACTCGCTCAGCGACGCTCGCTTGGTGGGCAGAGCACTCGCTAAGAGACTCACGCCTGGTACATACGCATACCAGCGAGTAATCGCTTGTCGCCGTCGTTCAGTCGCTGCTCGTTGCTCGCCAACTCGTTTCTAATTTCTAACTCTACTCGCTTCTCGATCATCGTTGGTGGTGAAACAAGTGCCTAAATACTGAAGGTGAAGAATTGTCTTGGAAATATACAATTTTTTTTAAGGTCTATTTAAAATACTTTAGACAACCACCGCTTGCTCGGCATGAGCACTATGGCACCCTGCAGACTCTTCAATTCGTCAAATTGATCTTTCATATCTCTTCTCTACCATTCACCCTTCAATAATCCAGCATGTGTTAGAACCAACGATTCTAAGCCATAATTATTGACATCATTATTCCACCAACCCGCACTGAGCTCATGTGGTGGATTAGGTACAGCCTTCTCTCTATTCACAGAGACGAGGTTTGTTACCCAGGAGTGGGAACATTCATCTGTCTAGCCTTTTCCCAACTTAGTTGGTGTCGGCTTCCAGTCTAACCGGATGCAGCTGAATACCAGCATGTGCAGTACCGTGGAGCGACTGCCTATTTGACCTCTACAATCCAGTTACTTGATGATACGATACCCCTTGGTAGAATTAGTTGACAGACTTTCGGGCTTCTGACGTCCCGTAACGAGTATCAAAAATCTACGAATGACAGCCAGAACCAAGGACTTAACGTGCTTTTCTGTAATCTAATTATGTTCTCAACCAATACATTCTTTACCAGGTGCGGCAAATGTTTGAAGAGCGTCGAACAAAAGCTGGCATCGACAAGAGTTATCCCCTGCAGCCGATACACAACACAGACAGGGCTGCGGCCCGGAAGCCTTTGCCCAATGGGTACAGCAAGGTGACCACCTCCAAGCTCAGTTTAGAGAGGAAGGCCAGCAAGCACACCCCCAACAACTCACACAGCATCAAGAAACAACAGCAGCATGTAAGTAGCTAAGAGTCCATTACCAGACTTTGGCATTGATCACTTGCCCTGATCTTCTTTAGAATGCTGTAAAATTGGTGGCTGATAAAAAGCAGTTTAACATGGCATTTGGCACCAAAAATCACTGTATTACCCAACCACCCAATACATTCTTTGTTATTAATATAATTTGCAAATATTATATTTGTTATATTTTATTTAATGTTATTAATATTTGTCATTAATATAATTTGCAAATATCTTTGGGATTGCTCGTTCGAAACAGTAGGCTGCGCTGCGGCAATGGCTGAGAGAGAGGCTGTATAGAGTCCCGGTGGCCCGTACAAACTTGTTAAAGTTTGCACATGTAGGGCGGGCAATAAAGATTCTCAACAGCGTCTCTCTGCGATTGGATATCTTTACTTGCTCTTTGGCAGAATTCCAGAGGGTGACACGTAACATATTGTCGTCTGTATGACAAAGTCCTAACTTGGGACTTGTTAGTTATCATCCGCGTTAATCGACAGGTATAAATTTGGACCATGTCAGTTAAAGTAGACAGCAGTTCATTTTTATTGGTGGTGATGTCTGATTGGTTTTTGGGTGATGTCTCCGAGTTATTATTATTATTAAACTAGCTGACCCGACAAACGTTGTCCTGTCAAAATTTTAATAATTCATACAACATTCCCATAGAAAAATGCACTTTCAGTTTTCCCGAATTTTCCAATTTTCCCGGCAACTTTTCAAACATTTTCTTTCATACAAACCTTGTCCTGACAATTACAAACACAACAAAAAATAATTATCCAATTTGGTGCAGTCGTTCGTTATGAGCGTACATACATTTCGGCGATTCATTTTTATATATTAGGTTGGGGAAAAAGTCTTTTCGCATTATATATAGATATTGTGACTACATTGTTGTATTGGGTTCACACCTGTAAAAACAAATAAGTGGAAGTAGTACTTAAATAAATTAATAAATTTCATCATAATATTCATTACATTACATAACAAATCAACCATAATCTCTTTTGGAATTACTAAGTAAGTAGGTACTTCAAAGTTTGTGAAAATAAAACAAATGTGTTTGATCTTGTTACAGAAAATAGAGAACATCGTAAATGGATCTGGTGATCTCAATCACAACCACGAACCAGACCTAAACTCTGTCAAACATGTGGTAAGCCTACGCAGTATTTTATGTTCTTCTTATCCTAAGTTTTATCTGTACTTAGGTAACCCTGAATATAAAAAAATCTTCAAACATCTAAATATATATTTTATTAATCATTGTTGCCCTTTGCAACCTCTCTTCGACTCTATAACATTCCAGGCTCAACCAATCATTCCTTTGCTTAATTTTATCCATCATTATTTCTCACCGAGCGTTTTCCAAGCAGCCACATTGTGCGGAAAGTGCCACTTTTTCGCACTAGTGTTTTTTACTTTTTTTTTTACCTTACAGTATAACTATTTTCTTAATATCCCTCGGCAATCATCGCATTTCCGAATATAAACGAATGCTAATTTCCATGGTCATCAAGTATTAGATTTATTGTGGATAATAATAATTGTAATTTCAATTCAGATCTAAGCACTTTATTGTTGTTTTGTTTTGATTTGAACAACAATAAACATTTTTTTTCTTACTTGCCCCCAAAATTGACTCTCATATTCAAAATTCATTTATTTACGTTACACGTCCGTGTTTGGGTCACAGAAATACATACGTGTACCAAATTTCAACTTAATCGGTCCATTAGATTCGGAGCAAATTGGCTGTGACAGACGGATAGACAGACAGACAGACGCACGAGTGATCCTATAAGGTTTCCGTTTTTGCCTTTTGAGGTACGGAACCCTAAAAATGGATGTTGCTGCCTTTGCTTTTATATGACTCTCATGTGACATCAACCAACCCGCACTGGGCCCGCGTGCCCACTTCCTCTCACAGAGTGGAGGCCTGGGTCCCAGCAATGGGAACAGTATAGACTGATTATGCCTTTTGACACAAGTCACAATACACTGGTCAGTCCAAAACTTAACCATTCTCAAATTGTCTTCAGCTGCCACAAAGTAACGGCGAGGTGATAGTCCCGAACACAGACGAGCTGGACAAGGCTGATAACAATTATCTGATAGAGAACGAGACGTTCCCTGAGGCGTTGGCACCAACACCAACCCCGAGGTCACCCGACCCACCTGCAGTAACCAAGAAACCACCTCAAAGAAGGTAACTACTCTGAACTAATGAACTGGCATCACGCTAGGACAACCTGGAAATCTTTTAATTTGAACACGTTATGACGAATTAGAAATCGCCTAGATTAATGAACCAGAAAACGAAGAATCGTCTAGAGTCCTTGAGTTAGTTTTCCCAGCAAATTCTTCGTTGGCGCGACGCTTTCAATTACGAAACACACTATCAATCGAAATCTGAATCAGTTTGACAGTTCAACAACATTCATTGCGTTATTTACAGTGTTGAGAAGACAAATTTTTCGAACGTATGAAGCATTGGATTATCAATTTGCTTCAAAATTATTCAGATTCCGATCGATAGGATGTTCGCAATTAAGCTGCTGGTCTAGAAGTCCTGTCAGTGTAGCCTTGAACTAGCTGGTCTAACCAAATATTAATTTTAATAATTAATATATAAAATAAGTATTCATGATACTATAGGTACATCTCTGCCCAGCCCTTCGGAGAATACAGGCGTAATATATGTATTGTTTATGTATTCTAGAAGCCCCGCTCAAAGAATCAGTCCAGCCAAAACAAAACCTCAGCCTGCACCAGTCGTTGCATCACCGCGGAGAGTTACGAGCGAAAATGCTGTAAGTATTTATCATTTCCTTTGCAGTTGTTAGCTGGGTGAATATTTGACCTTTTAAACCGCCGTCATTACCTTCCGCCAAAAGTTGATGAAAGAGAATATATTTAATGAAATATTTCAGCAATTCCTGATTCTGGTCCTTAAGCAGATTCTGGGAATTGATGAAATATTTCATTAACGATATTCTCCTTCATCAACTTTTGGCGGAAGGTAATGACGGCGGTTTAAAGGTCAAATATTCACCCAGCTGCTAAGTAGAGTTTGCGTCATGTAAGTTTGCCGCTCTGAAGTAGGCTACAAATGACTGCGCAGTAGTCAATACCTATACTAAAACAGCAGCGCGCCATGCCATGTGTATCGGAAAGCCTGGTTTCAGAGCGGCAAACTTACGTGACGCGAACTATATATTATTATATACTTAGTTGCTAGCGTAAGAAGTAGAGGGTAGCTCGGTCTCAATGTAGTCAAATATTTTAGTTATAACCGTTTCTGTAGTAAACCCGTCCCACACGATATAGGCGATCCTATCGCCATATTCT
The DNA here is from genome assembly GCA_948252095.1 of Dicycla oo. Classification (NCBI taxonomy): domain Eukaryota; kingdom Metazoa; phylum Arthropoda; class Insecta; order Lepidoptera; family Noctuidae; genus Dicycla; species Dicycla oo. The sequence continues at coordinate 6,458,494 of OX411721.1, read as the reverse complement.
ACTGCCATTTACTTAGGTATTTCCTTGCAGAAAACCCTTGGAATCTCAACCCATGAACTCACGCTCGGCCGCCGCGCTTGGCACTAGACCAAGAAGTCGACACGAAAGAGAAACTAATAAAACTTCAAATTTTTAAATAATGAAACTCAAAAGTACTGACCGTTTTGAGGAAAAAATAAAATTGACATAATAATGAAGAGTTGAAATGTCATTCTAAATTAGAATCTTATCCGCAAATTTTTTGTAAAAAAATATGACCGATAAAATTTTCTGTTTACAAAATTACTAATATTTTCGATTTAAATTTGTTAAATGTAAGCTGACGAAGAGGTCGGATCTCAATAGTTTGTATGTGATGTGTTCAGGTGTCGGAGAGCAACAAAGCCCGCGGGGCCATGCAGCGAGGTGCTAACCCGGTGAGCAAACAAACTAATTAACATTACTTACATGATTACCGTTTAAATTAAATTACGAATATTAAGTTCGCTCGAGGTTTGCCAGAGGGCTGTGGAACGGAGTATCCTGGGTATCAAATTAACAGACCGAATTAGGATTACGACCATGCGTTCCATCACAAAGATAACTGATGTCACTTGGAAAGCTGTCACACTAAAATTGGGATGGACACATCTGCCGTAATGTCAGACTACCAATGGGTCAAACTTACGACTCTTAATGGCAAGCGACATCGCGGCAGGCCCAGACGGAGATGGCGGGATGAGCTAGACTCTTTCAACAAGAACTGGTCCTTAGTAGCTTTAGACAGAGAAGTGGAAAGAGAGTAGGGAAGCATTTGCCCTGCAGCGGGACATCATTGACACATGAACGTTGTAGCTTATGTAGGCTTACAAATCGATCTTTTTTTCGGAGTACTGTGTCTCTCTCGTCAAAATGATATAGACTTCTTTCTACTAGTTATGTAAGCCATTCGCGCTACGGTCTACCTGTGCAGGTATGTCCAAACTGCACACTTGCACAGGTCTATTCCAATACACGCGTTAACCTACATTAGGTATGCGCTTAGGCACCCTTTTACTGAAGACAAAATGTCAGACCATTACTGTGAGGCCGCGTCCTAATCCTAACCAAAAATGACAGTCGCGCAAGTACGCGATGGTCGCGCTCTTTAGTATGAACTTGATAATCTCACGTGATCAATCAAGTCACGTTTGTACGCCATAAATTCATACAAACGGTCTCCTCGATCGCGTACTCGCACGTCCATCAATTTTAATTAGGAAGCGGGGAAGTTTTTGAAGTGAAACTTCTTGGCGACGATTCGATAATTGGACGAGAATGTGAAACTTCAAGGACGCGTCACGTTTATGCACATGTAACATGAGAGAGAAGAAAGATATCTAGTGATTAACTTTTATTTTAGGGTTCCGTACCTCAAATGGAATAAACGGAACGCTTATAGGATCACTCGTTTGTCTGTATCAGTCTCTGTCTGTCCGTCTGTCACGGCCAATTTGCTTCGAAACGAATGACCGATTAAGTTAAAATTTGGTACATATATGAATTTTTGTGACCCAAACACGGACGTGTAACGGAAATAAAATAATTTTGAATATGGAGGTCACTTTCGAGGCGCAAATACGAAAATTAAAAAAAAAGTTTTGCAAACCGTGGTGACATATCAAATGAAACGATTACTGTGAGGGTCGCCGTTATTTACGAACGAATTGACCATTTTTCCTTATCTGAGTCTAAAATTTTGAAAAAAAAAAATACAGAAAATAGATCTCTACTTACACATTACAGGAAAAACTAAGTCTATGGTCTTAAAATAACATGGTAAATCTCTCGATATTGTGCGGACAAACTTACATTTGCAGTTGAAATATATGAGAGAACCTCTTTTTCAACAACAAAGTTAAGTTTGTTCTTGGGATAAATACATCCCAACTACCAACCAACCCTTCATTGTGCGTGCGTGGCCCGACACGCACTTGGCCGGTTTTTTTTAAGAACACTTCTAAAGTCCATTCGCGGAGCAGGAAGAAATTCGTACATTATAAGGTAACCTGTTTACCTAGCTTTGTTGCTCTCACGTAAATAAATATATTGCCGTCGCGCTCGTAAGACAGCGGTAATTGCACCTGTGCGAGCGCGACGGCAATTTTTGGAACGAAGAAACTGGCAGAAATCGTCACGTAACGAAAAAGCGTTATGCCGTCAGTTCCAAGTGTCAAAAGATTTTGTTTTTGTTTTTTTTTTTTTAATACAGAGCCATCTAGTATAGTTTTTATACATAATAAACAACAAAAGAAACTTGGTTCCAACCGGGTGTGCCACGACTCCTCCTGACTTTTTTATTTTTATACATATCAAATGTAAAAAAAATGAAAAAGTCAGGAGGTTTAATTTTGTTTTTGTTGGTTTTTTATTTCATTATCTTTTTTTTTGCAGGTTGTGACCAGAAGACCGCCAGTGGTAGGTTTAATTTTGTTTTTTTATGGGTTTTTAAATCTAAGTGCTTGTTAACGGAGACGCGAGACGTCGCGCGTCGCGTGTGGCGTGGCGTCTTGCGGTGCGTTGCGCACGTTTTTTTCAGTATACAGACAGGCGGCGCGTGCAGCGGCCCGCGTCATCACATGCGCATACAAACGTGTGGCTTATTCCCGCGTGCAACTCTTTTACCATGAACGGAGAATTGCAGGAATAGCTGGCCGCACCTCCGTGATAAAACTAGCTTGCGACGCGATGGCACGGCGATGCAATCCGCGGGCTCCGCGTGCATTCCAAGCAAACGCGTGTAATATCGCTTCTCCGTAAATGCTCTCATACGACGCCATATATGTTTGGATTGGGCCGCGCCCCGAACTAGACGCGTTACGCCCCGCGTCTCCGTAAACGAGGCCTTATCCATTTAATGCGTCAACAAATTATAGTGCAATCACCAATTTTTTTGTATTAGTGAACCCAGGACATTGAGCTATCAACACGAACTCCCCCACGGCAACCGCCTTTATGATTGGTCTGCAAAAACACCTTTATTTTTCGACTGTAGGCTACGGAGTGAGGTTGATTGCAAGCGTTTTAAAAGAGACCCTCTCGCTCCCCGGCACTGATTAGGTATTAGGCTCTCAAATACTGTCAGTGAAAGTGGCGAAAAACAGAATTAACATGATATTACTGGAGTACATTTTCATGTTAGTTCAATATTTCGCCACGTTCATTGACTGCCACGTGACGTCGGTTGCTATAGCCGGTAAAACAAAAATGTTGGAAATAGAAAGAGCTCAAAGATTGATTCTGAAAGTAGGCCTCTCAAAACCACGACTCTTCCCCACTGCCGCATTGTATCAGGAAGCCGAGGTTTTAACAGTACGACAAATATACATCCTCTCCACTACTCTGAGACAACATTCGGATTCATCTTCTTTTGATCTCTCAAAATTAACAACGAGAAGGCAGTATGCAATATGTAATACCATTAAAATGAAATCACGTTTTGCCCAAAAATTTTATATTTTCCGAGGCCCTGAGCTGTACAATAAGTTAAACAAAGAAACAGGTATTTTTAATTACAGTAAATCTAAATGTAAACGGGTACTAACAAGCTGGCTACTAAAATTGAACTACACTAAAACAGAAGAGTTACTAGTCATAAAAATTTAACAGGAATCAAAAAGAAATATCCTTCATATACCATACATCTAGTTAGATAATGATCCCACTCAAATTATACCCTCTCATGCTAACTATACTTTATTACACACACCAATACAGACAAACATACACGCACACAGACATACAGACAAATACACCAGGCACACACACACACAGACACAGACAAACCTATTAAACGCACCTACATCCCATACGCACCTTATTCTCCACATCTTGTCTTCACTACACTTCACACAAATTTAAGGTTCTATTATTATTTTGCTATTAAATTATACTGTTTTGTTCTTTCCATCAAATATCCATATCTGTATACCTATAATTACAATAACTAGACACCAGTATACCTAGTTATTTTAATAACCAATGAAGAATGTAATTTTTGCCTGTAGGGGGGAGTCCCTGGTGTCCTGAAATACAAGTTTAGGCTTAGTTTAGGCACCAGTCTCCCACAAATAAACATAGTGATCATTTTCAATCAAATTGCATGTTTAGTTTATAAGTATTATTTGTGGAAGAAAAATAAACATTATTATTATTATTATTATTTGATTTTTTGATATTTCTCGGGACCCTGGGGTCCCGGACCTTTGGAAGGCGTACGAGGAGCCGAAGCCAACTCGCAGAGGCCCCTTAGATAATTTTAAATGATGAGGAGGCACCAACCGACGATTATCCCTGTATGCACTATGCAAGTATACCCAAGGACAACCCCCGGTTGGTACAGGACTATTGTTGTACGTGGAAACAAAACATATTGGGCTATGGGTTTGGGTGGCTAAAGTGGATTGGGTAACTTGAACTATGGAAGAACTATGTCCCCTGCCTGACCAATGTTATATATTATACACGGATAAAATGGCAGGGGGTGACTTGCACACTCAATAATGGGCCCCCGGAGACGGCCGCTAGCACATAGTGACGTAGCGACAAGGGGGCAACACTTTCTGAGGTGCTTGAGGAGTGGAGAGGTATTCCACGGCTATCAGGACAATCCCGGAAGTACGGTCAAGATCCCTTTTTTTTTTTTTTTTTTTGTGGATGGGAAATCATCAAATAACTTCTCCCGCTCTGGGTGGAGCGGGAGGGCGTGTCAGACTTTTACTGACTAAAACCCACCCGTGTTCCTTCAGTTGCCTATGCCAGGGCCACGGTATCTTTTTCAAACAACCCGCGACCCCAGCGGCATTGGCCCTATTGGACCCCATCTTTTGCTGACATCTCTTTGAGGCGCGCGTGGAACACAACGCGCCGTCGACCCGGGCCTGGTCCTCACCGGACGGCGAGCTACCCACTACTCACCGTCCGCAAGCCCGCGCCTACGGTGGCCGGGAATCGGCTATCAATTCCCGCCGCCCAGGGCGTCTCCTGCGGCGACTGAGGGCGTGAGGCTGCCTCTCCCTCACGCGTTCCGCCTCCTCCTTCGCGAGCATTACCGCTTCGCAGAAGGAGGTGACGGCCTCCCATGCACTCTCGCTCCGCACCATGGCCTGGACCAGGCTCGGACGCGAGAGATCGCCGCCGCCGATCGCCTCCATGAGAACACGGCGGTGCTCTGCCCAAGCCGGGCAGACCTCCACTGTATGCTCCACCGTGTCCTCTGGGCGATCCACACAATGGTGACACCCGGGCGTTTCCTCCCGCCTTATGCGAAACAGGAACCTCCCGAAACAACCGTGTCCGGTGAGGACCTGCGTCAGGCGGAAGGTGAGGACGCCGTGGCGCCTCTCTAACCACTCCTCAAAGAGGGGACTTATCGCCGCAATTGTGGCGTGCCCAGCGCTGGGCTGCGACAGTCGCACTCTCCATGTCGCCATGAGATCCCGCCGGAGTTCTGTCCGCTGTACCGTGATTTCTCGCGGTAGCGGAGTTACGCCCCGGCGTTTTGCCTCCTCGCGCCACTCCCACACGTGCGCGAGGAACGGTCAAGATCCCTACCAGCACCTTACTGGAATACTTCCTTCCTCCGAGCACGTTTGCTCTTGCGAATCTCCACTCAAGCCGGCCAATAAAGGTAAGAAAGAGGTGGGAGCTCTGTTCCTCGTCAGTGTTCACTCCAGCCGACCAATAAAGGCAAGCCAGAGATGAGGACAAGGTTTCTCCCGGGAGATAGGGTCCATGGGGTCGCTACTGCCCATCAGCTCGCCACATGCTGCCCTGTGGGTTTTTGTATCTCTCTTGGTCTGGCTCCTCATCCTAGACCCGTTCCGGCAAACTCTACCGGCACAGACTTAAAGTTTGGAGCACGCAAGCCCCACCACGACGTCAACGTAGAGATACAGCGGTGGGGTTATTATTATTATTATTATAGTACCTAAGCGTCAAACTTTAAGGTGGTTCAAGTGCGCACCCGTCACCCCTCACCCCCACTGACGCATGAATTTGTTACTGCGCATGGACTCGCCTCATGTTCAGAGCCGCTATTAAGTTTAGATCATTCGGGTTGTTTACAGGGTGAAATTAAATTCATGGGCATTTAAGGGTTCATTGTACCTACTCATCATTATGAACAACTTTTACAATGGGAGTTGGGACCAAACCTGAAATCGCGAAAAAAAATTGGTTGTTCCCTATATTTTTACGAGTTATGCGAACAGCTGATTATTTTTCGGGATTTCAGGTTTGGTCCCATAATAAAAGTTGTTCATAATGATGAGTATAATGACCCTTTAAAAGGATACCCATGAATTAAATTTCACAAAAACAGATTCACAAATGTTTCATTAGCGCCCTCCTATAATGTCTTACAAGCGCCAAAAGATTGTCTTGTAATGTCATAGAAGCACTGTATATGTAAGTCCTATATAATATACCTAGGGTATAATCTATGGCTGCTACCATCAAGCATGTGTGCTGTTCCGCGCAGAATTCGGGCAGCGTGTCTGCGGGCGGCGCGGGGCCGGCGCGGCGGGCCCCGGGAGGCGCTGCACCGGCGCCGCTGGGCGCGGCCGGCTCGGGGGCCGCCTGCACCGTGTGCGGACGCCGCTTTGCGCCCGACCGCATCGAAAAGCACCAGGAAATTTGCCGCAAGGCGCACGCTAAGAAACGGAAGCCTTTCGACGCTCTGAAACATAGGCTTGCTGTGAGTACCTTTACATACCTTCCCGACTGACATCATTCTATAAAGCTTGAATTTTACCTACCTTTGCTGATCTTATCCAGGCTGTATCGAGGCGTTGGAAGCGAAATCTTTGCAAAATGGTTTTATTTGGCGACCTTTGTTTGACCTTAAGTACTTACCTTGCAACGCTAGCGTCTTACATTGGAACTGTTTAGGGTTTGACTGGCTGCATTGGGACATTAGGTACACCAAATGACACAACAATCAACAATTCCTACCACTTAACAACTTGTAAACTCTACAATATTTCCTAAAATATTCATTTACCTTCTGTACTTTTCTGCTGCTTTTACAAAATAGGGAACGGAAAGCGCTGGTTACAAGGCAAGCAATATTGTTGATGACTTTCTTATCTATCACGTTTTGTGTCTATCACAACACTTTATTAGATACTCTATTCACTCGTGTTACCTACTCATACTTCACGCCATAAACAATCATAATATCAGAGACAGCTCATTTTTGTCTTTATCCTTTTCAACTGATTCTACTCCACTATACTACGTACGTAGGTACTTTTCAGTAATGACTAAACACCACTCTTGAATGCCTAATTTAAATTAAGATCAGAAAAACGTCTTGACTTTGCGGGAAAGTCTTCTTTCAGAACCGTTCATCACTCATAATATACCTACACGCAAATCAATCCTCCTACACGCAAATCTACTGATGGGACACACTTGCGTGCAAAAAATCGGCCTACCCTGTGCGCTTCGATTTGAAACAAAATATCTCAAAAAGTACAATGAATAAAAAATTACTTTTGATACGATTTAATAGGTGAAAAGTTCAATAAAATTATTGAAATTGAAAATTGCATACCAACTTGACACACGCGGACGGTATCCCTCAGGATTTCATCAGAACTTTACTAAGGTCGTTGAAAAACTTGATGGAAGCTACAATTAGGGCAAAGGGGGTGACAATATGAGTTATTAAAACAAGTTTGTGATTTTTAACTCCTTCAGGATTAAATCATAACTTAAATAAGGTCGATGAAAAACTGGATGGAAATTACAATTAGGGCAAAGGGGGTGAGAGAGAGAAGAGAAGAGTTATTAAAACAAGTTTGTGGATTTTAACAAGAAAACCAATTTTATTGTTGAAAATCGGCGTATAAAATTTTGTGATTATTAAACCGTGTTTTGTTTTAAGCCTGTCAAGTTATTGAATCCTAACCTTTCGCCTAATAAATGGTATCAAAGTTATGTTTTAGTCATTGTACTTTTTCAGATATTATCTTGTTTCAAATCAAATCGCACAGAGTGGGCCAACATTTTTGCACGCAAGTGTACCATAGTTTACCATAATCACAGTAGATTTAATATAGGTAGGTAAAAGTGAGATACACCTATATTCGATCCACTGTCTCACTTATTTCCATTATTATCCAGGGTACGGAAGCAGAACCCTTCATAGGCAAGCTCCGCAAGACCCCGGCGAACGCCGCATCCTCCACCAAGGTCACCAAACCACTCAACAACAACTGGCGACAGAAGCACGAAGAGTTCATCTCTGCGATACGAGCTGCCAAGCAAGTGCAGGCGCATCTCAGTGCGGGAGGTGAGTGTTGAAGTCAATTGACGTTGTACAAAACATCAAGATTTCTTTATTATACAGGGTGACAGTCGTGGCAGGGATCTCGACGCGCAATCTGTGACCATGGATTCAGTACCACATGATTCTAGAATATTTTTGTTTTAAATTACCGACCAAAAATTTAAACGCAGGGAGGTCCAGAATTATACTTGGTGTAACTTAAATAACGCACAACCTCTTAAGGGGTCATTGTATTCATCATTATGAACAACTTTTACTATGGGACCAAAACCTGAAATCGCGAAAAAAATCAGCTGTTCAGTACATTTTGAAGAATTGTGCGAACATAAATGTACTGAATAGCTGTTTTTTTATCGTGATTTTAGGTTTGGTCCCATAGTAAAAGTTATTCATAATGATGAGTACAATGACCCCTTAAGAGGTTGTTGGTGTTTTAACCCCTGTAGATATTTCTAGTACAAACCTAGTCTAAAACCCACGAAAAGAGAGATACGAGACAGATTTTACATTATAAAAGTGAGATAACAGATTTAATAGGTTTTTCAGGTATCATTTAAGCAAAAACATTTTTTTAAATCATAATTTTGAATATTAGCCTTATGTACCTCGATTCACAATTCTAGCGAATTCACAAAGTTGTAAAAAGATTTTTAAGGCATGTGGCACATCACTAGCAAGAGGACACATGACTAGAGAATTTTTGAGGGAGTTGGAAGGTCCCGGTCGCTTTTTTTTTTTTTTTTGTAGCCATGTAACTAGCTGTAACATGGACAGCTTTAAGTCCGAAACTTTAATTTTGATTTTAAAAGTACTCTAATACAATACACATCTAAATAAAATTAAAATTCAGTGTCTACGCCTAATACTTTTTTAAATTTGTATTTGAATGTAAAATTTGGGTCTGTTTTTAAATAAAACAATAGTCGATGAAAAAAAATCCACAGGGCATGAGAAGTGTTTAGGGGTCTGAAAAGATAGCAGATAACCCCTCCAGTCCACCATTTCAATTTGGCACACGATGCACCAATCACCCTGTATATATTTTTTGTATTTTTTTAATATAGAACGGCCATAAGGTCTTTTCAAGATGTTAAAAATGTCCTCCGGTACCTATATATACAAAATACATTATATTCTTTATTTCGGACCTCACATACAAGTATATTACACACAATTAGCAACGACATAGCCTAATCTGATAATTTTCATATTTCCAGGTAAGTTAAGCGACCTCCCACCGCCCCCGCCTTCAGAGAACCCAGACTACGTGGCGTGTCCTCACTGCGGGCGCCGCTTCAACCAACAGGCAGCCGAGAGGCACATTCCCAAGTGCGCCAGCTACCAGTTCAACAAGCCGAAGCCAGCCGCAAAGCGCCGGTAACCGAGCGGCCGCGACGCGACGAACACCGAGCCTAGCCGAGTGACAACCAAACGGAGTACGACCGTTACATTTGAAATTGATCGTTGATTCTAGAAGAGCTAAGCAATTTGTACACCTTATAACTGATTGATGAGGTAGGTGCCTCGATTGGTGAACACTCGTGTATTTCTCACAAGTCGTCGCTGTGTCTAGGTGTGATTTTTGGCTGTACTAATTTTAGGTATAACAAATTAATCGTTAAACTCGAGATCCGACTCTCTGGCTGTATCCCGTCACTGGTCCGCATTATGTTCGATTATAACATCGATTGCAAGGACGTACCTTCGAATTGGATGCTCGATACTTTCCTGCAAATAGTTTTCACTTACACATTATTTCATTTGGTGAAGTCCTTCTTTGATATTGTAAGTCCTAACGAATTATAGTTACTATGATGGATATGGGCGATGGATTTAGGCTTGACTACGCAAACTACACTGACCCCAGATACGGCACGTTCTCTTTACAAGATTTTATTCTGCGAATGTGCTTGGCGTCCATTATCTACTGTCTGATCTGGATGTCGATCTGTTATGTTCACGAGCTCTTTTGCGATACTTCGCATAGACCTTCATTCGTTAGATATAGAGTACTATCAGACATTTTATCATAGACACTATCAAATAGAACTTTTTATAATGGAAGTAGTACAGACTACTTGATTTATTTCTAATTTCTCAAAATACTTATCTAATAAGTTATGTAACTTCTCCTAACATTGTTCTTTCAAGATTTAAGCAAGACTTATGTAAGGTCAACTGCAAGTTGTTTTTATCAAATAAAGTATTACAATTAATTTTCATACAGTGCGTAACGGTCGAAAGTTTAAAAAGTTCAAGGTGAAAGGAAATGTCTCAATAGTAAGAGAGAAAAAAATCTTAGTCTAGTGAGCAAAAGTTTAAATTCAAGGGGAAAAATTAAATGGACCTAGTGAGTGACCCTTTTATCTGCTGTTTACTTTCTTCCTGCAGGCAATTAAACAATCGCGTATACGAGCCAATTAAAAACAAATGCACGGTAGACCGCAAGTTGCTTACACTCGCAATGTGACTTGGAAATCAGCTATGTCAATTGCTACAAAGTGTGACCCGTAATGCGGCACCGAAGGCTCTCTGTTCACTGGATTAAACTGACAGCTACTACTCACTTTTTTAAATAATATGGTCATATTTATTGTTGTATCAGACTTTCCACCTTCATACACTTATTTATAAATCGATTCTATAAATGGATTAAACGAACTAAACGATCACTTTACCAATAATTATGACCATTTTATTATTTCAAAGTGACGTTCTCATCTGTCAGTTTGCTCCCACCATGAACGAATGATTCGACTATAGTCAATTGCGACATATTTTGGAATCATCAAATATTAATTAAATTTCATCTAATATTAATTAAATTTTATATTTAAGTGGACTTAAAACGACGGAATTTTTATGTTAGTTAAAATTGACATCGTGTACTTAGAAGATCTATTGTACTTAGTACAACGCCATAAACGACTGTCGGGGCCTTATTATAGATAATAAAAGTTAATTACAAGACAATTTTTTTAAGTCAATTGACGTTGTACAAAAAAACTTGCTTTTAAAATGTTAACCATGCAGATGTTATTGGAATAAAAATGTATTATTTTGTAATTGTTTGTAGTTTCATTTTCATTCAGTTTCCTTTTTGTAAAGTGTGATAATCCCTGACCGGGCCGCAGTGAAACATTCTAGAAACATGGTTTTGTTTTAACTGAAAGCCGACCCCAACATAGATGGAAAAGGCTAGGCAAATTCTACGTTTTTTGAATATTTTTCAAGGCCTATTCAAACCTAAGCGGTATTCGCTACCGTCTGCGGTAGAGAAAACCGAGTGGGTATGCGGTAATATTACTGTTCATTCATCTGTACCGCTTTTGCCGCGAAACATAATACTAAATACCTAAGCGAAACCCGCGCGGTATTACCTCTACCCATAGTGTCAGCGAATACCGCTTAGGTTTGAATAGGCCTTTAATACTGTGGCGCGGCCAGGTAACAAAAAAAATAATATAATTATGTAGAATTAAAAATAATATAGAATGTGTGATACTTTCACACCTCAGACCAAATAAAAAAGTAAAGACAGAACACTGCGAACAGAGAAGTGAGGCCAGTTTTCTAAACATGTGGTGCGTGGGCCGGTGTTGCCATGATAATTCAAACTACCCCAAAATAACGTTACTAATTGATAACGTTAAAAATAACGTTACTTATTAATAACGTTATAACGATATAAAAGTGTCCTGCGCCGGCAGTCTCGACATAAGTAACGACGCTGTCGCAAACTTTTGATCATTCTCGATTGATCTTTCGTTATAATAATAATTGATAGTACAAAATTTTATAATAGTAATAACTGTAGCTGGATATCAGATTTCCTTAGTGAATGGTCGATCAGAGTAGTCGTTGATGGCTGCTCCTCTGACCTTATGGCTATTGATGCCGGAGTTCCTCAAGGGTCTGTTCTCTCTGCAACTCTTTTCCTGCTGCATATTAGTGATGGGTCGTTGACAGTTTTACTGTTAACGAAACGTCAACGTTGATTTACGTTCGTCAACTAGTCGATCAACTAGTTAAATTCGTCAACGAGTTAACGTGCACTAATGTTACGAAGTAAACCGTTCATTCAATGAACGGTTTTTTTCAACGCTGCGACGTTCAACGAGTTGAACGAGTCTGAGCTACATTACTGACCTGATATAATTCCTATTTAGAAAGATTTTGATTCAATGTATCGTACCTCCGCTCAAATAGTGTCGTAAGTCAAAAAACTTCCGAGAAAAAGGTGTTCGAAATTTGAAGTTTTCTGAAACGAATGGTACAGACGCCAGCAGGTCAACCTACCCGAAACTGTCAGATTTTCCCAATCAACTTTGAACCTAATGCTTTAGCAATAAAGTCGAAAATCTATTAAAGAAATCTGACAGATTGTAGTAGCTTGATGTGCTGGCGTCTGTACATTAAAAAAAATTGGAAACTTTGATTGTAAACGTAAACAAACAAACCAGTATGAACCGGTTTCTCTTGCGCGGCACGAGCGGCGCGAGCCAGTCCACCAATATTGTCATACTTTTTCAAAAATCATCTCTAGTTTGCGTAACTTAGAATTCAAATCCTATGACATGACCGTCGCTTGCAATCTATGGTAATTATCAACGTAAGTTTTTTTTTTTTTAAATTGTTTAGTTCGTTGCGTTTGCGTTCTTGAATTTAATCGATTAATAAACGAGTCAAATTCATAAACGTCGTTGACAAATTCATAAACAGTTAACGTTAATACGTTGACATGAGATCAACGGTTGAATTAACTAGTTCGTTGATTCAACGCCCATCGCTACTGCATATCAATGACCTGCTTCAGCTTGGTGTTGTTGGGTACGCAGATAACAGTACAGTTTCAGAGAGATACTTGTCCAGCGCAAAAACCAGCGGGGCCGAAGTTCGTTCTTTGAGAGAGGCCATGGTAGAGCGGACAGATTTAACCTTAAGCCTTATCTCCCAGTGGGGTGATGATAATCTGGTCTCTTTTAACGCCACCAAAACAGGCGTGTCTTTTTACCGCTAAAGGGAGTCGTTTCGCTCAAACTCCTACTTTTCGGGGTACACCTGTTCCTGTAACTGATCGGCTTGAGCTCCTAGGCATGGAGTTGACATCTGGTCTCAACATTGACTCACAACAATACAATACAAACGCCTTTACAATATGAATTAATACAATCTTGTTAATATGGATATAATTGAAACACGTTAAAAATAATCGACTTCAATGGGAGTGTCCTTGGAGTTTCTTGACCGTTCTTCTCCATGAGATCTACGTTTTGGAATGGGCAACTAGCTTCAACTTTCTGACTAACTGACCGACTCTTTGACAAATCAAAAGTGCCTGTAATGGGTTTAATTGAAATAAATGCTTTGAGTTTAAATTTGGGAACTAATACAACTTTAGTCCATTTTTTTAATTTGCTATTAAATTATTGAACCGATTTTGATAAAATGAATATGGGATGAAGCCACCTTTGAGATACATAATATTTCACCGTAAAATTGTTAAATCCTTTAAATTAGAATCTATCTCGTTAGATTGCAATTCGTCAAAATAATTTAAAATGCACCAAAATGCATATGGCCAAATTCGCTTCATTTGGTCGCAAGAGTTCTAACACAACGTAACTGATCTCGTTTGGAATCGGTTAGGTTGTGTTTGCCTTACCTAACGGACCTACGAACCTACGAACCTACGAGTTTACAATTTTTCGACAGATTATAATCTCGCTAGATAGATTATAATCTAGCAGGTTTCACAATTGTATGGTGGCATATATGACCTATTTAAAGAAAAAAATAATCATAAAAAAGCGTGTCACATTATTACCCCATAATAGGGTTAACAACATAGATGTAGATGTAGATGGGTGACCATCTTTACATACCGAGACTCCTCCGTGCCTCGGAAAGCATGTTAAGCCGTTGGTCCCGGCTGTCATTCGTGGATCTTTGGCAGTCGTTACGGGTCGTCAGAAGCCCGAAAGTCTGACAACCAGTCTTACCAAGGGGTATCATATTACCCAGTAACTGGGTTGTGGAGGTCAGATAGGCAGTCGCTCCATGTAAAATACTGGTATTCAGCTGCATCCGGTTAGACTGGAAGCCGACCCCAACATAGTTGGGAAAAGGCTAGGCAGAATAGGGTTAACAACAACACTTCACACTGGCAACACTTGTGTTAAGCAATAACCTCAAAATTTTATTTTGAATTATTGAAAATTATTGGTTTCCAAATTATTTACGTGTGATATGTGACTCCATCCTGCTTTTTATCTTTTGCGGAGTGATTCGTACACCCTTTCACAACACAATTCGGCATTTTCACTGGCATACTCCCACGAGCCGCGATAGCTAGACTGACAAGGCAAGACGTAATTACGTTGTTCGTGTGTGCGTGTAATTGTGTATGTACACGGCGAGACGTAATTTTACGGCCTCACTTTGCTGTTCGCAGAGTCCCGTCTTTACTTTTTTATTTGGTCTGAATTTCACACAAATAAAACCACAAAAATATGCTTCAAATTCTATATTTTGCTGTCTTTTAAAAAAAATGCAAATAATCGCCCCTCATTACACCGGGGAAGCGTGACCATATTTTAGTGATTTATTTTTCATTTATTTAATGTTTAGTTCTCCGAAGAAGTCCTAGGCACGTAGGAGAACACCACAGAAGACTTGGGCGGTACCAGTAAGTCATCCGCGTCTTCAGCGTTGTGGTTTGAGTAGCTGAAACAATGATAAAGATATAAGATAATTATAATCACTCATCCCCGTGTGTTGTGGGGTGGAGAGTTGGGGGACGATTAGACAATTGGGGGTGGATTAGAGCAACTAGACACGGTTGGGGGTCGCCCTCCAGAGCATAATACCAGATTCTCAAATTACCAGATTCGCAAAACACCAGTACAATAACAGATTTTGTTCACTAACAAACAAAACTGAATTGACAAAAAAAAAAAACAAGTTTCTTCTCGATATTAACCAAATCAACAAGTTTATAGTTAATACAAAAAAAAATACTACGTATTTGAGCTTTAAACATTCTAAACACTCCTGTACTGAAATTAAATTGTTAACGAAATCATTTTTTTTTTCATCTTTCTGCAGAATTTTTGTCGGGACAATGAAGTTGATTTTGTTGTATTTTAACATCTTGTATTTACAGATTCTTTCTTTAAAAGGATGATGAATTGAAACACTATTGGTTTAGCTGGTATCTTCGTATTGATCCGTCTGTGCCATCCTTCTATTGCGTTGGTTGTTCTGTTTTTTTCTCCATAGCAGCAAAAAATATCAGATGTTATGTTTTGCAGCCACTGCTTATCAACATACAGTGGTGGCACGAAAGTGGCTGTATCTTCGTTATGAGAAATAGCAACATGAATGGTGTAAACGTCATAAAATGGTTTTGGAGTAACTTTAAATGTGCCGTCGCCGTAGCATACTTCGATTTTTTTATGAGCTCTTTGCAATTTTGAGTCCCGGACTCAATATTATTTCATCCAATCCTTCATCGAATAAAAATAAATTATTTAGAATGTACTCTAGTAATTTTACATTTGCAGGTGTGTTAAAATAACTACTTAAGCTCAAAAACTTTTTTCGGGCTCTATGAAACTTATCCTTTTTTTCGAAGCTAAAGTCGCTGGCATCTATCGGGGGATGAACGTTGCCAGAAATCTATTTGGATTGACTCTGAAATAGCGAAAAAACTCACAGTTTTGTATGTAACTGCTGAACATTTTTTCAATATTTATGTGTCTTTTAAAGGCTGATTGTTAATTTTTAGGGTTCCGTAGTTCTGACAAGGAACCCTTATAGTTTCGTCATGTCCGTCTGTCTATCTGTCCGAGGTTTTGCTAAGAGACCGTTAGTACTAGAAAGCTGTAAATTTGTAAGAGTGTGTATAGCAAAAGCAAAAATCATTTTTTTTCTTTCGGGTAACTCCCCTACATGAGAAGTGGAGATGAAAATTTTTTTCGTCGTCTACACCCCCCCCCCCCCCCCACCCCCCATCATGTGGGGTATGGGGTCTTCTAGAATAACTTGGGGGTTGCTAAATTAAGTTTTCGATTTCATGGTCCATTTACGAAATATTAAACTTTGTGCAAATTTTTGTTCCAGAGTAGGGCGTTCCTCCCGCTCTAAAAGCTAAACCGCTGCACTGGCTTGAAAAATCTGGAATATGCATTTATGCATGGATAGTGCATTTTTAACTTTAAAGGAAAATTATAGCGGTTAAGATAACTTTATTAGTTTAGCAGTAATAGTCGTTGAACTTGGGTGTAGGATAATTTTGTACCAAATACAAAATCCCTAGCATTAATCCTTTAAAGTGACTAAGACGAAGTAGTTGCTTTATTTCATATTTTGTTTTTCAATGCAAGTCTTTACCCGTTATAAACAAGCAACTACTTCACTGGAACAAAATTTGCACTTTAAAGTTTAAAATTTCGTAAATGGAGCATTAAATCGAAAAATAATTTTAGCAATTTATAAAGGGTAAAGACTTGCATTGAAAAACAAAATAGGGTTTCACAAACTGCCGCTACCTACGGGTTACGTTTTCATTCGCGTACCTATAGAAGTCACAAACGAACTTTGTTTAATTTTCGAATTACAATTTTGTGAATTGAAATAATGACTTGGCAGCAATCATACTCTTACTCTCTTCTCTCTCTATTAGTTAATTTCTAATCTGTTTAAATAATTATCTCCGAAAATCAATATTTTGTCATTAGTTTAGTATTCTATTCGACAACAGATGGCATTGTGCCGTGACGTCACTTTTGTAGATCACTGTGTTAAGATTTTCTTGTAAGGTATGACCTCCGTGGTTACTTTATGTGTTAAAGTTTGGTTTTACTGTGGGCACCCTTGTCATATATTGCTGTTATTATAACCATTAACTCCTAATATATTTACCATTACTTATATTCAGAATAAAGAACAACAGAATCGTACTATATTGTGATAACGGGCTACTACGGAACGCTACACTGTGCATGGCCCGACATGCTCTTGGCCGGTTTTTTATCTTGCTGAAGATTATTTTAATCATTTTGAGAACAAAAATAAACCCTGCTTGCTATATCAGAGTAGGAATAACGACTGAGTGAACGCATAAGTGACTGGTAATTAGTGACGGATACTTAAACACATGATTTTAATCATGATAACAAACAACTTTTACTATGTGACCAAACCTGAAATCGCGAAAAAAATCTGCTGTTCAGTACATTTATGTTCGCATAATTCGTCAAAATGTTAGGAACAGGTATTTTTTTTTCGAGATTTTATGTTTGGCCTCATAGTAAAAGTTGTTAAGTAATAATGATGAGTACAATGATGAAAACTGTTTACATTTACACCCTGTACCTATATTTATATTGAATCAATAATATTAAGTAATAATAAGTATTGTATTCAGTTGGTTGCGCGGCAGCATCAACAGCATTCTGGCTGTCATAGCAGACAGGCTGGACACTGTTTATGTTCAGCATTGGGAAAGCGGTATTCGCTACCGTCTGCGGTAGAGAAAACCGAGTGGGTATGCGGTAATATTACTGTTCATTCATCTGTACCGCTTTTGCCGCGAAACATAATACTAAATACCTAAGCGAAACCCGCGCGGTATTACCTCTACCCATAGTGTCAGCGAATACCGCTTAGGTTTGAATAGGCCTTTAATACTGTGGCGCGGCCAGGTAACAAAAAAAATAATATAATTATGTAGAATTAAAAATAATATAGAATGTGTGATACTTTCACACCTCAGACCAAATAAAAAAGTAAAGACAGAACACTGCGAACAGAGAAGTGAGGCCAGTTTTCTAAACATGTGGTGCGTGGGCCGGTGTTGCCATGATAATTCAAACTACCCCAAAATAACGTTACTAATTGATAACGTTAAAAATAACGTTACTTATTAATAACGTTATAACGATATAAAAGTGTCCTGCGCCGGCAGTCTCGACATAAGTAACGACGCTGTCGCAAACTTTTGATCATTCTCGATTGATCTTTCGTTATAATAATAATTGATAGTACAAAATTTTATAATAGTAATAACTGTAGCTGGATATCAGATTTCCTTAGTGAATGGTCGATCAGAGTAGTCGTTGATGGCTGCTCCTCTGACCTTATGGCTATTGATGCCGGAGTTCCTCAAGGGTCTGTTCTCTCTGCAACTCTTTTCCTGCTGCATATTAGTGATGGGTCGTTGACAGTTTTACTGTTAACGAAACGTCAACGTTGATTTACGTTCGTCAACTAGTCGATCAACTAGTTAAATTCGTCAACGAGTTAACGTGCACTAATGTTACGAAGTAAACCGTTCATTCAATGAACGGTTTTTTTCAACGCTGCGACGTTCAACGAGTTGAACGAGTCTGAGCTACATTACTGACCTGATATAATTCCTATTTAGAAAGATTTTGATTCAATGTATCGTACCTCCGCTCAAATAGTGTCGTAAGTCAAAAAACTTCCGAGAAAAAGGTGTTCGAAATTTGAAGTTTTCTGAAACGAATGGTACAGACGCCAGCAGGTCAACCTACCCGAAACTGTCAGATTTTCCCAATCAACTTTGAACCTAATGCTTTAGCAATAAAGTCGAAAATCTATTAAAGAAATCTGACAGATTGTAGTAGCTTGATGTGCTGGCGTCTGTACATTAAAAAAAATTGGAAACTTTGATTGTAAACGTAAACAAACAAACCAGTATGAACCGGTTTCTCTTGCGCGGCACGAGCGGCGCGAGCCAGTCCACCAATATTGTCATACTTTTTCAAAAATCATCTCTAGTTTGCGTAACTTAGAATTCAAATCCTATGACATGACCGTCGCTTGCAATCTATGGTAATTATCAACGTAAGTTTTTTTTTTTTTAAATTGTTTAGTTCGTTGCGTTTGCGTTCTTGAATTTAATCGATTAATAAACGAGTCAAATTCATAAACGTCGTTGACAAATTCATAAACAGTTAACGTTAATACGTTGACATGAGATCAACGGTTGAATTAACTAGTTCGTTGATTCAACGCCCATCGCTACTGCATATCAATGACCTGCTTCAGCTTGGTGTTGTTGGGTACGCAGATAACAGTACAGTTTCAGAGAGATACTTGTCCAGCGCAAAAACCAGCGGGGCCGAAGTTCGTTCTTTGAGAGAGGCCATGGTAGAGCGGACAGATTTAACCTTAAGCCTTATCTCCCAGTGGGGTGATGATAATCTGGTCTCTTTTAACGCCACCAAAACAGGCGTGTCTTTTTACCGCTAAAGGGAGTCGTTTCGCTCAAACTCCTACTTTTCGGGGTACACCTGTTCCTGTAACTGATCGGCTTGAGCTCCTAGGCATGGAGTTGACATCTGGTCTCAACATTGACTCACAACAATACAATACAAACGCCTTTACAATATGAATTAATACAATCTTGTTAATATGGATATAATTGAAACACGTTAAAAATAATCGACTTCAATGGGAGTGTCCTTGGAGTTTCTTGACCGTTCTTCTCCATGAGATCTACGTTTTGGAATGGGCAACTAGCTTCAACTTTCTGACTAACTGACCGACTCTTTGACAAATCAAAAGTGCCTGTAATGGGTTTAATTGAAATAAATGCTTTGAGTTTAAATTTGGGAACTAATACAACTTTAGTCCATTTTTTTAATTTGCTATTAAATTATTGAACCGATTTTGATAAAATGAATATGGGATGAAGCCACCTTTGAGATACATAATATTTCACCGTAAAATTGTTAAATCCTTTAAATTAGAATCTATCTCGTTAGATTGCAATTCGTCAAAATAATTTAAAATGCACCAAAATGCATATGGCCAAATTCGCTTCATTTGGTCGCAAGAGTTCTAACACAACGTAACTGATCTCGTTTGGAATCGGTTAGGTTGTGTTTGCCTTACCTAACGGACCTACGAACCTACGAACCTACGAGTTTACAATTTTTCGACAGATTATAATCTCGCTAGATAGATTATAATCTAGCAGGTTTCACAATTGTATGGTGGCATATATGACCTATTTAAAGAAAAAAATAATCATAAAAAAGCGTGTCACATTATTACCCCATAATAGGGTTAACAACATAGATGTAGATGTAGATGGGTGACCATCTTTACATACCGAGACTCCTCCGTGCCTCGGAAAGCATGTTAAGCCGTTGGTCCCGGCTGTCATTCGTGGATCTTTGGCAGTCGTTACGGGTCGTCAGAAGCCCGAAAGTCTGACAACCAGTCTTACCAAGGGGTATCATATTACCCAGTAACTGGGTTGTGGAGGTCAGATAGGCAGTCGCTCCATGTAAAATACTGGTATTCAGCTGCATCCGGTTAGACTGGAAGCCGACCCCAACATAGTTGGGAAAAGGCTAGGCAGAATAGGGTTAACAACAACACTTCACACTGGCAACACTTGTGTTAAGCAATAACCTCAAAATTTTATTTTGAATTATTGAAAATTATTGGTTTCCAAATTATTTACGTGTGATATGTGACTCCATCCTGCTTTTTATCTTTTGCGGAGTGATTCGTACACCCTTTCACAACACAATTCGGCATTTTCACTGGCATACTCCCACGAGCCGCGATAGCTAGACTGACAAGGCAAGACGTAATTACGTTGTTCGTGTGTGCGTGTAATTGTGTATGTACACGGCGAGACGTAATTTTACGGCCTCACTTTGCTGTTCGCAGAGTCCCGTCTTTACTTTTTTATTTGGTCTGAATTTCACACAAATAAAACCACAAAAATATGCTTCAAATTCTATATTTTGCTGTCTTTTAAAAAAAATGCAAATAATCGCCCCTCATTACACCGGGGAAGCGTGACCATATTTTAGTGATTTATTTTTCATTTATTTAATGTTTAGTTCTCCGAAGAAGTCCTAGGCACGTAGGAGAACACCACAGAAGACTTGGGCGGTACCAGTAAGTCATCCGCGTCTTCAGCGTTGTGGTTTGAGTAGCTGAAACAATGATAAAGATATAAGATAATTATAATCACTCATCCCCGTGTGTTGTGGGGTGGAGAGTTGGGGGACGATTAGACAATTGGGGGTGGATTAGAGCAACTAGACACGGTTGGGGGTCGCCCTCCAGAGCATAATACCAGATTCTCAAATTACCAGATTCGCAAAACACCAGTACAATAACAGATTTTGTTCACTAACAAACAAAACTGAATTGACAAAAAAAAAAAACAAGTTTCTTCTCGATATTAACCAAATCAACAAGTTTATAGTTAATACAAAAAAAAATACTACGTATTTGAGCTTTAAACATTCTAAACACTCCTGTACTGAAATTAAATTGTTAACGAAATCATTTTTTTTTTCATCTTTCTGCAGAATTTTTGTCGGGACAATGAAGTTGATTTTGTTGTATTTTAACATCTTGTATTTACAGATTCTTTCTTTAAAAGGATGATGAATTGAAACACTATTGGTTTAGCTGGTATCTTCGTATTGATCCGTCTGTGCCATCCTTCTATTGCGTTGGTTGTTCTGTTTTTTTCTCCATAGCAGCAAAAAATATCAGATGTTATGTTTTGCAGCCACTGCTTATCAACATACAGTGGTGGCACGAAAGTGGCTGTATCTTCGTTATGAGAAATAGCAACATGAATGGTGTAAACGTCATAAAATGGTTTTGGAGTAACTTTAAATGTGCCGTCGCCGTAGCATACTTCGATTTTTTTATGAGCTCTTTGCAATTTTGAGTCCCGGACTCAATATTATTTCATCCAATCCTTCATCGAATAAAAATAAATTATTTAGAATGTACTCTAGTAATTTTACATTTGCAGGTGTGTTAAAATAACTACTTAAGCTCAAAAACTTTTTTCGGGCTCTATGAAACTTATCCTTTTTTTCGAAGCTAAAGTCGCTGGCATCTATCGGGGGATGAACGTTGCCAGAAATCTATTTGGATTGACTCTGAAATAGCGAAAAAACTCACAGTTTTGTATGTAACTGCTGAACATTTTTTCAATATTTATGTGTCTTTTAAAGGCTGATTGTTAATTTTTAGGGTTCCGTAGTTCTGACAAGGAACCCTTATAGTTTCGTCATGTCCGTCTGTCTATCTGTCCGAGGTTTTGCTAAGAGACCGTTAGTACTAGAAAGCTGTAAATTTGTAAGAGTGTGTATAGCAAAAGCAAAAATCATTTTTTTTCTTTCGGGTAACTCCCCTACATGAGAAGTGGAGATGAAAATTTTTTTCGTCGTCTACACCCCCCCCCCCCACCCCCCATCATGTGGGGTATGGGGTCTTCTAGAATAACTTGGGGGTTGCTAAATTAAGTTTTCGATTTCATGGTCCATTTACGAAATATTAAACTTTGTGCAAATTTTTGTTCCAGAGTAGGGCGTTCCTCCCGCTCTAAAAGCTAAACCGCTGCACTGGCTTGAAAAATCTGGAATATGCATTTATGCATGGATAGTGCATTTTTAACTTTAAAGGAAAATTATAGCGGTTAAGATAACTTTATTAGTTTAGCAGTAATAGTCGTTGAACTTGGGTGTAGGATAATTTTGTACCAAATACAAAATCCCTAGCATTAATCCTTTAAAGTGACTAAGACGAAGTAGTTGCTTTATTTCATATTTTGTTTTTCAATGCAAGTCTTTACCCGTTATAAACAAGCAACTACTTCACTGGAACAAAATTTGCACTTTAAAGTTTAAAATTTCGTAAATGGAGCATTAAATCGAAAAATAATTTTAGCAATTTATAAAGGGTAAAGACTTGCATTGAAAAACAAAATAGGGTTTCACAAACTGCCGCTACCTACGGGTTACGTTTTCATTCGCGTACCTATAGAAGTCACAAACGAACTTTGTTTAATTTTCGAATTACAATTTTGTGAATTGAAATAATGACTTGGCAGCAATCATACTCTTACTCTCTTCTCTCTCTATTAGTTAATTTCTAATCTGTTTAAATAATTATCTCCGAAAATCAATATTTTGTCATTAGTTTAGTATTCTATTCGACAACAGATGGCATTGTGCCGTGACGTCACTTTTGTAGATCACTGTGTTAAGATTTTCTTGTAAGGTATGACCTCCGTGGTTACTTTATGTGTTAAAGTTTGGTTTTACTGTGGGCACCCTTGTCATATATTGCTGTTATTATAACCATTAACTCCTAATATATTTACCATTACTTATATTCAGAATAAAGAACAACAGAATCGTACTATATTGTGATAACGGGCTACTACGGAACGCTACACTGTGCATGGCCCGACATGCTCTTGGCCGGTTTTTTATCTTACTGAAGATTATTTTAATCATTTTGAGAACAAAAATAAACCCTGCTTGTTATATCAGAGTAGGAATAACGACTGAGTGAACGCATAAGTGACTGGTAATTAGTGACGGATACTTAAACACATGATTTTAATCATGATAACAAACAACTTTTACTATGTGACCAAACCTGAAATCGCGAAAAAAATCTGCTGTTCAGTACATTTATGTTCGCATAATTCGTCAAAATGTTAGGAACAGGTATTTTTTTTTCGAGATTTTATGTTTGGCCTCATAGTAAAAGTTGTTAAGTAATAATGATGAGTACAATGATGAAAACTGTTTACATTTACACCCTGTACCTATATTTATATTGAATCAATAATATTAAGTAATAATAAGTATTGTATTCAGTTGGTTGCGCGGCAGCATCAACAGCATTCTGGCTGTCATAGCAGACAGGCTGGACACTGTTTATGTTCAGCATTGGGAAATATTTTTATTGTCATAGGTATTGTGTAAAACACTGTGCTTCTGTTATTTTGCGAATCCGGTGATTTGCGAATATGGTATTTTGAGAATCTGGTATTATGTCCATGAAGGAGGGGGGGGGGGGGGGGGCTGAAGGTGTGCGACATGTAGTGCGACGTCAGCGAGGTTGACTCACGTCAAGTCATACTCAGTGTACGCCCTGAAGGTGTGCGACATGTAATGCGGCGTCAGCAAGGTTGACTCACGTCAAGTCATACTCAGTTTACGCCCTGAAGGTGTGTGACATGTAGTGCGGCGTCAGCGAGGTTGTTTCACATCAAGTCATACTCAGTGTACGCCCTGAAGGTGTGCGACATGTAGTGCGGCGTCAGCGAGGTTGACTCACGTCAAGTCATACTCAGTGTACGCCCGAAGGTGTGCGACATTTAGTGCGGCGTCAGCGAGCTTGACTCACGTGAAGTCATACTCAGTTTACGCCCTGAAGGTGTGCGACATGTAGTGCGGCGTCAGTGAGGTTGACTCACGTCAAGTCATACTCAGTTTACGCCCTGAAGGTTTGCGACATGTAGTGCAGCGTCAGCGAGGTTGTTTCACATCAAGTCATACTCAGTGTACGCCCTGAAGGTGTGCGACATGTAGTGCGACGTCAGCGAGGTTGTTTCACATCAAGTCATACTCAGTGTACGCCCTGAAGGTGTGCGACATGTAGTGTGACGTCAGCGAGGTTGTTTCACATCAAGTCATACTCAGTGTACGCCCTGAAGGTGTGCGACATGTAGTGCGGCGTCAGCGAGGTTGTTTCACATCAAGTCATACTCAGTGTACGCCCTGAAGGTGTGCGACATGTAGTGCGGCGTCAGCGAGGTTGACTCACGTCAAGTCATACTCAGTGCACGCCCTGAAGGTGTGCGACATGTAATGCGGCGTCAGCAAGGTTGACTCACATCAAGTCATACTCAGTTTACGCCCTGAAGGTGTGCGACATGTAGTGCGGCGTCAGCGAGGTTGTTTCACATCAAGTCATACTCAGTGTACGCCCTGAAGGTGTGCGACATGTAGTGCGGCGTCAGCGAGGTTGACTCACGTCAAGTCATACTCAGTGTACGCCCGAAGGTGTGCGACATGTAGTGCGGCGTCAGCGAGCTTGACTCACGTGAAGTCATACTCAGTTTACGCCCTGAAGGTGTGCGACATGTAGTGCGGCGTCAGTGAGGTTGACTCACGTCAAGTCATACTCAGTTTACGCCCGAAGGTGTGCGACATGTAGTGCGGCGTCAGCGAGCTTGACTCACGTGAAGTCATACTCAGTTTACGCCCTGAAGGTGTGCGACATGTAGTGCGGCGTCAGCGAGCTTGACTCACGTCAAGTCATACTCAGTTTACGCCCTGAAGGTGTGCGACATGTAGTGCGGCGTCAGCGAGGTTGTCTCACGTCAAGTCATACTCAGTTTACGCCCTGAAGGTGTGCGACATGTAGTGCGGAGTCAGCGAGGTTGACTCACGTCAAGTCATACTCAGTTTACGCCCTGAAGGTGTGCGACATGTAGTGCGGCGTCAGCGAGGTTGTCTCACGTCAAGTCATACTCAGTTTACGCCCTGAAGGTGTGCGACATGTAGTGCGGCGTCAGCGAGGTTGACTCACGTCAAGTCATACTCAGTTTACGCCCTGAAGGTGTGCGACATGTAGTGCGGCGTCAGCGAGGTTGTCTCACGTCAAGTCATACTCACTTAGTGTACGCCCTGACGGTGTGCGACATGTAGTGCGGCGTCAGTGTGGCGGGCACTGACGTGACTAACGTCAGGTTGGCTCGCTGTTCTTCCTCAGCTGGGTTGAACAGCGCTAGATAACCCGTGTGTCCAGCCTTCCACCTGAAGGAGAAACCATGGTTATAATGAGGTGATTGCCTGTTACTTAAGGTGATGTCCAGTACAGACCGTTCACAGTTATTTTACTTCTGATCTTGGATCACTATCAAAATGACAGTCATCTTTATTTTCATTACTATAAGGTTGCTGTTGGATTGCTGCCACTGACAAGTCTATCAAAATCAAAGAGATCTTTAGTTTCTTTATAATAAGGTTGATGTTGGCTTGCTGCAGTCAGAGGTAAAATAACTCTTGAACGGACTGTAGTGGACATTGGCATCGCCTGTATTTCCCGAGGAGGTAGCTAAAGATGTATATTATTTTTGCTAGTTTTGTTGGCACCGGCTGCTACTGAGGATTCTACTGGAAAAGCGCAACAACAGGTTTCTCGATCCGGGGATCGAAGCCAAACAAACCTCACGTTCAAAGAACTTCGACGGACATGGGGTTAAAAATAGTCGAGACAGTACTTTTCACAAGTGATGCCCAGGTTACACGAGACCAGTTTTTGAAGCTAGGATAGTTAATGATAAGGAAATACTTTTAAATTAATCATTTTAAAGTGTTTTGATTAACTAGCGGGATCGTATTTTCATTTAATGTCGTTATGTCGTCACCACTCTGTATATTGGTGTCTGAAATGATCATGTGAAGAAAGAACCACACTGATTGAGTGGACGTATTGGTTGCATTGCATGTGCCAAGGTCCGACAGTTAACCAGGATACTACTTGCTATCCCAGCTTTAAAAACTAACCTCAAGTAAACTGTGTATTAATCTTTCTAAAGAAAACCAAATCCAAGAATAGAGCTGCAAGTAATTTACAATGCACATACCTGGCCACTGCTAGCAGTGAATTGACGGTGGAGTTCCGTGCAGGCACGCCTTGTAATGCAAAGAGTCCGTGCTGAACGCTCGGGTCCTCGCGGAGACGCACCAGGTGGGACAGGTCCTCATCCTGCACATAGACAAAACAGTTTAAGCTAGTTTACAGACAAGATTTGTATAGATGATGTATATCAAAATAACAGCTTGTTACTAAATGCATTTATGAAAGTACCATACGGTACTTATAAAAAAAAAATTGTCTGCTGTCTGTCTGTTTGTTCCGGCTAATCTCCGAAACGACTGGACCGATTTTGACGGGACTTTCACTGGCAGATAGCTGATGTTATAATAACTTATTCTACTCTTATTTAAAAAATTGAGCTAGGGTTCCGTGCAAAAAAATTAAAAACCCATGAAATTGTGAACAAAATCCAATTCAAATAGGTAATTATTGACATCCATGCGGGCAAAGCCGCGGACATCAGCTAGTAAATAATAAAAATAACAAAGTTTATTGTTACAAAATTCCACGTACACATTATAATACTCTGATCCTCACATTTGGATTCCTTGTGTCGTGAGTATCAGGATCTTCCTTATCAGTATTTATACAAAACAATGAAACAATAACAATTTTGTTTGTTATAAAAGTATATCAATTATTTTGTTCTCATGAATCCAATACATGATTCTAGCCGGCGCCGGATTTTTTGCTCGGTTTATAAAAAAAAGATCAGCTGTTCCAAACATCTTAATTTCACCCGGAATAGTATTTAATTGAACCAC
Organism: Dicycla oo; assembly: GCA_948252095.1. NCBI lineage: Eukaryota > Metazoa > Arthropoda > Insecta > Lepidoptera > Noctuidae > Dicycla > Dicycla oo. The sequence goes on along the minus strand of OX411721.1, from coordinate 6,430,936 downwards.
AAAAACTTGAAACAAACAGATATTAGTCCTTATACACCCAATAATACAGTTCTGGCTGAATCTGCTAAGAAAAATAAAAAAATGAACTCACAGTTTCGTTGGCCTCCTTCTGAAACTGTCGCACGTTGAGGATGGGGACGGCCGGCAGCAGTAACTCAAACGCCGCGAATTCGGCCTCTGCGTCCGGCGATGTAACCAACTGTGGACGATGTAAGTGGTCAGTTACATCGTTTCATATTTGAAAGAAAATAAGGCGACATAAAATTATAATAAACTGCAGCAAAGCTAAGCTAAAGTTTACTGAACGGTAATTTGTGATCCTTAACTTGAAGATAAGTAATGTCTGCGTCTAAGATTACAACTTTGCACTTTATGTTCCTTATTGAAGTGAAAACGTTTTTTCGCTCGATGTACTTACTGGTGGTAAGTTCAATATTTCTGACCGATAAAAAATGTGAGATTTCAACCGCTAATAACTTACAGACTTTTAATGCTAGAGTAATGGATGAGAATTCAAAAGATAGATCATATTTATAACAATTTTAAGACTGAATATAATTTATCTATGACGTCACACTGCGAGTACACGCGCATGCTCGTGACCCTCTATTTTTCAAATATATATAAATAAGAATATCAAATTATCAATCCGAAATATCAATTCGTATAGCGTAATAACGTGTTTAGCTAGATCAGTTATTCTGGTGTCTTTGTCAAGAGTTAACAAAGCACTACCAGGACCTAAAGAGAAACAACATAAATATTGGCCAAAATAGGGTTAAAAATGAATATGAAGTTGACAATAGCAAAATAATGTCAAATGTCGTCTCATATCGGCCGTAAATCTGTTCAGAAATGAAAAATATTATAATCGGTGAAAGCTTACATTATAAGGAATGTAATGAGCCTACTAAGTCTAGTGAGTGTCGAGCAAATACAATGGCTACGGCAGTATCGGAAACCGAAGTAAAATTTCAATAATATGTTTTCACGAAAACTAACGCCGCGGTCTCGACCTGTGCCTACTAAACTGTGTATTATTCAATCAATCTGCCTAGCCTTTTCCCAACGATGTTGGGGTCGGCTTCCAGTCTAACCGGATGCAGCTGAATACCAGTATTTTACATGAAGCGACTGCCTATCTGACCTCCACAACCCAGTTACTACGTAACACGATACTCCATGGCAAGGCAGTTTATCACTTTCGGGATTCTGACTACCCGTAACGAGTGTCACAATCTACGAAAGACAGCCGGGACTGACTGCATAACGTGCTTTCGCCAGAGGCACGGAGGTCTCGGTATGTTATGGATAATCACCCATCCACTGACCGACCTCGGCAAGCGTTGCTTAACCTTGAAAATCGAACCTTGCAGCTGTTATTATTTAGCCACAAGCCGGTGTATTATTCAATGTTATCAAAAATCTTTTGCTTTGATCTCCTCTCTGGTTCTACGTGGAGTCTTCATGATAAGCCTTTACGAAAATCTGTCAATAATGTATTCTTTCTATCTGTGTTGTCAATCACTAACCTGAACCGCAGGCCACTTGCCTGGCAGCCTCTCGTTGATATCAGCGGCGGCTGCCGTGACATTCTCTCCGATGAAGATCGGCTGCGTGACCAGCGGCCGTAGTGACGTCAGGTTGAGTTGTAACAGGAACAGCTCGGGACGGCCGCCATCTTCCTTCAGGGTGAATACTGTTGTACCTGGCAAAAAGATGGGAGAATTAGAGACGGTTATATTAATTGGAGTTTGCCACATATTAAATGGAATGCAAGTTTTATAATTAGACTGGAACGTAAAGGCCTATAAACAGCAGTGGGTGATGATGATGGCTAGACTGGCTGGTTGAGTCCAGGTCCGCACGGGCGTATTTTTAACGCGGCGATTTATTTTCGCGCACTGGATTTTCAATGCTCTGCTTAGCGCTGAGAGTTGAAAATCCAACAGTGTGTTTTCGTGACGCGATAGGATGCGCTCTGTTGGATTCTCAATGCTTGGCTCAATACAGTTAAAAATTCAGTGCACGAAAAAAAATCCTGGCTGAAGAACATGGTTACACAGTTTCGTTTTTTTTTTTTTTTAAATATAGTTTTATTTTGTTTAGTAATTCTTAGCGTAGACCTGGAGTCAATTTTCAGGACCGAGTAGTGTTATTGCACCCAATAACACTACTCGGTCCTGGGAATTGACTCCACAAGGAAACTGATTCCACTAAGAATTTCTCAGTAGCATTCTGGAGTCTGGATTTGTACCCAGTAAGGGCAGTCGGGTGAACATTCGAGCGTTTTAACCGCCGTCATTACCTTCCGCCAAAAGTTGATGAAAGAGAATATATTTAATGAAATATTTCAGCAATTCCTGATTCTGGTCCTTAAGCAGATTCTGGGAATTGATGAAATATTTCATTAACGATATTCTCCTTCATCAACTTTTGGCGGAAGGTAATGACGGCGGTTAAAACGTCGAATATTCACCCAGTCCCTTTTTACATAGGACTTAAACTATAAGGGTGTACTCATGGCGGCATCATGGTGAGACGCAATCGGGAACTGCAACTGCACTTGTGCGCGCGCGCGGGTGACGCGGTGGCGAGGGAGGGAGCGAGACAAAACACTGGATGTTCATGTGTAGCAATATGTTTAGGTGGGTACATTAGATAAGCATGCATGGTGATGCCTGCGGATTAATTTATTATGTTAGTTAATTATTAATAATAATTGGTTGTAATTTTGTAAGTAAGCATTATAATATTCTAAGTACTGTTTGTTTTATTTTACAAATCATTTAACCTGACTTGGTTTCCGTACTGAGTGGAAGCAATCTTGTCACAGTCATGACGTGCCAGCAGTTGCGGATTATTTCTGTTTTGTGCTCGTGATTATATGTAGATCTATTTTTTTTTTTTTGTGTAAAACTCGAGATAATTAACTTTTTGTATGCACGTGTTTCTGTGACAAACACACTTTTTCTTTCTTTCTTTCTTTCTTACTGTACACATCTGCCTCCCTTCGATATATACTGGTGTCTGTTATGTTATTACTACTTACCGGTTCCCGGTGCCTCGCTGGCGTCATCCACGAGCTTCGCCCAGCGGCTGAGCAGTTCGATCATCCTCGGCTGGTCACTGGTATACGTGTGGCGCCAGTATGTGTAGTCAGTATGGCCGGCTGCAGGGTCGCTACCTCGCCCTTTTGCAGGCAACTCGTCCTTCAGGGTTGAGTTTACTAATAGTTGGCGGACTTTGTTTAACCTGGAGAGATAAATAACAGTTCATAAGCTCGTGGCTATGTAATAACAGCCGCACGGGTCGATCCATCAGGTTAAGCTACGCTTGCCGGGGTTGGTCTGTGGATGGGTGACCATCTTTTCATACCGTGACTCTTCCGTGCCTCGGAAAGCACGTTAAGCAGTTGGTCCCGGCTGTCATTCGAGGATCTTTGACAGTCGTTACGGGTCGTCAGAAGCCCGAAAGTCTGACAACCAGTCTCACCAAGGGGTATCGTATTACCCAGTAGCTGGGTTGTGGAGGTCAGATAGGCAGTCGCTCCATGTAAAATACTGTTATTCAGCTGCATCCGGTTAGACTGCAAGCCAACCCCAACATAGTTGGGAAAAGGCTAGGCAGATTGAAAATAAGATTTATCTTGTTGGAAAAATAGAACATTTGCACAAAATATTGAAAAATAACACAATAATACGACTTCAATACTTCAAGAATAAGACAGCGTAAAAATATTGGTAATGGCCCGTTAAATAAATAAAATGTCATTTAAAAAAATGGCCTCCAGATGTAGAAGACGTGGAACATCCACTTACCTAACTCCGGCGGCTCCAGCCTTCATCCACAGCTGCAATATCTTGTCGAACTCCTTGACCACTTCCTCGTTGTTGAAGTTCAGATCAGGCTGGCTCTCGTCGTACTGATGCAGGTAATGTGCCTGGCGCTTCTCGTTCCACGTCCAGGCTGATGTGTTGAGGGTTGATACCTGGGGATATCAGTAAAGTTGAGATAACCGCTTCTTTTTTTTTCATAAATAATAAATGGCCTGCTTCTGTTTGCCTCCGGATTGGCTCTGACTACCAGGCGGATAAATTCATTAAAATTAGGTATTTTTTTATTTTCGCGGTAAGTCGTTCCTATCCGGATACTGTAAAGCGAGGTTATTTTTATCTCACGAAGTGACACGCGCTATACTTAAGGTTACCAAGTGGACGAACTCGTTGTGTGTGTGTGTGTGCGTGTGTGCGTGTGTGTGTGTGTGTGTGTGTGTGTGTGTGTGTGTGTGTGTGTGTGTGTGTGTGTGTGCTGACGCTACTCGTCTTCACGCACACATTCACAGCGTGTTTCTAGACTTGGTAAACACAAGTAAAGCGCACGGTGCCGCGTGAGATAAAAACACTATAAAAATGGGGGCTTTAAAATGCTTAAAAATAATGAAACCCTCTCTCTGTCAGTGCGCAATAGTGAATTAGTATTGGTAATTATAGTGACAGATATTATGATCTCCCGTCTAGGTTAGAATAAGTAGCGAGTCAAGTAGGAAGAACTCGGTTACAAAAGGTGCAAAAGTGAGTTGGAAGCAAGACGTATGGCACTTTACCACACACAATAGTAAAGCTGCCGAGCAGTAATTACTGCCCGATATAGGTTCAATCACAACTTAATATTATAAATGCGGAAAAGAGTTTGGTTGTTACGCTTTCACGCCAAAACGGCTGAATGAATTTTGATGAAATTTGGCACATGGGTAGACCACGTCCTGGGTTAGGACATAGGATACTTTTTACCCCAATATTAGCACGGGATCGAAACTTATGCAGGTGAAACTGCGGGGCGCAGCTAGTTAATTATAACATTAATTCACACAGCTTACCCAGTTATTAGGCGCCTTCCTGATCGTGCCGGTTGAAGTATCGAAGTCAGTGCCCTCCTTCCATACGAAGTAATTTTCATAGCCCTCGGTCTTGTTCTCGCTCAGTTTGAACCACGGGTGCTCCACAAACACGTAGTTGGGGATGAGGTCTACAATCACCCTGTAATGATGAAAGGTTTTTAGTTGGGTTGCCTTATTATCATCCTTACCATCCGAATAGGTAGAGTATAAATACCTAAACTTCGAGGAAAGACGTAACAAGAGTGGATAATACCTCCTAAACATAAACAGGACGATTAAATCTCGGGATTAAAAAAATTACGAATTATTTATTGTACAGACGCCAGCACATCAAGCTACTACAATCTGTCAAATTTCTTTAATAGATTTTCAACTTTATCGCTAGAGCATTAGGTTCAAGGTTGATTGGGAAAATTTGTCAGTTTCGGGTAGCTTGGTGTGCTGGCGTCTGTACTTTGAATACATTGGTAACAAATTAAATATTTATAATAAAATAATAAAGAATTTGCAATTTCTAAATCCTATGAATTTCTTGGGAAATAACAAATTGAGAATTGCAATTTCTTAAATCCCGAGATTTAATCGTCCTGTATATGATTCCGGGATTTTATCGGAGGTATTATTCCCTCTTGTTACTTATTTCTTCGAAGTTTAGGTATTTATACTCTACCTATCTCTTATAAAGCTTATTATAAAGGAGGTAAGAGATTAACCAGGTGAAGAAATAACCAGGAAAAGTAGCAATATTTTCATGTGTAATTGTATGCTAATAACAATTGAACCTAGTTATGCAGAAAGCAGCCATATGGTACATTTTCCAAAAGATTTTTGCAAAAACAGCCATGTCGATATCTCTATTTATCACGGAGATATGAGCCGTCAAATGCAGCCATGTCCATACATTCATAATGCAACCATCGACAGAAAAATGCTTATAGCTCTGTTTGTACTTTTCGTGACATGGCTGCTTTCTGTATAACACAGTCCAATTAAAAATGATCACCATGGGCAATTTCAAGTTTGATCCATAGAAGCATAGGAATAGTTTTACACCTGTATTCCAAGAAAGGATAGGCAAAGGAGACACCAACATTTTTCTCGTGAACTGATAAGTAAGCTACAGGCTAAAGAGGCAGCAGCCTAATGCCATTTACCGAGGATAAATCCCGACTCAGGGCTGTTACTGAGAAATTCCTAATGGAAAACCAAAACACCGCGATCCGAGGTTCGAACCCATGACTCTAAGCTCAACATTCAACCTAGCGACCACTGGATGAACAAAGCAGGCCGAATGAACATTTATTTAAATGCATGTTATACAGGCTGGTCCAAATAGCGAAGTCAAAAAAAAATAATAAAAAAATATAAGATTGTGTGTTTTGCCACGTGGAAGTCTGACATCGTTTAAAACATTTTTTGTTCTGACTAGTTTTGAAGGATTTTATTTAGATGTAGAAGGTGTATGTAAGTCTGTCTCATTTATTTATCTGTTTTTTTTTTTTTGTTTGTTGAGCAATTTACTCAAAATCACACTACGTACATACTCGATATTATTTTTATCTGACACTAACTTATTTTTATTTAAGTAGGTATGCATACACACGTTGCAGTATTAAACTGGTTTGCATCCGTCACTTCACACTTCGGGTCTAGTTGAAAACCAGCGTCAGGCACTAGTTGTCTGGCATTTTTGCTGAACTGAGACTTTTTTGGCAGCACTGAGGCACACATCCCTGCATCGCATTTTAAACATTTTTTTTTATTATTCTTTCAATCTGCTGTAAATTATTTTGTGTGCCTTTTAGTCTGTGCTAAATAAATGCATTTGCCTTCTTTTTCTTTCTTTAAAAAGAAAAATCTGAATTCCTCATACCCAGGCGTATCCGCGAGTTATTTTTGTTTTTGTAATTAGCTTCAAAAAGTCTTTTTTTTTTTGTAGTGTGTATTTTCAGATTTTTTTGTGACAAGATCGTCTTTAATGTCACTTTCATGTCACAAAAATAATCTGAGAAATACACACTACAAAAAAAGACATGAATTTTAGAAGCTCTACCGGCTGAAAACTAAATAATTACAAAAACAAAAATTCGAACACTCGAACACTACAAAAAATCGCGGAACATGTATGGGATATTTTCGAATACCCCTGGGTATGAGGAAATCAGATTTTTCTTTTTGTCGTCACTATTTGGACCAACCTGTAGAATAGAATACTTCTAATATAGGTACTATCGACAAAACGGACGCCTTTACACCTTAAAGTTGATTTTTGTGTACACTGATTCATTGAAAAAACCCTGTCCCTATGGTTTTTTATTTTACTTTGTCTTAAGTACAGTTGCAGCTTGCAAGCAACATTGTTTCGAAATTGGAATGGCGTAGCTTTTGTCGATCGTACTATTAAAATGGGTAAACGCAATCAAACTTCTTAATGATGATCTTACACAAGGATACTACAAAGTATGTAAAGAATTTATACTCACTTAATACCAAACTCCTTAGCCTTCTTGACGAAAGCCTCGAAGCTCTGCTTGGCAGTAGGCACGGCGTCTATATCGTAAGTAGGCACATCGATGAAGATGCCTTGGACCTTGAAACTCTGTAGCAGCGGAAGACTGCCCTCTGCAACGGCGTAGTCATGGTCTTCTAAGTCCACTAGGGGGCCCTTCTCGAACCTAGAAGAGTAGGGAACTTATATTATGGAAGACTTAAGATTTTGATGATAAAAATGTAGTATGAGAATTTTTTGTGAATAACTAGGTAGGATTTAGTAACGAAATCCTAACGCTATATACTACTAATTTTATAACTACTAAACTTAATTTACAATGCATGTGCTCGAAGAGAGCGATTTCCAAGCAACCAAATTGTGCAAAAAGTGCCACTTTTTCACACTACTGCTTTTTACTTTTGTTTTTTTTATTATTTTTAACTGCATCGTCTGCCCGACGCAAAGAATTTATATTATTTGAGAAAAGTTTTACAAATTAGTCAAGTAGGTACTGAATGATTATCATTCATATAAAAGGTACAATAAAACGAATACTTCATTGAACGCGTTATTAACTGCTCTAGATTTTAGATTTTGGTCAATAAATTAATTTTAAATATTCATGAAATATGTATGGCTGAACGTATACATACTTTGCTCATGCCTTTTTGCGATACGACGCGGCAGGTATTTGCACATGCGCAGTAGTGGATATCCTGACTATACAAATCTTTAATGGCCAAGGGGTCGGCGAGGTTCAGAGTATATACTTTGCCAACTAAAAATCTTTATTCGAATAACCAGTATTAAATGAAAAAAGTTACAAAAGTCAACCCCCAAAAACCTTTACAAAATAAAAGGTATGGTAACAAAAAATAAAAAACAAACCTACCGCGTCTACTCTGAAATGACGCGCCCCACTACTTAAATTTGTATACGTAGACTACGGTAAATGCGGTAGTCGGGCGCGTCCTTACAGAGTGGACAAGCTATAATACACTAATTAATTTATTACACTAAATTAAATTAATTAATTACACTAAATTCTGAGCCTACATTACTCAATCTGCCTAGCCTAGGGAGTTGGGAAAAGGCTAGGCAGATTGAGCAGTGTAGCTCAATCTGCCTAGCCTTTTCCCAACTCTGTAGGGTTCGGCTTCCAGACTAACCGGATGCAGCTGAATACCAGTATTTTACATGGAGCGACTGCCTATCTGACCTCCACAACCCAATTATACTGGGTAACACGATACCCCTCATTAAGACTGGTTGTCATACTTTTGAGCATCTCAAAGATCTACGAATGACAGCCGGGACTAACGGCTTAACATGCTTTCCGAAGCACGGAGAGGTACACTACTAAAAACATAATACAAACATGATCGGCTGTCATTCGTGGATCTTTGGCAGTCGTTACGGGTCGTCAGAAGCCCGAAAGTCTGACAACCAGTCTTACCTATGGGTACCGTATTACCCAATAACTGGGTTGTGGAGGTCAGATAGGCAGTCGCTTTGAGTAAAATACTGGTATTCAGCTGCATCCGGTTAGACTGGAAGCCGACCCCAACATAGTTGGGAAAAGGCTAGGCAGATTAGATTGATAAAAAGACAGCGCTGACCCCAAATAAATTGGCAAAAGGGAGGGAGCGTGACTTATCAAGCTTCAACTAATCAGAACCGATTAATTATAAATTGTTGCGAGACTCCCGGAAGTCCTGCGCCGCGTCACTACGTACCAAGTCTTAGGCTCCGGTGGGGCACACTTAGGAGCTCTGACGATGATGGTGATGGCCCCAGCCAGCATGCACAGCCACAAGGCCCAGAACAGGATGAACATCGCCCAGCGAAGGTTCACCCAGAACGGGTCCTCGGCATACTTGAGCAGCTCTTCTTTAGTTAATCCGGAGAACTGCTGCAATGGAATTATATTGTTATGAATAGAGAATTCTTTTCTCGCTTATGTCGTCTTATGTCGTGGTTACGGAATGCAATCTCGATCGCGATTTCGAATCTCGCGAGATCTCGAACCTTTTTTCGAGATTCAATCTCGTGGAAAATCAATTTCGTTCGAGATAATATAATTATGATATCTACCAATACGGCCGAGATCTGGAAGTTTTTAAGCATTTTGAATGAAGGAAAAAGACGCATTATTTCAAAAAGTTGACAAAATCTTGATCTCGGAAATCTCGAAAACGAGTTTTCGTCTGATTGCCGAGCGGGTCCCGAATGGCCAATCTCGACACTAAGCACGCGAGATCTCGAGTAACCAATCTGGCAATCTGGACTAAAGAGATTAGCCAGTCAGCACGTTGGTAGTCTGCCCAGTGCGTGACCAGTCGGTAGTAAGCAAAAAAACAAGGCGGTTAACCCCGCTAAAAACGCGAATCAGTACGCCGCGACGCCGACGTTGAAGAATGTGCTCGGCTCGTGCATTGTGTGGTCACAGTTCTAACCTAACCTAACCTACCTTTCAGCCTACACTTAAGTTTAACCAACTGCTATAGTTCTTCACTTCGGGTTTTAGCCGTGACATATACAGTAGGAGTCGTATGCAGGGTGCCTGCTTAGTTGTAAATTTTTTGCGAAGCAGTTCTCAAAACATAGCCTGCAGAAAACCCAAATAAGAAAAGAGAGTATTAACCATGACGAAATAAAAAGGGTAAAGAGTAGATTTGTTATCATACATTTTATTATAAATCCATCCATCAAATGTTACTACTATTGGGTTGGTAAGAAAATAATGAAACACTTTTTTAATTATTTATCGATTCCGTTTAAAATATTTTTTCTATAGTAAGTACTTCTAGCACTTTGTAGAATACTCTCGAAGGAACACGCAGAAGAGTAAATAAGTGCGGCACGCAAAATTGTTGCGCAATATTATTCGAGATGGACAACAAGTATCTTCGAGCACTCTACTTCTACGAGTTTAAACAAGGTCATTCGACGCGTAAAGCAGCGGATAACATTAACCATGCGTTGGGCCCGGGGACTACTAGTCATGTAACCGTGAGTCGTTGGTTTAAGCGCTTTGCCTCTGGAGATACAAGTTTTGAGGACAAGGAGCACACCGGTCGGCCATCCGCTTTTAATGACGACGTACTACTAGAGAAATTGCAGATAAACCCAAATGCAACCACTCGTGAATTGGCCGAAGAAATCGGCTGCTCTCACGTTACGATTGAGAACCGTCTTCACTCTTCACGCACTCAACTACAGAAAAGTTCTGTCGCGGTGGATCCCCCACGTATTGACCAATGCTACAAGAGAAGTCCGAGTTGCGATATGCCAATCTCTTCTACTTCGTTCACAACGTAAAGAGTTTTTAACAAATTTAGTGACGGGAGATTAAAGCTACGTTCTTTATGAAAACTATACGCGACGCGGCTTCTGGCTTCCCCGTGGACAAGAACTGCCAGTCCAGCCACAACGCAATCCCTATTGTCAGAAGTCTCTACTGTGTTGTTTTTTGATTTGAATCCTTTGGTGGGACATGTTGCATAATAATGACATGACCGGGGATGTTTACGCCTCTCAGCTACGCCAGCTTGCTGCTGCGTTCCGGAAAAAAGGCCGGAGACGATGTACGGTTCCGTGGGATAATTTCTGGGATCCCTGCGGGTGAAGCCGCTGGCAAAAGCTAGTCTATTATACAGCTGGCGTTTGCCTCGTATACTAATGAATCTTCGAGAGACAACAACAATGTCGCTACTGTACTACAGTAATTATTACATTGCTATCGAGCTGAGCAGTAATAAAGACGAACTGGGTCGAGCTCAATAATCATTCTTAATCGTTTACTTCGATGATAATGCCGATCTGAATCGGATGTTGTTATAATTATCTCGCTGTTATAAGAAGAAATATTTTTCTTGTGCGAAAGATGACGAGTAATGTGATTTTCACATTATTATGTGATTATGAGAATATTTCCCTGAAAAGTTGGAACTGTTGATTGACCAAAAGGAGTTTTCAACAGTCCTCTGTTGAAAACTCCTTTTGGTCAATCAACAGTGTTTACAGGGTTTTCTTTCACAGATGTTTATAAGAAAGACCATAAACAATACATAAACTTGAGATGCACGAAATATTTACGTAGCCATGGTAGAAAAACGTTCAATCTGCCCAAACATCCTTTACTTTTTTGCAATCTAATTCCATGTTTGTCTAAGACAATTTTGGAAGCTGACTACAATGATATTTTTAAGTATTATATGGCCTATGTCTTGTCATATTTGTGTTTCAACGTTTGTACGTGAAATTTTGGTTATTTTGAAGTATAAACGAAGGTCTAATCATGGTGTAATCAAGCTATTTCAAATAATACGAACCGGTCTTTCAGAAGTGGGTTCTTCAACATTTGTCAAGAGTGAGCTCTTATAAAAAATGCGATTATGGAAAAATACATAAGAGGATAAATCGGAACTGAGCCGCCAGTACATTTTGAGCAGAAAACAACGGTCGTCTCAGTAAAATCCTTTACCTAATCGATTCAATCATTTTATTAGCAGGTAACGCTTTGTTACTTATAAATATTTCCGGGTGACATAGGGTTTTTTTTTTTATTTTGTTATATTAAGTTGTCACGTTGACAATCCGGCCCATTGAGTAAATTGTTATTTTTTGTAGTGTCAAGGTAGCCCGCGAAATTCAAATTTTCTTAAGTTTTTTGCAATTTACGAGTCGGTATTAGATTGTACGCTGATCAAAATTAAGACCAGGTAATCCTAATGAATGACTATTTCATGAAATTTGACATTTCAGGATTATACTAACTTAAGGAGTTGTATTACTGATTCTATTGTATATAATTCTGTAAATACATATTTGTTACGGCCGCAAATCATACTTTATTTAACATACAACTTAATACTGATATTGCAAAAAACGTAAGAAAATTTGAATTTCGCGGGCTACCCTGCTGACGCTTCCCCCTTAACCGAATGAGTTTTGACTGTTTTTTTTTTTATTATTGTCAAGTGTCAACCTATATTTAGTGTATTTTACTTAAAGTCTGGCCACGCTAACTCTGCACAAGTAAATAAATGGTGGAATTTTAAAATCTATAGATGACAACACCGTCTGTACTACATAAGAAAAAAGAATTTAATCCTAGTTGGTTCCTTTTTTGTTTTTGATGGTTGTTATTTTGTACAGCTTGAAGATTAGGTTTTAATTCTACAAATAATAAGTACTTGTTATAAATTTACTGTCTATGGTAATTTTACAGTGAGTGATTGCCGCATAACCAGAAAGGGTTTTGCTTCATTATGTTGTAATTTAACACCATCTTCTTGTAAACAACAAGAAGACAAAATATCACACATCAAAATATCCACAGAGTACCTTTTATTTAATCAGATATAAACGTAAACTTTTAGTATACCATATACAAAACTTTTTGGGGTTGCCCATTTATTCCATGGCAGATTTAGCGTGGCAAGACTCTAGCTAGTTATAGCACCTTGTGGAAGACTGTAATCGATATAATTTATCATTCGTGATGTGAACACTTTTTGTAAAACCTTTTTAATGCCGAGTGTTACATTTATGTACAGACGCCAGCACATCAAGCAACCCGAAACTGTAAAATTTTCCCAAACAACCTTGAACCTAATGCTTTATCGATAAAGTTGAAAATCTATTAATGAAATTTGACAGATTGTAGTAGCTCGTCTGTACATATTGAGCGAGACACTAATAAGCCAGGTGAATGTTATGTTACGGAAAATAACATCAGCAAGGCCATGTAAAGATGTTTAGTTTAACTGAGGTGTTACTTTGGTATTTCCGAAATATCACATGATGTGTACAACCAACTTTATTCGAGTGGCAGAATTTTGGACTAAACATAATACATATTTGAATTTTCACAACCTTAATTGCCTTCTATACACCAAGAAGAAGACTAATATTTGAAATGCCTGACATTTCGAAAGCAGTTAAGACTTACATTAAATCAATTAGACCAAACGTTAACATCATACAGTCGCTAATTCAAACCGTCTCATCTATAGATGGTATTAAACTTATCAAGCCTCGACTCATGAGACATTTAATTTGTATTCACCATGGCTCTCTTGGGAGTCACCGGTCTCTAAAGGTAAGACTTCTCCACTTACCCGTTTATTAGCATCAAGCTCAATTTTCGCGTCGCCGTTCCTGTGGTCCTCAACCACATACTTGGCGTCGGCCATGTCGACCCTGGTCACGATCTTGGCCTCCTCCTCCTTGGGCAGCAGCTTCTCTTCCGCGCCGTCAGGAGAGATCTTCTCCTTGGACTTGGTGAGATTCGATTTTGAGGAGCGGAATTCTGGAAAAAAAAATGGGGGACATCATTTTCTGAATTCTTAAACAGAAGGGTGGATGTCGACGGACTATTATTATTGATAGATGTGTGATCAGATAATTACGGACGATTAAATTAGCCACGTTACCACCTGGTAAATGGCACATATTTTTACCACGGATGCCACTCCTGTAACACAACGATACAAAAAAATATTGTTCATTTTTATAAAACCAGGCAAGAATGAAGATGTGCACGCTACAATTGCGGCGATAAGTCCCCTCTTTCAGGAGTGGTTGGAGAGGCGCCACGACATCTTCACCTTCCGCCTGACGCAGGTCCTCACCGGACACGATTGCTTCGTGAGGTTCCTGTTCCGGATAAGGCGGAAGGAAACGCCCGGGTGTTACCATTGTGTGGATCGCCCGGAGGACACGGTGAAGCATACGGTGGACGTCTGCCCGGCTTGGGCGGAGCACCGCCGCGTCCTCGCGGAGGCGATCGGCGGCAGCTATCTCTCGCGTCCGGCCCTGATCCAGGCCATGGTAAGGAGCGAGAGTGCATGGAAAGCCGTCACCTCCTTCTGCGAAGCAGTAATGCTCGCGATGGAGGAGGCGGAACGCGTGAGGGAGAGGCAATCTTTGCGCCCTCACGCCCCTAGTCGCCGCAGGAGACGCCCTGGGCGTCAGGAATTGATAGCCAACTCCCGGTCACTGCAGGCGCGGGCTTGCGGACGGTGAACAATGGGTAGCTCGCCGTCCGGCAAGGACCAGGCCTGGGTCGACGGCGCATTTTGTTCCACGCGCGCCTCAAAGAAATGTCAGCATTAGCTGAAGGGGTCCGCTAGGGCAGCTGCCTGCCAGGGTTGCAGGTTATTTGAAAGAGTTACCGTGGCCCTGGCACAGGCAACTGAAGGAACACGGGTGGGTATTAGTAAAAATCTGACACGCCCTCCCGCTCCGCTCAGAGCGGAGAAGTTATTCGATGAATCCCCATCCAACAAAAAAAAAGGCAGGAATGAAGACATGTGTCGCCAACCTGATTAAGTATACATTATAACGAGGTAGTTAGCTACACCGCCAGGCAACAGGACTGCCGCAATACGTATTTTACGACGAACCCATTGTTGTCTGACAGAAAACCGCATCCAATGTAGGCATTTCCAATGTAGACATTGGATGCGGTAGCATGACGGCCCGCGGTTAGTTCTTGTAGATTTTTAAAACAAGGTTAACTCACCAAAATATGAGAAAACATGCAGTCATCATCAAACTGATAATTACTGACTGTTACAATATAATACGAGTAACAACCCTTAAGACACGGATTAGGTAGGTACAAAGTTTTAGTAAAATCCTCATCTAACTAACAGCATGTTTGTTGTCCCCCGATTTGTGTACGAATCACACCATTTCACAACGCCAAAAATATGAAGTAATCAAAAGCAATACAGAATCGAATACAAAATACTAACAACTTCGAAAAACGTACCAAAACCACATAGAAAACTATCGCAATGCGAATATCCCACAGCAGTCTGTTACGTCACACACACTCCTGCCCCAACCGGGCCACGTTCCCGCACTAACGATCCAGCTCACCAAGCCACGGCTCGCCGTATAGCGGTACTAAATTCTGGAATAGATACCGTATTCTATTCTTGTCTCCTGTCCTTGTCGTGCTAAAAATGTCACCCTGATATCGTGGATTGTAACTCTTATGTTATTCCCACGTGGTTTGCAACATTAAATTAGGTCAAAGGGTTTCTAAAGTAATTCACCCTTAGTTTAAGTCACCCCTCGGAAAAATGGATGGTTATTATTACTAACTTTGACACACTTGGCGGTTTAAGAGGACTATTCAGTACGGACGCGAGCGAAGACAGATTTTAGATCAACATGAGAACGTGCAAAGATGCATGTTCTTAACTGATCATCAACATTGCATTCGTAACACAGAACCGTCGGATAAAATAACAATATTATCAAACAACTGCAAGGCATTTTCTCCGACTCAACAATAAAGGGTCTAATCAACTTTCTAAACTAACACGACTCACTTTCTCAGAGCTTCTGTGTTTATCACTCAGACACAAAATTTCGACTGCAATTGCACGAAAGCGCCGGACGTTTATATTAAGCTGGCGCATGAAGGTGTAATAATAAAGCAAAAAATCTCTCTGCAGAATAAAGGAACAAGACGCATTACTCGTTGCAAGATGAATTCGGCGATTCCCGAAAGTCAGCGGGCGCTGCAAGCAACTTTTTATCTCGAGAACCTGATTTATATGGAAGTCGATGCGATGCAATGAGCGTGGTTTCGTACGAACAAAAAATTTTGGCTGTTGTAATTGATGGGGCGCATAGCATCACAGATTATGTGGGAGGTACACATTATAGGGCGATGACTTTTACAGTTTTCTCTGGGTTTCTGTTTCAACTTTTAAACGAAAACTATAAGTTAGCCAATACAAAATTGGAAAAATCTGGACCAGAAATTGAGCATTATGCATGGAAATCATGTTTCCATATTAATACATTTATATACAAGGTTTAACTTAAATAACGCACAATCTTCTGTGGTCATTGTACTCACCTTTATGAACAACTTAAAGCGCAATACACACTGAGCCCGCCGGGCCGCCGACAAAGCCCGGCGACACAACCCGGCGGCCAGTATGAAAAGAATCATGTCGGCAACATGCGCCCGCGCGTGTTGCCCGCCGACATGTTGGCGGCTTGGGTACGCCTGCGCTCAGTTGCCCGGCGACGCTCGACCTGTAGTGACGTGCTTGTATTATTTCAAGCCGCCGACATGCCGCCGACCAAATTTTCCGACTTGTATTAAGTGAAGCCGCCAACTAGACCGCCGACAAAAAGTTGCCGACATAAGTCGGCGGCCCGGCGGGCTCAATGTGTATTGCGCTTAATAAAAGACCAAACCTGAAATCGCGAAAAAAAAATCTGCTGTTCATTTTGACGAGTTATGCGAATATAAATTTAGGGAACAGCTGATTTTTGGAGTTTACTCCTTAAGAATCGATTTTCATATAAGGCCCCGGGTATGGTAATTTTATGAGGAGTCAAATCATGTATAAGTAAGTATACTTGTTTTGTTTTTTCAGTCAGTCTTCATTGTTTTGCTTATTTTCGGCCAGTCTTCATTGTAGCGGTCAATCCAACCATTATATTCAAAGACAATCGTACATAAGGAGTAAACTCCAGTCGTGCGTCGGAGCTGACCGAGCTGACACACACTTTTTTTCGCTATTTCTGGTTTGGTATCGTAGTCAAAGTTCTTCATAATGATGAGTACAATGACCCCTTAAAAGGTTGTGCGTAATTTAAGTTACACCTTGTAACATTGAGTTCTCCACAAGTTTTTCAAGTTTCAACAAAACACTCTGCATCAGAAGTCCGACAATACAGCAGTTTTTTCAAATATTTGTTCAATGGTAAAACGAGGCTATTCGGGACATATTTTGACATTCTTTAGCAAATATCTTGTTTATAACGCATAAAATACTACGATGAAAAAAATATATTGGTCTCGGAGAACCCCTTACTTCTGCAGATATACGTTTAAATTAGCAACTTACAAGAGGAACATAAAAAATAAATAAAAATGAGCCTTTTCCAAATATCGCTGATGTGGGATTATTATTGACAGCACTGCATTTAATGCATATTCTGAGCCAAAACAGCCACTTTAAACAAGTATTTCGGTTGGGACAAAGAATAATAAAAACCACTTAAAATAATGTTTTTATTTTAGGGATTGGTAGAATTTTAAAAAGAAAAAAATATTTTTCAAAAAACAGTCAGGATTTTGCGCTGCGGGACAAGTTTTCACACGTAAATTTTTATGTAAAAAACAGGAGCTGACTCTTTCACCAAAATTTGGAACTAAACTGGGAAATATACTGGCTCTCACAGGTGACAATAAACAATTGACGTAAACTATCAATGTTTCTAGAATTTACAAAATAAATCCTACCATACACCAACCGAAAGTTATCGATATTTTTGTTCGAAAACCTGGGTCATCCCAAATACTCCCCCAAAAATCCAAATTGCCCCGTTGTACGGTGTTACAAGAAATCCAATACTGAAAACACTCACGTAATAACGAAAGACGCAGGACTTCGTCAGTCCGGTTGAAGCACCACTAGACCATTAGTTTTGAAATGAAGTAGGTAAACTGTCTCAGATACGCCTAATGGAATAATAGCTTCGGTCCAAATGGACAAACAACTCACTTGTGGATAACAAGCTTACATTAGTAGGATGGATAGTAAAGGCGTGTTTAGGAAGTGGACCCTTTTAGGCCTGGATTATCTTAATTACATGTAATTAGGAGTAAATGACCAATAAACATTTTAGTAAACACTTAGGGCCGATTTTTTTATCCGTAGTTAACTCAACCAGTGGTTAAACACAGTATCTAATGGTTGAGTTTCGGCTAAATTTGAAAGGCTAAAGATGAATGTATTATTATTATTATGCATGTTAGCTTATTCATATTAAAAATTATAACTAATGGCAGCGCAGTTGTAAGCGTACAGGTCCCGGGTTACATTCTGAGATGTAGGGTCATAGATACTTGGCACAATACGCCAGCCCATGTTTATTTTCTAGATTATCGTGAGTGGCCCCATTTCCTCAAGTGATTGAGTAGCCACGAGGCACGACTGTAATATAGACTTTGCCAAGTAATGTGGGGTCGGGGGATTCGAAATGCGAAATGACAGTAATAAAAGAGACTAAAGAGACATACGATGTGTACGTGCTTAAGCTTCCGATTTCGAGTTGCAAATTAAAGTGACCTTGGACCGAACATTATTATGTGTCGATATAATATTGGGAGAAATGGGAGTTAAATCGACCACAGCCCCAAATGGAAAGCCCTATTCGATGATGCAATAACTACAGGAAATCACTAATGCGAGTATAGGCTATAGACAAATCTGGCCAGAAATTCGTGCCGAAATCTGGTGCGTATTTTCGCTATGTAGACGTAGTGCGCTACATAGCGCAAGCTACAAATATTCTGAAATTGCTTTTTTGAACGAAAAAAAAAATCGCGTCTCTGACTTTGCTATGCCGCATTTTTTCCGATCAAAATTAACCCTAGCCCAAATAGCCTGGCATGCCAAAACGGCAAACATTTAATAAAAACACAAAATAAAAATGTTTTTCCTACACTCACCTACTCCTTGCTTCACAATGACCTATAAACGCACATTAGATTGAACAACAATGAGAACAATAGTCAATTTTACAGTAATATCCAATTGAAAATAGCTTCAACACAACCTGAGTGATACTGGATTTGGCTCAGAACCACAGGCCTCGCAGTGGTAACCAAGCAGTCGTGTGGTAAAAAATTAGCGATACAAGTACATACTTACAAACTTGTGTAAAACTAAAAATAGAAGGTATGAATTATTACTAGCTGACCGAGCTGTTGAAATTTCAATTTCGATTTTTCGGCTCTTCCTTTGGGGTTTTCCTAATTTTCTTAGTTCCCAGGTTCCCAGTAATGAGACGAAATACACAAAAAAAAATATTCAAATCGGTAGAAACATTTTAGGGCCGGTTTTTTGATCCGTAATTAAGTCAACCAATGGTTAAACATAGTAAGTAATGGTTGAATTTTGGCTAATGTGTTTGCCAATATGTCATTATTCAGATACTTACTTTTTTTTAACATGAATGATTTATTAAGAATACATTCATAATAATAACTCATTCATGTTTAGCCTTTCACATTTAGCCAAAATTCAACTATTAGTTCCACTGGTTAACTACGGATCAAAAAACCGGCCCTCGGGCGCCGTCCTTTTGTCATCGCTCGTGCGATGATGCGATGCAATTTCATCGTGCGATAAAACCGCTCGCGCGATAAGAAATTGTGTGTCCTGTTTTGGAGCGATGCGATCACACTCGAAATGGCTCTTATCAGGGATGCACAGTTTATGCATGATAGCGCGATATTCAATAGGACATTTAGTAGATATCAGTATGTTTGAACGCACGGTCGCACTATCATTTTCGTCGGACGCACGCATCATCGTACGAGCGATGGCAATAGGACGGCGCCTTGGCGAGACTAATGCACGGCAATTTTTATAATATACTAGCTGACCCGACAAACGTTGTCCTGTCAAAATTTCAATAATTCATACAAAATTCCCATAGAAAATGCACTTTCAGTTTTCCCGAATTTTCCCGGTAAGTTTTAAAACATTTTCTTTCATACAAACCTTGACCTGACAATTACAAATGCAACAAAAAAGAATTAGCCAAATAGGTGCAACCGTCCTGAAGTGATGCGCGTACATACATTCGGCAATTGATTTTTATTTATACTGGGTGATTTTTATTGAATGTGCAAGTCACCCCCTGCCATTTTATCCGTGTATAATATAACATTGGTCAGGCAGGGGACATAGTGCTTCCATAGTTCAAGTTACCCAATCCACTTTAGCCACCCAAACCCGTAGCCCAATATGTTTTGTTTCCACGTACAACAATTGTCCTGCACCAACCGGGGGTTGTCCTTGGGTGCATAGTGCATATAGGGATAATCGTCGGTTGGTGCCTCCTCATCATTTAAAATTATCTAAGGGGCCTCTGCGAGTTGGCTTCGGCCCCTCGTATGCCTTCCAAAGGACCGGGACCGCAGGGTCCCGAGATTTATAGAAAAATAATAATAATATTTATTCAAGTTATGAAGTAATACAGTAAATACAGTTATGCTTAAATCTATGTACTTGTGGCTAAGTAATAAGATAACAGCCGCACGGGTCGGTCCATCAGGTTTAGCTACGCTTGTCGGGGTTGGTCCGTGGGTGGGTTACATACCGAGACTCCTCCGTGCCTCGGCAAGCGCAAACTGTTGGTCCCCCGGCAGTCATTTGTAGATCTCTGACAGTCGTTATGGGTCCTCAAAAGCCCGCAAGTCTGACAACTTGTCTTACCAAGGGGTATCGTATTACCCAGTAACTGGGTTATGGAGGTCAGATAGGCAGTGGTTCCATGTAAAATACTGGTATTCAACTGCATCCGGTTAAAATGGAAGCCGACCCTAGCATAGTTGGAAAAGGGCTAGGTAGAGATTGATTGATTAAAATTTCGATATGGTAACCTTAGTCCCGACCGCCACTTGCGTCATGTTTTGGCCCTTACTGAAGATATGCGCGAGTGTTTCTGCCAATTTTTTTTTCCAGAAATGGTGGATAAAATAAAGCATCACGCCTGTATTCCTGAAGGATTAAGCTGAAGTGTAATAGAGACACACATTTTGCTTCTTAGATGTTATTGGCGCCGATTACTTTGTTGATAAATTTAAATTAAGTTCAGTGCATCTTTTCTTTCAATTTCATTATTAAAAGGATAGATGATAAATATTAGTTTAGTACTGTCAAATTAAGATACTCCATAGACAAGTTTAGACGTGATTAAAAAATTGCCTACTAAAAATACGTCAATTTACGTCAGGCGCCGACTAATTTGACAGAACTGAATTTGAAAGAAAAAGATGCACGAAATTTAAATTTAGTTTACTTTGTGAACAAGTGATTCGGCGCCAGTGTTGTTATTCACTTCATTTCTTGATGATTTCATTCTACATACATTACATTTTGGTAAGGAACGACAGCTATTTTTTCTCGATTACGATGTTAGCCCCATGGAGAAAGTTGGTCAGTTTGATGGTCTGTATCATATCCTCAATTATGACCACACCTTTGATACATCCTGTATAGTACAGTCACGAACCGGGATTGTTGAGCCACTAGCATATCATCTTAACTTGGTTGTGTTACACGAATGCCGCCTGTGAAATTTGACATGTGACATTTCAATAACGAAAAACGGGCCCATTCGTGTAACACAACCAAGTTAAGATGATATGCTAGTGGTTCAACAATACCGGTTCGTGACTGTACCTATGTGGTATTATGCGCAAGAGCATGCTTTGCATGTTGATTAATGAAATTAATCTAATAAACCTAAAATGTTTCCTCATTTTATGTTATTGCACAGTGTGCTAGTAGTAATAAGCCAACCAGTAAACATAGGATAATACAGGGTTATTATTGGTAAAACACCAGCAACCTCTTAAGGGGTCATTGTACTCATCATTGTGAACAACTTTTACTATGAGACCAAAACAGAAATCGCAAAAAAAATCAGCTGTTCAGTACATTTTGACGAATTATGCGAACATAAATGTACTGAACAGCTGATTTTTTTTTTCGCGATATCATGTTTTGTCCCATAGTAAAAGTTGATCATAATGATGAGTACAATGACCCCTTAAGAGGTTGTTGGTGCTTTACCAATAACCCTGTATATTAGAGCAGGAAATATATTTACAGCATGGGACATTCCCAATAACAAAATAATACAAGTCATTTTATTACAAAATTTATTCACACAATTTATTATTAGAAAAATATTAATTAAATCCACATTATTCATGCATATCCAATCTGAAAAAATTCCTTTCACCAGTCTGGCACAAAATAAATCCAATATGGGTCATCTGCATAAAGTTTGAAACATAAGAAATGCAACATTCAAGTATTTTGATGTAAACTATCAAGAAACTGTTGGAATAATCTGTTTCTTTCTCTCTGTATACTATTTGATTCTTGTACTATATTTATTAGTCTATCTAACTTTTCTTCTACAGTTCGCTGTCTGTTTCTCATTTCTAATGTTATTTTCCTAAAGTCTGTGTACCGTCTCCTGTTCAACTTTCTTTTAGACTCTTCACTTTGACCATTTGATGTTTCACCATTTTCTTGTATATCTGGCTCGTAGGTTGAAGGCTCAGCTATAGCCAATAAAGCTTTGGTCACACTCTCTGCAGTACCATCTTGTATCCTCTGCTGAATCTCAGGTTGGTATTCTCCATTCACATTATAAATCTGCTCAAAAACTTCAAAATAAGGCCATTTTACTACAACAACTTCATTCCTATTTCTCTTTTTAAGCAATCTTATATATGTTTGTTTTAAATTTCGGAATTTCTTATCACAACAATCTGGGCCCTTACCAACAGCATTGCCTATGTCAACCCAAACATTCTTTTTCTTAACTTTTGGACTTCGGAACTTTTCAACATTCTGTAGATATAAGTTTAACAGCATTTTGATACTGGCGTGTTCCCAGTGGTCATCAACATCATCTCCTGTGTCTGTTTCCATTATTTCACTTTGGTTCAGTTGCATGTATACCTCCTCAGTCTCCAGATACTCAACAGGTTCAGCTGGAAATAAACTCTATGGTGATAGCCTTCTTTAAAAGAGACAAGTGTTTGATTGTACAAGCTGTGGGTTCTCAGATATAAATTGGAGTTAGTTGACCAATTTGTAACAAGCAGTCCATTCACACACATGTCCTGTTGAAGTGAATTCAATTTGCAGGAAGTTTCTTATCTACACAAATGTAGATTGAAATGCCACTAGTTTGAGTTCAAAAAGAAAAGTAAAAAAAAATGTTTACCACTCATTTGCTGGATCTCTTCTTCAAAATATTTGTGATTAATATTATCCTTGATACAAATAACGTATATAAAAATATGCAAACAAACTTGTGTCTTGCATCATTCAGCGGACGAGAACAAAATGGCGCTGACTACCGCAGCGAATAAAGCGCTTTATAACCCGACCGAAACCAAAGAGTCACCTTGGTACAAACAAATCAGATCATAATATAACTTGAAATAAACGCTTAAGATAGTAATTTATTGTTTTAACGTGTTAAAATAACTGTTAAATAATCATAAAATAATAAAAACGATCCATTAGCTATAAAATGTTAGATGCGAAAATTAAAATAAGCAAACGAAAGAGCTTTTCATTTTTGTCGGATTGATTCTTTGCTTTGACGTTTGCTGTCGGCCTTGTTATCTTTTTCATTGATAACGTCATGAGTTCATGACAATAAAATTGATAACGGAGACAGGCCGAGACCAATGAAGGCTACGAATTTGAATACGAACTTGATGATAATGACGTCACAATGAAATTGCAATCTCTTTAGCACGCAATAATTTGGACACACTACAGTAGAGTAAAGATCGAAGTATGAAAAACGGTCAGCATACTATGTGATAAAACAATGGAAATACCTGTATCTGTCTCAGGGATGGGCTTGTAAGACGCGACGTGCTCGTCTTCTTTCACCTGCCCTCCATCTATGGAGAGATGGTTTTTCCGCGGCTCCGACATGATGAATTAGGGACACGCCCAACCGGTTTTGCAATACCAAGAAAGTGGGCCCTTTCCCTTCAATGAATTATAATTGAAACAATTAACTTTCACAAAGTGGTTCTGCTGCTCGCTACCACAGAGCACTATGCACGCTCGCTACTCAACAGCTGTCACTGTCAGAGGTCAGCGACTCAGCAACGAAACGATTGAAGGAAGGAATGAGTAGGTGATAAAAGACTGATGTCCGATAATGCCACACCCTTACCACAATATCAATCTTTCGTTCATTCAACTTTAGAGGTGCGTTCAATACGGAACCTTACTGCCATTTGCCCGCGCTAGAGAGCACCATTGCAAATGAAAGCGCCAGGGTAGTCCGCGAAATTCAAATTTTCTCACGTTTTTTGCAATTTGCAAGTCAGTATTAGGTCGTATGTTGATCAAAAAATGATTCGCGACCGTAACAAGTATTTATTTCCAGAATTATAGTCATTAGAATCGGAAATACAATTCCTTAAGAGCGCTTATGCCGCGTGGGCTTGCAACGTCGCATTTCTACTGGGTTTTTCGTGATTATTTTAATACGATGTTTTTAACAGACTATCTAGATCTTTGGTATATAAAAGTACTTACATATGCTATTTTTTTACAGTTATTTTGGTATTTACTCATAAAAATGGTCAATATTGTACAGACAATATTGTCAATTTATTATTAATTATTACTTTTTTATTTATTTTCAAAAATTTAATACAAATACATTTTTAAATATTTTTTTATAAAAAAACATTTATTTATTTATTTTTATTTATTTATTTATTTGGTATAGAACCTCAATTTTTATGAGTTTTACGATCACGTAGATCACAGAGCATGTGTTTACGATCTACTCGAGATATATTATTTTAGTGATAGCCGTCAGTGTACCTATATGATATGTTCTATGTAGCCGTTCGTGAGGAAATAATATTAGGTTGGGGAAAAAGTCTTTTCGCATTATAATATGTATGAACTTGTAATAAAATCTCTTTGGCTATACTATTTGTATCTGGCTGGTTTTGGTATCATTGAAAGTTTAAATTTTAAGGAACATAATTCCAAATTCAAATTAGGAAAATGTGTGATTTTCATTTGTTTTTCGTACCGTCAAGATGAGTGAATCTAATGAAGAAATTCGATACATTTTAAAATTTTACTACAAAAAAGGTAAAAATGCAACGCAAGCTTTATGGACCTAGTGTAGTGTCTGTGAGAGTAGCACAAATTTGGTTTAAGCGTTTTCAATCCGGAAATTTTGATGTCAAAGATGCACGTCGCTCTGGTCGCCCTATTACGGATAAAATGGATGCCATTTTTGAAAAAGTGGAGCGAGATCGGCATATCAGTAGTTACGACGTAGCTGAAGAACTGGAAATTGACCACAAAACAGTTTTGGCGCATTTGAAAAAAACTGGGTACACAAAAAAGCTCGACATTTGGGTACCTCACGAGCTCACTGAAAGAAACCTAATGAACCGTGTACTCATTTGTGATTCTTTATTACGACGTAATGAAACCGAACCCTTTTTGAAGAAGCTGATAACTGGTGATGAAAAGTGGATCACGTATCACAAGAACGTGCGAAAAAGGTCGTGGTCAAAGGCCGGTCAGGCTTCACAGACTGTGGCGAAACCCGGGTTAACTCGCAGCAAGGTGATGCTGTGTGTGTGGTGGGATTGGAAGGGCATTATTCATTATGAGCTGTTACCACCAGTCAGGACCACCGATTCTTAACTCTACTGCGAACAACTGATGAGATTAAAGCAAGAAGTTGAGAGAAAGTGGCCGGAATTAATCAACAGAAGGGGTGTGGTTTTTCATCATGATAACGCTAGACCTCACACATCTTTAGCCACTCAGCAAAAATTAAGAGAGTTTGGCTGGGAGGTGTTAATGCATCCGCCGTATAGTCCTGACCTTGCACCTTCAGATTTCCACCTTTTTCGGTCTCTTCAGAATTCTTTAGGCAGTGTCAGGTTAACATCACGAGAGGACTGCCAAAACCACTTGTCGCGGTATTTTGACCAGAAGTCCCAAAATTTATATAGCAATGGGATCATGTCCCTACCTACAAGATGGCAAAAAGTTATCGAACAAAATGGTACCTACATACTTTAGTTAAATGTAAATAAACTATATTAAAAAATGTTTTGAATTTTCTTAAAAAATGCGAAGAAACTTTTTCCCTGACCTATTACATCAGTCAGTGAATCAGTGTTGTGCCATTAGGTAGTTTATGCAGGAACGAAGGCATTCATTAATTCACTAAAACGAATAATTTCGCAAGTAATGGTAAATTGCAATGTTGCAAGCATTTTACAGTCACAAAACATTAAAGGCTCTTCAAGGTTCTGGATCATATTAGAGCTTACAGTTGAGAGTATAAACCTAATGTAAAAACACTATTTTTTGTGCTATTTACTTGAATGTAATGAAGCACTGTACTTTTTATAACCCAGCGATTTTTTATGCTATTTTTTTTTTCTTGTAGAATATTTCGTTTTAAGCATAATTTGTAACCCTACAAAATTAGCAAATCAAAAGGTGAAGAGAATAAAAAACCGGCCAAGTGCGAGTCGGACTCACGCACGAAGGGTTCCGTACGATTATCTATAAAAACCGGCCAAGTGCGTGTCGGACTACGCACAATGAAGGGTTCCGTAGTTGGGATGCATCCCAAGAACAAACTTAACATTTTAGTTGAAGAACATGTACAGAAGCCAGCACATCAAGCTACTACAATCTGTCAAATTTCTTCAATAGATTTTCAACTTTATCGCTAAAGCATTAGGTTCAATGTTGATTGGGAAAATTTGACAGTTTCGGGTAGCTTGACCTGCTGGCGTCTGTACATTCCAACTGGAAATGTAAGTTTATATGCACAATATTGAGAGATTTATTATGTTGTTTTAAGACCATAGACTTCTTATAAATATTTCTGTAATCTATAGGTATTGAACTATTTTCTGTATTTTTTTTCAAAATTTTAGGCTCTATACTTTCGGAGATAAGAGGGGAAAATGGTAAATTACCGGCTATTTTCTTAAATAACTTTAAAATGATTTATTTTAAATTATAAAAAAATAATATTTGAAACCCTCACAGTACGCCCTTTTATTTAATATGTCACACGGTACAGTTTGCAAAACTTTTTTGTTTATTTCTTATTTGCCCCCAACATTGACCACCATATACAAAATGCATTTATTTACTACAAAAAAAAAGTAGTGTATGTAGTTTATCAGTTATCTGGTATCCATAGTACAAGCTCTGCTTAGTTTGGGATCAGATGACCGTGAGTGAACAATGTCCCAGAATATTATTATATTATTATTATTATTATTTACGTTACACGTCCGTGTTTGGGTCACAGACAGAAATACATATGTGTTCCTTTCAACTTAATCGAGGCGCGGGTGAGAGCCTTGACCCCGCGGGTTGCGCGTGGACAGTAAGGAAGAAAACGCGCCGTTGACGCGCGTTACAGGGAACGCGTGTAGGTGGTGCATATAAAAAACCTCGTGTGATTGGGCCCTTATGAGTTAAAGTAGTAAATCAAGAAATATTTATAATTGAAAATTGAAAGTAGGAGTTGTGTGCAGCACTTAGGTTTCGATGCTTAAATATATCTGCTTATTTGTGAGTTTTTAAACTTTGTGTTTTTGTAGGTAGGTTAGCAAGATTATGCAATAAATCGATTTTTGTAAAAAGTGTGCCTTACTATTCTAGGTTTTGAAATGCGGCACAGGGCAGCCGTCTTTACTATAGTGTTCTGTGAACTTCTGTGGTCTGCTGTCTGTCCTGTCATCTGTCAAAAGATAATTAGAATTTGATTTGTCAATCCAATTGTCAAAATGTCAAACAAAACCATCATAACAATCGGCAGACGTGAATAGTTTATTTTAAATATATTATTTCAATTTTCAGTTCAAAAATAGTAAATAATGACATAGGATAATGAATGAAAACAATTACTCTAATAATTATCAAATATATCAGTTTATGATAACATGTTGAATTTATTTTAACACTTTTTATAATGTTATGTAAGTTGTCATATATTAGATTATTTTATATCTTAGATGAATAAAATCTTAAATAATGTGCACAATACCACCTCCTCCGCCGCAACCTACACTGCCCGATATTAATTCGTCCACGAAAGAGGTGAAAAGCGACAATATTTTCAAGCAGAGTTTTGATCCTACAATATGTACTTGGGCTTCTGAAGACGAGTTACGAGAAGCCTGTATTAGAAACAAAATATGTTATGAAAGACCACCTTTTAGATACAAGTATAGATATTTTAAATCTATAAAACAAATAGGTCCAACATGTGGATTAGTTGCTTTATCAATGTCAATCAATGGAGCTGTGTCGCCTGAAGAATTGTTAAGTATTGCAAGATTAGAAGGTTTTACAAGCAATGGGGAGATGTTCAGCTGCAAACAAATGGTCAAACTGACTGAGAAAGTCCACAGCTTAGCTGAGATAGAGCATGTAAGCTGTACGTTGAAACAAGGAGGCCTGTTCAGCTCAGAGTTAATTGAAAGACTTATGAATGGTGCTGTTCTATTAGTTCCGTATCCTTTTCAAATACTCACCTTGCTGGTGAGTATTGTACTAAGTATATGTACTGGTTTACTAAATATTTGTTCTTCCAAATGTTTGGTTTACCAAATGTTTGTTTTCCCAAATGTTTGGTTTACCAAATATATGATTGTTAAAATGTTTTTTTTTTGACCTATTGTAATATTAACCATCCTTTGTTTTCAAAACAAACTTCATAATTATGAATCTGAACTTAAAAGCATTGTTTTCAGCCACAAAATTAAAACAAAATAACCTTTAACTCTACTATCAGCTATGACGCAGACTGTGATCACTCACCATGTCTAAGGAATGGTCGCACGGCGCACTGGGCTCTCGTCTGTGGAGTCATTGTGGTCAATGACCCTGGAGAACACTATGTTAGTGACCCCAAAAATGTCTATGTACTGTGCAAACATGGCAAGTCCAATTATTTAGCTGCATGGAACTTGTATGACCTTGCACAGAGTAATAATAATCTGTTTGAGTTTTCTCCTAAAAAAGGAGCTGATGGTTTAGTTTATATTCTGCCAGAAGGGGGCTTAGGAGGGGAGAATGGACTGAGGGACCTATTTTTGATAATTGAAGGTTTGTGATTAGTATTAAGCACAAATGTTGAATCATATCAAAATAGATGATCAAATAAATAATGTTGAGACTTCAAAACATTTATTTTATAAGGTGTTTTAAATTATTGCACAAGAATTAAGAGGCCGTATACGAAATTATGCGGATTTCGCAGATTTACAGATGTTATTTTACAATTAAAATACTGTATTTCTATAAGTTTTAATGCACAACATTTTTTTTTTTTTTCCTCTTTATTTTAAGGGCTTTATCGCTGAGCGATAACGTCGCCCTGTAACATCAACACAATGAGCTATACCTAAAAAAGTTAATACTTACTTTAATACAAAAAATGCTAGTTTGTATAGTATTCTAGCTTGTTCCGATAAAGGACAAGCCAGGATAGCGTTACACTCCTATATTGTATTTGTTTGTTGGACCAAGTAAATTGTATCGCAAAGCCTCATTCCGCACACACTCCATCAAAACATGTTGCACGTCTTCAACTACTCCACATTCTTCACAGTTGGGTGATGTAACCTTTTCATCAGAAAACCAAACTTTTTTGATGGAATGTGACCGGAACGAAGTCTTAGTGCCATAACTAAATCACTTCTGTTAAGCAGATTTTGATAGGTCCAACTATACACTGGGAGCTGTGGTTGGATGGTCTTGTACCAAATTCCCTTCTCTGTGGAAATACACAACATGAAATACCATTTCAATGGAAATACCATTTCAATGACGGTCTAATGAGTGATCTACTTTTTTACTATTTTTATTACATATTTTGACTAATCAACCTAAAACTGACAACTGTTTTGTGAATTATTTCTGTGTGGTTTGAATATCGCATATTTACGAATCGTTTGGACGTCTATAGGGTATGAAAAAATTAGTGTATTCTTGTGAAAGTCGTCTATACAATAAGTGCATCACTTTTTACCATTTCATATAAAAAGTTTGAGTATAAACTTCAGTTCAAAATAAATCAAAGTCGCTCATTCATTAGATCATAATTAAAATCTTTCATGTTGTGCATTATATTATAACTTATACAAATACAGGATTTTAAATGTAAAATCAAGTTCTGTAAAATCACGTAAATCAGCAAATAGGCATAATTTCATATACCTACTGCCTCTTAAGTAAAATGTAAGATTATGAGCCTAATTTTAAGCTCTTGAATACTGTTTTCATTGTTTAAATGCCTAATTTTTATTGTTTGTTTAAATCTAATTAAGATATTTTGGGTATCCAAAGAACCCAGGAAATTGTTCATTATCACTGATATTTCAAGGGCATGTTGTTAATAAAAGTTTGTTTATAAAGTGTGATCTTCAATTATATTATCTAGTAAAGAAAGGGACAATATTATATTTTGTTGAATTTTTAATAAAATAAATAAAAGACAAAATGGTTTTAATGCAAATTGTTTATTTGTACAATAAATACAAATTATACTTGCAAATTATGATAAAATAATAAATCTCATCACATTACTTAAAAATATCGAAATGAAATCATATATTTATTGACTTAAAAGTCAAATTAAATGAACATTAAATTCTCGAGAAACATTCACATTATTGCACAGTCTATTTTGCATTTTTGCGAAGAATGCATTGAATTCAATTAAATAGTTAATTTTTAATGAAACATAAAATGTAAGATATTTTTGTACTAATTTATTCAACTTAAATGAACATTCCATAGCATTAATATAAGTTTGTTTGGCCATTTCACGTGGACATAACAATTTGTGATGATTAATTACAAATAATACATTATAAACGTCGATGACGATTCTGGCTTTTAAGCTCATTTGGAAAATAAATAAAATTTGAATTCCATTGTAATAAAGAAATGTGCCAAGTGAATCAATCAGTCAGCAGTAATGAGATCAAAATCATAGTTTCAAGGGCAGGGTTTTCTACAGATGGTGAAGCCTATACCTAACCAATGCTCATTTACAGCTGGTTGCCTTTAGCTCAATTCCCGCCCTTATGATATATTTTAAATTATTAAAAATCTTTAACGTGCTAACTCTGTCTCCAAAGTCTGCCGTGCAAACTATGCCTCTATGTATCCAATTTTAATACAGATAAGATCGACTACTGGAAGATGTAAGAAAAAGTTTTTATTGACCATTTTAAAATCTGAATCAATCAAGAAACAAAGTATACCATCAAACATTTCAATCTTGAAATCCAAACTAAGACAATTTTCTAACGAGAATTCTGATTTTTTTTTAATTGCAACAATCTTTTAGAAGATATTTAAAAACCCCATTCATTGTCTGTTTGTCCTGAGTCTGGGTGTAATTATCTATATAAGTAAAAAAAATAGTGTATGTAGTATATCAGTTATCTGGTTTCCATAGCTCTGCTTAGTTTGGGATCAGATGACCGTGTGTGAATAATGTTCCAGGATATTATTATTGAACTTAAAATGTAACTACAAATCGGCCAGAGTCGCACGTTAGATAAAAATAACATAAAGATTAATACTTAATATTAAAAGTTAATGTCATTAAATGGATTCGTTTGGCTAAGCCGATAACGAAAGCTTGAGAGTCTTATTCCCAACTCTCACTCGTTTCGGGTCTAAAAGAAGGCTTTACTATTAAGATCTTATTTCTCCCTCCAACACTGGCCACTTCACTGTGACATCGAAGGGCTAGTCAAAAATTAATAGCTCGAAAAACAGCTTGTTAAAAAACTGTTTTTCTTTCTTTCTTCTTTCTTGCTTTAGACCGGTAACAATATTTGCCTGCAGAACATGGTGTTGAAAGAAGCAAAACATCAATAGCAGTAATCAAAGTCCAAGTTATTTAAGCCATAGTCTGTTTACAGGACCTCACTAAGGTGATAAGCAAAAAAAGGCCTTAGGACAACTTGTATATTACTGCCACTCAATATTTTAGAGGTTTACATTCTTTTAACCAGGGTCTGACTTTTCATCCTCATGCTGCCCTGCACTTGCGCACATAATAATTATGTTTTTGCCATCATACAAGTTTTTAAGATGGACTTCGAATGTCATAGTAGTTAACGTTGAATTAACACTGAGGAAAATATAATATTCTGTAGTTCGCATCATATGAGTTTGCCGCTCTGAAGTAGGCTACAAATGACTGCGCAGTGGTCAATATCTATACTAAAACAGCAGCGGTTTCAGAGCGGCAAACTTACGTGACGCGAATTATACTTTCAGTTATTGTCAGAAAAGTAAGCGTTTGCTGGATATTTGTTAACCAATCGATTGATTGCATCAGGCAATTGATAGAGATGACAGGGTGTCACAAGGGGCCGCTGGGGTCGCGGGTTGTTTGAAAAAGATACCGTGGCCCTGGCATAGGCAACTGAAGGAACACGGGTGGGTTTTAGTCAGTAAAAGTCTGACACGCCCTTCCGCTCCACCCAGAGCGGGAGAAGTTATTTGATGATTTCCCATCCACAAGAAAAAAAAAAAAAAAAAAGGGTGTCACAAGGGGGGCACGAAATTTCCATAAGTTTATTAATATAGTCAAGGTTGGTATTTAAGGGTTCCCAGTCTTCGGAGGGGTTGCTAGAAAAACCGCTTTACCTACCCTCATTAAATAGTTCGACAGAGGGCACATTCAATCAATAAATGAATATTTTCGACAAAAAATGTATTTCATCAGTGTTAATTCACAGTGTAGAAAGTAGGATAGTTAGATAATTCATTTTCGTACGAAGACATTTCATAAATATTTCATAGAATACAATGACTAAACAGTTGGTACAATTTTAATCAAATTATAATTGGCCATAACGTCTCCTTATAAAAAAAAAAGTTACAGAGAAACCATTATACAGATCCTAATATTATAATAATCATATATTTATTACGGATAAATATGAAACCGTCTACTGGACATGAACTTGTACCGCTTATTTGATGGAATATTAAAAATAAGGGTCGCTTACATTTGATAACACGTCCCTAACATTTTACCGACAAGTTATTCCGTAGCTTATTTTAGATATTACAACATACAAGCCATTTGATATGATACACAGTAATATTTTGTTGTTTTATTTGTCAAAACATAAGATAAAATAGGAACAGCTCTATATATTAGTATAAGCAATATCAATACTTTAATCATTTTTAACTCGGAGCAGTTTTAGAAATTCTCATAAAAAGTATCGTATGTCCTAATCCAAATCATGGTCTACCCCTGTGCAAAATTTTATCCAAATCTATTCCGCCGTTTTAGCGTGATAACAAACAAACTCACTTTCGCATTTATAATACATATTATTATTTATTAAGTTAGGATAACTTTTATAAATGGTGCCGATTCTCTTGTTCAAGAACTAATCTAAAATTAGAAAACCGCTATCTTTTACTAACAGGCAGCGCGAGAAAAGGACGGCTATAGTTATGAACTAAGTTAGAGATGTCGAACTAGTTTACGCCTTGCGCTTCACCGTGTTTTTAGTCGACATGTTTTTACGTGTCGTCCGAATTTGTATGGAAATATTAGTTCAACTAAATTAGAAAGCTCTAAATTACGTCCATCTCTTTCTTGTTCTATTAGAGAGAAAAGCTTAGCAGTAGTCTAAATTATGTTTAATTTGTGCACAACAGAATCGGCACCATTATCCTTTTATTATCTTTACTCCAGAACTGCTCACCTAAGTGAAAAAAGCAACATCGTTTGAAATCAGATTTACTTGACGTCCGAACCAAAACTTGTTGGCCAGGCAAATTTACTAGGGTAGATGCATGGATGGAGTCAAGGTAACAGGTGACAGACTGCATACAAAATCGGAACAGGCCATTCCTATTGGCTAAGCTTATGTCCCAAGTTACCACACTTGCAACGTAACTGTTGCAAAACGCCAATTATGCGGAGTAAGACATACAAAGACATTAGACTGTTAAAAGCTTGTCTGAATCCATTTAGAGTAGAATGATGTCATTATTTTTTTTTTTTTTTGACAAATAGAACAATAATTAACATTGCTGCGTATAATTAGAGTTAAACTGTTATTGACACTATTTTACAACTGGTCTACTGTTCTGACATGGTCCACGTTTTCTTCAAGGATAAAATTGTGTTTAGGCATAATTTCTCAAAATTTTGCTCTTAAATAGAGGACGCTGAGTTAAGGCTTAAGAGTGTAGGCTCAAGAGTCAATCATAAAATCGATTACTCGAAAACTACATTGCAACTGTAATCCGATACGAAACCCTTACTTTTAAAAGCCTTATATGCGTGATTGAAATAAGTTTTACATAGGAGTTTAAGTTGGGCGGACAACTGTAATAAGCAACATTCCATTCGATTCCCAATGATACGATTATCTCCATATCGATAAGAATTCATCGATACATCATTTTAATCGATTACACAAGCTGTAGAACATCTAGAAATATCGATCATGTCAGAACAAGACATGAATAAAATCGAATATAAGATACGGTTAGATTTAAAATGGTAAACAGGCCTAATACTATAATAACACGACTTACACTAGGAGCGTACATTTAAAAAAGTGTTATTACTCTGAAAAAGCGTACATTCAATAATACGCGAACTATTGTCACATTATTTGTGGGGTTATCCCGATGCATACTAACTTTTGTAACATAGTCTTCCCAATAGTTTGATCAAAGACTGGTGACATTGTCGTATCTACGGAATAGAAAAAAAAAACAAGTGAAAGTGTCCACGCAGCTATGGGGCGCGTGTCACAATTATGCGGAAAAATATATTATGTAAAACAATAACAACCTTCGTCAGTTAAGTTTTAATTTTGTATGAACAACAAACAACTTTGACGAAAAGCTTATTTGTTGTTCATATAAAATTAAAGCTTATTACAACTGACGAAGGTTGTTATTATTTTACATTTTTCTACGCATAATTGTGACACGCTGGGTCGCCGGTGCTTGGGAACTTCCACTGTTTTTTCTATTCCGTGGTCGTATCGATGATCCCATTTATATATTTTAAATAAGCTTCGACCAGAATTCGGTCACATCGGCACTACAGAGACTGGTTCTACATTCTAAGTGTGTAATACACATGTTATTAAAAAGCATACTTGTTAGCTAGTAGGTAGTATGGTATAACCCGCGCACACCCAAGAAACGAATTGACAATGGCGGCCAAAAGGAGATGATCGCACCCTTCACTTGCACATTTTACAGTACGAAGGGAGGATGCGGCATTATATCAATTATCAAGCATGTTTGCTGAAGCGAGACTGGACGACTTTTATGCCATCATGCGCAAGCGAAGTGCATCTATGCTGCGGCGATTCCGAGGTAGTCCGAACAATATTTTGGGAACACTGGCGGACAAAATAGATGGGCCGTTTATTAGACTCTGGGCTGGGAGACATGTGCGTACGGACGTACATGTGCAAAATTAATTGTCATACCACTTATTTTAATTTTCACTAACAATAGGTTAAGGCAATACTAACACATTATGGATCCTGTAATCTGAATTAAAGAGTTATTATTATTCTTATTATAAGTGCCGCCATTGCCAATTAATTTCTTTTAGTTTCATCTGTCCCGGTGTCTGCAATCGAATCTTGCAAGTTAAATTTGACCCACTTCCCGGTTTCCGATTGAGCTGAAATTTTACACGCATATGTAAATCGGATGACAATGCAATATTATTGCGACATGGAGCTGATCTGATGATGGAGCCGGAAAGTGGCCATGGGAACTCGGTAATAAAACGACTCAACCCTATCTAGTTTGGGCTCGTTTGATTCGTCTTGACAAGGACTCTGTTGTAGATGATATCCAGACTAATAAAAGCTTGATTATTATTTTTTTTTTATATAATACACCTGGCATTAATGGCATGGGTTATATTTTACAACGAGCTCTCCGTGTGTGTAAAATGATCATACTCTTCGTTTAATTTTATGCTACGAAATAGCATCTGCTTGAAATAAGCACACTTTCTTACTACTAGATAGATAGTTAGAATACTCTTTACTACCTACTCCAAAATAAATTCCATGCTACTAGAAACACCACATAGCACACCATAGCATAGTATACCATAGCTACATCATAGCATATGTAATTCAGGCTTTATTGGAATGAATAAGCCGTCTGCTTAACTACGAACAAAGTACAGTCAGACATAACCCGACCTCTTTTCCCCTCTTTTTCTTTGTAAGAGGGGTCAGGTAATGCAGAGCACTGACCGTACCTTGGGTAATCAACTTCTATACCAACTTTGCTAGCTTATCTTTTCAGCACGGCATAGCTATAACTCGTACCGAAAGAAGACTTCTGTGTCAGTAAATCTAAATATTGTAATAATTATTTTGGCAATTGTCTTTACTTACTTGTAAAGCGCGCATGATGCTACTACAAATATTCTTGTTACCCCTTTAAATACTGCTTCGAGGAAGATTTCAACCTTCAAACTATTTTCTCTTCCAATTTCCCTTTAAACTGGACCATCGGCAATAATTGTTTACACACGTTAATACTCTACCATAACAACTACATTTAATTATAGAATACGTGAATATATCTAGCGAGACTTCGATATGTCAATATATTAAAGGATAAAATTAAATCTAAGACCAAAATATTCGGAAGTCCTGTGTTACTGTGTCCTGGCTCTCGTTTCGATATTCAAATTTCTTTAAATATTGGCCTATAAGACTGATTAACATTTTTTTTTTAAATTTAGGCATCGACACGAGAAGCCGCTCATACAATGTCCAATGCTTTTGATGAAATCTTACAATGGATTAAAGACCATAAGCACAAGCACTAAAGTCGAAATTTCCATGCCAGATTTCGTCAAAAACTTTTTCGGTATACCTAACATACGTACACACCAGCCACATATTATCTGCATTACACACATAGCTATATCTAAGTATTACACATAGTATATGTAAAGTTTGAGAATATAGTACTAATTCTATGATATCATGAGACAGTCGTTGGCCTGCAGGGTGTACTAACACCCTCTACTGATTATCGCTACAAAATTAAACTAGCCGAAATAGAAAATAACTTTCCAAATTGGCTCGGAATAAATTTCGAATTTCATTATTCAGGACTAAAATATCAAAAATGTTGGCCTGATCACAAAGTAAGGAAGTCGGAAATCCATCAGGAAGATATTAGTCGCAATCTCTATAATATCTTTTAAAATTAAAAACGTTTATCGTTATGTAAAAATCTACATTTCATTCAAAACATCTATGACGTACAAAATTATAAATGTAAACACCGCACTGTTAGCTGCACTTATATAAAAAATACACAAATATATGACTGCAACGCGCTTCCATTGCCTTACGATATTAAAAAAAAAAAACTGCATTCACGAATCACAGATCAAAAATAAAATCGCGTACAACACTCGAACCGAACCTATGCTGATATGTGCCGACGATACTCGTTTCAATAACATAACTATTCTATCCAATGACTCGCTCACACGATATAACTTTAGCCGGAACGAGCTTCTCTTTAGAAAAGTTTCGCCGACAGCCTTCGGTCAAATTATACACCGAAATTCGGCGAAATTTTGGCTAAAATTCGTTGAAAGTTCATCATCACACAATCACTTCGGAAAAGCTCTTGCCACACGCATAACTTCGGTGAACTACACACACCGACGCACTAACCTAAACAACATACACATATTGGAAATGTCACGAACCATTATTTCTCGATATATACTGAGTACACGGATAACAACTACATTATATATTAATTACGATAACTAATCAATGAATGACTATGACGATACAGTTAACGCGTTTGAGCCTTCGTTATGTAGCTTGAACCACGACATTGAACCATACAGCATGCGAATATATGGCGGACAACTACGCTAGAGGAATACATTAACAACTTTATAATAAACGCGAATTAAACTCAAGATACATAACAAAAGGCGTGTTCTACGCAATAATCATGGCAGCTCGACAGCTTAATAAATAAACGTTACATTTTACAATACATTTGTCAGTTTTGTAAGACAAAGTTTAGAGCCTCATTGCTTCGCTTCGTGTTTCCGGAGATAGCCGAGCGCTAGCGGGCGAGGGCGGAGGCCTGCTGGCCTGGCGACGCAGCCACAGCGAGTAATAGCGGAAGGGGGGCGCGGCCTAGGACTCCGCTGGCGCAAGCGGAGCCCCGCACGTGGCTATAGGGAAGGTCTTCACGTGCGTCTGCCATTGCGTCGACAGCTGGAAGAACTTCACGCCGTTCAGTTCCGTGCCGTCAATGTAAACTGTGGACAAACAAACAATGGATAAGAAAAGGTATTAGGACTGCGCCAGCCAGACGTTTCCGCCCGCGTTAGCATTTTCCCGTAACACTATTGGGGGGAATACACATGCCTGTAACTTTCAAAAACGTATGCAAGTAGCTGGCATACCTCGTGCCATAACAACTTCTGATTGGTGAATGTCACAATGACATACCAGCTACTAGCATAGTTTTGTACAAGCTAAAGGCATGTGTATTCTCGCTCCGACTCTAAACATCCTTCACTGCAGCGTGTAAAAAGTGGCCCAATTAGTGCCAAATAATGCCGGTGCTTGCAAGCAATCTTTCCTGTCAGATCAGCTCAATCCAAGGATGCAGAAATAATCAGGATGCAAGGATGGAGAAATAATCATGGACTGTGTGATCTCGATTTTGATAAAGATTGCTTCAAGCCTCCAGCATTAAGATTGGTGCTTCAGTCAGCATAGTCCGTCTGCTAACCTTGTTGATTATTGTTCATGATGATCTACAGCTATCTTTGACGTTACGTAGGATGTAATGGTAAACACTGTTATCCTTTTGAGGGGTCAATGTACTCATAATTATGAACAAATTTTACTATGGGACTGAAATCGTAAAAAAAAATCAGCTGTTCCCTACATTTACGTTCGCATAACTCGTCAAAATGTGGGGAACAGCTGATTTTTTTTCGCGATTTCATCTTTGGTCCTATAGTAAAAGTTGGTCATAATGACGAGTACAATGACCCCTTAAAAGGATAACGGTGTTTACAATTACACCCTGTATAATGATAATGTTACCTTTGAGCGGCACGTTGTGCGAGCCCTTGGCGGAACATATGAGCCGCGCGACGCCGTCCACAGTTTGTGCACGTCCCACCTCCGCCTCGCCGCTCTTCTCCTTCTTCTTGCCTAGCCGCATAACTGGAATAAACATGCTGTTTTATTACAAAGTCATTTGTAGTTATAATAACATGTAATTAGCGCTCTTTAAAATATTTTGCTCATCGACTTCTCTTTAAAATCAAACTGACGCGCTGACCTGCGTTGTGAAGAAAACAGATTCACCTTATTTCGTTCAGTGTGTCCACTCTGAAATGACGCGCCCCACTACTTAAATTTGTACACGGTAAATCCGGTAGTGGGGCGCTTCAATACAGAGTAGACCAGCTCTACGATCATACGGTGCGTATGCGCAGTGATGTGGTGTAATCGTTATCGCGTTATAACGACGTTGAAATAAACCAATAAGAGCTGGTGTTCAATATCGTTACTATAAATACACAGTCTAGCCATAAATAGTGTTACAATTAAAAATAAGAAAGATATTACATTTTAATTTGGAATCTGTCATTTTTATACGATTGTTCATTGAGTTTTCTAATTTTGGCGCCAATACATTGTACAATATTTTGCGATATTAAAATGGAGTGGGGTGATAAAGAGAAACGAATCGCTGTGATTGCATTACACAAAGTTGGTATGGAGCCAAATGCAATTTTTAAAACTCTCCATACGCTTGGTATTAGTCAAATGTTTGTGTACCGGGCTATTAATTGGTACCTCTGTTTGTGACAGAAAAAGATCTGGCCGTCCACGTAGTGTTCGTACGAAAAAGGTGGTCAAAGCAGTAAGGGAAAGAATTCGAAGAAATCCTGTCCGATAGCAAAAGATTTTATCTCTAGAGATGAAGATAGCACCCAGAACCATGTCGCGTCTTTTAAAAGATGACTTAGGACTTGCAGCCTATAAGAGACGCACTGGTCATTTTTTAACTGGTAATTTAAAAAAGCATAGGGTGGTAAAATCGAAACAACTACTGAAGCGGTACGCAAAGGGAGGTCACAGAAAAATTTTGTTTACGGATAAGAAAATATTTACAATTGAGCAACATTTTAACAAACAAAATGACCGTATTTATGCTCAAAGCTCTAAGAAAGCTTCGCAATTAGTCGACAGAGTGCAATGTGGGCATTATCCGACTTCAGTGATGGTTTGGTGGGGTGTTAGCTATGAAGGAGTGACTGAGCTATATTTTTGTGAAAAGGTATCAAAACATCGGCATAAGTGTATCAAGATACCATTCTTGAGAAGGTAGTTAAGCCCCTTAACAACACCATGTTCAATAACCAAGTATGGTCCTTCCAACAAGACTCAACGCCGGGTCATAAAGCTCCGTCCTCGCAGTCTTGGTTGGAAGTGAACGTATCGGACTTCATCAGAGCTGAAGACTGGCCGTCGTCTGGTCCCGATCTTAATCCGCTGGATTATGATTTATGGTCAGTTTTAGAGAGTATGGCTTGCTCTAAACGCCATGATAATTTGGAGTCCCTAAAACAATCCATACGATTGGCAGTGAAGAATTTTCCCATGGAAAGAGTGCGTGCTTCTATTGATAACTGGCCTCAACGTTTAAAGGACTGTATTGCAGCCAATGGAGACCACTTCGAATAAGCTTTTTATATTTTAAATTGTTTTATATTTATGTATTAAACTAACACACTGTAAAAGTAATAAATATTATTTGCAATAAAAAAAAATTTTTTTTCTTCGTGACAATATTTATGGCAAGACTAGGTAGTTATCTTTTAAATTCCTGTTCCAGCGATGGTCCCGCGATAATGGGTTTTGTATTTTTTCTATGTCTGAAATCCTATGACGTAATAAAACTAAAAATCCTTCTTAAAGTCAGAAGATAACACGTATACTAACTCTTCTGCTTCTTCTCCTTGGTGAGGTAAGTGATACAGAGATGCGCGTTCTGTCGCGTCACGTGGAGTGCTCGGAAGGATGCCTTCACCGTTACTTTGCTGTCCGTACCATCAGTCTGACGTCCTGGCACCTGTGGGTGGAAACAATGCTAATTACACTACGGCCGACGTATCTTGGCGAGTCTGAACACAGGCTCTCCGAACTTCCGCGCATGTTCTCTCACTCACACTCGCCTCATGTCACCATTTGGTTCCTAAAAAATGTTACTGCGCAGCCTTCTGCGCGACGTTCGGACTCGCCAAGATACGTCAGCCGCATTGTAGTTTTGAAGATTCTTCGGACAGTGCATGGACGCGAGGTACGCACCAGGCGACTGTTCGCTACCAACTTTTGTAGATCCAATGCTGGTGTGCGCTCACCGCTATACCGTTTGGTCGACACATATAATACGCGTTTTGGTGCAATAGACATATTATTCCTAAGCAGACATAAGTTTTGAAACGATGTAATTAAAATTCTAAAGGATCAGCAGTAGGCTCCATAGGTTTTACACGATGTAGTTATCATTATTAATAGGCTAGACACCTGTATGATGCAATTTTTAGTTTTTTTTTTTTTAATGTTTTTTATTTGTTACGTCTTTTATAGAATATTGTTTATCTTTTTATGATCATTTTTTTTTCCATTTAACTTCTTTTTTCACTAAGTTAGCCCTGCTACAGTTAACGTTTGCTAACAGCTTGTTTTATTAAATAACGTAATAATCTGTGGAAAATGTTGTGGGTAGTATATTTGTTAAGTTTAATTTTAAGTCAATATTGTTTATGCTTAATATGCTACTGTTTGTTTTCCCAAATAAATAAATAAAATAAAATAAGATAGTAGGAGAGGCATACACAGAGATCTGTTGAGTTTGTGTTTGGTTGATATGAAAGTATTGTGCCTGGGTGGGAGGTGTTTGGGTCAATCAATTTTAGTTCGAAAAGCCATGCATCTTATCAGTCTTTGATTGAGATCTATAGCTAAAAGTGTGCACATTTATAAAGAACATCTTTAACCGTGGACATAGAAATAACGAGTTAAAACCACAGATGAGTGTCAAGGTGACACAATGTAATACCAATAAATGGGTGTA
The DNA here is from genome assembly GCA_948252095.1 of Dicycla oo. Taxonomy (NCBI): domain Eukaryota; kingdom Metazoa; phylum Arthropoda; class Insecta; order Lepidoptera; family Noctuidae; genus Dicycla; species Dicycla oo. The sequence continues at coordinate 6,388,719 of OX411721.1, read as the reverse complement.
CTGCAAAGTCACCAATACTCCAGGGATTTTTGTGGTTTCTGTATTGAACGAGTATTTATTATATGTTTTATTAGATTAGTGAATTGTTTTTTTTTAAATTTTATGTATTTTTATTTTCTCTCTTATTCTTACACACGGTGTCTACATCTCTTTTTATCCTCTGTCCTATCGCAGGTATGCTGGAAGAGATTTCTTTAGAAATAAGCATCACCTTTGTACGTAATTTTCTGTTCCTTTATTCTTGTCTGTTTATTTGTGTGTACATAAACGGTTAAATAAATAAATAAAATAAATAAACGAGTTTTTGTATTATACATTTTTATAGAAAAAAGTTGTAGTACCTATTGGTGTTTCTGCCTAACTCAATTTTATGTCTAGGTCCGAAGAATAAAAAAAAAAAAACATCAAAATGTGAAAATAGAAAAAAGTGTGATTATTGGACTTTCTGAAATAAGCGATTCAATTAGAATTTGAATAAACATACCAGCCAATAATCCAGTTGCAGCTCGAGCGGCTCGGTCCTGGCCAGCAGCGGCAGCGGCAGCGGCATGGAGGGCTGCGCCACGTCGGTCAGGTGGGGCGCGGCGTGTGGCGCCGGCGTGGCGGGCGGCGAGGCACGCGCCGGCGGGGAGCCGCCCTCCTCAAGCTCCAGCGACGACACGCCGCCCTCGCTGCAGCCCACACGGACCTCCTGGTTGAACAAAACACATGCTATTTAATATCAGCCTATTCCCTATGCCTGTTCTACATTTATATCTGTAACTAACTGTTGCCCGCGGCTAAGCCCGCGTGGATGACATTTAAACGTCATTTTTGGGTGACCACTGAAAAAGAGCGCTGTGCTGTGGGCCCCCCATAGCACAGCATTATGCTGAGTGGAAGCCTTCTTGTCACAGTCATGGCGTGCCAGCAGCTGCCGACTTTTGTTTTGTGCTCGTCATTAGTGTTTTATTTTTCTTTTTGTAAAACTCGAGTTAGTTATATTTTTGTATGCACGTGTTTCTATGACAAATAAACATATTTTTCTTTCTTTCTATTTGAATCGGATTTTGTTCACAATTTCATGGGTTTAAATTTTTTTACGGGGTACCCTAATTCTTTTACTCCATTAAAAATAGCCTAAATTACTCCTTATAACATCAGCTATCTACCCGGTGAAAGTACCGTCAAAATCGGTCCAGCCGTTTCGGAGACTAGCCGAAACAAATACAGACAGACCAAAATTTTTACATTGTTTTTTTTTTTTGTTATAAGTATTGTTTCAATTTTATTTTTTTTTTGTATCATAGCGCCTGAAGAGCAGGCAGAGATGTATAATCCTTCCAACAGTTGGGAACTCTAGCAAGCAAGAACACTTGCTTGTTCCGGGGATCAAATGCAAAAAAGCATTTGTTTGCGAACAAATGAATATGATTAGAATGGGTGATCATTAGAACGTCCCCACCAAAGAGAATTCGTGCTCGTAAATAAATATTCGCAGTTTGTATGCATCTAAAAAAGAATTCTAAATAAGACAACAAGAAATTTGAAATAAGATGAACAGCCGGCGCGGCGTCTGCAGCTATCAACAAATAAATTCACACTTCCTACGATAGCAGTAGCCCCACATACGAGTAACGCCCGCAGTGACGGCTGTCATGAATTTTTTTTTTTGTGTCAAAAAACACTCTAGGGAAACACACCAACTTACTTTTACAAATAACGTTCCAGTGACGTTATTCGCCGGTAAATTGCGGACGTTATGTGGCGGCCACCGCAGTTGTAGGAAACCTTAGCTTTAGTGTGAAACAGTGTGTAGTTTTTTTTTGTTTTTTAAAGCATGTCGTAAGTAAGATATTGCAACTTGTAGTAAATTGGGTTCTAAACGACAAAGTTTGGCGAGTAAAAATAACATTTATGTTCGCATAACTCGTCAAAATGTAGAGAACAGCTCATATTTTTTTTCGCAATTTTGAGTTTGGTCCCATTGTAAAAGTTGTTCATAATGATGAGTACAATGATCCCTTAAGAGGTAGTTCTTTATTTAAATTATACCTTGTATACAGGGTCAAATTAAATTAGCTAGCGAAACTCCGTAGACGTGATGGGTATCGATATCTAATGACGATAAAACAACTTATTTAAGTTACAGTTGGTTGTAGTTGGTTGATTGGTTGGGTTGGTTAAAGTTGGTTGGTTGGTTGGTCGTATTTGGATGAATTGATGTCACTTACCGCAATAAACGGCACAAATGTCTGGCTGGCGTCATCATCGCCCGACTTCTCTCTGTAAGCTACCATTGCCTCGCCGATCGGCACGTTGTTTACTGGACCGATGCTGTTCAGATACCTAAGAGAAACAAAACGATATAAAGTACATCTGATAGCGTTGTATTTTGGATTTAATAAGTATGGATTTAAGATACCTATTAAAATTGGGATTTGATATACGTTTATTCTCATAAGAATACTTTATTAGTGATCGATGTAAGAATACAATAATTCACTTACATGAGAATATTAAAACTAAAACATAGTATTGTTGGGCGTTTTAACAAAAGCTAGACATTAGTACAATAGTTGTGGTAACAATTAAAAAAAAAATAGGCCTAGGACATATCGCTCATTTGCTACAAGGTCGACATATCTGAAAATTGATCATTTTAAAGTTAATAATACAGTTGTGTTGAAAAAATTGCGTAATATGTCGTGTGTGCTTTATACATAAGATTTAATATTTTAACAGAAAACTATACTAACCACACTACATTTTTGTCTAAATAAGTTACCCTAAAAATCAACGATTATGGTATAATTATAACTTGAAACTATAAAATTGCTCTCCCTGTAAAATTATATATTTTTTTGAGAAATGTCGAACTTGTCGCAAATGAGCGATATGTGTCACTGAAAGTAAGTCGCGGAACATTCATTCGACTCGGTTTTCTCATTTTGAAATCGAATGCATCGTTTGAACAACTCATTTTGAGTGGCGTAATATATTATGTAGTTTGAAATAAAGGTTGATAGGTGGAAAAAGAGAGAGGAAGGCCAAAGAAAAATTGATGGATTTTGTGAGGTTGGATATGAAAGAGAGAGTAAATGATAGCGAAACGGTTGCCAGGGGAGAATGGAAAAAGAAAACGTGTTGCGCCAACCCCACGCAACACGGGACAAGAGCTGGAAGATTATGAATATTTAGTGGTAGAGACCCATCAAATGGCTTTGTCTTTTGCAACAACAATACCATTGATCCAATGTGCAGCAGGAACTAACCTGCCGATCCGTGAGGACATCTCGGCGACATCGGGCTCCGAGCCGTCCGCGGCACGCTCGCAGATGTTCTGCCACGAGTCGCTCGTGAACAGCGATGCGTAGCCGCCGTCGGACGCCGCTAGGTGGCGCGCTATCACGCTGGGACCTGTGCGGAGATTGTGCGAAGAGATCAGTAACGTCGAAAAAATTAAAGATTAGTGACGACATTAATCGCCTCAAACCTGATTTAAAGTGGCGGTCGACTGCAATGTAGGTGGACCATGCAAAATTGCAATATTGCAAGGTGGAGGAAATGACGGTCAATGGTACAGTCATGAACCGGGATTGTTGAGCCACTAGCTTATCATCTCAACTTGGTTGTGTTACACGAATGCCGCCTGTTTTTCGTTATTGAAATGTCAATTAAGAACTTTTAAGACACTTTTACACGTCAATTGTTTGGTATATATTTTAAAACTAGATGGCGCCGGCATTTTCTAGCTGACTGACCCCTGAGAAGAAATGCCGAAACAAACTTAGACTTATTCTTTTCGGGACGAAGGCAAAGGTACTGCAGATATTATGTTAGATGAGTTGGGCTCAGTCAGGCTTTTAGGTCCTCAGAAGTGCACTTTGGACACCATTATATGGGCCACGGTTAGGTCAGGAGTACCGCATTCGCACTGGGTGCTGGTTGGGTTAATAATCCCCCATTTCGCTAGAATGTGCTTGTAGCGGCCTAATTGGGCCCGCAATCGATTGATTGCTTTCCATATAGGCCACGGGTGGCAAGTGCTCTTGGGGCTGGATGGAGTTGGTTTGATGTTTTTCTCACAACTATATTCTTACCACTGGCGGTTCGTTTTGGATGACCTGAGGACAACGAAGAAAGCTCTTCCTGTTCTTTAATCTGCCCGATGTTGTTGGACGTTCACAGAAGGGATGTTGGGGATCGGCTTCTTACTTATATTTCTCAAGCGCGCTTGCGACTTCCCTACGTACGAAGGTGGAGCGATACCGGCCAACGGGTAGACCTTGTGGAGCGGAGTTGGTTTTAGGCACCCCAGTATAATTCGACACGTCACGTTGAGGGCAATGTCAACATGCTTTGAGCAGATCGGTGCCACACTGGGCATGCAAATTCGCCGGCCGAGAAGCATAAAGACAAGCCGGACATGACATGCAACTTTAGACTCATAATCTTTATATACCTATAGGGACGTAGTAAAAGCGCACGTTGGGCGCGTCGTGCGGCCTGCGCGCTGCCAGCTCGGCATGCGCGCGCAGCGCCGCGCTGGCGGCTGCGTCCGCACCGCAGATGGCCACGCGGATGCAAGAGCGGCGAGAACTTCTGAGGACAATGCACCATGTTAGTATTTACTTATGATTAATTAAAACACGATTAACACACTCCTCAATCAAAATATTAAAAAAAACCACTTAGGTAAAACTTTTGAAAACTATACAGTGGCGATTAGGTTAAAACTACGTATTCGGTACATGATTCTGGACCCCATTGCGTTGAAATTTTTCGTTTAATAAAAAAAATCTGCTGTTTCCTACATAAGTGCAATATCTACGCGGTCAAAATTCACAACAGAACGACAACAACAGCATTTTTTTTTCTTTAAGCCGTCGAAAAATTCCAACGCAGGAGTGTCCAGAATCATGCACTGAATACGTGGTTTCAATGAATGTGATAACCTAATCGCCACTCTGTATACCGCAATACTACAGCAGCTATAAAAATTAACACCACAGGACCATCCTTTCCTATTAAAAGAGGTAGCAAGAAGTGTTTTTAAAGCCTATCTGCGCCTGAGCAGATAAAGGCATAATCGTCAGCGAAAAAAGGTTGACAAACCTGCGTTTCGACGACGATATCGTGCTATTTAATCTTCGGCAAATGATTTAGGCAAAATGCTAAGTGACCTAAATAAGGCGAGCATCGAGATTGGACTTCAAATGAACATGTCAAAGACCAAACTCATGACCGCGTTCAACGTAAATTGTGTGTAGAAGATGTGGAAGTTGCATATATTTCAGAATATATCTACCTCGGCTAAACAGTCTCATTCCAGGCGAGACAAGAAAAAGAAGTTGCTAGACGCCCGGAAGAACTATTGACCGATTAAAATCCTCATGACCTACCAATTTGCTATAAACGCCAAATTAACGACACTCATGAATCCCGCTCACAGTACGGCTTGTCTACTCTGAAATGACGCGCCCCACTACTTTTCTCACACAACCTGTATAAAAGAGCTTGGTTACTTACTGTTTAGCCCTTGAATACAGCGCAAGTAACAGAGGTCTTGGGTCCGGGGCGGGGTGAGGCGCGTGCAGCGCTGGCACTGCAAGCGCGTGCAGCGCTGCAGCCGCTGCGCCGGTCCCCCCGCCAGCGCCGCCGCATACTGCGACACACTCAGGGCCCACGGCTTCTTCACCTAGCAAGCGGGATACTTGCTCCGCCCAGGTGCGACGAGGCTAGGGTAGACGCACCAGAATATAGTAAAAAAAAAACTTTAAAAAACCATAGTCAGTCATGGGGCCTGCCGACAGAAGTGAAAACTTGACAGCGCAACACGTCACATTAGTATTAAAAGTATTTAGTAGTAAAAGTTGTTCATAATTATGAGTACAATGACCCCTTAAGAGGATGCTCATGAATTCAATTTCGTCCTGTAGAGTCTCTGTGAAGGTAAATTAAAACAAGTGAACTTCCTTTGATTCCTTTCTTAAGACGCCCCCGAAGCTTGCGTAGTTCATACAAACGAAATACCAAAATAATTTGTAAATCAAACATATTATTCTAAAGGTAGTGTGTATTTATTCCGATTGGATTACAGAATATCTAGGTTCCCAAATATATATTAAAAGAGAACATTGATTTAAACAGGAAATATGAGAGAAATAAGTTTCTAAAGAAATGTTTAATTCCTCATAATCTCGTCTTCAGATCAGTATCCTTTCAAAATATATGTTGCATTTACAAATTATTTTGTTTGTATGAACTACGCATGCTTCGTGGCTTAATTGTTTGTATTTCCCCTGCGTGTTCCATAAAATGTTTTGCACTTTCTTTTTTTTTTTTTCCTTTATCTGCACTAAAAGAGTTTTAATTGTAAAACTATCCGTATAGAAAATGCATATACGAGTACCTCTAACGTAGTAGGGCTTTGTGCCGGCAAATCATGCGCAGACAGCGGTCTCTCAGCCCCCACTACGAGAGAGTTCTTCTTACGCGTCACACCGCCCCCTGGTATAAGGTTACCGCCGCTTGTCGCGCTACGGAATAGCCTTGATCGCTTGTCCTCCTGAAACAATGGAGTACCTGAGATGAGTGGGCTCTAAATTCCTTAGAAAGAGTATTAACAGAAAACGATCGAGTTACAATCAGTCGGTGAATACAGAGTCTACGCTCGAAATCGTGCAAAATTTGGTGTATGACCCGTGGTCACTCCCGTGGTACCTTCCAGGCACTACGGGAGGGACTACGGGTCACACACGCAAAATTTCAGATTGATACGAAATTACCGATTTCTCTAATCTTCATCAAAATTATATGTGATGTGCTGGAAAAGACGAGCAAGATAGATTTTTCCGCCAATTTCAACGCCACATTCACACTGCTTTTGGCACCCGTGTGATTGGTGCCCGGGAAAATTCTAAATAGTATTACACAATGTCGTGTCTGTTCGTGTGACTGCTTAGACCTTCTAAACTCCAAAATCGATTTTGATGCAGTTTTCAACATAATTTAGAGAATTTTGTACAACATCGAGATTTATGTACTCATCATCTGCCTAGCCTTTTCCCAACTATATTGGAGTCGGCTTCCAGTGTAACCGGATGCAGCTGAATACCAGTATTTTAAATGGCACGACTGCTTATCTGACTTCCACAACCCAGCTACTGGGTAATACCCCCCCTTGGTACGACTGGTTGTCACATTTTCGGGCTTCTGACAATCCGTAACGACTATCAAAGATCGATGAATGATAGCCGGGACCAACCGCTTAAAGTGCTTTCTTTCCGAGGCCAAAGATGGACCCATCCACGGACTAACCGCGGCAAGCGTAGCTTAACCTGATGATCGACCCGTGCGGCTCTTATTACTTACCCACAAGCCCCTCTCGAGATTTATGTGTATAAGTGAAATATTAAGTTTGTTCAACTGACCCTGAGCTTGACCTCGTTGGGCGGAGAGCTGGACACGGAGGCGCCCGACACCGGCGCGTCGATGGTCGCGTCGCCGTCGCTGTTACCGTCACTGGCGCGTTCGTCACCCGCTGTACTTCTGACCGCTTCTGATTCTAATGTTGTATTTAAAGTTAGCGGGAAGTGCAGCGAGGTTTTTTTATGTTTGTTGAAGGACTTTTTAATTTGAGTTCTTAAAGAAGCTGGAGAACATTTTATATTTCAAGTGCTGTACAGGGAAATATAAAAAGTAAAGTAAAGTTTAATATAGGTTTAAGAGGATTTTTGTATTTTTACATGATTGTTTATGGTCTGAATTCAGCTAAAAATTAACATTGTATAATTTTATTAGTTTCAAACTTATAACCACATCTATATAAGAATAACATGTTTAACTTAAAAAAATATTTTACTGTAAAATGTAAAACTTCTGAAAACTAAAATATTAGGAACAGTATATTATTTAAATAGTTACAAAGGCTAAATTTTAAATAATAAAATTAAGTATAAGTTATAATTAAAGTTGATCAAACCATGCAACCGTGTCACTTGTATCGAGTGGACGGGTGAAGACGGAAAGCAGTGATAGTGATAATAATAATAACATAAAATAATAACGGACAGAAGCACGCTAATAGTTGTAATAACACCAATTATTATGTAACTTGATAAAGATCGTGATATATGTATCTATAGTAAATAATTTATAAAGAAATAAAAGTGAGATGTATTATCTACAGAAGGTCACATTTTTAAGATGTATGTATTTATTTTTATGATTAGATTTAAGTGTTATGTCACAATCTCAATCAAATATGTAAATAAACTGATTCTTTTATTTAATAATACTGCCGTCATAAGTAAAAAAGACGTATCTGACATTTTTTTCGAAATTGAGTTATTTACATATTCATATTCGGAATCAGCAAGAAAAGACGCATCTATCAGTATTTTTAAATTGGCGTAAACTTAACGAAAACCGAATAATTCTTATTATTAAAAGACGCACCTAATTTACCTTTGTATCTTATAGTTTAAACAGGACAAAATATTTTTTTCTCCATTTCAATATTTCTGTAGATACTTACGTCCTTTTTCCTTACGGCGGTAGAATAGACGGGGACGAGTAAATATTTGACAATAGTATTTTTTGTATAATATAAGCAAGCTAATATGGTAGTAAACTTTTGTTTTCGAAAATACGTATTTAAATGACCTTAAATGCCTATGTGGGCTACATAGGCATTACGCCTCGGATTTCAAACTATAGGAAGATGAATGTTCGATATTAAATTATAGATAACACAAATTTTATTTTAACAAACATTTTACTAAGACATTTCATTTTGACAGAGTAAAACATAAAATGACAAGGGAGTCCTGGCTATTTTTCGAATTACTTACTAAGTTCTCCATCCATGACCACTGTTAGTCTATTTTTTTAAGGATGAGTAGTATCAAGTTATTTTTCTTCAACTATGCATTGTCAATATCTATCGTCCACCTATTGGTATATAAGGTGTTCAAAAAATTCACTTTACAAACTTTGAGAGTTGCTTTAGATAAAGTAACTATACATACATACGTCCCATTTTGAACGGGAATATCCCTTTATTCGGTCACCTGTCCCATTGTCCCCAAACAAAGCCCTGGGACGCAAAATAGTCCAGTTTTCCAAAACCACGCGAAAATACGTCCCATTTTGAACGGACTATCCCTTTATTCGGTCACCTGTCCCATTGTCCCCAAACAAAGCCCTGGGACGCAAAATAGTCCAGTTTTCCAAAACCACGCGAAAATATGTTGCATATAATTTAATAATTACTGTCAGAGGAACTTTGCTTTAGTAAAGCTGGCAGGTGATTGATTTTATTTTTCACAAATTATTATAATTATAATGAAAATAATTATAATTTATATTTAATATAGTGAACACTATACGTAATTGTATTAAGTTACACTTTCTCTAGATACAAAACATTAAAAAGTTGTGTTTGTTTCATTGTTAACTGGCATATACTAGGTGTAACTTAAATAACGCACAACCTCTTAAGGGGTCATTGTACTCATCATTATGAACAACTTTTACTATGGGACCAAACCTGAAATCGCGAAAAAAAAGCAGCTGTTCAGTACACTTTGACGATTTATGCGAACAAATGTACTGAACAGCTGATTTTTTTCGCGATTTCAGGTTTGGTCCCATAGTAAAAGTTGTTCAGTTCGATCGATTTTGAATTCGCGAAAAAAAAAACAGCTGTCCCAAACAGTTTAGAACAGTGTGTATTAAACTTTAGTAGGGATGCAACTGCAGATTTTTTTTTTCGCAATTTCATAGTTGGTCCCATAGTAAAAGTTATTCAGTTCAATGGTATACACTGCCCTGATAAGCCGAAAAGCGCTAACTCAATCAGAGTAAGTTTTGAGAAAAACGACTTTTTGTGAATGGATTTTTCCCACCTTCAAACGGGGGTTAAAACTAATATTTTTAAAACTGTTAAAACTTATATAAACGTATTTTTGACCCTAGATATAACTGACATACCTAAATTATCCATAAATGGCACCATTATACCTATTTTGTGAGATACTGCTATTTTGATTAAAAATAAAGGCTTCAAAAATTGAGATAGTGCTTTTAGTCTTATTCTGCTCATAGAAAGTTCCATACAAAATGATGTTTTTTTCATTTTTGATGAAAATACCGAATAAATTTGTAATAAAACTTCATTCAATATTTTTTTAACAACTTTATTAAATGTAGCAGCAAATTACAAAAAAAAGTTAAAGCAATTTATTTGCTTTCTATGAAATAAAATTAATCAAAAGTTGGTAGTCCCCGCCAAAAAGACATTCTATTAGCAGGTATTAAACTGGAAAGAGATTTTAAAATATTGTTTTTTTTTGTTTGAGATATTCCTGCTGGTACTGTTTTTTTAGTTGGGGATGGAAGTTTGTCTAATTTTAAGAACTTTGTACCTACAATGCTAGCCGTAATGGGTTCATTATCGAAACCAGTTCTGTACCTAATGTCAAAACTGCCTCTGTTAACTTCCACTTCAACAATGTCACTAATGTAAGGTCGTGGTGACAACCGGGTTTGTATTGGGTCGTATAGTCTTACCACTCATAAAAATCATCTATTGTAATTGTTTTGATATTTACATTTTTTCCAGCACTGTTTACAGCTTCGCAAAAGTCATCAGTCAGTCAGTCAGTCATATATTTTATTTTTCATTCGCTTCATCGCCAATTCTACTCTATGGTGAAAAGAGTCTGCAGACATAAATGTGTGTCCGGCTTCGAAGTATTTAACAATAATCTTTTCTGCATTGATCTGATCCGAATTTATAACATAGATTAAAAACGAAAAAAACGTCCAGTTGGTAATCCAAACGAATTTGCTTCCTTCCGCAAACAAAACAAACTAAGAAATGATCGTTACTAATGTTTATCTTCATGTCACGACACGCTCTATTGTGAAATGTAAGTGAGTGTAATCCTTATTGCTAAAGATATTAAAGTCAATTTTAATTACCTATTATACTTAGGTATAGCCGTATCTCAAACCTTAGCGAACTAATAATACCCACATTTACTTAGCGTAAAAGCGCTAACTCCGAAACTTTTTCGAAACATGAACTTACCGCTTATTGGCTTAAAAATTTACTTAGGTTTTTGATTAACATTTTTTAAGCGTTTCTAGCCTATGTCGGTATAAGGCTATTTGGCTTCATAAAAACGACATGCCGTCAAATCTCTTCGGAATTTAAGGAAAAATTGAGATATAAAAAAATTTCTTAGTGGTTTATTTTAATGTTTTAAATTAGATATCGCTATTTGGCTTATACCATTAGATGCGAAATTATTCTAGCTATTGAATGGTATAAAAAAAACTAAAAGGGCGTATCTCAGAGATAGCGCCTTTCGGCTTAGCAGGGCAGTACAGCACTCCTTAAAGTTTGTAAAGTTAATTTTTAACACCTTATACAGGGTGTAAGAGGCAGCCCTCCGCAAACTAACAGGGAGCATTCAGCCGGAGCTGAATCAAATTCAACCGGAAAATTTTAATTTTTTTAATGCTTTTTTCTGTTACAATAGTAACTGAAAAAACCATTAAAAAAATTAAAAGAAATACCTTAATTTCAATGTAAATTACATTCTCTGTACGCATCACTATTTTTACATAAATAAAACAGTAAAAAAAAAATCACCAATGGATGTTGAAATACTCTAACCAACGACGCATGAAATTGAAATCAGCTGTTCACTGTCTGTCTAGCTACACGCATACCTATTACCTACCCCTCCTAACCAGTAACAGACGCTCCGATTTGTGCACAAAAACACAAACAAATCTGGTTTATTGGATTCCCATAACGATCCTGAAATAATTCCATGTACCGGTGATCTTAGTATGATATACCGAATTCACCCTATCAGTCTGCGGAGAGCTATTTCTTACATCCTGTATACAGCAAAAGTTTTTAAGCAAGTTGTTCATTTTCATCGGTAGAACACCCTGGGAAAATTTGCGCACAATTTTCCCAGGGTGTTCTACAGTTGAAAATGAACAACTTTCACTATGGGACCAGCTCTGAAAATCACGAAAAAGAAATCAGCTGTTTTGAAATTTTGTATGAAACGGCAGATTTTTTATTGAGTTGGTCCCATGGTGAATGTTGTTCATATTCATGGGTAGAACACCCTGGCAAAATTTGCGCACAATTCTCCCAGGGTGTTCTACCGTTGAAAATGAATAACTTTCACTATGGGACCAGCTCTGAAAATCACGAAAAAGAAATCAACTGTTTTGAACTTTTGTATGAAACGGCAGATTTTTTATTGAGTTGGTCCCATGGTGAAGGTTGTTCATATTCATGGGTAGAACACCCTGGCAAAATTTGCGCACCGCTTAAAAAGCTTTTCCTGTATACCTATTAGTCCATAAGTTCACAGACCCATAAGCCCATAGACCAATCCATCCACAGGTCTAAAGACCCTGAATTACCTGTGAGCGGCAGCGTGACGAGATGCCTCTCTCGCAGCGCGCTGAGCTCGGCGCCCGACGCCACGCTGGCGTGCCGGGCCACTGCACATGCGGCGCCTTCAGTCACAGCGTGCAACGTGGAATACCGTGGTAGTGCCACAGTAGTAGGCAGAGTGCCATGAGGAGTGAATGGGTTTAGTGTCTGTTTTATTTGGGTTTAGTTTACAACAGATAATGGTATGTATCGTGGCAGCCACCATATTAGTCCATCATTTTTTTTTTTTTGTCAGGAAAGGTTTCGGAAAATGTATCTTGCTTTCATACAATTAGAGCCTTGTTTGGCTCGTCGATGTTTTTACTTTTATGAAAATATTTGCAGAAGTTGTTTTGAGCTGAATTCTATCCGAATTCTGACAACATTTTCACATTTAATATTACTTGCTATTTGATTTTTGATGTTTCCCCATTTTAGGTATCTAGTTTAAATTTTACAACTGAACATTATTATTGCCACCAAATTATTGAGTAGTATTCCACCTCGCACACAAACTAATCTAATGCACACAGCGTTACAAAACAAAATATAAAAGATATCTCGATGTATATGTCTTCCATTAAAATGTATGTAAGCAAAAACAAAAGTTAAGCGATTACGTCACACGATGCATCTTCGAATGTATGCTTCGATGCTCAGGCAATTAATTAAATATGTTACTGATTATAATGTTTACCATACACTAGTAGTGTTATATATAATGAGCGACTATGTGTGTGTTGTGTAGCTCTTGGCCTAACTTTTGAAGATTGTGGCCAAATATTGTAACGTTTAACTGTTTTTTTAAATATTTTATGACTAAATTTTCTTCTAAAGTTGATTGGTTTTTTTTGAGGATTTAAGAAATGAAAAACGATTTTCAAAATTATCATTACTTTATTGCAAAAAAGAAAAATAATTAACAAAATAAAAAAAAAAAATATAATAATACAATATCACAAAAATGTAAATGTGTTATCAAAAACAGTAAACAATCTTCAAAAATTTGACCAAGAGCTAGCAAAGTTATCTTTACAATATTTCTGACATTGTTCTTTGGGTGCGTACATACCATTGGAATGCCTGTGGTGGTCCTGGTTGGCCAGGCTCCTGGAACTGCTGAAGAACGGTCTCAGCGAGGGTTTGGGTGTGGAGCCTATACTGATGGTATCCATCTGATCCGGACCTGAATCCTCACCTTCGCCGCATGATAAGGATTCTAGTTCCTGGAAAGATTATAAGCAGAATAATTATTAAGAAATTATATTCGCATTGTTCATAGCGTCTTCAAATAAATTGGGGTAAGGGCAGAAGAATGATGATGATGTAAGTACCGTTTTTTCAAAATCTGTATATGCAATTAGCAATCCTAATCCTAACTAATATTATAAATGCGACACTAAGTTTGTTTGTTTGTTTGTTACCTTTTCACGTCTAAACCACTGAAACGATCATCCTGAAATTTTGCATATACGTTGTCGGGTGTACAGAAACGGACATAGGGTACCTTTCATCCCAAAAAAAGTACTGTTCCCGAGGAAAACAACAATAACGTTCTTATGATAATAGATGGCGCCACGTGTTTTTCGAATCATGGTTGAATTATAGCATTATTGAAACTTTAGTAGTGTGTTAAGAGTATTTTTTTTTATTTTTTTATTTACTTACACATATACTTACTTACATTGTGTGAGTCTAGAGTGTCGATAGACAGGTTTTTAACCCTCTTAACTATCCTAACTAATACCTATTATAAATGCGAAAGTGAGTTTGTTTGTTTGTTACGCTTTCACGCTAAAACGGCTGAACGGATTCGGATGAAATTGGCACACGGGTAGGCCATGACCGGGAAAAGGACATAGGCTACTTTTTATCGATACACCACGCGGGCGAAGCCGCGGGCGGAAGCTAGTTACTATATACGTTACGGACAGTCTCCTAAGAACGTTTTCGTGAAACTACAACGGTTAACCTGCCTTTACTGCACCATTTGATATCGACTTCTTTTCTGTCACTGCTCAAAAATTTAGAAGTCTTATCTACAAAATAATTTCTGATTGTAATAGTTAGTTTAACACTTACTCATTCTCTCCCTCTCTCTCTCTTTCTCTGTTGTTTGCATGCGTATCTATGTCTAATGTTCACTATAGACTACTTTTCTGTTTTAACAGCTTAGATTAGCGCACTGTTAGATATAACTTTTAATGTGTTGTGGAAAATGTTGTAGGTTATACATTTATAACTCTTGTATATTTATAACTTAGAATAAGATTTTAATGTGTAACTGTTTATTTTCCCGAATAAATAAAATAAAAATAAAATAAAAATTTCAAAAATCCACTCTGTACTGTATACGTGGAAAGGAAAAAATACAATGAATCTATTCCCATAAGCCTTAGGGAATCTTGCATTTTTGTAGCACGGCATGTAACATCTTACCTGGAACAGTTCATCGATGTCGTGTTGCGCATGATGCGTGTCGCGTGTGGCGCCACGCTCCGACAGCTCCTCGGGCACGCGGAACCTCCGCAGCAACGCCGCGAACTTCTGCTTCAGATTGCGTTGCTGTAACACGATGTGTAACATTAGTTGGATGTTGTTTATGTCTGTAATTTTTGATGAAAAGAGTGATAAGGGTGGCCGTGTTAACTAGGTTTACGTGATAACGATAGATGATAGGTACTTTCGATTTTGTACTTTTACTTTTGAGATATCTACTTGATAACCTTAAAATTGTACGTCTATTTTACTGTGGTTGTGAGAATAGGTCGAAAAAATACAAATTTCCGTATTGTTTCAATGTATTAATCATTCATAGCTCAATACAGAATTCATTCATTATTTCTAATCCTTTGATATCTAAGATTTTACGAAATTACATTTAAATCTAATCAAAGCCGAACTGATAATGTGACTTATTTAATTTTTATGTCTTTTAAATTATCGTATCAGACCAAAGTTTCGATACCGGAGTATTTACACAACAATACATTTTTTTTTTTTTGTTTTTGTCCCATACAACAATAACATGTAAATTTTTATCTTGAAGAAAGTTAGGTGAATTATGTTTATGAGATAATTAATATTGAGATAAGTGACGACACTGGCCACAAATATAATTTATAATCACAGATTAATTTCTTGACATAACACACTTTTAGATTTTTAACTCTTCTAGTCTCTTTCCAACTGTGTTGAATACTAGTATTTTACATAAAGCGACTGCTTATCAGACCTCCACAACCCAGTTAATGGATAGCACGATACCCCTCGGTAAGATAAATAAATGTTTAAATCTTAAAACTTAAAATTATTACAGACACAGAGACAACACAGAAACACGCAACACAGCACACAATTCTAAATATCCACACCCCATTACACCAAAACACACATAGGTGAGCGCACGCATATCACAAATACATACAGTTTTCACCTCCATGGACCGAACGCTACTGAGCGGCCACCGTCTTGGGTGCAGCTTATCTAATCTAGCTGTGATTAGCTCACAAACAACGTGATATAATGTTTATATTACTTAAATGATGTGACGCTATCATGTTGATATAAATTAGAGAAAGCCAGAGGTCGTGCGCTCGAGTTCCGTTTGTGTCTACTGACATAGACTATTACGTCAGAGTCTGTATTGGTGTAACAATACAAGCCTATTCTGCCGCCGTAAGGAAAAAGGACGTATCTACAGAAATATTGAAATGGAGAAATAAAAATTTCGTCCTGTTTAAAATACAAGATACAAAGGCAGATGCGTATTTTCGTTAAGTTTATGCCAATATAAAATACTGTTAGATGCGTCTTTTTTGCTAATATGTAAATAACTCTAATTGGAAAAAAATGTCAGATACGTCTTTATTCCTTACGGCGGCAGTATTATTGACCCACTGCATCTCACTGTCTTCTCATACAGAGAAAGCACGAGCTTTGATCACAATGCTTGCTCAAGACGAGTTGGCGATTTCAAACTTACATTAACCCGGTAAGTACCCAAATTGCATAACACATTTTCAATTACAATCTGAATGATTTTGAAGGATATTGCTAATCCATTGCTTCATATGTTCGAAAAATTTGCCTGTTCAACAACGTAAATAACGCAATTAATGTTGTTGAACTGTCAAAATGAAAGCCATTGCTACTGTGTGTTACGCAATAACCCCGTAGGTTCGACTATTCCCATTAACCAGACACAAAAGAAAAATCCGACATTTTATACAACCTGAGGATTCTACCCAGGACCCAATAGTCAGCAGTTGCGTTTGCGAGTAATACCCCAACGCAGTATTTTCTCCTTACTTTTCTTTGGTAATTCTCTGGATCTCTTCAACCGAATGGTTTATACATATAAATGTAAAAATTGATAATCAGCGATCGAAATATGTAGATTATAAATACCTAAACTTCGAGGAAAGAAGTAACAAGAGTGGATAAGACCTCCTAAAAATCCCGGAATAATAAATATGACGATTAAATCTCGGGATGTAAGAAATTGTGAATTATTTATTGTACTTTGAATACATTCGTAACAAATTAAATATTTATAGTAAACTAGCTTCTGCCCGCGACTACGTCCGCGTGAAATTTCGTGTTCCACCGACCCACCCCGCGGCATTGCATAGCGTACCCCGCACGCGCGATTACTTCATTTTCGCGTAGCGTTCTTTCTGACTTTTTTATTTTTGGTCGGCTCCTAAGGGTCATATCGTGATATTAAATAATCTATATCCTTCCTCAAGAATTGGGCTATGCAATGCAAAAAGAATTTTTCAATTCCGACTGGTAGTTCCAGAGATTAGCGCGTTCCAACAAACAAAAAAGTTATAGTGAGCTAACCTTAAAAGTTAGACATATGCTATCGCGTACTTTTTTTTAGAACGTTTTAAGAGGAACAATTCCGTCATACATGATTGTTGCGTAACTTTGACCGTTTACGCAGTGCACGCAACGTAAGCTCTCAAAAGAGATAAATTGATGCTCCGCTCCTATTGAGCGTAGCGTGATGTTGTATATCCTATAGCCTTCCTCGATAAATGGGCTATCCAACACTAAAATAATTTTACAATTCGAACCAGCAGTTCCTGAGATTAACGCGTTCAACCAAACAAACTTTTCAGCTTTATAATATTAGTATAGATAATAAATAATTCGCAATTTCTTGAATCCCGAGATTTAATAGTCATGTTTATCATTCCGGGATTTTATAGGAGGTATTATCCACTCTTGTCACTTCTAAGCTCGAAGTTTAGGCATTTATACTCTACCTATTCCAATCTCTGTTGATAATACAAATTAAATGACAAAGAAATATGTAGATTTCGAAACTGCTAATGAAGGTTCTACAATACAAGTGAACATGTACCGTTTGAATATGATACAATAGTTTTACAGAAACACAACTAACTAAATACACGACGCATGCTTTTCCAAACTAGAAGACCACATCACTACGGTATGAGAATAGAAATTTTGAATCTAGATTCCCATTAAAGGGTCCCTTTTTAAACGAGCACTCTTCAACACAATTTTAAAGGTACTATATGACATTATATTATGACGAGTGCAAATAGTACTTTAGAGAAGATTTTTCAGGACAGGTAACAAAAATAACAATAACATGCAGAACACGGTAGAAACTGTAAAATTTTCTCAATCAACCTTGAACCTAATGCTTTAGCAGTAAAGTTGAAAATTGTTTAAAGAAATGTGCCAGATTGTAGTAGCTTGATGTGCTGGCGTCTGTACAACATAAAAGTCGAAACTCAAAACAATTATTTCAATTACTTTTGAATTGTCAAAGAGTCGGTCAGTCAGTCAGAAAGTTGAAGCTAGTCGCCCATTTCAAAACGTAGATCTCTATTATGGAGAAACACGGGCCGAAAGCTCCAAGGGCACTCTTTTAAATCAAAATATTACAAAATCCTCGGTACATTATTCTTTTTGTTTCTATACAGGATATCTGAGCAAGGGTATCGCTAACTTAAGGGTGTGGGTACAGACCATCAAACTGAACAACTTTTTCCCGGGGACCAACATCGTAATCGTGAAAAAAATCAGCCGTCCTTCAATACCTTCTTGACCAAATGTATGGAATGACTGATTTTTTTTTTTCACGATTACGATGTTGGTCCTCGGAAAAAAGTTGCTCAGTTTGATGATCTGTACGACACCATTAAGTTAGCGACACCCTTTCTCAGGCAACCTATATATGTGGAAACAATATATTTAAAAAAAACAATTCAAAATAAATATAAGATTAAAAATCCCAGACCAGTCTCAAGTGACGGCGCTAAGTAAGTACATAAGGCTGACCCCACATTTGGCGTGCGCGATCCTCGGGCGTGCGAGCTGCACGGACGCAGCGCGCGCGTAGCGCGCGCGCTGCGCGAGTGTCGCGTGTTACCGCCGTGTGACGTGCATGCAACGCGCGCGCGGCGCGCTCGCGACGCTCGAGTCGCGTTCTTACCCCTTCGCCCGCTATCCCCGCCGCCCGCTACTGTTTCGGTTCTTCTTACTTACTCGAGCGTCGCGAGCGCGCCGCGCGCGCGTTGCGCGCACGCTGCATGCACGTCACACGGCGGCAACACCCGATGCTCACGCAGCGCGCGTAACGCGCACGCGGCGCTCGCGCTACTCGCACGCCCGAGGATCGCGCACGCCAAATGTGGGGTCAGCCTTAGTTACAGCTATGAGTTCTATGAACAATGTTGTCCTCATGGATTCTGAACTTCCCTTATCCATATAACTGATGAGACCTCCTGTACAATACATGCATTAAACATAAACTTTGCAAATGTTAAAAAGATGTCAAGTTTTTTTTTTTTTTAATTCAGCACAATTTCTATTCTCATACAAATGTCATACTAAGCGTGCGTGCGCAAGCGCTCACCGCGAGCTTCCCGCGGCTGCCCTTGCGTTTCGCGGCCGCGCTCTCTATCTCACTGTCGCTGTCCCTGTCGTTCGCCTTTGAGTGCATATAGCTCTGTCTCTTTCGCTCGCGCTCCATGAAGCTCAAGTCGCGAGAACGGGATAACTGCGTGCAATGCAACGCCTATTACGCACAAGCTATATCTTCTACTTAAATATTTATAAGCTATAAATAAAAATTATAAATTATTTCAGTATAAATGTTGGCCTGTAAATGATAAAAACATGGTAAATATGGAAAGCTCCCTGAAGCAAAAGCGTATTATCAAAACATGCAGTTTTTTTTAAAGAATTTATTTAAAAAATAATAAGCAGGCCCTTCTGCCAAATCTTTTGAGCTAATGAATTTTTCTCTTATTGTATAACTGGCTCCTTTACTAAATCATACTAGTCCGAGAGCTAGGGCTACATTTTATAATAACAAAAAAAACTAACAATTTAACATAGTTTACAAAAGCCTGTTCATTTGATTATAGTCCTTATTACCTTGGTATAAGAGAGATCAGTTTTGTTGAAGGCCAGCTGCCGATGCGCGCGCCGTCTGGCGGGCGCCCCGTACGTCATGTCATCGGCTTCCTCTACTGAGCTGAATTCACCTTCTTCTTCTTCGTCTGAGTAGCCGCGTTCTGTAAAATGAGGAGTAAAAAAACAGGTCAAGAGCGAAGAGACACTCAGACCCTGTTGCAAAAAAAAACGTTTTTTTATTTCTTTCTTATTTGCAAAATAGTTGGGCAAAACTATTCCAAAATTCAAGTTGATAGTATTAGTAGTTCTTGAGATATCCAGCTGTGACAGACAGACATACAGATAGACTGAGTTGCACCATAAGGGTTCCTTTTTACCATTTTAGAACGGAACCCTAAAAGGACTTTTTGAAATTTTCATTTGGTTAGTGAGAAAGCCATAGTTAGTTGTTCAGAATTAGGCATTCTGAATCCTCATTGTTTTTTTTTTAATTTCGGGAGTCTAAAGGAGTACTGTCTCAGTGTCTCCTGTCATCAATAGCTATCCCAAAATTGAAGATTTCCTGTAACACAAGCCGTTCCATACCCCTGCTGGACCCCATCATACTTATATCCCGCGGTTCATTACCCCATCATATTTAGACCTGCTGTCTTGTGTGGATCAGAATGTTGGGCCACAAAAGTGATGTTAGGAGGTATGTAGTACGCGAATGGATAGAATAAGGAATGAGTACACAAGAGGAAGTCTGAAAGTAGCACCGGTGACTGAAAAGTTGTGTGGGATTCGGTTGTCATGGTATGGGCATGTGCTGCGGAGGAACGAGGAAAATGTCGCGAGGAAAGTTTTGAGAATGAACGTGGATGGCTACAAGAGTATGGGAAGACCAAAGAAAAGATGGACGGACTGTGTGAAAGATGATATGGCTAGAAAGGGCTGACTACCGAGATGACGACTAATAGAGAAGTATGGAACAAAAAAACATGTTGCGCCGATAACAAACAAAATGGGAAAAGGGCAGGAGAATAATGATGATTTAAATTCCGCACAGGTATTTGCATTTCACCTATGAAACTTGCAGTGTAAAAAAGCTTTTAAAGCATTTTAGAGGGAAGTCTTCATCACGGGACAGTTAAAGACTTACCAGTAATAAGTAAAGTATTGTTGTTCTTAGTGTCATGGTCCACCGGCGTGGATGCAAGCCCGGTTATGGTAAGCTTGGCCACCGGCTGGCCAGCAGCAGCGCCAACCTTGCCGCCAACTCCAGTTAGCTCTAACTCCATGTCCATTGAGCGTTGCAGCACCTGGTGAAGAAGAGGAAATTTAAATTAGTTTTTATAAACATAACTTTAGACGTATATAACATAACTATAACATAAATTAGAATTCGGAACACCACGCTGCTTTCCAAAACGGGTATAATGGAAGTAGGGAAGAAGGCAGCCAGGCTCAAATGGGATTGGGCGAGTCACGTCAGTTGCATGCACGATGACTGCTGGGCAAAAGTCTCTATCCGAAGAGAAAAGACATCTACATTCCCAAAGTCCCATGCAATGATGGCGAGTTTGATGCCCTTAACAGATCACAAAACCATACTCTGGCCTGTTACTGAGAATTATCCAATGTAAAAACCCAATAACAGAGAGCCTACCCGGGGACTGGGGCAGGACTGTCAATCAAGGGATTCTCTCCACGCTTAGCAGTGGAACTTCTCCAACCATTAGACAAATAAGCCTAGTAAGGCCCTTCGCACACGGATCGTAAGCGTAGTCGTCTCGTAAGCGTATCGTCATGCCGCATTAAGGCGAAAAATCTCATACGATTCGCTGCAGCACAGCTTCCTATGCGGAGAAGTTTGAACATGTATGTGCTCGTATGGCTCTCGTCCTACGCGCATATTACGATACGCCTAATCGTTCCGCCTGTGAGAAAAGTACGTATACGAGTACCACCACTATGTATTTGACTGACGTCTACTTCTCCTTGACAGACTAAGGATAACGGTACTTAAAATTGTACACTCGGGAGCAACCGCATCGATTCAACCCCATACATTCCGTGCATATAAAATATTTTTTTTTTTCAAAAAGTTCTTATTTAATTTTTAAAAAGTTTTTGTTTTTGAAAGCCTGACTTTTCAGCTTTAAGATGGTCCATAAAAATATTATTAAGTTTTCGAGTAATTGTTATTTGAGTCGAAATGCATGATTAAGAGTCGAGTCGATTAGGTTGCTCGCAAGTGTACCTACGTATAGATTACGTATTTTCCGCCGACCGACGCGTCGCCGTCTACGGCAACGTGCCGCTGTAGGTACATACTATACACGAGCGGCACGTTGCAGCCAACGACGAGTCGACGGCTGAAGTTGCCTCTGTCGTTGGCAACATGCCGCTCGTGTATTTCATTTGTAAAGAGATAATTATCTCTCAACGATGCATGTAGCTTATACTATAGGAAAACTCATTTCTCATATAAAAAATTAAATACCTCGTTTAAAATTAAAGACCAGCAATTTGTGCAATCATTAATTAAAATAAGTCAGCGAATACTAAATTGAAAATTATCACAATGAATTCTGCGCAAACTCCACACAGTGTTACTAAGTACATAATGATAATAGTGTGGACATCAATTTGCGACGGAAACCACCCGAGGGTCGTAATTTACACACATTAGTGCCAATTAGTAGCAAATTGTTGGCGGACTCAAAATTGTAGGTACATCGATTAACGGTCACTGAACTAAACTAGCTAACAGGATAATCAATGTTATGACTTAGGCTCGGACTCCACTAAAGCGGAGAAGTGGGAAGATGTCCGAAGCGGAGACGAGAAGAGATGTTTTTCAGCTAGGGAGTATCCCTCGAAGCTGTGCGGAGATAGATGGTACAGGCTTGAGCGGAGATGTGTGCTGGCTAGTGGTGCGACACTGGGGGAACTAGCGGCGCCACTCACATCTCTTCTCGTCTCCGCTGAGCGCCGTCGCCAGCTTGCGAGGCACAGCTCACATCTCCGCATTGTACCGTCGTCGCCCAGCTCAATCTCGGCGAGGCACAGCTGACATCTCCGCTTCGATCACGCCATACAAATATGATACATCTCTGCTTAGTGGTATCCACTGAATGACTGAAGCTGAGTGGAGACGAAATGTGTGAATAACAAAATTCTATTGGTTTTTTTACAACACATCTCCTCTCCTCTCGTCTAGGCTCCGCTTTGGTGGAGTCCGGGTCTTACACAATACGTAAGTCGAAACAATGAGGAATTACATAACGCCTTGTTTCAACGAAGGGTTGGGCATCAGAGGTGTAAGTCCCATGTAATAGAGAGCGAGCCTATTGCCATCACCCGAGCACAAATCCAGACTCCGGGCCTTTGAAATTCCAGATAGAAAAATCCAATAACACCTTTCCCAACCTGGGAATCGAACCCAAGACCTCATGATCAGCAGTTGCGGTTGCGACCACTAGACCAACGAGGCACACAATGAGGAATCTATACACGTTAATGTTTTGAATTCATGAGCTTCGTTTATGTTTTGCCACCATTGTGGTGGCTTCTACGAGTGGTCCGAGTGGCGATGCCTCGCTACCTTCCTTTCCGCCTGGCTCCGTCATCAGGAAATAAGCTTTTGTCGTTCCACATCAGCCGACAGCCAGTAAAAACCCTTAGAGCTTCCAGTGGAACGTTACAAGGAATGTTCATCATATCAATGATTATGGTTCCAAAAAATATTGTCATAGGCTGATGCCTATAATGTTCTCACTGCTGAGCCACAGGCCTCCTCTCTTCGAGAGGAAGTGGGCTGTAATCTGGCACGTGGACCCAGTGCGGTTTGGTACATGTCACATGTCTTCGAATTTTTGGTTCTAGGACATGCCGGTTTTCTCCGGATGTTTTCCTTCAACGTTTTGAGAACAGTGGTGATGAAATTATTTAAACAAAGTATACTCGTAGCGCCTGTCTGGTTTCGATAAAGGAATATTTAAAAGGAGGAAAATGCCATAAACACTGCAATTGATAAATGGCGATAGTACTAGTAGGAACCTATGACAAGAAAATCGACGGCAATATCTGTTTTAGTATTTACCTTTAGAACATTTAACCAGTCCACAAAATAAATAAATTCTCCGAGCACAGCCGAGTTAAAACACTAGTTCTACCATAAAACGGTGCGCTAATAAGAGAAAACCATTTTAATCTCGCTGGACGGCGCATTTAGCAGTGACTCACTAATTAACGGCAAATGTCCTGCGAGCCTTGATAATGAGGGCGCTGCAATAAGCGGCTAATTTTAGAGTTATCTACATATGTACGTACTAGGGACGTTATTTGTTATGCGAGTTTTAGAGGACGCATCCGGTACGTCAAAATGGAATGTTGGAAACGAAGATTGCTAACTAGAATTTACATATAGTTTTGTAGAATTGTTGAGGTGTTTTTTTCCGCAGGCCGGGCTCGAAAAAGTCTACGTATCTATACTCATATACGAGTATACTTTTTTCTAACAAAATTGATTACTTGCATGGAATCATGGTATGCTGCCGTGAATCAAGTATTTGCTCCGTTGAACAAAACTTACGTCATGACAATTATTGATGTTAGTAAAAAATTCAGGTTCAAAAACTTAGGCAACATTATAAGTCGGTTACTAGAATTTAGGTCTTCTTTTCAGTGAAAAAGCAAGGCCATAGCATCGGTGACACTTAGTACCTAGCACCGACTGAATAATTCTGCGTACCTAACCCATAATTCCCAGCTATAAAATATTGCCACAACAATGGATTAGGTACAAATCCGTGAACTACTAACAAATCGATTTCAAACAACCGCCAAGATTTAGCGCAGCCTTCGAAGAATCAATTGAAACGGTTTACGACTCCCAAAACACTGAGATCATAACATTATCGCTGTTGGAGATATTTGAAAGGGATACTATTTCCAGTCGAGACTGTTGAGAGTAACCTTGCCCTTAGCTACTCATCTGGCATTGAACTTGATCTGCGCTTGAGTTTTACTCTCTGGCTAGCCAAACTTTTGACCGATAGAATTAAAATGATATGTTTCTTTTGGAGTGTAAAGGTTTAACTAGAGTCTTAACCAATGGTGTCCTGACTTTGGTCTTTGACTAACATCCAGAAGTCCAAACTCAAGGTTTACCAACGAGCAATAGAGCGCATTACCCTAGGTGTTAAATTAACGGATCATATTCGAAATACAATAGGTACTGCGCTCCAAAACAAATACAGCTCACGTTGCTCAAAAGGCTTTCCAACTCAAATGGGACTTCGCATGCCGGACAAACTGCAGACATAAATAGCTCAGAACTGGTGCCCTGAGAAAGTAAGACGGGTTCGTGGCGGGCCACGTAGGAGATGGCGGGACTGCGGGACGAACCGGATAGGTTCCGGCCAGACTGGAAGGACGCGCGGGCTTGCGAAACATGTCAGGAGTGCAGGGAGGTCTTTGCCCAGGAGTAGGACAGAGCAGGCTAAGAAAAAAAAAGTTCGAAAATCGTACTGTTTCCTTTGATCCAATCTAAAGATGCTTATTCTCGGTCAAAGAGAAGCAACGACCCCCTCTGGCCTCGATTATGTCGAGGCACAGTGCAGTGGACTCGGCTTATAACTGAGGAGAGCTTATATAACAAAATCAATAGACTACACATAAGTACAGTTGTCTAAGAGATTATAGTAAGACAAAGGACAGGAGTATCCACCTGTGCAGTGTGCACTAACACGATCATATTGCCAGTGCTTGGCTGGCCAAGCGAGACGATGCGACAATATCCGATCAGAATTGTGCATTGTTGCAGGGTATAGGGCAACGGACCATACGACAGGATAATGGCAAATACTAGTCTATATGGGAATTCGAATACACATGTCTCGAGCATATAAAACCTTGTCCCGGATTCTGTGTAACAGCTACTAAACTGTACCGGTAATATAGGTACATTGAAATATTTATTTACAGATAAAACATGAATGGGATATGATACAATATATAGTTGTTTTTTTTTACGTTACTCTCCCCATCAACCATTATAAAAAGCTCTGCCATTTTTAACCGACTTCAAAAAAGGAGAAGGTTTCTTACTGACCGTATAGGAATATATATTTTTTTATGTGTGTTCGCGGATAACTTCATCGTTTATGAACCGATTTTGCTGATTCTTTTTTTGTTGGAAATGAGATATCCCAAGGGTCCCATATACATTTTATTAACTTTGCTTGGGTAGTTTTTAAGTTAGCTTCAATAATGCGTATTTTTCCCACTTAGTTTATAATAATAATAAAATAATAATAATAATAATAATAATAATAATTAAACGGGGAATATTCCAGGGCGACAGTCTGAGTCCACTGTGGTTTTGTTTAGCCTTGAACCCTCTTAGCACTCTGCTGGAGGGTACAGGGCTGGGCTGTCCTTTGCGGAGAGGGGGTCAGGTAATATCCCACCTGCTTTATATGGATGATTTGAAACTGTTTGCCAGCAACAAATTGCAACTGCTGGAGTCACTAAAAGTAACTAAAACTTTTAGTGATTCCATCAGGATGGAATTTGGTGTAGATAAATGTGCAGTCATGCATGTAAAGCGGGGCGGGATTGTGGAATCTGAGGGACTACAACTCTCAGATTCTATAAACCTGAGATCACTCTCCGCAACTGATACCTACAAATACCTGGGTATGTCAGAGGGGTTAGGCATTAACGGACCTGACGTGAAACAATCGTTGCAGGAGCGCTTCTTCGGTCGCCTGAAAAAGGTACTTAATAGTTCTTTGTCAGGCGGCAACAAGGTGCGCGCCTTTAACGGTTGGGTCATGCCGGTCCTAATGTACTCCTTTGGCATACTAAAGTGGACCCAGACGGAACTAGACGCCCTGGATAGGAGAGTCCGGTCACTGTTGACCGCAAACCGGATGCATCACCCACGTTCGTCTGTCATGAGGCTGTACATTCCGCGGAAGTGCGGGGGTCGAGGTTTTTTAAATGCTAAGACCCTCCACAACCGCGAGGTGTGCAGTCTCAGAGAATATTTTCTCAAGGCTGACGTGGATATGCACCGAGATGTGGTTGCAGTGGACAAGGGACTCACCCCGTTGTCCTTGGCTAAAGAGAACTGGCGCAAACCTATGGTGCTTAGTACCAACGACCGCAAGGAAGTATGGCAAAGCAAGGAGCTTCACGGACGCTTTTTCCGGGCCCTTCATGGGCCCGACGTAGATTTCTTAGCGTCCGTGGCCTGGCTACGCTTCGGTGACCTCTTTGGGGAAACCGAAGGTTCAGTCTGTGCAATTATGGATGAAGTTATGCTAACGAATAACTACCGGAAGTATATAATGAAAGACGGGACGATCGACATATGTCGGGCATGCCATTGTCCCGGTGAGTCTATCAGACATATTACTTCTGGGTGTTCTCGTTTAGCTAACGGCGAGTATTTGCACAGGCATAATCAAGTAGCCAGGATTATCCATCAGCAACTTGCTCTGAAATACGGCCTTGTGGACTCTGAGGTACCGTATTACAGGTATGTGCCCGACCCAGTTCTCGAGAATGACCATGTCACGTTATACTGGGATCGATCTATTATCACTGACAGGACTATTGTAGCCAATAAGCCTGATATAGTGGTAATAGATCGATCAGTGCGCCGCACAATGATAATCGATGTCACTATCCCGCATGACGAGAACCTCGTGAAGGCTGAGAAGGAGAAACAATTGAAGTATCTCGACTTAGCCCACGAGGTTGTCGCTATGTGGAATGTGGACTCGGCAATCATTGTGCCGATAGTCGTTACGGTCAATGGCCTTATCGCTAAGAGCCTCGACCAACATCTCAAGAGGCTCTCGTTGGGTGGCTGGGTGAAGGGCCTGATTCAGAAGGCAGTCCTCCTTGATACGGCGCGTATTGTGAGGAGGTTCCTGTCTCTGGGGCCCTAACCACCGGTAGCTTGGACCCTGCACCCGCTACCGGCGGATCACTATTTTTTATATTTTTAAATGTTTTTTTTTATGTTTTTATAAAAATATTTAAAAATGTAATAAAATAAGTTTAAAAAATAAATAAAGGAGATAATAATAAACTTTATTTCGAGCTGAGACTCATATATGGTTAGTAACATTGTTCTTAAAGCTAAGTGTTAGTAGACAATAAAACAACTCGACACAGACTCACAATACTCACATAGGGTTAGTAACAATATTCTTAAACCTAGTGTTGGTTTACAATAATACACGCTGAGACATGTAACTGACAGCAGTGAATTATATACGGACAATCCACTCTGTCAGCTATCATGCTCAGAACCCTGTTAGGGCTGGCCATGACTCGTGCCACCATTGACGCTGCGCGCTTGCGCATTGTTGTATAAAAACAATCTACATGCGCCGCCGCAAACATCCCTGACGCACTGCAACGCCATGACAAGCCCATCAACTTGCGAAAAGCGTTATTGAATTGGACACGGAGGGCTCCATACGCCGCTTGCGAATAATTCTCCCACAAGCTGCACGTGTAAAAGCTAGTACAGAACGCTCTAAAGAGCGTCACCTTTACGTCTGTAGTACACCGTGCAAACCTGCGGGCTATCATATTCGCACGTACGAACAGAGCCCTCCGTTCCCTTTCAATGTCAGCATTGTCTTTAAGGTCGGTGGTAACCATGTGGATGATGTTTTAATAACTTCCTATAAATGTAATAATGAATACCACTACCTGCTATGTTATTTACATATCAGGTAGTGGTATTCCAATATTTGTGGGGTTAGGTACCACAACTAAAAAGTGAAAAATAAAAACTTTTTAGCAAAAAATAAAAATGACTTCCAAATCAAACTCTGTAGTGTACAAAGTGAAAAATAATTTTAATTTCGGAAGTCGGTGACAAAAAACGAAAATACAAAACCAAAGACACCTTAATTTGGAAGTCGGTTTTATTTTTTGCTAAAAAGTTTTTATCGTATCTATCGACTGTCAAACCCCATGTTTCCGAAGTACCGGCCGATTCGTCAATAGGTGAAGATAAAAGTATTAATAGATATGAACCGACCTGATCCATCCTGATAACACCTTCAGCCAATGTCTTGTACCCCAGAATTGTGCGGTTCTTGTATTTCTTGCGACGCTGGAGCATTATCTGCAATCTGTAATGCACAAATATTTATATTAAAAAGATATTTCAACTGGTATTTCTGTATAAGTAATAATTTATTTAAGCAGACTTTTGGTCCCAAAAATGTCTAAAGGCTGCAGCAGTTGTCATGTTATCGTTCAGTTTTAGTTGTAAACTAGCTTTTCCGCCCGCGTGGATGTCGGAAAGCTATACGTATAACTCTTCCTCTTGAATCACTCGTATCTATTGATCAAAACCGCATTAAAATCCGTTCAGTAGTTATTGAGATCATCGCGAACATACAGAACACGGCGGGGGACTTTGTTTTACAATATGTAGTGATAGTGATGAGATCCGTTCTGGTCAATTCCAATTTTAAGTTTATTATTAGTAAGTATGGATTTTTATTAGTATATACCGCTTCAAAATCTACTAAGTAAATCCACTCATAAATTTAAACTACAACCCATAATCGTTTAAGCAAAACCAAAATCGATTATAGCGTCGATAAACACACAAACAAATCGATTACTCGTATTGTAAAACTGTTTATAAAGTTTGAACTGCGACGTTGGATCTTCAAACTGAATATAGTTTTATAGCCCATTTTATAGTCCAAAATGTTTATACTATGTTGTTTAGCTCGAGTGCTCAGATATATGCTAAAAAGACCAAAGTTTTATAAATAGTCGCTGCTTTATAGCCGTTTTGGGAGTTTAGAGATACAACCGCGTTTTGGTTTTAAAGAATGTGATCTATTTAGGGAAAGGAATGCAGAAAAGATGTTAATAATGTAGAATTGTATAGCTTATTAAACCGTCCGTGTAAATTGGAATAAATCGAAGAACTAAACCAGGAGAAAATGGCGAGACGAGCTTGATGCCTACAGACAGGATTGGTCCACACTAGCTCAAGACAGAGAGATAATAATAAACTAAATGGAAGGCGAATGGAAATTTTCAGTCAAAGCTATATTGATATATTACAATCATTGGTCTATAAAAAATTTCATGAATAGTTAATTATTCTTAATTATATGAATAAAGCAATGAACAAAAACAATTGGTTGCAACTAAAAACTACAAAACTGTTGAAAGAAAACGCTTTGTGCGATACATTTTTAATATCGACTGTGTTGTTGAAACCATCCAAAACTTACTACATACAAAGTTGTATACGTACCTATGCTGTATTGCTCTCATACTTTTATTAAAAAATTGTAGTTTATGAAAGTGTTGCATAATGAGGGGTATTAAAATACGAGTAGGTATCAATTATCACACGAGTGTTTCATGCAATAGGTTACCAATTTCAATAAAAAACCAAAGTTAGTAAAAAGTAAACAATCACAATAATGGCTCTAAAACCATAGTAACGTGGATTACGTTACTACGGTTACGGAGCTGTTATCGGTCAACCGCGCATGCACGCTATCGCGGTCCCCATAATATACAATGATAAAAATTGAATTGAAAACTCTTTGGTCGACCCGAAGTGTAATTTAATAGAAAAAAGTTATTTTATTAAGTTGTTGAGAAATCTTTATCGTTTAATTTTGTTTCAGTTGTACAGACGCCAGCAGGTCAACCTACCCGAAACTGTCAGATTTTCCCAATCAACCTTGAACCTAATGCCTTTGCAATAAAGTCGAAAATCTATTAAAGAAATCTGACAGATTGTAGTAGCTTGATGTGCTGGCGTCTGTACATGTACACTGCCGGCCAAAAGTTTAAGACCGCACTTAAACAACATAATTATTTATCAATTGTAATAAAATCCCATAAGATAAATAAAAAGAAATGCACATCTGCATATTCTATTGTTAATATCGAATATTTAAAGAAGTCATTATTTTGTTTACTTTCAAGTTATTGGGCAATAAACATCTATTGTTTTCAAACACCGACAAACGCTGCGCTAGAGCCAGGTGGTAGAGTCGTAATAATATAATATATTACTTTACTTTTGTTTCGCATTGGTCAATAATTAGGATTATTTAGCTTCTGAAAACACGTGTTTCCGACTTATTATTACCTGATTTTACTTGGGTTTGTTCACAAACAATCTCAATTAGTCTAAACTTGT
Organism: Dicycla oo; assembly: GCA_948252095.1. NCBI lineage: Eukaryota > Metazoa > Arthropoda > Insecta > Lepidoptera > Noctuidae > Dicycla > Dicycla oo. The sequence continues at coordinate 6,357,652 of OX411721.1, read as the reverse complement.
GGTTTCTACAGTGACGTCTTAAAATGGGAAAAGCACGCGAAATTAGCAGTGAAGTGCGTTCTGCCATCGTTGTTTTACATAATGAAGGGAAATCCGAACGTGAGATTGCTTCACAACTGAAGTTATCGAAGACTTGTGTTCATGGCACAATAACTCGATACAGGGAGACAGGCAGTTTTTAAGATCGTCCACGCTCGGGAAGGCCGAGAGCTACCACGTCTAGTGAAGATAATTTCCTTGTTGTTACCAGCAAGCGAAATAGACGCTTAACAGCACCAGAAATCCGCGTTGAAGTAAACAAAACCCGAGTTAAACCTTTATCATTGACTACAGTAAAACGGCGACTGAGAGATGCGAAATTGTATGGTCGCGTCGTCGTTCGAAAACCTCTGCTAAGGCCACAAAATAAGAAAAAAAACGGATGCAGTGGGCTCTTGCCCATCGAGATTGGACTGAAGAAAATTTAAAAAAAGTTCTTTGGACCGATGAATCCAAGTTTGAACTATTCGGTTCAAAACGAAGAATTTACGTTCGACGCAGTACCCAAGAAAAGACGATGCCAGACTGCGTAGTCCCAACAATCAAGCATGGTGGTGGCTCAATTATGATTTGGGGTTGCTTCCCTAGCCAAGGAACTGGCGATTTGATCAAAATTGAAGGAATTTTGAAAAAGGAACAGTACAAACAGTTTTTAGAACAAAATGCCGTTCCTTCCGGGTTGCGGTTAATTGGAGATGGATTCATTTTCCAACAAGATAATGATCCAAAGCATAGCTCAAAATTATGCAGAGGATATTTAAAAGAGAAAGAGGCACAAGGGGGTGTTAAAAAACATGGTTTGGCCTCCTCAGAGCCCGGATGTCAATCCCATTGAACTTTTGTGGCAAGAGCCTGATAGGAACGTCCGTAATCGTGGCCCATCCTCGCAAGAAGAAATGTGGAATGCTTTATGCGAATGTTGGTGCAATATATCACAAGACACCATCAGACTTGTGAAAAAAGCCATAGAATGTAAAGGAGTATTTTTTGATGAAAAATCAGTTTAGCTAACTATAGCCTTTTTTAGCATGTACTGTTAATATTTCTTTACGCTTTTATGGTATATTGTTTATCAATGAGTGTTTTATTAGATGATTAAACAGGTTAATTAAACTTTTAATATTTTATTGGAGTTTTATTTTATTTTCCACTTTAATTAAGGTGGTCTTAAACTTTTGGCCTGCAGTGTATAAAGTCTGTCATGATGGTACTATTTTTTAATTCATAATTAGAACTTTACGATATGAATGTAGAAAATTTACTTTAAAAAAAGTAAATACCGACTTCAAAAACCTAAAACGAATAAAATAACTTTAATTTAAAAAAAAAAAACATTAACAGTTTCTGAAGTCTGAACGAATAAAATAACTTTCATAAACCACTTAACAGTTTCAGTACAGTTTATTTACAAAAAAAAAGTGGTGTATGTAGTATATCAGTTATCTGGTTTCCATAGTACAAGCTCTGCTTAGTTTGGGATCAGATGACCGTGTGTGAAATGTCCCAGGTTATTATTATTTAAAAAAAATCTATAAAATCTTGCATATTTGTTTGGAAGCCCTATTAGATTATCATATGTGAAAATATTGCAGTTCAACTAATATTACATACATACATACGTGACGAATTGATAACTCCTTTTTTGTCGTTAAAAACAGCTCAAAACTTGTGTTACATGTATGAAATCTACAAATTCTGCTAATGGCTGAGTACACACTAATGATCAAGAAAAGAAAAACCCTGACAATTAGCTAGAAACTGTGAGAGTGAACAAGATTAATAACTCTATCAACCTTGGCCTTATAACATGAATACTTTACAAATTCCTACATTAACGACTGCATTAAAACTACTAAATTAACTATAAAAAAAACATACGGCGCAAAAACTAGATTAATGTCTTCATAACGAGCGGAGACGGGAGACATGGTTTATAGTTTGCTCAACTTCTATTAGAACTTTCTTAATGCTAGTGGACTCAGACCAATAAAAAAGGTCTGAGGCTAGTGGATTCCTTGAGACCATACGCGTGGCGATGTTATTGTTAGTATTCTGGACGATAAAATTTACTTTAGTAGACCATTAGCTCTTTAATAATACTAGTAGGGATATATACATTAGGTAAGCAGCATATTGCTGCTGGTATAGGTACGTACAATCGACCATAAATATAATATAATAATTATAATATCTTAGGACATTGTTCACACACGGTCATCTGATCTCAAACTAAGCAGAGCTTGTACTATGGAAACCAGATAACTGATATACTACATATACTACTTTTTTTTTTTGTAAATCCTACATACTTACCTATATAGATAATTACACCCAGACTCAGGACAAACAGACATGTTCATGCACACAAATGTTTGTCCTGGATGGGAATCGAACCCACGACCAGCGGCATGGCAGGTGGTATGTTAACCAACCACGCCATCTGGCATGTGAAATATATTATCACTAGCTTTTGCCCGCGGCTTCGCTCGCTTTAATTTACAATTTGACAATCAATTCACACTACTAAACACACGAAACTTTAGTAATGTAAGATAGTAGTCTAGATAATATAATTCAATCATGATTCGAAAGACACGTGGCGCCATCTGTTATCATAAGAACGTTATTGTTGTTTTCCTCGGGAACAGTAGTTTTTTTCGGGATGAAAGGTACCCTATGTACGTGTCTGTACATCTGACAACATATATATGCAAATTTCAGGATGATCAGTTCAGTGGTTTAAGCGTGAAAAGGTAACAAACAAACAAACTTACTTTCGCATTTATAGGTAATATTAGTTAGGATAAACAGCTCGGCAATAATATCTGACTTCATGATTCATGCATTCATATCTGTGGTCAAGAAGACGGCAAATATATGTAATCATTTGAGGAAGGCATATACAAGTGGCAGCATAAATATGTGATATCGAAGGAACACCAAAACTATCTGACGAGATAAGCGACGCCAAAATATATCTACACATCTTTTTGAAGCCAATGCAGCTTCCTACATTTTGGCGTCACTTTTCTCGTCAGATAGTTTTGTACACATCTTTTTGAAGCCGATGCAGCTTCCTACATTTTGGCGTCACTTTTCTCGTCAGATAGTTTTGTACACATCTTTTTGAAGCCGATGCAGCTTCCTATATTTTGGCGTCACTTGTCTCGTCAGATAGTTTTGTGGTTCCTTCGAAGTCACATATTTGTGCTGCAACTTGTGGTTTACACAAATGATCCCATATATTTGCCGTCATCTTGGCGACAGATTTTAATGGATGAATCATGAACTCAGATATTATTGCCAACCTGTCAATAGTAATAGATTTATGCTCGTGACTGTATCGTACATATGTTAGGAAAGAGATTTTCAACACTAAACGTAAATATTCATGGTAGTCACTGTCGTAAAAAGACTGAGTGAGACGACGCGAGATTGTATACAGTTTTTCTCATTCTCTCTTTTTATAACCGCGACTGCCAGTCTTGGCCTTTAGTAGGTGTAAGTAGCATTTTTCCACTGGTGGAAGATATTGTAATAATCAAACGATTTATAGACTCTTTAGCGGTGTGAAGAGCGCTTCAAAATAAGCACTAACCTGTTGCCATCTCGCTTCACAAAATGCGGGTACTGCAGTGAGAAGCACAGGTCAAGCTCGACATCAAGCGGGGGCACCGCGATGTCGTTGGAGCGCAGGGTCCGCTTCGAGCTGTGCATGCGCGCCGCAAGGATCACGGCACCTGCGCCCGCGCCGCCTGCTGCCCCGCCGCCGGTCTCGCCCAGCGCGCCGCATACACGGAGGCGGGTTATCCGGAGTGTGCATAGCCTGGGGAGAATAGAGAAAACTATTGTAAGTATGGGACGAGAACTTTAAATGCGAGGGCTCGTAAAAAGACAAGATCAGAGCATCAGGCCACAGAGTAATACATAGGAACTGTACGAACGGCGGTCTTATCGTTAAGAGCATTTTTACAGACTACCCTGGATGGAAATAAATTATAAAGAAAGTGCCAAGGTAGGTATGAGATAGCCATTATATAAAGTTTTTCATTGATTCTAGTTCGTAGAAGCGCTACGACTGCTACGAGTGCTACGACGTAGCTCTCATTCATTACCTTAATTCGTCTTGCCGTATTATTTGTTCGTAACTAGCTGCTTCGCACGGTTTTTAAGACTTGAGAAAACATCGATATTTCTTTTTTACTTATTATATTTAATTTAAATATTATTATATTGTTATTGGGTATCGTATTACCCAGTAACTGGGTTGTGGAGGTAAAATACTGGTATTCAGCTGCATCCGGTTAGACTGGAAGCCGACCCTAACATCATTGGGAAAAGGCTAGGCAGATTGATTGGTTTAAGTTATATATGAATGTATTAAAACATTCCTAAGCCTTCCGAAATTCATTTTCTAAAGGATGGTGAAACTGCATTGAGATCCGTTGCCGAGTTTAAAAAAACAACGCTATCACACAGACAGACACAAAAAGCGGCTTTAAATTATAATATATATAGATAGACTATGCCCAAATGAGACTAATATTAGCACGATATTTATGCAAACAGTGATCCATTTATTTTTACGAAGCCTCTCTAAAGTCAGAAAAGCAATTCCAAAGATCTCTTGTGGCTCTAAAAAAACGTAGCCAGGTGAAAAATGTATGACATCGCCGAAACATGTCGACACGACTCTGCCGGCTCGCTACACCGAAAGATTACATGCCATAACTGGGACTACATGTCGGGTCGTGTTTGTAGTGATTGGCAAATACTTAGTCTGGCCATAAATACTGTTACAATTAAAAATAAGAAAGATATTACATTTGAATTTGGAATCTGTCATTTTTATACGATTGTTCATTGAGTTTTCTCATTTTGGCGCCAATACATTGTACAATATTTTGCGATATTAAAATGGAGTGGGGTGATAAAGAGAACCGAATCGCTGTGATTGCATTACACAAAGTTGGTATGGAGCCAAATGCAATTTTTAAAACTCTCCTTACGCTTGGTATTAGTCAAATGTTTGTGTACCGGGCTATTAATAGGTACAATGAGACCTCCTCTGTTTATGACAGAAAAAGATCTGGCCGTCCACGTAGTGTTCGTACGAAAAAGGTGGTCAAAGCAGTAAGGGAAAGAATTCGAAGAAATCCTGTCCGAAAGCAAAAGATTTTATCTCGAGAAATGAAGATAGCACCCAGAACCATGTCGCGTATTTTAAGAGATGACTTAGGACTTGCAGCCTATAAGAGACGCACTGGTCATTTTTTAACAGATAATTTAAAAAAGAATAGGGTGGTAAAATCGAAACAACTACTGAAGCGGTACGCAAAGTGAGGTCATAGAAAAATTTTGTTTACGGATGAGAAAATCTTTACAATTGAGCAACATGTTAACAAACAAAATGACCGTATTTATGCTCAAAGCTCTAAGGAAGCTTCCCAATTAGTCGACAGAGTGCAACGTGGGCATTATCCGACTTCAGTGATGGTTTGGTGGGGTGTTAGCTATGAAGGAGTGACTGAGTCATATTTTTGTGAAAAAGGTATCAAAACATCGGCACAAGTGTATCAAGATACCGTTCTTGAGAAGGTAGTTAAGCCCCTTAACAACACCATGTTCAATAACCAAGTATGGTCCTTCCAACAAGACTCGGCGCCGGGTCATAAAGCTCGGTCTACGCAGTCTTGGTTGGATGTGAACGTTTCGGACTTCATCAGAGCTGAAGACTGGCCGTCGTCTAGTCCCGATCTTAATCCGCTGGATTATGATTTATGGTCAGTTTTAGAGAGTACGGCTTGCTCTAAACGCCATGATAATTTTGAGTCCCTAAAACAATCCATACGATTGGCAGTGAAGAATTTTCCCATGGAAAGAGTGCGTGCTTCTATTGATCCTCAACGTTTAAAGGACTGTATTGCAGCCAATGGAGACCACTTCGAATAAGCTTTTTATATTTTAAAATGTTTTATATTTATATATTAAACTAACACACTGTAAAAGTAATAAATATTATTTGCAATAAAAAAAGAAAATCTACGTGACAATATTTATGGCAAGACTAGGTATATGGACCATACTATGAGTAGTGGAGGTTCCGTTCAATATGAACATGACTTTTTTTGGGTGAGAATTTTCACATGAGAATTTTTTGGGGCCTGTTTCAGTGTCCGGATCGAAGAATCTTCCAGATAAATTAGAAACTAAATAGAATTTACCGTCGCTTATGAAAAAGGCCATCAGATAAAATATTACTAGTAGTTCTGCGAACAGTAGACCTCGCGTAGAGCGGTGCACAGTAACGCCATCTTGTGACCTTATGGTTTTAAAGTCTCGTTTTAGAGAATTCTCATAATTATTTTCTCGTTTTGTGATGAGAAGGTGATCCCAGGTGCGCCATCAATCCGTACCTAGTAGGTAAATGGCCGATTCCACGAGTAGACATCTAAAAGTGAGCAATTTACTGCATTTTGAGGAGCTATTCTGCTCATCACGCCGAAGATCCTCATCTCACCTTTTAATTAAAAAAAAAAAAAAAAAACAAAGATTCATCGAAATCTGATCTCATAAGGCGGAGATGAAGAATCCAGTAGCCCTCTTTTTGCCCCTTTTTGGAGGAAGTACCCCTCCAATCTAAAATCCCCGACGACCAAAAAAATCTATAAAGTACCCGAGTCACCTAAGTCGTAACCTGTATACCAAGTTTCGTCCAGATCGGTCGTAAAATATGACCTGTAGAGGAGTAGCCACAAACTCACTGACGAAAGCGAATTTTGCCAGATAGAGAAGAGTCGCTTCGCTCGCTCGGTCAATAATAGGATATAGGTACAGGGCCTCAAGTCTGCTATTACAATAGTGTCAAAATAGTCTATCATTGATTTCATACTCGTAATTGTTGATTTTGACAAGTTTGGTAATCTACTAATATAATGACGTCATTATGACTCTCCAATGGTCAACCACTGCCACTCCATTGAAAGGCATGGCTTAAAATGGTAATCTCTTACATAATGACAAATGAAAGACTGACTCATAATAATTCATAATTCATTTATTTATTGTTTGCTACAGGTGAAAATACAGATCTTATAATTAGCGTTATGACGCATGCGGTAATCTGCTAAAACTTTGACAGTTCCTTTGATCAGTACCACGATTCTATTACGAGACCACTGACCTACCAATGATTGACCATTATGAATTTAGCAGATTACGAACTTTTAGCAAAATGACAATGGGATCGTGTTGGAATGACGAATTTATAAAAAATAGCAGACTTGGAGCCCTGTGTAGGTCCACAGCTAAGATGGCCAAAGTAAGTTGATATTTTTCGAGTTATAATAAACAAAGCCACGTTCCACAGCTACTGTTAAATAAATAAAAATAATTTGCTAGACATTCAAAACGTTTTTGGAAATCTAATATCCTGTGTGGAAAATGTTAATGAAGCCTTCGAAGCCTTATAGAGCAAACAAGCCGAAACGACGCCCACACAATATTATCTTGTTATGTATTTGCAAAGGACGGGATATTATTTTACCAAACAACGGACACACACCAAAATATAGCAGAAGTTAAACTATTCTGAAAAATAATCTATCGGTTGTAAAGTCGAATCCGTACCCGTATCACGTATCTTGCAGAAGCCTAGCGATAGCAAAATTTGCGCAATAATTGCCATTCTATCGCAAATCGGTATTATGTATCAGTGATACGTCATATTGATTTGCGATTGAAAAGCAATTATTGCGCAAATTTTGCTATCGCTAGGCTTCTGCAAGATATGTAATAAGCCTACGGGAACTAAGCCAGAGAACGAAGCCAGAGAGAGACGGGAATCGACCAGTGTAATCCGTTTCAGATACAGAGATAAACCTTTTATATGGTTCACAGATTCGATGACTTATCTGCGTATCAAATGCGACCAATTTATTTTCGTCTTGAATAAGAAGAAAAATGTATCTCTATAAATGTACCTTTAATATATCTCTGTCCAATTTCGAGGGAATTAGAATATATCCGCGTTTAATCCTTTGAGAAGAGCGTGGAATTGAGATCCGATTTAGAAATGCCGTGTTAGGCTGATTTATTACGCTTGTAAATTGGTTGGATTTGAAGAGGTACACACCTTTGTTTTAATTCTCAAAAAGCGTTCCATTTCAAGCACGTCATGTAGATAACATTACGACATCACGCCTGTAATCCCCGAAGGGTTAGTCAAAGGTGTACCTTTTAGTAAAACCCACATTTCGCCAGTTATGTTTAAGTCCCATGTAATTCGCGGCGAGCCTGTTGCCATCAACCGAGCACAAATCCAGACTCCAGGCTGCTACTGAGAAATTCCAGATAGAAAATACAATAACACTGCCCGCCCAGGGAATCGAACCCAGGACCTCATGCTCAGCAGTAGCGTTTGCGACCACTAGACCAACGAGGCAGTCTGTAGATAATTATGAATAATTTAGACACTTTAGTAACCTCAAGAGGAAGAGAGTATGCAATTAGAACTCCTAAATCAAATTCAACATTCAAGATAAATATGATAGGTATTATTAGTATTTGATATAATATATTATCCAGAACGTAAGTACCTATAAATAGTCTTTAAAATAATACAACAGACGTTGATACAAAGAACACTTTGCATGTGGTGTTTGCTTATAATCGGTCGTGCAGTTAGATTTAAGACACAAATACTTGTATTTTCCTATCTGTAGTATATCTGTATAACAACTGTTGGTGAACCTTAATTAAATAAATAAATCCTACTAATTCTACTAAAGTTATAAATGCGAAAGTTCGGATGGATGGATGGATGGCTGTTTGTTACTCAATCACGTCAGAACGGCTAAACGGATCTAGATGAAATTTGGCACAGAGATATAGATTATAGTGGGTGTAATTATCTATATAAGTATGTATTTACAAAAAAAAAAGTAGTATATGTAGTATATCAGTTATCTGGTTTCCATAGTACAAGCTCTGCTTAGTTTGGGATCAGATGACCGTGTGTGAAAATGTCCCAGGATATTATTATTATTTATTATTATTATAGTCTGGAATAGCACATATGATACTTTTTATCCCGGAAATATGTACGGTTCCCGTGGGATAATTTCCAATACTCACACGGGCGAAGCCGCTGGCAAAACTTAGTATATTATATTTACAGCGGCTTTTCAGGCCTTATTTCAATATAAATTGAAAGAAAATGTCAAGAAATACTCAAGTAATAATTAATCTTAAATAACCTTTTACATACATTTGCAAAGCTATTAAGAATGTCTGCACGTAATAAATTACACGGCACTGGCGCCGTCAATGATCTCTACTCGCAATAATAAAGGAAATATTTTTCCTGTGATTTTATTTATTTTTGTTATTATTTTCCGCGGTTAGTTTGTAGGCACTGTGATTTAATAATACAGGATATTAAATTAATGATAACAACAGATATTGTAAATAAACAATAACATATAGAAATGGTTAACCATTTAAATATATTCATACTAGCAGCGCCCCGCGGTTTCACCCAGTCTCGAACCCGTAGGAATATGTGGATAAAAAGTATCCTATGTGTTAAACTATCTGTGTGCCCAATTTCATCAAAATCCGTTCAGTAGTTTTTGCGTGAAAGAGTAACAAACATCAATCTATCCTCACAAACTTTCGCATAATAATATAAGTAGGATTATGTAGGTATTGTGCTTTTGCCCATTCATCATAAATACATGAATAGGCAAGTATTTAATCTTTGGTCTAAAATTATAAATCATAAATAATGTAATTTTTCCTGGGATAGTTTCATATTAACAGTTTGTCGTCTATTCGATGTCGAATTTTATCACTAATTACCAATTTTAGTATTTAAAGTTCCATTCATTTTAATAGACTAATTTGATAACAGCATCAAATTGGGAATCTACCTAGGAGAAACAGTCACACTAAATCGTCATCCATTTTAAGCCCCCAAACTATATATCGTGCAACTTTAACGATATCGCTCGTTCGCAAGCTAATCGTCCAGTCGGAACCAGTCTATCTGGCCAGAGCACTGCAGGGCTGCCGGCTAACTTTTCCCATGGCTTTAACTTTATATTTCCTGTGTAAAAGTTAGCGGCATTCACATAGAGACCACGTACATAAAAACGCAGTTATTGGTAGTGTTTAGCGATAGTATAGTTGTAACAGCCGGTCTATTCTGTAAAAATCTCACCGTTAAAACGTAGATGAAGTGAGCTTCAAGTGAGTTGTCATTCCACCTGATGCTAGGGATTGACACTATTGACCGCTCACTTCACACTCACCTCACCTAAGTTTTGACGGTGAGATTTGTATAGAATAGCACTCCGGTACTGTTGTAGATCGTAAACATTGCGAAGTTATGGTAAACCTAAACAGTCGATCTATTCAGTAAAGATCTCACCGTGAAAACTTAGCTGAAGTGACACTACACTATTGACAGCTCACTTCACCTAAATTTTCACGGGGCAGCGGTGAGATTTTTACAGAATAGTCCGGCTGTTAATATAGCTATATCTAAAGCGAATGAAAGTAAATAAATCGCAAAAGTTATTGGATGCTTGGCTGGCAACGGCATAAATATTGAGCGGTGGAAAAACGCACAGAATACATTATATCACAGTAGTAAACTTTTACTACGGTACCAAACCTGAAATCGCGAAAACAAAATCAGCTGTTCCTTAGATTTTGACGAGTTATGCGAACATAAATGTAGGAAACAGCTGATTTTTTTTTGCGATTTCTGGTTTGGTCCCGTAGTAAAAGTTGTTCATAATGAGTACAATGACCCCTTAAAAGGTTTTGCGTTAAGTATACCTTGTGGCTTGTATACGAATCGTAGAGTCTACACAAACGAAGTTGGTGAGTGAATGAATTAGCCTTTCAACATGCGACTAGGTTCAATGAAACATGGTGTTACCATAATTAATGCCGTTAGACCATGCTGTTGTACTAAAAATAATACACTTAACGAGAAAAGTGCTAAATAATTTCTATCAAACAAAGTGATTACATTAATAGTTTAATTATACATAAATATAATAGCCCAATGTTTTAACGGCCTTTAGTCTAGGAAGAAAACTTTGCTTGTGATAGCAACTTAAGCCTTCAAAGGTAATTAAGCAGGTGAAGAATTTTCTAAGTAAGTCTTTGTAAAGCTTTAAGCTCTACTTATCTTGTAAAGAAAATTGAGATGAAAAAGAGCCTGTAAAAAGTGTCAAAATGGTAAAAAATATTTTGTGGTTTCAAGTAAAACCTAATGACTTTAATCAATAGGGTAGGCATACCCTATTGATTCTAAAATAAAACCGGTCAAGAGCGAGTCGGACTCACGCACCCAGGGTTCCGTTCCATCATAAATATAAAAAAAAACTGTGCTATTCAGAGACATCGTTTTATTTTTCCTGTAATCTTTACATAAACTTCTATCACATAGAATATTTCCGATTTTTCTCTACGCAAACTTCGGAGATAAGCGGGGAACGGTATTATTTTTTTTAATTTTTCATCAAAAGTCGAAAACTATGCGGCCTAAAAAAATGTTTGAGAATGTGCAAACAGCGCTCTTTCATATGATACCTCGCATGCTCTAGTAGCCCCACTTCGAATTTTTAAAATCCCATTTCAGTCCCTGTTGCAAAAAAAGAAATATATATTTATTTATTTATTTCTTTCTTATTTGCAAAAAAGTTGGGCAAACGTCATCGAAAACTATTCCAAAATTCAAGTTGATAGCATTAGTAGTTCTCGAGATATCCAGCTGTGACAGACAGACAGACTAAGTCGCACCATAAGGGTTCCTTTTTACCATTTTGGTACGGAACCCTAAAAACACGATTCGGAAAGCCTAAAGGAGATAAAGATTAAAGACTATTCAATGTTAAGAGAAATAACGGAACACAAAGACACATGCCAGTGACGCTTTAGACATTTTATTCATCTGCCTCCCTCCGTACGTCTCTTATCTAACTCAAAGATGTATCAATCATTAACCGACTTCAAAAAAGGAGGTTCTCTATTCGACCCATATGTATGTATGTTTGTATGCCCGCGATTTTCTCAAAGACTAATGAACCGATGTTGATTCTTTCACTACCGTGATCTACATACTTTCAGGAAGTTTTTAGTATATAATACATTAGGTAATTATTCTTGTGTACGAAGTTATATGCATAAATTTACTGCATATCCGGCATTTCTAAGCGGATTTTGATGATTCTTCTTTTCGTTCGTCTTGAGCATATGATATTTTGTATGTTCAACTAAAAATGGAAAAATAAATTTACTTTAAAAAAAGTAAAAACCGACTTCAAAAACTTAAAACGATTAAAATAACTTTCATAACTCAAACAGCCTGTTCCAAGAGGGATGATTACACCTTTACCAAATAGGGCTAACCATTTGATAAAAATTGCAACATAAGAGCAAAATTAACGACTAGCCCTACATTTGACAGTGGCCAGAGGAAGAGAAAGGCGACCGGAAGGCGCATGTCCGCCGTTTATCATTTATAGCGTAATATGGCCCTGGACACCTGCAACTAGATCACGATGAACGCCTTTCACCGATTTTAATACCACTAGACATGATTCTGAAAGTCTAAACGCTAAGCTGTAAAAGGCATATGAAGATAAGTCTATTATCTTTACACTACAAAGTATTCCATCATTGCTTCATTGATCTTTTGGTGCTTGAACGACATTGATAAGGAGGCATTGTTGGTAAACATTTTTGTGAAATTGTATTGTAGAAAAATCAATATTACCGTTCACTGTAAATTATCCCTTGGCCGTCAAGTTGGCACCATTGCTTTCAAAGGGTTGTCTATTGTTTGCCCGAAGATTATATGCCATAATTATCATTTTCCCGAATTTCATTTACCCGAATTTCATTTGCCCGAATGTTTCATTTGCCCTAAAAGACATATGACATACTTTTAATTGCCCGAATTTTAGATACCATAAGATACGAATGCCATAAGTATTGTTTGCCTTATTTTTATGTGCCATAATAATTATTAGACATAATATTTAAATGGCATAACAAGTATTAGACAAATATTTAAGTTTTTTTTTTCTGTGCATGGGGATGGTGGGCTACTTCTGTGTGGTTTATAAAAAAATAACCACGAAGGGGATGTTCTAACCTAACCTGTCCGAGTCGGGGCCCTAAAGTCCCAATTGCCCAAACAACCGTTACACACCCGATGTCGATGGCAAATTATGTTATGGCATATCATAATTATGGCATGTGATAATTAGGGCATGTGATAATTAGGGCTTACAATGATTATGACAAATGATGTTATGGTAAGTGACTTTATGGGAAACAATGATTCTGGCACGTGACTAATATGGCAAATGAGAGTAGGGCAAATGAGTATTATGTCGTATGATATTATGGCTGTTGACTATTATGGCAAATGATATTAGGGCAAATAAAATTCGGGTAAACGGCGGTATACCCTTTCAAAGTTTCAAGCTTGAAAGCCATGGTGCCAACTTGACAACAAAATATGACGGCCAAGGGAATTCTTACAGTTCGTTCACTATAACTTGTATAGTGAACGATCTGTAAGAATACCGGATTTCTATCGAAGCTGTCAAATACACATGAGGGCTGTCGGATTTTGTCATCTCTCTCGCTCACACGACCAAATTTTTGAGAATGTTAAATAAAAAGATGCTTTTTGAAAAATGTAATCAATTAGCGAACTAGTAGGTAAATAATATTAATTTAATAGGTAATTATTAAAAACACATTTTTATTGTGTCATTTATTTAACTCATAACTCAAAAACAGATCATAATACATTTTGAGCTGAGTTCATAACACAATAGAAATGTGTTTTTAATAATTACCTATTAAATGAATAATAGATATTAAATAAAAGTGCACTGTTGAATTTTCAACGCTAGGCTTCACCGCCGAGAGTTGAAAATCCAACAGTGCAATAATATTTAGGGATTCATTTAGGTGTCGCTTAGAGTTGGTGAAAACGGGCATCCTTAGGAAATTACTTGTAGAAATAGTTAAGTTTTTTAGCCAACGAGTTTAGCCAACAATTCCCTAGCTCACAGCACAAAACTCTCGATTCACCATTTTCACAGCAATTCAATCAATTCAATGGTCACAGATCACGGACCAAATAAAATTTATAAAGACGCTCATTGGATAGGTACCAAACAGATAACCACTAAACTAAATTATTGGATAGCTAACGAACGTACCTATATCTAATAATAAATCTCGTTATACCGCGATTAGCTACTTTATACCTGTAACGGTTTTACTTGGTTGACGACAGAGTGCTTATCGAGCGCGTCCATAATTAAACAAGTAATAAAGGCAGGAAGATACGGAGTTATTCCCCAAGGAAACATTTTTTATTACTAGGGAACTTCTCATGTAAAGGGGGAACGAGTTTTTGATGTTTGTAGGTCAGCACGTAATTTAGACGGGTTATAAAAGTGTCATTTTTTAACCGACTTCCAAAAGGAGGAGGTTCTCAATTCGTCTGTATTTTTTTTTTTTTTTTTTTTTGTATGTTTGTTACGCTCTGTTACTCAAAGACCGATGGACCGATATGAATAATTCTTTTTTTGTTTGAAAGGGTATACTTCCGAGGTGGTCCCATATAAATTTTATTAACTTTGCTTGGGGAGTTTTTGAGTTAGCTTCAATAATGCGTATATTTCCCACTTATTTTATGTGGATGATGTGATGATGTTTTAATAACTTCCTATCACTGTTATTTACATGGCTATATCTACAATTATTGTGCTCAATTAAGTATTCGAATTTGTGTGGGGTAGGTTCCACAACTAAAAAGTGAAAAATATAAACTTTTTAGCAAAAAATAAAACCGACTTCCGAAACAAAACACTACAAAGTGAAAAATAACTTTAATTTCGGAAGTCGGTGGAAAAAAAAGAAAATACAAAACCAAAGACACCGACTACCGAAATTAAAGTTATTTTTCACTTTGTAGTGTTTTGTTTCGGAAGTCGGTTTTATTTTTTGCTAAAAAGTTTTTTATATTTTTGTTTTGGGTCGGGTTAGCTTGATACAATAATGGGGTAAAGAGTTACTCGATGATGTCATATGAAAGGGTTGTGTATGGATTGAATTGTAAAATGATGTGGAAACAAAATTATCACAGCTGCAATTTAAATTTTAACGCTATGTATTTTTAAAAGCTTATTAATACTTTTAAAATAATGTAAGAACCAATAAACACAGTTTAAAAATAATGGTTTTAATATTGTTTGTTCAATGAGTATCTAACGGTTAGCTATAATCGTTTCGAAACGTTAACCTACGGATATTCAATTTGTTGGAACGGTATATTATGAGAAAAAACACATTATGGGTTTCAGAATAAATGGCTCTTGCAAAAAGTAGTCTAAAAACGTTTTATCAGGATAATGGCGTCTCTCGTTGGATTTATTGCGACTTTCATAATACGAGGCTGTATAATTTAAACTGTGGTAAACAACAAAGACTGGAATATGGTGTTTCGAGCAGGCTGTAGGTGTCGTCGAAGACAACTTAGGCCCCGTTCGCACGGCATTTACACCGCACGTTTTTTTGAAGGATAAATCTTACCGAATACATAGTGGTACATACATTGAGTATAGAACCATTCACACGTTGTGTGTACTGCAAAAAAACGTACAGAGCTTTATATGTTTATCGAATACTCAACGGACTTCTCAATCAAACCGAATGAACTGTTAACGTATTCGGTTTGCAGTAGCGCATATAGTATCACGATCTCTTTCTGACTGTTGTATGAACTTTTACACGAATGGAAATGTATCGTGTGAACACACTGTTTATCCGTTAAAATCGAATACCGCAAAAAAACATGCAGTACAATGTTGTGTGAACCTAGGTTCAGAAGATAAAACAAAACACCAGTAGTGATATTCTGTAGAAATTTCACGGCTTAGGTGAACTGAGCTTGATGTAAGCTGTCAATAGTGTCAATGCCAAGCATCGGGTGGAATGACAGGTGAGTTCTAGCTCACTTCACCTAAATTACCCTTTACAAAGCGCAAGTCCGATCCTGCATGGAGTATTGCAGTCACTTTTGGGATGGATCAGCTAAGTACCAACTAGCTGCGCTTGACTCGGTGGAACGCAGAGCTAAGAGGCTCATTGGCGACGTAAAACTGGTGGATGCCAAGCTTCATAGCTTGGCTCATCGCCGCAAGGTTGCCTGCTTGTCGGTCTTCTTCTACAGATTGTACTTCGGAGAGTGTGCCTGAGAACTCCACGACCTCATTCCACCGGCCCCCTTCTACCATCGGACATCTAGACGCACTGCCAGTTACCATCCCTACCTGGTTGCTATTCCACTAATTCGCACTAAGCGCTTCCAAATGTCTTTTATAATGCGCACAGCAAGAGTGGAACTCACTACCTGCGTCTGTGTTTCCGAACGTACACAACCCTAATCTCTTCAAAGTGAGAGTGAACAGGCTTCTTCTGGGTAAGCTCACTCCATCATCGACTTTGTCTCTGTCACCTCTGACCTAGACTAGAGTCAAGAGCAAACCCATCACAAATAAAAAAAAAAAATAAAAAAAATATCACCACGAGATTTTTCAGAATAGCACTACAGCATACCCGGATCGGCTAGCAACAACAAGCAGCAATAAGGGCCAGTTTTTTTATCCATAGTTAACCAATGGTTAAACCTAGTAGGTAACGGCCGGCTAAATGTGAAAGGCTAAACATGAATGAGTTATGCCATTAGTTACTATTTTTTAATACGAATGACCTAACATGAATACATTCATGTTTAGCCAAATTTCAATCATTAGTTACTATGTTTAACCATTGATTGAGTTAACTAAGGTACAAAAAAACTTAGATAAAGAAGAAACCATAGTAGTTTGTACTATTATTTATTCTGCGCTATAGACACCGTAATTAAATTAAAGGTTCCTAAGTTATCAAAGCTGTAAAACTGAGTTCCCTCTCGACAACTGAATATTTCCAAAATTCCAACAAGTTCAACACCACTAAAAGGAAGTTAACACCACACCTAATAAATCAAACTAATGCCACAAGAACTTTTTATAATCACCTAAATTCGGCAAAAACTGTAGCAATGAACTCACAAAATGGTGCGGCAGACCGGCAATAAATCTGAAAGAAAAGTGGCTATCAAAAGGATTCACGGAATGTAAGGGCAATGAAAAACTTTTTAATAATGTAACTTTTTTTTGAGAAAAAAAAAAGGGTAGAAAGCCGCTGTGCGTGGTCCGGACTTTAAAGTCGACGGTTCTGAACAAGAAGCGATGTTGTAGTACTTAGGTTAGGAAAGATGGAATCTTTTTAGATGAGATTTAATTATACCATGCTGTTAGTTGGTATACTGGAAGCTCGAAACTACCTGTACAAGGGTTCGTACATTTCTTAAGGACTAGGAATGAGTGAACCCAGACAATAGCCCAAAAACCTACAAGTTAAGCAATGAGTTCTTCAATTGAGCCTGCCGCAGACCACTGCTGGAAATAGGTCTCTCCCAAGCTGCACCACAACACCCAGGTACTCCACATCCAACGTTAATCATAAGTTCTTAGCACGTCAGGAATGCTTTCCTGATATTCGTTTAACTTTAAACACAGTGATAAGTTAGTATACGAGAAATACATTTCTCGTTACGTACTGAAATACATTTGCAAATGTGATTTCAAATACGTTTGCATTCGAAGACAATGTAATAAAGATGAGATGAGAACAATATTGTGTCTTCCGCTCCATTTGTAACATTCCTTCCACCTGCTTCCCGATGTATGTTATGTAATGTGTGTACATGAATCTTCAATTTGAAATACCTTTACAAACCGCTAACTGACACATTGTCATGTTATTCCGAATGCTTACCAGACGCGTATTACGTTTTCGTGTTCAATAGGAAGCAGTACTGCCTTGAAACACGCACGGGTTTGTTACGCTAACTCCCTTTCCTTGCGTCTTCCAATGGGGCGGGGTTTGCAAGGAGCATGCGCCTTCATTAAGCGACACAAATCCGTGTTTGTTCGAGGACATTTTTGTGTTAATTATACCATTAAAACATTTTGAGGTTAACTTTATAGCGTGCTTTCGATTCATATGGAACTGTTAAAGAACATACTTAGTGGTATTGTGGATAATTTTGAAGTCGTAAAGTATGACGGTAACGTTGATAATAATGACCAATGTAAAATTCGATGCTATTTATCTTGTGAAGGTGATTACCACAAAAAGTGTGGTTATTACATTGAAATATTTTCCACACTAATCTCAAGCGGTGGAAAAACAAACGACTGTGTCTGGCGAAGTGACGAGACGCGAGCGTTGAAGTTTACGCGCGAACTTATATCTAAGTTTCAGGTTTCGCCTTGAACATGAGTTTGGAAGAACATTTTACGTTACAAACCCGTGCGCGGTTGGAGGAAGCGCGAACATTATGGCTAAGTTCCATGCATCGCCATCGCCTTGAACACGTGTTTGGAATAACAGTTGCGGTGAAAACCCGTGCACGATTGCACGACGCGTGCCTTAAATTGAACACGAATTTGAAAAGGGAGTTAGCGTAAGAAACCCGCAAGGCAGCACCCTCCAATTGAACACGGAAACGTAAATACGCTTCCCGGACGTATTCCGAATTACAAAACCGAGTTCTCTACATAAATTATATTCGGTTTCCGTCTCTATATCAACGCGACGTTTTATGAACAAATAATTTGAGATGCAAAGAAGATGTAATAAGAAAAGTTTTTTTCATTTACATCATTGAGGATGGAAGAAAATGAGTTTGGAATTTCGCGTTTCCAAATGAGATTTTCACGGCCGAATCTATCGTGTTCGCTTTAAAGACAAAAGTATAAATAGGCTTCAGAAAATTCGTTATGCGTCATTCATCGTCTTTGTTTTTTGGGAAGTTTTTGTTTCTCAGTAATTTACTGGTAGGTACTTATTATGATGACGATTCTTTTATGTTATTTTCCCAGAGTTTTTCATAAAGTTTTTTTTCAAAACAACAATCCTCTTACCCTTTCTTTAACTATTACCAATGTTGACGATATCTGTATTTTGTTAGACTAGCTTTTGCACGAGAACATACCACCGGGATTAAAAGTACCCACAAAACCTTAATGAATCCTCCATTGATGAAAACCGTATGAAAATCCCTTCGGCAGTTTTTGAGCTTATCGCGTTCAGACGGACAGACAGACGCGGCGGGGGAACTTTAGTAATATTATGCAGGTCACGCTCTAATAACAAATAGCTTTTGACCGAGTGGACCGATTTTAATAAAACAAAGGCTAAATGTTACCTCAAGATACGAACTATGACTACATTTCCAATACTTTTAAATCTCTTAAAAAAAGGTACACAACAATTTTGATATTATTTGTGAATTTTAGAATCAACCCTTATTTTACCTCCTTAGGGGTGATTTTTCAAAAAACGCTGAACCACATAATTATTTATTTTCTAAAAGCATAAATTTGAATTTTCATATCCCTAACTTAAGAAAAGCTGGGTTTCCCATACAAACTTTCATCCCCTATATCACCCCCCGTAGGATTGTTTTTGAGACAAAGTCAATGTCCTTCCCCAGGATGCTATTGCCTTGCCAAATCTTATCGAAATTTTTCAGTGGTTTAGGCGTGAAAATGTAACAGACACAGACAGAGTAACTTCCGAATTTATAATAGGTATTAGTATGGTTAGTAGAGGGAGCTACGAACATTAATAAAATGGCCTTACCCCCCCACAGACACATTTCACTACAACCATTGCCTTTTACTAAAAGTGTATTCGCTTGACGAATATCTATGAATGAGTTCTCCATTAATTTCACTCACATATCTCTCAAAGAACATGCCACCGACCGACTCGGCTAAGTAGACCCGCACGCCTGGCCCAGTTCCCGCCATGCATCGCCACGTCATTGGAAAACCCCATACCAGTCCGCTGGGGTAATTGCACTGACAGCAATCTATGTAGACCGGGCTTTAGGTCGACGACATTGCAGGCCTATCGTGTTTATGGGGGCGCCAAATACAGTGGTAGGCTTCTGGCGAGATTTAAATGTGTAGTTTAAATTCTGTTCGTGTGAGACTGTTGGATAATTGCGTTTAAACGTAGTTTGTGGTCGCTAACTTATTTTCTAAGTATAGTGTTTGGTTTAATAACTTGACAGTTTGTATGCAGGAGCCGCAATAAGTATCCCAGTAACAGCTGAAAACACGAGTGCACAAAAATACCCCACTATAAAACGAAATATTTATATGCATAAAACCTTTTCAAATGAACTATAAATAACAAGTTTCGAATTCAGAACGAACGCTACGCCGTCAATGTGTTGCCTGTCAACTTGTCAAATGCATAGCTACGAGCCGGTCGAACGGTTATCGAAATAATTTTTGACTGAATATTAGTTTGTAACTATCTAAGTATGTTGCGTTTATATGGACACGCTTTCAGAGAAAACCTGTTAAGGTAACATTCTGAATAATATAAGTTTAGTATTGGATCTTGAGCCACCTCGGCAATTCCCGTGGATTTTAAAAGGCGATTAGAGAATCTGCCAAGAGATAGGCAGCAGCATCATCCAGTGTTTGCTCAAATGATCAGATATATTTAAAATCAAAAGTCATTTCATTCAAACTAGAGAACCCGCACTTTTCGGACGTAAAATTACATAAGACAGTCCGCCAAAACGCCCGCCCTTCACCACTTCTCAGTGGTTTAGCTGGGGAGAAGAAGTAGCTTAACAAACTCCCCAGCGTATTCGTACTGCACTGTGATTATCAGCACTATTAATTGCACTTATTTATTTTGTTACCCTTTAGCAGCTGGTGCCATACAGGATTTAAATATAACACGAATTCAACACCAATTTACCGGAAAAATATTTCAATTCAGTTATTAATGAAACATTCTGCGGTTGAACAAAGCGCCACATTTTGATATAATGAACCACAGGTCCACAGCGTTATGCAATTTAATGGCATAACGTCAGTTTTATGAATGCGCTTCTAGTCACGTTCTGCACCTAACGAGGGCAAACCGAGTGCCAAGGATTCACGATCACTGACACTACATTCATTATAAGTATGTATTTACAAAAAAAAAAAGTAGTGTATGTAGTTTATCAGTTATCTGGTTTCCATAGTACAAGCTCTGCTTAGTTTGGGATCAGATGACCGTGTGTGAAATGTCTCAGGATATTATTATTATTATCTTCGTATATCTCGGAGCCCTGGCGTCCCGGACCTTTGGAAGGCGTACGAGGGGCCAAAGCCAACTCGCAGAGGCCCCTTAGACAATTTTAAATGATGAGGAGGCACCAACCGACGATTATACCTATATGCACTATGCAAGTGTACCCAAGGACAACCTCCGGTTGGTGCAGGACTATTGCTGTACGTAGAAACAAAACATATTGGACTATGGGTTTGGGTGGCTTGAACTATGGCAGAACTATGTCCCCTGCCAGACCAATGTTATATACACGGATAAAATGGCAGAGGGTGACTTGCACACTCGATAATGGGCCCCCGGAAACGGCGGCTAGCACATAGTAACGTAGCGACAAGGGGGCAACACTTCCTGAGGTGCTTGAGGAGTGGAGAGGTATCCTGGAAGTACGGTCAAGATCCCTACCAGCACCTTAATGGAATACTTCCTTCCTCCGAGCACGTTTGCTATTGCGAATCTCCACTCAAGCCAGCCAATAAACGCAAGAAAAAGGTGGGAGCTCTGTTCCTCTTCAGTGTTCACTCCAGCCGGCCAATAAAGGCAAGCCAGATATGAGGACAAGATTTCTCCCGGGAGATAGGGTACGTGGGGTCGCTACTGCCCAACAGCTCGCCACATGCTGCCCTGCGGGTTTCTGTATCTCTCTTGGTCTGGCTCCTCATCCCAGACCCGTTCCGGCAAAGTAAACTCTACCGGCACAGATCTAAAGTTCGGAGCGCGCAAGCCCCACCACGACGTCAACGTAGAGATAGAGCGGTGGGGTTATTATTATTATTATTATTATCATCATCTCTAGACACGGAGACTTCAAATATTAGAGAACAGAATTCTGAAGAGAACTCTTTATCATAATCGGAAGGCTGACCTACAAAGGACAACGCATACGGCGTAAGACCTGGATGAGACTCGCACAGACTAGGGAAGCATGGCCCAAAAGAGAGGAGACTTACTGAGCAGTAGCTGGAACAAGACTGCTTTTGGCATAATCGTGAAGTTCCATTCCTTAGCAGTGCGCACAATTAGTGTGTTGCTAAAACGTTGTGTGCAGCATTTAACGATTGTGCATAGCTGTATGTAATGTATACCGTGCAATAGACAACTATTTGCTGCAAAATGTGTGTTGCTCCTAGCAAAACTGTTCCGTTCCCTAGAGGGGGCGTATAGTTTCAACAGAGCAAGCAAACAGTACCCAAAGGCTGTGCTTAAGAGGGCTGTTTCATTTTGTCATCTCTCTCGTTCACACGGAACCAAATTTTTAAGATTATTAAATGAAAGGATGCCTTTTTGAAAAATGTAATCAATTAGCGAACTAGTAAATAATATATTTAATAGGTAATTATTAAAAACACATTTATATCGTGTTATCTAATGAAATCAGCTCAAAAAGTAAGTATAATGATCTGTTTTTGATGTTTTTGAAAAAAATGACACAAGAAAAAGGTGTTTTTTATAATTACCTACTAAATTAATATTATTTACTTGTTCGATAATTGATTACGTTTTTCAAAAAAGCATTCATTTAACATACTTAAAAAATTGGTCACGTGTGAGCGAGAGAGGTGACAAAATGAAACAGCCCTCTTAAACAACGAAGATGTTTTGCTGAAACTAAACTGCGAACACAGAACTGGAGCTTCGTAATAATAACTAGTATTCCCTAAACGACCTTCCTATCTTGAGTTTGAATGAAAACTCCCTCATATAGTACGAGCAAGCAGCAAGCATGTTAAAGGTGCATTTTCATAAATTTTAAAATAGCTCAGATATTAATTAACTAATTATATAACACAATCAACACAGCCAATTACCACCTATATCAACAGACCACTATTATTACATATACCGGATGTCTGAGAAAGGGTGTCGCCAATAAGGGTGTGGTACAGACCATCAAACTGAAGAACTTTTTCCTGGGCACCAACATCGTAGTCGTGTTTGTACAGGGATCACAAAACTTTGTAAACATCTTTATTTTATGTACAGACGCCAGCACATCAAGCTACTACAATCTGTCAAATTACTTTAATATATTTTCAACTTTATCGCTAAAGCATGAGTTTCAAGGTTGATTGGGAAAATTTTACAGTTTCAGGTAGCTTGACCTGCTGGCGTCTGTACCTACTTTCATAGCAACTATACGATCATGATTATGAAAAAAAAAAAACTGTCGTCCCATAGCAAACTGATTTTTCTTGCACGAGTACGATGTCGGTCCCCAGGAAAATGTTGCTTCTGTTTGATGGTCTGTACCATACCCTTAAGTTGGCGACGCCCTTACTTAAGATCATATCACGCATATCGAATCGTCACCGTATCAAATCGAGCCGTGCCGTATTCTTTGTATGAAACTCTCTACTGCAACGCACACTAATCGGAATCGTAACGTAATCGCCTCGCCTCGGGACAAGCTCACGAATGAAGGCGATACGGTGACGATCCCTTTCCGAGTTGATATGTGTGCCTTTACCTTTAGACACCCTGTATAAAATACCCTTCTGCGCTTTTCAATCAAAGTTACGTTGAACGATTTCGATTTCGTTGAATCGTGTAATACCTATTGGTATTAGATAAAATATAATTATCCAAATAATTCACTCCAATTAACCCTAATTCTCCATGTAATAACACGTACATCTCACAGACGTCACCGTATTGAACAAGTTGTTGATATCTCGAGAGTCAATCGAAACTAATTAGGTACACTTGAGTTACAAGGTGTTGATGTGTGAGCTTTCATGTTCACTAACAAGATGGAATTAGCTACTGATACGTCTAATGGACGTGATCATGACTGATTGTTGCTTCATTTGCTAGTAATGTAATTCAGAACTGAATTTGTGTGTTCTTTGCATGTTTTAAAAGGCGTTGAATAAGTTGAAAAGAAAGCAAATCCAAAGCCCATGTTTTTTTTTTCTAAACAAAACTTTAAACACATTTGTTGCTAGTTTAAAAATACTTCTTAAAAACTTTTAATTTGACATTCTTTATTTGAAGATGACATTCCTCAATTTATTTCTGAATTAAAAAGTATGATTGTTTTATTATTCAGCTGCATCCGGTTAGACTGGAAGCCGACCTTAACATAGTTGGGAAAAAGGCTAGGCAAATGATGATGATTGTTTTTGTCAACAATATTGAATTTTTAAAATATTAACGAAAAACAAGTACCTATTCATGTGTGATTCATGCAACGGTACCGAGGCGAGTGTACCAGGGTCATAGGACTCATAGAAGTCAGGGTCAAGTGTGCCACGTTCGAGTATGTACCACTAAATACCACATTGAAAGTATATAAGTATATGCAATGATCGTCATCTGCCTACATTTTCCCCAACTATGCTGCGGTTGGCTTCCAGTCTAACCGGATGCAGCTGGATACAAGAATTTTACATGTAGCGACTCCATCTAAGTAGTTTGACTATCCCGAAAAGAAGTCCTCGTGGTCAAATCAGTTTGATCATTAAGTTTGACCATGAGGAAGGAACAATCTGACCTCCACAGCCCAGTTATTTATTTATTTATTTACGCTACCATTACAGAGTCCCAATTCGGTAGTGTAGTTAATTATTAAATAATTTACAACATATTAATATCGGATTCATGCAATGATTTACTAATTAAAATCATAACACGTGCAACGTTACCCTTGCGAACTCGCTCAGTAAACATAAGAAAATATCAATTTTGTCAGCAACCAAATTTAGTGCGCGCATTGTTTGCGTCAGGGGGACGTTGTCCAACAGTTTAGTTCTACGAGTACCGCGCGGAACCGCAAACAAGTTGGGGCCGTCGTCGGCGCTGCACGTACCCATCGGGCACACACTAGCCTATCCCCTGAAGCAAACCCGGATTGTTTATGTTACCCTGGAACACTCCAAGGAAATACGACGCCAGTGCTAGATCCCTCCTTGTTTCCAACTTGTTGTATCCCACCATGCCTAACACAAACAAGGTGGGATACATCAAAGGGGTAGAAAGGATATACTCCATACCGCCTTAACACGTTAACAGTGCAGCTACTAAATGTGAGAGGAGCCCCTCACGTGCAAACACGTTTTGTGGAAATATGTAAAGAGAGGCTTATGTAATGATAATTTTGAATAAATTATATAAATATAAACCCTCTAATTGTTTAAAAATTAAAAAAAAAACTTGTGACACTCACGTATATTTCCTGACAACCCTATAAAAATGTTGCCCGGTTTTTGAGCAAA
Organism: Dicycla oo; assembly: GCA_948252095.1. Taxonomy (NCBI): domain Eukaryota; kingdom Metazoa; phylum Arthropoda; class Insecta; order Lepidoptera; family Noctuidae; genus Dicycla; species Dicycla oo. The sequence continues at coordinate 6,332,102 of OX411721.1, read as the reverse complement.
CTTTTTTTATAGTTTATTGTTCACACGTGTATGCAAAAAAATTAAAATAAATCACACGTGTAAACTATAAAAAGGCTTCAAATTTGTATGGAGTCGTGACCCAAATGTGGTGCACGCACGTGTCAGAGTGACCTCACCGTGACCCACATGTGGTGCACGCACAGGGAACGTGTTAAGTATGTAGTATATCCTTTCTACCCCTTGATGAGTTACTGGGTAATATACGATACCCCTAGTAAGACTGGTTGTCAGATCTTCGGGCTTCTGACGACCCTGTAACGACTGTCAAAGATCAAAGAATGGCAGCCGAGCAACGGCTTAACGTGCTTTCCGAGGCACGAGGGGTACGGTATGTAAAGATGGTCACCCATCCACGGACCGACCGCGGTAACCGTAGCTTAACCTGATCGATCGACCCGTGCGGCTATTAACGAGCCCCTCGTATAAATAAGGAGGAGGATAAGTAAGGAGTATCTTTATAAATTCCATATTTAAATTGAACCAGATTCAGTAATAACTTTGAATTCTCTTATACGGTGTAAGCAGAGTTATTTTTATGTTAATCACCTTTGCCCTAGCAACAGGGGTTGTCAACTAAACTTCTGACCGCAAAATTACCCTCCCTGAATAAATCAGGAACACTTTACCCTTCGCTAAACTTTGTTTACTAAAATCCCTTCCTCTTAAAACAACCAGTTGTAAGTAACCTGCACAATTAATAACTACGACTTATTTTCGTATTACAGACCCGTACACAAAAGTATGAAGACCCTCGTGGTTCCTACATTTTCTACCACAGACAGCATATGGGGAGTCGTGACAACTCGCACGTTTCGTTGCAACGTCGTCGCCGGTCAGAAGGATGCCTGTGCGACTCAGCCGCCACCGCCACCGCCACCTCCCAAGCCCAGCAAAGCTCGGAAGGTTCCCCCCATCATTCCCCACGGGAGAAAAGCGTACAAGACGGAAGAAGTCCGAAGATATTCACCGTTCCACTTCCCCGGAGAGGTAATAGATTTAGATATTTTTGGTGTCGCGCTAATTAAACAGATCTGAATGGATTTTCTCTTGTTGTTATCTATATCTGCACGTGAGACTCCCGGGAGTAACGTAACTATAAAAGATGATTAATTGTGTCGCATTAGTCAAGATTTGATAGGTTATAACTTCTATATAAAAAGACGGTTAACAAATTTAAAATCTACGTTATGATTACGAATGCCAGGATACCCGCTGCTAGTTACAGTGGCCCTGGCACCTGAAGGCCAGGCAACTGAAGGAACACGGGTGGGTTTTAGTCAGTAAGTCTGACACGCCCTCCCACTTCGCCCAGAGCGGGTGAAGTTATTTGATGTCTTCCCACCCCAAAAAAAAAAAAACACAGGATATCCGCTGCACTCTTGATTTTAGGAAGCAATTGTAAAAGAGTTTCCAACCATTTTTATATTCCTTTATGCTTTTATTCAAAAATCTGTGCTGAATTAAATCTGGGCGACCGTCTCTCGCAAACTCGCGCTCAATTTTATATTCCCGACGAATTTCGGCGGTTTGTGCTTACCAAGATAAACTTAGTATTCAGAATTGAAAATATGAATGAAAAATAATTTTAAACTTTTCAGATTTGATTTAGGTAAGTACGTTTCATTTCCATCCTTTTTTGTAGGGAAACATTCATTCAACTGATGGATTTGGGTAGGAATGCTTGGCTGTGGCTATGGCATTTCACGAGCGCGCGTCAATCATTGCATTTTAAACCTTATACCAATGACAAAATACTATTATTTATTTGGTACTACATATCTGGAAGGTAGTCGTGGACAGTCAAGACCAAGTTCATATACATGTGTTTTGAGAAAATGGTGAAATAAGTGTGAAAAAAGACTGGCATAAGTGTGATACTAAGGACCATCTCTTGGGAATTGTGCTATATGACTATTTTGAACACACCGTAAAAACACTTATTTACACAGGAAGCTGAGACACATAGCAAAAGAGATAGTTTTGTCTCACATAATGATGAATGGCCCTTGTCGAGCGTTACACAGTGTACTACAAGACCAGTACAAACAGGTGCAGCATATTCAAAGTTGCTGTGTATCTAATAATAATTCATGAACGTGAGTTATGCGCGACAGGGTGATATATGAGCCTGTGGAATATGCGACGAATTTTATTACTTACGTACCTAGAGTGGAGATATGGATTAGCGATAAGTATACCTTTGAAGTGGGGATTAGTCGTTTTTGAAATTATTATTCGTGATATAATCGTAATAGGGCCTTATTCGTTGCATTCGCCTTTTTACTTTTCTCCTTGGGTGTCTTGTATTGTGTAGAGATGAGCGGAGAAGACAAGAAGTGCAGGAATAAAACATGGATATCTTAGTGTAAGAATTGTGTACGATTGAGGCTCGTGGCTAAGTAAGAACAGCCGCACGGGTCGATCGATCAGGTTAAGCTACGCTTGCCGCGGTCAGTCATTGGATGGGTGACCATCTTTACATACTGAGACCAGTCCGTGCCTCAGTAAGCTCGATACCTAAGCCATTGGTTCCGGATATCAATCTTGGGTCTTTGACAGTCGTTACGGGTCGTCAGACGCTCGAAAGTCTGACAACCAGTCTTACCAAGGGGTATATCGTGTTACCCAGTGAATGGGTTGTGGGGTCAGATAGGCAGTCACCCCATCTAAAATACTAGTATTCACCTGTGTCCGGTTAGACTGGAAGCTGACCCCAACATAGTTGGGAAAAGGCTAGGCAGATTGATTGGTCTTAGTGTAAGAATCCTGACTTTTCCGAGGTCGGTTTGGTCAAAGTAGTCCAAGCTGTTTATAAAACCTCTTTGTATAAATCTCGTCTCGACAAAACAATCAGATTGGTCTTATACCCTTGTCTTCCCTTCCAAGCTATTCGCCGGATGACCAATAACGGCTATTTGAACATCGCAACTTTCTAAAATTTATCTAACCCCTGTTTATTTCACATCGCCAGTCACAGAGTGTATACTATAAACTTCTCACATTATCACGGATCGTGAGATTATGAATCCTCTGACTTGTATACAGTTCGAAACAAAGGGATTTCTTGGAAGCCGGGGTGAAACAGAAGTAATAAATAGTCATAATTATAAACTACATGATCTAACGTTATGCATCGGATATTATTTATTACATTCATATTAGACAATGCTTTGTTCGCGATGCCTCCAGACCAGTGTTTGGCGTTAGCCAGACTTACGTCATTATTTTGTTTGATAGCACATTTAATAAACATTTCTATATTGAAACACGATTAGATTCTATTTATTTCATTATGACCAATCTGCCTAGCCTGTTCCCAACTATGTTGGAGTCGGCTTCCAGTCTAACCGGATTCAGCTGAATACCAGTATTTTACATGGAGCGACTGTCCAGCTGTGCTGTGATTCAGCTGCATCCGGTTAGATTAGAAGCCGATCCCAACATAATTGGGAAAAGGTTAGGCAGGCAGGAATATGTCTTAATAAAGCTTTATGTAATTTATGTAAAAGCTAGAATTAGACCAAGGTTTTGAGACGTTTTCGCTTTGACACCACACCCGTAGCTCGTATGATTAAGACAGGCCGTCACACTTACACGTATTAGTGATAACTTCCCTAAGTTGAAGTAAATATAAGCCAATAAAAAAAATGGTCACAGTCCGATGATCAGTTTCCGAGAAATGCGCGGAATTATAATATATTGCAGTTCCGATAATATTAGTAATCCTTTTTTTTTTTTGTAAGTTAAAAACCAAAGCACACAGTGTTCCTGCTGCAACTACCCTAGGCCAAGCCTCGCTAACGCATTGATCCACACTCCCGCAGGAAAGGCAACGTCAGCTTAGATTCTCTGAACTTCCCTTGTTTCTTGATAACAGATCTCGGCCGACATTAAACCTATTATTGGATCAAGCTATAAGTAGGGGAATTAATTGGAACTCACGCCTTCTTCCCATGGGCGTAGGCAGAAATTACAGAACGCCTCCTGCTACGATCCTCTTGCTTCGTTTACGTTCATACATATGGTCATACACGCACGCATTTTTAATGAATTTGAAGATTGGTAGTACTAACTATTGTGTTTGACATGCTTTTGACTGAATAAATTTCACCTTCAATTTAGTTGGCTATAAAGGGAATAAACGAGCCAAGGGATTTGGGATACATTAGAAAAGGAATTTTGTTGTTGATATCGTTTTAAACAGGAAAGTTATTTTCTATCCTGTTACACAAACCCTGAAACTTTCTCCTAATAAAGTTGGTTCTTTGTTCCGCACATTGGAATCAGATGAAACTTATTGTAAACAATTAGAAATTCCTGTTACAATAGGGGTGATGACTAAAAAATGTTATTTTTGTCCGTCATGTAGATTATTAAAATATATTGGACACGTATTTTTCTTTTACGTAATCAAAAGATTACAGCGATACATTGAGTTAAAATGTGGCATGACGTCACGTCTTCGTAGATTTTATACGTAGAAGTGACGTAGCAGGCCCCCACTCCCGAACTTTAATGCGAGTTATCTAAGTCATTTTTTATTAATATGATAAAGCAAAAAATACGTATCTAATATTTTTTTATTATCTGACTGGCGGACTAAATAGAATTTCTTTTTTTTTACCCAGGCATCAACCCTATTCAGCCAGGAATCTCTTACGATACTGGACACGTCTTGTTACTTAGCCGATTACTCGTACTTACCATTCTCTCTTAAGGCGAAAGTGCCAGGGTAGCCCGCGAAATTCAAATTTTCTTGTGTTCTTTTGCAATTTGCAGGTCAGTATTAATTTGTATGTTGATCTGAATACGATTCGCGACCGTAATAAATCTGTATTTATGGAATTATAATAATTAAAATCATCAATACAATTCTCTAAGTTCATATAACTCTATTGAATGACTATTTCATGAAATCATGACATTTGTGGTCTTTTCTTAATTTATGCACTCGTATTACTGATTGTAATGATTATAATTCTGTAAATAAATGTTTGTTACGGTCGCGAATTATATTTGAATCAACATAAAACCTAATACTGACCTGCATATTGGAAAAAAACGTAAGAATATTTGAATTTCGCGGGCTACCTTAACGATTATTATAATGTTGGCAAAACATTGGCCCACACTCTTAGGTCCAGAAGTAACAAATATTGTCCCAGTCTTGGGTTCAGGATTTACAATTATTGGCCCAGCCTTTTGTCCAGGAGTTAAAAACATTGACCCGATGTCTATGACTTCTTGTCCATTTGTTAAACATTCTTGATGTATTAAAAGGGCACTCCAAAGTCGGAATGCCCGAAATATTTATTGGATGAATCGTGGGTTCAATTTCGGTCAAATTCTTCGTCATCATTCATCACGCACGGAGCAATGTCAAAATATTATGATATCTCTGTGAAACTGTGTGACGTCAATGAAGCAATAGTAATGTAATAAATGTGTAATGCTCGGGGCATACACGAAATGATGATGATGCCCCTCAACGCTATCACTAACAGCCGCACGGATCGATCGAAGGTTAAGCTACGCTTGCCGCGGTCAGTTTGTGGAGGGGTGAACATCCATTACATATCGAGACCTCGCCGTGCCTCGGAAAGCACGTTAAGCCGTTGGTCCCGGCTGTCATACGTAGATCTTTGACAGACGTTACGGGTAGTCAAAAGTCCAAAAGTGTGGCAAGTCCAGTCCTACTAAAGGGGTATCGTGTTACCCAGTTGGGTTGTGTAGGTCAGATAGGAAGTCGCTTCATGTAAAATACTGGTATTCAGCTGCATCCGGTTAGACTGGAAGCCGACCCCAACATAGTGCGGAAAAGGCTGGGCAGATCGATTGATTTTTAATTGTTATAGTGCTTCGATAAATAAACAACACGCACGGCAGCATAATAATTAAGTTTCAATCAGATAAAATAAATATTATTTACAGTCAATTCTCGGTGTTGATTGGGTTTAAATTTAAAATTCAGTACGCAGGTTTCATAAATTTTCATATTAATCAGTTTTGGCACGGCGCATGCCGCCAGTAAATTGTATCTCAGTATTTGATTTTATTTTAAGGATTAAATGTAATTTGACATTACAAAGGCTTACTTTTACACACTTCACAATCACTTCATATTATAAAACAAAGTCCCCCGCCGCGTCTGTCTGTATGATGATGATGATGTATTCGCGATGATCTCAAAAACTACTGAACGGTTTTTAATGCGGTTTTCATCTATAGGTTCAAGAGGAAGGTTTATACGTATAGTTTTCCGACATCCACGCGGGCGAAGCCGCGGGCGCAAGCTAGTAAATTATGTACAGTCAGGTATATGCAGCGTTTTCGATAAGTTTCACTATTTTTATTACTTATAGCTATTCAATATTCCCTAATCATTTCTGTCTGCAGTCAATGGTGGAATGGACCGTGGCCCGTGCAGACGACATCCTAAACTGGGGCCGTATGAACTCTATGTGGCCCGTGACCTTCGGGCTGGCTTGCTGTGCCCTCGAAATGATGCATTATGCTGGGCCTAGGTAACCGATTTACCTTTATTTCCTTATTGTTTTATGACAATGAATCGTTGTTCTTATTCCCAAATAAAGCTGCGAAAAACTAAGACTCATACTTCTACATGTATATGAACAAACACTAAAAATAGACGCAAAACATAATATGTTTAAATACCCACCAACACTTCCGACAAACCTGAACAAAAACGATTCAAGAACCCGTTTCAATAGTAAACAATTATAAACCCGTTCTATAAGGCCCGCCGATCAAGTAATTAAACAAGACCACCGCAGTTGAGTGTAAAACAATATCGTATCGCATCGTGACCGCATAACCCATAGGAGATCGTTTCAGTAAGGGAACCGAGGCGCGGTTATCGACTCGCTCCACTGCACCTCGTATGTTATGTACTTGTTGCATAATTGACGCACAACCTTTGTATGTATACAACATGTTCACTAATAAATTAGAATGAATTTCACATAGCGAGCTTGCCACCTGTGCTAATTTAAAAACACTTCAATCAGAAATCATGAATTTGTTTTTTACAAAAAAGTATTTACACAAAGGCCACCTCAAACCGGAGCAAGAAAAAAAAAACGCGACAATTTATATCACTCTCCCTTTCATTCTAAATTAAAGGAAAAGCTAAATAATTCAAACGCTTTGTAAACTTCTTCGTGCCATTAAACTCTTATAGGTTCCCATCACGAATTTGAACATAACAATACCATTGTTCTGGAACGAAGCTCAGATTCTCGATATCCACGACTCGACCCCTAAAGGTTGAGACATGACATTTCCCATAAAATGTCATTGTAAAGCAACGTCAATGGGTTCTGCCTGCGATGAAGCCCTTGGGTCATTTGAAATTCTATTCAAAATCGTAAGTCAGTCGTGACAATGCATGTTGACCCTCATATTTTAAGGTGTGTCCAGACAGTGTGTGAAGCATGTGCTTGAGTAGAGTCTTTCTAAAATGCGTTAACAAGCACTAGATCATGCGTCAAATGTGTGGCTTAGCATTTCATTTAAGGCGCATGCCTCGAACTGTCTGAACGCGCCTTCAAAGAGTTCTCTAATCTTTCAATAGTTTTATTCTAAACCAGAGCGCTTTTTCCAGATACGACATGGACCGATTTGGCATGGTCTTCCGAGGCACACCTCGACAGACCGATGTGATCATAGTCGCCGGCACAGTCACAAACAAGATGGCGCCGATTCTGCGCAAGACCTACGACCTGATGCCGGAGCCTAAGTGGGTGGTGTCCATGGGAAGCTGCGCCAACGGCGGAGGCTATTACCATTACACTTATTCAACGTGTCGGGGCGCCGACAGAATTATACCGGTAATTAATTTATTACAGTGCTTTAAAAATGAGGAATTGTGTTTTGACCCTCAAAACACAATTCTTCACTGTTTGTCTCCTTCTCCCTTTAATCTATCCAAAGGTTGTCTGTCAAATATCGCTTTTAGCGATAAGACCGCCCATTGTGTCATCCTACGTGAAATTTCTACATTTATGTATGTAATTTTTATGGTTTACATAATAAAGACAAGGAGTATATTTATTCTATTCATGTTTGAAGGTGTTCATTTTTTGTCTTCGATCTCCTTAGCACTTATTATCAAGCAGCTAGCATTCAATTTGTCTGGACTTAAAAAAGTGACTGACGTCTAGGTTTGTTTCGGTGTTTCTTCTCAGAGTAGTCGGATAGAAAACACCGAGCTCATCTAGTTTCTAAAATATTGTGTTTTAGTTGTATTCTGGCAAAAAAAGTGTAAAATGTTTACTTTATTTTTCAAGGTGGACATATACGTGCCGGGCTGTCCGCCTACGGCCGAAGCCCTTCTGTACTCCATGCTGGTTCTGCAGAAGAAGGTCAAACGCATGAGGGTCTGCCAGGTTTGGTATCGCAATTAGCCGTTCCAACGTTGCATTTAGTTACTTTGTCTGATAATGGTTTACGAGTAAAGTTATTTGGTTTCGGTTATTTTCGCCTTCTCATTTCTATCACAATATTAATTTTATTCCAGATATTTCTATAACCCATCTGTTCATACCTTTTAAAACTGATTAGAATATTCTATTTTTAGAATATTTACGTATCTATTAAACGGGAAATAAATAATGTACTAAGGGAAATTAACAGAGAAAACGGGGCGCGTCAGTTGTAATTTGTATCCTACTCAAACAGAAAGGCCTCCCAAAATAATCCTAGTTATTAATCAAGGTGCGCGGTCTTGGCCCGAAATGTTACTAACAGAAGTTGGAGAACCGGACGACGCACAGTGTGTTTTTCACCCTAAAAATCGGACATGCCCTTTTTATTCCAATAATAGATGCTCTAACATGTTTGGAATGCGAGAGTAGAACACCCAGAGTTCAATTATATTTAAAACCAAAGTTAAAGTCGTTTTTATTATTTTTCTATGGAAACCAGAAAAACCACAAAAATATTAATATAAAAAAAACTATTGAATAATTCTAATATATTTATGTACAGTATTATAAAACACCATTTCGTCTTTATTTTAAGATAATACTTGTAATTTTAACTGCATTCAAATGGGTGTTATGGATTTTTTAGCTTCATTTCGTAATTTATTTTTATTTTTTTTATCTTAGCGAATATGGATTTTATTTCCTAATGTTGTTATTAATTATATCTTTATCCATTTAAATTCAAAATATCTAATCCATATCTAGTAGGATCTCGAAGATATCGGATTTTGAAAATGACGACCTAGGGTTGACACAAATCCAAAATGACAAAATATTTTCTAAAAAAATACCTAATTGTGAAGAGATGATCGTCATACGTAATAATAACGTTTTGCGCTTTTAGTGTAAGTTAATTAAAATAGAAGTAATTTTTCAAAATATTGTTTTTTTTTTTGAGGTAGTAGTAACCAATACCAAATAACCTATTCTTGTAATAGGTAGGTACTACGTGCAATATGGGTGGGATTAACTTGAACTTTTTCTCTGCATCATCCAAAGTTTGACTAGTAGAAAATTACTTTTATGCCTATAAAATTAAGTCCACCTTAAGCAATTCATTTACATTAACCGCTCAGGTACCGCGCGCGTGTTAATCATTATGCGCGCGGGGCCTGACCGATTAAAGTTTTAAATAAATGAATAAGAAAGACTTAGAAATTCAACAATACCATGAACGTTCTTTTTATTTTGCAATAATTGTAAGTATTTAAGCATAGGTTCCTTCTTCTTAATATATCGGAATATAAATATTGACATTAAAAGTGATTTTAATCTGATGAAGGAGATTATTTGGTAAAGGGAAGGGGTCCGCCCTCGTTAGGTTTCAACTAAAACCCTTTACTGTTAAATAATCTCTGGAGGAACGGGGGTGAGGCACCATGGAGCCGTTAAAGACCCATGGTACCACTTCGCCTCAACAGGAGTTGACCCAACCTGTTGAGGGATGTCTGTCCGGGCTCCGACCGGCTGACTTAATGCAAGGAGAGCAAGAGGGCGCCAACCCTCTTGTTGGTCAGCGAGTGGCAAATGAAGCTGTGGATACCGCCACAGCCGGTGCTCTTCAGTCTCCGAGAGTATCCGCAAATGCGCAAGGAGAACCTTTAACAACTAATTTTACCAAATTAAAAGCGTACCAAATACTTGTCGGCGCTGCTAAAAAACTTGGAAAAAATGTCCGACCCACTGATTTAGATATAAGCGATCGCATTTCAATTATTTTAGAAGCTCTGTCATTACCCTTAACTTACCAAACCAATAAAGACTTGCATAATTTAATCATTAAATTTACATCTAAATGTGAAACATTATACAAAAAATGTAATTATAATTATAATATTTTTATAAGAAAACACAAAAAGTGGCTAAACGAAGATTTTTGTAAACAGTGGTCTTGTGTGATAGCCGAACCTCTTCTTAGTAATTCTATTCTTGAACCTAGTCCCAGTTCTGTCCCAGATTACATTCCAAGCTTTGATTTATGTCCTGATTCTGAACCTGGTCCCAGTCACGTCCTTGATTCATATCCTGTCTCCGCTTCCATCCCCTCTACTGATTCATCTTTGATTCCCGGTTCTGTACCGATGAGTAGATATGATGATCCTATTCTTGAACCTAGTCCCAGTTCTATCCCAGATTACATTTCAAGCATTGATTTATGTCCTGTTTCTGAACCTAGTCCCTTCCATGTCCTTGACTTAGACCTTCCATCTCAATCAATTCCCAATTCGAACTATCCTATCCCTGAACCTGGTCCCAGTCACGTCCTTGATTCATATCCTGTCTCCGTTTCCATCCCCTCTACTGATTCATCATTGATTCCTGGTTCTGTACCGATGAGTAGATATGATGATCTTTCCTTAAGACAGAAACACAGAGCTCGAAAACGCTTGCAGGATTATTTAGAAAATGAGTCCCCTAATAAAGTAATATCAGTCTTTGCGAGCACTGTTGAAGTAGGAGGTAGAAAATTAAAAAAGAGCGTTTCCAAAGACCTAGAATTTATTTTTGATTCATGTGTACAGACTCCAACAAGACCGACAAAAATTGCTTCAAAAATTAGAACGCAACCGACACCTTATTCAGCAGATGAAACACTAGCTATTTATATTGACAGACAGTTTTCAGTAGAGGCATACAAATTTTTACAACAAGATTTAAAAGCTCGTGGATTTAACGCCTTCCCTCTATACAGCCAAGTGCTCCAAGCCAAAAAACAATGCTACCCGTTACATCCAGTCCATGTATCTGATACAGAAGCTATTATACCAGTTTCCAGCCTAGTTTCTCATTCTTTCGAAAGACTAGTTCAATCGTATGACGCAACTTTCACTGACTACTGTAATCGAAAAGATACCAATAAATTAAATTGTATTTTTGAAGCATCTTGGGGGTTTGACGGTAGTACAGGCCAATCACTATATAAACAGAACTTTTCCCAAAATGAACATGACGAAAGTTGCCTTTTTGCAACTACTTTTATACCGTTGCAGATCAAAACAACTTGTGGACAAGTTCTGTGGCGTAACCCTACTCCACAATCGTATAGATATTGTCGCCCAATTCACATTCAATATAAAAAAGAAACGACTGATTTAATAATGGCTGAAAAACTATTAATACAAAATCAAATTGACCAATTAGACAGATTTGATACTAAAACTTTAAGTGGTCAAACTATATCTACAGAGTTTAAACTATATTTGACAATAATAGATGGTAAAGTCTTAAATATTATTACTAATACAATGTCTCAACTTCGGTGCCCTTTTTGTAAAGCGACTTCTAAAGAATTTAATAATTTAGAGTCTGTGTATTTAAAACCTGTCGATCAAAACCTTTTAAGATATGGCATAAGTCCGTTGCACGCCTGGATTCGTGTTTTGGAATTTTTATTACATTTAGGTTATAAAATTATTGTAAAGAAATGGAGAGTACCTAAAAGTTCCCCGGAAGGTGTTCTTGTCAATGAGAATAAAAAAAAAATTCAGGACGAAATCCGCAGTAAATTAGGGCTGCTCGTAGATGTGGTTAAGCCTAATACGGGTACGACTAATGACGGAAATACTGCAAGGATGGCCCTGTCTAATAAGTGTCGTACAGTATTTGCTGAAATTTTAGGACTACAACAATGGCTTTTGGATGACTTACATGTCATACTAGTAGTTTTATCAAGTGGATTACCTGTTAATGCAGATAAATTTGATGAATTTTGTAAATTATTGGCCAAAAAATACGTAGAAGAGTATTCGTGGTATCCAATGACCGTAACTCTACATAAAATACTTGTGCACGGCAAAGCTATCATAAAAAACTCTGCACTACCCATAGGATTGTTATCTGAGCAAGCTGGGGAAGCACGTAATAAATTTTGGAGGCACGACCGCGAGCACCACACAAGAAAATCAGATAGAGAAAACACAATTTTAGACCTTTTCCATCGAGCACTTGAATCCTCTGACCCCTTTATATCGAATATAAGGCTTAATAAAAGATTAAATAAGCTTAAGCGTCAACCTCTTCCACCCCAAGCCCTCATATTGTTAGAGCCTTTTGAAGTTCCAACGGACGAAGAAGAAGCTGATCCTGAGGAAAATACAACCACTATGGAGAATGACCTCCCAGATAATTTTGAAATGTTATCTGAAGATGTGGATTTTGATGATTCGTAGTCTTCTGGGTTGTCCGATACTGTACAAGAATCAGATATTTGCACTTATTTTTTTACACCTTTCTGTATCTCAGACAATATCTATTGCATTGATCTAGAAATATAATTCTTAAAATACAAATAATAATTATTTACTTTTAACAAAAAGTAAAACCGCCTTCAAAACCCATAAAATAAACTTATAATAGATACGGTTTAGGAAGTCGGTGGCAGTTTTTCCTCAATTAAACTATAATAGTTTATTTTATGGGTTTTTGAAGACGGTTTTACTTTTTTGATAAAAGTTTTATTATTTCTTAATTTTTAGTACCGAAAAAAAAGTAATCTTCGATTTACAACAATCATAATAATTGATTTACACTCACAACTAAAATTAAATAAAATGCAGATGTAACAATAATACAGCACCTACACCCTTTACTGTATTATTGTTACATCTGCTTAAACATTTACAGTGTACAGGCGTTATGTTATTTTATGGAAGGGTGTAAACAAGGCATAGTCGTACGATTAAAGGAATCGCGGGCAATTTGCTGTAAGTTATTGAAGAGTTCCGTTGTCTGTCTCCGAAACTCTTCATCAGATCTTTACTAAATTTGTGTGGTACCATTTCAAAGTGAACTTCTTTCAAACAAAAAAAGAATTTTGCAAATCCGTTTACAAATGACGGAGTTATGCCCGAATATAAAAACATAATGTAAACATCCGAATTCAAAACCTCCTCCTTTTTTGAAGTCGGTAAATAATAAATAGGTAGCATAGCAAAAAGCGTAACAATCAATAAATTAGGGTAATCGCTACCTATGCAATCCGAATTTCTCAAAATATTTCTACAAAGTTTATTTTCCAAGAGAGGCAACCCTAAAATCATAGAAATTCTATGAGAACTTTAGAAGCATGTTTCTCCGAGATCCTACTGGATATGGACACGATTATTTTTTTGGGGTTTAATTGTATCTTAGTCAATGTAATGAGTTTAAAATAAAATCCATATTCGTTTGGATTTATCATAAAAAAAATAAAATCTTAAATTAAAAAAAAAGCTGATACTGGGTTTCCTTGCGGAGTTAAAGTCTTGTAAGTATAGTCAAAAAATGCCTAAAATATACCGTTAGTTGTGTATTGTAACAGAAATAAGAGAAACTTTTCCTGAGACGAGATATTTTCAGATTTATCAAAATACCTAAAAATATCAAAATGGCTCTAACTTTGGTTCTAAGTATATTTGACCTCCGGGTGTTCTACTCTCGCATTTCAAACAGTTTTCAGCATCTATTAATGAAATAAAAAGGGCATGTCCGATTTTTAGGGCAAAAAACACACTGTGCGACGGTACTGTATTTAGTCCCTTATTGTCAAAGGATAAATAAAAAGTAAGGAAGCCTAGTGCTGGAGCATGCAACGTTGCTAATATTATCAATGCGAAGGTGAGTTTGTATTAACTATATTGAACTATATTGAAAGAGCGGTAGTTTTTTTTACACGTGTCTGAGGTATCTGTACTCCGGGTCACGTTCAGACACGTGTCCCGGTTTACCGAAGTCTCTGTAGAGGAAGCGGGTAGTACATTTATGCCAGGACACGCCACGGCTTTACGAACTTTTCGTTTTTACGAGATAAGTAATGGTCTTGTTTCAGGGTTCTTGTTTGTGTGAATTAACCCACGGAAACGTACTACCGGGAAAAAAGGATCCTGGTTAAGTGGTAAACTATAATGCTATTAGATAACATAACACTAATGATTGAAATACTATCGTGAATCATTGCAAGCCTAGTACTTTTTGCTCGGTTACTGCTCAGAAATTGTGCACTACGTTTCATGAACAGAATACCGTCTTGTATGCTAGCCTAAGTATCCTATGTCTTAATCCAGGTTATAAACTATCTGTATGCCAAATTTCATCAAAATCCGTTCAGTAGTTTTTACGTGAAAGAGTAAAAAACATACAAACACACTCGCAAACTTTCGCCTTTATAATATTAGTGTGATGATGATGATGATATAGCTGAGGGAGGTGGGTGATAAAGCCTTTTCGTGGAAATATGTGTTCAAGTTTTCAGTTTGAGAAAAGTTCTAATAAAAAAAAATGGAAGCCTAATAAACAACATAACATAGCACGTCTGTTTTCCCACAAGGGTTATGCAGTGGTGTACATATAGTACACCCACATAAGCCCACAATACTACTTATGCTAAATATTTTCGACAGTATCATGTTTGGCGAAGCTCGTGATGACACAGAAACTGTGGTGCATAGGGAGCACTTGTAAAATAGTTACAAATATAAGACAAAGCAGAGCTCCAACAAAAGACGTACAGTATGCCCTATGCCCACCTCTACAGTTTAAATATTTAGGTAACTGTACCAACTAAGCCCAATAGCAGCTGTAACTAAGTCGTGAGGCTTAGGCATTTCACGACACCTTCATGAATATCGGGCCGTGTGGAGCGAATTTATGGAGGTAGACTCTCACTCTCTCTGCACACATCTAATGGAATTTAAAGCATAAGAGGCCCCCGAAGCATGCGTAATTCATACAAACGAAATACCAAAATAATTTGTAAATCAAACATATTCTTAAGGTAGCGTGTATTAATTCCGATTGGATTACAGAGTATTTAGGTTCCCAAATATATATTTTGAAAGGACACTAGTTCAAAGGCGAGATTTATGAGGAATTTCAAATTCCTATAGAAAACTTATTTTTCTAATCTTTCATGTTTAAATCAGTGTTTTCATTTAATATAATATTTGGGAACCTAGATATTCTGTAATACAATCGAAATAAATATACACTACCTTAACAATATGTTTGATTTACAAATTATTTTGGTATTTCGTTTGTATGAACAACGCATGCTCCGGGGGCCTCTTAAAGTTTTGGGAGAGAAAGAACGTCGATACGTGTGAAAGTAAGGGCGAGAATACACATACCTGTAGCTTGTACAAAACTATGCAAGTAGCTGGCATGCCATTGTGACATTCACCAACCAGAAGTTGTTTTGGCACACAAAGGTACTGGGTCGCGGGGAAAGGGCGAACTACTACCTACACATTTAAAGTGGTGTCATGTTTTGGAAGTCTAAAGGAATGATACCGGGTAAAAAGGTACCCCGCATGCCCCATAAAGATAATACAAGAAAGATAAAATTGAAAACCAGAGGAGAGACAAATGACACGCCTGATAGAAAAATTAAAAAAAAATTGATTAGTACATATAACATGAAACAAGCTCTCGTTAATATTATGTAGGTAGGACTGATGAAGAGCCGAAAACAAGCAGGTACTTTGGTGAAAATCTTTTCAAACCTTAGTTACGGCTCCCGCAGTCAGCCGCAACGCGACGGTGCGTCGCGATTCTGGTAGAACAATTTTCATAAAGTTTTCATGGAAATTGTTCTACTAGAGTCGCATCGGCTGGACCGATTTTGACAGGACTTTCACTGGCAGATAGCTGATATTGTAATGACTAACTTAGGGTACTTTTATTTTAGAAAAATAATTAGGGTTCCGCGCAAAAAAACCCATGAAATTGTAAATAAAAACAGATCCAATTAAGGAAGTATCGACATCCACGCGGGCGAAACCCCGGGCAATAGCAACCGCATCGAATGTCCAAGGCAAGGTGTACCAGAAAGGCGTGGTCAAAGGGTGTGGTACAGACCATCAAACTGAACGTGGAGTCCTCCATGGGACCAACATCGTAATTGCGAAAAAATAAACAGCCCTCCATACATTTGGGTCGAGTAGATATTGAAGTTTTGTATGGGACAGTTGATAATGTTTCCACTATTACAATGTTGTTATTACAGCATTTATATATACCTAAGTAGATATACCTACTGGCGCTACCAGTTCAATGAACGGTTCGCTGAAATCTTAAGCTAAAATCTCCTTATCTTTGTTGAGAGATAAAGTAAACCGAATTCTGCCTTGTAGGTAACAAGGCATTTTTTATTCAAGCATCGATTTCGGTTGAGTGGGTCGTTGTCAGGGCCTGAGGGCTTTTTGTACTACAAAAGGAAAAACTTGGGACCCTTACAAGTTACAAGTTACAACACACTTACGGGCCTCGTCAATCTGACAGGTTTCCGTCTTGTACGAAAGAAACTATTATATCAAAAGACAGCAACATAATGTATACCTACCTACTTGATAGCAACATCAATAATATCTTCGAAATAATGATTTGTGTATTGTATCCTAAGTCACGATTTCAGATAGTATCAAAACTATAAACAGTGTTTTGAATTGTGATTTATCAAACAATCATAATCTGAATTGGAATTGAAGCTCGCCATTCTTAACAATCCACAAATCAACATTCAATCTGCCTATCCTTTTCCCAACTATATTGAGGTCGGCTTCCAGTCTATCCGGATACAGCTGCATACCAGTATGAAGCGACTGCCTATCTGACCTCCACAACCCAGTTACTGGGTAATACGTACCCCTTGGTTGAACAATCCACAAATCAACATTACATACAAAATATTGTCGGAAATACGGCTGATGGCTGATTTTCAAGTCACATTCCAATGCAGCAATTATATATCAGACTTAGAAATCAGAAATGATATAACATAAAATCACACCTGTATTCCATGAAGGGTTAGGCAGAGATGTAGACATACATTTCGCCAGTTATGTTTAAGTCCCATGTAATAGAGGGCGAGCCTGTTGCCATCAACCGGGCACAAATTCAGACTCCGGGCTGCTACTGAGCAATTCCAGATAAAAAAAAACCAATAAGGCCTTGCCCGACCCGAGCCGGGGATCGAACCCAGGACCACATGCTCAGCTGTAGCGCTTGCGACCACTAGACCAACGAGGCAGTCACGTTGAGAGATCTTCATCTTCATCTTCTCAATTTATAATGCTATCCAAAATTCACGTTCCTAACCCACGCCAGCTATGAAAACGTGTTACCGAAAACCCCTTCTTAATTTTATGATTAATGAAAATATGAGGTGGAGAGATTACAGCTGTAATGATTCATTAAAATAAAATGAGGATCATTTATATTCGTGGTATCGCTCCCGAACATATATGGCAGCATTGTCGTATGCATGTGGAGAGAATGGTTATAAATAATGACTTAATATTTAAAACATGGGTTTTCTTATGTACTAAGTATTATGTTGATAAATGCTCCAGATAAAGTACCTAAAGAAGTTCCAAAATGTATGTACAGACGCCAGCACATCAAGCTACTACAATCTGTCAGATTTCTTTAATAGATTTTCGACTTTATTGCTAAAGCATTAGGTTCAAGGTTGATTGGGAAAATCTGACAGTTTCGGGTAGGTTGACCTGCTGGCGTCTGTACCTTGGGCCAGGTACGTGTACACTATACATAAAAATAGGGAAATATATTTAAAACAGTTCTCAACTGTCCAATTACTTTAAAATTGCTTCGTTCGCTGGTAAACCACAATTAATTACATTTGAAATTGCCACACACAACAAAAACCCGTCATGGGGGTAAGCTGTCATTTTGATTGATTCATCACGTTTGAAATGACAAGAAGAGGACTGAATTGACACTGTTGTTACAGCTGATCTAAGGTTTACTGTCATTGTTTTTATGCATAGAGTAACTAAATTGGTGAGACGCCATGTTGAAAGTCGATAAAAATAATAGATAAATATCAATTGCCTACCACAACAGTATACATTTAAATGAATTATCTGTATTTTTCCCAAATTCTACGGATTTTTCTCTTTTTTTTTTTTTTGAGTGAGTGTACACAGACCAGCCGGTCTATCCTGTAAAAATCTCACCGTGAAAACCTTGGTGAAGTGAACTGTCATTCCACCTGATGGCTAGGGATTGACACTATTGACAGCTCACTTCACGCTCACGTCCCCAAGTTTTCACGGTGAGATTTGTACAGAATAGTACTGCTGGCCCATTTTGAAACATCTCCATTTACGTGAAAAAAGTAAAATAAATAAAAATCTTTCATTTCGGACCTCCTCGGATTTCCTATTTGGTTAGCATACACACGACTTAGAACTAATACTAGTTAGGAACTAGCGTTAGTACTTACATCTACCAGAAAAAAACACCACAAACTATTCATCCACAGTGGCATGTAAGCGTACCTATCTAATGTCCCAGTATGAGGCTGTCACCTATCAGCTAGTCTTCAGGATGCTGATGGGGCTGGCGCATACCCAGCGCATAATGGAAGCGCAACGCTTGCTCAAGATGGCGTGAAAATCATCTATTTTCGCCTCTGCAAACATGCCGGATGTCCTGCTGTAGCGCGGCAACCCCATCAAAACCCCGAAAGCAATATTGTATTGTACGCGCAGAGCGCTGTATGCCCTCTGCGTGTACTTGGTTGACCCACAGACTGCAGAAAGAAGCTTCTTATTACCATAAACGAATATAAATAAACCTATGAGCAAGATGATATGTATGAAGATATAAAGAAATAACAATTCTCGCTTCCATTTATTTATTCTAACCCAAGAAAATATCCAGCTGTATACATCTACATTATTCCCTCGTTCGCGATCTTTGTGGAACACTAGACAAATGAACAAAAGAACTGTTTTATATTCGATCTGAAATCAATAGCTGGCAGCTTCTTAAAAGGATGCTGGGAACGGTAAAATACGTTTGCGGAGAGATATCGTGCTAACAGCGTGGGCAGAGAACTAACAAGTAGCGAATGTAGTTGGAAACATCAGTAGCAAAGTAGCAAGATACTCGTATTGTGAAAACTTGAGGAAGACAAACTCAAATATTATTTGAAGGTAAAAGAGACAGTGGAAGAAGCGTAGGCAGTGTGGCAGCACTGCTGGATTGGTGACCTACTAAAGACTGTAGGCATTAAATGGATGAAACCAGCACTGACCAGGGAAACACGAAATACAGTGAGAAGCCAATACTCGCGGTCAATGATGATTGAAGATAAGTGTGTAATTAAATTCAAGAGATAACCCAACGAAAATTACAACTAATTAATTCTCCAAAATATTCAATACGAATGGCAAGCGTGTTGATTTTACAAGCATTTATTTAACAACTAAATCTTTCAAGACAATATTAAAGTTCTACGTTTACGTAAGTTTTAGTTAGTACTTTTAGTTCAACAAAGCTTGCTTTTAAAAAGATTTTGACTTATATTTTATTATGATTGTGAGTCCCCTCGCACGTACGATTTTAACACGAGTATAAAATAACACCTGTACAATGTACACGCGCAACCATTCATTACTACAACTACTAACCATCACACACAAGGTGTAAACACACAAAGATCTTGCCCAGGTTATTTATACACAGCTCGTTGCAGTCTGATTACAACGAAGTTTAATTGACGCACGCAATCGATACTGGCCGACTCGGCTAAACGCTCGGTTAACGCACTCGGTTTATTGTGTAACAATGTCAAGGAGATAGGGCCAGAAGATCCACTACATAGGCCCCAACTTCAAATCCAACCGAAATCCAAATCCAAATCCAACTATCCAATCAATCTGCCTAGCCTTTTCCCAACTATGTTGGGGTCGGCTTCCAGTCTAACCGGATGCAGCTGAATACCAGTATTTTACATGGAGCGACTGCCTATCTGACCTCCACAACCCAGTTACTGGGTAATATGATACCCCTTGGTAAGACTGGTTGTCAGATTTTCGGGCTTCTGACGACCCGTAACGACTGCCAAAGATCCACGAATGACAGCCGGGACCAAAGGCTTAACGTGCTTTCCGAGGCACGGAGGAGTCTCGGTATGTAAAGATGGTCACCCATCTACAGACCAACCCCGGCAAGCGTAGCTTAACCTGATGGATCAACCCGTGTGGCTGTTATTACTTAGCCACGAGCTCCTCCAACCAAATCCAACTATCCATGTGTCTTTAATGAGGATTACAGGAAGACAGATGAAGGGTCATATATTTTTCCTTCCCACACACTATAGCCCGTCAAATCTTCGTAGATGGTCTGCTCATGCTGAAAGGTAGATGTTTTAAATAGTAGCATGTTTTATTTATTTATTTATTTATTTACTTATTTATCCTCTCACTGGAACGCCATACAGCAATTACACCAACAGAGCAAAAAATTTCTTCATGTGCTGCTTTCCATCCATCCTGTGCGCGTTTCATCTGCTTTCCATCCATTTTGTAAAGATCCATCAAACATTAACTATCTTTTGTTGTTGAACTGAGAAAGATATAAGGCGTCGTCAGAAGCCCGAAAGTCTGACAACCAGTCTTACCAAGGGGTATCGTATTACCCAATAACTGGGTTGTGGAGGTCAGATAGGCAGTCGCTCCATGTACTGGTATTCAGCTGCATCCGGTTAGACTGGAAGCCGACCCCAACATAATTGGGAAAAGGCTAGGCAGATGATGATGATGTTGTTGAACTGAGAAAGAATTAGTAGGAAGACGACTCTCTCCAATATCTTATGCATATGAAATAATGACTTATGTAGGAAACCCGTTTTGCGACTGGATCTTCTGTCCTAACCCGTGTTAATATCTCGATTGATCGGGACGCTACAGTATCGATTATGTTGAACAATGGCTGTTGCCATGCGGGCCGGCTTTGCTCACGTAATTCACATAACACGATGTAGTCGATTCGCACGATGTCATTGTTTTGTTTTTTCTAATCGATTCGATTGAATAACTTGCGGCTGTCACGAACTGAACGATGTTTGTAATGGAAGACTGCGGTGTCGTGCCGGTTTCTCGGAATGTTTTAAGAGATAAGTGAAGTGAAGAGTGGAATGATTATGAACAGATGCCTCGTTGATGTATCTATTGGATTTTTCCTTTATGAAATTCTTAGTGGCTGCCCGGAGTTGTGCCCATGCCTCATAATCGTAATATAGCTGGCAACTCTACCACTTCTTACAATATGTGTGATGCAAAGTTTATTATTAGGGAATAGGTACACAACAGAAAAAAACAAAACAATAACTATTGAATTACTTTAAAAAAGTAAAAACCGACTTCAAAATCCTAAAACGAATAAAATGACTTCCATAAGAAACTTAAGCTTCCGAAGTCGGTGGCAAGCTAAGGTGCATTGAAGAATTGAAGACACCGACTTCAGAAGCTGTTAAGTTTTTTATTAAAGTTATTTTATTCGTTATAGGTTTTTGAAGTTGGTTTTTACTTTTTTATTTTCCACTTTTAGTTGAATATACAATTACATGAGCCCAAGACGAACGAAAAAAGTAGAATCATCAAACCCGCTTAGAATTGCCGGAGATACAGTACATTTATGCATATAACTTCGTACATAAGAATAATTACCTAATGTATTATATACTAAAACCTTCTTGAACGTATGTAGATTAAGTTACTGAAAGAATCATCAAAATTGGTTTATTCGTTTTTGCGAAAATCATGGACATACATACGGACGTCGAATAGAGAACCACCTTTTTGAAGTCGGTTAAAAAAATGTTTTCTCTTGTAACATCATGATTTTGTAGATGATAATAATTTATATATTTAACATTTAATATTGCGAGAGATTGGTGCCTAAACTAAGCTCTAGGCCTGTATTTCAGGCAGGCAAACAACTGGCGAATATTGTTTGAAACTTTGTTGCTCCTGTATAATATGTAAATATCAACATGCCCCTCGTCGCTACTAATATTCCAGTTCAGACATGAGACCCGAGAGTGTAATCCAGCTATTTATTATGATAGTCGAGCTATAAAGACGAACGTTCAACTCTAATGAGCTTTGTGCTGTTAGCATTACTATTGGTGGAGCCATCCGACTGGATAATTACTAGCGGGAGAAAAGAAGGTTTAATTAAAGCAATGAATGAATTGTAGAATAATTGGAGTAAACAGGGTTGACAATAAAGAAATGCTTAGAATTTGATTAGAAAAGCATTTAAGAAATAAATATTAGGTTTGCTAAATTGATTATTGAAAACATGCTGTAATTTTTGAGCTGATTAAATAAATCAGAAAGGTATGCAAAGGGCGTTTTGATAAATAAGTACCTTCACTGGCTGAAGAGACACAATATGAAGAAGAACGAAAGGGAGTCATTAAGAAGTAATATTTTATTCGATTTTTAGACAAATGAAAACAACTGCAGCCTAACTGCCTCGTGTCCACGGTCAAACCATTAACGTAGGTAATTGCTGAAACATATCATGTTCATATAAAACCCTACAATCAGATAAAAAGCATTTCATTTTTATCAACTCCTCGCCTTCATTAAAACTAAAATTATACATTTCCATTGAAAACAAGTACTAGGTTCACATGAGTTGAAAGAATTGAAATGACGTCATCCAATATCTTGTCGGGATTCCTGTGCCACCGGTCTGTAATTATCGACGCACCGAGGGGTCATGCCCCGTGGGTTCAGTAAGGATGTCCGTTTTAGTATTATGTAATTATTAAGTTATTGGAGAATTTGGAAACAGATTTACGACGTTTTCGTTGGCTTCGATACAAGCAATATTGTCTAGAGCAGCAAATCACTGAAATTCTCAAACTGTTTAAAACAGTGCTAAAAATAAGTACCTATACACTGCACCAAGAACATTTAAGAGGCCGTACCTATACGAAATTTTGCCGATTTCGCTGATTTACGTGATTTTATAGTTACAATACTGTATTCCTATAAGTTTTAATGCACAACATGAAAGATCATAAAATTTTCAATTATGATCTAATTAATGAGCTACTTTTTATTTTGCGTCGAGTATTATATTGCGATGGTTGTTTTAAAAGATTTTTATTGCCAAATTTATTGATTTTTTTTTCAGGAAATGGATTGATTTTGGACTGAAGTTTATTTTTGTTGTTTTAATTTTATGAAGTTCTAAGTAGCCGAAATCTAAAGCAATTCTTTACCCACTTTCTCTAAAAATTTACTAAGTTAAATATTTTTTTACTCAATTTTTTTTTTAATTAAATTGGTAAAAAGTGATGCATGCATTGTATAGACGACTATTCATACTCTAGACGTCAAAAAGATTGGTAAAAATTCACAAAATAGTCACCGGTTTTAGGTCGATTAATCAAAATTAAATATTAGAAACAAAAAAGTAGCTCATTTATTTGATCATAATTGAAATGATCTTTCATTTGGTGCATAAAAACTTATAGAAATACATTATTTTAACTGTAAAACCACGTAAATCAGCGAAATCTGCAAAATTTCGTATACGGCCTCTTAAAGCCCTACCCGCTTTCCGCTTGAATTAATACTTGGCCAGCCCCGAGACAGTTTAATTTTCTCGGGGAAATCTCAAGCGTTTCTCTTGGTGACTTTTCTTTAACTTGTAAATTACTTGAAAATAACTGTAATTTGTTAAGAGTGAGGTTTTCAAGTCTAATTTACTTTTCATTTTAATTGTTCTCTCTTTCTAATCTACTAATTCAGTAAAGAAAAGTATTCTTGAAAGAAAATCTTTGGAAACTATGGTACTTATTTGGTTTTTAGTTTCTCCTCCTGTGACGATAGTTAATTATTTAAGTAGTGTCCGCCGTTGCCTGGGGCAGCCAGCCACCTTAAACGCAACGCAATCATAAATTAGGCTCGGGACAGCCCTACCAACAAGTCGCACAGACACACGGGCAGACGGAGTAACAAAGTGACTCATAGAAGGAGGCGCAGGCGCGCCGCCACGCTCTACCTGCTGTGGGAACTTCCCTAACAATAAAATTGTGTCTATCATAATATTCTTATTTTCCCTGTAAGACTCACTGGAGGTAATAACGGTGTAGATATACAGGATAAACTTAATTGTTAGAAGTATACCTGGCGAGAAGCTCATGGCTAAGTAATAACAGCCGTACGGGTCGATCCATCAGCTTAAGCTACGCTTGCTGCTGTTGGTCTGTGAATGGGTGATCATCTTTTCATACCGAGACTCCTCCGTGCCTCGGAAAGCACGTTAAGCCGTTGGTCCCGGCTGTCATTCGAGGATCTTTGACAGTCGTTACGGGTCGTCAGATGCCCGAAAGTCTGACAACCAGTATTACTAAGGGGTATCGTGTTACCCAGTAACTGGGTTGTGGAGGTCAGACAGAGACAGGCAGTCGCTCCACTGGTACTGGTATTCAGCTGCATCTGGTTAGACTGGAAGCCGACCCCAAAATAGTTGGGAAAAGGCTAGGCAGATTGATACCTGGCGATGAAGATGAGTTATTACTTCAAATTAGCGATTGGATGGACACACTCGTACGTACCTACTTTCACAATATTATTAGCAACGTCGCTGTTCATGGTATCTGAATGGATACCATGTCCATGACTGAGTTACCCTGAAGTGTATCCAAGATATAATTCAATCAATCTGCCTAGCCTTTTTCTAACTATGTACGGGTCGGCTTCCAGTATAACCAGATGCGGCTGAATACCAGTATTTTACATGGAGCGACTGCCTATCTGACCTCCACAACCCAGTTACTGGGTAACACGATACCCCTTGGTAAGCCTATCAAAGATACAAGAATGTCAACCGGTACCAACGGCTTAACGAACTTTCTGTGACACTGAGGTGTCTCGGTATGTTAAGATCACCCATCCACGGACTGACCGAGGCAAGCGTAGCTTAACTTGGTCTATCGACCCGTGCGGCTTAACACGATACCTCTTGGTAAGCCTATCAAAGATACAAGAATGTCAACCGGTACCAACGGCTTAACGAACATTCTGTGACACTGAGGTGTTTCGGTATGTTAAGATCACCCATCCACGGACTGACCGAGGCAAGCGTAGCTTAACTTGGTCTATCGACCCGTGCGGCTGTTATTATTGGTTTTTAGATATAATTAATGCAATTAGGGTGAAAGGAACCTGTTACGTAGATGTAAATCCTGCAAACAACTTTCAAAATTGATTCGAAAGAGTCGTTTCAAAAGATGTAAGTATTTATTTATTGAATCACCCTTATAAAAATCTTTCTTTATCGTTTTAAAGCCAACGTGTTCTATGTGATGTGAGAGTGATATAAACGCTCTAGACGTACAGTCAGACGCTATGACGCGTCGGTGACTCACGTCACGACTGCTGACCTACCTGCGGGGGTTATTAGTTACACTATTTTTGAAAGGCTATTTATAGCAGCGAAGGGTTGTCAAGAATTTACGTAATAGAATGACTCAACGGAATAAAGTAGGGTTATTTTATTAGTGGATTTGAATCTTGGGAAGGTTAATAGGGATTAATTGTATACTACGCAGTTTCTTTACGTAGGCTATTTTATTTTCTTAAAAAATTAGTTAGTTTCTTTAGAAACGATCGTCGAAGTCGGTAATTAACTTCACGGCTATGTATAGAGAAAATCCTCATAAGTGGCTCATACAAAATCATGCCCATATAAAACCCAAACATATAGAAAAAACGAGTACATTCAATATGATTGTTTTGATAAATATCACACAAAGCACGAACACTTTCGATTATTTATAGAAAAATATTAAAAGTCACGCACTCTGTCTTTATTGATAGCAAGTGCTGTGAGATTAATCGGCTGTTCATCGATGTTGCCATTATAAATTGAGTTTGATTAATCGATACATAATTCGAAAGCTTAATATTTGTTTGATTTGTGTTATTTTAGTTTACTTTAGAACAGCGATTGGACAATCAGAATAAATTAATTTAGACGATAACTGACAAGACGTCTAAACGAGTAGTGTTAATGATCTGGAAAACATATTTGTTAAATTAGACCATTTTCTGAATAACTTAATATTTGAATATTTTAGATTATGTTTATATTACATAGTGTACGTAGTTAATTTGTATAGGTATGTCTAACGCGGATAAAAAACTGAGAATCACGCAAAAACTATCAAGTGTATTTTTATGAAACCTTCACCATTTTAAAGATAATTTAATTATTTATCTTTTAGTATACGTGTTTTAATATAACACCGTTTGTTTTATTTATAAAAAAGTTAATAATGTGTCTAATTTGGGACAGCGCTCCTTGATGGGCGAGTCCTATTACTGGCTGGAGGTACGACGCGTTGCGTGAGCTCAGCACAGAACACACAAGCTAACCACTCAAGGCCATTAGCATATACCTGCGCCTTAAGTTGGGAAAATACTACCAAAACCGTATTTTTGATTAAAAAGGTATTCATTGTAGAAGAGGACAGTAAAATGTAAGTAATGTAAATGAACAGATCACGTTTAAATTTTGAGTTTTAACAACACCTTCCCTTTTTTTTTGGATGGGAAATCATCAAATAACTTCTCCCGCTCTGGGCGGAGCGGGATGGCGTGTCAGACTTTTATTGACTAAAACTCACCCTGCCTAGCAATTTTGGCATTTTAAAGTTTGACCATACGGCAAATAGAACCTTTAATTATTATAATATGATAATAATTTTAATTAGAAGGCCTTGTTCTAACAGATAATTTATTATCTACTTGTTACTGACCCAAATCGACTTTTAATTACAAAAAAAAACACGTTATTTTTCGTAAAAAGGTGAAAAATGATTTAATTAAAAGTACAAAGCACAATGAGGCCGGTGTAACTAAGCAAAAAACATCATTCGTTGAACAATATAATATCATAATGCTAACCAACAACGGGTAGAATTTTGAAGTCTTGTTTTGTTAAGACGCGAAATGATTAGAAAAAGTCGATAAAACGTAGCACTTCCTCAAAGTCGGGTGAAAACAACGTTGCAAGATTGTATAGTACTTTAGGAAGGAATTCTTGCGTAAACTTCTCATCATGTATCCTAAAGAAGCTCCATAATTTTCTCATTTACATACATACATAAACTCACGCCTTCTTCCCATGGGGGTAGGCAGAAACTACAGAACGCCACCTGCTACGATTCATAATTTTCTCATTAACGTTCTGATTATAAGGATCTCATATATATTACAACGATCTGATATGGAGCAGTGGTGGCCCCGTGTGGTAACGGCCCCGACTTACCAGTTGCAGGTCGTGGGTCTGAACCCAGGCAGTCGCTTTACTTTGTGTAAATATTTCATCATCACTGAACTCAAAACGGTGAAGGAAAACATCGGGTGAAAACCGGCATGTCCTAGAACCAAAATTCGAAGACATGTGACATTAACTAACCCGTACTGAGTCCGCGTGGTGGATTACGACCCACTCCCTCTCACAGAGTGGAGGCCTGTGTCTCAGCAGTGGGAACGCTATAGGCTGATATACTATCTGATTATAACACAACACACATTGAATAGCAACTTTGCTATACCACCAAACCATCATACCTACTAGAGTAGGCGCTCGGTAACCCGGCAGTTAGCGACTCAGGTGACCGCTCTATAATCCGGCAGTTTATACAACCGAACGCCGGATTACAGAGCGGTTGTATTGTTCGTGTAATTTCGATCCTTTTATTTCCCATAGAAATCCAATAATCCGGCAGTTCTAACAATGCGGCATTGGGGAAAAAAATCGGGTGACGGATTACCGAGCGCCTACTGAACTAGAATCCAAATACCATTTCAAAAACATACGCACAAAATTCCTCCACCACGCATAAAGGCTCCCGCGACGCGACTCCGGAAGAACAATTTCCATGAAGTTTTTATAGAAATTATTCAACCAGAGTCGCGTCGCGCCTGTCTGCGGGAGCCTTAAACTACGAAAAACAGTAAACACGCACGGAATCTTTATCAAATAACATCTACATAACAATTCATAAGCAGAAAACGTAAAAATAACAATGTTTATAAATAACTGAAGCGTTTAACGTAAACGTATAGTGAAACGAAACATATGAGGTGCTTACTTATAATTAAAAATAATATTTGGATATTAGCATACCGCGTTTAGACGCGGGCATGTGTGATAGGCACATGCCACACCGCGAGCCAAGCTAACTTACGGCATTTTCTTTCGTAGTTCGGTTCGCACCGCGAACTACAGGATGAAATTGAATTCTTGGCGCAAATTGAATCAATCAGCTGTTCCCTACATTTATAATAGGTTGGGGAAAAAGTTTCTTCGCATTTTTTTAAGAAAATTCAAAACATTTTTTAATATAGTTTATTTATTTATTTATTTTACCATTTATGTACACACAGAAAAATACAAAATAAAATACTAAATAAAATATTAACATTTAACTAAAGTATGTAGGTACCATTTTGTTCGATATTTTTTTGCATGGCAATGGGATCATGTTCGCGGCTTGCGTTGCATTTTTACCTTTTTTGTAGTAAAATTTTAAAATTTATCGAATTTCTTCATTACATTCACTCATCTTGACGGTACGAAAAACAAATGAAAATCACACATTTTCCTAATTTGAATTTGGAATTATGTTCTTTAAAATTTAAACTTTCAATGATACCAAAACCAGCCAGATACAAATAGTATAGCCAAAGAGATTTTATTACAAGTTCATACATACTATAATGCGAAAAGACTTTTTCCCCAACCTAATATGTAGAGAACAGCAGATTTTTTTTTCACGATTTATTGTTTGGCTCCATAGTAGAAATTGTTCATAATAATGAGTACAATGACCCCTTAAGAGCCCATGAATTCAATGTCATCCTGTATAGTGACAAGCTAAGCGAAGCAACTGAACTATTTGGGCTAAGCTTAGTGAACTCTGCTTGCCTGAAGGCCCACTCCCGCGGGTGTCAAGTATAGCATAACATCACCAGCCACACTTTCCACTGCTGGGCAGTGCTGAGACACTGCCAAACCAACCTCCTCTGTACGACGGAGTATAAGCCACGTGGGCCCAGCGCGGGTTGGTGATGGTGAGCGTCAAGCATCTTTACTAAATCCTTGGTTATTTATAAGGACCCAGATACTTTATCTCCCATACTTAACGCACGCAAGCTATAAATAAATTATCTTTACTAATAATAAAGCTGAAGGGTTTGTTTTTTGTTTGTTTGAACGCGATAATCTCTAGAACTACCGTATAGTCGGATTCGAAAAATTCACGCTACGGCCCTTAAGAGCCGAGCAAAAAGAAAAAAAGTCAGTAAGAATACTAAGCGAATGCGAAGTAAAAGCGCGGGCGGACGATGCGATGCGACGCGGTGGGTCGGGGGCTAAAATTTCACGCGGGCGAAGTCGCGGGCAGAGACTAGTAAATAATACATATATATAGTTAGCTCGCGGTGTGCTCTGCACCTAAGTTTTGGGCATGTGCGTGTGTTTCAGCAAGAGGGTGAGTATGTGCGTGTTTTAATTAACCAAGATTGTACGTATATGACCTATTGAAGAAAGTGTTAGAGTACCTTGCTTCTATAAAAAAGAATTTGGTTAAATATGTTTGTTCGAAAAAGTGCTGTAAATCAACGGTGAATAGGAAATTATTTGAAATGGTTTCTTTAAGCTAATTAGGCGAACGCCTGAAAGCCGGGATTACTCGCGTCATGCGAAAGACAAAAGACGTTAAAAGATTAGTAATTCATAGTACTTCTCAGCTGAAATAACTCAAAATTGTTCTATGGTTATCATTTGGTCGCTTGTGGGAAACAAAGAGTCGTACTCATTAAGGACAGACAACAAATCAATCTGCCTAGCCTTTCCCAACTACGTTGGGGTCATCTTCCAGTCTCACCGGAGGCAGCTGAATACCAGTATTTAACATGGATGGGGGTCAGATAGGCAGTCGCCTATCTGACCCCCACAACCCAGTAACTGGGTAATACGATACCCGTTGGTATAACTGGTTGTCGGACTTTCGGCCTTCTGACGACCCGTAACGACTGTCAAAGATCCACGAATGACAGCCGGGGCCGTGCTTTCCGAGACACGGAGGAGTCTCGGTAGGTAAAGATGGTCACCCGGCAAGCGTAGCTTAACCTGATGGATCGACCCGTACGACTGTTATTACTTAAGTTCGAGCTCATCAAGGATAGACAACAAAAACCTTAAAAACTGATTTTAATATACATAATAGATTGGGGAAAAAGTTTCTTCGCATTTTTTAATATAGTTTATTTACATTTAACTAAAGTATGTAGGTACCATTTTGTTCGATAACTTTTTGCCATCTTGTAGGTAGGGACATGATCCCATTGCTATAGAAATTTTGGGACTTCTGGTCAAAATACCGCGACAAGTGGTTTTGGCAGTCCTCTCGTGATGTTAACCTGACACTGCCTAAAGAATTCTGAAGAGAACGAAACAGGTGGAAATCTGAAGGTGCAAGGTCAGGACTATACGGCGGATGCATTAACACCTCCCAGCCAAACTCTCTTAATTTTTGCTGAGTGGCTAAAGATGTGTGAGGTCTAGCGTTATCATGATGAAAAACCACACCCCTTCTGTTGATTAATTCCGGCCGCTTTCTCTCAACTTCTTGCTTTAATCTCATCAGTTGTTCTCAGTAGAGTTCAGAATCGATGGTCCTGCCTGGTGGTAACAGCTCATAATGAATAATGCCCTTCCAATCCCACCACACACACAGCATCACCTTGTTGCGAGTTAACCCGGGTTTCGCCACAGTCTCTGAAGCCTGACCGGCCTTTGACCACTACCTTTTTCGCACGTTCTTGTCATACGTGATCCACTTTTCATCACCAGTTATCAGCTTCTTCAAAAATGGTTCGGTTTCATTACGTCGTAATAAAGAATCACAAATGAGTACACGGTTCATTAGGTTTCTTTCAGTGAGCTCGTGAGGTACCCAAATGTCGAGCTTTTTTGTGTACCCAGTTTTTTTCAAATGCGCCAAAACTGTTTTGTGGTCAATTTCCAGTTCTTCAGCTACGTCGTACCTACTGATATGCCGATCTTGCTCCACTTTTTCAAAAATGGCATCCATTTTATCCGTAATAGGGCGACCAGAGCGACGTGCATCTTTGACATCAAAATTTCCGGATTGAAAACGCTTAAACCAAATTTGTGCTACTCTCACAGACACTACACTAGGTCCATAAACATCGCAAATTTTTTTCGTTGCATTTTTACCTTTTTTGTAGTAAAATTTTAAAATGTATCGAATTTCTTCATTAGATTCAGTCAACTTGACGGTACGAAAAACAAATGAAAATCACACATTTTCCTAATTTGAATTTGGAATTATGTTCTTTAAAATTTAAACTTTCAATAATACCAAAACCA
The DNA here is from genome assembly GCA_948252095.1 of Dicycla oo. Lineage (NCBI taxonomy): Eukaryota > Metazoa > Arthropoda > Insecta > Lepidoptera > Noctuidae > Dicycla > Dicycla oo. The sequence continues at coordinate 6,300,357 of OX411721.1, read as the reverse complement.
GCCAGATACAAATAGTATGCCAAAGAGATTTTATTACAAGTTCATACATACTATATTGCGAAAAGACTTTTTCCCCAACCTAATATACGAGTATATGTATACACAAAAATTCCAGTTACATTGCATTTTCTCAGTCTGTATGAACAGATGTTCCTCGAATCGACAAGACATTTTGATAAGATATGCGCGTGAAGAATTCGGATGCGTACACTCGGCGATGATCCAATAATGAGAGTGTGTGTTAGTTGATAAACTATTTCTGTTATCACTGTACAAACTCTGCGGACAACTGTACGCAATGTAACTTACTTGTTTGCTTTTAACCGGGAAGTCGCTCAGATTTATGTAAAATGGCGGCGTGTGGCAGTAAAAATAGTCGTCTAATGTCCTTAGTCTGTATTTATAGAAGTCATTGATGAGATAGATGAGAAGGCCTCGGTGATAAGGGGTTCGAACAAAGCATTGGGATATTTAATGCTATGATAGAAGGATTCAACAAGTGCTTAAAGTTCGTATAGCGATAATTGGCAAAACTACTGAACGACGCTCAAAGCACCTGAAATACCCAAAGGCTCGCGGAAAATTGCAGCGACAGACGTCACATGAGCGTGCAAAAACCCTAGTGTGTAAAGCGCACTTGTCAGAACAGAAGAGCGCTCCACAATTAAGCTGCAAATCGGATGTCAAGACGCAGAGAGAGAGCCAAGATTTGAAACGTAACAAATAGCTATTATTAAAAAGCTGCCAGCAGCACTCGCTGCAAATTAACGAAGTTTGTGAACTGCCGCCAGCGACAGCCAAGTTCGTGACCTTCACCTCTGTTATAAATTATAATAATTATACTGCAATGTTTCGCAAACGAATTAATTAAGCACCTATTACTCGGCTGGTTATGAGAAACTGTTGCGGGTACATGTGAAATATAATGGTTTCTAATTAATTTTACGGGCAATTATATTGCTGACAGTGTAACGAGTAAAGATATTTATGTAGCCTAAAATTCTAATGGAGATTATCTATACAACTAAACAACAAACCAAGAGAAACTGATTTCTATCTGGACCCTGCTAAATCGCCGTATAGAAAATAAAGTAGCTCGCAAGGTCAACACAAATAAGGTTGATATTACATGCACGGATGCATCAACCGACCCCTGTGAGCTTCACTTATATAAACAACCTAATGCCCTAATTTATCCACTAGGAGTATACCCAAAATTTATGATGCAAACCTAACTAAAATCAGTACATACTTAAATGTTTTTTTCTAATGCTTCTCTCTTTGAGATCTCATTCTAGTTATTTATTATTAAGACCTCATGTAAAAATGTACCTAAAATCACACCAATAAATTAATTTGATTTTGAACTTGGCCGTGATTGACTGCCAAGTTAAAATCCGCTAATGAACGAGTTAACTAACAACAGTGTTGAGGTTGATAATTACGTCTTGGTATAAATCTGAGACTGAAATGTCTACTTGGAAGTTTAATTAATATGATCATGACCCCTACCGTTGCCGTGCTTTGAACAACTCCTAAGAAAATCAAACTTGAAACTAGCCTAGTAAAGACCATGGTAAAAAATGAGAACGTTCTATCAAAGAGTTAAATTGCAAATGATTGAAATTCACAGAATTGGTAACAGCTGTTCGGAGAAAATTAATCTCCCAAGTTCCCCTAGGGTTTATACTAAGAAGCATTTAAGTAGAAAACTTGTATAAGAAAAAGTTTAGTATTTCAAAGTTTGATACACGGCAAGCGTAAATAAGGACAGCTTCACTGGGAGATTTACTTACTTTATCCTCAAAGTGACATACTTTATTGTTAAATATTCCGTGGCGAATTTTATGTCTAGAAACATTTAGCTGGGACGTTAGAAAACCTGAAAATACATCAACCTTATTACCAAAATCGTCTCAAGTCTCGCCGTCTGAGTTAAGCTCAACGACTCGATCCGGGCAACGCCCGTCGGTGGCACCTAGTCTATTATTAGTGGCGCCATACTTATCACAAGATAAATTCGAATACACGGTCTAGGTCAAATGATACTGTTTATAAGTGCAAGGTTGTCGTGTCATGGGGGCCACCATAAAACAAACCTTTATGAGGTACCGTAATTCGTTCCAGAAAGTCATGTCTTTTCGGGTGACATAACCGGGGAAAGAAATGACATATTCTATGATCAAAACACTCGTTTTACTGTAGACATTTATTATGATGATCCGCGTCTAGATTGACACTGAAGGCTGAATGAACGAAATAAAAATAATCCACTAATCCCGTCCGGTACACACGGACGCGATCCTCAAAATAAAATGCTGGTCATGTCTTCGGGCGTGGGTAATAGAAAATTTCACGGCTTTAAAATTTGTTGGATGAAAGTATGAAATTTTTTGTAGATTACTTTCCTCGTCGAATGATCTGGATTATCCCGATTCACATCTCTGACTACTATTATTGTAATTTTCTCTTGGAACTGACTGATGAGTATGACCAATCTGTAAATCAGTACGCGATGACTAACTTCTCAACATGACTTTATCCCTCCTCGTTTATGTGCTACGAGTATATTAAAATAGCTAATTATTCAGTACTTAGTCATTTTACTCGGTTTCCTGTATCCATATTATATGCATTCTTGTGGTACTGATTTACATAATAGTTTATAATCTTTTTCACAAAAGTCGCAATGTTTCTAGAATAATTCATCTTGTGGATTATCTCTGCCTACTGTTACGAAATTCTGGGAAGAGAAAGCTACTTATTTGGAGACTATATTCTTTTTTTACTTCTCGACCTTAGTTTGACCTTTCGTCCTCACAGTCAACGTACTCAGATGTCCAACAGATATTTTTCCATCGTCAATCTCCACTTTCTTTTTTATGGTACCTACTTTTTGCTAAAACGTCATTTAATACTAACGAGGGTCCAATAAAAATAAATCAACCGAGAGAATTTCTCTTCGGCAACTTGACATTGTATGCCCTTCTGAAACAAATATTATAACGAAATGTAGACCTATGTTAAGCTCCACGTCATTATTCATTTATATCAAAACAGTTACTGTACTGAAGCATGTAAAAATAAAAATATCAGAATGATATAAAAGTTATAAACATAATCTTGGGCTCATATAAGAAATCCCTGTATTTATTAGTGATGATTTATACTTCAACAATTTTGATCTTGTCTATAATTATTATTATTCCGAACTATCAAATGAAAGTTAATCCTTAACAACACTAACTAATCAATTAAAACCGTACATATAACGTACAGAATTCTGAACTAATTGGCGTGCCGAGGCTAGTTTTTTAAATCAATTAACCACCCAGAAAATAGTTCCTATAAGAATGTTTTTTTACCGCGCTATTTTTTCAAGAGTCGAATAAATTAATCATGCTAGAACCGTTAAGGGGATGTGAATGTCAGGGACGAGAAGCGGTCCCACGAATGGTGATTGTGGATCCGCAAAAACTGCCGCAGAGGATAAACTTGACCCAATTTCTTTATAAAATAACATTGCTAATGGGTTTCTGAAAGGTAATGCAGATCAAGTATTTTTTTGGCTTTGAATCAAATGGAATAACTTTTAGAAGCCGGGCTGAATTCAAAACTATCTGGAGTATCGTTGATATCTATAGTTTCAAGTACTGTACTCATAATGTATAACATGGGTACACATTACAGTTTATTGATTTCTACGCAAATTATGAGACAATCCTTATCTAAAACGTGCCCGAATTCAGTTAGTTATTCTATTTGCTCTTGCTCCAAATTTTTATATCCCGTTCGCTGCATCCATAAATAATATTCGTTTTGTCCGTGACCGGAATGTCAGGGGCAAGGAGCCGTGGGATAGCACGAGAATACACGAGCGGGAACCCGAACTTAACCTAATTTGGTTTGGAGATATGCATAACGGTTCCTGTCACTTTTAAGACCACGTTTCAATTTTTTCATATTAGGAACTGGAAGTTTTATTTTTAGAATTTATTGATCATACTATAAATCATGATTCATATACATATATTTATATATTACGTACACAAAAGTTTGGAAGCAGCAAGGAAAATCAAATAAATGAAAACAATGCTATCTAAATAATTTTATTATTGATATAAAATTAAAAATTAAACAAGAACTAACTTAAACAAAATAAAAAAAAATACATACAATATGAGAAGAAAGTTAAATTTTAGCTTTATCAAAGTGTCCACCTTTTTCTATTATTATCTGCTCGCATGTTCTAGGCATTCTATTAGTTAGTTTCTTTAAAAAAACTCTAACTCTCTATATCTAACTTTTTCCATTCGCTCTCTAATATTTGCCACAATGTTCCGAGCCCGTAGGGGATCGATTTTCACCCTTCTATCGAGTTCATCCCAAACAAGTTCAGTGAGAGAAAGATGGATGATTGAGATGGCCTTTGCATGATTTATAAAATATTTTCATCTTTTTTCTTTTTCAAGAAGTTCTGGCACAGTCTAGACGAATTCTTAGGGTCGTTATCCTGTTGAAAAATGAATCCAGGACCAATGAGATTCAGTCCACTGGGTATAGCGGAATCCTGAAGAATTTTCAAATAGTTTGTTGTTTAGTTTTCCTGTTATCTTCACCAGATTTCCTGGTCTTCTGTTGCCATAACACGCCCAAACAGTGACATTACCACCTACATGTTTGATGGTCATACTTCTGAAGCCCTATCTTCTTTTGACCGGCGTACGAACACATCGGCGTACAACACGTCTATTGGATCCGAAAATCTGAAATTTAGATTCATCACTCCAAAGGACATTTTCCCATTGATCTATTGTCCAGTTTTTATGCGCATTTGCCCATTCTAGTCTATTTTTCTATATATGTCGAATTGTTAGTTTTGGTGTTTTAGCAGCAACACATCCTCTTAATCCCGCAGACAGTAGACGTCTTTTAACAATTGTTATTAAAATGGGTGTTACTCGCGTATCATTCAGAGCTGCGGTAATTTGTGGCGCAGTTAAGCGTCGATTCCGTTTGAGAGAACTCTGATGAAGTTATCCTCTTGATTTGTTGTAGATTTGGGCCTTCCATCTTTTTCTGTCTTAATTTTTCCCAATTTATTGTTTTCTAGCAAGGGTGTAGTGGACACCTTTACATGAAATTCCGAGCCTTTCTGCTATTTGACGTTCACTGAATCCTTCCTCACGTTGAGTACAAATAGCGCTTCACAGGTCAAACGTGATTTGCTTGCGTTTTGGCGTTTTCAGAAGAAAAAATACGGTCCAAGCAATCGAAATCTTTCGAATACGACTATGTTAATTTCACAACTCTCGCATGCCAATGCTCAAATGCGACTATATAGGGACTAAACAATTTAAAACGGCCAAATATTTTTAACAAAACCGCACCATTGCATAAAATAAAGTACCCGAAGGTTTAAGTCATAAAACACGTGTTTTGTCAGATTCAAGTTTGTTAAAACTTGATGAATATGGGACGAATGGACGATAATCCTTTTGTTTTTGTGTAAGCTATCGTAAATGGTCGTATTGCTATTTTTAACCGCATATTGTAATGTGCTTCCAAACTTTTGGACGGTAGTGGATATATGTATTTCCAGGAAGTAACGGATCATCCAATAGTGTCATTAATGACTTCGGTATACAGAATGAATGACTTATTCATTATCAATATAAACTGCACTCAATTTCTTGAAAATCAAAGACACGGCCTTAATCGATTCCTGAACATCATCATTTACGGTTATGAGGCCGTCACCATAATGTCACAGCTAAGCTAATATAGCACTACAGACATCAATCACAAATATACAGCAAAGTAGTGAATTAAATATCAAGTTGGAGCTGAAACAAAAACAATGTCAGAACCAAGAACTATTAATGAAGCAACATTACGTAAAAGATGCTAAGATAATTAATCATGCGTTTCTACCCCCGAAAGAATGTGATTCGTAGGTCGCCATCAATCATGAAACATGAACAATAGCTACGTTATCGGTGTACTAAAAGTTTTGTTCTTCTGGATCTATTTGAAATTATCTTGAAAACCCGCTTTCGTATTATTATAGGGTATAAAACATAGAATAGAATTCCTGTCAAAACGTGTCCACTATTCAGTATTGTTTTCGAACATAAAGTCTAGATGAATTTACATCATTAGCACAATATCCTTTCTTAATGATCACGTTATCTGGTGAAAACCTTCTGTTGAATCCAAATTCTGTTTACTCCAGATATATTTCACTTTCAGTTCAACTAGTTTCCTAACTTGGAGTTAGACATACGGATTCTGTGCCCTCGAGTCTGTCGCAGAGTTATCTAATTTAAAGTTCTTGTACGAAAACTTAGTAAGCAACCAGATATTTGTTTTGATAACTCTAGATATAAGGATGAAACTAAGAAAGTGGAGGATGGGAGCTCTGCTTTATAGCAGTTAAAACCATGCAAACCTAAAATCATGAAAATATTTGATATAAAAGATAAATGAGTCAATCGAGCGTGGACAAACACTAGACCCGGTAGTCACGTTCTGTCACACGAGCCTAAATGGTAGTGAATGCACTCAAAACCGGAAGATGTCTCCTATAATTTGGATGATATCCAGTCGTTTTATTACTACGCATGGATATATAGAGTTTGGCACAGCCTGTGTGTTTGTATGCCCCGCTAGCCAACAAATTTGAATACCGCAACACAATTTCTATTGCCAAAATGTACCATGACCTTTAACACGATTCGTTAAGGTTCAAAGTCGAAGAAATGCGGAAGACATGCTGGCATTTTAAGTTCAAGAGCGTGCCAATTTTGCTGAATGGACTGAGCAGCTGTTGTCTTTCGATATAATATGTATCAACTACTATATAAACATAGTTTGTCATATGTTGGCAATGCGGCTGCATTATAAATCTGTTAAATATTTAGCGCTATTTCTTATTTGTTTGCATTAGCAACTTTAGTCTGCCGCAAAAATTTTGTAACCTTGATTGTTTTGATGACACAATATTTTGATATAACGCGTTATATTGATTACGTCTGTTATTTAATACTCAAGATGTTTTCACCAACACATGTTTACACGTAAGTATCGATAAGCCAATCAGAAGTTTTCCACTTAAGGGCTAGCGATCAAGACGAACTTTCGATTAGCAAAAGGTCAAGCGTGTCTAAGCTATAGGCTGGGAAATTGGTGATTAGCTGGTATTACGTTAAAGGTTACGTCAAAGTCTCCGGTATACACAGACACATGCCGTGCTGTTTCTGCTATAATAAGGAAAGCTATACGCACGCATTGTGTTGCCTTACGCGAAATGAGCAAATCTGTGGAAAAGTGCTGTAGGTTATAAAGCAATTGGTTTTTTTTTTAATCAGAATAAAAGTTTACTAAATTATTAAAATTGATATAATTTGTAGTATTGATTTTTTTTTTATATTAAACAAAATCTGGGTTATACTTTATAAAAAAACACGATAAAAAAAATCGAATGCGAATGAAAAACAAATTTAATCAACGGCCTTTGCTATAAAATTCGAGGCCCAAATTATCAAAAAAAGTTTCAGCTGTCGGCTGTGAATTTAATAAAGTTGTATAAATTAATAAGTTTACGTAAAAAGCTGCAGCACCTGACGCCGGTGGTGCTAACGATGTTATCACCGTGATCGTCTGGAACACCTGCCACAGCTGAGAGAGGGCAGATGGAGCTTTGGGAACAACGTGTGTGATTTATATAATGTGCTAATTATACGGGAGCACCGTTTCATGGACTACGCAAAAAAAAAAATATTTCCTTCTAGATAAGTTAGGCTTACCTAAGGTGTTATTTTTAAGCGTGAGAATTTAGTAAATTTATTTCATAAAAAGGCTCTGAACATCTATTTATTTAATTGGGATATTATTAGATGGGCTTGGATCTTTTCGGATTCTCAATCATCGGTCAAATTAGCCTAATTGTGGGTAGCTGGTTCTCAACTCAATGCTAAGAGATTTTCAATTGATCGTAAGATTTCTAAATATTATTAAAATTGTGTGACTACAAGTGAAAAATCTGTATCCAGTGCAGTGATCATTAGTAAATAAAAACAATTGAAACTCCGCTCACCACATTACGACAAAGCGAGTCGATACGATAATAAATTCTCAATCAATATGTACGCGACTGTCTGCGTACAAGTTAACCGCACGAATGGTATGCGAACTTGGTGTAGGTACAGTGCGACACAGACGATACGAAACATAAATTACAAGCATTTACATAATTATGCACTCGCAACTCGCGTATACAACGTCTGTCACACGAAGTATACGAAAGTATGTGCATATGTTGATGAAAATTAGCGAATGACTAAACGAATACACGCATCGGTAAAATGCATTTTTAGTAGGGTTAGGGATATTGATAAGGAGGTTTAATTCTTATTTGATTAAAAGTTTGGTTGTTAACTTTGGAGTTAAGTTATATAAATAAAGTAAATAAGAGGACTATGTGTACAGAAATCCAACTTGTATGTTACCTATAATAAAATGAACACGTATTTGTCTACATTACCAAATCCCGTACCTCTTACGTCGCGCAATGGAACAGATGTTTACCTGAAACAAAAAAAAAAATAAATTAAATATGAGATCACAGATTCATTCGGAGACCACAGCGCTGAAGTAATAATATCCCTGTTAAATATTAAGCAGCTCTTAACTAATTTGGAACTCAGCAGCACGCTAAAGCTTTACTCAAACGCTCCATGTTTCGACGGATTCCTGAACTGTAATGCGAACAGGCTAAAGGAGATAGCATACTAAACAGTAGTCAAGGCACGCAAACATATCGCAAAGCTGCACCCGTCTTATTAGGACACGTGGCAAAGACGCTGAGCTACCTGGTGCGTAGTCTCCCTAACACTTATGTAAGATTAGTCGAACGTTCCCTGCTTACACTTAGTTTCCTCTCCCGAGAACTCGATATAATTAACACGCTACAAATTCTAGTTCGTAGTACAACAATGTAAACTTCTACTATGCAATATGACGATAGAACATAGCTTCTTCCTCGCGTATCGATGGCAAATTTTGTGAAAATTCAAATATTATGTTTAGCCTAAGACTTTGCGTCTCGGCGCGCTGCACCGACTACTGTAACGCGTTATAAAAACTCGATACATTACAAACAAACGTTAGAGAAGTCTCCGCCTTTAAGGTCACTGGTTTGAACGTAAAATCAATTTTTAACCCCCGACGCTATGTTTTGGTCAAAAAACGTGTTTTTCGACAGAAAAGTATGTAAAAAAAAAACCGGAATTACGACTACCAAACAGGACTCGAGCTCGCTGAAAATAAAGCGCACCAGAATACAGGTAAGGCTGGTAAGTAACTATTGCAACTAAATTCAAAGATGATTTAGAAAAAGAAATGTATTTATCACAACTTCTTTTTGACTCTATCTCTGTCGTCTCCGACCTAGACTAGAGTCAAAAGCAAACCCATCTTAAATAAATAACTAAGTTTAAAAATTTTAAATAAAAAAATAAAAAAAACCCCTAACGCAAAAAAGAAGAGCGAACATTTAAAAAGCAAGATAAATACCTATCGTTGAGCCATCAAATTCGATCGAGTAATAACTTTATATGTATATTTTAATTATAGAAATTGACGGATGGCACGATAAGGTTTGTTCATTGAAATAGCGCTATAATGTAGCGGCCGGGTACCGCTAAGTTTAAAGGAATAACTAAATAGCTAAAATAGGGAGATTGCAAACTCATAACGCTCCCAGACTTAACAATTTAACACCCAATATAACTAGATTTGCAACAAAAATTTGATCGTATCGATGCAAGTTGGTCAAAAATGTTAGTAAATTAATAAAGGGTCTGATTTAAGCGGTAACTAAGTATATGTTCAGATGACACACACTTCCAAAATTCGATCACCTAAAACCGTCCATCAGAAAGATGGAAGGCCTTCAATTGAAATAAACGCACTCCTGATAGGCCGAGCCGATATCCAGCCCTTAATAACAGCACCACATCAATCTTCGTTACCCTTTGCATCAGGGCAGCAGTAATTCACGCAAACGAATTAATTCCTGTCTGTATTGTTTTGTTGCATGAGTAAAAATGTTACCGTTTCACTCGCAAGGTTCGTATAACAAATTTTGTAGATTCTACCACAAAATATTGTGCAGAACGTTCCTTTCAACAATCAAATACCTGTTCAGGTTAATAGAAAAACAATTTTTTGAGAATAACTACAATATACCTATTTGTAGTAACTTTGTAAAGATCAGAACCCATTTCATTGAAGAAGTTATATGTCAATATCATACGACACGACAGGGTCCTATTCCGTACAAAAGTAGCCTACCCAATCTTCTCACAAACATATTAAGGAAAAACAAGAGGAAAGGACGTGACATAGGCCGTGTTACAGCTCCGTAACAAATAACTAGAGGAGGTATTAATCTCTGAAAGTGGCTTCCCACCTCTCACATCACTACCTTCGAAAGGAGGAAAATCGTGACAAATATTCTTACACTATCATAAAAGAAGATTATGCATAGTCATGTTACAGATCTCTCTAACAATGTCAAAGACTGTACGAAGTTGGAACTTGGCACCTTGTTTACCTAAATGAAGTCATTTGAGCATTAAAACTTGCGACGGCAACGCTAATTGCTTTGGCAGCGCTCATAAGCATGTGTGTACTAGATGTTTATTACAACGCTAAATTATTTACAAGGCAGATTTTAGCCAGTTTGTTGACGATAGTCAGTGACTAGGAAAGGTCTATGGAGTATTGCTACCAATCACCATGTAAAGCCTTCTTTTTCCAGTGGAGAAATGCTCATGCATACTGCACTACTAGGCCCTAGTGCCCTGCTAGGAAAATAGCGGAATACAGGTATATTAACTCTATCGACTACGAGGGCGCCTAGAGTGCCATAAGGCCAGACTTCCGTGTTGAATGCCTGCTGCCGACTCAATAAAACACTGCACTGGCCTACAAACCCTCGATTTTGTTGATGTCTAAACACATTAGTCACCCGCTACAAAAATCGATTAATTTTGTGCAACATGGACTTTACTCCACTTACTAATTCTGCTGACGCAATGTCATAATTATGTAATGTGTTTAACAAGGTTATAAAGTGCAAGAAACTATTTTAAGAATTTACGTATATTAGGCTTTTTGTTATTTTTATCTTTAAGGTAAATAGTATATAAATAAACTAGGTATAAAATTATGAATTAATTCAATTTTGTCATTATTTCAAGACTTCTAATGTTTAATATTGTTAAGAATTTTATATTCCTCTAATTACCATAAAAATATATGCTCATGCCGCCTGTGATACAGGTTTATCCTAGTACAGGCACCTAACATTTTATTACCTTTGTAAATTATTTCTAAGATTTTATGATAACATTTTACCAATTTTTAAAACTGAATAAATATTTATTATTATTATTATTATTATTACTACCACGGGGAGATAGTGCACTTATGTGGGACTTCAACTCACTAAAACTCCACGGTCTCCTTCTCTGGCGCTTGTGGCAGGAACACGGGCACGCGTTAGCACTCATGCACCGCGAACCCGCCGCGGCTGTCCGTCACCGGACCCTCTTCTGGGAGTACCCCCCCTCACCGGCGCTCCGTGTGTTCTCATGGCACGCCGTGACCATTCCAGGGATCAAACCAGCACATGGGCGCTAGACGACCCCGTATCTAGGCACCCTTGGTCCTCCTGCGACCGGTCAGGTCAATGGCCCGGCTGCCTACCACTTTACGGCCGCAGAGGATTCTAACGAACTACCGACACTCCTCCGCCCCCCCTGCGGCCCCACAGCGCCCGCCATCAGACGGTGGCGACCCCGTCAAAGCCGCGGAAGGTAGGGAGAGCGGCGCACCGCAATACCGGCACTCCTCTCCCGCCGCGGCCTCCAACCCTCAGCCGCGATGCCTCCCATACGACATCGCGGCCCGCCTCAGTTGCGATGTCGCCCAAGCGGCACCGCAACCTATTTGTTGGCCGCTACGTCGTCGGCTTCCTGGAAAAAGCCCTGACGAGCGGCCCCTCCTCAGGTTCCTTTTCGCTTCACCGTGGGTGACCAAGCCACGGCTATTGAGCCACCCCGCCTCGACCATGCGGGAACCCACCGGGGGGATTATATAAAGCCTGAGACATATTTGAATGCATATATAAAATTCCATATGACGCTTTTAATGTCCAGATTTATGACAGTCATTTCAAACCACCCATTTAGACGAGTTACGTATCCAAGAAAACGCCTATACAGAATAAACCGACATAGTTATCGACCCACATAAACGGTCAAATACGAGTACATTACCAAAATAAGTCAACTTACTCGACCGAGATAAGATGGATGATTCGAAGCACCGATCAGCAAGTTCTTCAGAGCGTTCATATGAAACAGCACTCGGCGATGAAACCGTTCGTTCAGGATTTAGTATATCGTGAGAAAGTGGTCGTGCGTCCCTTTCTTATTTATATCGTCGTATTAAGTTGTGACGTTGTAAAAAGTTATTCTTTCAACGCTGTAGGTTCAAGTTACGTTCTGTGTATTATGAGTTGGATACGCTTTTTAGTTTATGTTGGTATTTTTAACTACATACCATAGAACAGCTACTTTCGTAAGTTTTCTGACATTTTTATGTGACATATTGTCATATTATTTTATGACATTCAAGATAATGGTCGACCCTCTGGCCCAAAGCTAATCATATTATTAGAGAGGTCACGTAACACGCATCTTTTAGAATCACTAAATATAAATTCGTTTCTGGTCAATTATTACAAAAGCAGGTTAACAAGCAATTTAACTCTGTTTACAAAATGTACAAACCAGGAACTCTGTTGCACCAAAGCAATTCACAAAATACGAAACAAAGACGATACCAAAATCTCCTTTCAAGAAGTTATGAAATCAAAGGCGAAAACAGCACGCGTAGCATCATGCCCACCATAGAAACGCGTTTTGCCGACGGAAGAATAGACAAAATGACACATAACCATGCTTAAACGTTAGAACTCTTTCTACAATCTGTGATTTTGTCTATTCTTCCGTCGACAAAACCCGTTTCTATGGTGGTCATGCTACGCGTGCATGATATTGATGTAAATGAAATGAAGCCAAACACTTTTGAGCAAGAATGAGCAGCCAGTGCGCAGGGGGAGTGGCCAGACGGAAACAGCTCCAAAACTCAAGCAAGCCAGGCAAATCAAAAGCCTGAAGGGGAAAGCTTTGGCTTGGCAACTCTGCCAAGTTGAATTAATTTATTCTTGGAGGGACGTGTGTAACTTTGATCCTTCTCTGTTGCTACGAAGGCGGCACTGAAAATTTCGGTAATCAAGGAAGTGACACAACATTACTATTTAAAAATGTATTTATTGCTTTTCGAAGTATTCTCCGCGAAATTTGACACATTTTTCCATACGATGGAACCAATCATTGAAGCAACCATTCCATTCGGAAGTTGGGGTCTCCAAAATGGCCGTTTTGTAGGCGTCCACAGCTTCTTCAGGTGATGAAAATCTCTGACCACGCAATTTATTCTTTATTTTAGGGAAAGTATAGAAATCATTAGGGCTTAGGTCGGGGCTGTACGGCGGATGGTCTAATAATTCTATGTTTTCTTGTTCTAAAAATTCTTTTGTTCTGTGCGCGGTGTGAGAACTCGCATTGTCGTGATGGAGGATGATGCGGCGGTTACAGTTCTCTTTACGGAGTTCAGAAACGACCTGTGGCAAACAAATGCTAGCATACCATTCTGCATTAACCGTTCTTTGTCCCTCAAGAGGAATAGTCGCAACATGGCCGGTTTTGAAGACAAACGTGGCCACCATTTTTTTTGCAACACTCCGTGAACGAACAATTTTTGTTGGATTTAACTCATTTTCGAACACCCAAACTCGTGACTGGTTTTTTGTTTCGGGTTCGTACGCGTATATCCAGGATTCGTCACCTGATACGATGTTGTATACAGCATTTGAGGATCCTGCGTGGAATCTTTCGAGAGTTCTGACGCACCAAGTAACGCGAGCCGCTTTTTGCTCTTCACAGAGCGAATGCGGTATCCATCGGGAAAACAACTTTTTTACACCTAATTGTTCATGCAAGATTATTTGTATTTGACTCATGCCAATGTCTAAAGTTGCCTGAATTTCGCGGTATGTCACATGTCGATCTTCCTCAATCAGCTTACGCACAGCATCAACGTTTTCTTGGGTGACTGCAGTTTTTGGACGACCTTGACGGGGATCATCACTGAGCTTGACACGTCCACGTTGAAATTCAGCAAACCAGCGGTAAATTGTGGTTTTGGATGGGGCTTCATCACCAAATGCAGAAATCATCCCGTCAACACAGTTTTTGTGTTAAACCACTTCGAAAGTAATAATAAATCATCGCTCTTGAATTTTCTCGAGTCAATTCCATTTTCTCAACGACTAAACAAGTTTGACAAAACCTTGTGACAAGACCGAGAATCTTTTTTAAAATAAATAAATGGTATTAGATTTTGAAAACCAAGGAGTTTTCAATTAAAAAGATTTTAATATGACAGGAACAATGGAAATATTCCATTCCCGATACTTTTAGTGTAGCCCTCGTACTATTGAGATAACACTGACTGTTTGGTTGAAACCGCAACCGAAGTTCCCAGTAGAGGATTTAATAATAAGTATGTATTAGGTTTGCAGATTTATCTGGGTTAATAACTAGTCCTCGATAATTCTGAGCAACTGTTTCCTCCCGTGGTCATAACGTTAATTAAAAGTAGAATTAAGTTAATCACGGCCTTCGATTGCTGGTTATTGGACTTGGTGTAGCTTTGGCATAGCTTTATCATTAGATCCTTTATTACCACAAGATCTAAATCCCGTGGAATGATCCAATATAGTATAATATATATAGGACTAGTTATTAACCCAGATAAATCTGCAAACCTAATACATACTTATTATTAAATCCTCTACTGGGAACTTCGGTTGCGGTTTCAAACCTTGCAGAACTTGATCATCAAAATTGTTTCTACTATTCTTTACCATATGATAAGTTTATCTCACCAAATGTTCTTCGTTCATCTTCGAGTCTACCAAAGGAAGATACGCCCAGAAAATTCCCCAAGCACTTCCAATTCCAAATAACAATTATTATATGTAGTAGGTATATTTACCTACTAACAAGAATGTGAAGTACAAATACCAGCGGGCACGTAGGAGTTAAGCCAACACATAATAATCAAACAGGCGACATCATTAGAACCCCGAACATGCGCGTCCTCGGGTTGATTAAAACGTAAATACATATTTAAGCAGCACGTGGGTATGCGACCTTCGCAGGGCTACTGGTGCCCTTAAAGGATCGCCTTTGTCTTTACGCATGATCGGATTCAATCCAATGATCCCTGCTACCTTTGTTTGTAAAGATTTCTTGAGATTTGAGGTTAAGGGTCGGCACTAGGAAAACGTGTTATAGGTTTTGGTTAAGTTTATATATAAAACTTAAAGTAGTAGCCAAGAAAAAAAGCGTCTGGCTAGCTCAAGAGTTTCACCAGTCAGTTAAAAATCGGATGGAGGACAAACCTTGCAGGTTATTGTTAAAAAAAAATTAATGTCACTAAAAACTTGTATAAAGCACTGCCGTATTTTGGTAACTTTGGCGTAAATACGTAGTCACCTAATTTCCTGTTTTATCCACTTTTTCTAATAACCCATTTTATCTGATTTCCATAACATTACTTCTGTTTTTCGTAAAAAGTTCGGAAATTTTCTGAATTTTCACGCCCGAAATCTCCATACAATTCACTATGTCGAAAATTGTTCACTGTTCTTTGTTGTCTTTATTTAAGTATAATATTAATTAAGTGAGTTTTTATTTATGCCAAATTTATCAAAATACGGCAGTGCTTTTTGCACGGTTTTAGTAATGTTTTTTTTTTTTTAACAATCATCTACAAGGGTCAAAGTTTATCCTCAATTTGATTTTTTCACTGATTCGTGAAACTAGTTGAGCTACCCAGACGTTTTTTTCGTGGCTACTACTTTAATTTTTCTATATAAACTTATCCAAAACCCATAAGACGATTTCCTAGTTAGGACCATTAAATTGAAAATTTAGGTACTTAAATGTCTAAGTTTCCTTAATTAATATTTGTAGAGCAACCTGAAATGCTATTGGTATTTTTTGTTTAATCAGAATGTGCTCCACCTATTTAAGAAACCTCATCAACCTTCTAGCACGTGCGTGCCTTTGACCTCGGCAGGGCATTTGCCCTTAAAGTATAGCATTTGTCTTTACGCACGATCGGATTTAATTCAATGATCTCTGCTACCTTTGTGTTTGTCCAGAATAGTAATTGGAGCTTTGGACATCGAAATTGAGGCCAAATTGTGACTCTGAAATAATTGTGTTTATTCGTAGGCAGAATATACTTAGCAAGCATCTTGAAAAACGAAATATTTGAAGACTAGTAGCAAAACAAGGCAGCTTTTGTTTCTTAAAATCTGTCGGAAATATTAAAGCCAAAATTCACAATTCTCATTCGACCAACACGTAAAATCTACTAGAGCAGCCACAGCGCAATCGCAATAATAAAAAAATAAGGTTATAATTATGACCATCACACTCATAATTATTCGAGCACGTGCCAATTTGACCTTCATAGGGCTACCGGAGTACCAGTACCATTAAAAGACCACTTTTGTCTTCATGCACGAATAAATCTGATCCCTGATTCCTTTGTGTTTATTCAGAATTCGGTAATTTGAGCATAGCCCATTGATATTGACGGTAAATTGGGATTCAATTAGAATTCTAATTCGATGGATCTGGGTTTGTGTATTGGATTTGTATTTAATTACATTATCTTTTAGGGGAATACTGAATACAGAGACTGACGCGATTTATTTGGTGCTGAGAAAAGGCTTTTTTTCAGTAAGTTACTGGCAACGTTTACACACAACACGAGCCCACATTCCAAATCAGGACAATAATACATTTTGGCAAAAATATCAACATGTCTCAAGATCGTTTAAAAGCATAAATATGAAACAGTGCCTAGTCCCATTTTAGACAAGCTAGCAAAAACAGGAAACCTATAAACCCATTCTGTCGTAAAGCCTAGCCTAGACTATTTAACGGCAAATAAAGCTCAAAGCAACCAACCTAATGTATCGTAGGCACGTCAGACTGGATAACTGGGCTGCGGTCACCGTATAGCCGACGCGCATGATTGCCCAATACTTTGCCAGCCTAATAGAGGCACTTCATCAATATGGGACCGAAGCTAGATAAACTACGGGCCCTAATAACTCAAAGATCTTCATGCCGTCAGTTATGAGATAAATCTTAATTAAGATCAAACAAATTCGTCCTGAGATATTGTGCTGAATTAAACAAGCCTCTAGAAGTGTTGACGTAATTAGACAAAGTAAAACTAGAGTTAGACTTCGCTCATAAAGTTGATTTATCTAGAAATTTTTCTCCCGTTGTTTATTCGGGACTTTAAATGAACATAGAAAGAAGCCCTGTTGAAATATTAAAATTGATGGTGCCTCAGCAGCGAGTAATAAAATAAAATAATCAAATAACTTTGCCGTCATACCCGACGTTGATGATTTCAGCTCAGCTGGGGAGGCGAGAAAAACTTTTACTTTCTTTGCATAATTCACAAGCGATCAAGTTTGATAAAAGTCAAATGAAATTTGAGAGAATGGTATTAAGAAATCTGCTTGTTATTCTGAATTCTTTTGCTTTCTGAGTTTTATTTCGACGTCGTTATCATCATCTTTATCCCAAACAGAAAATCTGTATTAAGAAGAACCCCAACTTCAGACAGATTATTTATGCATATTCCACCATTCTTTAACTTTAAATAAGTACTACAACCTTTTTTGCAGCATCGCCCTGTTGGCTGTCTTCTGATTCCTCAAAAGTCAATAATGATTGCATAAATGTGTAACAATTAACCACACACCCAATATTACCGCCCATGAGGAGAGAAACATCACACTCTAACAGCCGTATTTATAAACAAGTAAAAGTAATTACTCAAGTAACGATT
Organism: Dicycla oo; assembly: GCA_948252095.1. NCBI lineage: Eukaryota > Metazoa > Arthropoda > Insecta > Lepidoptera > Noctuidae > Dicycla > Dicycla oo. The sequence goes on along the minus strand of OX411721.1, from coordinate 6,282,273 downwards.
TTTATTCTATAGTTTAGTATTTGCTTGAAGTTAGAACTGTCAAATGGTAGAATTCTTAGCCAAGTAAGTCACCATTTTCGTTACTTAAGAATTAAGAACTCGACCATTTTACTCAAGTAAGTAACGTACAGACGCCATCAGGTCAAGCTACCCGAAACTGTTTAATTTTCCCAATCAACCTTGAACTTAAGGCTTTAGCAATAAAGTTGAAAATCTATTAAAGAAATTTGAAAGATTCTAATAGCTTGATGTGCTGGCGTCTGTACATTACTCGACTATATAATAAGATTTTATAATGAAGAATTCTATCCTCAAGTAATGACTTCATTAATAAATTACTTAGCAGAGCAGCAAGTAATTGCTTGTTTATAAATACGGGTGTAAGTACGGCGTCCATATTAATTTCGTCGGCCATTACCGCCTAAGACGAAGCTCCCCGAACGTTAGCGCCGGCAAATGTGAAGGCAACACCGTCGTAAAAGTACTGATGAAAGTTCACTGCTTATATGCACTTAGCTGATTATACAGGCCTGTTATAACCTTTAAGGGTTTACGGAATGGTACGCGTCAGATTAGTTTCCAGAACAGCGGAGGCTTTGTTTTCGCGTTCAGTTGTAGTTTCCGTTTGCTGGTGGATGTTTTGATTCTCTGGCTTAGGACTAAGTAACAACAAAGAATACCTCCACTATCAGGTAATTCACCCTTGATAAATGAAGTTTAGGATAATCTTGCGCAACACTTTTACCTAGAACTGGACGATAATGATTACGTGCATGTGTCCGAAATCAGAACAGTCATAAAAAACGGTTTAATCAGCCAATACTAAATCGGCTCTACTGATCGAGTTAGAATTAATAACAACGGATGAGGCAAAATCGTCAACAGTGTCGAATGCGTAGTGAGTTCTAAACTATCTCAAACATTCATCAACAACAGAAAATAGAACGAAATAAAAGAAAAACTTCCTCATAAAATCAAAACGAACACTTAAACTGATGGTAACTTATTGACACACCCTAATCCTGTCACAAGACAGCCGTCTAAGTCATGAATACATAATACAGTAATACAAACGATACTTCCTAGGAACAGAAATAGACTTGCGTACGAGTACGTCTGCTCTGAATATTTTATTAGTTTCTCGACACTGCACTCCATACCAACCGGTTCCCTTAAAGATGTTGAATTATGCACTGAACTATTGCGATATTGAACTGGGTGGCTTTGGAAGGTATATTTGCTACGTTAGAATTCAATTCAATTCAATTCAAATAGCATTGATAGCAATCTTAAAAATTAGTTTTACATTATTTAGCTTTATACTTCAGAATGCTCCAGGCTACTTTGCTCTTTAGTATAGGCCTTCACTTAAGCTTTTCCAAAGCTCACGGTCGTGAGTTTTCTCCTCCATACCTTACTATTAGTTACGTTAGAATAACTAATGGTAATGAAAGACAGAGTTATAAAACGGAAAAATAAATGAACACAATTCTACCATTTTGAAAAGATGAAAGAAAAATATTCGCCATCGTTTCTATTATCCTCCACTTCAACTACGTATGGTACAGACGCCAGCAGGTCAACCTACCCGAAACTGTCAGATTTTCCCAATCAATCTTGAACCTAATGCCTTGGGAATAAAGTCGAAAATCTATTAAAGAAATCTGACAGATTGTAGTAGCTTGATGTGCTGGCGTCTGTACATCAACATAGGGTAGATCTGTTTTTCAACTATGCAATATAAACTTCATCAAATACCTCATCTCGCTTTCCCAAAGAATCTATTCTCAAACACGCTGGCTTTCTTTTAACCGCTGGTCTTCCATCTCTTGGTCCACCACACTTCAACAACGCAATGATAAACATTCTAGCCGAACACGTAAACATTCTATGTACGGAACTCGCGAGGAATGAAGATACGCATTTAGATTTAATTACACGAGCCATGTTTACTAATTTGGAAATAAGAATTCCTATTTCCTCGACTTTAGGAAAAGGTACATAACATAGTATTGTTTGTCTGCGGTACTGTTATTTTGTTTGTTTAGGATTTTGGGTAATGGGCGCGGTTGTGAATGATATTGCAAATGATTTAATTAGGAATTTCTTGTTTATGCAAATAAAACACCGAATTCAGGTACTATCATAAAGTTCTTGCCTTGATTGTCAAGGTGGTCTTTAAGCTAGTGCTAACAAGTTAGTTGAGGCAATGTGGTAACATTGCCTTAACTAACCTGCTTTGTAAATGCTGAAATCTTAAAGCTGTCATCCTATTCTTTTCTCTGTTAAACGCAGATCTGAGAATGATCCATCGTATCGAAATAATGTATGAATCATTTAAGACTAACCACTCACTCAAATTCCTCTACCTACCACAAAGCTGTATTCATCATCCTGCGTACATCTGTCTGTACAGAACAACAAACAATACCACATTCTAGGAAGCTCATTGCGTATTGGTTCCCATCAATTAGAAGATAAGGCACACTTGATTGATTCACTAGCGCAACAAAGGGTGCGTTTACGCCCGTCAAGACCGATAACCCCTGCATGTTCAAGTTATCACTTGTATAATTATAGTGACTTATGAGTTCGGGAGACTCCACTTATGTAAGTTTATCTGTGAACATTAAGAGAGTTTATTTATGCTTGTTTTCGCTTTTGGGGGTCAGCAGTACGAAACTTAAGAAAACCACGCCTAAAATCAGTATCCATAAAGATATCTTAGCACTGTAAGATAATGATGTAGAAAATGAAGAAATATCGCTAACGGCAGACATTAAAACACTTAATCATTTTAAATCAGAGGCATCAAAAATGGAGGATAGTCTTCTAAAGGAAGTCGTTACTACATGTCATTTCCCAGTTGAAGGACAAATCCATCCTGAAAGACGGTTCAAAGAAAAAGGCTAGTTGACTAAATGAACGAGAAATATGTTCATTTCAGATGTCTCAAAAGCTGGTTGGTCAAGATTGTAAGAAGCTTATGTCCCTTTCAGTAAAGGAAGCCCTTTGTGTGGGAGCCAAGGACCAATAATAAAAGGCAACTACATACCTAATATTTACCTACCGTTCATCATAAGTTCGTGTATTAGGTATTAAGATTAACTTGTACTTGTACTTGTGTAATAAGTGGATTGTGAATTTAATGTCTTAAACCGTATTTAGCTGGACCTTCTGGACTTGTGTGATTATGTGTACCTTCTAGACTTATTGACTTAAAATATCACCTCACATACTCGTTTTACCTATGTCAGATGAAACCAAAATTTCAGTTTCATTAAATTATCGAAGAGACACTGAAATTGGAATAAATAAAAGAAAAATATGTTTTATTTTTCAGCCAGACGTAGCAGGAATCACATCGACGGCTCAATATTTAAGGTGATAGCGAATCCAATAAATCTCCGGTTGAAAAATAATACTAAACAACTTATGTGATGATGAATTCATCACATCAGTTAGTATCTTAATTTTCTCTGATGAACAAGGGTACACTCAAGGAGCTAAAGCTAATACACTTAAAGAAAACCGTTGATCGAAGGTTAGTAGGTATTTATTGCTTGGGAAGGATACTACAGAACACTCATGACTTATTTATATCCATGAAAAGAAACGAAAACCACACAGACACGGCATTTGATTTACTACGATTAAATAATGGATTGATAGTATAAATGAACATCAATCAAATGAAACCGTAAATCGGAAGTAACTCGATTACCGAGCAACTGAAACTTTTCAGTCTATATTAGTTTTACAAACAAAGTGAGTAGGTAACGTTAATAACGTTGAATCGATAGCCTAGTTTTAGTTTAACGCCTTAACCTACAAATGTGGATTTAACTCATTGTTTGTTTGTTTTTATTGTCATATTTGGCTTGCATGGTAATATGTTTACCATGCAAGCCAAACGTTTTAAAGGGCTTTGTGTGGATGTTATTTATGTTGACATTCATTTTAAACCATGTGTTTTTTTTTATATATATTTTTATTTCATGTAATTATAATACAGAGGTGTTACTTAATTCTAAACTCGCCAAACTTTTACGTTTGATGGCGAGAGGCGCTCTTTCACAACAATAAACCAACTTACGTACATACCTACTACTTTTACATAAATTACACTGTTAGATACGGTTTAATCTTTACAATATATTTATTTCTGCTAACTGTCCTGTATAATACTTTTCAATTTGGTCTTAAGTGTTGGGTGGGTGGTTCATCATAACATTCTGTCACGCCCCCGATTCTTCATGGAAGGGGTGGGTGTACTGTCATATACAGAGTTGGTGCTATAAATGTTATACAAGAGGAACCTAAGGGGTGCTATTCTATTATATGCGATGCTATACTAAAACGAAAACATTAGAAAAAAACCGGCCAAGTGCGTGTCGGACTACGCACAATGAAGGGATTCGTAGTTGGGATGAATTTATCCCAAGAACAAACTTAACATTGTAGTTGAAAAACATGTTCTCCCATACATTCCAACTGCAAACGTAATTTTGTACGCACAATATTGAGAGATTTACCATGTTGTTTTAAGACCATCGACTTCTTATAGGTTTTCCTGTAATCTATAGGTATAGAATTATTTCCTGTACTTATTTTTTCAAAATTTTAGGCTCAGTAGTTTCGGAAATAAGGGGGAGGGGAATGGTCAATTTTCGTCTATTTTCTTATTTGTCTCCCAAAATTGACCCCCATATTCAAAATTCATTTATTTACGTTACTCATCCGTGTTTGGGTCACAGAAATACATAAGTGTACCAAATTTCAACTTAATCGGCCCATTAGATTCGGAGCAAATTGGCTGTGACAGACGGACAGACAGACATACACCCGAGTGATCCTATAAGGGTTCCGTTTTTTCCTTTTGCGGTACGGAACCCTAAAAAGAACAAGTCAACGCGCCTTAGAACTCCTTAAAAAAGTATTTGTAAGGAACTGGAAGCCGCGTGACTAAATCAACGAGGCAGTTCTTTACAACACTTGCGCAACATAAACAAGTCGAACTTTTTCTTACAATTCCAAATAAAGAGTCGAAAGTCTGGAGAAATGTGCTAAATAAAGTGAAAGCCACGCGATCTAGAATCTATTAGAATGTTGGACTGCCTCCAAACCACCCTGTATTTAGTGACAGCTTATTGAATGCCGTTCAGAATACAAAACTGGTTCAGGGTTACTGAAACACGAAAAAGATAAATTGGAATGGCACAAAACATCTTTTAGTTTCAAGGTTTGTCTTCGTAAAACAACAATTGGAATCGATGAAAAACTTTCAGGAAGGACCATTGTCTTAATCCTTGGTCCTACGACACATATATAGGTAGTTGATTTACGTATTCTACTTTCATGTGCTCTGAAAAGTTACGAGAGTAATTCATAAACCTAATATGAGTCACATGCTAACAGAATCTGCCAAAAAAAGACAATTACAATCTGCAATTATAAACTCAAGACAGTTCTAAACAAGCCCATGGTATACTTGAGTTATTAAACAAACTTGAGAGGCCACCAGCCGTTAGCTCCAATATGCGGGTTATTGAATATGCAACACTATAAACTGCTCTGGAACTTCGCATCAAAGTAATGGCACCCACACACTGCCAAAGCTCTTCGGATGCACTTGAAACAAACATTAAATGCAAGACCGGTGCTACTAAGAATGCAAAAGTCATTTGGACTTCACTTAAACGATTATTGCGAGCCGTTTGCGTTCCGTAGAGTAACTAAGTATCCATTATCTGTTTTTGCTTGCACAGTAAGGCATTACATTGGGCTAATCCGAGGTGGAGCTTGGACTTTATAGTGATAAGCCAATGGATTGAAAAAGTGCAATGGTGTAGAAAGGTAGTATAAACGCTTTAGTTTCCTCGGTGACTTAAATAAAAGCGCTAGTTTAGATAACAGGCGGGGTGCTCATTGTATGTAAGCTAGAAGTACGAGCTGAACAAGGAATTGCTTTTCCAATTGAAAATTATGACAGGATACTGTATGTTCAAAATAAGGTGTAATTAAGAATCGCGAGCTGGCCGACAGCGGAAATAAGGAATTTATTTAACACAGGCATAAAATTACAGGGCAGTAATCTGGTTTTCCTTAGCAACTGCGCAGACCGACATGAAATTACTTCATGTAAAGCACAAGCTAAAAAATAATGGTTCGCTATACAACGGATGCAAAACCAGTTCTTATAACAATGCGAGATTCGGATTTATGATCAGCACGAGAACCGTAGAGATACGTTTTATCGACGGAAGAATAGACAAAAATGACGTTACCGTGTAGAAAGTACGACGGCAACAAGGTAGAAAGAGTCAAAGACAACTGCACTTTTACGAAATTCACTTTTTTATATAATTCGACTCAGAATTCTTTGTTTTTTCATGGGATTTTTTTTATTTCTCAATTATCGCAAATACGTACTAAGTCACGCATATACAACTGCGGAGGCGAGCCCGTAGCGCCGGAGAAGATGCGATTCTCAACGTATTTTATATGGAATTTTTCACTTTTTGTATGGAAAATATGAAAAATTATTACCTACGTGTAGAGTTTTAGGGGGTTATGGATTTCGTAAAGGGGGCAAAATTTTCATTACTTTTACGATAATATGACACACCGTTTCGAGACACAAGCAAAAGAAGAGGGGAAAAAATGATGTTGTAGATAACCGTATATACTTCGCGGCCATCAAGTAGAAAGTTATCTACTGTCTTTAGCATGGCGATTACAAAATCAAATTTCTTCACTACCCTAGAAAATTATCAGTTGTCAGTATGATTTTGACAATTGGGATAGAAAAAAGTTTCTTCCAAAATAGTCTACATGAAAAAGGACCTAGACAAAGATTGTTAGAAACGAAAGACAAAATGGCAAATTGTGGAAGGATTTCTACGATGCGATGTCAAAAATGGAGAAACGAAATGTCACTTTGTATAGAAAGAGATGTAGAGATTAGTCGTAGAGATAGAAGTGGTCATGCTAAGCCTGCAGGAAATATTTCCTAATAATATTCAAACTAGTACCACATATAGTACCTACATAAATGTTTGATAAGACAGAAACTAAAGTACATAACTGTCATGAATAAATAATAAATCTAAACCAAGTCTAGTAGTCTAACTCTAATTCTAAACCGGAGTGCGAGAATAAGTTACGGTGGTTTAGAGCATTTTATAGTTACTTTAAATGTAGATAATATTTCATCGGATTTAGCTCACGTTGTACCTACCGATTAAATAACTTACAACTAGGGTAGTGTTTTCTTTAATGTCGTGCTTTGGTTTATGTTTTTGCTAATTAGGTATGTTTTAGCTTTCAGGCATGTTTATGATAAAGCCTTTAATTAATAATTTGTACTTTTATAATTTTCGGATGTGTCGTATTTATTTTACTTAGGCTTTAGGTTAAATCCATTGAATGGTTAACAAAATTTACGTCACATCTCATATGGTATGTTCACCTAAAAGCTATTATATTGCTTCCCAGTTTTAACTTCATCTAAAAATTGAGCTGTTTTGATAATGAAATCATAATATCTAATAGCTGCTCAGACCACAAACGTATAGGTACTGTGTTTAAGTAGGAAAGGTTTCTCTTGCAGTGAAATTCTGTAGCACTGCGAACTCGTCTTTTAGGGCTGCCTTCAGTCAGTACCGAGTATAGTTTTTAAAACATTGCACTAATTTTTGAAGGAGTCAAAACTTCTACGAAATCTGAATTATGTTTATTGGCACTTTACTGTTATCATTTTCGGAGCAGTATAAGCAGAAATAAGATTCCTGTAAGCACAACGACCGGATTATAGTAATAAATGATTTGATTTGATTATGACTGTGTCTCATAAATTAAGCAAATTCTGCAAGTTTTATAAAATGTTCGGAATTTTCAGCTGGTTTTTGTTTGGTCTGTCAACCCTAATCTCTCGACGCTTTCCCAGCCTTTTATTTTATATAGCTTTTAGATCTAGCTCTGTCTCGTGCTTCTTTGAACTCTGTGTGAATGTCGCTGTTTTTTTAACTGCTGCCAGATTCTAAAAAACTAAATGGAGATACTAAATAAACTAAATGGAGATTTGCAGACGGTCTTTTTTTAGAATGGAATGCTAAATCGTGACCTTATCTGCATTTTCACTCATACTTTGATAGACCGTCGTTAAAGTTGATCTTTCGCAAATTTTGCAAGTTTTACAAAATGTTCGGAATTTTCAGCTGGTTTTTGTTTGGTCTGTCAACCCTAATCTCTCGCCGCTTTCCCAGCCTTTTTATTTTATGCAGCTTTTAGATCTAGCTCTGTCTCGTGCCTCTTTGAACTCTGTGCTAATGTCGATGTTTTTTTAACTGCTGCCGGATTCTAAATAAACTGTATGGAGGATTGCAGCTTTTTTAGAATGGAATGCTAAATGGTTACATTTTCTGCCTTTTCACTCATACAGACCGTCGTTAAAGTTTATCTTCCGAGTCTTTTACAAGTAATGTTATGTAACGTATACCCCGACAACAAATAAACAGGGGAAGACAACACCTAATACAGCTGCTTACTTAACATCGCGCTTAACTTGTAAGAATTTAGAGAAGCCTAAAAAACGCAAGCCAAAGAAATTATGCGACATTGCAAAGAGACGCACTAATTATAGTCTAGTACGCTAGTAGAGAGGTTAGGCTAAGTACACTACTCCAAGTTACGTATCAACTGTTAAGTAATATATGCTCAAAGTGCTAACAGCAGTAACAATGTAACATAATAATGTAATCTTCACATGTTCACACCATACGGTAAGAGCACCCGATGATTACGCGGATGACATAATATACATCATTAACACACCTCTATTAAACTACTTTAATAATGATATTAAAGCCGATAAAGCCATAAATAATGAAGCAGTAATCTTAGCATTCACACGCTGGACACCTACCTCAACCGCCAAATGACTCATTTAAATATAATAGCAGATAAAGGAGTTTAATACAACGGAAACCATTTTTAGATAGGATTTAATTTTAATGACTTGGGTTTTAATGTATGTTTATGTCAATTTATCGTTTTTTAATTAATTTTATTGTATTTTATTTATTTAAAGTCTTTGTGCTTTGTATATTGGGACCTGGTGCCTTTGTAAATAAATAAAATATGCCCATTTGAAACTTGAAAAACATTCTCTTTGTGAGAACAATATGGAACTGAGAAAGAAATAGATGTTATTGGGTGTGATGAAACAGATGATAGATGTTCTGCTAACCGTTCCGTTGTATTTGATGAGGATGATTTGTACCTGAAACAAAAGAATTCGTTTATTAATAAAAACGAGAGCTGACTAATGCGTGCGATGAGACATTTAAAAAAATTGGAACAGGACCTAAAGAAAGTGACGTTTGTTTGGTTTTTTAGCAAACTTATGTGGTAAGCCATAACGTAATGCTTGCACTACACTTCATATATTTGCGCAAATATTCGCGTTATACTGCAAATGCAAAATAAACTAAAAAAATTATATCAATAAGGATAGGGTAGATTTTGTATCACCTAAGTGACGCGAATATTCTGACAAATACGCCAAGTGAAGTGCCCGCATGAGAAAGGATGACAATAAAAAGTTTTACTGCTGCTACCATTTTAAATCCCCACAACAACAACAACATCAACCACGCGACAGAATATACCACGGTATTAAGACTTTCGTTGACAAGAAATTACAAGAACGTATTAAGAGGTTAACCCAACAATGTCGATTAATCCCTGGAGCAGCTTGCGTTTAATTGCTTTAAGCAATTAAAACAACTGTAACCCTTAATTGCTACAGACCGTAGACTGGCTCACAATCTGTGTAAACTCAGTTTAAGAAAATAGACCCTCTCCATCACACTTGACGTTGGCACACGTGAAATGCAAATATTATTGCTGGCATCGCCCTGATTTGTAATCGATTCTAGAATCGCACTTATCGAGTGATTACGATGTTTACTTGCGAGGTATCGATTAAATCAGCGCTCTGCAAGATATGCATTATTGCGATTCAATTCTCAGTTTGTTTTGTTATGTCTCTGGAAAAGTTTGCGTATTTATAGTTTTCGATATTTTTGTATTGTAAGTATTCTTTTCTCTGGAAGACAATGTTCGTGAATCAATTTCATAGCTTGGAATAATTTTCAATGGAAGCTTTTCAAACATCACGGTACTATAAACTACATAAAATTAAGTATAAACCACACGCACAAAAGCTCAAACGTTCATACTCGTAGCAACATAGGTAAATTTGTTTACTACGATCGTTCCAGAGAGCACATAAAATTCTCCAAACAGAATAATAAAAGAAATCGTAAAAAATAATACTTTGTGTTATATAATCCAGAGTACGATGCTGAAATAAATCTTTAAATAGACGAAATAGTTTTTTGTTTAACCCTGTGTCACTAACCATTCGTAAAAATGACGACGCGTACCTTGCGCATTTAGTGTTTCGGTAAGATCCCGACCCCCGCCACCCCGCCCGTTTCTAATACCTTCCTAATTCGCATCGCTAGTGACCTGCAATCACTCATTGCGCATGCAGGCTCATTAGATCGGGATATATCGTGTGATCGTCGTAAAATTTACGAAAGGTCTACGTAACTTTTTTTTCAATGTTGTGCATTTATTTGTTGTCAATTATTTTTAATAATTAATATTAGAACATATTATTTTTATGTTATAATAAGACGTAATAATTACTATATTTTATAAATCACTAATCGATTTCAATGTTATTTGCAACTTTTTGATATTTTGTATTTTGTTGTTTTCGTATGACCGTAGTGGTCATACGAAAACTGCTTAAAGCTTCTGCAAGGGCTGCAAAAAAGCGATTTGCAGGGAGCATATTGTTTCTCTGTGCAATCATTGTTCAGTGTAGCTTATTTCTAAAACATATTATGTTATTTGATTAAGAGATAACTAAGACTCCTAATAAAGGTTGTTTTGTTTAATAAATAAAGTTGATTAAATAAATATTGATGTTTTATTCCGTCGTAAAATTTACGAATGGTTAGTGATAATGTTACTCGAAATTAAGGTTAGTGAGCTAGGGTTAAAATGCTTAGTGCTTCTATAGAAACAATTAATTTTGGAATGGCTAAATTACCTAAAGCTAAAATTCCGCAGAGGGTAGTGACATATGAGATTATTTCTGGCTCGATTACGCAAACTCCTTACATAATAATATCGTTAGTAGAAGCTCGCGAGTATGGAATAACAATGAGAACAACACAACAAGCAAAGTACGCAGAATTTTAATATGAGGTATATTTTGCTTTAAGTTATCTTTATACAATTTTTTGCAAAGGCAATATAACAGCCGAAATAAGATGACAAGTGTTATACGAGATAACGTTCTTCAGAATTACTGTGAAAGGAGCTTTCGTTTTGGAGAATGGACTATAAGGGCCATATTTTTAAACCCCAAAAATAATTATATTAGTAAGAATGAAATGAAACTCTTTTCTGGTGACATTATAATGTCCATTCAAATGTTCAATTAATGGGAAAAGTATCATCCCACACAGGGGTTTTCGTTTACGTGGGTGTAACAGCGAACGTCACTTGGCATTATTACAATTCCAATTTCGAATTCGTGTATCTTAATATTTGTACTATGTAACATAAAGGACACTGCGAGGTTTGGCGGATGGGATTAGGGCATATCCGAGGGAAGAGGCAAGAGTGAATGGAGGCATTACCAGTGAGATGAAAATGGTAAACGCTGAGAAGACCAAGATACAAAACTGGATTTTGATCACTTTATTTCAAGATTCAAGCAGTGAGTGAAGAGAAAAATAAATTGCTACGATTTTCCGTTTCACGCGAAATAAATAAAGCTATAGTCAACATCCAATATCTCTCGAAGCCTTCAATTAAGTATCCCGCAGATCGCAAGCCTCACGACGGATCACGACCAAGCGAACCGAGCCGCTTGCGAACACAATGTCGTGATAATTGATTTTATAATAAGCCTTTGTTCTTTACTTACAATATGTTAACAAGTATTGTTCCCTTTCGGGATGGTTTCATTGTAGGCCGAAATCGATGAACGCGTCGGAACGCCCATCTGTATGCAAAATTTTATAAATGTATGTAAATATAAAAGCTGTTACAATGTCTTTATCGTTATTATTATTCGCAGTGGGTACAAAAATACTTTGCTCGGTTCAGTTTATTTGGTTCTGGAATTTTGTTTTCCAAGACATCGATTTGGACAATCCCTTCATCATCATCTTTAGTAATTGGCTTTGCACGTGCACTAGTGTCAATTTGCTCGTTCATGTTAAAAACCAGCACATGAATTCCATACGTGTATAATTTTCGACCATGATAATGACCATGGAACTGAATTCACTTGACTGAAGCGAAAACATATAAATCAACGCTAATGTTCCCGAACCGAAACAATTTCCCAAATGTAAGCCATTTTATATTTTGAGTGTGTCATCAGATGCACGAGCGGTGGTAAATACTGCAAAAAGCTTGAAGTCTCATTCCTCCTAATGAAGGTAATAAATATTTTATGGGTTCGAATGAAACTGCCTTTTTCGCTTTTATAGCAGAAAAATGCGTAGAGATTTTTAAAGCAGTCAAACATCCAAGCGATGTTTTGGAGGATGTTGAGATTCACCACGGTATTGACAGTAAATTATTTCTAAGCGAACTTGTTTTAATAAACTGTAGCAAAGCTATTTGTGTTCAAAAAGAAAGCACTGCGTGAAAAACTAACAAGAATTTAAATTAGTTCTACTAACTTTGACGGCAAAAGCGTGGACGGTTTTAAATGCGTAACGTATGCATCTTTAGTATTTTCAATAATTAGTCAGGGTGTTTTGAAGATTGGACTAATTTGCCCATAAAAGATTTTTATGTGTGTAGCTGAAACAACTTCGCACCATATGCGTGTGATCGTTAATTGTACTACGTGAACGAATTCTTTAAATACAGAAAATCTTTTTGTGTTTATTTTTACACATGCCTTCTATTTCGGAATGTATGTAGCTTTCAGGTACATTTTTACTATATAATTACAATTTCGAGCCTTATAGAATGTGACATTGATTTCTAGCACAGGGTTTTATACTCGGCCCAATAAAGCTTTATACCAATATAATTCTTTTCTTCTTGCATGTCATCTTACGTGAAGGTCTAGACGCACTAAGTCCCAATCCTAACACTTGACTCTGGCCATGAACTTGTAAGTAGACACGTACTGCCGAGTTTTCCAAGCCCTTTCACTTATGTGATAAACTTCAAACACACGTATATTTATGTATGCAAACTAAACAAATTATTACTGATCCTAAACCAGTTGTAATTCGCTGTGTGTAAATCCCAAGAAAAGCATCGCCTTTTAAGCCATAAAGAAAATTTAAACCTAAATCATGAAAAACTTGCGTATAAAAAATATCTTGAAGAGAAAACGCCGAACACCATTTCTAAAGAATAAAGAAAAACTGCGACCGCTCCAAGAATAATGCGCAGTACCTAACAGGAGGTAGTGTAGCTACTCGCATTGTTAAAAGTTTACACATTAGCCTCCGACCTTTAAAGAAGCAAACAATTACTTTAGTTACAAAAGCGAGTATTTTACTTGAACTTGGCAGAATGGACGTAGCATTGAGTTAACGCACAGCTGGCACGCTAGGGGGCGCAGCAGAAAAGGGGACTACTCGAGAAATTGACACAATATAGTGCCCACTCTACTCTCTTGGCCCAGTTTAAGTTGCATACGTTCTGAGACAATGGGTTCACCTATTGTCACTGATTTCCATATTAGCACTTAGAGATTGATTGTAACGAATTAATTAAGTAAGCTTAGACACCAAAACAGTAATATGTGTTTGGCGTTAGATATTACTATTACGAGTATCGTTCATTTTCTACTACAATCAAGTAAACCTTTTATCGATAATCCAATTTGTTTCCAAGTCGAACATTAGGACACTAATATTTTGACCTAATTACAGATTTAAGTACACCAAGCTATTATTGGGTTCCAACCATAAAGCAAACTTCTAGACGCATCCACAGCAAATCGCTAAAACTTTTAAGTAATTAGACTGTCTCGTTAGAGTATGTCTACAGATAAACTGGTCTTTAGGTCCTTTTAATTAATTATATTTACAGCAGTGGTCCTTTTCGTAAAGATATGCAAATGACTTAATTAAAAGTTTGGCATTCATTACCCCTGGCAATCCTGTCCAACAATAAAATGTTTTGATTAAAACTATATTTATTTCATAGAAAGTCTCAAAGCTGCTCAGACATCCGTTAAAGATGAAACATCCAAACAAGAAAATAACCGTTACGTCTCCTTTATCAATTTCAGTGAAGAAAAGAAAACAACAATGGAATCGTCCGCTACTTTCCACGTTTCATTCCAACTGGATTCAGAGATCACGTTAAAGCGTTTGTCAATAACATTACTGCAATCTGCGAAGATAATGCAGCATTCCATTGTGTACACACATGAACGCTTTAAATGCTTATTGCTTTATATGAATCCGATAAAAGGATTGGGATTAAATTAAGCTTAATAAGATCGATGATCCTCGGTAAGTTTTTGATTAATTTTCATTGATATTTCTTCTATTTATTTATTCAATCTATTTTAGCTTAGAAGAGATTTATTACAGGGGCTAGGTTAGGTGATTTAATCTCTATGTGACTGGCCGTCGCCGTTACTTAGATTTTGATCTTGAACTGTCTGAATTCGGCTTCGGCTGAATCATCTACAAAATCTGTGTGTTCTATTCTATTTTAGATATTGCTTCAATTTTGAAAAATCTTTTCTCTTTTGTCATCTAATCTAACCCAATAATATTAGATCACTTACAGACGTGACTGTTGTCTCCGCGGCGCTGCAACATTCTCCTGAGGGACCAGCTGAGAAATATTATCGCCCTCACGCAATTTACAAATTGTTACATGATCTTTGTCAGTTATCTCCAACTCCCCCCGCCCCCCACCTGTCTTACTCCTATTTTAGACAGATTTCATAGGCTACTGTGTGGTTCACAATATTATTTATGATGATTTTGCTGTTGTTTGTATTATAACCTTAAATGAGTATAAATAGATTGTGCTGATCCTTTGACACGATACCAAGAAAATCTATAAAGACTTTGGTATCAACCTTAAATGTAACAAAATGTCGTGAAGCCTAAAGAAACCTCAAAATTACCTGAAAGATAACGTTTCACAATTTCGTTACCCCATTTAATTTTCTTTTACAAAGACGTCGTTATATTTTGCAATTTCTTTCAACCAACAGTCGTTCATTTTAATAATAATAGGAGTACCATCATATTTTTCATCAAAATCAACGTTACATATTCATTTTTTCATTCACTCTTGCGACGTTTGTCAGCTGACGAATGCATTGCTATCTTATAAAGCAAAATTATTACGATTTATATGATGGGAGGAAAAATCCACATCATGTTTTGTATGTAAATGTAATGTGAAATGAGTTGGCATGAGTATGTGAATCTTATTCTTCTGCATTGCGTTATTTTGGCTTAAGTGCCAAATACCAGTGACCATGTCCTCGACCATGGTAATGAGAAGCTTTTTTTTGAGTCACGAACTTTTCTGGAAGAATTAGATCTAACATAGAAACTGCTTCGGAAAAATTCTCATCTGTTTATTTAATTGTTCTGTAAGAGGTATTACCATCGACATTTACCGAATACATACCAATAACGTGTAATTTGTTTAAAAAAGTAACTACCATTCCATCGGCTGTTCTTGTAGCGGCGTCGCAATACCGCATAATATATATAGTTCCCGGTTAAAATAACACCATGGAAAATATACAAACTGCATACTTTGCATATTTGTTTTGGAAAACTAACTGTGTTTATTTTAATAAGTGGTAATGACCATGGCATTCTCAGGACGGCTAGAAAGGTTATAGTAACAGCAGCCTTGGCTCCGGCTGCAGTGTCCTTGTTATGTCGGCTCGCATTTTATCCAACAGTGCAGCGTAAGTCGTAAAGCATGGTGCAATTTAATTTCGTCACTATTTACTGCAGTGTCTACGTCACTGTTAATAAATCAACTTGATATTGGAGCCGCTGCAAATTCCATCTGACACTAACTAGCTATTTAATTTATTAGAGACACGTTACCCGTTTGAAATTAGAACTTTACGGTGACAGCTATCGGAAGTAACTAATGCAATATTAACAAATTAATCTTAACAAGCGCTTGGTGTTCAGAAAATGAAAATAGATATCGGCGAAGTGGGCAGTTCGAGAAATTCTTACAAAACTTAAATAGACATTGAATTTGATTGTAAACATATCATTAATCTTGGAGGAAAATCCTCGATTATAAGACACGAAACCATTTTACAAGGCAGGCTCGCACTTATGAGTGCTTATGACATTATGTACTCCAGTTTCTTATGACTACAGACAAATTACGTCCCCTCATTTGTCTTTTACGAGCTGCGTAGGACGAAACACACTTACACACTACACCCCACCAACCGTAACATTTTAGAACCGGCTTTACATTTTTAAGCCACGTGCTCCATTCATAACAGGCTAAACGGATCCGATTATCGGTGAGAGAATAGACGGGTTGCACAATTGTGCGGTCAAGTGTACTCAGCCACAAAATTAGTACAATGTGAGGAATTTTAATGAGCTGAAAACTGAGAGAATCAGGTCACATGGACGCTCAGTTCCGTTACACGGAGAGTTAAATAAACGCATGTATGTTGCAAAAGGGCGGGAGGCTGCGAAGTTCTGGTAAAATGTTCGTGCTTTGTTGATGTTGGAAGTGTTTTGCGTGTATGCAAATTGGGTTTCTTTTATAAAATGCTGCTCAGTTGTGAAGCAAGTGGACTGAGGAATCATTTATTCAGCAGCCTTTTCTTCTCTGTGATATAGTTCTGAGTAAGGATTTATTTTGAAAGCAGCAGTTTTAATCTCTTCTTTGCTAAACCATAGATCAAGATAATTTAAGGCGGTAGAACATTAGGGCCTAAGCTCAGGAGGATAGTTATCTGAAGTCCTTATACTATTTATTTTTTAAACTTCAAGCTTCCATTCCAAGTCACGTGACTGGATAAACTAGGAAACAAGGCTCTGAGTAATTTAGTTGAGCTAATAAGTGTTAATTTCTGTATTTATTTAGTCACTCATAATGAATTTATTACATATGTACTTTTATTCCCTGGCAATTAAAGTGTGTTCTATGTTATTGGGTTTGATTTCCGCACTTAGTCCTTCAAGTGGACCATTGTACGTGAGCCATGGCGGCCGTGGTTAACCCAACCAGCCCACCTCCCTCGCAGAAGTTAATCAAGGCTTCTGGTCAGTTCAGAACATCTGTGAAAGATCTGGGTGCCCCGAGGGTTTCCATTCTAAACTGGGTAGCACCTATGCATTCGAAGAGCGCATGCGCAACGGTTTCCTCAGCCTCCATGCAAGCTCTGCACAGAGGGCTGTCCGTTATGCCCATTGTGTGAAAGTGTTTGTACAGCGAGCAGTGTACTGTGATGGTCCCCGTCACCAGGCGCAGGCCATTCCTGTCCAGGCGTAAAAGTCGCTTGGTTAGTTCGCCATCTAAACTTGGCATAGCCACTCTGGACTGCCTGCAACCCGGTGACGAGGACCACCAACTCCCTGCTTGTGTGTGGGTGTACTCTTGTAGCCATCTGCGTAATTGGTTAACGGGGATGGGTGCGATTGGTTCGGGTCCACAGACTGACGCGCTGGATGCCCTCCTAGCCAGTTCGTCATCTGCATCGTTACCCAACGACCCACT
Organism: Dicycla oo; assembly: GCA_948252095.1. Taxonomy (NCBI): domain Eukaryota; kingdom Metazoa; phylum Arthropoda; class Insecta; order Lepidoptera; family Noctuidae; genus Dicycla; species Dicycla oo. The sequence continues at coordinate 6,264,465 of OX411721.1, read as the reverse complement.
GTGTCCTTTTATCCATTGCAGTGTCACTGTATTGTGGTTAGATACCGTTACTCGTTGTAATGCATTGTCACATTCTAGTATTAGTCTTGAAGTAATATATTTTTCCCTAAGGTTTGGAGTACTGAGACACTGTCGGAAAGTATACGTATATGGGTATTAGTGACTCTCCTGGCCTCTATGGCATACGCCGCTTGAATGATGCCCACATATTCTGCCTGGTATATACAAACAAACTAAAAACAAACTATACTAGTAATAAAGTCGAAGAGTTTGTCTTTTTTATGATGCCCCGCTGCTGGGATGACTTCCAGTGCTTGTGATCCAGGGCTATGCAGGATATGCAGCTATGCTCTATTACTTTTTATTTCGCTGGTCGTACTATTGCCATAGTATAAGTAATACGTTTAACATGGTACTATCGATGTTATTCCTCTACTGCAGTATGTGTTTAACAACTGCTGGGACAAATAAACGGTAGCTCACTGTAATTTGTGTCTTGATTTTTAACCGATTTCCAAAAACCTCGTCCAGGTTATCTTATAATCTAACTACAGCGCAAAATCAAACGATTCAGAGAATCCAGTAACACTACACATGTAGTCGGAGAGCTAACATTAAAAATTTATAAAACATATTCAATATCTGGCACCGATTTTTTTAATAAAACAATATTTCATGATGATTCATGCTTCGAATAAAAAAAGATACGCCGCTATTCTCATAAATTCAAATTTATTCCAATTTGGAACGTAATCAAACCGTTTGGGTAGGCTCGTCAGTGTTGAGATTTTACTGTGTCATTCAAAGTCGAGTAGGCTAATGTAACCCGCAAGCGAACAACTCATTATCTATTAGATAGCCTGACGCAATTTATTAGGTTTACAGTCAATATGATTACGTCAGAAATATTTTTATCGGCAAGCCCCTTGTTTTGAATTGCAAAAAGCTTTTATAATGTTTTTAATTAACTTTTGTTTGTCTACATCCGTAAAGCATTATTTTTGTGGTTGATTTTTAATGGACGTCTTGTCAATTAACATAGTTAAATTATTGGATCAAAAATACATTGTTTATTTAACTTTTAAAGATTGAAAAAGCTTTTATTCTAAAATAACAGAAAGCGTGCATGCCTTTGCGTGTTTACTTTGGGTAATACAATGGTGCAGCAGTGATCATTAGTACACGATAGCGCTTGTTAAACGATACCTTAAAACAACGATATCATCTGTGTTTTTTTTTTTATTATTTGAGCTGGGTTTGCTCTTGACTCCAGTCTGGGTCGGAGGCGACAGAGACAAAGTGCTTCTATAAGAATCGGTAATTCGGAAACAAATCACTATATTCTTCTACAGTACAGATACACGAGACACACTCTGATAAAGATGCTGTATTCGCTCTATAAATAGTGCACCAATCATATCTCAAAATGATAAGAAAAAAGCGTGCATAAAACACGCATATTTAAAAGAAGTTTACGATGTAGAAAAAGCTTTACAGCTATATAAACAACGTGTTATCGTGTTAAGATCGTATAATTTAAACGTAAGTGACTGCAGCGTAGCTAGCACTAATCACGCTAATCTACCTCATTTTTTTTCACGAGGCATAACTTAAATACATATGTTATAAAGCTACGAAATTCTAAATACGGAATGACCATATTTCAGCAACGAATCTTAGAACATAAATCGTTATTTAATTTAATATTGGGATAGTATTAATATTTTACTCTTAAAAAAGCGGCTAAGTGCGAGTCGGAGTCGGACACGAAGGGTTACTGTAGAATATTGAACAACACATTTTTTTAAATACTTTAGTAAAAATAATGGGGAGGCATCGTATGGTCCCCATACGGAATGTTTTTTTTTTTTACTAAAATTTGCTTCAATTTTTAACTTTATTTTATTTTTATTCTTTGTTGTTATAGCGGCTTTAGTAGTACCTACACAATGTGAAAATTTGTGTCTACCTATTACGGTTCAAAAGACAGCCCTGTGATAAGACGGACGGACAGCGACAGAGCCTTTGTAATAGGGTCACGTTGGCACCCTTTGGATACGGAACCAAAAAAAAAATTTAGACGAACCATTTTGAAAATCGTAATAATTTAAGAAATTTCATGGACGTTCATTAAATTACCTTCGTAATTTTAATAAAAACACTTTCTTTGCAATTTTAACAGGAACAACGACACATTTATTAAGCGAAAATGTTTGAAAGAAAGAAAAGAAACGGCAGCCAGTTTTATGAAAGCAAATATAATTCTTAAGGCTAATGAATTTCATTTTGTTGGAAGCTATTTCTAAATATTATCACAATAATGTAATGCCTATTTGAACATAGTTTATTTCTGAATCCATTAGTTATTACTAGCACATTCTACTGAATAGGTATTCAACTGAATACTAAAATAACTTGTGTACTAAGTGTTGATACTACATCTATTTAATCTATGAATATTCGATCAATATAAGCCGTCGGCTGTCGATGATTGAAATTTGAATAAAGCCGGTTGTTTTAAAATAAATCTTTCATCTACTTTCAAGACATAAAGCGCTGACATAAAATACTAAAAGCGAAATGACGGACAGAATTATAAATGACGCCTGATATTTGAAAAATATTTGAAGTAGCTGCTAATGCTATTTGAATACAACGTCAAAATTAAAAAATTATATTATTTTTTAATCTGGCAATCTGCCTCGTGTGGTGTGGATAAATAATGAAGTACACGAGCCTTTATGATGCGATGATAAATTACTGTGAGCCTCTCCATTACCTACTGTTAGTACATTACCGCGGCCATAATTCAATCTGGCTCCCGGCCTATTATAATAAATTACACATTATCAAACTATTCGTCGTAAAGCTGGGCATTCACGGTCAGTCTACTTGGATTAAAGCAAATGGATGAACGCCAGTAGTTTAAGGGCACTCACAATCAGACCATTTGGATTAAAACAAATGGATATGTCAGGCCTTTTCATTCGCGCGGCGTGATGTCACGGCCCACGGTTTTCTCACTCACGGACCAATGGTGCGACGCCAAACGGCGTGAGGCTATAGATTACGGCTACCGAAAATCCGTGGATTGACGTCGCGCCAAAATTTGGATTGAAGAATCGACACTCACGATCAAATTTTGGATGTACAGACGCCAGCAGGTCAAGCTACCCGAAACTGTCCCAATCAATCTTGAACCTAATGCTTTAGCGAAAAAGTTGAAAATCTATTAAAGAAATTTGACAGATTGTAGTAGCTTGATGTGCTGGCGTCTGTACATACATCACGCTATTTGGCGCGATGGACTGACCGTGAGTGCCCAGCTTAAGTTTTATATCACCTATTTAAATAATTTTGTAGGTATATACTCGTATAATTTACCGCAAGAAGTTATTGATATTGTAGAGAACATTGTATTCAATGTTGTCTAGGGCTCTAGGGGGCTCGTGACTAACTAATAACAGCCGCACGGGTCGAGCGAAGGTTAAACTACGCTTGCCGTGGTTGGTTAACATAATCAGCAACACATCTGTCTAAGCTAGATTTACTCCAGATTCGTCTGATTTCCAAAATCAGACCAATCCAGGGGAAACCTAACTTACGAGAGACGTATTGATGATTTTTATGGTTATAATTAAGTAAATACATATTTCTTACAGTCGCGAATCTTATCTTGATCAGGACACAATCTTACTCTGACCTGCAAATTGCAAAATCGCATGAAATTTTCAATTTCGCGGGCTATCACAGCGCAATCACCTTAACCTGCTTTCTTGTCCGGGCGACTCGCTGACTTGTCAATTTAAAAACGTTTCTGTACCATACTAACTCTCCGAGCGCTTCTAAAAATAATACGAGATGACGATGTATTAAAAATAATCGATTATTAATGATTGAATAATGATTATTTGATCGATTGATTAATACTAGGAACAAACACAAATTTGTTGTACCTCCAACAAGGCTCAAGAAAATAGGTCGCTCATTCAGGTGTCAATGTATACGCTTTTATAATAAACTTCCAAGCCACGTTCAAGATCTGAGCCTTAATAAATTCAAATCATTCATTAAACGCAAGTTGTGTCAGAAAGCTTATTATACCGTTAAAGATTATATTGAGGACAAAAAGGCTTGGGATTGAACTGCTCCAAATTTTATTTTATTCTTTTATTTTTGCATACTGAATGTTGACATGACTATTTACTTTGTACAGTATTATATTATTTTAATTGATTGTGAATGTGAAGACTATGTAGGTCATTGCTTTTTTTGTTTGTTTTATCTTTCTCTCATTTATTTTTAATCATCGTCTGGCAGTTTGAGTAATTTATGCGGCCTACCCCAATGTCCTTTCTTTGGTATTGTTCGTCGAATCGTTGAGCTCCTTAAGTTCTGGGTTGAGCTGCGCGATTACTGACAAATGCGTGCACTGACTGGACAGGTCCTCTCAATCTGTGTGGTTCTTTCCTCAAAAGACCATTTCAGACACCAATCTACATGGTCTTCACATGAAGTGACCAAGATTATGTCTGGACTTTATAAGAGACTGTGACCTCTGAGTTTGTTTCGGCCTTTCTTCTCAGAGTAGTCAGATAGGAAACGCCGACCTCATCTAGTTTAAAAAAAAAACATGATTGACTTGTAAAAGTGTTTGTACAAACCTACTTACAGAAATAAAAATCATTTATCATTAATAATGACGTTGCGCGTGGCCAATAAACTTTATAATAATAATAAAAATAATAATATATTTTTAAATGTTGTTATTTATTTTAAGTTTTTATAAAAATATTTAAAAATGTAAATCATATGTATATAATAAAAAATAAAGGAAATAATAATAAACTTTATTTCGAGCTGAGACTCATATATGGTTAGTAACATTGTTCTTAAAGCTAAGTGTTAGTAGACAATAAAACAACTCGACACAGACTCACAATACTCACATAGGGTTAGTAACAATATTCTTAAACCTAGTGTTGGTTTACAATAATACACGCTGAGACATGTAACTGACAGCAGTGAATTATATACGGACAATCCACTCTGTCAGCTATCATGCTCAGAACCCTGTTAGGGCTGGCCATGACTCGTGCCACCATTGACGCTGCGCGCTTGCGCATTGTTGTATAAAAACAATTTACATGCGCTGCCGCAAACATCCCTGACGCACTGCAACGCCATGACAAGCCCATCAACTTGCGAAAAGCGTTATTGAATTGGACACGATTATTAGACGCTCTGACAGCCGCTGTCACCCCGGACATCAGGTACGGAGGGCCCTCGGAAAGCACGTAGCAGAGGGTAGTCAGAAGCCCAAAAATCTGACAACCAGTCTTGGCAAGGGCTATCACGTTACCCTGTTACTGGGCTGTGGAGGTCAAATAGCTTCATATAAAATACTGGTGTTCAGCTGCATCCGGTTAAGACTGGAAGCCGACCCCAACATACTTGGGAAAAGTCTAGGCAGATTGTTGTCTAGGGCTCTAAATGAATTTACCTTCTGTGCCAAGGCTTTTAGATGTCCTAGGCTATAAACACTTTTATGACTCCGCAACCGTCGTTATACATTTTACTAGAGATTTAACCTCATGTGAAATTTAACTATGATCGTCTTAGAACTCCTGCCACCCTGGTACTTTCTGTAAACATTATTCCTAATCTAACATTCTTTTGCTGTCTATTTTGAGTGTATGTATATATATTGTTGTATATGTTGCTTAAAAAAGGCATCGTTTTTAAAGAGTTACCTTTTATAAATACATACGCAACACAAAATACCTTCGAAGCTTGTGGTGTAGAACTTACACGCAATAAGCTGATTATTGTTTGTGCTTATAGAACACCCCAGTCTGATCCTACTCAATTTTTGAGTAAATTAAATAGTCTTTTGGATCACGTGTTTAAAAAATATAATTCCAAAATCAAAGTTGTCTTGGCAGGGGACTTTAACATTAATACACTTCAGAAAAGTAATATTAGTAGTCAATTACAAGAATTGTCATATAACTATAACTTAAAATTACATATAGATCGTCCAACTCGTAAGTCTTCCTGTATCGATCACATTCTTAGCAACATTCCTAATGCTAATGCCACAATATTGCCACTTCACCTATCCGACCATGACACAGCGCAAATGTTGAGTTTTCCCTTGAAACATAAAATACAAAATCAGACAGTATACCATTTCTACAATAGAGATTACAGCTTGAATAATATCCAAAAATTTAAGGAATGTTTAGGTAATCTGTCATGGTCAGAGGTTTACGCAGAAAACGACTTAAATAAAGCATTCAATTGTTTTCACGAAGTATTATGCTTGTTCCATAACTTATGTTTCGCAAAAATAAGAATAAAAGTGAATGTCAACAATAAAAAGAAACAGAACTGGATAACCAAGGGTCTAAAACAAAGCTGCAAAACCAAACGATCTTTGCGTTATCAATATTATAGAAATAAAAATATAAAAAATAAAACGGAATACATTAAATACTCAAAGATTTTACAAAAATGTGTCTACACATCAAAAAAAAACGCAAACATAAAACTTATAAATGACAGTGAAAATAAATGCAAAGCAGTATGGAGAGTTATAAAAAATGAAATCATAGACAGTACCGATATCCACAGCATTGAAAATATTCAAATTGATAATACCATACTCTCCGATCCTGTAGCTATAGCAACAGCGTTCAATAACCATTATATTAATATGGCACAATCTTCGAGTAAGTGTGCAAAACAACGTAACGAGTGTTCAATGTCCCATTCGATGTTCCTTAACCTAGTGTCCGAAAATGAAGTTAGAGCAGAGATTATGTCACTGAACAACACAAGTTCCGAGGGTTATGACGAGATTAACACAAAAATCTTTAAAGCATGCGCTAATGAACTATTTGAAATAATAACATATTTAATTAATTTATCATTCTCAACTGGCACTTTTCCCGAAGCACTGAAGTTGTCAATAATTAAGCCCCTTTATAAAACTGGTGAAAAGTCAGACGTTAATAACTACCGCCCAATTACCTTGATACCTATTATATCGAAATTATTTGAAAGGTGCATGAATAAAAGACTAATTGAGTTCTGTAATAAATTTAATATCATACGGAAGGAACAGTTTGGTTTTCAAAAAAATAAATCAACAACGTTAGCTATCTACAATCTTATTAAAATAGTATTAACGAATATTAACAACAAATATTATACTACTGGGCTGTTCTTTGACCTTTCTAAGGCCTTTGATCTAGTCTCTCATGACTTATTACTACAAAAATTAGAGGCAATGGGAATTAGAGGCATTCCACTTCAATGGATTTCTTCTTACCTAAGAAATAGACAACAACGTGTTGCCATTACAAGAATGGATCAAAATAATGATATGACATCGCATTATTCTGACACCAAATATAACAAATATGGCGTCCCACAAGGGAGCGTATTAGGACCTATTTTATTCTTATTATACATCAATTCTATTACTAATATAAGTAATCATAAATGTATTTTATTCGCTGATGACATTTCTATTATTGTGACATCTGATAAAAAAACCAATACAATTAATGATCATGAGACTGAAATTAATAATGTAATTGAGAGACTGATTGAATGGCTAAATCAAAATAACTTATCTATAAACCTTAAAAAGTCCGTTTATATACAATTCAATAAATCAAATCCAAAATATAATATTAAAATGAATATACATAGAATTCACGAAGTAACTCAAACTAAATTTCTAGGCGTAACCTTGGATCAAGACATCAATTGGAAAGCACATGTTGATACAGTTTCCAAACGAATTAACAAGTTTGTATATGCACTAAAACGGATCAGAAACATAACAAACATTAAGACAGCAATAACAACATATCATGCGTATGTTGAATCTGTGCTGCGCTATGGTTTAATTATGTGGGGCAATAGCACCGATCAAAATAGAGCGTTTGTTGCACAAAAAAATGCATTAGGGCTATATATGGGCTTCAACCGGATGAATCCTGCAGGCCAATATTTAAAAAACTTGATTTGTTACCATTGCCGTCACTTTATATATTGGAAATTTGTATGTTTGTGTGGAGGCACAAAGAGTTGTTCACTAAAGCAATCGATCTTAATTCTCGAAGCCGTCGGGACCCCCACAGGCTCGTGTTAGATGTTTTACCTAGGCTTGCAAAATATAATAAAAGCTGCATGTTTATGTGTGTCCGGATATACAATAAGATACCAGAGGAATTTAAAATATTAAATAAAAGACTGTTCAAAAGTAAATTATATAAATGGTTATCTGCTAATAGTTTTTACAGTGTCAAGGAGTTTCTAGAGCATAAAATCGGACGATGACAGTGGTTGTATGTTGTTGTCATGTATGTAAATTTGCACGCTTATTTTCATGAAGCAAAACATGTAGAACCTACCAGTGTATTCATATTACCATCTTATATACCATGTTTTATGCAAATAAATTATTATTATTATTATTATTATTATCGCATTTTCTCTTATCAACAGATTAACGAATAATTCTTAATTTTACAATACTGTTGATAACTCATACTCCACGTATGTCGTGATGATAACGATCAATCTGATATCGATAGAAGACGATGACTCACTAATGACTGAGTTTTATTACTCTGTATATCTATAATAATAATATACAGAATAATCCCATTCAAAACATTGCAAAATTGCATTTATTAACATTGATTAGCTAGCTTTGTAATTGGTATATAGCCTTAAAAGGATTATTGAGTTGTTGTGATACAGATATTATCGCTAAAAGAAGTTTATAAGAATAAGTGTTAAAAAGAGATAGTGTTTTCGAAAGTGAAAGAAAAAAACGTGATAAATGATACGGTCTATTAGAGTTTATATATATATATATATATATATATATATATATATATATATATATTATAGTTGTATAAAACAAACAAAAACCAACTTTCACTACGTGCTTTGCAGAAATTCTCTAAGACAATTTAACTTGCTAAACTAGAATAAGAATCTATTCTTGAGAACTCTCACTCGATTAATAATAACGTCGGTGTGGTTACAAAAGAATGCGAGTTAGGGTCAATCAATCACAAGTCGCTCGCTATCAATAGAAGATATGAATCAATTGACGCCAATTGACATAGCCCTAAGTTCACCGACACCGTACCTTACCTCATTCACATTCAATCGAGCACTTTGTGGCTTTTGAACGCGATGTGTGTACAATAGGGATGAAGACTAAAATATGTTTTGTCCGTCATGTAGATTATTAAAATATATTGAACACGTCTTTTTCTTTTTCTACGTAATCAAAAGATGACGGCGATACATTGAGTTAAAATGTGGCATGACGTCACGCCTTGGTAGATTTTATACGTAGAAGTGACGTAGTGAGCCTCCACTCCCGAATTTTAATGCGTGTTATCTAAGCCATTATTTTATTAATATGATAAAGCAAAAAATACGTGTCTAATATTTCTTTATTATCCGACTGACGAACTAAATAGAATTTCTTTTTTTTTACCCAGGCATCATCCCTATATGCAATACGGAGCGGCTTCAAACGCCAGGCAGAGTTACTGACTCACGGATGGACAGATAATGTATAATGTAAACTGAAGGTGGTCTATTGCGTGTCAATTTTTACGCAATAGCTGCTGGAAGTGTAAACGCTTGGATGACTCCGATGACTATCGATCATGTTATTTTATTTTATTTGGGAAAATAAACGGTTACACATTACAATGTTATGGTATAGAACTTAGAATGGTATAACTATAACTTCTTATGGTCAATCCATCAGGTTAAGCTACGCTTACCAGGGTTGATCCGTGGATGGGTGACTTTCTTTATATACCGAGACCCTTCTCTTCGGTGTCTCGGAAAGCACGTTAAGCCGTTGCTCCCGGCTGCCATTCGTGGATCTTTGACAGTCGTTACGGGTCGTCAGAAGCCCGAAAGTCTGACAACCAGTCTTACTAAGGGGTATCGTATAACCCAGTAACTGGTTTGTGGAGGTCAGATAGGCAGTCGCTCCATGTAAAACACTGGTATTCAGCTGCATCTGGTTAGACTGGAAGCCGACCCCAACATAGTTGGGAAAAGGCTAGGCAGATAGCAGAAGGCTAAGCAGACAAAAAGTTAAACAAAGCCGAACGGCGTGCGATAACATTGAATATAAAGAATGATTAAATATAAAAATAAAGCTAAACTGAAACTTTACAGGTAAAAATAATAAAAAGAGAATGAAGATTTACAGAAAATAAAAATTATGATTTTGGGGCTGTTACGTACCTACTTACTTAATTCTGCAAAAATTTTATTTATGTAATGGAAGAAGAGGACTCCTAAATAAAGACAACCGGCCATGTGCGTGTCGGACCTGACCACGCACAATGAAAGAAAGAAAGAAAGAAAGAAAGAAAAATATTTTATTTGGGACACGCACAGGAAATACAAACAGTAAAAAAAGAGCATAGTAAACTAACAAAATTAACATTTAAAAATAAAACAAAATATAACAATTAAAAATACCTGTGCGAGGCCAAAAAGGCTCCTATCTCAGCATAAAGCTGCAATATTTAAATAAATACCGCAGCGCTGGTATTCTGATAGGGCCCATGTGATGCCACGGACACACCTACGGACATCTACAAATCCAATAGGGGAATGAAAAAATAATAAAATACACACAATAGAATACCTACCTATAATTTAGAGAAAAAAAAATATATATAAATAAACTAATAACCATAAATAGTGTATTCATTAGTCGAATAACTCCCGACGCCAGACGCTTCAACCTCGCTTGTCTATGCTATAGAATATTGTCTATAGTCTATGACAAGCGATGAGACGCGGGCGCAGGTGATCGGCTGAGAGTATTTAGTTGTTTACATGCTCTGTGGCTGACAGCTGATATAATGTTTAAGAAATTAACTGTTGATAAAACTAAAACAAAGAGTGAATAATAGATACGGCAATAAAGTGGTGCAGATAAATTATGAAGGGTTCCGTTCCGTTCCGTAGTTGGGATGAATTTTATTTATCCCAAGAACAAACTTAACATTGTATTTATTTATTTATTTAATACTTTAAGCACACAAAATGTACAGAGGCGGACTTAATGCCATAGGCATTTTCTACCAGTCGACCATTGGGTGATGCAGAGACAAATAGTGGTAGGTGCAACAGCGAGAGATGAGGAATAGATATATATTTAAATATAAAGATACATATAAATATAATATATACACCTAACTATATATAAATATAAACACAATAAATAGACATAAATATACTAAAACAAATAAGACAAACCATTGGGAAACATTACCGTTGTGATGATACTACCAGCTTCTTGCGAATGTGGTCGCGAACTTTAACTTTAAAGGATAATCGGTCGGTTGCCATCCTGATTTCCTCCCATACATTCCAACTGCAATAATGTAAGTTTAAAGAACGCACAACTTTTGAAAGATTTACGATGTTATTTTAAAACTTTCTTACGTCTTTATTATATAGGTTTTCCTGTAATCTAAAAGAATATAACTATTTTATGTAAAACTTTTTTTATTATTTTGGGCTCAGTAGTCTCGGAGATAAGGGCGGGAATGGTAAATATTCGTTTATTTTCTTAAATAACATTAAAACTATTTATTTTAAAATTATTAAAATCTTATTATCTTATTAAATTATTAAAATTATTAATATCTATTCGAGACCCTCACAGTAAGCCCTTTCATTTGATATGTCACACAGTATTGAAAATCATTTATTTACGTAACACGTCCGTGTTTGGGCCACAGAAATTGATGTGTACCAAATTTCAACTTAATCGGTCCGTTAGTTTTGTAGCAAATTGGTTTTGACAGATCGACAGACAGACACTCGAGTGATCCTATAAGGGTTCCGTTTTTCCTTTTGAGGTACGGAACCCTAAAAATGATAAAACTAGAACACCAAAGGAACACGAAAAAAATAAAACAAACTTTGCAGAAAGGAACCATACAATAATTTCAATAACTTATTCAAAACAAATATGGATTTACATAGAGTGCACGCGGCACAAAAGTCAGGTCAATATACTACGTAGGTTTGCAAGAGGACCACGTCTGGGCTCTCTATTAAAATGAAGAAAAATAAGCGAATCGCCCACTTACAGCAATATGGACATTTGAAATGCGTAGGCGGAGGACTGCTGCGTTATTACATGGACATGACTGTGGGGATTGCAAAAGTAATCATATCACAGTTAGGGCTAGTATACATAACGATGCTTTAAAGCTAACATACGACAAAATTAATGAACACTAAGTGAAAAGTTCAAACTAAAACAGCAAAATGGCTCCTTTGAAGCAATAACTAATTACCTGAACCAAGACACACAATTAAATCGACAAATGCATCAAACATTAACAATTCGAATTAATCATTAATATTGAAACCTACTTTAATAATAGCACCCGACTGAACTGCACCAGTTCAATTCCCACGGTAGTCGTTACATAGGAAATCAAATAATCTGGGGCAAGCGAACTATTCCGGTATCTGTACCTAAAGTCTTTGATATCACAAGTGGCTGTGACTGCCGGGAGTGCTCCATGTAGGATGGGAGCTCGCTGATAACAACCTAATGGATCACTGGTTTAATATCAAGGATTAGCTGGATAAAGCTCGTTTCATTTCATTACTTTTTGGTATTAGCACAAGAGAAAATCGGGCTTTGATTTTATTTTAGCGAAGCCTTGCGAAAATACTTTTAGATTAAACTATGGTAAAAACCGCATGAAAATCTGATGCTTAGTTTAGAATGCGGTCAAACAATGACCCGAAAAGAGGATATAATTTAATTTATAATATGTATACATATGTAGACACCTAACAGTTACATCGTTCATTCCATTTGAGCTGAATTAATTTAATCTAGCGAAAACTCGCTAAACTAGCTAACATCGTTCCAGGTAAAAGTCACATTGAACCAACTTAGCGAATCTACAAAACTTTTGCCATTTTCCAAACGTTGAATAACAATACCGAAGATTGCAAACTTCAAGCAAGAAAATATTTTATAGTATTTAGGATGACTTCTAGGGACCTAGACATGTTTTTAGGCTGCTTTTTATTGAAGCAAAGTTTTCAGACTGACTTTATAAGTTGCTTGGCCTGAGTCCAGGTTGGATTACTGTCAGTCAAAAGTGGGTGTCAACGCGCCGGTTATAACATTGAAACATGATTTTCACGATAGCTCGCATACGGAGCTGACTGAATAGATACAGCGCCACAGAATATTCTCTTTATGACATAATGTATCTTATTGGCAATATCGCTGTCTGTTTAATATACTTGAGCTGTATATGATTTAAAATTCCAATTAATTCTTGACAGCATATCACACGGGAATGGACGATGCAATAAATCACAATTCTATCACTATACTTATTCAACCGGGCTTGACTTACCATTCGAAATATCGATATTTTTGACGATATTTTATATTTCAATGTATCGATATTAAAAATCGAGTATAGAAAACGTATCAGAAGCGATATAAATTACGACTCGAGTCGACTTTGTACTTTTTGATTTACTCGTATTTCTTAAAAAAATTGCCGATATATCGGTACTTTTTACACTTCCGACAACCCTAAACCAGCATGGAAACTCCTATGTCTATGCAAAGGACGTGTTCTAACAATAAAAATCTTAGCAAACAGGCAGTTGGGATGCCGAACCAGTTACTCACGACCCCTCGCAATTGTGCCGCTATTTTAGGGCTAGTAGTTGTGCGCGTGAGTCACCCACTCCACTATACTAGAGTACCTACTACCGACCGACGACCGGACAATACCAACTAGCGCATCGTTATGCAATTTATGAGTGCGTCCACAATTTGTTGTTCGGTTTTCACACGATGTGATGACAGGGGTGATAATGAATCTGATTGTGGGTGCAGGGTGATTAATAATCCCGCCAGGGTTGCGGGTTGTTCAAAAGTTACCGTGGCCCTGGCACAGGCAACTGAAGGAACACGGGTGGGTATTAGTCAGTAGAAGACTGACACGCCCTCCCGCTCCACCCAGAGCGGGAAAATTGGAAGAGTTAAGGTGTGGTGTTTAGATAGATGGTGGTGTTTTTATTGTACAAAATGAAGGTCAATATTGAGCTTGTAATAATAGTGTGTTACATAATTCTAAACAAAAATAAATTATATTGCAACACATAATCATTCCTATAAGACCTCTGAAATCAATAAAAAATAATGCCACCATACTAACAAGTCAACCACAAGAACCCATCACACTAAATCACATCATCCAACAAATAAAACCGAACCCCACCCGAATAAAACCGAGCAGAAAGTGAATCAAAATAAACTGAATGAATTGCTTGCCACCACCATGGCTCCGTTTAATTGCAATAAAAACCCATAAAACATGGTGAATAATAAAAAGCACGGTGGTCGCCATGTGCCGGAGATAACGGACGCGACTGCGATACCGACACTGTTGTACAATCAAATTACCCTAATTGATTTTATTATGTTCCGAGAGCTCCAACTTTAATGTGGCGATAAAATGAGAAAGTGATTAAAACTTTTTGATTGGATAATTACGACATAAGGAGTTATGTTACCTATGTGCGCGATCGATCGACTGCTTGTCTCTACATCCAAAATTCGTTCCATATTCGACTACAAATCCTATGATTTGGATTTGAAGTCGAATATGGAACGTATATTTCTTGGACATTACTGACATCAGTGAAGGAAAATTATCGCCAGGAAACCAGCACCCTAATTGCGTAACACACTATCGATCGGATTCTGAATAATTTTGAAGCAAATTGCTAATCCATTGCTTCATATGTTCGAAAATTTTATCTGCTCAACAACGTAAATAACGCAATGAATGTTGTTGAACTGTCAAAATGAAACCGATTCCGATTGATAGTGTATTACGCAATTAGGGTACTGGACTTATAGTTAATATTATTAGTCTGAAATCGCCAACCCATCTTGAGCAAGCGTGGTGTTCAATGCTCGTGCTTTCTCTATATGAGAAGAGGCATTTGCCCTGGGCCTCAAGTATGCTATTACAATAGTGTCAGAATGGTCTGTCATTGATTTCGTAATTGTTGATTTTGACAAGTTTGGTAATCTACTAATATAATGGCGACAGTCATAACTTTCCAATGGACAACCACTGACACTCCGTTGAAAGAAATGGTTTAAAATGGTAATTTCTTACATAATGTTAAAAACAATGTTACTAACCTTAAATGAGTTGGCTCGAAATAAAGTTTATTCTATTCTATAATGACAAATGAAAGGCTGACGTATGCAGTAAACTTCTAAAATTTTGACAGTTCCTTTGATCAGTACCACGATTCTATTACGAGACCACTGACCTACCAATGATCGCCCATAATGAATTTAACATAATAAAAAAAAAATAGCAGACTTGGGGACCCGCAGTGGGACAATAATAGGCTAGTATTATTATTGAATTAATTTTGTCAGTAGTCTGAAAGTACGGCTGGCGCAATAGGTATTAGACGCATATATATTGTGCCTTTCATGTTGATTATGGTTCAAAGTACAGCAGTGACATAAAAGATATCGATTAAGGTAATCCAATCACCCACACCCATGCATCTTCGTTACATATAGCAAGCAAGTCATAAATCATCATTTTAATTAGATTAATTTGAGGCACTGTATGAGGTAAACAAAGAATTGTTATGACAAATCCAATAATCACCCACGTCCAATTAGCTCGAAAGCGAAAACACACAGGAAACACCATTACAGGTGTGACTATGTAGTAATGAAGAATGTGTAACTGAGGAATGGTCAATTTTCGTCTATTTTCTCAAATAACTTTAAAACAGTTTATTTTAAAATAATAATAAAAAATACATATTTGAGACCCTCACAGTAAGCCCTTTCATTTGACATATCGCACGGTACAGTTTGCAAATATATATATATTTTTTAATTTTCTTATTTGCCCCCCAAAATTGACCCCCATATTCAAAATTCATTAATTTACATTACACGTCCGTGTCCCAAACACAGAAATACGTACGTGTACCAAATTTCAACTTAATCGGTCCATTAGATTCGGAGCAAATTGGCTGTGACAGACGGACAGACAGATAGACAGGCAGACACACGAGTGATCCTGTAAGGGTTCCGTTTCTTCATTTTGACGTATGGAACCCTAAAAAAGTTTTTACAAAAAATAAAACCGACTTCCAAAACAAAACACTACAAAGTGAAAAATAACTTTAATTTCGGAAGTCGGTGTCCTTGGTTTTGTATTTTCGTTTTTTGCCACCGACTTCCGAAATTAGAGTTATTTTTCACTTTGTAGTGTTTTGTTTTGGAAGTCGGTTTTATTTTTTGCTCAAAAGTTTTTATTTTTCACTTTTTAGTTGTGGAACCTACCCCACACAAATTCGAACACATAATTGAGTACAATAATTGTAGATATAGCCATGTAAATAACAGTGATAGGAAGTTATTAAAACACCATCACCATCATCCACATAAAATAAGTGGGAAATATAAGCATTATTGAAGCTAACTCAAAAACTCCCCAAGCAAAGTTAATAAAATTTATATAGGACCACCTCGGAAGTATACTTTCAAACAAAAAAAGAATTTTCCAAATCGGTCCATCCGTCTTTGAGTAATCGCGTAACAAACGTACAAAAAAAAACACAGACGAATTGAGAACCTCCTCCTTTTTGAAGTCGGTTGAAAAGGAACATTTCCAGTCACATTTTAGTGATTTCTGAAAAAAAAGCAATGGTGGAAATGTCTCCTTTAGTTCAAACACTCCTCATATAAACAAAATTATGTATAGAAGACTAGCCAAATAAAAATATTATCCTCGTCCGTAAAAGAGGGGTTCAACTCGAATTCAATTTGGTAAAAACTTTTTCCTAATCATCTACCAGGTTTTGATGTTATTACCAAATCGGAAGTTGAAGTTATTTTTGGAGGAAGTTGCGAGTTTGAACCGAAAAATTCAATAAATACTTGGCAAGGAATGAACGAAACTTTTCTTCGAAATATTTTGTTCGATGGGGTAAATAAAACTCCAAGATTTACTTTTAAATAAGTTTTTATTGGAACATCATTTGGAACATAACGAAGATGGCTAAAGACATGTTTGTGTTATATTAAGTTACATATACAGTATAAACTCAAAACGTCGACAAACTCCCTAAAACGTCGAAATTACTTGACTTTGGTTGGTTTACCTTGTTGTCCATACAATGATACACTGTAAGTACGAGCATCACACCCATTCTAAAAATAACGACAACAACGTCATTATTACACAATAAACAGTACTTTCCAAGTTGCAGAAATTATAATAAATAAATCATATATAGGTATATATAAGCTAGATGAGGAGCTCGTGGCTAAGTAATAAAAGCCGCAAGGGTCGATCCATCAGGTTAAGCTACGCTTTCCGGGGTTGGTCTGTGGATGGGTGACCATCTTTACATATCGAGACTCCTCCGTGCCGTTGCACGTTAAGCCGTTGGTCCCGGCTGTCATTCGTGGATCTTTGACATTTTGACGTTACGGGTCGTCAGAAGCCCGAGTCTGACAACCAGTCTTATCAAGGGGTATCGTATTACCCAGTAACTGGGTTGTGGAGGTCAGGTAGGCAGTCGCTCCATGTAAAATACTGATATTCAGCTGCATCCGGTTAGACTAGAAGCCGATCCAACGTTGTTGGGCAAAGGCTAGGCAGATTGATTGATATTTATATAAAAAATAAGAAATGCAGTTGTGTACGTTCTTTTGTTTGTTTTTGTTGCTTTAGGCCGAGTTCAGATAATCTGCGCCGACTACGCACAGGACCCGCACACGCGTTGCACCTGCTTATACTAATAGTGTTATTTAATTTAAAAAGTAATACATATATAAATATTATATAGCCTGTGTCACTCCCACAAGACGATTCTAACGTCACCTCATATGTTAAAATCTATCAAGCCGTTTAGGCTACAGAGCGGGCCAAAGAAATAGACATAGATACATACTCTCGAAAAACATTACTCTCCTTCTGGGGCGGTCGGGTAATACCACGCGACTAAACTTGTTATGTCAATACGACACTAGCCGAAGCGCGGGCGCAAAGCGTATGCGGGGTGGGTGCGAGGCGGGGGCGGGGTCGATAAATGCAATTTGAAATCTATTGATGTGTCTCTCTCTAATTATATAGACTCTAATTATACACAACAAATTTCAAAACGAGTTAGACGCGGGTGCTGACGCGCGTGGCGTGCACGTAACGGACGCGTATTGTCTATCACGCATTTACCTCGACTGTAGGCATCATACGTACCAAAAATTCTAAAAAAATCGTTCTTTTGTTTGTTGTGATTACCTCGCACGTGTTTACCTCGGCTGCTAGACTGTCGTTAGGCTGTTATGCATTGTGTGTTCTTAATGTTGATTTTTCTTCTCTCCATTTAACGACAACTCTCCATAACGCCATAAAACTCGCAGTCCCTTAAGTGTCGCTCTATAGAGTTTACATTGTTGTACAAACATTTTTAGACTGCACCACTACTCTTTCTTGTTTACGTTATGCTATTCACAGTTGGTGCCAAACTATGAACTGCTGAAACAATCTGTATTCCACTATCATCCACACATTAACATGAATATTCATCAACGCCGTAGTAAACAACATCTGCATACAACAAACATACCGTAACTGATTCATGTCTGTTTTCGGTCTGTTTCTACACCTGGACCGCTTGTCAATCAATCAAGCTGACATTCCACCGCTGTAATGTAACAAGTGGCTACAACTACGCAGTCTTACTCAAATATATGCGTACAATACTGATTTGGTTCGAAAGCCCATTGATATTCAAATGCGAACAGCCAGTGGGCAGATTTAGGCGGGCTTACAAATTGATAATTACAACCAAAACAAAACTTATTGAAGATCGGCTCAGTGCGAAAAATATTTTCTATGAAAGCTCTTCGAAATCAGTTGAATTCTCTAAAGAGTTACGACCATCTTTAAGTGACAAACGCAAAGTGCACTAGGCCTGAACGAAAATCCAGCATTAATTCAGGAATTATATATTAGGAGCAGACATTGTGGGTGGATAATATTAACAGCTTGGTAGGAGCGAGGAATTTGTGTTTCTGTCATTTGTGGATCGTTGACAGTCGTTACGGGTCGTCAAAGCCCGAAAGTCTGACAATCAGTCTTACCCAGGGTATCGTATTACCCAGTTACTGGGTTGTGGAGGTCAGATAGGCTGTCGCTTCATGTAAAATAGTGGTATTCAGCTGCATCCGGTTAGACTGGAAGCCGACCCCAACATAGTTGGGAAAAAGCTAGGCATGATTGAGGTAGAGCGAGGAATGTGATAAAAGTTGAAATATTAGAAGTAGGACCCAATTCAAGAAGAGCCGGAAGATTCGGTGGTAATGCTGTGCAGCAAGAAGAAGAAGAAGAAGCAAGGAATTTCGA
Organism: Dicycla oo; assembly: GCA_948252095.1. Classification (NCBI taxonomy): domain Eukaryota; kingdom Metazoa; phylum Arthropoda; class Insecta; order Lepidoptera; family Noctuidae; genus Dicycla; species Dicycla oo. The sequence continues at coordinate 6,244,933 of OX411721.1, read as the reverse complement.
CGTAATTTCTTATCACGCAAAACACAAGATCCAAAACATCTTGCAGCAACAAACATAAGCTAAGCATAAGCATAAAAGATGAGATAGAAGCGACGCGGATGTTCCATACTCACACAAAAACATAAATAACATTAACGAAACATGTCGGAACAAAACACTTAACCCGGAAGAGGGAAAAGTAACGAAATTTAAATGAAGTGACATTGTTGTTCACAAAGTAACGTAACCGGGAACCGAGCCGTGTCCCGCTCTGTTAATCCGAGTAACCGATCGACGTTCCAAGGGCAGAACACAAAGGAACCGTGGGTTACTTTTGAGTACTAAATGTTACATCAAAAATTGCGTCGACAATAAGCTGTGAACTTTGAAGTGTGTTTAATGAGAATTCGTGCATCTTGAGAGGTTGCGAAGGGTTAGAAATACGAACCCTTCGCAGCCCAAGTTGGAAGCTTATCTGTCTTAGAATAGAATCCCACTGGAATTTTATCAATCGTGCAATCATAAAAATAATGTTAAGCTGTTGTTTATATAGTTCGTGCCTAATCTAGAGAATATGTAGAGAACGAGAAGACGAGAAAGCATATATATAAAATAGCAATGTAATTCTTGGTAAGGATGATAAATGCATTGCACAAATCATAGTAGAAACTATCCAAGCGAGAAAAGTAAAACTTATTATATCAATTACTTATCGCGCGGCGCACGTTGCATCCACTGGCAGAGAGAAATTAGCGAATTTATAATACTCGGGTGGGAAGACCACTCCTTCTATAATAATTACGAGGTAAGATACTACTGTGTTTGATACTCCATCTTGCAACACATGAGGTTAGAAACTGCTGTGTTTGATACTCCATCCTGCAACACATGTATTATGGCCGCTTGAGGCGTTAAATATGGTTTATATTCCAGACCCCTTCTCATTGTCGAAAACAGTCCGATTGCAGAAGATTCTGGTTTACGGAAAAGTGACCGTTAAAACCCTGTCAATCGCGACACCCTTTTTTTGCGTGGAGAAATGCTCATACATACTGCACTACAACGGGGAGATAGCGCAGTTATGTTGGACTCCAACCCACTAAAACTCCACGGTGTGCTCCTCTTCAGCTTGTGGCGGGAACACGGGCACGCGTTAGCACTCTCCGCGAACCCGCCGCGGCTGTCCGTCACCGGACCTTCCTCTGGGGAGTACCCCCATCACCGGCTCACCAGAACACATTGCACGTCGTGACCACCCTAGGGAGCAAACCAGCACATGGGCGCTAGACGACCCAGTCCTATGACCTATCGCCTGCGACCGGTCAGGCCAGTGGCCCAGCAGCCTACTACTTTTCGGCCGCAGAGGATAGGGAGAGCGGTCTACGAAATACCGACACTCCTCCTCCCCTGCGGCCCCACCGCGTCCGCCATCAGACGATGGCGACCCCGTCAAGGCCGCGGAAAATAGGGAGAGCGGCGCACCGCAATAATTCCTCTCTCGCCGCGGCCTCCAACCCTAATTTTTAATAGTACAACATTTGTTAAGTTAAACCATTTAGAAGCTAAAGTGAAAAATCACCGGACAACCATTAATAGACCAATCAATCATCAAATTAAAATAATTGTTTGATTCCGCACTTATAAATATTCATGTTTATCATTTACACAAAGCGATGTAATAAGGAAACAATACTTAATAGTTATCGTTTTAGGAAATGAGAAGGAAATCACAGGTGTTGTAATATTGTAGCATGTTAAAATTAGACAAGTGGCGCAGAAGCAATTTTCGCTAAAAGCTTCAACACTATTGTTTAGAGGACACGGCAGGTCAGGGGGAAGTAATAATTCATGACATACTCATTCGTTATTATAAAGCACCTATGCATTATTGAAACGTGCAGGATGTCAAAACAATGATATGTGGATGCATGACACGTCCTGCGTCAATACGCTTGCAGAATTTCGAATTCACTAAAAGAACTGCGACTTTCAACAGGTATTGCCAAATGGAATGATCACTCACATATAGCATGACTAGATATTACCACTACTTCCTCAACTTTCATAGTTATAGCACGTTCATGTAAATTCTAGTTATTTCAAGACTAATTTGCACCATTCTATTAGCATAACAGCGAGAAGCATACGTTCACAATAATGTTCATTCTTTGTTGCTATGGCTAGGAGAAAAATAGGAGCACACTACATTTTGTACAACGATTCACAAAGGAATCGATAAAGCCCTTAAGGGCAAATAAGATCCGAGCCTCCCAAACATTGTGAAGATTATAGAGAGATGTCGAATAATAAAAATAAACGTAGGAATACAAATTATTCGTACCGTTTTATCTGAAAACGAACGGAATAAACGACGAAAAATGTGTTACGGTAAAAGCAAACGACCTCTGAAATAAAATTCAGTATTTTGTCGCTACGCGAAATATTAATTAGAGTTTACTTTTACGAACCTAAATACGAGCTACTTTTGAATTTGATGAAAATTCAAACGTTCTTATTTCCTCTTGGCTCAAACGATTTTTTTTTTCATAGAAAACTAGTTAAGCTTCTTTGTTACGAGGACTAACTTCGAGAATAAAATGCAACTTCGGATCTAGATCATAAAACTCAAATTATCGTCCCTAGCCGATCAAGCCGACGGATAAAATCAAATTTCCAAAGTCTGTAGCTACACCAATCAGCAGATAGACGGTTGGTTAATTTTACCGGTTACGGCTGAAACATTCGAAAGCGCTTTCTGTAATCGAATTTTGCTCAGCCCAATGATTTAGTGGAGAGATACTGTTTACCTCGATGATTCACTTCCACTCAAAATGTACTGACGAGTTTAAAAAGTGTTCTTAATTTTAAACAGAAACAAGTAATATGCGTGTAATTACGTATTTGTGTTATCGTGCACTAGGTAAGTACGTCTGCGTAACATTTAACTGTATTTGTTTTGATATATTATATGTTAAAGGATGTTGACATGCAGTAATTGATTAAATAGTCGTTCTAATTATAAGTTGTTATCTCTATAATTGTTCCTATTCCAGTTTGTTAAAGACATTGAACGAATCATAGCAACTAACAGCTACCCGACCATTTAATAAAATGAAACAATAAAAACTTTTTCACAAAAAGAAAAACCACAGACTTCCAAAAAAAACACTACAAAGTGAAAATTAACTTTTTCAGAAGTCGGTATAGTAGTCGGGTAGTCGGATCTGTATTTTAGTTTTATGCCACCGACTTCTAAAAAGTTATTTTTCACTTTAAATTGTTTTTTTTTTTGGAAGTCGGTGTTTTTTTTTTTTGTAATAGCATTTTTTTTTTCACTTTTTAGCGGGTCAGTTTGTAATTAATCTAAGTTACAATACATATGTCAACTGCTCATCAGTTCATCACCTTTTACAAAATATTGCTATTCCCGATGTAGGGACGTTAATTGTTGAGGAATTTTCCTAATTAGAACCAGGAGAACTGGAGCTGATGGTGAAGTCACCATTAGCTCCATTTCACCATATGCTGTGTGACGAGCATAAATTGCTTAACAACCATATAAAGTACTTAATCGAATCGCAACCCGTGAAATACTTATTATTGAGTAGTTCTGATGGCCATCTGTGGTCTTCATCATCTGTGCGACTTCACCAAACGTGCTTTCCGAGAATAAATGCACGAGTTACTATGAAAAATATTTAAATTGCTATAGGTGTGCCCATAAAATATGAGGGTTGCTAACCATTTCCATAGGATCCCAATATCAGGTTCTGATTTGGTGACAATTGCGCCACCTCAAGAGCATACCCTTTCAAACAAAAAAAGTATTTTTCTATGGACAATTGACGGAGAAATCGGTGTACATACATAAAAAAAAGAAAAAATAAATACGCGGCGAATTGAGAACCTCCTCCTTTTTTGAAAGTCGGTTAAAAATAGATAAATCATGTCAAATTCTAACAAACAATATTGGGAGTAATAAACTAACAGTCATACCAAAGCCTAAACCACTTAACTGTAATGGGAACCAAACACTAACAACAACTAAATAACAGAATAGCATTGCCAAAAACTCTACAACTCCCAAACTCGAGAACCATGAATGGCACCCAAAACTACCAACAGCTACTTAACCGTACGGTGCGTAACTGACTGAACTATGTGCCGAGCAGCACGCCAAACTTTGGACACGCTCACCTCAAAGTGTGCCACAAGTTCAAGGATCATGATGACGAATGTGTCCTAATCCACCGACCGGTATTCGGCGCCCGGTAAACGACCTACAGCACTAACGGTGCGGTTGTTTATAATTATATTTTAGAAAGATTTAGAGATATCGCAGTGTAAAAAAAAAATTTATGAATTTAAGACCCCCATCTGCACATTCCGAGTGGATGAATCCAAAAGGCTTTTACTATTTTCGCTTTCATCAATGCTACACACCGTAGCCTACGTTATCGTCATCTAATGCGAACAACTTAATTGTAAACCATTGCGTTTGTATACAGTTCAATATTCAGCTTGAGCAGTAGTTATATATTCCATTTTTAGATATATCCTAAACCGTTATATTTTTGCAAGCTTCTGATATTTATCAGAGTCAGTTGTAATTAAAGGTTCTATATATTTCAGTCCCGATACAATTACATATATCTTAATTTTATTTCTATTGTATTGGCTTTCTATATCCCAATAACCATTATTCGATTATTTCGAAGGAGCAGATATGACTATATGACTAGTTATAAAGGAAACCCTTGTAACTTGATAATGTGGGTTAATGTTATTTAGTTTTAAGGGTAATGTTCATTGACATGGTTCGTTACTCCACTTTATCAGATTTCAATTTAATTTTAAGGGAGAATGATCTGCTCCACGAGGATAATCTTGAAAGGCTTATACAGTCTTACAATGTGACCTAAAACATTTTCGAGTAAGTTCATTCATTAGCACCCGGAAGGAAAAGTTTAATGGATTTTGTTTTTGCTATTTCAAAGCTTTTCGGATTATTCGCCCCATTTTCAGATCAAAGAAACAACGAATAATAAATTTTGAAAACGATGTGTCTATCACGCACTTAACCAATAATTTCTTCAATATAACCCACTGGTCCCTGAGGGGTCCACAGTAGACTCGACGGGGTCTACGTTGGCGTGACAAAACGGGTTTTTTGTCGATTTTTGGGAAAATAATGAAGGAAATGTAGCTGCAGGGGCTGCACCGGAACCAGCTAAATTTTGAAAGTGGTCTATGAGAAAAAAAAAAGTCTGGGAACCTCTGATATAACCCATGCCGATGACCGTTAATTTAGTATAACCGCTCAAAAGTGATCTTCAATTCGTGTGTTTATACGACCTCGATATATTAATATCTCCAGTTTTCGACTTAATGACTATAGAAAAAACTTAATGATTTTGTTAGTAATGAAATCACCAATTGCTCAGTTTTTATCTAATATTAAGAATAGGTGTAGCTATATTAGGAACTCTATTTTAAGCCTAATGGTCTATCAATAATGGCCAAATAGTATAAGGAGCAATGAAATGCTCCATTCAAAACTTAAATCCAGTTTACATCTGCCTCGGTTATTTACTTTATCAACGTAATGAAACTGCTTTAACAATTGCAGCAAAAAGAAACACGACTCACTAAAACGCTCCGAAACATAAAATTTGCAACTTCTTACTGGGTGAAGGTCAGTGTGGTAATTATAAATATGTTTTTAAATACATGAATAAAAGACTGGGTTAGAATTCTTCATTGTCTAACGTATTCAAATCAGTTTCTCTTTCCACTTTCCTTGCTATGCCAGCTTGTATGTTTCAGTTTGAATATTGAAATCAGTGCATTGATTTCTAGTTTAATTTGATCATGGTTCCGTTTTGTTTTTATTTCTAACTTCGGTTTTTTAAACGTGTCGTGTTATCCAGCCAGATTGATTTCTGATTGACTTCGTATCCCTGATGGCTTTTTCTGCTTCACAGGGCATGTTCCAAATTGCCAATAAACGCATTTCTGGTCTATTCTCTGCCTTTTCACCTGTTCGTATATACATAGGACCCTTTCTTTTCGCATAATGTTTTTATGCTAATATTCTTTGACATAACTATTTTGGTATATTTTTTGGCATAATAATACTTTGCCATAATTGTTTTTGGCATACAGTTTATTTATGTTGATATAATTGTCTGGTAGGCTAATTTACCTGACCCGAAAAGACTAACCCTAGACGGTCGACGTCATGTCAGGGGCACACCGAAGTTCAGTTTGGATAGGTTCCTTTTTAAGTGTTTATGCTTTTATTGCCGTAAGCTGTTATGGGTAGAAAACATTATGCGTAAAATAATTAGGATAAACAAAAGTATGCCATGTTATATTATGGCTTAAAATTTTATGCAAATGGATAGTGAACCGTTATGCGAACATAAATTTAAAGTCTGGCCCCATAATAAAAGTTGTTTGTTATCATGAGTTTGATACCTAAACACATGATGGTATCATGTGTTTAGGTATCGAATCATCCAATATGGACACTATAGCTATAATCATGTTTTTTTTTTTATCTCAGCAACAAAAACAGTGACAAATATCATTAACGTAGCTTACAAGTTTTTTGTGTTTTTCCACGCTATAGTCGTTTTTGTCTGTTGAGTTATAGCTTAATTACTTAAAGCATACAATTAATTAAATACTAAAGTAATCTCGTGATGGAACAAGTTGAAGAGATTAGAAAAATTATTTTGGCATAAGCCAATAATAATGACAAAAGCCAATAATACAGACAATAATGGACAAAAATATTGAGATGAAAAAAAAATATTTTGCTGGATTAGAATTATGTACATAATAACAAAATAAGTTTAGAATATAGGGAGGGATGAATTTCTTACCACCACTCTCTTGTTGAATGTGCTAGCTAGACTAAGTCTTAGCCTTCCATCAGATTAGACTGAAAAGCGCTTTAATATTCTAGAAAAACAACTAACTGCTTTAACGAAGCTGACCCAAATCTATCAAAAGCCTTTGTTAAAATTAATTTAAAAATTAGACGAAAACTATAGCTATGTGAGAATTTAAATAAAACAATGTCTAGGGTTAATTAACAAAAACCAGTCAAAACAATAGTTAATAATTTATCCAGTTGCATGATAGAAATAAACAGTTGTTCACACATATGTGACATGACGTATCTTAAAACAACATAAACGACCAACAAGTAATAATTATTATTGTATTAGTGTAATAAACTGACTCTGAAGCTGAACTCCGAGTTAATACTTAAAATAGTTAATTTAGTCTTAAACAAAAAAACAGAGATAAAGTTTCGGTGCCGAATGGAGGCGACACTTGCGATCGAGAATATTGTTTAATAATATGATCATCATACTCTAATATTGAACAATAAGAAAAATATAGCCCTAGTAACTTACCGTGCAAATTGAGGAACGACAATAGATTCAATGAGATGTACAGAAGTAGCAAGTTTGAAACCGCTTGACAAACTCGATTGGTTCTGGGAGTTAAGATATTGAGGTTTCGCAGTCAATTGTGAAAATGCATTCACATTAGTGAAGGTGATGCTTTTTGGGAATATTTTATTATTTATAAGTAAGTAAGTGCAAGATCACGTCCACGTAACTTCAATATTACACTAAGAGATAGACTTGGACAACTAATGGATCGTAATGACAAGCAAGTTACTTATATTATACAGCTTTATTATTTCTCAGAATGGACAAAACATGAAACGGCATATTAGTATGCGAAAGATGAAGCACATAAAGCCAAAACAATATTGAGAATGTATTTTAATGAGATTGAACTACTTAAATTACTAATTTGTTATTATCGAAAGTCTAATTAAGCTCAGATACAAATGGAAATGTTCAAAAGCTTATAAATTGTTTCTTAATCAGGTACAAGACGGGCCACAAAGTAATCATAAATTAAATAAAAGAGCTTCTCAACTATACATAACACTTAAATGTAATGCTGATCGTTTAAAGACGTGGAGTTAAATGACGAAGAACAAATACATGCCAAACAATGGCGTAAAAAGCGAAAAAATCTCAGAAAGTCGTCAACAATTTGAGGTTGGGTAATTCGTAAACATCGGCGGAGACGACCATTAACGTTAAAAGCTTTATTGATTTGGTGAACGAACTGGGAGGGGGAATCGAGAGGACAAAAGGGGCACTAAGAGAAATATAACAATAACGTGAGTAGGCTCCCCACCAAAATTGTGTGTAGCGAATTTACCTTTTACATTTATTTTTAATTTAGCCGATGCTTCCTCGATAAATTACGGATCTTAAAAGACAAAGGTTCTATAAATAAATATAGATCTATTTGTTGCGATAGTGACATAAAGGTGAACTTGCTTTTTGTGATAACATGGAGATTGCTCAACATAGTCATTTTGTTTTTCAGTAGAATTGGTTATAGAACTTTTAGCAGAAACCCGAATACATTATACGTATATTAATGATAAATGTTAAATGATTTTATTTCTGTAAGTAGGTTTGTACAAACACTTTTACAAGTCAATCGCGTGTGTGTGTGTTTTTTTTTAACTAGATGAGGTCGGCGTTTCCTATCTGACTACTCTGAGAAGAAAGGCCGAAACAAACTCAGAGGTCACAGTCTCTTATAAAGTCCAGACATAATCTTGGTCAGTTCATGTGTAGACCATGTAGATTGGTGTCTGAAATGGGTTTTTGAGGAAAGAGCCACAAAGATTGAGAGGACCTGCCCAGTCAGTGCACCTAGTAATGAAACCCAGTAATCAAACTGATAGGTACTTGCCAATATTTTCTTACTAACGACTTCGTTAGCTACTACTTGATTATTACTGCTATTAGCATAAAATAGTAGATCGCCTGAAAGGCCAACCCTAACAATACTATCCATCTACGACCATTCCACTATCAGTTCGCTTACCTGATTAGGTAAATCGCTGGACGGCAGCCTTCTACCAGCATTAGTAATGCTCTTACATAAACAAAAGCACGTTAATTCTGGACCGTATACCTTTGTAATAGGGGCCACAACATTGTTTGCTTGACATTTTAGCAAGCAATTAACTTTGGTTTTCCAAGCCGGTAGGGCAAACATAGTCAGGTTCACCGACCCCGGTAAACGCGAAAGTGAAATCCGTCACTTGTTGCTACGATACGAATTGGACGAAAACGTGTTATGGGTGAGAATAAGTGGTTCTGCACGAAATAAGGTCGGAATTTGTATGCCAGTGTTGCTTATTAAACCTAATTTAGAATTTGATTAGCTATTTAGATTGGAATCGGATTAGGTTTGCGGTCCCCTGTCATAAGCTTCATTGTTATTTATATGAGCAGCGCGAGAAATCACGCATCGCAAAATCCGGAAGCAGACAGAGGTTCGATTGTTATTTAAATAAGATATACCATCCGGTGTCCCCTAAGTAACCTCCCTAGGTCCATTACTGTTTTTTGAACATAAGTGTCCTGCCGCATACAAACAATGATTACCTGAAACAAAACAAATATAAAATAAGTTTAATGTATATTTACAAATATAACGAGATATCTGAATGCGTTAAGATGTTATTTAGACCTTGTTGACTTAGTATTAATTATGAGTGCAACATCAACAATGAAGGACAATGAACTGATTTCAACCAGTCTGTAGAGATTAAAAATACTTTCCCAGTGAAAGGAAAATACCAAACGTTAATGTCACACAACTGCGTATTTCAGTGGCGAACACCACATCAGCAGATGTATCAGATGCTCCTGGAAACCAGAGATCTGTGCTGGAAACCATAGTTAAAGGCATAAATACAGTTATTATATTACAAAAATAATTACGACTCAAACCCCGTATTGACCAACACCTACATCGATTACCGCGAAGCTGACCACAAAAATGCCAATCGCAAACTTTAAACCCACATCGAAGCTCAAAGGACTAAAGCGTCACAACTTATAATAGGAATTATACAAAATGCTCCAAATTCCAAGAATTGTGAGCAATAACTGGCTTCAAACAATGAGGGCGACGTACATATGCGATATGTAACGCGTTATTCTAATTCGCACAGCGCTAATTATTTGACATCAAAACGTAATTAAGTACAGCTGGATAACGCCACTTATGGGACAAGCGATCAAGCAAATGGGATATAAATAGATTTACAGTTGCAGGAACGTAAGGCGATGAATATACAGAGATTAAGATTTGAAATATCTTGGCTATAATAGGTTTATCCAGATGTCTTATTGGATCTTTAAACGAATAAAAGGATCATGATTCGTGATAAATAAAAATAAAAAAATCTACTCTCGTATCACAAAATTCGAATTATAAACTTCAAAACGAGTTTATATTGACATACTTTACAAACACAATCTTAATTTAAAAATAGAATCATATTATAACACTTTTTCTCTAACAAAATAATGTTATAAAACAATTTTTTCACCATTACGATATAGGACAAATCCAACAAGTTAATGTCACCAAGGAGTTTTCATATTTTTTTTTTCTAATGGAACGCATGTGCGCGGTCCGCCATTTTTAAAGCATTACATAAAAGTTTTGATTACAATTTTTACATGTCTATCGCAGCGCCCGCTTTAATGCATGTACTTACGGTGATGTGCTGGGTTTTGGCGTCATTCGTACGTTTTGTTGTAATGAATTTCGTGGCAAAATTTTTATTTAGGTTCAATCCCAATTTATGAGATTAGATAAAGTAGTACATTACATAACTAGGTATTAAAACACTCATGTGACACTATTAAAACACCTGCTTTAATACCCCTCATTATGCAACACTTTCATAAACTATCATTGCCTTTATCGATAGATTGAAGCATTATTTGGCAACACTGTAATCATTTACAAAATACGAAATTGATTTGATTTAGGTACCACGAAATATTCCAAATGCTTGTCTTGTTTACTTAAGAAAATCCGTTACGTTTGTTATTGATCATGGCGACATAAAATATAGCAATCGAAATAGACGGGGCATGATATAAGTTCAAGATATCTTAGTACAGCAGATAGGACGCAACGATAATAACAGTTTCAAATTCAGCAGTAAAAATTCTATAACATTAGGTGTAAGCGAGGCAGCACATAAAACTTATTGCAAATTTCCCTGGAGTAAAAAAAAAGGCATCTTCTTTTGTTGATCGTTTGTTTTGTTCTTACTCTTAGATAGCATACATACATGTGACATAATTTTATTGCAAAACTGTTTACAAACATACGAGAGATCTCATATTTTCGCAGACGGGTTCAAGCGGTATACGTGCCATGTACTCCGTCAACATTCTGACAGTTTCAGGAGTGAGGAGAGGATAATATTTCAAAGCGGTTGTCACGTCTACATAATTTATAACGTTGGTATTTGAAGCGTCGCAACACCACATGGCGTGTTTGAATTAATGGCTCTTGTTTAATATGAAAACAAATATTTTGCGTCGTCAATGATAACTGTTTCAATCTTCGAACACGTGTATCAGTTCAATGCAAACAAAATATTTACAAACAATTTCAAGCATTTTTTCCGAGGAACTTTTGGTAGAACAACTTTTATAACTCTCCGATTTTTGTTGGCAACATCGTAAGCAAAATAACCGGATTACCGGAGGCGAATAGTCGGACCAAACCAATGGAGGCTCATACGTAACATTCGATTTTATAGCCACCCAAAAAAAAGAATGAAGCATAAAATTCCAGAAACAAAAGGTCACAACAAGTTATAGTATTATATCACAAAATCCTATTATCCCTAACACAAAAGGTCCTTATTCCACAATAAAGTTTACCCTACTTACAGATATACTGGGTTAGATAGCAGAGGTCATGACGTCGCTGACTGATAAAACCGTAACTGCGGGGGGTGGTGAATGCCAGATAGCAGAAATGTGCCTGATGCGGCGTATCGCGAAACCTACATGCGTCGGAGAATATAGTGGATGTTTTAAACACACATGATAAACATACATAAAATAGACTCCGAAATTGATGGATAAAGTGAAATAGTAGTTTAACTTTAATAATAGTCTTACGCATCAATTTCGAATCAAAAAGCAATTTGTTTCTCTATTCAAAATTTCAGATACGAAAACAAATAAGATGGATTCTGAATGTTCATTCAAAAATCGCTTTAAATTCCAAAACGTTTCAATTTCATTGATCCTATATTTTATCGAAGACGATACACATGATAATGAATTGATACAGGAAAGAGTATATATGATATGTGTCGTTGCAAAGCTATGAAAAATACCGATGGCGTAACGTAACAAATTGCACAATTGAAAACAATTTGGCAAATTCAACGGCCAAAAAAAATACTCGCGAGATTTATCCTCTGGCGCTTCTGAAGATGACATGACTACTTTCAAGTGTTAGGTCACGATTAGATATGAGTGAAGAATGTTTAGATCAGACAAGCACCCACTTTTAAACTAGGGAACTAAATCATTGTAGATTTTCAACCATGGAATGCCAGACTGCTAATCATCAGTATCCAGACATATAATAATGGATTGTTTCAGGTAGACGATTTAGACACGATTAAAGCTACTTTTTGATCAAAGTTTTAACACTCTGTCAAACAGACAGACACAACTGCTGTACCTACTGACTTCAAACAAGCAACATCGTTTAGACGGAGATCATTCTGTCAATCCAATGGATTATTTTGTTAGTGTAGTCGTAACAGAAGTATTTTTCCGCTAATGAATCATGATATCGTGAATTTCTTAGTTTACTCGAACATTACCCGAATACTACACTATTCTTGATCTTGACAAGGTGACAACGTAGTTAAAGTTACAAAAGATAACCTAATTCTATCATTTCTAAAACAGCACCGTCATCAATATAATCGTAAGCACTGCCATCAGCTTTAATAACGTGAAAGAAATTTGTAATATCACGAAGTCTAAATTCATCTTAGACCATTTCCATTTAAGTCTCGATCGTATCTCCATATCCAACCGGCTCAGCTCTCAAAGCAATCTGATCGAACTAGAACACTTTACCGACAGCTTACACCATTCAATATAGGTTTTCCGGGCTTTGAGATTATCCTATACATACATATAACATAACATAATAGAGCATGGAGTATCCTCTGAATAGCATATTAAAATAGATCGTACCAATTTCGAGGCAGTATAATTTTGCAGTTAATAATAATTCGTGCAATAAATTAAAAAAATACCTACAAATCACTGCATCGAGGTAAACCTAGTTTTCATGATAGGTTTAATAGGTGCAATCAGGGGCACGCATTGTGCAACCGTATTAGATATCTAAACAAATCTCGTTACTAGTAGGCTTGTAGTCACGCCACATACCACGCACAATATCTACTCACGTGCTGCTGAATCGCTAATTGAATAAACTGAACTAATCCAAGTATAAATGGCCATGCGTCACGTCGACGCTAACAATGAAAATTGCACGCATTTTACTTAACAACGTTCATGCGTACTTTTTATAATTGCCAAGTTTATTAATTATTACAAGCTTGCTATGCTCGTCATGTCCGAAAAGTTAATTGATAGAACGCCATTTTCTCGCGAGGAGTGGTAGGACACCGAGATAAGGAAACATGCAAGCTCATAAAATTAAATGATATAATGACAGAGGAGGAAAATACAAGGGAAAAGAGAATAATTCACAATACTATGAGATCCTTTTACAATCTCCTTTGAAAATCTGCTAATCCATCTTTCAGCAGATTTTGTACACGCTCCGATAATAGTGACAACGTACCAAGTATTTTAAAACTAATATTTTAGACACAAAGTATCTAACAGACAGTGAAATGTTAAGGGGGAAGCGTCAGGGTAGCCCGCGAAAATCAAATTTTCTTACGTTTTTTGCAATTTGCAAGTCAATATTAAGTTGTATGTTAAATAAAGTATGATTTGCGGCCGTAACAAATATGTATTTACAGAATTAGAATCAGTAATACAACTCCTTAAGTTAGTATAATCCTGAAATGTCAAGATTTCATGAAATAGTCATTCATTAGGATTATCTGGTCTAAAAGAGTTGTATTGATCACTTTAATGATTCTAATTATGTAAATAGATACATGTTACGTCCGCAAATTATATTTTGATCACCATATGTACAATCTAATACCGACTTTTGAGTTTGAATTTCGCGGGCTACCTTGACGCTTTCGCCTGAAGCAAATATAACTAGTACTACTAAGTACTAGCATAAAATTTGACAGGATCCGCGAATCAGTTAAACTAGAAAATATTGACCGAGAGACGCTCTTAGAAATATTAATATTATGTTTAATGAAAATGAAAGTGTTTATTCACAGAAAAAGTTTTTTGATAACACATATTACCTCTGCCAAACTGCAAAGCAGTTTGTTGGAGGACGTAGCTCCTTCTTTTTTAACATTATTACCTACGTAATTTACACTTTTTCACCTATACGCTAAACTATTAAAATAAATACTAAATATTCTCTACAGTGAGGCCTTCACGAAACATATCAAGGAGGTACTTATATATTTTGTTTTTAAATGAAGTTTTTGTGGTACAGGTGTTTATATCGACTGGAAGGTTATTAAAAATAGTTGGAACAAAAAAAATCTACACCTTCGACCTAATAGTTATTGCAAGTGGGCACTACAAATCTTCTCGTATCATTGATCCTTCGAGATCTTGTGCGAATAATATTGTTTTAATGGAATATTACATTCATACATACATTCTAGTAAAAGGTACTGCTGAATCTAACACAACCACATGACCACACGAACGAGGTTTACATACAAAATTAACAAACATAAGCACTTTTTAACCGATTTCAAAAAGGAGGAGGTTCTCAATTCCTCTATGTTTTTTTTTTATATGTTTGTTACGCGATTACTCAAAGACGGATGAACCGATTTCGAAAATTCTTTTGTTTTAAAGGGTGTACTTCCTAGGTGGTCCCATATAAATTTAAATAACTTTGCTTGGGTAGCTTTTGAGTTAGCTTCAATAATGCGTATTTTTTCCCACTTAGTTTATGTGGATATGTTTTAATGTATGCGGATGACGTTTTAATATCTTCCTATCACTGTTATTTACATAGCAGGTAGTAGTATTCGAATTTGTGTGTAGGTAGGTACCACAACTAAAAAGATAAAAATAAAAAATAGCAAAAAATAAACCCGACTTTCAAAACAAAACACTACAAAGTGAAAAATAACTTTAATTTCGGTAGTCGGTGGCAAAAAACGAAAATATAAAACCAAAGACACCGACTACCGAAATTAAAGTTATTTTTCACTTTGTAGTGTTTTGTTTTGAAAGTCGGTTTTATTTTTTGCTAAAAAGTTTTATTAACACTAGTGGTCGCCCAGTGGTCGAAATTCGACCATATTTATTTTATAGTTTCAATAGTTTTATTCATGTGACAATGACAAACAGGATGAATTATTCCACTTTTCCCCACCAAGCCGCGTATATTGATGTGACATAATTTTAAAAGAAATAAATGTAAGTCGAAGCAAAGAGGCTACATATTACATGTGTGTCAAACGCATGGTAGTGTGTGTAATGTTTTATTTTTATTAATTTAATTTATTTCTAATGCATATTACTTATATAAAAATATTAGCTTTCTGCACTCCTTCTCCATATAAACTTTAACTGTGCCAAATTTCATACTCCTCCGACCCCGTCATTTTCGTAAAAAGGGGTACAAAGTTTTTGTTTCGCGTATTAATATATAGATTAGGTACTTAATAAAGAAAAGACAATTTAAAACAATTTTCCTACACAAATCTTAATCAAGAGATATAATATACAGTATGAGTCTTTATAATGTGCACATATCGAAATGAGGGGAACTATGCATAATTTTATCGACGGAAAATATAAATTAAAAAAAAAACTTAAAAAAAAAATGTCTGTCTGTTGAAGTATTTTCGTATGTATCAGTGTGCACGGCCTTTTTTAACAGCTAATAGGAAGTTTTGTGATTGAGTCATAAACGTGGTATTTTTACTTTTAGAAAGCTAATACGATGTAGAATAATTTAAAGTAAGAAAAAATGTAGGTAATAGGGGTTTTATTGAGAAATTTTACAATTATTGTAAAAATTGATGAAAAAAAAATACAAGATTTTTGTCAGAAAAACACCTTAATTAATATTATAATAATATCCTGGGACATTTTTCACACGGTCTTCTGATCCTAAACTAAGCAGAGCTTGTACTATGGAAACCAGATAACTGATATACTACATGCACTACTTTTTTTTTTGTAAATACTTATATAGATAATTACACCCAGACTCAGGACAAACAGACATGTTCATGCACACAAATGTTTGTCCTGGATGGGAATCGAACCTACGACCTGTGGCATGATAGGTGGTATCTTAACCAACCACGCCAACTGGCCCGTCAAATTCTCAATTGAGAGCAGTTTTTTATTTAACTTTTATTTTATAATAATAATAATAATAATAATAATAAAATAAGCTGGCAACACCAATGTCAACAAGCCTCAAAATTTATTTTCTTCTTCTTTTCCGTTTTTATTAATTTTAGTCGCAGTTTTTTAACTTTTTGATAAACCATACAACAAAACTTAAAGAAAAATAACCCAAATATAATTTTAAAATACCGTAATGAACCATACTACAGAATTTATTCAAAAACTGCCGGATAGGAGGTGACATGACAGATGTCACCTCCTATCAAACAACAATCAACAACAAGAAGAAAATAGCAAAGAGATGAGAAGATGTTAACAAGGTCAGCAGCTCGTCGCGCACACCTTCCACCTCCGGACTCGTCGCTCAGCTCCACCCCGTCGCCGCTGGTACCTAGCCCCATCGAGAGTGCTGTGACACCGGCCATGGCAGTTGCGTCGAGCTCGAGCGACGAGTACTTCTCTCCACCGACGTCGCCACCACCTGCACGTCGGCCAGGAAGAGGCCGGCCACCGAACGGCATGGGACCTAGGGGCCAACCGGCCCCGAGCCGGGTCCCCGCTGCCGGTGGTTGTGTGCAGCGCATGAAATGGACTCAACAAATGAATGAGAACGTCATGCGCGCATATTACGGGGCAACAGTGGGGGGAACTAACCTCACTGCGTACCGCGATAGGATGCTGTCTCTGTTCCAGGCGCTTCAACCAGCCATCAACGTCTCGGCCCAACGGCTGTCGGATCAGGCGCGGGTTATCCAACGGAATCACAGATTGGACGACGCTGCGCTTGATAGGCTGCGCTTAGAGGTACTGAGCAACCGTATCGTCCCTGTCCCGTCACAGACCGCGGTGCAACCTCCAGTAAGTGGTATAATCCAACTGCGGTCTTATATTAATGATGTGGAGGGGGGCGATGAGGTTGTTACGGTAAGTAACCAGTGTAACGACCGATTGAGGAGCGCGCTGGAGGATGCGATTCGGGAGTTTAGAACTGCCCCCGTCCAACTTAGACCTCGTTTACCTCGCTTGCCTATGCACAAAACGAATAGGTCGTTGGTGTGTGCCTTGGATTCGCTGCTTGGTTCTTATTTTGAAAGCAGCGAAGACCTCTTAGATACGCACTCGATCTTGTATTGCGCGGCTATTGCGGCGTGTCGTGTAGCCAATGTTACATTTCCAAATTGTGACATAGCTACACGACCAAAACCCGCCGTTCCAGCCTGGCAGTGCAGGATCGAGCAGCGTATCGAGGGGACCAGGGTGCTCATCGGCAAACTATACTGCTTCAGGGAGGGCAATACTCGCCCTAGAGTGATGCGCTTTGTGAGGCGGGCGTTTTCCGGGACTGGAATCAGGCCTCAAGAATATATGTCCCGTGTCACAGAGCGCATTGACTTCCTGAAGCAGAAGGTCTGTGCATGGGCAAGCCGTATCCGTAGGTATAAGCGATGGGTTGAACGGTATACCCAGAATCGCATATTCCAGCGTGATCAAAGGTGGGTGTATAGAGCATGGGAGCGACCTGAGCAAAATGTGGCAGACGTATGCCGCCCGGATGATGATGCCACTAGCACATTCTGGCGCAACATCTGGTCGGTGCCCGTCTGCCATAATGAGGCTGAATGGATGCGCGATGTTGAGCGCGTGTGTGACGCCATACCGCAGATGGAGGAAGTAATAATTACTTCCTCCGATGTAGCCAGTGCAGCCCGTCCGATACCGAACTGGAAATCGCCGGGACCGGACGGACTGCACAATTTTTGGCTTAAATGGCTGCAAAGTTCACACGCGTGCTTAGCATCGCAATTCCAGTCGGCCTTAGAGTCTGGGTCGCTGCCACAGCTCTTTACAACGGGAGTTACCCACTTGCTCCATAAGTCAGGTGATGCCACGGAACCCAAAAATTATAGGCCGATCACTTGTTTGCCGACGGTCTATAAACTTCTTACATCCATTTTGAGAGTGAAAATTAATTCTCATTTAGAAAAGAATTCTATCATGTCTGCCTCTCAAAATGGATGTAGGAATGGGTCCCGCGGCACCAAGGAGCTACTCCTCATTGACATGGCCATAAGCCAACAGGTCCGTCGATCCCGAAAGGATTTGTCGACATGTTGGATAGACTATAAGAAGGCCTTTGATTCGGTGCCCCATAAATGGCTCTTGAGGGTGTTAGAGTTGTACAAAATTGATACAACTCTGAGCACCTTCCTAACGACATGTATGGGGCAGTGGAGGACGGTCCTTCGCTATCCAGGATGTCGACAAATTCGGGGGAGCGACGAACCTATTAGGATTAAGCGGGGAATATTCCAGGGCGACAGTCTGAGTCCACTGTGGTTTTGTTTAGCCTTGAACCCTCTTAGCACTCTGCTGGAGGGTACAGGGCTGGGCTGTTCTTTGCGGAGAGGGGGTCAGGTAATATCCCACCTGCTTTATATGGATGATTTGAAACTGTTTGCCACCAACAAATTGCAACTGCTGGAGTCACTAAAAGTAACTAAAACTTTTAGTGATTCCATCAGGATGGAATTTGGTGTTGATAAATGTGCAGTCATGCATGTAAGGCGGGGCGGGATTGTGGAATCTGAGGGACTACAACTCTCAGATTCTATAAACCTGAGATCACTCTCCGCAACTGATACCTACAAATACCTGGGTATGTCAGAGGGGTTAGGCATTAACGGGGCTGACATGAAACAATCGTTGCAGGAGCGCTTCTTCGGTCGCCTGAAAAAGGTACTTAATAGTTCTTTGTCAGGCGGCAACAAGATGCGCGCCTTTAACGGTTGGGTCATGCCGGTCCTGATGTACTCCTTTGGCATACTAAAGTGGACCCAGACGGAACTAGATGCCCTGGATAGGAGAGTCCGGTCACTGCTGACTGCAAACCGGATGCATCACCCACGTTCGTCTGTCATGAGGCTGTACATCCCGCGGAAGTGTGGGGGTCGAGGCTTTTTAAATGCTAAGACCCTCCACAACCGCGAGGTGTGCAGTCTCAGAGAATACTTTCTCAAGGCTAACGTGGGTATGCACCGAGATGTGGTTGCAGTGGACAAGGGACTCACCCCGTTATCCTTGGCTAAAGAGAACTGGCGCAAACCTGTGGTGCTTAGTACCAACGACCGCAAGGAAGTATGGCAAAGCAAGGAGCTTCACGGACGCTTTTTCCGGGCCCTTCATGGGCCCGACGTAGATTTCTTAGCGTCCGTGGCCTGGCTACGCTTCGGTGACCTCTTTGGGGAAACCGAAGGTTCAGTCTGTGCGATTATGGATGAAGTTATGCTAACGAATAACTACCGAAAGTATATAATGAAAGACGGGACGATCGACATATGTCGGGCATGCCATTGTCCCGGTGAGTCTATCAGACATATTACTTCTGGGTGTTCTCGTTTAGCTAACGGCGAGTATTTGCACAGGCATAACCAAGTGGCCAGGATTATCCATCAGCAACTTGCTCTGAAATACGGCCTTGTGGACTCTGAGGTACCGTATTACAGGTATGTGCCCGACCCAGTTCTCGAGAATGACCATGTCACGTTATACTGGGATCGATCTATTATCACTGACAGGACTATTGTAGCCAATAAGCCTGATATAGTGGTAATAGATCGATCAGTGCGCCGCACAATGATAATCGATGTCACTATCCCACATGACGAGAACCTCGTGAAGGCTGAGAAGGAGAAACAATTGAAGTATCTCGACTTAGCCCACGAGGTTGTCGCTATGTGGAATGTGGACTCGGCAATCATTGTGCCGATAGTCGTTACGGTCAATGGCCTTATCGCTAAGAGCCTCGACCAACATCTCAAGAGGCTCTCGTTGGGTGGCTGGGTGAAGGGCCTGATTCAGAAGGCAGTCCTCCTTGATACGGCGCGTATTGTGAGGAGGTTCCTGTCTCTGGGGCCCTAACCACCGGTAGCTTGGACCCTGCACCCGCTACCGGCGGATCACTATTTTTTATATTTTTAAATGTTTTTTTTTAATGTTTTTATAAAAATATTTAAAAATGTAATAAAATAAGTTTAAAAAATAAATAAAGGAGATAATAATAATAATATCCTGGGACATTTCACACACGGTCATCTGATCCCAAACTAAGCAGAGCTTGTACTATGGAAACCAGATAACTGATATACTTCATATACTACTTTTTTTTTTGTAAATACATACTTATATAGATAATTACACCCAGACTCAGAACAAACAGACATGTTCATGCACACAAATGTTTGTCCTGGATGGGAATCGAACCCACGACCTGCGGCATGATAGGTGGTATCTTAACCAACCACGCCAACTGGCCTGTCAAAGAATGTATGAAGACGCCGTGTTATTTTCAATAATAACTGAGTTTGTTTCATCGTGATAATATCGTTTAGTTTAAAGTCCGTTTTGTTGAGACACAGGGCGCAACAGCAAACAATAATTTTAAAAATGTTATAAAAAGTTTAATTTTTTTATATATATTTTTTCCGTCGGTAATATTATGCATAGTTTCCCTTATTTCGATATGTGCACATTATAAAAACTCACACTGTATATAATATACCTCGAAAGAATGAAGAACTAACTCACTAGAAGCAGCATAATTGTCTCGATTCTCCCACGATATCTGATAAGGTGAATTAAATTAATGGCCATAAGCCGACTGCTTTATTGTTCAAAAGAGGTTGAATACAGAAATATGAAGATTGGATTATCTCACCCATAATTCAACCGTGTTGTTAGAATAATTGGTCAATCGTTTCACAGAAACTCTTACTGAAATTGTTTTTAAAGAAGCTTAGGATAACCTGATGGAAAGTTACGACATGATCGATAACGTTTTTTGCAACCATCATTGTTTTGTATAAAATGCAAGCAGCAATCAATAAGAACATGCTTGAAAAATCTGCATCTAAATCATTCTCCACTATCAACATCAATATTGATGTTTTCTGGAAATATTGACGAAGTTTATTATAAAATTATAATATGATCAGAATCATAATTGCCTGAAATATGGTGGGTACACAAGATGTTAAATTAAATTATAGCACAGGAATATTTCACCCTCATTACGGGTATGCAAAATTATAGCTAATTTACAGCAATTAATTGAATGAAATTACAATTCTTAGAATTATTACAGTTTATAAGAAAATTTGAATTACAATTATTGGAATTACAGTGATTTCCATTACTTAAATTATTGAAATATTATTGTTAAGGACAAAGTCACACGAAATAAGAGGAAAGAACCAGTATCATAGTGGACACCAAATCGACATGTGCTCTTACTTGTATTCAAAAAATCTTTAACAGTGTAGAAACTCTCCTGGATTAACCATGTTCGCAAGGCACAACAGAATCTTTTAAATGGCAGGTCAGTCATTTCTTTGGGCAAAGAGTTATATATTAGAGGTACCATGTAGGCACAGTTCTTTCTGAAGAGTTCTAGCTTAGGCACAGACATTTTTAAGGGCTGATGATGATATAAGTTTATTATTAATTATCGCATGTCTGCTGAATAATATCCAATTAACAGAACTGCATCCCTCATTTCGAAAATTCTGTTCGCGAAAGGCAATTACGCAAACTGTCCATCATCCAAGAAATAAATCTCGGTGGAACAGCGAACAATGGCCAGAAGCTGGCGAATAGCGGTCGTCCGAATGACCCGATATAACTGAAGTAATGAACGATGACAGAAACATAATAGAGAAAGTGTTTGCTAATACCAATGTGCGCTACCGTATGTTTATAAACTGCTTTGCACGCGAGTTCGATGATCGGAATCGATTGATCGGTTTCCAAGATAAAATCCATTGAATTGTACATGTAAGCGGTACTGAATGAAATATCTGCTGAAGTAAATGTTAGTCTGATTAGAATTGTATATCATTATGTTAATCTTGATTAGTTATCGAAATCCGCCATTTTATCGTGTTCAAGTAATGTAATAACAAACAACAGGATAAAGAGCTGTAATGAGGTGTCTCCTTCGTGCCAAAATTCTTAGAAGCTACCAACTTTCCTTCTAGCGAAGGAAAATTCTAAACAAACACCTAACCACAATCTAATTTATTATAATAATGAGTTGTTAACAACCAAGCTTTATTATTAGAGATTCTATAAAGACCTTCAAAGCTTTGTGGGTCCCAACTTGAGCAGCACGATCTACGTCAACTTAAGCTTTTGGACGTTGAAAGGATTTTCGGTAACAGTTACTCATGCAAAAAAAACCGGTCAATTGCGTGTCGGACTACGCACAATGAAGGGTTCCGTAGTCGGAATTAATTTATCCCAAGAACAAACTTCACATTGTAGTTGAAAAACATGTTCCCTCATAAATTACAACTGCAAATGTAAGTTTGTACGCAATTGAGAGATTTACCTTGTTATTTTAAGACCATAGACTTCACATAAGTGTTCCTGTAATCTATAGGTATAGAACTATTTTCTGTATTTTTTTCAAAATTTTAGGCTAAATGGTTTCGGAGATAAGGGGGGGGAATGGTCAATTTTCGTCAATTTTCTTAAATACCTTTAAAGTAATTTATTTAAAAATTAAAACTATAAAGACTACCGAGATGACGACTAATAGAGAAGTATGAAAGAAAAAGACGTTGCGCCGACGCCAAATAAATTGGGACAAGGGCAGGAGAATGATGATTTAAAAATTATAAAAAATAAATATATTTAAGACCCTCACAGTAAGCTCTTTCATTTGTAATGTCACACGGCACAGTTGAAAAACTTTTTTTTTTTTAATTTTCTTATTTGCCCCCCAAAATTGACCCCCATATTCAAAATTCATTTATTTACGTTACACGTCCTTGTTTGGTACACAGAATTTCATATGTGTACCAAAATTTCAACTTAATCGGCCCATTAGATTCGGAGCAAATTGGCTGTGACAGACGGACAGACAGACACACGAGTGATCCTTTATGGGTTCCGTTTTTCCTTTGGAGGTACGGAACCCTAAAAAACAGTGCAAATCTGTTTTGATTTAGCCCCCTTGTATTTTTTTTACTTGTTCATCTTTTAATAATTAATTACATGATATCATTGTCACTAGATAAGTAGAATAATCGAAAGCGAACTGGTCATAAATTAATGCGTGACACAAAACCGTGTTCAAAATCACTTTTACTTGAAATCGATCCGTACTAATATTTTAACTATAAATCGAGAGGCATAGATGACAATTTAATGTCCATAGATAATCTTATATTGATGAATGATAGCAGGTGTATCTGAAGATTGTAACTAAAACAGATCGTAAATCGATTACACCACAGTAATTTGACGTCTGCTTAGTTTTCTTTGAAATTTAATGTACCCAAGTCACGTTGTATCTGTATCCTAGACCATAGATTGGCTCAACAACCCATCATTTTCGATTTTATACACCTCATAAACACTTTCAACGTTGCAGAGTCTTATTACGGAGAAATTGTTATTCCCATTGCGCGCAACCATATTATTCTTGGTTCCCCACGGATTTCATCATGACGATATTCCGTAAGCAAATCTAATTTTCTATAATAGAGGCATAGCGAAAGCTCGGTAAATAAATTCATAAATAAATATATTGGCTATTTCCTTGCTCAGCTCGGTAGACTTTAATCTTGCGGTGTGTAACAATGGTGCTTTCTAGCTATTTCTAACAAAATATGAGGTAGTATTTTTAACCGACTTCAAAAAGGAGGAGGTCCTCAATTCGTCTGTATGTTTTTTTTTTGTATGTTTGTTACGCGATTGCTCAAAGACGGATGGACCGATTTGGAAAATTCTTTTTTTGTTTGAAAGGGTATACTTCCGAGGTGATCCCCTATATATTTTATTAACTTTGCTTGGGTAGTTTTTGAGTTAGCTTCAATAATGCGTATATTTCCCACTTATTTTATGTGGATGATGTGATGATGTTTTAATAACTTCCTATCACTGTTATTTACATGGCTATATCTACAATTATTGTGCTCAATTATGTAATCGAATTTGTGTGGGGTAGGTTCCACAACTAAAAAGTGAAAAATATAAACTTTTTAGCAAAAAATAAAACCGACTTCCAAAACAAAACACTACAAAGTGAAAAATAACTTTAATTTCGGAAGTCGGTGGCAAAAAAACGAAAATACAACACCAAAGACACCGACTACCGAAATCAAAGTTATTTTTCACTTTGTAGTGTTTTGTTTTGGAAGTCGGTTTTATTTTTTGCTAAAAAGTTTTTTCTCATTGGCATATTCATGGGCCAAATATTTTTCGCAGTCATACCTCAATTACAAATAATGAAGTCCATATATCTGTTGCAGCACCGTTTCCGCATACCGTGTAAACTGTCTTGGTGGTGGAGTTGGTTTCCATGACATACGATAGTCCACATTGTTTTGTCACTGGTTCACAAGAAGGGGCAAGTTTGCGATTACAGCCAGTCACCCGCTCGATTGAGCAACGGACTTTGTCGAGCGTATCGGAGAAAGTGTCGTGTTCAGTGCCCGATTTTATTACTGCCCTCCTACGTTCAGAGAAACTCAGGATGTAAACGGTACCGAAAGGTGACTCGAATATACAAACAAATGACATTTAAATGAAGGGGGAAGTGTAATTGGCCCTCCTTTGTTCCTACTATACATTAATGATCTACCAAAAGCTACTAAGGAATCCATGTCATTGTTCGCTGACGACAGTACTGTAACCATAGCTCCTAAAAATATGAATAATTACTATTCTGATTGTAATGGATCATTGAATTCTATAATTACCTGGCTTAATAACAATAATTTGAAAATTAATCTTAATAAAACAAACGTAATGCATTTTAGACAGCGAGAAAAGCTACGTAATACATCAGAAATATCAGAATTTAGTTTAATATACAAAGATAATATAATACAAGAAGCTGAATCAGCCCGATTTTTGGGATTAATCATTGACAAGCAATTAAATTGGAAAAGTCAAATTAACGAACTTTGTAAAAAAATTAGTTCTTCGTCATATGCTCTGTATAACTTGGCACCGACTGTCAACACAGACACTTTACGTACAGCATATTACGGCCTTGTTGAATCAGTATTAAGATTTGGAATAATTTTCTGGGGGAATTCAACTCAAAAGGAAACTGCGTTCAAAGCACAAAAGCGTTGTATTCGCGCTATGTTTGGGTTGCAAACTATTGACAGTTGCAAACCAATGTTTATACAGCACAAAATTCTAACACTTCCGTCACTGTATATATTAGAAATATCGCTATTTGTAAAAACCAATCCTCATTTGTTTCCCCTTTTGACCAATAATACAGATAGAAATAGACGTGAGAAGTATAGACTTTGGGTGCAATCACTCCCCGCAAAAACAGCATTTCTGAAAAAAAGTGTGATATGCATGGCCCCATTGATATACAATAAAATTCCTAATTCCTTTAAGGAAATGAATATAAATTCATTCAAGAGAGAATTTAAAAAATTGCTAATTAGTAAGGGATACTATAATGTTACGGAGTTTTTGAAGGACAAATTTTGAATTTAGAATCTTAATATGTATTTTTATTGTGCTAATTATATTGTTTTTGACTATATTTTTGTATTGACTGTAATTATGTATTTGATTTGATTTAATTTTGACTGTAAAATTATTATTTTCTAATTTATATTTCCAATTAACTAATTAATTTGTTATGAACTATTTTGTACGCCGAATATGGCAAAACATGTTGAACCATCACTATTCAATTCGTTTCCATCCATATGTGCACATCTATGTATCATGTTACTTACACATGTTTAGACAAATAAATGCATCTTTAAATTGCAAACGTAAAATTGATCTTGGGTACTGTTTGAATTTTGTATGTCTAGGGAGAAGCTATTGAGCTTTCGTTTATGTAAACAGCTGGTTTTGCGGTAAATACTTTAGTGCTTCAGTTTGTCGTCGCTCACGGTGACATTGCAGATGATGATTGCGAGAAAGCTTGTGGAAAGTAGTTTACTGCCATATTTATTAATGTTTTTACTATTGTTAATGTGCTTAGAGTTAAAAAACCAGCTAAGTGCGTGTCGGACCACGCACAATGAAGGGTTCCGTAGTTGGAATGAATTTATCCCAAGAACAAACTTAACAGTGTAGTTGAAAAACGTGTACTCCCATAAGTTCTCGCAAATGTAAGTTTGTACGCACCATATTGAGAGATTTATCATGTTATTTTAATACCATAGACTTCTTATAAGTTTTCCTATACCTAACCTATACCTATAGAACTATTTTCTGTACCTTTTTTTCAAAATTTTAGGCTCAGTAGTTTCGAAAATAAGGGGGAATGGTAAATTTTCGTATATTTTCTTAAATTAAATAACTAATTTTTTTTTTTTTAAATATAAAAAATATATTTGCGACCCTCACAGTAAGCCATTTCATTTGATATGTCACACGGTACAGTTTGCCAAACTTTTTTTTATTTTCTTATTTGCCCGCCAAAATTGACCCCATATTCAAAATTCATTTATTTACGTTACGTGTTCGTGTTTGGGTCGCAGAAATTCATAGGTGTACCAAATTTCAACTAAATCGGTCCATTAGATTCGGAGCAAATTGGCTGTGACAGACGGACAGACAGACAGACACACGAGTGATCCTATAAGGGTTCCGTTTTTCCTTTTGAGGTACGGAACCCTAAAAATAAACATAATTACTTATCTACAAGGCAAGCAAGAATATCTTGCGATTAAAAACATATCTTTAGTATATCAATGTGGTAATGAAGGGCTCAGACTTTTAATCCACAAAAACCAAATGCTTTACCCCCCAGCATACTGGTTATTATATTATCGTAATACTTACATGTTTAGGTGCTAGTGTACTTAATATATACCTATCAGTACACAAACAATCAGATTGATAACCATACAAGTGTGTCGACGCCTAAAGAAAGACACAATCTTATAGATCTAATAAAGTATGAATCACTTTTACAACAAAAGAAGATAAGGCTCTAAAGAACAAAGTTTACAACAATGATATCGTTTAGGAAATATAAATATTAGCTATGGTATACAAGAACAATATTATCAGACAGATAAGAGAGCAAGCGTAGAATGTGCATTGTATTGAACTCGATAAGGGTTTAGCATTCACGACGATTGATAACGCAGTTTCTTGGGAAATGAAACAGGAAAATCCGATTTCCTCTATAAAACACGACATGATTTTATCTCTGCAACAGATATTGACATCTCAAATCAAAATAGTAGATCTGATAAACTGCGTTTAGTGAATTTACCTTGTAGAGACAAGAATATGTTAAGTGATTTGACACACAAACAAAAATTAGAGGAAACTTGTGACGGATAGATAGGAATGTTTTCTGGGCTTTATAGACTCATCAATATCAAACTGACAATTTGTTTACATATGAATATGTATTAATCCTTCATCGCTTTCCTCCATCATGTCGCCTTTAATTGCAAGCATAAATAAAAAACAAACAAGTTTTAGAAGAAGCTATAACTCATGTCATCCAGTACTCTCCGTTTATCAGATGCACATTATATTTACGACAAACTCTCACGAAAGCTGTAATGTTGGTGTATATGTTACTTTCTAAAGTGCTCTTATACTCCATATGGCTATAACTCCTACGATACCTGCAGACTTGGTGTATTTGCAGATTGACGATTGGGTAGATAAGATCCAAATGGTTCTAACGACGACCCAAATTTCGGGGACCTTAACAGATTTGCTGAATATATTGGGTGTGAAACAGTTACCCCATTAAACACTCGCTAAATTTTTTAATATCTTAATGGAAATTGAAAGTTAACGTCGCGGTACTAAAGATATAGAGAGAACACACTTTAATAAAGCCTCTAATATCCAATATAATATTCATGAATAAGTATCTTTTCAATACATCATCTAACAGTATCGATAACCGAATTAGCTTTGTCTATCATCGACACATAACAAGGCACTTCAACCTTCCACTAACCACGGTCATTGTCCGAACTAGCACGTTACGTAAACCAAACGCACGCGGTTACGCAAACGTTAACGTACTACATATCTTTGAGTGCGTTTGCTCAAAGAGTTAACAGGCTCAAGTCCCTTACCGTTCGGAGAGGCATTTTATAGACTTGTTGGTTTGCGTTTTCTAGATTGACAGCTAAGGTTGAGAAGATGATATTGATGTCAAGGTTGAGTAAGGAGAGGGTGCTCTAAATATGCGCGCTAAAACACTTCTCTTGTTACTCGTGAATAAATCTTGAATTAAAGTAGAAAATCCTTTAGCACAAAATTTGTCAAAGCCTCAGCGAGTTCGAAACTTTTTACATCAGCTTGAACACTTGAGTTCCATCCGATTAACTTTTTCAAGGTTCATTTCTCTTGATTGTCGATAAAAAAGATACCAATATTAATTCGGTAGAACCCTTTGCATTGGAAATCTTACAACGTAGTTTGAACAAGAATGTGTTCTGTCTAATAAAGTTGAAGGACTTAGTACAAAAACACTTCAATTCAATAGGCCGTATTCAATTCAATGCAAAATGCCCACGAAAAGATTAGATAAATAGATAAACGATTACCACTAGATAGTAGTGTTATCTGTCATACAAGTTCTAACAACCGCCAAAATATGTTTGCTAGATTACATTGAATGAACTGGAAACCTTTCAAACCTTGGGCATCCGAAACTCACTTTAAGCACGAGAATGGGCGAATAAATGCTAAAATGAATACCATTCAAAATCCATAGCGCCTTACAAACACAATTAATTTTCTCCAAAAGAAATCCCGGGACTTCGACGCTTCGAGAATGATTCAGAGCCCTTCGGTACGTGACTGGCATAATTTTTAATTCAGAATACTTCATTCTAGGCTTTGGGTCCTACAAAGATAACTTTTTCTTTCTAACAATTTTTTTTTGTGTGCCAATATTATCTGAGTGTTATTTGTTACTTTTACTTGTTTTGTTAGTTATTTCTGTGTGTTATTTCTTATTGTTATTCCTTCCTTATTGCAAAACAGGTCTGTTTTTATTGAAATTTAACTGTGCAATAACTTGGATCTGGGTCTGTAATGCTGTGCATGTTTTTAAGGATTGTTCCCAACCAGTCACACTTTTATTCGTTGGGAACAATCCTAAATAAATAACACGTGTTTTCTTCTTGTCCTGCTCAAATATTACATTATTGATGCAACTACACATCTGGTAGGAATCTTAGGGAAACTATACATTGTGATCAGAATCAGAACTATAGAATAAACTAAGGAAAAATATATAGTTTATATAAACTAGTTTGAACTCCAGATATACTTAATGAAAAGCAACTGCATATAAATCAATTTTGTCTCCAAACACATACCCAAGCTGTAGTTAGAACAACAAAGCTAGTAAGGAACCATTACAACATGAATCTAAGGATAATACAGCTACATGCGACTGTCGAGACCAGACACACGTAAGTCCAATGTTTATCTATACCTAGAAGCATGTGCATCACAACAGGAAAGCCGCTTTCCGGCTGTATCAATAATACAACTAATGTTTATAATAATAACATGGTGTTTACACAGGCTGCGTTTCATCGTTCCTCTCCGACTTTGAACGTTAAAATTAAAAGGTATCATCCTGAAGTTGGAAATCAACACCACATGTTACATCGAAGATTAGTTTTCGAAGAGTATTTTTGTTACCCAATTTAGCTTCCTACTGAAAATAAACAAAAAGATAGTCTATAATTAAAATCTGTGTTAGTCGGAAAACAATTCCAAACTTGTATTCGTTCCATCTCTACAAGGAGATAAGGCTGATGATCAGTAAATACAATTATGCGTTTTTATTGACACAACCAAACTGGCGGAAATCTATTCCGAATCGTTCGAATCTCTAAATATCTTGCTTATTGTTATGTTTTACCACACAGCAAGTACTCTAGCATTAAAATCGATAAGTTACCTAGTTACAATTTTATTGATCACGGTGATGGTTACTGGTCTTTTGATAAGATATTATACGAGTATTTCATAGTCTTTCATTACTTATAAATATTATACTGAATAAGAATTTGTCAACATCTATAAACTTCCAAAACCTTCACAAACTGACCGAATTCTTCAGTCACCCCAAAACTTTCACCTGGACCGTAGTCCTAAAAGTATAAGCTGGAAACTTTTCCACCCTTACTAAAAAGGACAAGTTCGTCCAAAAGAATATTAAATGGCACTTTGCTATCAACGAAACTTTATGTACATGAAACCATGAGAGACAAATAATCAAGGGAGTTGCCGAAAGCCCAGACTTCGACGGAATTACTAATGAATCCTTTGACTTTTGGAGTAACTCTGGGAATTACTCTTCAGGTGTCAGGATTAATCAGGATGGTTTCAAATGAAATTGTATTAAAAGTAAAGGACCAACACGTTTACCAATCGGAAGGTTAGTGTGAATACTTGCCAAATTGTTCAATTAATTTTAAAAAAATAGAACCTAAAATGCTTGTATATGCCATGCTGCCTCTGCACCCACAGTCTTCAGAAGCTTCTACTTACTGGGCAAGAGAAAAAAGGTTGTCCAATCGTTCTAAAAACACCTATCATAAAAGGTATTTTCCAATTTACTTTCATGTGTTGTGACATAACTTTCTTTATTATACCTTATAAGAACTGAACACTGATTAAGAGGGAAAGCGAAGGCATCAAAAACTGCATAATGGACGTACAATGAATAAATCTTCTATTGTGTTGTCATTTATATTTGGATGAAAGCTTTCGATACGTAATTATGCAACTCGGTTATTAAGTCCGATCATGTCATGACGAAGGCCGAAGGCACTTTCACCCGAAGTCATCTTATCTCCCTTGAAAAAAACAAGTTACATTCGTAAGATACTTCCTTATTTAGATGGAGTAGCATTCCTTTTTAAGTCATGAACGTAAAAAGTTGTGATGTTGATAGATAGAGCAAGTGCTGTTCATTCTTTGTTTACATTAAAGTTACGACTTTTCTTCAGATAATTCTAGTTTCTATCGAAAGAAACTTTAGCTTTTCCTTTCGGTTTCCGGTTTAGAGTTTCTAGAAACAACTAACATAAAATTGCAATGCAATCAAGTTTAGAAACTTGCAACTTAAGATCTAGTCAGTACGAAGTCTTACGAAGATAGTCATCTTCGTAGATTTCACCCACCGTTCGGAATTTTTTATTTATTTTTTATTTGAGATGGGTTTGCTCTTTACTTTAGTCTAGGTCAGAGGTGACAGAGACAAAGTCGACGATGGAGTGAGCTTACCCAGAACGAAACTTACCGTGAAACGAAGTTTTCTAGTTTTTACTTCGCTACAAGTTTAAACTTTATTACAAGTTTATTTGTATGTCATACGGAAAGAGAATATGGCGGCAATATGGGGCAATTCAAATCAGTTTTACAATTCCTAGTAAAGTTGGCTGCTTTTAATGTTTATGCCATGTTGATTGCAAGTCACATGGGCAAGCACCATTTGGTCAAGTGGAACTGATGATGATGATCACAGATGGCCACCAGAACTACTCAATAATAAGTATTTCACGGGTTACGATCCGATTAGGTACTAAGTAATTTATGCTTGCTTATGGTGATGTGGAGTTCTCCTGGTACCTACTTACCAGGAGAACTCCTCAACAATTAACGTCCTTGCATCGGGAAAAGCAATACATATTTTGTAAAAGGTGATGAGCAGTTGACATTAGGATATTGTAACTTGGATAAATTAGAAACTGACCTAATAAAAAGTGAAAATAATAAACTTTTTCCAAAAAAACATAACCGACTTTCAAAATAACAATTCAAAGTGAACAATAACTTTAATTTCGGAAGTCAACGGCAAACAACTAAAATACAGATCCAAAGACACCGACTTCCGAAATTAAAGTTATTATTCACTTTCAAGTGTTATTTTGGAAGTCGGTTGTGTTTTTTGGAAAAAGTTTTTTTTATTTACAACTTGTCAATAATTTTAATTTAATAACATAAGTTTTAAATGGTCTGATTGATTCGCTTTTATTATATTACATTCATCTCAATCCAAATATTCCAAGAAATAGAATATTCCCGATCGGCCATGTTAGCTTTAGCCACTTTACCACAAGTGCACGTATGCAAATATGCACTTAATATTTGAAATGAAGGTTGTAGTGTATCTATTTAATTGATACTTGAGCTCCTCGATAATCTAAATCCGTATAACTATAACTCCTATAACTCAATAAATAGAAACTAATGAAATTACAAAGGCACTCATTGCATGGACCTAACTCATTGTCACTCTCTTCTACTTAGAAAACTAATAACGAAACCATTAGACACAAATAAGTTTTTATTCTATTAGAATTTGTTTAGTTCACAAGACGTGACTTTCGTGAGAACCTTTCTATAATAGAGTAAAAGTATATGTGGAGTAGGTGTCTACAGTACCTAACACAATATATAGGTCCATAAAGGTAACTAAATACGTGATCATTCCATGAACTAAGGTTACACAACATACGTTATAAAATTATTAAAACATGAACCGTTGAAATATAAAACACTTAATATGTATTATGTTAATGACACGAAAACAATGTGTTAACAGGAAACATGGCGTCGTCCACAAATAACAAGTGACAATACGCACGGAATTATTGGAATCGTCCATTGTTCGCGCATAAGGTGGGTGTCCAATAGACGCGACACTACGACTTTAATGTCGGCCATTTGTCACACCGGTAGCTGCAATCGGCACTTTGAAATGTCTCTTCCATATTTATTACCTCTAACCTCTGTTTGCTTAAGATATTTGCTGCTGCAGTATCATTCGATCTAACAAGATCCTTATTGGTCATAATAAGATTCATGTAAGTACTAAATTGTTTCTTATTTGCGGTCATTAATACGGAAGCACTTTTAATTAAATTAGACATCGTAAACGATCTATTTTTATTGCAAATTTGATTTACGATACTATAATGAAACAAACTAATAAAGAAAATATCATTAAATCTCGTTATCTTTCGATTAAAGCCTCAAAGCAATCAAAGCGAGTAAGCGCACGATTATCGCATTACATGCACGACAATCACATAAAACCACGGGGTCCACAATGTCAGAGTTGAATAAACTATCACTTTGAGTCATGGTCATTAGCAGGCACTGACAATTATCACGATGTATTGACCTTTGCATGATTTATAATATAAACATACTTGAATTACTTAAAACTAGCTGATGGACAAAGCAGAAGTTAAATTGGCAGTGACGAACTTATTAAAACTGCAGTTGTAAATGACACTGTTGTCGTGGACTAAAAGGATGTCAACAATTTGCTGGATGGTTGCCAGTCTATACTTTCTCTTAGACGCGAGTTATAACTTGCTTGACAAGAAGTTTGTAGCATACATTATTTGTTATTTTATTTTATTGTGTTTGAGTAGCACACAGCTAACAATACAAAAGTAATAATGAGGTAATTCACGACAAGCCATTTACTGCATTTACACTACGGCCGACGTATCTTGGCGAGTCTGAACATAGGCACTACGAACTTTCGCGCATGTTCTCTCACTCACACTCGCTTCATATCACCATTTGGTTCCTAAAAATTGTTACTGCGCAGCCTTCTGTGCGAACTTCGGGCTCACCAAGATACGTCGGACGTATTGTACTCTACCAGGTTTCCGTACCCAAAGGGTGCTAAGGGGACCGTATTACTAAGCCTGCGCTGTCAGCTATCAGCGGGCTGTATCTCATGAACCGTAATGAAGACAGTTGAAATTTTCACAGAGTATTTCTATTCCCGCTATAACAACAAATAATAAAAATAAAATTAAAAAAAACGCCGAACAAAGCACGTTTCTTGTATGGGGCCACTTTCTGTACTCCGTGTATGGGGCCCATACAAGAAACGTGCTTTGTTCGGCGTTTTTTGCTCGCTGTATCTCTTGAATAGGAGACACATGAAACGATGGCACGGAACCCTTCGTGTGCGAGTCCGACTGGTACCTGGCCGGATTTTTTGCTTGCTACTGTGGAGGCTTCTCCACAGCTAGCAATAGCGTATTGTTTTACAAGTTTTGATATTGATTATCTATTCATAAGCATAACACTAAGTATAGCATTAAATTAACTATTACATGCAAGTTTACTTTCAGATCCAAATGAATGTATGACTTACAAATTCAAAACATGAGTCAATCTAAGGAATGACAAATCGAGCCTCCCAATCGGACCAACATCAGAAATTGCAACTTGTGATATCATATATTATCACAGTTGCTTGTGAACTTTTGAAATTAAGAAAACTATATACCAGTGCCGTTTCCAACCAACTATTAATCAAAATAACAGTAAACCACAAAAAGGGAGCAAACAGTTCATGACAGAGTCATGGAACACTAATTGCAGTATTGCAGAATCGCAGCCGGGTACACAAAAAGCGGTTTCACAATGTTTTCGGATGTGTCACGTAGAGAAAATTACCTGAAGTAAATAATAGTAGAGTAGACATCGTCATTGTGACATCAACAAATTGCGCGACAATTTTCAACGTGACAAGGACACGATGGTTGTGAAAAATTAAATTATGGTGTCAGTCTTAAAATGGTAAGAACTGGGACACGAAGCGCACGAAAATTGAAATGCAAGTAACAAATGGGAAGGAAAACTAAATAACTATACGATAAGGGATAAAGAAGAGGTTAATTCATCAGAGAGTTTGTATACAGATAACGGAAGTAGAGAGTACATGAAACTTCAAAAGATGATTGCAATCTCCAAACAGTAAGACTGGATGGAGTACTAATAAACAAAGACTTACTTAAAGACGCAATTGATTGGAGGTTGCTTAAGCAATTCGCGGTATAAGAAGATGCAAGTGCACTTGAGGTAATCATGGCAATCTGCTCATGCTACATTTGTGGCCTATAGAATCAAAAGCAACTAAACGCCATAGGACTATATATGCCTCATTTATTTAAGATATGACGGCCAGTGGTCTTTTTATTCCAGTCTTCATACAAACAGATCATCCAACCAATGATGATTTGCGCATTAAAATATATACAACGCATATATCCCATATGCGTGTATTAAAATATCAACACATAAGATGATTCAGACCCATTACTCTGTCATTAATAAATCATTTACTTAAGGAAACGCACGTATCAATAAAATAACTCGGCGTAATACCTTTGTCCGATCTTAATTTATTTTAGAATCATACAAAAAATGTCGTGTCTTTCCGCCGAAGGTTTTGGGGGAACTCGCCTGATAGAGAAGTGGCGTTCAAAGCACAAAAGAAATGCATAAGGGCAATATGTGGTATTCAAAGCACAGACAGTTGTAAGCCGCATTTCCGAAGACTTCAGCTACTTACACTTCCCTGTCTTTACATTTACGAAGTAGCAAGCTATGTTAAAGCAAATATGCACCTATATAACCACCCAAAGAGTTTACGTTACAAAAATGAAATATGCGCAACACCACATAAGACAGCTATTTTCTATAAAAATCTTTTTGGTATGGTACCCAAAATTTACAATAAACTACCTAAACACATCATGGAGATTAAAGATATAAGATCTATTTAAAACCAAAATACACGAATTTTTAGTTGTGAAATGTTATTATTTTATTAATGAGTATTTAAGTGAAAGATGCTAGGCCTGCTACATCGATTTACTACGTTAAGATGAATTATTTGTTATTCATTATAATATGATGAAGTTGATTAGTATTGATTATTATGAATTTAATTGTTAGGTATGTATTATTTATTATTATTTAATTTAGTTATTTGATTAATTTAAAATTATTTTTATTGATTTGATTGATTGAATTTAGACATTATTGATAATTTTAAATTGTACTACAATATTTGCATACCCACGTGATGGTAAAACATGGAGAACTTTATTATAAGGAAAAATATCTATGTATCTCTTACCCATGTTTGCAAATAAATAAATGATTTATGATTTATTAAGATGCGTTGTGATTTGATTGAATTTCAAAATCCATCAGCCGAAAAATGTCACTACCAACGTGGCACATCAGGCGTCAACCCATCAACACAGCCTGACTCCGACATTCGATTAACTCTGCGTAATTACAAGAGATCTATTCCGGCCATGATGGCACTTTTTGTTCTAATATCCCGAAAATTGATTGCTTCCACGCGTTTAAAATTACTAGCTGTCAGAACCAAACTGACGTCAATCTAACTGTTCAATAATGAACACGCTAATAAATGAACTGAAAACCGTTGTAATATAATCGTAATGGTATGTAAACACACGTAAACTAACTGAACTCTTAACAAATGAGTCAATCTCGTAGTACCAAATTTACGGAAAACATGAATAGTAATCTATCAACTGCCAGAGCTAAAATTGCTAAAGATTAGGAAAATTCTCCAAACAAATTTAATTTCAAAGCCTATTCAAGCAAAAATAACGCAATAAGTAACGAAAAAGTATCACCTATTGTTCGACGAAAAAGCCTTGAATTAAGACCTGTATTAATAAATAGACTAGACTGAGATGAGGAAATAAATCACGTTCGGTGTTTTCTTCTACTGACGAAATCTAATCAGCCGCCGGTCTGACTGGCTAAAAAAGTCCGTAGCTTTGAAGCAACTACTCTTTGTACAAAATTTCAGGTACATTCGAAGACTTTCTCGGTGGACAGAATAAAAACAGATATTTCGCAAACAATGGACTTTTTAGATAAAAACGGTACAACCTGATTAAAAGTTTTTATTCGTAATTGAAGGATGATTTACTTGCGAAGTTCTCAGAAAAAACTGGAAATAAGAATAGACATTACACTTCGTCTGGGAATCTTCAGATATCTCGGTTCTTAAGCATGACGCAGTAAAGCGATCTAGATCATGATTTTTAATAAACGAAAAATAAATTTGGTTAAACTGACCTAGTTTATTCCAAAAAGGTAGAGAGGCGAGGTTAGCGTTCATTCCGCTCCCTAAATTCTGATCAAAGCGGTCGTAAAGAGTAATAAGCCAAATATGAAGTACCTCACGATTAGATGGAGCGTGAGGTAGACGGGTCATCGACCAATTCACAAAAAGTGTACCAATCTGACTGGGCTGTTCACACTCATTGCAGTTAACGGTATCGAGATATGGGGCCGACGCGAAATTACTGTTTAGATTTACCGAGCCAATTGTAAGTGTAGAGTAATTTTGTTTTACAAGCATTGTATCCAATTAACGTTGGTAATGTGAGCACTGTCAGTTAGGAAGTGGGACAGCG
This sequence comes from Dicycla oo, assembly GCA_948252095.1. Lineage (NCBI taxonomy): Eukaryota > Metazoa > Arthropoda > Insecta > Lepidoptera > Noctuidae > Dicycla > Dicycla oo. The sequence goes on along the minus strand of OX411721.1, from coordinate 6,207,216 downwards.
ATGTATCACAGGTACGCAATATGGTCGCACCGCGTAGGTTTATAATTCCATCGCTCAATAAATTGCTATCACGACAGGGGTCCTGATTTGCACGTGTTTTCGTGTGACGGTTGTGTTGAAAATTCTTTTGTGACAACCTGAATAATAGGACAAGCAACACTTATGATCGAAGGCTAAATAAGATTCATGCTGATTTTGTCATGAATCTATGATGCAGAATTTATTCTAATAACTTATTATTAGAGATAATAACCGACTAAATTATTATTGGTACCATTTAATACAATATTGTCAATCTAACCTCAATCGAAGCAATAACGAGTTCAGTGTTCGACATGGCTCCAGAACTAATTACAGATAAAACGGGTCCTATTGGAAAACTTGTCTATCGATCTTCAAGACAATACTCAAAGGAGCGGCTGTGTTAAAGTTCGGGGCGAAGCATCACTATTGTGTCCACAACTAAATAACAACTTCGTAAAACAATGGAGCCTTCCAATAAACATTGTACGTAAACCGATACAAAACATGTGATCGACATCTGGGGAATATAACGCTTTACTACAAAGATTTTTGTCAGCAATTTATTGGTAAATGTTTTATGTATCAATATTGGATGATGGATCGTCGATAAGCGATTTCTTTCTATTTTTTTTTACTCCCTTGGCACCTATTGTAGACCCTCAAGATGCGGTACGGTAATACTTAAAATATTCTGCTACGTAAATATTGTTAATATAGGATATTTTATTAAGAAACCTTTTCTCTGAATTTCCAAGAAAGGTTATTATATGAGGAAAATTCAACATTACAATACTTTATTACGACGTACAACAATACTAATAAAATTCCGATTTTCCTCAATATCTTTACAACATTTAAGGCGAAAGCGCCAGGGTAGCCCGCGAAATTCAATTCTTCTTAGGTTTTTTTTTTGCAATTTGCAAGTAAATATTACGTTATAATATGTTGATCAAAATATGATTCGCGACCGTAACAAGTGTGTATTTACAGAATTATAATCATTAAAGTCATCAATACACCTATTTAAGACCAGGTAATCCTACTGAATGACTATTTCATGAAATATTGACAATTAAGGATTATACTAACTTAAGGAGTTGTAGTGTTGATTCTAATGATTATAATTATATAAATAAATATTTGTTACAGTCGCGAATAATAATACTTTATTATTCGCGACTTAACATATGTATAACCTAATACTGACTTGCAATTGCAACAAACGTAAGAAAATTTCAATTTCGCGGGCTAGTCTGGCACTTCCCCCTTAACAATTTTCCTAATTTCCTTTAAAAAAAACGGGCAAGTGCGTGTCGGACCACGCACAATGAAGGGTTCCGTAGTTGGGATGAATTTATCCCAAGAACAAACTTAACATTGTAGTTGAAAAACATGTTCTCCCATACATTCCAGCTACAAATGTCTATAGTTAAACGAAGAGGATCCAACCCACTTTAGGTGTAATGTGGGTTGGATCTTTATTGTTTAACTATGGACAAATGTAAGTTTGTACGCACAACATTGAGAGATTTACCATGTTATTTTAAGACCATAGACTTCTTATAGGTTTTCCTGTAATCTATAGCTATAGAATTATTTTCTGTATTTTTTTCAAAATCATAAGCTCAGTAGTTTCAGAAATAAAGAGGGGTGGAATGGTCAATTTTCGTCTATTTTCTTAAATAACTTTAAAACAGTTTATTTTAAAAAAATTGACCCCTATATTCAAAATTCATTAGTTTACATTACACGTCCGTGTTTGGGTCACAGAAATACATACGTCTACCAAATTTCAACTTGGCTGTGACAGACGGACAGACAGACACATGAGTAATCCTATAAGGCTTCCGTTTTATCCTTTTGACGTAGGGAACCCTAAAAATGTAAATATATTTCGTTGTTTCTATTTACAACATTTATTATCGTCGAAAGAGATAATAGGTGTGGCGTTGAATGATTGGCTCTCGAGCAGACTCGGTGACTCGGTCACGGATGAGCGGTTACTATGGCTCGGAATTTAGAACATGCATTGTACCGAGCAACAAGGTCAACTTGTAGAACCTTTCAGATTTTCGTTTAAAACTATGCTGAAAGTAATATAGAATGCATGAGAATGAAAATCAATTCATAGAGAACGAAGAACTGTCTGAACTAGAAGATGATATCATGAATGGAAGAAATAGTTTAGCCGTAGTGCTTGCTAAAGAGAATACTACGATGAATCCGATTTAAAAATAAATACATTCTAAATTCCAATTGCTTAGTGAAGTGTATCTTAAAATAGTAAATACAACCGTTTTTACTTTCTTAGCGTTATCTATCTGTTCATCTGAATCAGTCTTAGATACACCTAAATTAGCTCGATGATTGTACGCTAATTTTAACTCAGTTTCTTATTCTATTGACTTTATATTTACAGATTGCTTTCAAAACTCTCTGTTGGGATCATAGGTTGGGAATTTGGAATGTTACTGACAGCAACTGACTCTATTTCTTCACAAGATTATTGTTCTCGTAAGTCTTCTGTATCAAAGAGAAGCTATGAAATTATAATGAACAAAACAATAGGTTTTCATATTATAATATATTTACACGGCTGATTTCCACCTTTGAGCTGACATTGACAACCACTTAGGTAAACGCGTAGATTGGCCAGTTTAGTCAAGCTTCTAACTATATTTGGACATGCCATGGTCATAAACACTACATATTCAGTATTTAAGGATGAATTATGTTTGAAAAGTATGGGCAAAAACATATAGGGATAAACAACATTGAATTTATGTGGTTCGTGAGCCTCATTGGCCAATCATCAGTTTCAAGACTGTTTAATTCCCCAATTATGATGCTTCTAATGCAGTACTTTGACATTGTTTCCCTAATCCATAATCAGCCTGTCATGTTCCCACTACTCGGAAACAGGCCTCCTCTCAGGTAATGGGCTGTAATCTATACCACGCAGTCCCAATGATTCGATCTTTTGGTTCTAGGACATGCCGGTTTCACGATGTTTTCCTTCACCGTTTTGTAACATTATTCTTTACAGTCTTACAATTCAACCACATTATGAATGGCATCATTGTCCTGCCCTTGTTCTAATGTATATGGGGTCGGCGCAACATGTCTTTTTCTTTCATACTTCTCTATTACTCGTCATCTCGGTTCGTTCTGGTGCGACAACCCTTGTCCATTTCCCACAAGAGCCGGGTGCTGCCCCTGCGCGTCGCCTGTGGGATACGCCCTAGCCCTATCGCGCATTCTATTTTTCTTTACTTACCATGTTGCCGAGGTTTTGGCTAAGTTTTTACAGTCAGCCCGCCTGACACCAACCGTCCTTTTGAATGCTTTTATTGGTGGTTTACCCGCCCCCCCCCCCCGCGGGTGACCCAACTGAATGCACTAGGTCTCCAGCTCCCTTAGTCGCCTTTTACGACACCCACGGGAAGAAATGGGATGGTGCTATTATTTACGTCCGGCACTATAATTACATAATTTATGCAAATTAATATGTATTGTAATCATTTGTATTGTAGTTATATAAAGCATTAAATGATGTTGCATAATATTGTTTGTTACTACGAGCTACGTTGCATAACTAGGAAGGTCGCCTCATGATATTAACAAGCATAAGTATAATATTTTTTCTTCTTTGCAAACCTCATAGTTTAAGATTTCCCTCCATCTATTTCAAATCCTTTTCAATACAGTCCGCTTCTGGTATTAAATATGCTTTCAAAATTCATCAGGTATAACCTATGTTTAGGCGTTCCGTAAAGACTTCATACACTTTCTTGTATCTTTCTCAATATCTAAAAATTCTTGGGTCCTTCACAATGTAGCGATGTTTACTTGCTCTTTTGCTATTCTTTTATGAGAAGCCCCACATTCTTGTTTCAAAAACATCTTCTACGACATCGTAACTAAATAGATACCTTAGGCTTATACAAATATCCATAGTAAGTATTTGGACTACTGGATTACTTCCTAGATCTAAGATTTATTTAGATTTATTTTATTACTAGCAGCTCCCCGCGGTTTCACCAGCGTAAGTCTCGAACCCGTAGGAATATAGAGATAAAAAGTATCATATTATGTGTTAATCCAGGTTATAAACTATCTGTGTGCCAAATTTACTCAAAATCCGTTCAGTAATTTTTGCGTGAAAGAGTAACAAACATCCATACATCCATCCTCACAAACTTTCGCATTTATAATTTAAGATTTTTTAGATTTTTTTTTTCAAAATTTAGATTTGGCGAAACTAATCTTTATATTATGCAATATTCTGCTTTCAAGGGTACACGATCAAATTAACCATTTCAGCAAAAAAAAAATACACAAACTTTGTTATTTTTTGTTGAATACGACTAATAGACAATAATAACACACATAACACTAGTAATCATAAACAAAACGTCTAGAACGCAACATGCACAGTTTATGAATAAGGCGTTGCACTTGTAACAAAAACCAACGACCTTGCCAGACTAGCAGCAACGTGCTAATTAGTAATTATGTAGATTAGACTGAGACAGCCATGACCTCGATGCTTTCGTAATTACTGTTTTCCTTTATATTTATAATAAAGTAGGTATTCTTAATCCATTGCCGATTTTATTTCAGGGTTTTGAGTTCGAATAAGAAATGAAAGCTGAACATTTTAAGGCAAATAATTTTAGTTTGATGATTCTTTATAATTAGCTAAAGCGGGCATTAAGCTATAATTCGAAAAAAGGTTGCATCTTTAGTAAGACGAGTGAGAGACAGTAGCAATGGCATCCTCAAGATGAATAGCTTCCCGCACAGACTGTCCGATCCAACATAAGTGGATGTGTAATCCATCGGACATTGTTGACATAATTTTATTTTGTTTTAGTGTAATTTTTGTATTTACGATTTAATTTAATGAATTGATTGACTTATTAATATGATTACATATTGACATTGACATTGAATATTTAATTTAATCTTTATAATTACTATATATCTGCATTTCTATTGTATTTGCTATTAATTGAATTATTTTGTTTTGTTAATTTTTATATTGTGTAGCTGACTATCTCATTACTGTTATGCTTTATGAATTGAATCTGAATTAAACGTTTTATTATTATTATTCGGTTATTAAAGCAGCTTTAGTATGTAAATTTATTGCCATTTGATACATTTTAGAATTTGCGTAGATCTTTCAAGTTACGAGACCACATACTTATGTAGGACAAGAATAGAAAAGAAACTCGTGTATCTCATCTCAAGTTCAATTAACCGTTTCTTACAACGGGACAGTCAATGAAAACACGACACTCCAAATTGACATCCATCACGAAAAACGGCATCCGTGCGAAACCAGGGACCGCTAATTGTTAAAAAAAAAGAACACTAAACAAAAGAGTACCGTAGCGTCCGTAGCCTCTTTAGCCTGTAATACAGTCGTGCGTGCTGAGTATGACAAATCCAGCTATACACAGGTATGAGAAGCAGAGCCGCAGAGACGATGCTATCATCATCTGCCTAGCCTACCCAACTACGTTGGGGTCGGCTTCCAGTCTAACCGGATGCAGCTGAATACCAGTATTTTACATGGAGAGACTGCATATCTGACTTCCACAACCCAGTTACTGGGTAATACAATACCCCTTGGTAAGACTGGTTGTCAGACCTTCGGGCTTCTGACGACCCGTAACGACTGTCAAAGATCCACAAATGACCGCCGGGAACATCGGGAGGCAAGGAAAAGTCTCGGTATGAAAAGATGGTCAACTATTCAACCAAGGACCGACCGTGGCAAGCGCAGCTTAACCTGATCGATCGACCAGATACATACTGTATGTCTAGTTCTCAGAACCCTGTATAAGATCTCGAATATCGTTGTAAGATGAGTCGTAATCGTAACTCGTAAGTGAGCACCGACCACAGTGACTCAATCGATCACCCACTCGGTGTGTCACCCCCCGGTAACGGTGACCTTGCGGTCACCCTCGACGGCGCAAGCGCATCAATTACGTACACGTGGACGAGGCAGTGGCGACGAGCGTTGTTTCATATACTTTATTAAAATTAACTCAAATTCCGATTGATAGTTTGTTACGTAATTAGGGTGCAGGTCAATTTTTTCCGTACTCTGGAGCAAAATTCTCAGAAAAAAATCAATCTGCCTAGCCTTTTCCCAACTTTTTTGGGGTCGGCTTCCAGTCTAACCGGATGAAGCTGAAGCGAAGAGCGACTGCCTATCTGACCTCCACAACCCAGTTATTGGGTAATACGGTACCTACTCCTTGGTAAGACTGATTGTCAGACTTTCCAAGCTTCTGACGACCCGTAACGACTATCGAAGATCCTCGAATGACAGCCGGGACCAACGGCTTAACGTGTTTTCCGAGGCACGGAGGAGTCTCGGTATGAAAAGATGGTCACCCATCCACAGACCAACCCCGGCAAGCGTAGCTTAACCTGATGGATCGACCCGTGCGGCTGTTATAACTTAGCCACGAGCTCCATTCTCAGAAAACTCCAGTTATTTTTTACAGAAAATGGTACATTTACGTAACGTTTGATTCATTAACACTATGTGTCTTGATTTAAAAATAATTATATTTATAGTTTATTGGGAATTCCGTGAAGTGCCAGTAAACAACTTTGTCTGGTTTGTACACACATGCTAAACACACAGAGCTAAGCCTAAAAGGAAAATAATTCAACATCCACCATGTTTTTTCATAATTTACCCCATGATAATATCGAAGAAAGAATCATGATTTTTTTTTATGTTAATTAAAAAAATCGACACTTTTTATAAATCATGATTTATTTTGATTTTATTGATTGTTTTTTTTTTCATTTTTTAGGTACTTTGATGTCTTTTAGCTATGATAATAGAAAATATTGGGTAATAATTTTTACAACTGGTATTAAACATTTATTTGTTGATTTTTTTCTGCGATTGGTAAATTAGTGTGACAGTAAAATATAAATAAACAGTAATTAAACAGAAAATTAATCGGTTATTTCATCCTACATTGTCAGTACAAAAAATACACAAGAAGTGTAATAAATGAATGGCCAGTAAAAATGTTGAAATGGGCAGTTAAATAAATAGTACGGTACTTCATAGGTTAGGTTGGAACTATGACCAACCACGCGCAAGCCGAACTGGTCGCAGTAACTAAGCCAGGGCACCCCGACCAAATAAATGGGTTAGGTTATGTTAGCACCGGATTCGGAGGATCCGCCGCCTAGGTTTAACGGTGGCGCTGCACAAGACCGAGGCCGTGTTCTTCCACGGACCTCGGCAGCGCCCCCCACCTGACGCCTACATCTTCGTGGAGGGCGTTAGAATCGAGGTCAAGGCCCAGATGAAATATCTGGGCCTTGTACTCGACAGCAGGTGGCGCTTCGGTCCGCATTTTAGCGGGCTGTCGTCGCGCCTGCTGAAGGCCGCGGGCGCGCTGTCCTGGCTGCTTCCCAACTTGGGGGGGGGCCCAGCGCACGATGCCGGCAACTTTACGCCGGCATCTTGAAGAGTATGGCCCTCTACGGGGCGCCCATCTGGGAGGACTCCCTCCAAAGGAGGGAGAACGCCGCCGCCCTGCGGGCGCCCCAAAGGGCCATAGCCCAGCGGGTGGCGCGGGCCTACCGCACGGTAGCATGCGCTCTGGCCGGCACCCCACCTGGGGAACTCGAGGCGTGGGTGCTCGCCAGAGTGTATGAATGGACGGCGGGGCGGAGGGCGAGAGGAGAACGCCCCGCCCCGGAAGAGCGGGAAGCCGTCCGGCGGGAGGCGAGGGACGCCATCGTCGTCCATTGGACGACGGACCTCGCCACCGCAGCCTTCGGCCGCCGAACCCTCGACGCGATTGGGCCGGTCCTGCGAGACTGGCTCGAGCGGTCGCATGGGTTCCTCTCCTTCCGCCTGGTGTAGGTGCTGTCCGGACACGGTTGTTTTGGATCGTACCTGCACCGTATCGGGCGGGAGGAGACGCCGTCGTGTCACGACTATGGCGCGGCGGAGGACACGGCGCAGCATACTCTCGAGGTGTGCCCGTCGTGGTCCGAGCCGCGCCGCAGTCTCACGGCGGCGATCGGAACGGACCTTTCGCTCCCCGGCTTGATCAACGCCATGCTGGGGGATGTGGGGTCCTGGGCGGCAGTCACCTCCTTCTGCGAACACGTCATCTCCCAGAACGGGGCGTCGGAACACGCGCGGGAGTAAGACCCTCTCGCGGCGCCGCCGCTCCGAAGGCGGAGGAGGGGTCGAAGAAGACGTCAGTATGACAGTCATCTCCGACTCCTCCCAGGTGGAGGCCAGCAGGCCACGGGTGTGGGGGCACCCTTGCTGTATTGCACAGGCCTCCACCAGTGTCGGACGGGAATGGCCAGGTGTTCCCGGTCATTCCCGTAGCCCCCCAACCTGGGGGGCATGGGGGCATGCGGGGCCCGCCAGCTAGGCGGGCATGCGCCGGGAGGGTTGTGGAAGTAAAGGCTGAGCCGGTTTCCCATGGCCCTCCCATCACGGCGATGTGGGAACACCGCTGAGTTTTAGTGGGTATACTGCCACTCTGGCAGGGAGTCCCACATACTCCGTGTCGTCCCCCGACGAGCGGAGATGCGTAATGTCATTTATCAGCGACAAAAAAAAAAAAAAAGTTAGCACCGCGCGCGAGCCGAGCGAGCGAAAAGAGCGGCGCCGCGACAGCGGCCGGCGAGCGCTACTTCCCAGTTAGATTGCTTACAGTCGGTAAGCCAATTCCGATTTGATAACTGCCCACAGGTAACTGCCCGTTCAGTAATTTTACTACTTAATTGTTTATTTAATTACCCATTTAAATATTTGTTATGACTCATTTTTATTTAAATTACTGCTCCGTTTTTACTGCCGAACTTGTTAGTAAACATGCATTTTGTAATTTTTAACTTACCAAAACTACAATACTGCCGCTTTAAATCAGTGCCGAAAATATTGACTTGGCGACAAAAAGTACCACAACACTTTCTCGGAGTGTATAAAAAAGAGATAATTCATATCAAAAAAAATCATAGCTCTATATTTATAATGAAATTGTTATTTTAGTTTGTGATTCTAATTAGTTAGGATATTTTTGTTATTTTTATTAATTAATTAGGTACTTATAAGTTATTATTTACGTAAATATTATTTTAATTTTGAATAAAGTATTACAAAAATAAAATATACGTCACGGTAATTTTTTTTTGTACTTGCAAAAAAATACTTTTTATAAATGAAAAAACTACAAATTAATGATTTTCGGGCTTTTTCCTTTACTTGTGCTGTCAGACCTTGCTTCTTGCCAAATTTCATGATTCTTGGCCGTTGGGCTCAGTCAAGAAGCTTGATTTTTTTAGAGCTCCAAGGGACCATATACCTTCGTATTTAATATTAATTTCAACTTGATACCTCCATGCGTTCCTGAGAAAAAGGGTCTTGGCAGACTGACAGACAGACAACGAAGTGATCCTACAAGGGTTCCGTTTTGTTCCTTTTGAGGAAAGAAACCCTAAAATTATTGAATGTTGATTTAAATCATTGATTTTTTTATAAAAATCATCTGTATATATATAAAAATGAATCGCTGAAATGGATGTACGCGCATAACTTCCGAAAGACTGCACCAAATTGAATCATTCTTTTTTTGTTGTGTTTGTAATTGTCAGGACAAGGTTTGTATGAAAGAAAATGTTCGAAAAGTTGCCGAGAAAATTTAAAATTTGGGAACACTGAAAGTGCATTTTTATGCGAATTTTGTATGAATTATTGAAATTTTGACAGGACAACGTTTGTCGGGTCAGCAAGTTTGATATACATCGTGATTTAAATCAACTTTGACCAGTGACAACATTTTGACTATGTCTAAATTAAGTCCCAAACTGCATGTGTGTCAGTTTGGGACATGAGCCCTTCGGCCCACATGATTACTTTGCACAAAGGCTCAAGTTGACCGACTATAAGAGGTTAATTACGGTAGACTGTGGAAAATAATATTGAGTTTACTTGCACTTGAAGAGGAACTCATATGTGTGCCAATGCCGATACTGACATTTGCATAACTTGTATTTGCACATATTATTATAGAATGAGTCATCGCTCTCACTCTTTGCGACTACGTTTTGGTTCCAAAAGAAAATATATTTTTATCTAGTTAGGTACGAGTAGGTAGTAAACTGGGAAAATTTCGTATGCCTATTCCAAAGTTTTACGCGTGGAGTTACAGACTTCTCGGTTTCCCATGATTTTGCAACATCGGAACCCAATTTGCGTAACACATTATCGATCGGAATCTTGAACATTTAGAAGCAAATTGCTAATCCATTGCTTCATATGTTCGAATATATTGTCTGCTCAACAACGTAAATAACGCAGTGAATGTTGTTGAACTGTCACAATGTTACCGGTTCCGAATGACAGATCTTATCAGATATATGTAGAGTGCCATGTTATTATTCGAGCTATATTGTGCAATGCAAACAAATTATGTTCTTAAACCAAAGACAGATAAGTAGTGTCCGACCGAAAGTTCGGTTTCGGTTTCGGTCGAGTTTCGGCAAAAAAACGGGTTTCGGTTTCGGCGGTAAACCTGCCGGAACTACGACCGAAATCGAAACTGCATTCGGGCGTTCTAGCGCTATGCTCGGTCATGTTCGGTGCGGTAAATTCAATCCAAGCGACGAAGACATTTTACCGCGTCCACGTCCTAATCATGTCGTGACTGGCTTGTTTTGCAGTTCGTTTTGTTTGTTGTGAGTTTTCGTGTTTATCACATAAGAGTAGGTAGTAAACATAAAAAAAAATTAATATAACAAACTAATATATAGATTATAGTAGAATCAAGTTTGACATAACTATCTAAATATTTTTTTGGTTAATTTAACTCACTCGCTAATGCTATACCTAAACAAACATTAGTTAGGTACTTACTATAGTGCATTAGTAGTGATAATATTAAGGTATCAGAGTTTCAAAGTTCATTTTAATCATTATTACCAAGGTATCCAAGTGGCAAGTACAGTTAGATACTTACCTACGCATGTAGGTACCTAACTGTTTTTTTTTTTTTTTTGTAAAATTAACACACTTATAATTAAATGAGTAGGTACTTACATAGGAAAGTGAAAATGTCAAAGACCGCACAGTTAAGTGATTTAAAGTAAAAAAAATAAAACTGATTATAATAACGTTTTCTTTATTTTTCCTTCAAAACATGATCCATATAAGGAAGTTTCGGTTTCGGTTTCGGCCGAAACTGAGAACGTTGCCGAAATTCGGTTTCGGTTTCGGTCGTAAAAACCAGTTAAAGTCGGACACTACAGATACAGTATAAGTGAAGATGATACGCGATGGCCGATGACGAATCGCTTGCGTTGGCAATTGAAGTTTGAAACTTATGAAAATGAATCGCATCTGGATTCCTCGATATTTTATTGTATACCTACGTATATTTTCAACTTATTGGACATTCAAGAGAAATACGGAATCTCCTATTGCAAAGAACGTACTTTGATAGGCATTCCACGTATTTCTAAATTAAATTCTTTATTGTAGTCTTTGATATGGAGGATACAGGACAAACGGCAAAACCTTTTTTAAATTAATGTAATAAAATACAAAGAAAGAAATCGAATGAATGAAACGAAATACCCACGAATCGATCGTCATAAGCCCGAAAGTCTGATAACCAGTCTTACCAAGGGTATCGTTACCCAGTACTGGGTTGTGGAGGTCAGATAGGCAGTCGCTCCATGTAAAATACTGGTATTCAGCTGCATCCGGTTAGACTGGAAGCCAACCCCAACATAGTTGGGAAAAGGTTCTAGGTAGATGATGAAACAAAATACCAACGAATATTTGAGATACGAAGGATGAAAGATCTTATTTATCTAGTGGAATCCTAGAGAAAAAAATCACTAAAAGCAACGTTTACTGACGAACGATTATCTAGGATTCTAGGCAACTGGTTAATTACTCCATGGTATGTAAGCATGTCCCCGACTCCCCGGCAGCTATGCACTCAATTGCTATATAACAATTATTAATTTTATACAAGATCTTGTTTACTATATAACACGCCAAACAAAAATGGATGCTTTACTTAATGAGGTTTTTTCCCCGCGAAACTTTTATTTCGTGAAAAAGGTTTCATTTTGGCTGAACATTTCTTAATACTTTTGCCTGACAAAGACAGTTTCTTACAGACGATAATAATCTTCCCAAAGGCAAGGATAAGCGGTTCTTTGGTAAACTTTGTATTCAGGCTGAAAAACATTTTAGATAATAGAAGTTGAGCAAAGTAAATTGGGTAAAAGCGAAGGTACGAATTAGATTTCTCCTAATAAACCAGTTGCCTATGTGGAAAGTTTGTGTTTACTCGTTATTATGTAAGTTATTGTATGTACTTGATACCACTTATTTATATAATAAGTATGTATTACTTACATATATTTTATTGTTATCTAACTCATGTTTACTACGGCTCTGACATACTACAGTGGAAAAGTGTCGACACTCGGTATAATTACGATGTGAAAACGTGTTAGAAACGGTTTATGTATAGCAAAAGTATTTATTTATAGTAACATTACCCTAGTGTTAAGACCTTATTTCCTAGTTTTTTCTCCAATTAGAGTTGCTCCGCGAGGCGTGCTCACGACCTTACAAACGGGTTCGTGCTACACTTCCTTGATCAACACACGAACTTAGACTTAACTATTCAAATGTAAATAGAAAAAACGAGTGCAGCTGCTACAATTAAACTGTAGGTACATGAATGAGGGGAAATAGCCTTTGATGTATTGTAAATACGGAAACAGTCAGGTGTATCTGAGTCGTTCACTGACATATAAATATAAATCATAATGGACTTGGCATACCTACAAGAAAAACGTGTATACTCGTATCTACACCTTTCTGAGCGGATAAAATGGCGGTTAATATGGCAGCCCATATCCATTCTCAAATAACATCGATAAAAGATTGTGAGAATGTTTTCCCAAGTAAAAATACCGCAAGTTTTCTAACTTAGGGCCGGTTTTTTGATCCGTAGTTAACTTAACCAATAGTTAAACATAGTAACTAATGGTTGAATTTTGACTAAATGTGAAAGGCTGAACATGAACGTACTCATGTTAGCTCATTCATATTAAAAAATAGTAACTAATGGCATAACTCATTCATGTTTAGCCTTTCACATTTAGCCAAAATTCAACCATTAGTTACTATGTTTAACCATTGGTCGAGTTGACTACGGATCAAAAAACCGGCCCTTAGGTCTTTCATATAACTTTGGTACCAAACAGCGAGTGGATAAAATGGTCGCAAAAATTACCGCAAGTCAAATAGGTATTTCAATGACGCTAGGAATGAAGGGCTGTCATTAAAGTAACTGTCAAGAACACTATTATACTTTTTTCAATTACGAAAAATTATGAAAGTTAAAAAGTGATGGTAGCCTTTTTATGATTTTGGCGTCGATATGCCTCATATTTGTATAATTATTATTTTTATTTTTATTGTCAAATATTTCAAGTCCATTATGATGGTCAGCAGCGTCGTTGGATTACTGTTCATGTCGTTATTAGGTTTTACTGTCAAGAAAATTCTCATCCTCACCAATCTCACCCCCCCCATGGGACTAATTTCTCTGAAAATAAGTTAGTTTTGACTAATAGGTACCTATACTGCTTTTCTGAACCCCTGGCAGAAAAAAAGCGTGACACTATTTCATAATGAGTAAATCAAGTATTGTTTTATAGAGTACCAAAAAAAACGAAGCCGAGGGCCAAAAGCTGGAATAAATGCTTGCATTTCTGAAGGTTTCCTTTCAACCATGTACGAATACAAAGCTGTTATAGCTACCTTGCTAATTTCTCAAGTCCGCTCTTGCGACACCGAAAAATCGAGCGTTTCCTAAAGACACATTGCAAACATGCGGACACAGCTAAATCTAGGAATAAAAATTTCAATTGAATAATACCGTCGGCCTTGTGTTAAAAACGTAATCAAACAGTGACAATTTATTGTGAATCAACGGCATCCTGAGGTCGACACCCACATGCCAATCGTATCGGGACTGTTTCCTACGGGGCTCCAGCCGTGTCGTGTGAATAGAGGGACCCTACTACTGTAGGTAGCTACTGTGCTTGGTACCTGTGGCAATAAACGCTCATGCAGACAGGCGCGACGCAACGGTGTGACGCGATTCTGGTAGAACAATTTCCATGAAGTTTTCATAGAAATTGCACATGCTAGCAGAGAATTGTGCGTGCAAGCACAACATAGCAAAAGCTAAATTGACGTAGGTTTTAACGTCATGTGCTTAGATTAAGTACAGGAGCATCCAGAGGTCGACCCACGTGCTCATCGTATCGGGACTGTTTCCTACGGGGCTCCAGCAGTGTCGTGTGAGAGGGCCCTTCTACTGTATATGGTACCTATGACAATAAGGCTCATGCAGAGGCGCGACGCGACGACACGGTGCACCGCGATTCTGGTAGAACAATTTCCATGAAGTTTTCATAGAAATTGTTCTACTAGAGTGCGGGAGTTTCTTATGGGGCTCCAGCAGCATCGTGTGAATGGAGGGCCCTTTTACTGTATAGGTTGTAGGTTGTGTATGGCACATCAAGTTTTAAAGTCTAGCATTGCACATGTAACCAACCGGGCACGCCCTTTATTGTCTTCACGTTTTTATTTCTGCTTGAGTAGTTTTCAATATTTTTGTTGGTAAATTGGCGACTGGCGTGTGGCGTGTGCTAACTGAAATATGGCAAATTATTTAATTTAATGTTTTGTGTTTCGTAACATTAATTACTCTGTTTTATAGAATCAAGTTCTTCTAACTTAACGGACAGCAGAGCTGCTGGCGAGTTTGTTCCGCCACTTCTTCCCAGCTAAAGCACTAGAAAGTAGTGAAGTTTTGGGGGTTTTCTTATGTTAATTTTGACGTTCAAAAAGTGCTGATTCTCAGCCTAGTTCGAATAAATGATCTTTTATTTAGATTTTTTTTTAAAGACTTCTTGTGCCAATAATGGGTGGACTATACAGTATGGGGCCGTACGGGCAATGTAGGCACGCACGATCAACTCTGTCGACGATCGTGCGTGCAAGCGCAACTCAGCAGAAGCCTAGATATGCTGTATTGACGTAGGTACATTTTAAAGTCATGTGCCTAGAATCTAGGCGGTTTGAGGTGCAAGTGGGCCTTAATTTAGGCCCTAGAATAAGGCCAACTTGCACTTCAAATCGCTAAATACGTTTAGCGTTAAAGTAAATAATTTAAAACATCGTTCTACATACAAGGTTACTGGTAACTCGACATTTGGTGGCTTACCTAATTTGTTACATTTTAACCCTACTATGACGTCCTGCAAGGATACCCAGTAACCCTGTAGGTATATTTATCTATAAATCTTTTGTACTAAATAAAATATATACTTATTTAGTACAAAAATGGTATGTATTGTACAGTATTAGAAAAATTATAATGCTCTGATTCTATTTCATACTCCTCCTACTATAATATTATAAATGCAAAATTGAGTTTGTTTGTTTGTTTGTTACGCTTTCACGCTAAAACGGTTGAACGGATTTGGATGAAATTTGGCACATGGGTAGATCGTGACCTGGATTAGGACATAGGATACTTTTTTATCCCAGTAGTACGTTCCCGTGGGATTATTTCCGAACTCCACGCGGACGAAGCCGCGGGCTAAAGCTAGTTAATTATACTACAGAAAGCATGTTAAGCTGTTGGTCCCGCCCGGCTGTCATTTGTGAATCTTTGACAGTCGTAATGTCCGTCAGAAGCCCGAAAGTCTGACAACCAGTCTTACTAAGGGGTATTGTATAACCCAGGAACTGGGTTATGGAGGTCAGATAGCCAGTCACTCCATGTAAAAATACTGGTATTCAGCTGTATCTGGTTAAGAAGAAGAGGTATGGAAGCTAACCCCAAAATAGTTGGGATAAGGCTTAGCCGATGATGATTACAGATACAAAGAAGGTATACCTATCAACTAAAAATCGTGTATATTTTAGAAGACATTCAATAGGTAGGGTGCCTATTTTATTATGATAATAATATGTTCTGTGTTGTTTTGAAAATCTATACTAATAATAAATCTAAAGCGTTTGTTTTTTGTTTGTGTTTAAACGCACTACTCTATGGAACTACCCGTAACATTTGAAAATTTCTTCTTGCATTTGATAGCCCAATTCTTGAGGAAAGCTATAGACTATTTAACATCACGCTAGGCAAGTAGGAGCTGAGCAAAAAGGAAAAACTTCAGAAAGAATGCTAAGCAAAACAAAGTAATAGCAAGGGCAGGTGATGTGATGTGTTAGGGTGGGTCCCCCAACTCACCCCGTTAATACCCATCCACCCGATTAATAAAAATGTAAGAGATAATGAGAGAGAGCTCGTGCCTAAATAATAACAGCCGCACGGGTCGATCCATCAGGTTAAGCTTCGCTTGCCGGGGTTGGTCTGTGGATGGGTGACCATCTTTTCATACCGAGACTCCTCCGTGCCTCGGAAAGCACGTTAAGCCATTGGTGGGTGAATATTTGACCTTTAAACCGCCGTCATTACCTTCCGCCAAAAGTTGATGAAGGAGAATATCGTTAATGAAATATTTCATCAATTCCCAGAATCTGCTTAAGGACCAGAATCAGGAATTGCTGAAATATTTCATTAAATATATTCTCTTTCATCAACTTTTGGCGGAAGGTAATGACGGCGGTTTAAAGGTCAAATATTCACCCTGGTCCCGGCTGTCATTTGTGGATCTTTGACAGTCGTTACGGGTCATCAGAAGCCCGAAAGTCTGACAACCAGTCTTACCAAGGGGTATTGTATTACCCAGTAACTGGATTGTGGAGGACAGATAGGCAGTCGCTCCATGTAAAATACTGGTATTCAGCTGCATCCGGTTAGACTGGAAGCCGACCCCAACATACATAGTTGGGGAAAGGCTAGGCAGATTGATTGTAAGAGATAATGAGACATAATTTGTTACTGTGTAGATAATGTTAAGTTTCAACTACTTACTTAACAAAATACAATGAAATTAGTTTCTTAATGTGACTATCTTATCTCTTTAGAGTTGCTGACTATACAAGTTAATTAGGAGAGAATACCACATGGCACTAAGACTGTCTCATTTACCACTATTGAACATGAAATATCTTAATTTTATAAGTAATAATCTCTATACATACATACTTTTGTAGTAATTACAAACAAACAATCCATTATTTCCTAGCCCATTACATTAATTGTAATAAATAGCAAATAGTAATTAATTTACTTAAAACTTATAGGACTACAGTAGGATGTTATTGAACTAATTACCAGTGTTATTTTTAAAAATAGATTAGTAATTAGAATCAAGGTTTATTTTGAACATGAAGGAAGTTTTGGCTGCACTGAGGTAAATAATTGGGAAAAATAATTTTGTTTTATTAATCAAAGGAATACAAAAGATATTTTGTTGATGATAGATTTCATCAAATATTAGGTATGTACTGAAAATAGTGGACACGAGAATCTCGCAACTGAGCAATGCGCATGGTTTGTTTAAATTATAATCTAGACAGAACTGTACATTCATCTGGAAGAGTCAATCTGCTCTTGATTAGTATGAGAATTTTATTGTCTTAACTGTCAATTCTACTTCTAATCTAACTGACATTAGAAGTAGAATTGACAGTTAGATTAGAAAAAAAAAACTTTCAATACTCAATCAATTTATTGCTTCCACATGTGAAATTAGGTGGTAGGTTTACAAAAAATATGATCATTGTGGACCTTATCGGGCACAGCAAAAGTAGGAGAGAGAAAGAGGGCTTTTATTTGACTACTTAGTTGAATGTGATGTACTATTTATAATGTAAGTAATTATTTTATAAAAACGTAAGTACCTAATTTAAAATTTATTATTCAAATATTCATTGACTTTATAATAGCATTTAGATAATAGAAATTGTTTTAATTTATTTGTGGATATATTAATTTTTTATTGTTCTTTAATTAATTCTGGTAATTTATTATATATTTTAATTGACATGACTAGTGTACTTGTTGAGTGCATTTTTAGCTTAGAGCTTGGTAAGTGCTGATATTAGAAATTGTTTTAATTTATTTATGAATATATTAATATTTTGTTGTTAATTAATTATTTCTGGTAATGTATTATATATTTTAATTGGCATGACTAGTGTACTTGTTGAGTGCATTTTTAGCTTACTTTATCTCCTACATATTGAACTCAGATAACCATGTATGTATTTCTACAAAACAAAACAAAACCAATGAAAAAGAAGTGAATGAAGTTGAATATGATTATTCTAATAAGTATGCTAATCGAACTTAGACCGCTTGAATGCCATATTAAACCAACACTATAAACAATAATTAAGCGTGAAAATACCTATCAATACAATAACTCCTACAGTTTTAGACGACACAAACGATGTGGCATGGCACAGATAAACCGGCGAGCCGATTACGAGCGACGCCCCACGAAAACATCGTTATAAACAACATAATACTACAGACGCGCATCGAACGTTACAATCACCAACCAATACAAAGGCATGCAAATCGTAATATTCGACGGAATGTGAAACTCAAAACTTAACATAAACATCATACTTTTTAAACTTTTACAACAACAAAATTACCTGGGAATGCAGTTGGAAGGCGTCCTGTCCACTTCCCAGGCCGCAAAAAGTTTCATGGGAACAGGTTTCGATGCATTAGTCATCTTTTCCGATTTATTTTTCTCGGTCATCTTAAACAGCACCAAACAACGTTTTCACAGCACAACACTAATGTACATTACAATTGGCATTGTTATTTAATCACTAAACACGACACTGTATTCATTTTTATAACACAGTTCATACACGAAGCCGATGCCGACGCAATCACAACAATACTCAATAATTTAAAGCACGGTCGACTGGACAATCGCAGCGGGCCAACCGAGGGCGTTCGTTCGATACGTTTGACAGCCAGCTGCCCAGTGTTGACGCACTTTGAACACACACTCCACAACTCCACGTGAAAATGTGGACTTGTAGAGTGTACCAGAGGGCTGAAAGTTTTGAGCCTAAGTACCTGCAAGTGTCACTATTGTCTCGCGCTGCATATTACTAATTTGCGAATACCCTCTTTAGTATAAATACAAAATTTCATATCATTAGCATCATTACGCTTTGAGTAACCATCATCACGTCTCAGTTATCCACGGCCCATCCCTAGGCTCAAAGCTTTTCAACCCCCCGTTTGCTTAAACAGGTTTAATTTATTTGGCGGTTAATTAATTTTCCTCTAAACTGGGCAATATCTGTTAGTCTTGCCACACCGTAAGTTGTCAAATATCAACGAAAAATGACACTTTATGGATGCGTTCTAAAATAAATAAATTCGATGTACAGTTTATTAAAATATTTTCAAGAAGACGTTCTCTCGTGTAGCTTAGTAGCTGGATAATAAAATAAGGGTTAAAAATTGGTGTGCTTTACCCAGCCTATATTGCAAAAAAGTGGTAACAGCACTACAGCAGAGATTAGCCCGTTGAATCCTCTCATCTGCAGTGATCAACCAGCGATAACCCCGGAACACAGTGATTTATTTATTTATTTCTCACTTACATTGCGATTGCGATATTTCTTATCCTAACCGGCTAAGGGTATTAGTGTTCTGTGTCCTAACATAACCTAATTTATCATAAGATTTTAGTTTTGTAACTTATTACAAACAATTTATTCTTTGTGAATTCAAAGAAAACAACCGCGCATTCAGTTTCCGGGGCTTGGTAAGGAATTTCGTTGGACTCCTAGAATGCACTTCGGAATAAAGTGAAAAAAAATCAAATGTTGGACAAATAATCGGGTTGATAACTTAAAGCTTGCTCGTGCGATGGCAGCACTGTTGACTGTTCTGTCACTACCACTATTGTGTTTTTGTTGATGTTTAGTTTTAATGACAAATTAAAATTAAACGATACAAATGTTTGCGACTCACCGACTCCCTCACTCTCAAAATCCCATTATCAGTTTAGGAAAAGAAAAGAAAGAAAGAAAAATAAGTTTATTTGTCACAGAAACAAGTGCATCCAAAAAGATAATTAACTCGAATTTAATCAGAGGAAAATAAAACAAAATAGATCTGCATACAAATCACACAAAAAAATGAAGTGTTCTATCATTGGTAAATCGGCTGATGGAAAATGACCAACATTCATTTTTTTTTTTCTTTGCAGGGCGTTCTTTCATTTCGACAGTTGTGACAGCTGAGTGAGCAAATAGCAGTTGTTACCCCCATTTGGGTAGGCACAGATTTCTAATAAGTAGCAAGTCGGTACTGTGGGTAGGTAACTAATAATTTCTAGTCCTGAAATTCCATCAAAAAGGATTTTGAACAAAAAATATTTTATTTATAATAAAAATACAAAACATAAACATTAAGTCACTAAACAATAATAATTAAAATAGTATCCAATGCCTAACACAATAATCACATAACTGGATCAATTTCAAGTCTTTAATATTAAACCTATAAATAATTTCAGTTGATGGACAAAATATCAAAGTAATTGTGACCATCTTCAATGTAGTTGGTCACAGTTCTAACCTTTATTTTTATGTCAGGGTGAAAATCCTCATGGATGTCTTAAGATAATATATTATTATGTTTATGATACCTAGATGTTTAAATATTAAAATTTATCTAATACCCAAAACCTTATAAAATGGCTTAAAATTATTTACCTGACTAGATTAGAATTAAAAGCTTATGACTATGTCCAGTAAAGTAAAAGAACAACTTTTGTATAAAATTGCAAAAATCTTGAGAAAAGAAAGTAACTACTCAAGTTACTCCTACCATGTCCACAAATCGGCTATACAAATAATTTATGATATTTTAAATGCAGAAGCGGTATTTCTATTACGCCTTATATTAATTTCCATTATACATTTTAACAATATTTTTATAAGATCATTTTATAATGGCACTGACATTTACTAAAATTCGATCCTGCTTCTTTGTTCTAATTTTCCGAAATTTAATTGGCAACACCTTTCCGAGTCCAAAATTCGTAGTATTTGTAGTTCAGAATTCAGACATAGCGCTGTAAAAGCGAAGTCGAAGATGTGTGCGGCCAATATGTGGACGTGGCATCACTTCGGGTTCATTTGGCGACTTCCGGCGGGCAATCCGGCTGCGAGGATGGGTGGGCCGCGCGGAAAGCTGGGTGGTTCTCCAGTTCGCGGTCGATGCGAAGAATGATGGGAAACGGGCGTAGGTCCACGTGAAATCTGGGAAAACAATAAAAGACATTGTTTAGGAAGGTTTTCAATAGGAAAGCATTTCCATTCAACCTAACTAGCCGCACAAAAAAAAAAAACATGGCTACTGTTTGTTGCTGCTTCTTTCCAGCTATCTGTTCTGCTTGATTCAAGCATTTAAAAAAAAAAATTCTAGCAATTTGTCTATGGTAAAATCTACTAAAAGATAACGCCCTAAAATGCCCATTCTTCAGTCACCCTTCACCACCACTTTCTAGTATTTCAGCAGTCATACAAGGAGCACCAGGTGGAACAAAACAAATTGTTACAGGTTTATCAAAAATATTCTCTTAAGCCACATACCTTCTAGCATTAAAAACTTGAGGCACCAGACAGCAGTCAGCCAGCGTGATCTCATCACCCACACAATACTTGCCAGCACACCCTGAGAGTAGCTTCTCCACAGCTCTAAACCCTCGGGTGATCCAGTGCTGGGCCCATTCCTTCTTCTTCTCCTCTCCTACATGGATGAGGACTATCAGGTTCTGGAGAGGCTGGATGCCCGAGGATATCACCTGGAATATTGAACATAACATCCATTTATTTTTTATTTATTTTTTAGGAAAGTCTGAGCTTTGCCATATTTTCTAATTTGTCTTTACAAAAATTATTTGACATACCTCACATATTTCACGAACTTTCGCCCGTTTGAAGCAATCCTGAGGCATAAGAGGCCTCTGATTTGGTCTTGTCTCTTCCAGGTAATGCATGATATTCAGTGACTCTACTAGAGTGTGCCCATCTGCCAAAAAAACAAAAAATTGAAGAAAACTTTCAAAAGGAAAAATATTCAAATTAGGAATTTTCATATTTATATTCATATTTTTTATGGATATGAATGGAAAAATAGAAAAATACCTATACACAGCGATGGTACTTGCTCCATGGGGTTGACTTCCCGGTACTCATTGCAGTGCTGTTCCCCGCCACCCTTGATCAGGCTGACTGCCTTGATGTCATAAGGTATCTCCTTCAAGTTAAGCGCTATGCGCACCCGCCAGGAACATGAGCTTCGCCAGTATGAATATAATACTGGCTGTAAAAGAAAAAAAAATGGAATTAGAACTTTATTTGTTTCATTTTTTAGCACAAAGTTATTAGGGCTGTAATTATTAATACCACTGACTTTACTGTAATTCTTTGCGCGACAAAAATACTTATTGAAGAAAATTTTGTATAAAATTTAAGTACCTAAGTAGGTATTGGAAGCATGGATCCACAAGTTACTTGTATGAAGATGGTTATAATACCATTAGCTAACTTGTTGCGTACTTCTTTGCAGGACAATACAGTAATCAACAGGTTTGTATTTGTTCATGATTCTGTGTTATTTACCTTAGTTTCAATGATATCGCCCATAGTAGGAATAATTTTATTTTAAACACGACACGACTGTATTTCAAATGTATAGTTTCACTCAAAAATTAATTTTAAATCGTAGTAACTCAGTAGGTATTCAACAAGTTAAACCAGATATTTATAACTTGTTTTCATAGCAAGATTGTCCAGTATGCAAATATCTCGATAAAATAAAAAATAAAAAATCGCAAGTAGTAAACAGGTGGGCAAAATTTCATACCTTAGCCATGGCGGAAATATTCCCGTTGTACTTGGAGTAGTAAGTAATCTTGACGGCGTTTATGTACTTCTTCACAAATAAAAGCAATTAATTATTGTTTTATTTTGTAAAAATAAATAATCAGCCCCTTTATCACTGAAATAGCAAAGTGTTGCACACATAGAGTATAGTAATATAGGGTTGCACAGTGTTCATTCGCTATTTATCAATTTTACGTTCGGATACACGAAAAACGCAGGCTGCGTGGTGCGCCGTGCGTGGCAGTAACAGTAAAATAACGAAATAATAATTTATTTTAATTATTTTTTGACTTAACTTTGTTTTATTTGATTTTGTTTTTCACTATTATTTTAATCTTTTAAATTAATATTATTATATTTTTATGAATTTAATTTTTAAGATTTGAATTTGAATAAATAAACATTAATTTCATTAATCAATGCATAATTATGTGACATACCACAAAACCTACAAAAAAATCTAGTAATGTTCCAAAACGTTTTTTTTTTTTTTATTTCTTTCGCCTGTATTAAAAGGCAGGCATCGATCTATAGACCATTCAGCCTGTTCCAAAACGTTTGATTTGTAAATAGACAGTGACAGCCAGGCAGCTTTGCATCGCGCCATGATATTTTGTTTGACATTGACATTTGTTTGACACATTCACATATTTTACATTTTTTCACAATATTTTTTTCTATATTGTTTTGCTGCGCAGTTGCGCACGTGAGCTACTCAGAAATTAAGGAAAAAAGCTAAATTTTCTCAATAAAAAAAATGGGTAAAAATAAAAAGGGGTCTAAAGCCAACGTCTTTAAAGTTGCTGGAGCTAAGAGCCTGAAGAAAACGAAAGCCAAAGCCGTCAACTTAGGATTGAAAAATGTAAGTAAGGTTAAGTTTTCACTTTTATTAAGTACTTATCTTGCCAGTTTCAAGAAACACCACTGTCTTCTTTCCAATAATATTCATTGCGATTGCCTGATTTGGGATGATAAACTATTAGTTGATATTGGTATTTTAGTTTTTTTTTTTTTAAGTTAGCCTACACTGTCCCACTGCTGAGCAAAGGCCTCATCCAAATCCTTAGAGGGATCCTTCACGCGTCTAGGTCGTCTACTCGTCTCGCCATCTCGGCCATTTTAGAATGAAACAGAATTTTCCACCACTTAATGTGCTGGTAAAGATGGTCACCCATCTACGGACCAACCCTGGCAAGCGTAGCATAACCTGATGGATCGAACCGTGCAGCTGTTATTACTTGGCCACAAGCTCCTCGGTGTTCCTTCTCAACTATGCAATACTAATCATATTAATTAACTGATGAACTGCATGTCAATAATTGTCATTATCTCTTTAAATCACTCTTTTGATATTGGTTGAAGTTTTAACAAGAAAAAAAAGAGAAACTAGGTTTTTTTTATTTCATCCAAGATTGGTTTGTTTTTATACAGCTCTTAGAATTTATTGAAACAACTTTACATTAACTCTTTTGTTTATTGTTTCAGATTAAACAAAAAGTACAAGACATAGATAAAGAGTTTGTAGAAATCAGCAAAAAACCGAAAGCAAGCCAGGCCAAAAATGCACCAGCTATCATCAAAGCCCCTGCGAAAGTGAAGAAGGTACAGAAACCAGTTTCAAAAGAAGAAGTTGCAAAAACCGCTGAAGGAATGGTGAAAATGGACTTATAATTTTTATTTTAATGTAGCAAATCTAGCTTATACCTAGGGCATAAGTTATATTGTTATAAATATTATAATTATATTTTTTTATTTATATGTTGTTTATTATATTTTGAACTCATTGTTTTAGTAGAAACTGTAGATGTAGAATATCTTTAGAAAGAAAACAGTTGTAAGTTGTTTATATTTTTATACATCAACTGATGATCTAGTTGACATACAACTTACAATTAAATATAATATCGAAGTCAAAGTCAAATATTTATTTGCATACTAAGTGTACATTTTGGTGTTGTTTACAAATGCAGATACTTACAACTTAGCGGCCTTTTCCAGGCATCGCAAACTTTAGGGCTAACTAGCAAACATTTAAACTATAACGACACAATGAAATTCATAATTACCTTCTATCATTAAGTAGGATTACATAACCATCATGCAGCCAGTATAACTAAACTAGTATTTAGGTTGTGACTGAGGTCACATTTTGCATATAGATGTAAAATACAATAGGGATGATGACTAAAAAATGTTTTTTTGTCCGTCATGTAGATTATTAAAATATATTGGACACGTATTTTTTCTTTTTCTACGTAATCAAAAGATTACGGCGATACATTGAGCTAAAATGTAGCATGACGTCACGTCTTCGTAGATTTTATACGTAGAAGTGACGTAGCAAGCCCCCACTCCCGAACTTTAATGCGAGTTATCTAAGTCATTTTTTATTAATATGATAAAGCAAAAAATACGTATCTAATATTTTTTTATTATCTGACTGACGGACTAAATAGAATTTCTTTTTTTTTACCCAGGCATCATCCCTATTCTACACTGTCGCAGATGAGTGTGGAGTTTTAGTAGGTTGGAGTCTCACTTAACTGTGGTAGTGCAGTATGCATGAGCATTTCTCCATGCAAAAAACAAAAAAGATTGTGCCTATTTAATTACTTTCATGCCAAACATGAAAGTAATTAAATAGACTAGGCTGAGAGTGGTATAATCCATCATGACATTGTGGTAAAAGGATAGACTTGGCTCTCACTGGTATAATCTGATTAGATGAATAAAAACCAACATGTTAATATGTCTTTTATTGTTAAATTTAACAAAATATAACATTATTAAAACACTTAAACTAGTAACATTTTAATTTTAGTTTAAAAATTCATTGGTTAACGGTGGTAGATTTCCTAAACATACATATACACAAGGAAGAATGACTTTCATTGATGCGTAATTTGATTACGCAGAAGAAAGGGTGGTGACAAACTGAACCACCTTGGTGCTATCACATCATTCATGTCTACTCTAAAAGAAAATGCGCATGAATGATGTTTAGCATTTACATACATATATTTAATTTATTAGTGCCTATGGTAGTTTATTCTTCATCAGTTAGGTCGGGTTCCGCTTTCTCGTCTTCGCTGACATCTCCAGCCTGTTCAGCTTCAGCCTCTGGTTCGGCGGGTGTTTCAGAGATAATTTCAGGAGATTCGGGCTCTTCTACGATTGGCTCAGGTTCATCTGCAGCAGGTTCACTAGAAAGAAAAGTTAGAGGTTTCAATTATTTTTTTTTTGAGGTGGGTGTGCTCTCCTCTAGTCTAGGTAGGAGGCGACAGAGACAGAGTTGACGATGGAGTGAGCTTACCCAGAAGAAGCCTGTTGACTCTCACTTTGAAGAGATTACGGTTGTATGCGCTCGGAAACAGACGTATAGTGAGTTCTACTCTTTTGCTGTGTGCATTACAAAAGACATTTGGAAGTGCTTAGTGCGAATTGGTGGAATAGCAACTAGGTAGGGATGGTAACTAGCAGTGCGTGTAGATGTCCGATGTTAGAAGACGGCCGGCGGAATGAGGTCGTGGAGTTTTCAGCGTGGGCGCATTCTGCATTATACCAAGGTCGGAATTTGTGAACGAGCGGGATGTCGGAGAATGGAATAAAATACTCCATCCCCTGCCGAATCACGTCAGCACAGCACGAGGGGTCACCCGAGGAAAAGCACACTTGCTGCCATGGATAAGACGCAAAAAAGTGCCGCATCTCATCCCAGTCTGCTGACTCGTATCGACATACTCGCCTCGTGCCTCTAGGAATCTCATCTTGAGGAGAGTAGGTCGATATGGATTTCACCAGACAGTGGTCAGACGTTCCCAGCGGGGCTGAGACCGATAATGAAAGACTGTCTGGATCAGATGCCAGCAGAAGGTCCAAGCAGTTGGGTGTATGGCCGTCAACATCCGGTACCCGCGTTGCCACATTCACCATCTGGGTTAGATCTAGCGTTATAGCAAACTTGCGCGCCTTCAACCCAGCATGGTCAGTTTTGTGGTACGGGAACAACCACTCTATGATGTGCGTTGAAGTCCCCCAGAAAAATGAGCTTCGGTGTTGGATACCGTTGCTGGGCTACGTCAGTCGACTCCATGAGGAAATTAAAGAGCGCTGTTGTCTCCAGGTCACCGCTGTGCGATCGGTAGACACCAATGTAGATTGATTTCTCCACGCCAGTATCCACAAGTATATGGCAGAAAAACCCGATTTCTCAAAGCAATGGAGACGACGACAACAAATCGCACCTTCGGTAAAACAAGGGCACAACTGCACTCTTTGTGATTTTACAGGAGAGCCATTTTAAGATTTTTTTTATATTCAAATCCGTATTATTCTGCTCATACCACCTTACCACCTTGAAGTTATTGATCTTTGCATAAAATAAGCCCTATACTTTTGTGATCCCTGATGAAAAGAGCATTTTTAAAGCAGTTTGACATATTTAACCGACTTTTTGAAATTTTGACATTTATGGCCTTGTCTTACCGAAGGTGCGAAATGTCATCGCGAACGTACACACAGACTCCAGCTTGCTTCTTGAACTTGTGTTCAAGAGAGTAACCCGGGTAGTTGAGGTACGCCACGTCCGACGGGGTTGTTATCTTCGTCTCCGTTAGGAAAAATAGGTGCGACTTCTCGGTCTCAAGGTGGTGATGGACTGAATCGAGATTAGAGTGCAACCCCCTGATGTTAGTGAGATGCACTTTCAGGAAGTGCAGCCGTTGTTTACCTTTATTTTTCTTTGCTTTGGTAATTTGAGTGGAGTTGTTGGGGAAAAAAGTCGATTGTCGAGGCATTGCTTAGTGACAGTGACCCAAGTGGAACACTAGAGTCAACCAAACCTATGGGGAACTCATTTGGAGACTGTGGGGACGCCCGAACCCCTCCGAATATGGCCACCGGGTCCTCCTATCCACTCGCGAATAATACCGGTATGCTCCACCGTGCCAGCCGGGCACGGTGGAGCATACCGGTATTATTCGCGAGTTGGCGGGGCAACCTTTGGCACGTGGCTGGCGTGCTACTTGGGCCCCCTACTGACTGCGGTCGGCCAACGGCTGGCACCGTGCTTCGGATCCCGCTACCCTCCAAAATGAGTTACCCGGCTAGCCGACTCAGATACCAAGACCGGTTCCAAACAGCGCAACTGACAATCTCCTTCTCCCCCAAAGGCAGTGGTACTCCCACACACCGACGGAACACAGCAAGCGAGCAAGCTGCTTGGCGCCGGACTCCGGTGGGATGGTGGTCGCGAGCCAGGTGGCCCCTTGCGAGCCTACCACCGCTAAGTGGGATCGTTCAGCCGTACCACAGGCAAGCCTGTGGTGCCGTTGCCCGGGGTCGACCACTAGGAGGTAGATCTCAAACCACCCCAAAATTGAAATTGAAGGTTTTATTCATAGACGCGTTTTTCTTACGCGTCGCTTTACGTTCCAACATCTTGGAAGTTGTCTTAGTTGTTAGATCTGTACCTCTTCGACAGGAGATGTAATGATCAATAACTTCTTAGTAATTATACTGTCAATACCCTCACCTGGCATCAGCCTCAGGAACTTCAGCAGTAGAACCACTGTGTGAAAGCTCCTCAAGGCGCGCGGCAGCAAGTTCGGACTCTTGTCTCGCGATCTCGGCTAGTTCAGCAGCCTGAAAATGCGAGAAAACCAGAAATTAGTAAACTTTTTGTTTATGTATATTCTTTCTAGATAAATTCGTTTCTTTTTTTTTTAGAAAAGCATTTTTTACCTGACTTGCAAGTTCGGCTTCGCGTTCGTCTTGTGCTTGTTTCTCTAACTCTTCTAACCTTGCGAGTTCCTCTTGTCTTCTCTGTTCCGCCTGCCTTTCCTCCTCGAGCTGGGCCTCTTCCTCAGCTAACTTAGCTTCCTCAGCCAAGCGGGCTTCTTCTGCAAGTTTTGCCTCTTCGGCTAAGCGTGCTTCTTCGGCCAGACGGGCAGCCTCTGCCTTCTTAGCTTCCTCGGCTAGTCTTGCTTCTTCCGCCTTGCGGGATTCCTCTGCAAGCTTGGCCTCTTCAGCTAAACGGGCCTCCTCAACTAGACGAGCTTCCTCAGCTTTGCGAGCTTCTTCCTCAGCTT
Source organism: Dicycla oo (assembly GCA_948252095.1). NCBI lineage: Eukaryota > Metazoa > Arthropoda > Insecta > Lepidoptera > Noctuidae > Dicycla > Dicycla oo. The sequence goes on along the minus strand of OX411721.1, from coordinate 6,178,140 downwards.
TGCGAGCTTCTTCCTCGGCTTTCCTAGCATCTTCGTCAGCCTTGCGTTTGGATTCTTCTGCTTTACGGGCTTCGTCTTCTGCCCTCTTCTTTTCTGCTGCTTCACGTTCGGCCTGAAAGCGGTGAAACGTTTTATCTAGATATTGTCGAATAATAATTAAAAGAAAAACCTAAAAAGTACTCAATGATAGGACGTACTTGAGCCTTACGTTCAGCCTCACGTTTTGCTTCCTCCTTCAATGCCCTGTAACATAAATGGAGCCACATTGAATTGCACAGCATGAAATCACCGTTATCGGTTTACCTAGATGAAATACATTAAAGAATAGATACGTACTTTTCTTCGGCAGCACGGGCTTCTTCCTGCCTCTTCCTTTTTATTTCTGCCAAATCAGCCGCTGGGGTCATTACTGGCTCAACGGTAGTAGCACGGAATCTGGCTGCACGGTCGGCCTTGGCTGCCTTTAGTTCCAGAGCAGGGTCTTCCATCATCTGCGGGACCTGGAACTTGCGGCTCGGCCTCCATGGGAGCAGCTTGACTGCACCGAGGCCAATGTTACGCGCGTCCCGTAAACCAATGACCATTGGTGAAACAATTAGCTCTCTTTGAGACAACTGCTAATCATTCCACAGCATGAATGATGAATGCCAATGGTCATTGTTACAAGAACGATGACGGACAGTAAGCGACGCAGTACAACGCTCATGATCATGATGCTGTCTAATCGAAGCTGTTAGACCCCAGCACCAAGCTCGATGACAAACCCTGATGGCATGGTATTCGCTATGACTTCGTATACTTTTTCAGTGCTGCTTCATGCTGTAATGCGAATGATAGTGCAGTTGTCCAGCTGTGTGGCGTCTACATTGGGTCCATTTTTTACTCAAACATGATTAAATTCAGTATAATATAATATATGCATGAGACATGATCACGTGAGCATGTTCCAGAAAAAATGGTAATTGAAGTGTAGGTAGTCTAAATGTGGATTCAGTTTTTATTTAACCTTTAACGCTAAAGATCTTATGGGGATATAATCATTTATATTGTAATTTTATCATATTTATTTACGTGTGTTATACGAACAGTTAAAACAATTTTAGTCAGAAAGCTAAGCGTTACTAAAGCTTGGATTTATAAGCGTGACATTGGGAACAATGAACGTGCAAATGATTAAAACAACTACATTTTCAGTAAAAATTCTTTATTGTTAAGTAAAATCAGTCGAGTTAAGTGAAAACGAGACGTCTCGGTCACCGACAAAATTTCGGCGCAACACCGCGCTATCACAACGATGACTAGTAAATAAATAAATTCGTTCGTCGCAACTCGTAAACAGAAGTAACAAAAATAGGTAATCTGTAATATGAATAAAAAAAATAGATGATCTTGGTTAGTTCTAGCGTGTTATACCGAGATCAGAGAGCGCGAAGGGCGAACACGGCGCGAGCGCGGGGCTGTCCCGACTGGAGGCAGCCCCGGCGCCCGCGCCGCGTCGCGGGGAGCTACGCGCACTGCGCCGCCGATGGCTGTTCCGGCGCGCCGCCCGCTGCAAGAGACACCACACGCAGGGTTAGACACGGACTTTATATCTCGTTTTAATATTCGTTTAGTGCTCCGAGCCCATCAAGGCGTAGCTTTTCACTTTTAGACCGGTTTAAAGACTCATTTTAAAGAATTAAGCGAGGGGTTGTAAGCGAGCGCTAGCGATGCGACGGTGGCGAGGTACCTGTGGCACTCTCGACGGCCAGACCGGCGGCAGCGAGCCTGTTCTTGGCATAGAAAGAAAGGAGGTTCACGTCGTCCCTGATGCTAAGCTCCTTGTAGAGAGGCCTACGCTTGAGGAAGGCCTTGTTACCGGTGTATTGCAGACATGCGAGGTGACCGCGTCCTGGCGAGAACACCTCACGGTTACCACGGGGTCACACTGGAATTTAACTGTTAGTCGGTGGTCAAACTGAAGGACAAGGGACGACACAGTTATGGACAAATATAACATTATCAGGTATTTTAATTCGTTTAGTTGGAGAACATCGAGTGTCGTATTCACGGTGCGACTTAGTTATTATTCTCACCAGTGAACTTCTCGGCGGGTTTGTTGTAGTAGGAAATGTTGCGGATATGGTCAGCCACGCTGCGCAGGGGTACCACGAGCTTAGCGAGGTAAGCCTCATTGCTGAAACGATACGGAATTGGTTCCCCGTACGAATATCTGTTGATGAAGTAAGAAAAATAAATAATCGCAGTTTATGACTGTATAACGGATGTTATAATCTTTTTGCGCCACGATAAACTTGCCAAGATCTAAATGAAAATAAATCGTTAGCTGTTTTATTAGTGGGCACAAGACAACAAACGCTGACATTTAACCGGGCTATAAATAAAACGGCTGTGCATACTGGACAGTTGGACACGTACCTACGTCACGCTCAAAACATGGGCTGATGCAAGAAATAAGAGATGAAATGTACACCCACGGTACGGACATCCTTCCTAATTGAAGGTCACATTTTTCTTTTCTGAACCCCAGAAGTTCATTGGTTTTTGGCAGCAAGACAGGTTTTACATTATTGCATCGTGTATCTACATGATTGCCAAATGACACGCGACAGGTAGTTCTGTCGTCAATGTCACTGCCAGGGCAGTCTTTTGATAGACGCATCAATGGGCCGGCTATTTTAGTTCTGTTACTTCAGTCAGGCCAATAAAAACTTTACCTAGCCTTGGAACCGATACCTTGCGTATGCAAGGTCTTCTGGACGTTCTTGAGTTCAAGGATGTCAGTTAAGATATTTTTGTCTCTTTGGAAATGGCCGAGATCGTTAACTACCATCTACTATACTATTCCAGCATAAACAATATCTTATTACTCCATCTAAGATTAATCTCGAAGATGCTGTTAGAAGAGTGTACAGTGTATGTACTCACGAATAAATCGTATCGAGGGGTGCTACTGTCTTAGCGCGGGGCACAACAGAACGTGCGCGCGTAAGTAGCGCAGCGGTGTCAGCGCGGATGCGGCTCGTCTCATCTTCGAAGTTCTGGAAACATTAAGCATGATTTTTAGAAACCCCAACTAACATGAACGTTTGTAGACACAACTGATTGTAAAACATTACAAAATTAAATTGGTCTTTTGTGGACCTTAATTTCAGTTTTTTGGACCGTTCACTTAGAAACTTTTGCACTTAAGCGCATAGAAAATGTAGAATATACTGTCTAAAGTTACAAATACAAAGTTCGGACGTACCTTGGTGGATTCAGAACGGAAAAAGTCGTCGACGGCTGAGACGGAAAATTCGGGGCGACGGCGGTACGCAATGCGGTCCAACTCCCGCAGGACTACTGAGGGTCGCACGCGCACACGCACTACGTGGTGGGGTGCCTCCGGGTATGTGACGAGTCGAGTGACGGTGCGAGGAGCAGACGGTCTGTATATCAGCTCAGCCTGGAATATGTATAATGCCCAAGGTCAATCGGAATCTAGTAGATGCTTTACGGTGGCTAAAACAATGAATTATGTGGTTACGAGCGAGCATATGGCCCCTTATTACCGCCATGCACAGTTATTAATAAAATTTTCATTGTACGTACTATCTTGTATACACTCGTATGTGTCAGTAACATTTAAAACAGTACAATTTGATTAGGCATTATAATTCCAAGATAAGGCAGCTTATATGCTTACTCTGGAATGAGCTACAGCTATGCGAAAGCTGGTAGAATATCGAGATAATACCACGTATTACGCATTCGTAAACTCACTAAAAAACTTCAATGGCCATGCTAGATAAACAAATTTGTCAAACCAAACGTTTTTTGAATGCTGTTATTCTACAGAATTTGCATTTTTTGCAGTAAAAGTAAGGCGGAAAGCATGCCATGAAATGTATTTTCATGATAATCGTGCGCATGCAAGAGAATGTATTTCTAAATAATTTAAAACATGCAGTAATATAATATATTATTAAAAAGCTCGTGACGAAAATAATCTTACAATAATAACTCTGTTTATCGAAGCTTTGCTTGTGAAACCATTATGTGGATGCAAATGTAAGTAACGACATATTATGTTGATATGATTGGAGGTTGCAACATTGACGCATTTCCCTCAGATGGAATTCTGCGCATAACATGGAATTCTACACAGTTCTGTAAAGTTCTGTTTGTTTATAATACGTTAAATCATAGGGCTATTTCGGTGGTGGACCTTACTGTACGTCTCAATGGCGGCGTGAATCATCGGCAGAGTGTTGTAAAATTAGATTATTTCACTGCGCACACGCCGCAACGGCGATGGCGAGAGTGATTGCAACTTTTATTACTATAGTGACTTTCCTACCTTCTATTTATATAGTAGAAACTTGATCTAGCAGTCAGCAGCCATAACCTTGTTCTCAGCGTTAATGAGCAGCTGTCTGCGGCATTATTTTTCGAACTGTCCATTTTTTTCTCATCTACTTCGTGGTAAGTAGGTACCAGACATTTTCTAAAGTAATGTAATTTGTGTACGCAGTTGTTTAATTGCCAAGTTTCAATCAACAGGAAGGCATCAATCAGTCATGGAAGATTGACGGACTATGCTATCATGTTACTATGTCCATCTCTGCCAGCGACTTACCAATCATCCGATCTTTAAATAAGTCGTTGCGTCGTTTGTGCTATCTCATCTTCAGGTTAAAGGAGATGTTAAGGATAGTTGGAAATTTTTAAGACTAGAATATTCTATAGGTTTCTTATAATAACATGGGCGTTAACGGTATTCTTGGCTTTTGTCCGGTTGCCAAAAATGCTTCTCCCTTGATCCGGCTCCAGTTTTTGTTTTCACACTCTTTGTCTAGGGAGTGATACATCCGGCCAGTGTTTTGGATAAACATCTTAAATTTAAGATTTTCAAGGTCCTTCTTCGTTAACAAAATATTTACTAATATTTGAATTAAAATGTTTTTCATTGCCAGAGCAGTTACAATAAATAACCCTAACATGTATTCTTTGTTGCTCCGAGGATATTTGATCATCAATCATAGCTTATTAATTATTTCTTCATTTCAGTGCAATAAAATTAACTGCTGCTTAAGCTCCTGGGTGATTTCAATAGTGATTTGCATTTTCTTTTGGTCTTTCATGTTAAAATATGTTTCCTTCGTTTAATTTATTGCTTCCTTGATTATGGACCGTGAATTATCCTCAAATTAATCTGCACTCAGTTGGTTTTCTGTACCTACGTGCACATGTATGTGCCCCAAGTCTGCTATTTTTTATAAATTCGTCATCCCAACACGATCCCATTGTCATTTTGCTAAAAGTTCGTAATCTGCTAAATTCATAATGGTCGATCACTGGTAGGTCAGTGGTCTCGTAATAGAATCGTGGTACTGATCAAAGGAACTGTCAAAATTTTAGCAGATTACCGCATATGTCATTCTTTCATTTGTCATTATGTACGAGATTACCATTTTAAGCCATTTCTTTCAATGGAGTGGCAGTGGTTGTCCATTGGAAAGTCATAATGACGCCATTATATTAGTAGATTACAAAACTTGTCAAAATCAACAATTATGAAATCAATGATAGACCATTATGACACTATTGTAATAGCAGACTTGAGGCCCAGATCTCTATTGTTAAACAACCCTCGGATCAGTCAGCTACGTCTACTAGAAACGTCGGATCTTGTATAATATTGTAAACGACTTGTTTTTAAACACACATTTTATTACGACGAGGAATGTTTTTAGCGTTCGTTTTGATTACAGTAAGTTGTACATTGGCATGCTGCCACGACTCGCGTGTTACGTGGATACGAGTAGCTCTGTAATTATTGTATCGAATTGTGGACATAAATAACTTGAAGAATTGAAAGTAGCTGAAACGTGCTTCAACTGCATCCGGTTCAAATTCAGTTTGTTAGCTGAAACTACAGGTGCATTCAAATAGCACCGAACGCTAAGAGATAAATCAAACTAAAATCGAACAATAAAGAAATAAATTTTACAATTTGACCGTGTTATGCTTATGCAGAAGACAGCCATGTCGGTAAAGAGTTGTAAGCGTTTTTCTGTCGATGGATGCATTATGGATGTATGGACATGGCTGCATTAGACGGTTCATATCTCCGTGATAAATAGAGATATCGATATGGCTGAAAAAATGCCATATATAGGTCCAATTAATATCCCGAATATTACCTTGGCAAACATTGTTCATCCAGTCGACTCAGGGTGAATTAAACATTTGTCTACGTAGACAAGTTGCATCGCCGGATTAGATCCGTTTTCGTTGCATTCCAGAATGGCTGTGCCTTGGGGCTCTAAGTTCGGGCTCAGCACGTTATCTTAATTCCTTTTAGCATATTAAATCAAATACGTTTATCTGTGTACATGGGATCTTAGAACCGAGTTCACTTCACCCCGCAAGAATAAACACAGAGTAACGATTTTTCATGTCCTCAACTAGTTATGCGCACATTGATCACCGTATCCGCTGCTGCATGCGTTGCGTGAGAGTGTAGCTGTGTAGGTAATATTATATATTTGATAACGTTCCTTTTAACCTTCTGGACAGTTTTGGATCATGCTCAATAATTATCTGACCTTAAAAGGATCAAGTACCTTACTTATATTTATGTATTTCTCTCAATTCAAAGAAATGTCACTAGATGTACAGACGCCAGCACATCAAGCTACTACAATCTGTCAGATTTCTTTAATAGATTTTCGACTTTATTGCTAAGGTTCAAGGTTGATTGGAAAAATCTGACAGTTTCGGGTAGGTTGACCTGCTGGCGTCTGTACCTACCTACACCTACTATAAAAAAAAACGAAATGCTAAGTCTGAAATGTGTAGTTTTTTAGTTTTAAATTAACAGATGTTTATTCTTTGAAGTGTTGATTTTAGAATAAAGAAAACTTATTATTTCGACACCATTAAGTTGGTGAGTCTAAATGGTGCATTCCTGAAATATTTTGCCTGTCATGAATTTTGTCAGTCTACATTGACCACCTCATATTTTATTTAGAACTATGAAAACATAATGGCTCGGTAAAATTAATGTTCTTCGATCATTTCTATAAAAAAAAAACTGGATGAAGGCCATTTGTTCAGAATTATGAAGTTTTTTTCACAGACATGTTATTTTAGGATACCTACATACTTATTATTATTATTATAGATCTTTTCATATCTAGCTAATATAGCTTAGTAAATAATTCAAGAGCAACTCCTAGAGTCGTTGATCCCACTTGAATTGCCAAATTGCCCTACACTGCACTTAAGATACAAGACTATCATCTAGCTAAATATCTAGCCATTTAAATAATGATTGAGATCGTTATGCGGGTTATGCCAAACTAACAAAACACTTGCGTTTCGAGACGTCTGAATCAACATTTTGGCTGCTATTAAACTATTCGCTCGCCACAGGTGCTTTTGGAGCAGTTATGTATGAATAGTGTCTACCAACTGCCAAAAGTAGGTAGGTACATACTAAAGCCATTTCTGTAGAGATTATCATGGAACGAGTTTGTAATAGATTTCAAAATTGAATCATGAAAATCTAGAAAGTCATCGCTCATTTGGTACGTACCTACTTTCTGACAAAGTGAGAAAGATTATTTGTATGCTTGCTCAGATTCCAATGGGAGCCCGAGAGAAAAGATTTATAAGTGATTGTACAGACGCCAGCACATCAAGCTACTACAATCTGTCAGATTTCTTTAATAGATTTTCGTTAGGTTCAAGGTTGATTGGGAAAATCTGACAGTTTCGGGTAGGTTGACCTGCTGGCGTCTGTACCTACCTAATTATGATACTTTGATAGACAGATTTTATTAGCTGATAAACACCCTGTTTCCTGGCATAGGTAGAGCATTTGTTTTTGGCTTGCGTACCTACTTATTCCTTTGCAGGTATCAGTCATGATCATTACGAAATTGCAAATTAGCGAATACTTTCAATAAAGCAGGCTAAGAGAAAGAATGACAATGGCGCCGATTCTCTTGTTCACAAACTAAACTAAATTAAGTTCAGTGCATCTTTTTCTTTCTATTTCATTAAGAAAAGGACAGAAGATAAGTATTAGTTTAGTCATGTCAAATTAGTCAGCGCCTGACGTATCGTAAATTGACATATTTTAGTATTCAAATTTTTTAATCACGTCTAAAATGTCCTGTCAAATTAAGATACTCCATAAACAAGTTTCAACGTGATTAAAAAATTAGCTACTAAACTACGTCAATTTACCTCAGGCGCTGACTAATTTGACAGGACTAAACTGATATTTATTTATCTTCGGTCTTTTTTCTAATGAAATAGAAAGAGAAATATGCACTGAACTTAAATTTAGTTTAGTTTGTGAACAAGGGAATCGGCGCCAATGGCTGGATTCATTGATAGATACCCCTTGAAACCTAGCCGAGTATTTCTTGAGACGGGCACATGCGTCCCTTTTGTCACGGTGAAACGGTGAAATTTTTTTGATATTTCGAAAAGAATTTTCGAAGAGCTATTTAGGTGAAGTCGTGATAGATATAGCACTTCAGTTCCAATATTCTGGCACAAGATGTTTGGAAATAAACAATGCATTTAATTTTACGGTGCGGTATTTAGGTGTTGAACGCAACGTAATTGGGTCGAGGTAAACTAAAACTGATTTGATAATTGATTGAGAAGTTTTACTTTTTTGAGTTGTTTACTCATCTCTTTAAAAGTTATGTTTTCTTTGAGTTTTTATTTGTAACAACCTTGATATATTATGTTCTTGGTATCATCTAGTTATGAAACAGCCGAATATTTCATGCTTGAAAACATTCAAGATTTTACCCGATGGTTTGTTATTGATTATGTCGAAGGCTTTTGATTGCGATCACATCAGGTGGTGAATTATATCTCAATGGGATTACTAAACTAGCTCTAAAACTCAGTGTTTGTCATTTAGATTCACTTGAGTTATTAAATTTAACTAATTTGTATCAAGAGGCTGAAAGAGTTTCATCAATAAACGTCACATTAAATTAGGGGTCCCACAAGGTTCGATTCTTCGTTCGATTTTGATCATATGAATTTATGAACTCAAATAGATATTTTTCGACTTGAAAAACTTAATACTTTTCACTTATGTGTAGGTACAAACGACATAGAGTTATGTAACTATTATTTCTTGTGTATAGGACTCATCTCTTCTTGTAATTTAGGTAGCCAACTAAAACATCCGTCATTTAGCGAAACAACCCAAATCAAGCCAGACTTATCTACAATTGATGATAATCACAAAAATTAAAAATATGTACATATTTACAACTGCTGGCGTGTACACACGGCTACATATCAAGCTATACATCTCCAGCATAAGCTGACCACTCATTGTACGAAAATCCTATACAATGTGAGATCAGCTTATACTGGAAAGTTATGGCTTTATATGCAGCCGTGGTATGTATGCGCTATTGCTATGATCAATCACATTGGGTGCAATCTTAAAATATTATGCATTTTGCTTACGTGTGCTAAAAGCAATGTTACTTACTTAGCTGTGCTTAAGTCAGTGCAAAGTCCATGGGCGGTGTGTATGAATAGCGACGTATACCCGGCAGCCAAGGATGATCTACTTACAGTGCACTATCTACAGAAGTCTCGAACTTACCTGTGAGAGCTTGGGTACGTACGTAATGTACGGGTCGGAATAGTAGGGAACGTATGATGAGTAGTAGGGTAGGTAGTACACTGACGACCACGGCTGTCAGGGAAATGGACACCAGTTAAACTTATCCATTTAATAATAGGTATCATAGTAGTTTTATTTGTTTGTTCTTGCTTGTCCTAAGTATAGTAAAGATATAGAAAAATTAAAGTTTGTTCTGCTCAGTTACGAGTGCTGCAAGTTGTCGAAACTTAGCACCAAATTACAATATGCCAAATTGCAATATGCCTAAGCTATTATTGTTACTTGTTATTTTTGAAATAGTGTGCTTGGTATTTTTCTAGAATAGTTTGTGTACCTACGTAAACACGTCTATTCGTCGTCTTATAGTTGTAAAATATTGTGTTGTTTTGGATGTGGAAATATACCCTTTGTTCTCATCTTATTACATTCGCAAAATATTATATTCGCAAAATATTATATTCTCGAATTATTATATTATCAAAATATTACACAAAGAACAATCACAGCGAAAAATGTTTTTAATTTGAGGGAAAATTTGTCTCGGATGGGAATCAAACCTACAACCCCTTTTTTTAAGGTTTACCTACCTTCTGTAAAATAAATCTAACTAATGATTTTATATCACCCAGTAGTAGGTAATCCTGAAGATATGCATTAATATAATATTATGTGTATTTATATTGAAGTTTTAATAGATAAACTCTTTGCTAGTAGTTCCTGTCAGATTACAATGAAAAACCTATGTTTGTACTAGTGTCAGTTTTTATTTATCAATTGTTTTTGATGTATAATGTGACATTGTGAAAAATATTTATTGGGAATAAATTTTACTATGATGTCATGTTCGGCTTTCAATGCGTAACAACTCTGTCTATTTTCATACTTTGTTTATTTTGATTAGACGCTAGTGCAAAATCTCATTTTAAATCAGTAGCTGCTATGCTAATAAAGCATGTAATTTTCATTTTCCTCCTGTCTATTAGAATTTTCCCTACACGTGAAAACTGTTAAATAATTCAAAAGTTATAAAAAGTAGGACATAATAATACAGAACAAATCAACATAGAGTGGGTAACATGGAAGTAAACTGTTAGTAAACAAGGATCGAGCTCATCATCGACCCGTTTCTTTAGGTTGTTGTGTGAACACGACACAAAGAAAATAGAAAATTATTAGAAAACGCAAGCTTTATTAAAAATTCAGTCTAAATCACATTTTAAATAATTTAAAATAACATTAAAAAAAAGCTCTAGTACGATCAACTTCCACTTATGAACAAAATAAAGTAGAGCGATCACATTACGTTACAGCAAATACTGATTAGGTAGTTACATGTTGGGGAAGCTGGGGGTCAGGGAGTTGGGGAGCAGGGACATCAAGGTGGGGCCGGGGCGGGAGCCGGGGCGCTACACGCGGTACGAGTAGTGGCGGTAGGTGGTGCCGTAGGGCAGGCGGCCGCTCGCTGTGGACGAGTACGAGTAGCCGCCGGGGCCGCCCAGGTTGCTGCTGCGCTCGCTGGTGTACGAGTAGCCTCCGGGCCCGCTGCCGGCGCGCCGCTCCACCGTGCTGCTGTACGAGCTGCGCTGTGGCAGGCCGGAGCCCGCCGAGCGCGCGCTCGTGCTCTCGTACGAGTACGAGTACTGCTCCTCGGCGCGACGCGGGCGCACCGGGTCGCGGTCCACCACCACGTAGTGACGCGGCGTCTGCAACAACCCCGCCCTATAGCCACCGCCGATCACACCTCGCCGCCCGCCCTCGCACCGACCCGACCCGACCGACTAGCTTACTATAGCGAAAGCGACACACGACAAAGACAATACGCTCGTCAGTACGACGCGTAGTTGCTGTAAAAGACATGGCGATGCGCCGCGTGCTGTGGCCGGCCGTGCGACTGTGCCAGCAGCACGTCCATGTGGTCGCGCGGCGTGCCCAGCGGGTCCGCCTCCAGGTTGCGCTCGCGCTGGCCCACGGCCGCCAGCACGCGCGCTCGCGTCTGATCGCGCGGCGACACGTACGGCGCTAGCGGCGCCAACTTCGACTCCGGCTTGGGCGCAATGTTCTGCCGCGTAACCGGCTCGAGGATGGAGTGGCGTGCGCCGGGACGCGAGCGTCGGCCGAACGCTGTCACCGGATCCGGCACGAGACTCGGCCGCGGCACGAACGGCACCTTCTCCCAGTCGCCGAGCGGCAGCCGCTGCAAGCGGAGAAGTCGCCGTTAGTCGGGCGGGCGCGGCTCCAGCCGCGGCTATATTTGGCGCGCTCGGTAGCTCCGCTTTCCGACTCCGATTCTCGATTCGAAATGACCCACTTGCGGAACGCTACCACGAACGACGCCTAACAAAACCTAAGTCCTTTCAGATAGAAGCGGTGACGTGGATCTAGCTTATCATTAGCAATGATGTTTACAAGCGAACTAACGAAAACGGGAACAAGTCAGCACTTGGGAAGACAGCAAGAAATCATAATATCACGTTATCCTCGTTGTGGTATCCAGTCACTGAACAAAAACACTATGTACATAATCGATGCGACGGGAGTGGCGTCAATAGCCGTTTGTTGAGGGACGCGAGTGGCGAAGGTCGAGCTGGTGCGAGGGGCGTCCGGCTCCCGGGAGAGAGTGGAGCGAGGTGCGAGGCACGCTCAGTAGAAGGTGTTAGAAGGGCGGCGGCGGCACTCACCGTCACGCTGCTGTAGCTGCTGCTGGGCCTGTAGGGGCGGCGGGTCGTGTAGAAGTCACTCTCGTACACCATGGTTGCTGATTTATGATCGTTCGACTGTAACTCGCGACGGTTGGTTCTCGACTGAAGAGAGCGCGCACGCAGCGGCGCGACGCTGTCGACCTTATTTTTAGATCACTGTCATTGCAATTTTCACGTCATTCCCGAACCCCGCACGGATTTCTCACAGAAATTATAAAATACTTGCTGTTTTGCTTGTGATGTTTCAAGTGGGTTAAGGATCATCAGAATGTCGGCGAAGAACGCTGGGTGCATCGAGGGTGGGTGACCGTGGGTGAAGACATGCAGAGGTTAATAAAAATAATTTATGAACTGAAACAACCCAGATTGGTCCATTTGAATCATCAAGATAATTATATTTTGTTCAGATTCCAATGTCGGACGATCTTGGTAATGTGTAGGACGAGGACACAAAAGGGAATTTGTGTTGTATTTGCATTTACTTTTTCACGTAGGTTGTTTTGAATCATAGTTATTTTATTTCAGCTAGACTGATGAGTCTACCGATAAAAATAATATGTAGGTAGGTAGGTAGGGCAGTTAACTAGATAGTACATAGGTATTTAGAAGATAGGATTCTTAGTTGGAAGAGGAAGATATAGGTATCTAAGTACATAGGTAGCATAGAGTACAGTAATATAAGATTGGGAAGGTAGGCAAAAGGTAACTAAACTTCTGACGTTTTAATTATAGGTGTCTTCATTAATAAGAAGGGTTTGCATTTGTGTTTAAGATTAGAGCAGCACACTCAGTAGGTTTGTCCTAGCACCCATATTCTGCAACACACAATTACTACGACAGTCCACGGTCAAGCCATCAAGCGTTGATTAGTGACATTTCAATTAATTGAGGTGTTATCTAGGTGTAGGGCCTGAGTGCACGCTCGACGCGAGCGTCCAGCGGGGCGGGGCGTGCGACATTCGTGTTAAAACATGCAAATACTGAAAATACTCGCAAGTGTCCTGAGTGGAGACCGAGCGGCGCGGGCGGGGAGCGTGCTTGTTTGTGGTGAATGGAGCGTCGAGCGTGGCGTCGCGTGCAAGTTCAAACCAGTACCAGTTTGTTTGTAGCGGTGACGGAAGCGTGCGCGCCATGTCGTTCGAAGACATGATTATCGAAATTCAACCTTATCCAGAATTATGGTCTTAGCGTTGAAAAAACAGGAAAATTTCCTGTTTCTTTCCAATAATCTCCGTGCGATTTCAGCTAATTACTCGCCCCTTGATAATCTTTCAATCTTTATTTTTATCATCTCTTGCATGCTGATTGTTTGTGTTGAATGTATTGTACTCTTGTTTGAGCAAATAAACGATTATCTTATCATATTGATATTTTAGGAATTGTTTATCTTCCGTTTCAATTTAATTTGACAGGCCAGATGGCGTGGTTGGTTAAGATACCACCTGCTATGCCGCTGGTCGTGGGTTCGATTCCCATCCAGGACAAACATTTGTGTGCATGAAAATGTCTGGGTGTAATTATCTATATAAGTACTTATGTATTTACAAAAAAAAGTAGTGTATGTAGTATATCAGTTATCTGGTTTCCATAGTACAAGCTCTGCTTAGTTTGGGATCAGATGACCGTGTGTGAACAATGTCCTAGGATATTATTATTATTATAATGATACTACTTTTGTTCACGAGTTTTTAGTTGCACGTTCTATGACGTCGTCAGTTATTTTAGGAATAGAATTTTGGAATAAATTCGGATTAACTTCGGTCTTTAGTAAAGCCTTCAACAAAAATATCAAAGGTAATATTACCTTCCCTCCGCTAGCCCGTCTTTCCCACAAGTGTCCACTATTTGTGAACCTCGTTACACACATCCCTGCAATGATTAGTTACCCGGCCAGTCTACTTAGTATTTAAACGCAAATCAAAATATTACTTTTTGTATCCAAAAATAATCCGAATTCCAATCAAAATTACTGATTGCACAGCAAAATAATCAACTCAAAATATAACTAAATAAGAAACAATTATTTATATTCGTGGCGCACCGCAATAAAGCTTTTTTATTAATGCGCTAATAATGACTAGCGCACATTAAACCTTATTACCTTACCTTTTATCATTCTTGAGAAAACAAATTATTTTAACTTACCCTTCGTGCCCTTTGCTCGCTCTTGCATCCTAAACCAAAACCAAACCTAACCTCGGAGTTAATATTAGTCACCATGTCATTTTGCTATGAGTCTGAGTATTATGTATGTACGCTCTGGTTAATTTGCTGTGCAGTCAGTATTTTTTTTATGTAAAAAAGTATATAAATGATGGAAATAAATTAATATGTCATTGTTTATTTGATGTGCAATTAATAATATCGCTCCAAGAATTAAGTCAACAACGTGTCATTGACGACCAATCTTGTCGGAAGAAATAACTTCATACTAAGTTATTTCTTCCGACAAGATTGGTCTTGGAAAAACCACTTGGCTTTCACACAAGATAAATACCACTGTGGTCCACCTATTAGAAAAAGGTTTTATCCTCTTTCTCCTGTCAAATTAAAAATTCTAAATGGCGAAATAGATAAGATGTTAGATTTTGGTGTCATTCGTCTTTCTCGTTCCCCTTGGGCAAGTCCTGTGGTCATGGTCATCAAGAAAGATGGTTCTGTTCGTTTCTGTGTTGACAGCAGGACATTAAATAACGTTACCATCAGAGATACTTCTCATCTTCCTCGCATACAAGATATACTGGATAATCTTCGAGTTGCGAGAAAACTGCGCTTTTATAGTTCCGCAGCGTGGTTTGTTTGAGTTTGTCAGAATGCCCTTATTCCCATTATCGCTACGTCAGAAATGCAGAGATTAACTGATTTGATAGTAAAGGAGATGTTTCAAAATGGGCCAGGTCTGTGTACACTACCTCAAAAAAAAAAAAGAAAAAAATTCGTAGAATTCGGGAAAAATGCGGATAATTTATTTAAATCTATACTGTTGTGGTAGGGAATTGATAATTAACAATTATTCACGATCTAGTTACTCGTCTCACCGATTTAGTTACTCTGTGCATAAAAATAATGACAGTAAACCATAGATCGACCATTGATCATAGAAAGTGAACTGTCAGCTGTCACAAAAGTGTCAATTCAGTCCTCTTCTTGAGTATTAGACATGTCCAACGTCATTAGTCAGTCAAAATGACAGCTTACCCCCATGACGGGTTTTTGTAGTGTGATGCAATTTTAAGTGTAATTAATTGTGGTTTACCAGAAAACAAAGCCATTTTAAAGTAATTGAACAGTTGAGAACTGCTTTAAATATATTTCCCTATTTTCATACATTTTGGAACATCTCCTTTGAATTTACCTCTACCAGCGATGATTGTGTCTTTAATTTTAGTTTCTAAGGTCTTTCACAATCATCGCACTTCTTAGGAAGGTTTTGAACCGTCTCAAAGAAGCTGGTTTATCCATGAATTTAAAAAAAATGAGAGTTTTGGGTTACATCAATCAATCTGCCTAGCCTTTTCCCAACTATGTTGGGGTCGGCTTCCAGTCTAACCGGATATGCAGCTGAATACCAGTATTTTACATGGAGCGACTGCCTATCTGTCCTCCACAATCCAGTTACTGGGTAAAACTATTCGCCTTGGTAAGACTGGTTGTCAGACTTTCGGGCTTCTGATGACCCGTAACGACAGCCAAAGATCCACAAATGACAGCCGGGACCCACGGCTTAACGTGCTTTCCGAGGCACAGAGGTGTCTCGGTATGTAAAGATGGTCAACCATCCACGGACCAACCCCGTCATCTAATTAATGAAGAAGGTTTACAGACTGATCCGAGCAAACTCGATGCGATTAGGGACTACCCAACGCCTACTGCCGCTAAGTCTTTACGTGGTTTTATAGTAATGTGTTTTGTTACAGGCGCTTTGTTGATGGTTTCTCTTCCATAATAACCCCCCCCCCCCCCCCCCTTAACTGCTCTCATTGGTAAAAGGAAGGGTCGTGATCCTATAAGTTGGAATGATGCCGCTGAACAAGCTTTTATTAAGTTAAAAGAGGCATTCATTAACACACCTGTTACGGCTTGTCCAGATTTTTCAAAGCCGTTCCTTTTACAATGTGACGCGTCAGCTGTTGGTCTTGGTTCCGTTCTATCTCAAAAGATCGATATTGGCGCCGATTCCCTTGTTCATAAACTAAACTTAATTTAAGCTCAGTGTATCTTTTTCTTTCTACTTCAGTAAGAAAAGGCCAGACGGTAAACATTGGTTTAGTCCTGTCAAATTAAGATACAGTACTCCATTGACAAGTTTAGGCGTGATTAAAAAATTGCCTACTAAAAATACGTCAATTTACGTCAGGCGCTGACTGATTTGACAGGACTAAACTAATATTTATCTTCTGTCCTTTTCTTAATAAAATAGAAAGAAAAAGATGCACTGAACTGAAACTTTAGTTTAGTTTGTGAACAAGAGAATCGACGCCAATGTCGAACAACCTATTGCTCAAGTATTACTCCCGCCTATTTTCCTAAGCGGAACGTAACTATTTATCTGTTCTGTGTTAACTATAGTACTACCGAGCGTGAGCTTTTATCTTATATTTTATTTAAATAAGAGTTTGCACTAAGCGCCTGTAGGACTGAAATAGTACGTCTGCTTATTTGTACCAACCAAGTGTAGAATTATGCATTCTACAAAATCTGTTCCAAGATTTTTTCATTCATCATCATCCAAGACTTTTGGACTGAAGCGCATGTTCGAACTTTCTTGGTTTTTTAATAAATAATGGAATGATTAAATACAACACAAAATCACGCCACTGATGCCCGAATGGTTAGGCAAAGATGTACTGTATAGTACACCACATTTCGCCAGTTATGTTGACTGAATGAAATCATATGTAAAATATATCATTAATAAAATCCGACAAGTGACAACCCTAGACCCAGGCAAAGTTGTGTCACTCAAGTTTCCAAAACAGTGCACAACATTGCCTACTAAGTTATTTTGATGAAATCAAGTCCTTTTCTTAAAAATATCAAACCATACGGAAAATAGACAATAT
Organism: Dicycla oo; assembly: GCA_948252095.1. Classification (NCBI taxonomy): domain Eukaryota; kingdom Metazoa; phylum Arthropoda; class Insecta; order Lepidoptera; family Noctuidae; genus Dicycla; species Dicycla oo. The sequence continues at coordinate 6,160,717 of OX411721.1, read as the reverse complement.
TTTCTTACCTTGAGACTTATTTCCTGCACGAAAACACCTTTTCTGTAGCTTGAACTGCAAAAGTTACAGGACCCTAAAAATTTTCATCCATTCCCACCAATTTTTGTCGCACAGCTGACAGAGTAATAATGGAGCTACCATTATAAAAAAAAACCGGCTAAGAGCGAGTCGGACTCGCGCACCGAGGGTTCTGTACCATCAAAAAAAAGTGTGCTATCTAGAGACATTATTTTATTTTTCCTGTAATCTTTACATAAACTTATAGTTCAGGTCATATTTATAACAATTTTATATCATCGTCATACTGCGAGTGCTCGCGCATGCGCGCGACCCTCTACTTTTTACTATAATATGTCGAAATTTCAATTCGTATAGCGCAAAAATGTATTTAGCTAGGTCAGTCTAGTGTCTTTGTCAAGAGTTGATATAGCACTGCCAGGACCTAAAGAGAAACAGCATACATATTGGCCAAAATAGGGTTAAAAATGATGTCGTCTCATATCGGCCGTAAAACTGAAATGAAAAAAAAAACCGCAACTTTCTTGCATCAAAAGGAATGCAATGAGCCTAAAAAGTCTAGTGCCGAGCACATACAATTAGCTACCGCAGTGTCAGAAGCTGTAAGAAAATCTGTTGCAAATAGCAAAAAAAGTTTAAAAATGTCTCATGTCGGCCGTAAATCTGCTCAGAACTGAAAAGTATCAAAATCGGTAAAAGCTTACTTTATAAGGAATGCAATGAGCCTGAGCAAATACAATGGCTACGGCAGTATCGGAATCACTATTATTCGGTATTTCAATCTGTTTTCACGAAAACAAACAGCGGCGAACTGCACCTACAATTTTTTTTATTGCTGTTTCGTAAACCATAAGATGTAACATTTATTTTCCTATTTTTATTTCTTAACATATGTAAGTTATTAGCCCATAATGTGGCTTCAAAGTTTAGTAGAAAAGGTACCATATGGCCGTGTGGTATGAAAAATATGAAAATAATACTTGCAATCATGTCGGGACATGCTCCGCTTAGATTTAAGATGATTAAATAAATTATATCGAAATAGAAAAAATACGTTGAGTTTATTAATACTTAGTTTTTTAGGGTTCCGTACCTCAAAAGGAAAAAACGGAACCCTTATAGGATCACTCGTGTGTCTGTCTGTCTGTCCGTCTGTCACAGCCAATTTGCTCCGAATCTAATGGACCGATTAAGTTGAAATTTTCGTTCACATATGTATTTCTGTGACCCAAACACGGACGTGTAACGTAAATAAATGAATTTTGAATATGGGGGGCAAATCAGAAAATTAAAAAAAAAGTTTTGCAAATTGTACCGTATGACATATCAAATGAAAGGCTTACTGTGAGGGTCTCAAATGTATTTTTTATAATTTTGAAATTGAGTAATGAGGAATAAATATGTATTTAAATATAATGATATAGGTACATATAAATATAATATATACACCCAATTATATATAAATATAAACACAAATAAATAGACATAAATATACGAAAACAAATAAAACAAACCATTGGGAAACATTACAGTTGTGATGATACGGCCAGCTTCTTGTGAATGTACTCGCGAACTTTAAAGGATAATCGGTTGGTTGCCAACCTGATTTCCTAAGGGGAGTACATTCCACAAAGAGATAGACTGAACGAAGAAGGAAGAGTGAATGAAGTCTGTGCGGTGAGTGGGACATTGACAAAAACGATTGTGAGATGAACGTAGATTTCTATTGTGGTTGGCGCAAATGTACTGAAAATGGGGGACTAGATAACTAGGGGAAAGGGGAGAGTCAAGAAATGTCAACAAAGTGATCAGCGCCCTTTGCAATATTGTGCGTACCAACTGACCATTTGCAGTTGGGATGTATGGAAGAACATGTTTTTCAACTACAATGTGAAGTTTGTTCTTGGGATTCATCCCAACTACGGAACCCTTCATTGTGCGTAGTCCGACACGCAGTTGGCCGGTTTTTTTTTATAAATGAAAATGCTTTTTTCGTTTCAATGTACCCCACTTGTCCCTTAGTCTTAAAAAAAGTATAGGTAAGAAGTAACAGATTTTTTTGTAGCAGTTTATTATTAAAATAATAAAAAGATCATTTATTGTCCTGACATACATTTATGATGACATACAGTTATTATTTTTCACAGTAGCGGCGTTAGGGCAGGGCGCGGTTGGGCGACCGCGCAAGGGCGCCAGGCACGAAGGGACGCCTTAGGCGCCCGTTGATGTCTGGTTTCCCGTCTCGTCTGTCTCAGCTGCATTGAGTTTTGAATTAACTCCTAAAGCCATTACAATACCGCGTACGTAATGCAAAATATAAACGTAGGGAACAAAAATTAGCGAGCTTACGAGCTCGCTCTCGCACCCTAAATTCTCTTATTTCTCCAACTTTTCTGCACAAGTCGAAAAAAGTTACTTACTGCTATTTCTATAGGAATGGCCAAAATAAAACCTAGCCGAGGCAGGGTGTTAAAAATTTCTGAGTTCGCTCTAGTACCTATCCTACGATGATGATTTGAGTTAAAAACATTTCTGCATAAGCCAACAAAGTACTCTTTATTCTATCAGAATGATCAGAAGAAAACCTAAGCTTTGCGTGACGGGGTGCTAAAAATTTTCAAGCTCGCTCTTGTATTCTGCATTTTCCTAATATTTCTCTAACGTTCAAAAGAAAAATTCAACATAATATCTGAGAAGGGGTCTAAAATTTTTCGAGCTAGGCTACGCTCGGCCTTGCATCATTCATTCACCCTATTCTGCATAAGTTGACAAAGACCTCTTCTTAAACTAGATATCCTACTAATATCATAAATGTGAAAGTTTGTATGTTTGTTACTCAATCACGCAAAAACGGCTGAACGGATTTGGATGAAATTTGGTATACAGATAGTTTATAACCTGGATTAAGACATAGGATACTTTTCATCCCGGTAGAAGGTTCCCGTGGGGTAATTTCCGACATACACGCGGGCGAAGCCGCTGGCAAAAGCTAGTATATTGATATATCTAGTTTAAGAAGGAGGTCAACAACACTTTAGCTCTTCTTCTCTTCTTGAGTATTGTAGGGGCGCCGCAGAAATCTCGCCCAGAGCACCGGTAGTGCTGAAACCGGCACTGATGTTTCACGGTGTTGTGTGATGTTTGGGACTTTATTATCTTTAGAATTGGGTTCCAAACCTAAGACATTATTATCTAATACTACTCTGGTAATACATACCTTGTGACCAGTTGTGTGTGGCTGTAATACCTACATCTGATAAATTCGTGTGGCCGTTCATAGTTCATTGTTCAAACATGACGTTACGATACAGCAATACATAGAAGTGTAAAGCTATTTATGAATTATGTGGCTAAATAATGACAGCCGCACGGGTCGATCCATCGGGTTAACCTACGCTTGCCGGGGTTAGTCTGTGGATGGGTGACCATCTTTTCATACCGACATCTCCGTGCCTCGGAAAGCACGTTAAGTCGTTGGTCCCGGCTGTCATTCGTGGATCTGTCGTTACGGGTCGTCAGAAGCCCGAAAGTCTGACAGCCAGTCTTACCAAGGGGTATCGTATTACCCAGTAACTGGGTTGTGGAGGTCAGATAGGCAGTTGCTCCATGTAAAATACTGGTATTCAGCTGCATATCCGGTTAGACTGGAAGCCGACCCCAACATAGTTGGGAAAAGGCTAGGCAGATTGAGAATATGTATTGTTAAATATTGTATCCACCGTTCAATACGGAAATCTTCGTGAGCGTTGGTTCTCGCACTTGGCTGTTTTTTTTTACTATGGCAACTTTAGTTGCAAATTGCTGGGGGCGAAAAGTTTCAAGTCATCCATGTAAAGAAGGTGAGATATAACCTGACCACCTCTTCTCAATCGATAGCCTAGACCTGAATCCTCCAACAGTGTGCTTAGAGGATTCAAGGCTAAGCAGAACCAAAGTGGACTCAAACTAATAATAACTAATAAGTAACTTTTGTAATTATTATGATTAGTATTTCTATTTAATCAAATTGTACCGTGTGACATCAAATTGTACTAAATAACTGCAATTTTAGGCAAATCTGAAAAGTGTAGGTAGGTACACCTGCGATGCTGATGTTCATATTTGTACATATTCTGGAAACAGCAGAATATTATGGACATATACGTAGTATTCTGACAAATAAATGCATTTGCAATTACAGATGAAATTATTATTGTAATAATTTCGTCAGTTTAAGAAAAAAACAAGTGACGTAGGTATCTACTATTTTTTTACACGAAAGTTATTAGTTACTAGTTAGAATTGTGTGCCCACCTGTACAAAGCAAATAATGGTACAATACTAGTATGTACTTGTATAATACTAGATTTTTTTTTTAATCGGACCTATCGCAGATGGCTGCTTAACCGAGCGTTGGCGGGGCCAGAAGGGCCTCTGGCAGGGTTAGAAAATAAAACTAAGCAGCACAGCTAAGGGCGTCCCATAGTGCGACTCGAACCCAGGCTTAGGGTGCTACTGACTACTGAGCAAGTGGAGATTTGTTCTATCGGTATGTTATTATTATTAGGGGCGTTTAAAACTACTTGCTCCGCGCGGGCGGGCTGGTGCAAGGGACGGGGGATCTTAATACGTCTAGCTCTTTACACTGCACGGCCGCTTATTTGTAGCCATTCAAACTTGGTCGGTTTATCCATGTATAGCGGTTGTTCTGGTATTTTTATTATCTCTTAGTTAGTGTAATGAGCTGAAATTTTATATGTATGTGAATAGTTGCAAATATACTAAATATTGGAATACGTTTTATTTTGCTTTTCCTTTAAAAAGTCCTATATACGGATGTCGTACAATATATAATAGTGGTCCAGTCGTAGTAAATTATGCCATTACTCATTAATTAAATAATTACTAAGAGCACATTTTTTTTTTTTTTATTTGGGATGGGTTTGCTCTTGACTCTAGTCTAGGTCAGAGGTGACAGAGACAAAGTCGACGATGGAGTGAGCTTACCCAGAAGAAGCCTGTTCACTCTCACTTTGAAGAGATTAGGGTTGTATACGTTCGGAAACACAGACGCAGGTAGTGAGTTCCACTCTTTTGCTGTGCGCATTATAAAAGACATTTGGAAGCGCTTAGTGCGAATTGGTGGAATAGCAACCAGGTAGGGATGGTAACTGGCAGTGCGTCTAGATGTCCGGTGATAGAAGGGGGCCGGTGGAATGAGGTCGTGGAGTTCTCGGGCACACTCTCCGAAGTACAATCTGTAGAAGACCGACAAGCAGGCAACCTTGCGGCGATGAGCCAAGCAATGAAGCTTGGCATCCACCAGTTTTACGTCGCCAATGAGCCTCTTAGCTCTGCGTTCCACCGAGTCAAGCGCGGCTAGTTGGTACTTAGCTGATCCATCCCAAAGGTGACTGCAATACTCCATGCAGGATCGGACTTGCGCTTTGTAAAGGGTTAAAAGCTGTCCAGGCGTAAAGTATCGCTTCACCCTATTTAGGATGCCCAGTTTCTTGGCCGCAGTTTGGGCCTTGGGTTTGGACATTAATGAAACTTGGCAAGACAATGTAGACCCTTACAAGGTAATGATAGGTTGGGGAAAAAGTTTCTTCGCATTTTTTAAGAAAATTCAAAACATTTTTTAATATAGTTTATTTACATTTAACTAAAGTATTTAACTAAAGTATGTACTTAGGTACCATTTTGTTCGATAACTTTTTGCCATCTTGTAGGTTGGGACATGATCCCATTGCTATAGAAATTTTGGGACTTCTGGTCAAAATACCGCGACAAGTGGTTTTGGCAGTCCTCTCGTGATGTTAACCTGACACTGCCTAAAGAATTCTGAAGAGACCGAAACAGGTGGAAATCTGTAGGTGCAAGGTCAGGACTATACGGCGGTTGCATTAACACCTCCCAGCCAAACTCTCTTAATTTTTGCTGAGTGGCTAAAGATGTGTGAAGTCTAGCGTTATCATGATGAAAAACCACACCCCTTCTGTTGATTAATTCCGGCCGCTTTCTCTCAACTTCTTGCTTTAACACATTAACTGCCATGGGGGTCACCGGTGACCGGCACTGTTCTATTCCATTTGGGCCGCGACGGTCACCGGTGCCCGGCAAGATGGACCGATTTTCGATTGAGCTCTGTTCGTCGCCGGTCACTCGCACGTAGCATTTTTACATGTAAAGTGACCCGCGCGGCGCCCAGGAACATACCTTACCACTTGGTTTTAATCTCATCAGTTGTTCGCAGTAGAGTTCAGAATCGATGGTCCTGCCTGGTGGTAACAGCTCATAATGAATAATGCCCTTCCAATCCCACCACACATACAGCATCACCTTGTTGCGAGTTAACCCGGGTTTCGCCAGTCTGTGAAGCCTGACCGGCCTTTTTCGCACGTTCTTGTCATACGTGATCCACTTTTCATAACCAGTTATCAGCTTCTTCAAAAATGGTTCGGTTTCATTACGTCGTAATAAAGAATCACAAATGAGTACCTACACGGTTCATTAGGTTTCTTTCAGTGAGCTCGTGAGGTACCCAAATGTCGAGCTTTTTTGTGTACCCAGTTTTTTTCAAATGCGCCAAAACTGTTTTGTGGGCAATTTCCAGTTCTTCAGCTACGTCCTACTGATATGCCGATCTTGCTCCACTTTTTCAAAAATGGCATCTATTTTATCCGTAATAGGGCGACCAGAGCGACGTGCATCTTTGACATCAAAATTTCCGGATTGAAAACGCTTAAACCAAATTTGTGCTACTCTCACAGACACTACACTAGGTCCATAAACATCGCAAATTTTTTTACGGCTTGCGTTGCATTTTTACCTTTTTTGTAGTAAAATTTTAAAATGTATCGAATTTCTTCATTACATTCACTCATCTTGACGGTAGTACGGTACGAAAAACAAATGAAAATCACACATTTTCCTAATTTGAATTTGGAATTATGTTCTTTAAAATTTAAACTTTCAATGATAGATACCAAAACCAGCCAGATACAAATAGTATAGCCAAAGAGATTTTATTACAAGTTCATACATAGGTACTATAATGCGAAAATACTTTTTCCCCGTGTCACTGACTCTGGCAGGGCCACCATCAGGGATTTTAATTTTGAAAACGCAAAAAATTAGTCGCTAATTAGTCGAATTAGCGACTAATTGTCGACTAAATATGGGAGAAAACAGATCTTCGCTAGGTGCCCTAGTTTTTGAGATATAAATTTGGCCCTGCTGGGGAGTCTCTCCAGCAGGGCCACCTATAAACCCTTATATCTTTTGAACCAGTGACCGACTAATTCTGATATTTGGCGACTAATTTCGACTAATTAGCGACTAATTTTTTGCGTTTTCAAAATTAAAATCCCTGATGGTGGCCCTGCCAGAGTCAGTGACACTTTTTCCCCAACCTACTTAATATAAACGTTATTATAAGTTACGCTCTAAGAGTTCCTAGGTATTTTAAGTAATTGGAACTATGAATAAATGAAATGATTATTGAATGTATTTTTTTTTCTTGTATGTCCATAGGAAAAAAAGTGCCGCTGGGATGACGTAGCCCCAGCGGAAACAATTTTTGTTGAATAGGTAGCTCCCGAATGGTTGGATGCACAAAGTACCTACTTACCATACACAATTACACAACGTCATATACTAAATATCTGCTAAAACTGAAATTCGACATTTTTCCACTACGACTACGCACACGAGATCAAGACCAATAAAATGAAGTTATTTTTTAAGAATTGTAGGTCATAAATAACGGTTTCTACATCGGCTACCAAGGTTCCATCATCAAGATACCAATTTAGCTAGTCACTGGCCTGAGGGGTCACCTTGTTGACAGCTAACAGCCGATTGCAGGTTGTCCCGATACAAGTAATTTAGAAGGGCGTTTCTAACACTGCCAAAGGAAACTATATTCGAGGTATATTTTTTGTTTTAGGTTTTGGCAGCAAGGTGATTAAACATACACAACAAACAAGGCATTAAACTGAATTGAAGGCGTTCTTTATCTCAACCTTCAGGATGACCTCTCCTTTGCCAGAATTTAGGTAGGTCGACAAGGCGTGTACGGCATTCTCACAGCCCCCTTAACCGTAACCTAGCTGCGGGGGTGAAATTTATCCGAAACTACTTCACCATAAAATTTACAACAAATCTTGGCTGCCATACACGAAAAGTAGTTCCCACGGCAATAGGACGAATGCCGCCATCCCTCCTGCGCAGTCCGCATATATATTGGGCCCCGTACAGAACGTAGATGACGGTCTCGTTCACCTTTCCGGGAATCATGCTTAATCAGAGCCGTAAGCTCCTTCAAGCGCAAACGCCAGCTTCCGCTGCGCCTGAACAGATAAGGTCCTAAGGTGCTGAGGACCGTCGAGGCCGCTCCGGAAGGAACAAACGGCTGTGAGGTGTCAAAACAAAAACTATGTTTTAACACGGTATGGCGAATTTAAAACCTGCAATACACTACTCGCGAAGTTGCTTCTACGAAGTACTGGTCGAAATTAACCGAAGTCCGTGACTATAAACTTGAAGCTTTGAGTCGTTTGACTCGGGAGTAAAAATCGACAACGATCGGAAGTTGCCCGAGGCGAGCTAAGCTTGCACGAAGCGAATCGAAGTAGTGTAGTGCAGGTATTACAATTTAATATTTTGCCCCTGCCATGATTCTCATGACAGCCGTCACGAAGACCGTTATGTGCGGCCACCGCTCTTCAAGGAAACACGTCCAGTGAACGCCTACGCTGAATATACATTATACGCCCGCCGTGGTTGCGGGCCCGTATACCGGCGGGCAACTAGTAGAATCGCGCGGGCCGCGGTCACCCACAGCGTCGGCGTTTTGCGCCCGCGCGCTCTGCGATCGGTTGGCGGGCGACCACAGTGGCCGGCGAGATGGGTGTAACAAATAATCCATACCTAACGATCTCTCTATCCTGAATCAGTGGATGCACCCAGAACCTTCTGGAACTTTTACCAATTCAATTCTTCTGTGAAGCAAGTATAACGTAACAGCTCGTTTCTCGTGTGTCCATGGCGGTCGGGACCTCAACTCATCGTTAACCGCCCGTCTTGCGATCACCGCCCGCCAAGTTTGCGGGCGGTGATCGCAACCGCGACGACTGCGTAACCGCACAAACAACCGGCCTCGTGAGTTTACAAATAAAACAGCGATCCCACCACCACGGCGGGCGCGGGTAAAAATCGCTCCGTGAGTTTTTAGCCCGACTTTTCCGTACGAAAATGAACCTTATTTGTAATAATGTTTATATTCGTATGAAACGCTACTACTATACTGCCGTCGTAAAAAAAAAGGGCACAACTAACATTAAAAAAAACATTGAGTTACATATTTATAATCAGAAAAAAAGGCTAATCTGCTCATTTTGTCGATTTTTTTAAAAATGTTAGTTGTGCCCTTTTTCCTTACGACGGCAGTATAACTTAGCTTGAGTATTTTATGTTTGCTCTAGATCTCAGATAATAATAATATTAGGCAATCGGCTTGTTTATTTATGGGTGTTTTATCTAAAATTGCTTTTAAAATATTGATATGAAATACTTTCAAAGTTCTTTATTTCAATTTGGGTAAATAAAATATCACTTTTTATTGTAACAGTATTAGTAATATTCGTTGATTTCAAAATGTATTGTCTCAAATAGGTGTAATGTAAATCAACTCATGTTTTATAATGAAATTGTATATTTTCTGCACACTTTTGTTGCAATACTTCTTTAAAAATCTAAGATAGGCCGTACACTATATAAGCATTCAGCATATAAGGCAACAACTGCTTATATGTAATACCATTATACGTGTGCGATGAGCTTTTATGGTGGACGGCCTATCAAAATTCAGTGATAACAGCAATAACAAATCATTTCAAGTGTCCCAAAATATAAAGTATTCCTTCAGAACAAGGCTGCATGCCTCCCTTATCTGTGTGATCTATTGCGTCTGATAGTTCTGGCATTTCACAAAAAAAAAAGGGTATATCGTAACAGAGATCGACGCCACTAATAATACAACAACAATCAAAAGTAATTGTAAACTTAAACTATTTATTTTTTTCCTTTTACAAAATTTAACCTTTTTCAGAATTTACAATAATTTTTAATCATTCACGTCATCCGAACGCATGCTGTATTCGATCACAGATGGACCTAGTCGACTCATATAAAAAAATTTGGACCCAGAAACATAATACAGTTGATAGATATACTAATATTATAATCTAGACGGCAAATCAAACACCCGCTTTCCCAGACCCACAGCTTTATTGACTCACCAGTGTTTCCATACAATAAATCATAACAATTCAGGTCAAACAAAACAACATGTGCCCAACTTAATATAAATAGGTCAAAACTGTCTGGCGCGTCGTGTGAGGAGTCTCGGGGAACATAGTTCAGTCTGCCAGCGCAGGGCGCCAATAAATATCAACGTATGTACACGAGGCCACTCGCGACACTACTCCCCCCTATATATTTATAACTTTTCATTAAAAATTTATAATTTATTTCGTTATGTCCTATCTATGTAGGTCGACTAACACCGTTGCGCCGTGAATCCGAAACTGTACGGTGCTGCGAACATAGCGTCATTTAGTTGTGCCTATAGAAACTAGATGGCGCCGGACAACACTCGGATAATTTTGTGGGTACGGTCGGTCAATAGCAGCGAAGGGAGTCAGCGGCGGGCGCCGGACGTCTGCTGGCGTCGCACATCAAACCTCTAGGAAATTCAACAGTTGGCACTCGAGATACCGTCCAGAGCCGGCCACAGACTCCCGTCACTAACCACCTGTAAAATAAGTTGAACGGTATTGCTATTTGCCAACATTTTTGTACACTGTTTGACTGCTCTGCCAATGTCAACATCTCGAGATATGTACGATAACTCGATTGCTTATATATTTCGGCACACCACCCGCACTTACTGACGATGTTAAGTCCCTCGACTAACAGTGTGCAATGCTATGAAATATACATTTGCGACGCGAACACCATCGCCGTCATATACAGTAACAAGAACAATTTTATACATATGTAGTTGCAAGCACGCAACGTGACTTATCGGAGTCTACACGGAAAACCGTTTGGACTTGTACAAAAATAAAATCTAAACCAAAACTTATCTGTCCGGGGACAGTTTTACAAAATTGACGCAGAGTTCGTATGTATTAACGTCGGGTCCGCTGGGGACCGCGTGAGGCACAGAATGAGGCGACATTGCACGGCGTCGCGGGGGGTGCGCGGGCGTCTACTGCGACGGGTACTGCGCGGACGGCATGGGTGACGCGTACATGAGCGGCGCGGGCCCGCCGCTCCAGCCGCCGCCCGCGCCGGCAGACCCGCCGCCCGGCATGCTCATGCGGTACCCCGCTGAAACAACACACAAACATTACTACTATGCATACCAACAAAAGACGGTCTGTTCTGATTGATTTTTGATTTGATTTGTCATTCCACCTGATGCTAGGGGATTGATATTATTGACAGCTCAATTCAAGCCGACTTCACCTAAGTTTCCACGGTAAGATTTTACAGAAAGGATAGGCTGACTTTGGCAGTGAACATCAAAGGCCAAGTATGTACGTCAACCACTTTCAATTTTGGTCGTAAATAAAAGAGGGCATATCATAATTTGATATAATTGTGGTCACAAATACTGCCTAAAGCATGATGTATACAAGTTTTCTAAAAAGTCTCAGCATAGTTGCTGGGGAAAACCTCAGAATTGACGAAGAATATTAATACATCCAGAATTAATATTCTTCGTCAATTCTAAGGTTTCCCCCGGCAACTACAGCTTTAAAGGTCAAAATAATGGGTTAAAAAGATATCGAAATAATGGGTTACTGAACTTAACACTTTAGATAGGAAATCCTACGGGGAAAATGGTATGCTACCAATTGGACATTTGACTTAGGACAAAATAGTAACTAATGGCATTTTGGCAAATACATTTAGCCAAAATTCAACCATTAGTTACTATGTTTAGCCACTGGTTGAGTTAACTACGGATCAAAAAACCAACCCTTAAATTATTCTTCATAGCTAAGTTAGATTCAGAATATCGGATCATGCTGTCGAACACTATCATATAGGAAATTACTGGCCACAAAACACAGTCAAAGCAAAAATGACAAACCTACTTTCTTATCAGATACGCAAAATTGGAAGGCACTCGAATGAACAAAAAGACAGTACATGGTTTCTAACGAACAGAACATAGTGCAGCTTTATTACTTATTAATACTTCCGCAAAAATAAATAGGTCCCATTAGCGTTATAAATTTATTTATTTATTTAAGCCTTTTGTTTCCCAAAAGTTCATTACTTAATAATATCATTCATTTGTTTCCAATTAAAAAGTAATTCATTCATAATAATGATTTAAACATGTTATAAATTACCTGTTATAAAATCGTCGAATTACCATAGCTGACTACCAAATTAAGAAAGGTCGGTAAATAATGATAATTACGTGCCCAAACACATCAATGTTGACTGTGTGACTTCTTCAGGCAAACTTATAGAACGAAGAAGCAAAGAGGTATGTCAAATATAAATATTTTATTGATAAGTAAAACTAAAGCTGATTACCCAGAAACAAATCTGATCTCTCAATGGAGGAACATGTAGGTACTTTTAAATTGTCATTACGGCAAACCACGATCGCTTAGCTATAAAAATGTTCGCAGTAAGTCATTAGTTAACACGCCGGTTGATAACAATACTGCCGCCATAAGGAAAAAGGACATATGTACCGAAATATTGAAAAGGAGAAAAAAATATTTTGTTCTGTTTAAAATACAAAATACAAAGGCAGATGCGTCTTTTAATAGTAAGAATTATTAAGTTTTCGTTAAGTTTGCGCCAATATAAAAATACTGGTCTTTTTTTGCTGATTCCGAAATAACTCTTATTTCGAAAAAAATGTCATACGTCTTTTTTCTCCTTATGACGGCAGAATAGAATCGAGGTGGCAGATAGCAATGCTGATAGCGACACGGTATGTTTGACAACATAGCCCACTTTTGTTTTGGTGAAAGGCAGACTTCACTTGAATGACTGGCTAGACTGAAAGTATTATAGGCAACTAGGCATACATATTCAATGTGATCAAACTCATCGTGTGTTTTAATAGTAAGAATTATTAGGTTTTCGTTAAGTTTGCGCCAATATAAAAATACTGGCAGATGCGTCTTTTTTTGCTGAATCCGAATATGTAAATAACTCGTATTTCGAAAAAAAATGTAAGATAAGTCTTTTTTCCTTATGACGACATAATATAATCGAGGTGGCAGATAACAATGCTGATAGCGACACGGTATGTTTGACAACATAGCTCACTTTTGTTTTGGTGAAAGGCAGACTTCACTTGAAAGACTGGCTAGACTGAAAGTATTATAGGCAACTAGGCATATATATTCAATGTGATCAACCTCATCGTGTTTATATGTGCTAGCACATATAAACATATATGTGCTAGCACACCGAAATGACGCTGCGGTCCTATTCTAATATATGCGTAACAATAAGCAATAAAACTGTTTTAGAATCATTAGGAGTCCCAAAGTCTAACTAACAATAACAGTATTAAATATGCTTCATTGCAGGGAACTCGAGCTGTGTTAATAACCAAAACATGTAAATTGAAATAATAGGTTGAAATAAGCAGCTTTTTCTTGAGACCAGTCAGCGGCTGAGACAACTATCGAATGCTACTGATATTGCAATACTCGTAGTTTTGTTCTGGCCAGATACAATTCAAGATTTCTCTCTAATAAGAATTATCATTACTCTCCACTCCACTCAACCTTTCAAAGTGAATAGGCCATTTTCTAGACACGCTTGGTAGACCTTGACCTTCACTTTTCACCGGACTAGATCAAGGTCAAAAGCGAACCATTACTGGTTACCGTCATCCCATTATTGGGCAAAGGCCTCCTCATATAGCTTCCAGCTAGTTCGTTTCAGGAATGTGGAGCATTGTCACTCATTAATTATAATATTTTTGAAATGTCATACCTGCTGCTGCGGCTTGCGGGTTGCTGTAGGCGGTGGCGTACTGCTGGTAGTACCCTGGCGCCATATACCCTTGTAACGCCGGGTAGCCCTGAAATAACACACGCGCTAGTTAGCACCGGGCATAGCAATTATCGGCCGATCGACATTACTTTCAAGTGAGAAATTGTACGTGTTTTGATTGATGATTTGTAAGCCATAGTTTTATCAAGTTTGTAGTGCTTCTATAATATATAGGGTGACTGATAATTAGTGACCGATACTTAAACACATGATTGTACTCATGGCAACAAACAACTTTTACTATGGGATCAAACCCGAATTCGCGAAAAAAAAATAATCAGCTGTCCCATACATTCATGTTCACATAATTCGTGAAAATGTAAAGAGCAGCTGATTTTTTTTTCGCGATTTCAGGTTTGGTTCCATGGTGAAAGTAGTTTTTTTATCACTTGTTTATGTATCGGTCACTAATTACCAGTTACCCTATGTTACTATGAAGACGAGTATTTTCAATCATAATTTTGTAAGTGTCAGGAAGAAATGTCGTCATTTTACTTAATAATTGAATGTAACTAAAATGAGAGCAGATTCATTTTTAGCTACATTATGTATTTCCTTGTATGTCAATTTCTTGAATAGGATATTTTTTTTTTTTTGAATCAATATAAAATGAGGAATTAAGAAACATTATACATTACAATTTGGCTTTCTAGGTAAACAAGAATTAGTTTAAAGTGACTCATCGAGCGTGTTTTGTACAATTCTGTAAACACAATCCAATCATTCTTGAAGTTACGAAACTTCCAAAAACATAACATAAATTCATGCTAATGTCCAGCTAACTACATTAAACAACGAAAATACACAAAACCTCATGCCACATCATTATTTACGAGCACAGTCGAATGTCATGCACACTATGTAGCAACTAGCTAACAAGAGACCACGCATAACTCTCACAAAAACAACGCGCGTTTAAAATTCAATAGTCGGCTTCAAGAACGTGAAACTTTCAATGTAGGCATTTGCATATTTCACGACGTACGTATCGTGGCTTACTGTAATTCAGATCTATTACATTTAAGTATAATATTCACGCTGTTGTTCATGATTAAAATGTTGCTTAGCTTAGCAATAACCACCTGTAGATTGAGTCTAGAATTTTTATAGTTAAGACTGGTTTTGCCAAATTTAAAATATCTTAATATTAATTTGCTTATTCCTGTTATCTGGTTTTAATTTACAGCGATTAGTATCAACGTGGTAGATGGCTTATTAGAGCTAAACTATAATAATAATAATAATAATATCCTAGGACATTGTTCACACACGGTCATCTGATCCCAAACTAAGCAGAGCTTGTACTATGGAAACCAGATAACTGATAAACTACATACACTACTTTTTTTTTTTGTAAATACATACTTATATAGATAATTACACCCAGACTCAGGACAAACAGACATGTTCATGCAGACAAATGTTTGTCCTGGATGGGAATCGAACCCACGACCAGCGGCGTGATAGGTGGTATCTTAACCAACCACGCCATCTGGCCTGTCAAACTGCTGTTGCTAATCCGATGTACCGTTGGCAACTAGGATTTTGCTATCGGCCATCTGATTGGCTAACAGGTATAGCACCTTGTATGTATCTGGCGAGTGTATTGGCACCATTTAAGTTATAAATTATGATCAGTTGACTTTAACAGCTTTCGCAGATGACTGGAGAAAATACTTTAGGAAGTTGAAGTGAAATTTCGATCATAGATTAGTGTTGAGAATTCAGCAGCTCATTAATTTTATACAATCGTTCAGTTGAAAGAGTAAAAAGCATAGCTTCCCGCTATAAGCTTTAAATTATAAATGAGTAATCGATTTGCAATTTTTTTTTAATTTATGGAAATTAGCTAAGTCTAGACTCATAAAAACGTGTATGTTTATAAATGCAACTCACAGTAAATAATTAGAAAACAAAAACGATTTGTTACGTTAGTAAAAGTAATGTTACAGAAATTGGTTCAAATCTTGGATACTTCATCTAGCATTTGTTTGGATAAGTGATAAACTCTTATCAAAGTCTAGATACAAGTTACTTCGGCGAGGAGAACTTAAACACGCGTACTGTTTTTTTTTTTTTTGAAGTAATAAGCAAATCTGACAGTCACATCTTGGAATGAACGTAGGCAGGGGCACTCACGAACCGGGATTGTAGAGCCACTTACACGAAAGCCGACCGTTTTTCGTTATTGAAATGTCACATGTCAAATTTCACAGGCGGCATTCGTGTAACACAACCAAGTTAAGATGATAAGCTAGTGGCTCAATAATCCCAGTTCATGACTGTACAAGCAATTTTGTAGCATTTAGAAGACTAAGGCTGCGTTTCCACCAGAGATGTGCGAGGATGTGAAGCGGCGAATGTGCGTAAAACTAACCAATAACAACACTAGCTTAACTCAAGCTATCAAAATGAAGCGATGTTATTTGTTAGTCTTACACACATCCCTCGCTACGCATCCTCGCACATCTCTGGTGGAAATGCAGCCTTAGGCTCACAGCTTGGCCCACTAAGGGCCGTTTTTTGATCCGTAGTTAACTCAACCAATGGTTAAACATAGTAACTAATGGTTGAATTTTGGCTAAATGTGAAAGGCTTAACATGAATGAGTTATGCCATTAGTTACTATTTTTAATATCAATGAGCTAACATGAATACATTCTGTTTAGCCTGAGTTAACTACGGATAAAAAACCGGCCCTAAGCAGTTAACTAATGGGTAGCCATTTATGCTATAGCTATAGGGCCAACAATAAGCGTAGAATAATTAATTGTTCCTAGGTGCTCACTACTGAGAACAAATATTTGGAAATATGAGGAGAAATAAAGGGGCTCGTGTCTAAGTAATAACAGCCGCACGGGTCGATCGATCAGGTTATGCTACGCCACTTGCCGCGGTCGATCCGTAGATGGGTGACCATCTTTACATACCGAGACCCACCTTGCCGCGGAATTGGAAAGCATGTTAGGCCGTTAGTCCCGGCCGTCATTCTTGGATCTTTGACAGTCGTCAACAGGTCGTCAGAAGCCCGAAAGTCTGACCAAGGGGTATTGTATTACCCAGTAACTAGGTTGTGGAAGTCAGATAGGCAGTCGCCCCATGTAAAATACTGGTAGTCAGCTGCATCCGGTAAGACTGGAAGCCGACCCAAACATAGTTGGAAAAGGCTAGGCAGATGATGACAGTACATACTCAACAGGAAAAGGATATTTATGTACCATAGGCTGGATGCACTTTATCTATTTTGATCCATAACTTTAGTCAATACATAAAGCCCATAAAGTCCGAAATATTCCTTGCAGTTTTAACTAACAGCTATATTGATTTTCCAGGTTTCTATGATATACTATCGTTCTTTGAAACACATTTGAATTTGAGCATTTTTTTGAATATTTAATTCATGTTTTCAATATAAATATAAAAAGCAAATAAAAAACACATTTACCTGTTGTTATCTGCAACTACCAAGTTAGTTCGTTTACGTTTACTAGGCAAGGAGCTACAACACTTCTATAGAATAAAATCTATATAGATGATTGTTGGAAAAAAACTATATAACTACTTATAAACAGCACCATCGAAAATCTATGCTACAATTTTGTAAAAAAAGCTTTACTAAAATGCTAAAAATGCCAAACAAACCACATGATAAAACTTAGATTAATTCAAAAATACTACCTGATTCTGTATGCAAAACAATAAAAACAATATTTTTATTACAATATTAGATATCAACATAAAATTATATAAATATTGGTCAAGGTAGCTTTTTTGAGAGTAGAATTATTTCTTATAATACACATACAATATGTCATTATATTGTGGGTACTTATTTCATGAGACTTGCGCTTACGTCGCTTCTGCATTGACCAACAAAGCATACGCAGCTTTCTAACCTTGACCCAAAATACGATAAAGTAATCACACTGTACAGCAATCACTAATCCTTTTGTAATAAAAATAATTAGTATTTTTATATTTCCGTCTCGATAACAATTTTTACTTGAAACTCATGTGCAATTTCTTTAAAACTTGTTAGCCATTATCACGAAGTTGTAAGAATTGGAGTGATAATGCTCGCAAACAGAGTGATGCACACTAAACTTGTGTACACTGCGCGAATAGCGCTTCTATAGTAACCAATCAAAACAACGCTGTATTATACAACGCAGGCAGTGAGAAACATTTTCTTGTCTGGTGAATCAGAAACATGCGTCTGATCACCCCATCTTTACTACTCTGTGGTTGTTTTAATAAAGAAAATGATTAAAGCAAGTGTGGCTGATATTTACCTGAGCGTACCAGTAGCCCATTCCTTGTTGATAGGGATATGGGTACTGCGTTTGTGCACCCATCGCGGGCGGCGCCGCTGTCGCGTTGTTCGTACTCTGGAATCACAAAATATTCTCATGTTATTGGAATACTTAGGAAGTGATATCTGTACAATAAACATAATAGTTAAACAAAGTTTTCAATAGGATTACCAGTGAAGTTCATCAACATTATGCTAAAGAACTCTGCTTTGAAAATTAGCCACTCGCTAATACACAGCAGGAACATTTGATTTTTATTTGAGTAATTATTTCTGTGCCTTATTAAAAATAGATTAATTACTTAATATTTAATTTTAGTTCCTAAAGGAAATGTGACCTGCGAAAATTGTAATTTTATTTCACGCAGTTTGAATTTTATGGTGAATATTTGGCATACAAATTGATTATTAGTAGTTTTATTTGCAAAAGATATTTGCTAGGTTAAGTGCATTTCTCTCGTGCCTAGTTATCACTTACACACAGACACTAACAAGATCATTGTTATTACTACTATGGCCATATAGTGTCCTTCAAAGTGTTATTGATATCAGCAAGTAATTTTTGAAACCTGCAAGCTGAAAATTGTATATCTTCAAGTAACGAAAAGTAATTTATTCATTTACACCAGAGCCTAAATGAAAGTTTGTAATGATACTTATATTGGCAAGTTAAAAACTATTATAAAAATTAATTCAACAACAGTAAATTAGTATTCCAACTATGTAAATCGCGAACATGGAACTAGTAGTTCCCAAGAATTTACGCTACTCACATACACAAACTGTCTGCTAACAAGAATGAATCAAGTGCTCAAAATATTACACAAAGTAACCACCTTATTTTGTTGTAATTGAAACAACCATTAAGTCGCAACTCAGCCACAGCTGTTGTTTTGTTTGCATGAGTTAAAGCCAATTAAGTGTTTTTAGTGTGTGAGAAAGTATGCAAAAGCAACCAAAATTGCAACAGATTAAGGTCAATTTTACAACAACAGTATTATGGTGACATAGCATTTCTGATAATAATATTCTTACAATGGAATTGATAAGTATAAAGAAATTAGATCTTAATTATTCCAAGAAGATAACCTCAAACATACGACTGTTTTAAAAATCATATAGGTAATCAACAGGTTAATTTAAATTGGGAAACAGGTCCTAAATGTTCTGATTTAGATAATACACTGATTGGAATTATATGCATCAACAAATAAATTGTCTGGTATAGTAATAATTACAAATGACTAACAAAATAATGAGGAAGCTTTTGCTTCTTGCCGGCTCTTCTCCATATGAAACAATCAATTGGAACCATGCACCTAGCTTCCGATGCTTCATAACTGCCCATATAGGTTTATATGAAGTTAAATATTTTGATTTTGAATTGTTACTTTTATTGTTTCCAGCAAATCACTTGTCAGTTCAACAATAATCTATCAAATTTTGATGTTATGCAAATTGTTTCGCAATTAGTTTTTACAATGAGTGGCGTATAATCCAATATTTGATCAATAATGTCAGTCTTGTCTATCATGATGTATTTACAATTTGTTTCCATGACAAAATATAATGTCCAATTGTTTACCTACAATGTTACATTGGCATTTGGACCTTTTCATTTACAAGCGGCCTGTGTTCTGCAGTTGACTGCAACAAAGCATGTTCATTGATCGCCAGAAACTACATTCTACTCTAAATGTCTATTTTTCCAATTAGGAACTGTCTAAGACTCATGTAACGTCATAGTTTTTATCAAGTCTAATAAGTTTCTTTTTATACTTGAACCACCATGCGGACTGGTTTCTTTGAAAAGCCAAATTAAGGTTTATTGTAATTACAAAAATATACCAGATGTAATTACTTGCTGCCATAACCCGTTCCATACAATCATAGCATGTTTTGGCACAATATAAATGAAGTTCTATAATATATTTTTGGCCAGTTTCATGTAGAATCTTACTTGATATTGACAATTATTTCAAATGATGCATATGGCTTGCTTCTAACATCAAATTGTTATCTTTACCAACTTTGTCACTAAATATTTGATGTAACATGCAAGTTGGTGCACGCTGCAAAGAAATATTAGTTACCTGCAGGTGAAGTATACAAACCTGGTTATCTCCACCTCCATTCTCTTTGCCCCAGAAACATTTAACTATATGCCCACTAATTTCTGTGTTGTGTGTTGCTTCAATGGCATGTGCCGCAGCTTCTTTAGTTGTAAACCTAATGAAGGCATAACCTTTATCCCTGAACACTCGTATGTCCTGTATCTGGCCAAACTGTGAGAATGTGTTCTGCATCAAGTCCTCAGTTATAACATTGCTAGTGAATCCACCGCAGTATACCGTCGTGTTTGTTGGTGAGCTCTGATTGTAAACCTCGTCAAAAGTTGGCTGTTTCGCTCGCTTGCTGCTCGGTGCACCTTCATTTGGCTTGGATGGCGGCTTGCGCGTCGACCAGTTCGTACGTATGGAGCGGGATCCTAACCACTGCCCGTTCATTGCCTGAATAGCGGCCTCTGCATCAGCCTTCTTAACGAAAGAAACGAAAGCGTACCCTTTAGATTTGAGCGTTTGTGGGTCGCGGACTATTCGACAATTCGAAATTTCACCGAATGGCGCAAATGCCTCTCGCAATATGTGCGTTTCAATCTCCGGTGATAAGTCTCCTACGAATATATGATGATGGTTGCTGGTATCAGTCTTCGGCTGATTGCCAGGACTCGTAGCCCAGTTAACCTTCATTTCCTTGTCGAGGACCACTCGCTTGTTCATGGCGGCCAGAGCTGTAGCTGCCGCCGTGTGACTTGTAAACTCGAGAAAGGCATAGGGATCGTTGCCGGGCTCGCGGATTATCTTACAACCTTTTACTTCGCCTATTTGTCCGAACAACGTACATATGAATACTTCTGTAACACTCGCGTCCAAATTACCGACGTAGAGAGTTTTAGGATGGCTTTCGTCGCCCATATTAGCTTATATCGTAATCTAGCGATTACTTAATTACGACTATGAACACTAATATTGAAAATAAGCGTTAATCAACGTGTTATTTCATCACATATAACATTGGATGACGGATAAAAGAAGGAAAAATGTCGCAAACAGCGCCTAGAACTTCTCGAAAGACGTTGCTGTTGACTCGTGAAACGTTCACTTTTCGGAAACAAACGCATCTATAGACGAATTTCCGGTGGAATTGATTTGAAAACTTGGCGGGAAGAAATTTTAATCTTGCAAAGAGAACACAAACCCGTACGAAAATAAATTCGGGCATAAAAATTGTTTACTTTAAAGTAACAGCGTGGTTTATTTTATTTTTTTAAAATAAATAAGCCCCAAAATGTAATGTGCAATTCGAAGACATAAACAATATAAACTAAAGTTCATAGATTTTATGCAAAACTTTTCCGGAAACGAGTGTCAGTTGAAAGTCTATGACTCATCAAAAAGTGCTCTTTCGATTACAAATAATTAATAATAGTTCCGTGTTGCTATTGGTCCTAAAACAAAAAAAATATTTTTTGACCAATTGGGAAATGTTCAGTGTTTTTAAATTGTAAAGGCATTTCATCATAGACAAAAAGTCAACAATTATTTACCAAAATATAATATATATTAAATTGTTCAATTTTAATTTTAATTTAAAAGCACACTTTCAATTAAATTGACACGCATTTTATGCAACTCCATATTGTTTTTGTATGATGGATTAAAGTTGACATTAGTCATTCACGTAACTTGCTTTTACAGAAGAAACTAATCCATCTATCTAAAATTTTTAAATTTATAAATTACCTTCATTCATGTAATGTCAGAGTTCATTTTGAAACGTTGGTTTTAAAATAAAGTAAATAAATAAACTAAAAATACCATGATATTTTATATTTGGTAACATCGTCTTTTTTTTGACAGTTCACGAACGACAAGTTGGGTTGTCGCACGATGTAAAGTTTATAAATTATTATAAAACCACAATTAAAGTTTGTGTAAATGAAATAAGTAACGATACTAGACACTAAAGTGTTAAAAATATCGGGTTTTCTTTAAAATCTTGTACCTAAAGTTATTATCGTGCGAGGTTAGAACCGCTTGTCAAGTACACGTATGCAGCTATGTTACTAATGTTCAGTTTTTGTGATTTTTGAGTGAAATGACGTGAAAAGAGCCCGCAGAAAACACAAGAGAAACAATGTTGCCCCTTACGCAAAAGGACACGCGACTTCCGCGTGGAACTGTTGGTGGAATACGTGAAAAGATAGCAAATTGGATGAGACTAATTTATTCTGATAAGAATTCGAGGAATTTATTCATGTTCCTTATTCTAAATTTGTCCTTTGCGTTTGTCGAGTTGTTTTATGGTGTTTGGACGAATAGTTTAGGTAAGTTCACAAAAAACCATTTTCATCACTAATTTTATCATGTTTTTTCCTGTAAAGCTTTTGTAGCATATTGTATACTAATAAGATACTGATTGTGTTTATTTTGTTTGTAGGTCTAATTTCTGATGCATTCCACATGTTCTTTGATTGTACGGGGCTGGTGGCAGGTCTGGCGGCCTCCTTAGTGTCGAAATGGCGCGCAAATGAACGATTTTCTTATGGCTATGCGCGGGCTGAAGTGCTGGCTGGTTTTGTAAATGGATTGTTCCTGTTATTTATAGCATTTTTCATCATGAGCGAGGCTGTGGAAAGAGCTATCGAGCCACCAGAGGTAAATACTAAGTTTCAGCATAAAAACAACTTTTTTATTTAGTTTATTGCTTGAAATATTTAATTACTGTTTTCAGTAATGTGTGCATATCCAGTTGACTATTCATCATGTATCAGTATGACTGTTTTTTTTCAAACATGGTACCTATTTAAAAATAGAGTTAAAGATAACCAATACATACTGATTGAAACCAAAATAAATTCAATAGAGTGAGTGACAATTATTAGTAAGGTCAGATAACCCGTAAAGGTACAAAATCAAAACAAGTCAATCTGCCTAGCAATACTCTTGTGAAGGCCGCAGGAATACGCTGAATGCGGGAAGTACAGAACCGGTTGAAGTGGCGGTGCATGGGGAGGCCTATGTCCAGCATTGGACATGTTTCGGCTGAAATGATGATGAATGATGATGCCTAAAAAGCTGGGCTATACTTAGTGTCCCTCCGCGTGACAAGTTTCTAATTTTCTCTTGTAAAAAAACCCTATGTTACTCATGGCTGCTTGAGGCATTAAAGTGTGTGAAAATGACCAAATGAAAAATTAACTTTAAATTATTGATATGAAGAAGAGAAGGTAGATTTGCTTTTCTAGATCAATGAATGTGCCTAGCCTTTTCCCAACATGTTGGGGTCCACTTCCAGTCTGACCAGATGCAAATGAATACCAGTATTTATCGAGTGACTGCCTATCTGACCTCCACAACCCTGATACTGGGTAACATAGGTAAGACTGGTTGTCAAATTTTTTGGCTTCTAATTACCCATAATAATGTCAAAGATTTACAAATAACAGCTAGGAACAATGTATCAACTTGCTTTCCGAGGCTGGTCATCCATTCACACACCGACTGCAGCAAGCCTAGCTTAACCTTCAATTGACCCATGCGGCTGTTATCATTTAGCCACAAGCCTTCAAAATCAAACCAAGTATTTTCTCAAAAACAAGTACCTGCTTACAACTCACAACACAAGATTGAGTAACACATGGAAAATATCTTAAGCAATCATTTTACAAATTGAACATTTATTTTCTATTCTGATAATTTCCAAATAAAGCCATTTTAAAATTACTTAATCTAGTAAAAAAAAAAGAAAAGAATAAATTATGCAACCACTGTTATCTACTTATCTACGATGATAATATTTTATTAAAATTTAACTTAATATTTTATCTACATTATTGCTTGGTATGATAAGTCACAACTTTACAACATCTACTGTTTTATATTGTGTAACTTACATTTACTTATCTTAGCTCTATATAATTTCTTCACATTGGTAGGTTTATAGATATTTATTTATAGGTCATTTAAATAATCATACTCATGGTTGGCATAGATTTTGACCTTAAAAATACCTGCCTAATGGAAGATTCCATACCTAGCTTTATTTATTCACCCGATGACCGGAGTCTGGATTTATGTACAGTGGGCTTAGCATGACCGCTTGTCTATCTCTAGAGATAGACATCTTTTTCTATACACAGTGACAGGAGCTCGTGGCTAAGAAGTAACAACAGCCGCACAGGTCGATCCATCAGGTTAAGCTACGCTTGCCGCGGTTGGTCTGTGGATGGGTGACCATCTTTTCATACTGAGACTCCTCCGTGCCTCGGAAAGCACGTTAAGCCGTTGGTCCCGCCTGTCATTCGTGAATCTTTGATAGTCGTTACGGGTCGTCAGAAGCCCGAAAGTTTGACAACCAGTCTTACCAAGAGGTATCGTATTACCCAGTAACTGGGTTGTGGAGGTCAGATAGGCAGTCGCTCCATGTAAAATACTGGTATTCAGCTGCATCCGGTTAGACTGGAAGCCGACCCCAACATAGTTGGGAAAAGGCTAGGCAGATTGAGTGACATTTTGCTTCTCCGTTTTTGACATCGCACCGTAGAAATCCTTTTACAATTTGTCTTTTTGTCTTTTTATTTCTTACAATCATTGTCTAGGCCCTTTTCTATGTAGACTATTTCGGAAGAAAGTTTTCTATCCTAACTGTCAAAATCACACTGACCACTGATAATTGTCTAGGGTAGAGAAGACAATTTGCGCCATGCTAAAGACAGTAGAAAACTTTCTACTCGACGGCCGCAAAGTATATACGGTTAACTACAAAATCATTTTTTTTTTCTCTTCTTTTGCTTATGTCTCGAAAACGGTGTCCTATCGCAAAAATAATTAAAATTTTGCCCCCCTTTTTTAAAACTCATAATCCCATAAAACTCTACATATAGGTAACAATTTTTCATATTTTGAAAAATTTCATATAAAACACGTTGAGAATCGGATCTTCTCCGGCGCTACTTAAAAAACAAAAAAAAAATTAAAATAAATACTTAAATGATTATGATTAATGTTTGTAAAAATTGAGAATTACACAGAAAAAGAAAATCCTATGAAAAACAAAGAATTCTGAATCGAATTATGTAAAAAACTGAATTTCGTAAAAGTGCAGTTGACTCTTTCTACTTTGTTGTCGTCGTACTGTCTACACGGAAACGTCATATTTGTCTACTCTTCCGTCGATAAGACGCTTCTCTACAGTTCTCGTGCTAAGCCTGCAGTTCATGGCAATAGGCTCGCCCCCTCTTACACCCCTATTTATAAACAATCAATTACTTGTTGCTAAGTAAGTTTTTGGGGTGGTTTGGAATCTACCTGATAGTGGTTCACCCCGGGCAACGACACCACAGGCTTGCCTGTGGTACGGCTGAACGATCCCACTTAGCGGTGGTAGGCTCCGCAAGGGGCCGCCTGGCTCGCGACCACCATCCCACCGAAGTCCGGCGCCTAGCAGCTTGCTGTGTTCCGTTGGTGTGTGGGAGTACCAGTGCCTTTGGGGGAGAAGGAGATTGTCAGTTGCGCTGTTAAGAACCGGTCTTGGTCTCTGAGTCGGCTAGCCGGATAACTCATTTTGGAGGGTAGTGGGATCCGAAGCACGGTGCCAGCCGTTGGCCGACCGCAGTCAGTAGGGGGCCCAAGTAGCACGCCAGCCACGTGCCAAAGGCTGCCCCGCCAACTCGCGAAAAATCCATGCTACACCGTGCCAGCCGGCGACTGGATGGGAGGACCCGGTGGTCACATCCGGGGGTTCGGGCGTCCCCGCAGTCTCCAAATGAGTTCCCCATAGGTTTGGTTGGCTCTAGTGTTCCACTTGGTTCAGTGAGCGGCGCCTCGACATGTCGACTTTTTTCCCCAACAACTCCACTCAATATGACCAAAGTAAAGAGAAATAAGGTTAAACAACGGCTGCACATCCTCCCACATGTTAGTGAGGTGAACAAAAGTTCACCTCACTAACATCAAAGGGTTGCACTCCAATCTCGATCCGGTCCATCACCACCTCGAGAACGAGAAGTCGCACCTGTTTTTCCTAACGGAGACGAAGATAACAACCCCGTCGGACGTGGCGTACCTCAACTACCCGGGTTACTCTCTTGAACACAAGTTCAAGAAGCAAGCTGGGGTCTGTGTGTACGTTCACGAAGACATTTGTTGTCGTCGTCTACGTTGTCATAAATAAAAACAAAAGTAATTTCTTAGTGAACTTACTTGAGGATAGAATTCTTCATTATTAAATCTTATTCTATAGTCGAGTAATGTACAGACGCCAGCACGTCAAGCTACTACAATCTGTCAGATTTCTTTAATAGATTTTCGACTTTATTGCTAAAGCATTAGGTTCAATGTTGATTGGGAAAATCTGACAGGTTCGGGTAGGTTGACCTGCTGGCGTCTGTACGTTACTTACTTGAGTAAATGCTTGAGTAAGAATCAACGTTCCATTGCAAAAAATAAAACCGACTTCCAAAACAAAACACTACAAAGTGAAAAATAACTTTCATTTCGGTAATCGGTGTCTTTCGTTTTGTATTTTCGTTTCTTGCCACTGACTTCCGAAATTAAAGTTTTTTTCACTTTGTAGTGTTTTGTTGTGGAAGTCGGTTTTACTTTTTGCTAAAAAGTTTTTATTATTATCTTTTCAGTTGTGATACCTACCCCACACAAATTCTAATACCTGCTGTGTAAATAACAGTGATAGGAAGTTATTAAAACATCATCCGCATAGATTAAAACATCGTCCACATAAACTAAGTGGGAAAAATACGCATTATTGAAGCTAACTCAAAAACTACCCAAGCAAAGTTAATATTTATATGGGACCACCTTGGAAGTATACGCTTTCAAACAAAAAAAAAATTCTAAATCGATTCATCCGTCTTTGAGTAATCGCGTAACAAACATACAAAAAGAAAAAAAAAAACATACAGACGAATTGAGAAACTCCTCCTTTTTGAAGTCGGTTAAAAATCAAACGAAAAATGGCCCAGATCTCAATTCTCAAGTAAAGGAAATGGTGACTATTACTTGGCTAAGAATTCTAACCTTTGACAGTTCTAACTTCAAGCATAATACTATAGAATAAAAATCCTTGCTTTGAAGTATTTAATCACTTTTACTTGTTTATAAATACGGGTGTTACACTCTTACATGAGACTTAACCATTACTGGCGAAATCCAGTTGTGTACTACAAGGTGTAACTTAAATAACGTAGTACACCTCTTAATGGGTCATTGTACCTACTCATAACTTTTACTATGGGACCAAATCGCGAAAAAAAATCTGCTGTTCCCGACATTTATTTTCGCATAACTCGTCAAAATGTAGGGAACTGTTGATTTTTTTTGCTATTCCAGGTTAATGTTAACTAATTGAAAACAAAAAAGTATAACAGAAAGCTTCAATGTCAAAGCAAGTAATGTTTTATGTAGTAGCAAGCCAAGTCTTTAGTTCATAAGGTAACTAAGCGAGAAAAGAAGAAATTGGCCTACGCGGAGCGGAGTTTTTGATTGTGCTTTGAATTTTTTACTCTCGGCGTTTAACCGAGCGTTGAGAATCCAACAGAGTGCATCTGTAGCGCGTTGAAAAGTGCACAATTGAATTTTCAACTCCCAGAATAAGGGTTACTTTGTTGACTAAGTTTGAGAACTCACAGATTGTAGGATGCCAGAGCGAGCGAAGCGAGCTCAAAAATTATTGGCATCCTGCCTTGGCTAGGTTTATTTAGTCATTCATATAGAAACTAAAACTTGACGACTTGTGCAGAAAAGTTAGAGAAATAAGAGAATTTAGGTTGCGAGAGCGAGCTCGAAAATTTTTGGTCCTTACGTTTATATTTTGCACTAGCTGACCCGGCGAACTTCGTACCGCCTAACAGTCGATTCTTTATTTTTTTTTTTATTCTTATTCTGCTATATTCAGGACTACTACTATTCAGGAATACTAACGTCACTCACTTGTTTTGCCTTCCCGGAACCTCTCCACTAACACTTAAACTTTATGGTGTGGTATTAAAGTTCAAATTGACTTTTAAGTATTATTACGAATCGATTGTATGGGAGTATAGAAAAGTGTTGTTTTTAGACCTTTTCAGGCAATTTTTTAAATTTTTCTCTCCGTAAGGACCATCCTCGTACTTCAAGGAATATTCTAAAAAAAGAATTAGCAAAATCGGTTCAGCTGCTCTCGAGATTTGCGCTTAGTAACACATTCAGCGATTCATTTTTATATTATAGATTACGTACGGGGATTACGTACTTCTATTTACATTGTTTGTCCACCGCATCGGGAACGGGATGTCAACGAGAAAACAGACGACGGCGCCGAAGTAGTGACATTACATTTACTATGGCCGAATAATCTCGTTTCTCGTTGACGCCTCGACAAACAGTCTTAAGGAGTCAATGCAGTTGAGACGGATGGGACGGGAAACCGGCGCCCCTTCACGCCTGACGCCCTTGGCGGTCGCCCAACCTCGCTCAGCCCTAACCCCGCTACTGGGCGGCATGAAACGTCGCGTTAAAAAGGGCAACTGTGCGCGCGTACGCTTACTTTGTATAAATGCATAATATTTCAATTGTTTTACATACTTGCTAAGTAATATTGATAAGATCATAAACAAACACCAAACAATACTCAACCTTAATACAATTATAATATGGTCTAAAGTAGATTTAATAGTACAAAGTCCATATTAATATCAGCAGAACTAATCTGCTATATGGTCCCATTGACATAAGCAAAACAATAAATCTTTGAAACTATGTGGCTTTGAAGAAAAATATTCTTTACAATGCATGTGGTCGAAAAGAGCGTTTCCCAAGCAGCCAAATTGTGCGGAAAGTGCCAATTTTTCGCACTGGTGCGAAAACTTACTTTTAGTTTTTTTTTTTTTTTTTAATTTTTAACTCCGACGTCAGCTCGTCGCAGAGTTTTTATTATTTGATAAAAGTTTTACAAATTACTCAAGTAGATTATCATTAACTAGCTTCTGCTCGCGACAACATCCGCGTGAAACTTCTTATCCCCCGACCCACCCCCGTCGCATCGCATAGCATAGCCCGCCCACGCGATTACTTCGTTTTCGCTTAGCGTTCTATCCGACTTTTTTTTCCTTTTCGCTTGGCTCCTAACGTCATATCGTGATATTCAATAACCTATAGCCTTCCTCAAGAGTTTGGCATTGTTTCAAATTCCGACTGGCAGTTCCAGAGATTAGCGCGTTCAAATAATAATTTGATTACCATTAAAAAAGTTATAGTGATGGCTCACTATAAAAAAAAAAGATCACCTTAAAAGATAGCATATAAGATAGACAGACATATGCTATCGCTGATTTTTTTTTAGAACTCTTTTAGAGGAATAATTCCGTCGTACATGATTGTTGCGTAACTTTAACCTTTTATGGCTTTGCGTACGCACGCGGCGGGTGCCCGACTCGTGTGTTTGTATTGAAAAATAATATGAGCAGCGTTCTAGCGCAGACGCGTGCGGCGGGTTTGTACACGCGCGGCGGGTGGTGGGCACGCGGCGCGGGCGCATGCGATGGCTGCACGCTCGCGGACTTGTTTTTCGAAATAAGTTGAGTGCCGCTACGTGCTGGTAGTCCATCCGATACAACTGTACCCGCTGGAGACCAAAATTATTCTAGCGCCGCTGGATGCAGCGTGGGGCGCCCGCCGCGGATCCTAGGCCCGCGTCGGAGGTCCGGAGCGGGCGCCCGCTCCGTGCACCCGCCGCGTGCGCACGCTTAACGTAGCGAACGCCCTTACGCAGCGCACGCAACTGGAGCTCTCAAATGGAATACATTTACCACGTTTTTGTTAAATCTTTCATTGATGCTCTGCTCCTATTGGTCGTAGCGTGATGTTATTAGCCTAATAGCCTTCCTCGATAAATCGATGGCTCCTAAGTTTAGGTACTGAGTCAACTATACTTTTAATAACTTTATAGGAAGGCGATAAAAAGAGAATGGTTATATTTATTTGAAATATAACCATTCTCTTTTCTAATACAATCAAGAAAAAATAACTAATCATAGTGAATTAAATATAATAAGGCCTATCAACAGTGCAAAGTATATAGTAACAGCCACTTAAATAGCCTCACCCACTATATTCAAAATATTAAGACTATACGTATTATTTTGTATTAGTAAATATTAGTAAAGTAGGCTTTTATGATTTTTTTTTTAATTTATTGAGGTTTTTTGTCTTCTCACTTTTGGCAATTTTCTTTGGTAGTTTATTTAGAATGTCAGGAAAGGCGTACGTCCAGGCTCTCTTATCATATTCATTCCGTTTATATGTAGGCAAGAACAATGTTTGGTATCTTTGTTTTCTGCAGTTAATTCAAGAATACAGACTAATCAGAAAATGAAATGTGTCCTTTAAACGTGTTGTTGAATAAACAAATACCGGCCAAGTTCGAGTCGGACTCGCACACGAAGGGTTCCGTACCATTATCTATAAAAACGGCAAAAAAAATCATGTCTGTTGTATGGGAGCCCTCTTAAATATTTGTTTTAATCTGTTTTTTAGTATTTGTTGTTATAGCGACAGAAATACATCATCTGTGAAAATTTCAACTGTCTATCACGATTCATGAGAGCCTGGTGACAGACGGACAGCGGAGTCTTAGTAATAGGGTCCTGTTTTACCCTTTGGGTACGGAACCCTAAAAATGACGTCGTTATCAATGTCCCAATGAAGAATATTGGGACATGGTTCGTGCCTATGCGTTATCTAATGATAGTGTGCGAGGAACCATTAATTTGTACCGAGAGATGTTTCCCAACCGCCAGATTCCGTCGTACAATTTATGTTAGGTGTCAACCAACGATTGCGAACATTCGGTCAGTTTACCGTACCGACGCATATACGAGGAAGAGAACCATACCCACCCAGTGCGACCTAC
Organism: Dicycla oo; assembly: GCA_948252095.1. NCBI lineage: Eukaryota > Metazoa > Arthropoda > Insecta > Lepidoptera > Noctuidae > Dicycla > Dicycla oo. The sequence goes on along the minus strand of OX411721.1, from coordinate 6,129,327 downwards.
AAGAAGCCATTTTTTATAACTTCGAGCATCACCCACAAGAGAGTACTCGAAATGCTGCAAGACAGTTCGGTGTATTGCATTGGACTGTGTGGAAGCTGGTGCATCAAGAAGGAATGCACCCATACCATTTTAGACCCGTTCAAGAACTCGGGGTCCACGACCACGCACCACGTGTAAATTTTTGCCTCTGGTTTTTGTTTAATTTAGACAAAAACATTTTATTTACTGATGAAGCCACATTTACACGAATGGGGATATTTAATGTGCATAATGAACAAATCAATCTGTCTAGCCTTTTCCTAACGATGTTGGGGTCGGCTTCCAGTCTAACCGGAGGCAGCTGAATACCAGTATTTTACATGGAGCGACTGCCTATCTGACCTCCACAACCCAGTTATTGGGTAATACGATATCCCTTGGTAAGATTGGTTGTCAGACTTTCGGGCTTCTGACGACCCGTAACGACTGTCAAAGATCCACGAATGACAGCCGGGACCAAAGGCTTAACGTGCTTTGCGAGGCACTGTGCATAATGAACATTGGTGGAGTAATGAAAATCCCTAGTTCTGCGATCGCTAGCGCAAGGGTGCATACACGTTGCGAGACTTTTTGCGAAATTCTTGGTATGGTTCTGTCTGTTATTTGTCAGTGTTTTATTTTTGTTCATATTTTTATTAGTATCATATAAGCATGTATATGTATAGATTTTATGTAAAACTGCTAAAGCTAGGAGAAAATCGTTAAAGGATAACACATGTTTGTTATAACATTATTTACAAAACAATCTTTGAATGGAACATACATTCAAAGATTGTTTTATAGGACCTATAGTTTTCAAAATATGATCAGATGTAAGCAATGAATTAGGGTCACTTATTAAGTCACGGAAACTAAGAATGCTAGGCTAATGAAATAAATTGTGTTTAATAAACAAATAAATATGTTATATATTACCTTCGGTTCAGAGCTAAGCGATATCGCTGTCGCGCTCGGTAGCGATATTGAATAGGTACGCAATATCGTTGTCGCGCTCGGCAGTGATACTGCCTGCATGGTCCACCTGTCGCGCCGCGCGCACTGTCAGGCGATATCGCCTACCGAGCGTATACGCGATATCGCGTACTTACCGAATCGATATCGCTACCGAGCGCGACAGCAATATCGCTTATATATGTACAGGCCTTTATTTTCATTTCTAAGAGAGAACAGGAACTTAACCTAGTCAATAAAACATACCTAACCACAGTCTTTTTATACTGTGCCTAAACAATGTAAAATTTATCATCACTTATTTCAGCAAACTCGTTTCTGACATTTTCTGTATTAACAAAATAATACGTATGTTATTATTATTATTAATTATGTACTCAAATTAATTTCAAAGTTTTAAGAATGGAACCGTTTAGAAATACAACAAGAAGTGGACACAAATATTGACCTTTGGATAGGCATACTCTTACGACTCGCATTATTAGTCCCAAAATCATTTATTTAATGGAAAGTATATTCGTAAATTCCGAATACCTAAGTATAGTAAGTAGGTATCTGAAATGCAATCATTCAGCCATCAAAAATCAATACATAATCACACCGGAAAATATACCTACTGTAACCAACTTTCACGCTACCTCAGCCACACAATTTGCAACACAGTTTCATTGTAATACTGTTGAAATTCTGTTGGCAAATAAGTGAGACAATTCTGACGAGAAGGCACGTATTTTATAAGAAGTAGGTATTACCAACAGTTTATTGTCATGAATAACCGTATCGTTGCAGCATCGTAACAGGGTTTATTGTATGGTGTGGTGTAGACTCAATTTACATGTGAAAATAAAAGAACATGCGACTACTTGGGAATGTTATGTATTTTACACGTATATTTTTTTTTTTTTGAGTTGGTCAACTTGGGCTATTACGGTCCATTGCTCAAAAATGTATAACTTTCTCCTAAGTTAGTCATCTACGCCCAGTTCTCCACCTTTTGCTTAAAATTATCCATTATCCCCTTCGCCCCCCTATCCTTCAGGTCGTAGCATGTCGTTCCATCCTTCCATCTGGCCGGGAGCGTCGCACGCTAACAGTTTTCTCAGTACATAACATAACACCACGCCTGTAACCCCCGAAGGGTTAGGCAGAGCTGTACCTATAGTACACCCACATTTACCAGTTATGTTTAAGTCCCATGTAGTAATGGGCTTTTAGGGTTCCGTACTAATATGGTAAAAAGGAACCCTTATGGCGCGACTCAGTCTGTCTGTCTGCCCGTCTGTCACAGCTGGATATCTCTAGGACTACTAACGCTATAAACTTGAATTTTGGAATAGTTTCAGATGACGTTTCCCTAACTATTTTGCAAATTATAAGAAATAATATACATACATATACAGGGTTATTGGTAAAACACCAGCAACCTCTTAAGGGGTCATTGTACTCATCATTATGAACAACTTTTACTATGGGGAAATAAAATCAGCTGTTCAGTACATTTTGACGAATTACGCGAACATAAATGTACTGAACAGCTGATTTTTTTTTCGCGATTTCACGTTTGGTCCCATAGTAAAAGTTGATCATAATGATGAGTACAATGACCCCTTAAGAGGTTGTTGGTGTTTTGCCAATAACCCTGATATTTGCAACAGGGACTGAAAGGGGGTCTTAACAATTTGAAGTGGGGCTACTAGGGCATGTGGGGTATCATATAAAAGAGCGCTCTTTGCACATTCTCAAACAATTTTTTTAGCCGCATTGTTTTCGACTTTTGATGAAAAATGTAAAAAAATAAAATACCGTTCCCTCCTTATCTCCGATGTTTGCATAGAGAACAATCTGAAATTATTCTGTGTGGTAGAAGTTCATGTAAAGATTACAAGAAAAATAAAACGATGTCTCTAAATAGCACACTTTTTTAACCCTCGGTGTGCGAGTCCAACTCGCTCTTTTTTCTGTAGGTCATACAAATATTTGTTTCATGCTGGAACCAACCCGAGACACGTAGCGCAATAGGCAATCGCTCAGCCCCTGCACCAACCGTGACTACAATTCACACCGTAATTAAACGTCATAATACTATTGAATCTATTGTGGCACGTTCTGGATGCATGACATGCCCTTGTGCTAATATCCCGATTAATTTGGGTTCGGCGCAATATATGTACTTTTCTTGCATACTTCTCTAAGTAGTCGTAATCAGCTACATTCTACACTGACCATCTATCGTTTCTTTGGTCTTCACCTACTCTAATAATGGTGTCACTGGCGTCCGGGTGTCTTCTAACCGCAGTCCGCTCCTTCGTTAAATGCAGTGGCGTACGAAGCCAAAGGTCAAGCGCGTAATCAACCAAAGTTATCTGCCAAGTGCGTTGAAGCTCACAATGAAGGGTTCCGTAGTTGGGATGAATTTATCTCAAGAACAAACTTAACATTGTAGTTGAAAAACATGTTCTCCCATACATTCCAACTGCTAATGTAATTTTGTACGCACAATATTAGAGATTTACCATATTATTTTAAGACCATAGACTTCTTATAGGTTTTCCTGTAATCACTCTAGAACGTTTTCCTTTATTTTTTTTTCAATATTTTATGCTCAGTAGTTTCGAGATAAGGGTCAATTTTCGTCTATTTAACCGACTTCAAAAAGGAGGAGGTTCTTAATTCGGTATGTTTTTTTTTTATATGTTTGTTACGCGATTACTCAAAGACGGATGGACCGATTTAGAAAATTCTTTTTTTGTTTGAAAGGGTATAACTTCCTAGGTGGTCCCTTATAAATTTTAGTAACTTTACTTGGGTAGTTTTTGAGTTAGCTTCAATATTGCGTATTTTTCCCACTTAGTTTATGTGGATGATGTTTTAATAACTTCCTATCACTGTTATTTACATAGCAGGTAGTGGTATTCGAATTTGTGTGGGGTAGTAGGTACCACAACTAAAAATGAAAAATAATTTTTTTTTGCAAAAAATAAAACCGACTTCCAAAACAAAACACTAACTGTGAAAAATAACTTTAACTTCGGAAGTCGGTGGCAAAAAACGAAAATACAAAACCAAAGACACCGATTACCGAAATTAAAGTTATTTTTCACTTTGTAGTGTTTTGTTTTGGAAGTCGGTTTTATTTTTTTTTAAAAGATTTTTTTTCAAATAACTTTAAAACAATTTATTTTATAACTATAAAAAAAATATATTTGAGCCCGTCACAGTAAGCCCTTTCATTTGATATGTCACACGGTACAGTCTGCAACTTTTTTTAAATTTTCTTTTTTACGCCCCAAAATTGACCCCCATATTCAAAATTCATTTATTTACGTTACACATCCGTGTTTGGGTCACAGAAATACATACGTGTACTAAATTTTAACTTAATCGGTCCATTAGATTCTGAGCAAATTGGCTGTGAAAGACGGACAGACACACGAGTGATCCTCTAGGGCATAGGTTCCCAACCTTTTATACTACTACCGCCCCTTTACAAGAAAAAAAAATCCAACGCCCCTTTACATAATAGTTAATTATACTAATTTTATATGGCTGTCTATTATCTATTAATAATCACAAATTAAAAATTAATTCTCTCTCTCTGTAATCGTGCCGCACGAAAAGCTCCAGCGCCCACTAGGGGGCGCTTCCGCCCCCTTTGGGAACCTATGCTCTAGGGGTATCGTGTTTTCCTTTTGAGGTACGGAACCCTTAAAACAGTAGCGAGACACTGCTGTGTTACAGAACTCATAATCTTGGGGTCAATGGCGGCAGGGTAATCCCTGGGTATTTAGGTAATATGGAGCCGGGGATTACCGATTAGCTGAATATGTCAACATTTAGCTCGAACATTCGCTATGCAGTCTAATATGACATTTGGTAGCACATTGCTATGGACGAACATGGTGTGATCAAATGCTCAATCTGCTAACTGCGCAAAGTTGGTAACGTCACGAATAGAAAAATATAATATAAAATTATAATATTACTACATATTATAAAACAAAGTCCCCCGCCGGGTCTGTCTGTCCGTCTGTATGTTCGCGATGATCTCAAAAACTACTAAACGGATTTTAATGCGGTTTTCATCAATAGATACGAGTCAAGAGAAAGGTTTATAGGTATATACATATAGTTTACCGACATCCACGCGGGCGGATCGCGGTCTAAAACTAGTAACTATTATTTAAAATTCAGTACTGTGTGTATAACTGTCAGAAAAGATCAAACAAGATAAAATCTCACGTATTGTTTACCTTAGCGTTCTGTTCAGGAAATACATATCTTTGATAAAATACGTCTGTTGACGTGCAGCTGATACAATACTTATAATTACGGATATGAACCTATCTATTTTAATTTGTAACTCCAAATGAATCTTCGTGAATTTTACACATAGCTACCTCATGCCCCCCTCCCCCTTTCTCTACATAATTATACAGGATGTATCAGACAGGTGTGGTCAAGGGCCATCAAACTGAACAACTTTCCCCATTGGACCAAACCAACATCGTAATCGCGAATACCCATAATTTGGGTCGAGTGGGTAGGTATGTACCTATTGAAGTTTTGTATGGGACACTTGATAATTCTTCTGATACATAGATGTAATTGTTGACTTACTCCAGATTTTCGAAGATGAACCGACCAATATTCAACCGACTAGGTTCAACATTCAGAACTTTCTTCGGCTTCACATTAATTACATAAAGATCGCTTAGTAAGATAAACTAATTTCATCGGAACATGTCAGCACGTCCCGACATTTTCGAGGCCTGACGTAATACAGATAAGCCCTATCCTTTAGTTTAGGGCACGTGTTACAATATCTGTGCATTAGTGTCGTAAGTTATCGTTTGATTGTAAATTGAACTGGAACCACGTTTGTCTGGTCTACGTCATAATTTGTTTGCTAACTGATACAGAGCAGAGGAGAGTACATTATGATTATTGCTGACTGTTATCAGAACACCGCAATACTTTCATTCTGTGAATATCCAAAATAGTGGAAAAGGCTTGTCCGGGAAAGGACCGCCCGCTCCGGGTTATTCCACAAATCCCCATTGACGATCCCCGTCAATGGGGATATGTGAACTTTTTGTCCTCAAATCCCCCATTGACGTCTATGTCATAATGAGCAATAAAATAAATAAAATGGCACGGGGCGTTATTTCACAAATCTCCATTGACAATCCCACATCAGTGGGGATTTGTGAACTTTTTGTCCACAAATCCCCATTGACGTCTAGGTCATTTATGGAGAAAAAGTTCACAAATCCCTATTGATGGGGATTTGTGGAATAACCCCCCGCGCCATCTTGCTTTTTTGCCATGTTGTGGATGCGTACTGGTAAAATTAAAGCGATAGAAGCAATCCTTGATTCTTCAGGTGTTAAACAGACTGCCTGTAACATTTTTTAAATCGTCATGCAATCTAACATCTCAAAAATGTCCAAAATCTTCTAAACCACCTCGGCTTTCTCACTCAATTGCTAAAAATTGAATCATAATACTACAGTAGAAATATCTGTCTGCAACAATATTATCAATTGCTTAATAAGAACTCTACTCAGCCACAGGATGTACCTACTCTTAGGGCCGGTTTTTTGATCCGTAGTTAACTCAACCAATGGTTAAACACAGTAACTAATGGTTGAATTTTGGCTAAATCTGAAAGGCTAAACATGAATGTATTCATGTTTGCTCATTCATACTAAAAAAAATAGTAACTAATTCATGTTTATCCTTTCACATTTAGCCAAAATTCAACCATTACTTACTATTTTTAACCATTGGTTGAGTTAACTATGGATCAAGAAACCGGCCCTTAGAAAATGTTCTAGATTTAAATCAAGACTGAAACAAACCCCTATTTATGTTATGTGATGTACAGACGCCAGCACATCAAGCTACTACAATCTGTCAAATTTCTTTAATATATTTTCAACTTTATCGCTAAAGCATTAGGTTCAAGGTTGATTGGGAAAATTTGACAGTTTCGGGTAGCTTGACCTGCTGGCGTCTGTACATGAAACAAACTTTCTTTTGAATTTCCTAAAAATAGATTCCCTAAGTATGCCTCTTCTGCTAGATTTGAATTGATCTTTTTTAAATTTGAAATCTAACTTAGAAATGTGTTGATATTTTTTATAGTCGCGAATCATATTTTGATCAAGATATAATCTGACACTGACTTGCGAATGGCAAAAAACTTAAGAAAATTGAATTTCGCGGGCAACCACTGCGGATCCACCTTAAATGTGTGCTTTTCCTCTTAGTACATTTCAGTTTATAGCGAGTATTTAATTGCCTCACTAATCACACGAATAGTGAAATCAAACGATTATTGTTCTGCTGGCTGCCAATGTCGAATCAAATTGATTTAGTGAGAACTACTAGAAGCTATAATCACATTGTAAACAATTAGTAGGTACCTAAATCAACTTTAAACTTGATGATGTTGCCAAACATTGGAGTCATAATAAGGCGACTACCAATTACCTGTTTTTAGAAGTCTATTTCCATTATAAAACTAAACAATAAATTATTTTTATAATTTCCAGGTGAAACACGAACGCCTGCTTCTGGTGTCGATACTGGGATTCCTAGTAAACATGGTGGGCATATACGCGTTCCACCATGGACATGGTCACGGCCACGGTGGACACGGCCATTCCCACGGCGGCGGCGGCGGCCATGGCCATTCACACAACAGCCACGGCCACTCACACGACGACGACACCGAGGCTCCCACCGGAGCAGGCTCCGCTATCATGCGGGGTGTTTTCCTTCACGTCCTAGCTGATACCCTAGGATCAGTTGGTGTCATCATCTCAGCCATCCTCATGAGAACGTTCGGCTGGATGAGAGCCGACCCCATCTGCTCCATGGCTATAGCCCTCCTGATAGCCGCGAGTGTGGTACCTTTAGTGCGTGACTCCGCAGGCGTGCTCATGCAACGGACTCCCACATCACTCGAGCGCGCGCTACCTAACTTATACACGCGTGTGGTCGGCTTGGCCGGCGTGCACGCGGTCCATGAACCGCACTTCTGGACTCTGTGTAGTGACGTCCACGTGGGTGCGCTTAAAATCGAAGTGGCGAAGGAAGTGGACCCTAGGTACGTGACGGAGCAAACGTCGCGGATCTTCCGCGAGGCAGGCGTCAAACACCTCACGGTGCAACTCGACTACTACCCACTCTGATGATCACAAACACACACATGACCACCCAGTGGCCCCGTGTTTTGTATATAAGGAGAATAAGTTAATTAAATGTACTGTGCAATTATGATTTCGGTGGGATGATCGTAAATTTCAATTTTTGTATGATTTATTAATTATGTTATGAGGAAGAAATTCTTTCTTTTTTTTACTGTTCGCATTTCCATAAAATTTTAATTGAATATCTACAATTTGTATTGCCTTTGAAATTACCTGCTTGAAAAGTATTGGTTTAATGTATATTAACATAAATTGTATGTTATTATGAATATAGCTATGTTTAGTATATTTTTATATTATATTTTACCTTTGTATTTATTTTTATTTGTATTTTAACATTCCAATTGATCGAGGAACTTCGTCACTTGGTTACATTGATATCTGAAAAATGAAATAAGAATTAGCAACATCTGTGTGCTAGGAGCTAGACGTGCTTTTGTTGAAGCATTGTGTATGTGTTCCGATGAACTGTTAAAAATTGTATTTCATTGTATCTCAAACACAGAAGTGGAGCATCTCTGGTTTCCAAAAAGCGCCTCGTACGTACATAGATATCCCGAATAGTGCCCTATAATGTTATAAAAAAATTTATGAAATTAGCAAATTGATAGTTAATTTAACATTAAAGACATTTAAAATGTACATAATTACTTCGGCTTGCTGTAACATTGTTTTTAACTTATGTGTATGTAATGTTATAATTTAATTTATATAAATCGAACATAAACTGCTTTGGGTCGTGCTTACCCCGCAATTGCAAGATGTGCATGAAGAGAATATAAATACAACAACAACACAATAGAATTAAAAAAAAAAAAAACAAAGTGCATTTAGACGATTCCTCAAATTTTAAGAACTTAGCATCCATGACCCAACATGTGTATATTGAAAAGTTTTATAGAAAGGCCACAAAATATTTTTCAGCTTAGCATGTAATACCAGGGATTTGGCTGTACTATGTTTAGTGCTACAGCAGATAATACTCGTGTGTTATTCACGTTTACAAACTGTGTTTCGATTTAATAATTAGGCGGAGGGTATAAAGCTTGCGTTAAATAAGCAGAGAAAACTAAAGAGAATAAATATCGACGGTCCCTATTAACAATGTCGGTTCTGCAGGGAGACTACTGTTTAGTCCCTACTGAACAGTGGTCTTTTTCGCAGAACTGACATTGTTAATATCATAAAGATTCTTTTTTATCGTTAGGGCAAACTTTGAACTGCCCTCAGTTCAAAGTTTGTTTTGACAGTGAAGAATTTTTTTTTTAAATTGTAATTCGATTTATGTACAGACGCCAGCAGGTCAAGCTACCCGAAACTGTCAAATTTTCCCAATCAACCTCGAACCTAATGCTTTAGCGATAAAGTCGAAAATCTATTAAAGAAATTTGACAGATTGTAGTAGCTTGATGTGCTGGCGTCTGTACAAAAGTGAATATTGGTAAAAATGTATATCCGACATTTTTAATAGGGACGGTCGATATAATATATGTACAGACGCCAGCACATCAAGCTACTACAATCTGTCAGATTTCTTTAATAGATTTTCGACTTTATTGCTAAAGCATTAGGTTCAAGGTTGATTGGGAAAATCTGACAGTTTCGGGTAGGTTGACCTGCTGGCGTCTGTACCTACTGCTGACCCCGAATTTACTCACACTTATGCAAATTGTGATACTTGTTTTTGACAAGTCTTGTAAAAACTTGACAAAAACATGTGTAAGTATAAAACATTTATCACATACATGACGTTGTTTCAGTATTGTCAACTATTTTGTTCACCGTTTTGTACACAATTTGTTTTTGAAACTTGTTTTAGGTATAAAGAGAAAGAATACATCATACAACATGTCGAAAACATGTTTTATAGCTGTGTAAACTCGGGGTGAAACTGCCTAGCTTCCAACTGTAAAAACCGCTCTCTGCTGCCGTTTTAAGCTTTCTGCCTGACGCAAGCTTATTAATTAATTATTCATGTTGTATAAAGCCCACCATGTTCCTTCTTTGTCTTGTTAGAAATGATGATAATCTACGATTCCAAAAGAATGTTAACGTCGCTAAAATCTGCGAGGTTGCCCGGAATCTGCAGGCAACCGTCTACGTAAACTAAATACAAGGTGTAACTTAAATAATGCACAACCTCTATTAATGGGTCATTTTTTTTTTGGGGTTATGAACAACTTTTAATAGAGGTTCAAACCTGAAATCGCGAAAAAAAATGAACTGTTCCCTACATTTATGTTCGCATAACACTTCAAAATGTATGGAACTGCTGATTTTTTTCACTAGATCAGGAGTAAAAGTTGTTCATAATGATAGTCCTGTTGCACTGGTAGTACATACCGCTTGAAATAAGTATGCAGTATTATCATTTATCTGGTTTCCATAGTACAAGCTCTGCTTAGATTGGGATCAGATGACCGTGTGTGAATAATGTCCCAGGATATTATTATTTGTAAGATTCAGAATTTTTGCAAGATTAAAATTTAATAATAGGTACTTCAGATAAGGGAAAAGATTTATAAGACATTACATTATTTAGTGAAACAACTCGAGATAGACTACTCATAAATACAATAAAGTATAAAATGGTATGTACCATATTCTTCTTTCCGAATAGCCCTAGTACTCGGTCAAGCGGCGTAGGTATTGTGAGAACTCGAACCTCACAAGGGGTAGCTATAGGTACTTCAAAATGATAGAGGCTAAAACCAGAGGATTATTATATTGAAATGAATAACATATTGCTCTTAACATAAATCACGCACTCCCTGAGCCGATCGTATCTTCCAACTGACTTTTCCTTTGAACAAAAGCTAGGACTACTTTTTATTCAGAAGTAGGTCGATATTTGCTCGAGCGATAGAATGTCAACCAGTAACATATAAGGTTGCCCATTGTATGAAGCCTTTACAGTATGTTACGGACGAGAAAGGACACAAAGTAATAACAACTCTCAAGTGCGGCGATTAAGTGCAATTTAGCTTGCGCGTGGGGAGAAGTGATTTTGTAGGGGATAATGATGATTATCATTAGCCTACAATGAATGGCGCGTTATTTAAGTTACACCTTGTATAAAAAATGAAATGTAACTTGTGTTTATGTATTATTAAAGCTGGTATGTAAATTACATTAGCTTACGCGCTTTCTTACATCGTTCAATTCAAGATAAGGGTATGTCTATTATTTTTTTAAAACAATAAAAAAACGTGTCTACTGGTTTTGGGTCATTTTGAGGAAACAAAAACATTCAGTTTTAATAACAATCAAATCAATAATGTATTAATAACATTAGTATTAAATTAACTTTAGTGATATCCCGAAACCGGGACAATTTTCCCGAAAAATAAAATGTTGTAAGGAAGTCTCCACTTTTTGTATCTGTTTGAAGTTTAGGTAAATTAGCTCACCTTTTTCCGATCACTGGTTATAAATGTTATGATTTTATAAATTATAATGTAACTAAATATTTTGCTATCTTTTTATCTTCAGGTGAAATAAGGAAGAGAATGTAGAAAAGTACAAATAAGGTTGAATTTAAAATAGCAAAACATCTCTCAAAACCTGTCTTAAAAATAATGTAGTTCCAAAACCGAACCAAGCTCTTTTTCGCCTAAATTTTGATTCAGAAATGAGACAGATAGAAATATTTTGTAACTAGGTGGGTGTTATTCCATTGACTGCTTGAATCGTAGATTATCATTTTAGGAGGGCGGAGGGTAGTCCGATAACTTATAGTATTGTTTTTATATTGCAAGAATGTAAAGCTATGTTTTGTAAAATAGTTAAATGCTCTTCCAATGAGATTTGTATTTACCCTGCAAAAATCCGATTAAATCAGTTTCTATGAGATTAAACATAAGTTACCGAATTTTCTTGACTTTTCATTACCCTTATCATTGTTGGTAGTTACAGTGAATGTCGAATACCATTAACTTTCAAGTTTATGTGTTGCATCATTCAGTAACCAGGTATAAGTAACCCTATGCAAATGAAGTTCACAGAAGCCAAAGTTAGTGTATAGTATGGTTGATGGTGGTGTGTGGGTGAGTGTGTATAGGAGTTACAAATCCACAGCATTAATTAATTTTGAGTCTGTTTACTTTAATAAAACAAAACATTATTTCAAATATATTATTTACCACATTCGTAAACAGACAAGAACGCAATCATTTATAACCAAATCATTAAATAATAAATCTGTATTAAGTATTCCAAAAAATGTATTATTTTAAATACAAAGTAATATAAGATCTATTCTCGCGGTTAAAGTGGCATGCGGGGTGTTGTGATGGAACTGCTTCAACATTTTCATTATCACTAGAGATTTGATCGAATTGAGTGTTGCTAGTTTATGATTTTAATTCTACTACGTGACTATCAGAATTTCATTAGACATAACATCATATTTACATCTTTTGTTGCCATGAAAAAAAAAGGAATACATTGAAATAAATATAATCATGTGAACACACTTGACGCATGCAACCTCTTAGCGAACTTCTAGCCTATGTGCCCGCACGCAACTTCAGCCACTACTAAATATTTACTGTGCTATTCAATGAGTTTTTTGGCTTTGAAGTACCGACGAAGGTAGAGAACCTGCCACGTGGCGAGACCCAGGAGACATGCCATTGAGAATAAGCTGAAGAATAGAACGCGGTTGTTTGTGGACTCTGAAACAGAATGACAATGGAAACTAAGATCAAATTATAATTATGTTTATTAGTATATTTGGTCATGTTAGTGATATTATAACTAGAACCATATTGCAATCATCATATCATCATTCTCCTGCCCTTGTCCCGATTTATTTGGGGTGAGTATTTATATTGTTTATAGAAAAATATTACAATAACTTTTGAAATTGATTATGAAGTGGTTTCTTCTAATAAACAGAAATTGTCAATTTCTTGCTTTAACATCAAGGACCAAAGATTAAAGAAACAAAATATAATTCAAATTGAAATATTGGTCCTTAGTTCCATGAAAATATTGTCTTTGTTCCCTTATTATTATTTTTACTTCCCAGGCAGATAAAGAATAACAGACTATCTTTAAATAGCAGCGCCCCGCGGTTTACCCCGTCCGTCTCGAACCCGTAGAATAAAAAGTATCATATATTAACACATATGCTACTTTTTACCTCCAAAACCTCCAGTTTATAACCTGGATTAAGAGGATTGTGAAGTGCCGATACGCGGCGCGATTTTTGGAGGCAATTACCTACATTTCATACAATTATTTACATAAATATTGTTTCGGGCGATAACGTTTTTATTCCCCTAAACCTTTACGAAATGAGACAATTTTAATTTTATTACATTCAGTACACTTTAATCTAGGTCTCTACGTTTTTCGTTTTTAGTAATTAAATTTAAAAAAATAAATATGCTCGAGGATGTTTTTATGTCAAAAATATAAATATTTAGATGCTAATAACTTATATTATATGCAATATTTCTTTATAATAAAAACGTACGGACCTAGTTTTTCATTATACCTACAACATTTCCAAAAAATATGAAAATTAGACTATGTTTACGGGGAGAAAAACGTTATCTCATTTTGTATGAAAATTTACACCTTCACAATCCTCTTAACATCCAGGGTGTACCAAATTTTATCGAAATCCGTTCAGTAGTTTTTGCGTGAAAGAGTAACAAACATCCATCCTTTCATCCATCCATCCTCACAAACTTTCACGTTTGTAATAATATTAGTAGGACTATCAGGTATTGTTCCACTGCAGGCCAAAAGACATAACTGTGTGGAAAAGGAAGAGGGAGGCCTTTGCCCTGCAGTGAAAGAATAAAAGTAATTAATAATTACCATTGGTGTCTCTCATCTCTTCCTCTCGCTTCCTCATCATGGTAAAGTCTTGAACAATGGCCTCTGACAGGTCTTCTAATCTCTTCAGTTCTAATTCCATGGGCTTCAGTTTGGCGGCTTCACCAATCTGCATACGAAAGAGGTATGTATTGAACAGTATTATTCATATTCTGTTTAGATATAACAGTTAAGTTTTCGGGAAGGGTATTCTTTGATGCTGTGTCATCGCCCGAACAGTCAGGCCCCAAAGAGGTGGCCCGCAGTGTTCCATGCGCGCCTTTATGGCAGCACGTGCGGTCGTGGGAACGGCGGAATGGCCGGACTTGGTAATGGGCCCGCTAGGCGTGGCGGGCTGATACCAGTCGAGGATGCGGCGGAACTCATGGCAGTAGTAGAAAACCCCACGTGTTTTAGTCAATAGGAATCCGACCTAACCCTCGGTTCTCGCCAGACGGAGAACTCATCCATGAGGATTTCCCCACGGAAAATAAGGGTATTCTTTGAAGATTTATAGAAATGGGTGTAAAAGTAACCATAAAATGGACCCATTTTTGTAAACAAGAACCAACCCATAGCAGGTTGGTTTCCAGAAAACGAGACTTCGTAAACAGGGTGTTGTATATTATTGTGGGTTGGTTCCGCAAGTGACAGTGTTCTCTGTTGTTAGTCGGTAAAATGAACCTTTTTTTTTTGGGAAAATAGAATGCGTGATTTGAGCGCCATCTACAGTGGGTGTAAAAAGTATTCGTACACCTAGGGTCTTAATGAAAAAACAAATGTTTCATTTAACAGATTTTACATTTATTTAATTTAGGAAATACTAACAAGTAGCTCAGGTTGGTTGTACTTTATTTATGACAAAAAAAAATTTCAAACAAAAATTATACATAGTATAAAAATATTTTTATATCCACTATGCGGAAATCCGCCAACAAAAAGTATTCGTACACTTAAAAAAAAAAAATTAAAAAAAAATGAAAAGTCATTATTAATATTTTGTTGGTCCACCATTATCACCATTATTCTGGATAATAGCTTGGAGTCTCCGCGGCATTGAATCAACTAGTTTCGAGACATAAGAAGGTGGTATCAGTTCCCATTCTTCGTGAAGTGCAATTTTTAGCGTTTGTTTACCACTTGAAATTGGTCTTTTTTTAATTGTATCTTTGAGATAATCCCATACATGCTCTATGACATTAATATCAGGTGATTAGGGAGGAATTTCAAGGACACTTGGTGTGTTAAATAGGATCCATGCTTTAGTATTCCATGCTTTATGTTTAGGATCGTTATCTTGTAAAAATATCCAATCATTTTTAAAACCCATTGCTGCTGCACTTGAGTGAAGATTCTCTTTTAGGATGTTTATATACATCTTGTGATCCATAATTCCATCAATAAATGCAAACTTGCCCACCCCAGTAGCACTAATACAACCCCATACCACAGATATTATAATACTGTACTAAAACAGATCCACCACCGTGTTTTACCGTCGGACATATATTTTCTTTTTTAAATTCCGTATTAGGCTTTCTCCATACCTTATAATGTCCATGCGATTTAAAAATATTAAATTTTGATTCATCTGTGAAAATAACACGTTGCCAAAAATTATTTTTTTCATAAACATATTTTTTTGCGAACTCTAATCTTTTTTTTCTATTCATGTCATTCACCCAACACTTCTTGCGCGCAGATCTGCCATGATAATTATTACTACGTAATACATTCCGTACAGTACTGACTGATATTTTACAATCATTGTTATTCTTAATTTCCTGTAATATTTGAGGAACACTAATTTTTGGATTTTTTTTCACACACTTAACAATTTTTCTTTCCAAACGCGGCGTGATTTTTGACGGACGTCCACTTCTAAATTTATTTTTTACAGTTTTACTAACACCAAATCTATCAATTATTGTCTGTACAGTTGAGCGTGGTCTATTGACAAGTTTTGAAATTTCACTTAATGATTTGTACCGATTATGTAAGTTTATAATTAATTCTTCACTCGTTTCTTTTCCTTTACGACCAATTTTTGCTACTAAACGCGTCTATACACGTTCCAAATGTAAACAAAACTAAATATTACGCCTTAGAAATAATCTTGATATTTGAAGAATAGCAAGAAATCTTTTGGATTAAAAACATACACGATTTAACTTGAAATATAATGAATGTACGAATACTTTTTAATAGCCATGTTTTGTGTAGTGGATATAAAAATATTTTTATACTGCGTATAATTTTTGTTTGAATTTTTATTTTATCATAAATAAAGTACAACTAACCTGAGCTACTTGTTAGTATTTCCTAAATTAAATAAATGAAAAATCTGTTAAATGAAACATTTGATTTTTCATTAAGACCCTAGGTGTACGAATACTTTTTACACCCACTGTATGTACTAAACTCAATTTTGCTCAAACTGTGGGTTGTACTTGTTTGCAAAAATGGGTCCAAATGGGTGTGGCGAAATAAAACATAGTATTGCAGATCTACCTATTTAGTTTAATCAATATCTACCTAAACTCTGATTTTTAATTAGGTAGACTAAAATGACACATGAGTAAAATGTCAAAATGACACAAAAAGTTCGATTTGAGCATTTTAGTCTACCTAAGCATTTTAGTCTACCTAATTAAAAATCAGAGTTTAGGCGGTAATTTTTGCAACAGATATTATAGGTTAATCAAAGAAAAAAACTACAAAACAACACATTAGGCACTTGAGCATTTGTTAATAATATTGATTTTATTAAACAATCTAAGACCAACTAAATAGTTATTATTATTAGTTTATATTTGGTTGCAACTTGTAATTATTCTAAATAAATTCTACGATAATAGAAACACTTTAGAACTGAAAGGGACTAGGCATGGACATTGGCATGTGCATGGTTTTTGAAAGAGTTAGAAAAAAAAAATGTCATTTCAGGATGGTCTTTGTCAATCTATCTGAGCCGGTGCTATTTCCCAAGATAGTGCGACAATATTATCATTATGCATGCTTCAAAAACACACTTTTAACTTTGTTAGTCACATGTAAAGCCCACACATTATTACCCAAGTGTTCTGGAGATGTGTGGATTGTAGTATTCACCGATAATGAAGAAAATATATTAAAATACATTCCTATAACGAAAGCTTTAAGAAAGTATTAAATTAATCTTCAAGTGAGGCTGAGGGTGAAAGTTTGAAAATGTTGCCATATTTTGAAATTAAAGTTACGAAAAATATTGTTGGCAGCTATAAAACTGCAGATCGAAATAAAATAATCCTCTATATTAGTAAGTGATCAAGGATAGAAAACTAATAAGAAGTTACTATTGTATTCTTATAAGAATAAGAAATAATACTTACGCCTTCATAATTTTTGGCTTCTATTCCAATTTTGATATCCAACATCACATCTTGGGTGACGCCACGGCGTTCTGAAATAGAATTAATAATTTGTAAGAAAATAAGCAAAAATGGTATTTTATTTTTACTTGTGATGAGACATAAAAACCCTAAAAACCTATAAAAAAATATTTGGTAAGGTAGTAAAAACATGACACCTTATTTCTACACAATAGTAATCTATTTTAAGATTAACAATAGGTAATGACGCATTTAATAGGCAGCTGTACTGTTATACAAATAGGATATCAGATATTTACTTTATTATATAAACTTTACCATAGTCACATAACTTTAGTATTCATATATCTATACAAAGTAGTAGCCAATTCATACCAATACTTAATATAAAAGATTTAAACATTTATTGCCAACTAGGCTGAACTTTAACATACAAGCAATTTGAATAACACATACTTATATCTTTTGTTTGAGTAAATGTTCCTTAGTGTTCTTACACACGAGCGACACGGATTATTCCGATCTGTCACCATGCTTTGTCCCCTTAGATCATAGACATAGACAGATCGGAAAAAATAATTATCTGTCCCCATGTTAGCAACGAGAGGACAGTTTGAACTTTATTCGAGATTCGAGAGGAAAGTTGCTAACAGTGGGACAGATCAAACTTTATTCCGATCTGCTCCTCTAAGGGTACAAAGCTGGGTGACAGATCGGAGTAATCCAGTTACACGCGTCAACAGCATAGGCAACTGCACGCATCGACGGCGGTCGTGCTGGTATCGCCTGCAATTGTGGCGTGTCGCGTCCGCCATTTTGTCACTCCTGAACTATTTGCAGTCCACCGACAAAACGCGGCAGACGCGACATGTTTTTTTATTTGAGATGGGTTTGCTCTTGACTCTTAGTCTAGGTCAGAGGTGACAGAGACAAAGTCGACGATGGAGTGAGCTTACCCAGAAGAAGCCTGTTCACTCTCACTTTGAAGAGATTAGGGTTGTATGCGCTCGGAAACAGATGCAGGTAGTGAGTTTCACTCTTTTGCTGTGCGCATTATTATGCTACAACTGCAAGCCTTGCGGCGCGTCGAAGACCGTCGTCGACGCGAGCAATTGCCTCTGCCCTTGAGGTGTGTCGCTCGTGTGTAAGAACCCTTAGGCATCCAACCATACCAGGCCAAGTATACAATAGTACAGAGTAAAAGAGTACAATAGAGAGAGTACCATAATTTCAGGCTATAGCTGAAATTTCTAAGCTATACGTAAATTGTTCTCTTACCCGGTGGAACTTTTGATATGAAGCACACTTCGAACGTGTCGTAAGTTTCTGTCACAAATGTGAACTTCCCTTTGGTTATGGAATCTCTCTGTGATAATATGTGATCTTTGGAGTCGCGAATCTGAAAAGAACAGAAAACCATTTTATTTTCTGAAGTAAGATTTTTTAAGAAATATATGACAAGTGATTTTAGTGTCTAAATGATCACACTCACACTGCATGATTTCATTAAGGGATTGTATAGACAGATATTTCATTATATTATATTAAATGTATCAAACCCTATCTCATAAACTGTCAGTAAGTTTTAGTTGTTTCATTGAGCTAGTTTTGGTAAGACTTATGAGCAATAACAATAATCTAGATTCAATTATCTACAAGTTGCTGTTCTCTCTGTTCCGAGATCTGTTTTAGAACAAAAATAATACTTGGAATTTAAGGCATGGTGTTTAAACAACAGGCAAGTGTGGTAAAAGAGAGACAAAGAATGAAAACGATGAATTAACACTCGGTAGTTTATCAGTAACACAGCTACGCTCAATTAGTACCAGTGGAGAATTTTATATGTAAAGTTAATTATTTTATTTAACATGCTAGATAACCATAGTACCAACCACCAACTGTTATGATTCGACTTGTCAGATCAGAAATCTGTTGGTTGTGACGCTCTTGGGTATCTTTATTGTTTAAATATTTTTATGTCAACAATAGGCTATTGTATTTTCAATAGCTATCTTAAAATGAAACAGGTATATGTATGTTCTATGTAGGGAAAGGGGCGTTAATAAAGTACCGACTTGCAGAGAACTGTCTTGAATTGGAACATCTATCTCACCAATATTTTCAGATTATATACAAGAATATACCACTCTCAATTGATTTTTTATGAAAGATAAAACTAAAATTATTTTTAGTGTTACAACATGACAAATGCTCGCGTTTACAGTTATACCAGTGCCGTAAGAGCGGTGGAATTTTGCCAATAAAAATGATCTTTATAACTTACGACATAGTCGACTCTCTGTCCGGCAACCTCTGTGACTTCGTATTCGCCTGCCACGAGCACGTTAGCATGCAGTTCTTCCTTCAAACACTTTTGTGTGTTGGGCGCGAGGCTCCACATGATAGCGTCCGTGCCGTGCCATAATACACTCAAAATAAACACGAGATATTGCACCTCCATGTTTTTAATTGAAGTTTAATGTCTATCGCGATAATTCAGTCACAATTCATAACATAAAGAACTGAAAACAAACATATTCTATGTCAAGAAGACCGATGAGTTGGCCCGAAATGAGAAACGTCGTCGGCTTTTTGGGAAAAGTTGCCAGGTTATGTATGTTACACGTCAGTAACGAAACGGAACGTAATTTGAAAACAGCGAACAGTTCACAATAACAACTTCTGTTAAATGCATGGACCTAATAATATTCATTAGTTATTATTAGATTTATTTGCTGTGCAAATTCAATGGGTTTATCTCCAAATTGCAATAATTAAGTATAATATTATCTCCAAATTGAAATAATTAATAATTTCCCTAAGTTGAAGTAAATGTAAGCCAATAAAATAAAATGGTCACTAACCGATTAATAGTGTCGGTGAATGCGTGGACAAACATACATACATTAAACATTCATACATCTATAAAATTTTGTATATTTGTTTGGAAGCCTTAATAGATTATCATTGCAGTTCCAATAATATATATAAAGAGGTTATCAATTCGACACGTATGTAACGTGTCGAATTGATAACCTCTTTTTTTGTCGAAGTCGGTTAAGAAACTACGTGAAAATAAGATAACTCTACTACGAATGGAAAAGTGGGACAATGTATTGTAATTTAAGGCGAAAGCGCTAGGGTAACCCGCGAAATTCAAATTTTCTTACGTTTTTTTTTGCAATTTGCAAATCAGTATTAGGTTTTATGTTGATCAAAATAAAATTAACGATCGAAACAAGTATGTATTTAGAGAATTATAATCATTAAAGTCATCAATACAACTCTTTAAGACCAGATAATCCTATTGAATGACTGTTTTATGAAATCTTGACATTTAGGATTATACTAACATACGGTGTTGTATAGTGCGCGCGGAACTAGTTGGCCGCGCCTTAGGTATGTGAGCGGTGGGACAGAGAGGCGGGGGCGCTTGCTGTCATTACTCAGTGCGGCGCCGTACTTCGCGACGGCAACACGCGTTGTAAGTTCCAGCTAGTTTAGACAAAACGCACATGAGATTGCAATAGCGAGACGAGTCCGCCGATAAAAAGACAATCTAAGGAAATAATATTTAAAGTGCATACGTTTTTTAAAAAACGGAAAGCCGATGTCAATTGTTTAGAATATAAAACTGATGCAAAATATACATAAATTAGTAGCAGAAGTGATTGCTGAAAGTAAAACTTTCTTGCAAAATACAGGGGAAGTAAAATTTAGTTCTCCGCGGAGACCAAAAGAAATAAAAAGGTACACAAGTTGATGATTTTGATTTAGGAGTGATAAGAAGAAACATAAATCAGTTTTATACAGTAGAGATAAAAATCCATGTCTACGAAAACTAAATGCTGTGTTAAAAGAGGATAATATTTAAGATTGCGGATTAACTTTTTTAAGAGAACTTTTGCACAAACTGGGATAGTCATTTAAAAAATGTAAATCGAAGAGATCCCTTTTAATAAAGAGACCAAACATTGTTGAATGGCGAGTGAAATATTTGAGGGCCATAAGAAAATTCAGAGAAGTTTGTCTTCTCTTTGTTAACTCAGTTATAGTTATGGATAATGCTGCCTATCATTGTATGAAAGTTGAGAAGAAACCCACTATGTCCAGTTTAAAAATTAATATGCAGAACTGGTTGCAAAATTATAACGTACCATTTTCTCCCACGATGATCAAAGCCGAACTCTTGACGTTGATTAATACGACACAATCAGAAAAAATATACACGATTGATGAACTTCTGAAAGCTGCAGGTCATACTGTTCTAAGACTACCTTCATTTCATCCAGACCTCAACCCGATCGAGCTTGTGTGGGCAAATATTAAAAATTGCCTGGCTAGAGATCACATTAATGCTACATTGGAAGAGAAAATTACAATACTAACAAGGCTATTTTCCGAATTCTCTGCCGAACAATGGAAAAAATGCGATGACCACGTACAAAAAAATTAACAAGAATACTGGAATCATGTATGAGATTTGATATGGACGAAATCATTATAAACTTACAAGAGGATTCTGAATCAAGTTCAGAGAGTTCAGAATCAAGTGATACAGCGTAATTTCACATAAGTATATATTAATTAAATAAATTCATATATCATTAAAATATGTCAATCATTTCATATACTTAATTTGTTTTTGGTTTATTTTACTATTAATTACAATATAGTTAGATAGGTACAATATAAACTTCTAAAAGTTCAATTGTTTTTTATTTATTCTTTTCAATAATTGAACAATTATTATTGTTCACGATATCTCGAGATTGGTCATCACTGTCTAATCTCATGTGCGTTGCGAGCAGTAGGCAACCCGCCCCCTCACCCCTGTCGCCACCTATGGCGCAGCCAACTAGTCCCGCGCGCACTATAATACTGATTCTAATTATTATAATTCTGGAAATACGTATTTTTTACGGTCGCCAATCATACTTTAATCAACATAAAACCAAACTGCAAAAAACGTAAGAAAGAATTTCGCGGGCTAGCCTGGCGCTTCCCCCTTAAGACAACATTGCTAGATTTATGTATTTTCTAATTACATTATTTATCGATCTTAATAGTATAGTTGGATTGTAGTTTACGTAAATGCAAATAAAGCGTTTTCTTCAAATGTTTTTATTTAAAACTCAATTGCAATTTATGGCAACACTAAGGTAACGTTCCAGTTATATTTTGGGTACCAGACATGCAAAGAGCTTAAGAAAGAAACAACCGTATGCTTCGGGTAGTGTGTAAGCAGGATAGCTAAATGCATTGCTAAACAATTACATGTTTCTTTCTACTCTAGTCTAGTCTAGTGTTAGTGGAGTGGAATGCACTTTTCATTCAATCAAAAGTGCAAGTGGATAAATAATAGCATTATAACCTAATTAATTGATTTTAGATTAATGTTAAGTTAGAATTGTGCATATCTCGTATAGTGTAAGATTACTGTAGTTATAAAAAAAGTTTTCTGAATGGCTATAAACAGTAAAGTGTCGCTAAAATCGTGAAATCTACAACTGCAGCCTTGGCTGTTTGACAGTTGCTTAGTTTTTACTATTCTAGAAATTAATAATTTTAATTTGATTCTTGAGGATACGATTGAAAGTGTTCCATTAAATACTTAAATCTCAGTGTTATCAATATTGTATATGGAATAATTCTAAGTAAGTAGTGATATTTCTCAAGATATATACATGTTTACATAATAGTATAGTTTTCATCAGAAATGCAACTGCATTTTTGTAAAACAGTTTCCCACAGTTCCCTTTCATTTGTTCATTACATTTCACAATAAGAAGAGTTCAATGACTTTACAGAATACCTGTGGAGTCATACGTAAACAACAGGAAGTTGGAAGTCTTCCATACAATGATCACATCCATAATAATCTGATATTGCTGTAAGTACTTATCTAGTTACTTATGTAGTTACTTTTTTTGCTTATAATTTTGTGTAAAAACTTTCATAAAAGTTTATATAAATTAAATGCAGAGATTAATAAATAATGTATCTTATGGGAACAGCAAGACAAGATGTCCCGAAATAAATATACACTGAAAATTTGATGCAACTAGATTTTAATCTAGGTAAATGTCAACAATACTCATAACATCTATGAAGTGTTTGAGACTATGCTTAAAATGGCTTGGAGGTTGTTGTAACACAGCTTTGCTGCTGAACACTTTTTCAAATTACAGTCTG
Source organism: Dicycla oo (assembly GCA_948252095.1). Taxonomy (NCBI): domain Eukaryota; kingdom Metazoa; phylum Arthropoda; class Insecta; order Lepidoptera; family Noctuidae; genus Dicycla; species Dicycla oo. The sequence goes on along the minus strand of OX411721.1, from coordinate 6,105,725 downwards.
GCCATCGAGAGAATGCATTCCTGACACCTGTCAGTTGGACAATTTCTAGCTTTAATAAGGATCAAATTCGCGAAACAGATCGCACAGTGAGAATGAAAGGACCATACTCAAAATATTGGCAAATTTTTAACAAGTACTTTGTAAACTATTAAATATTTTTTTAAATGCATTTTGGATTAAATTAATTGAAAGGCAGCATAAACATGTAAATAGCTTTCCTTTTGAAAAAGTTATGACATTTTTTAATGGAAACTCCTAAAATACGAACACAATTTTGTGATTTCCCACAAAATGCAAATTTCGTGTTAGGTCTCTTTAATTCTAACGGTGCGAGATATTCATTAGTATGAAACTATAGGGTAGGATAGGGTGTCAAGAACATATTCTCTCAACTGTAAATGTTCTATCAAATCTCCAAAATGAGTATTTTACACCCTTTTGCAAGAGCATAGATATAAACTTATTAATATGCAATAAAATGATTTATGTTTTGTTTTTGCCGTTTCCTTCAATCAAAACCATAATAAATATACACAGGGTAATTACAGGGTTGAGAGATAATTTCAAATAATAATACATACATAATAGTACATATCTCTAATAATGGCGTGATCTTATGATATAGGTATAGACCTATATCATAACATCACGCCTGTATTCCCTGAAGGGTAAGGCAGAGGTGTACCTATACTGCCGTCATAAGGAAAAAGACGTATCTGATTTTTTTTTCGAAATAGAGTTTTTTACATATTCGGAATCAGCTAAAAAAAGACGCATCTACCAGTATTTTTATGTTGGCGTAAACTTAACGAGAACCTAATAATTCTTACTATTAAAATACGCATCTGCCTTTGTATCTTGTACTTAAAAAAGCACAAAATATTTTTTTTTCTCCATTTCAATATTTCCGCAGATACATCCTTTTTCGATTCACCAGTTATGTGTAAGTCCCATATAATAGAGGGCGAGCCTATTGCCATCACCCAGGCACACTCCGGGATGCTACTGAAAAACCTAATAACACTTTGCGTGACTTTGAAATAGAACCCAGGACCTCATATTCAGCAACAGCAGTTGCAACCTCTAGATCAACGAGGCAGTCAATCCAAAAAACATTTATTAACACATTCTCTGCTTAATTCTTTATGCAAACGCTTCTTTATGCTACACCCTTACCGACCCTTTTTTTTACGATGTTTTCGAAACAATAGAGATGCACAACGAACGCACAGGTGCGGCGCGCCGCACTCGAAGAAAGTTATGTAAACGCGCATGTGCGTCTGCCGCGCCTAATGTATTAATCAAAGTGATTTTATATTTCAGGTGGAACCTGGCTATGTCTCGACATAAACCGGAGCTCAATGGCATCATAAACTCTGGAGAAATATGTGAAGGACAACCAGAAATATAAGTAACAGCCGTGATTATTAAGGTAAGTCATATTATATGTGTTTTGGATATGGTTGGCAATAAAATTTAAAACTGGGCACTTGGGGTATTTGAAAGAATGAGAATAAATTTTAAGTATGCACAATATAAAAACAAAGAAAAATCTTTTTATGATTTCTAATTGTACAGTTTATTGACGGAGACAAGATGACGGAGACGAAAACAAAATGTTGTTTTGTGTTTAAATTATGGATAGTATAGCATTAAGGTTCTGATTTGTGTAAGCAGATGGGCACAAACGTTTCATATGAATAAGAACCTTACACATTATACAAATATTGTTCATATTCATATGAAAAGCTTACTTTGCGCAGTAATTTCAAACTTGGTCTGTGAATCTCGACCCATAAACATATATTTATAATTTTTATTCTACATTAGCATCAGTACAATCAGTCATTGATAACAATGTCCAAAAAAGTTAGGCTTCAGGATGCAACATATGCGGAACTTATGCGGAAGAGTGTCTTTTGCATGGCTCCTATAATTTATAATAAATTGCCAAAAAGTTGGAAGCTTTTAAGTAACGTGCAGTTTAAATTGAAAGTTAAAAAAATTTTAACTGAAAGAGCATATTACACCATCAATGAGTTTTTATGTGAAAAATATTTTGAATGACTATTATAATTTTGACCTATTTATTTTGACTACTGCTTTAGACCTATTATTATTATTTTATGTGAACGGCGACTATTATATTTTAATTTGAATAATTGAATTGTGGTTATATTATTATTTAAATAATTTTATTCGCTGTATAATTTTTGCTTATTATATATACTTTACCTACTTAAATATTTGTATGCCATTTTATAGGGCAAGCATAACGACCTGTTTAGAATACTTTGAACAACTTGCATGCTGATTTTTTTGTATGTATACTCATGTTTGAACAAATAAAATTATCTTATCTTATCTTATCTATCTTAACAATTTTTTTTTAATGACTTAAAAAAGGATTTTGAAAGGTTCGCAATTCCTCGAAAATTTTATTTTTAAAGATTATTCTCATTGCCATATTGTCCAACAACCAATCAACATGCTCCATCACTTTAGTGGAGTTTGAAGTTGAAGTTACCTCCCAGGTCAATGACCAATTTGAAACACAGTAAGTCCATTTGGTCCAGTTGAAAACCTCTCTCTGGCATTTTTGCTGAACTGGGCCTTTTTTGGCGCAGCCGTGAGGCACACATTCCATTTTATACATTTTATTTGTTTTTAGGGTTCCATACCTCGAAAGGAAAAAACTGTCCGTCTGTCACAGCCCATTTGCTCCGAATCTAATAGACCGATTAAGTTGAAATTTGGTACACTTATAAATTTCTGTGATCCAAATACGGACGTGGAACGTAAATAAATGAATTTTGAATAGGAGGGTCAATTTTGGGATCCAAATAGGAAATTAAAAAAAAAAGTTGTGCAAACTGTACTATTGGCATATCAAATGAAAGGGCTTACTATGAGGGTCACAAATATATATTTTTTTATAATTTTAAAATAAATTGTTTTAAAGTTATTTAAGAAAATAGATGAAAATTGACCATTTCCCCCACCATTTCATCCATGACCCCGTTATCTCCGAAACTATTTTTTTTTCAAAATTTTAAGCACGGAGCTTAAAATTTTGAAAAAAAATATAGTTCTATACCTATAGATTACAGGAAAACCTATAAAAAATCTGGTCTGGTATGGTTGGTTATGGTCATATGCCAAAGTGTAGTCTATGGTCTAAAAAACATGGTAAATCAATCAATATTGTGTGACACAAACTTACATTTGCAGTTGGACTGTACGGGAAAACATTTTTTTCAACTACAATGTTAAGTTTGTTTTTGTAAATTCATCCCAACTACGGAACCCTTCATCGTGCATGGTCCGACACGCACTTGGCCAGTTTTTTTATTATTATTTCAATCTGCTGTGAATTATTTTTGTGTTCCTTTTAGTCTTTGCTAAATAAATGTATTTTTTTTCTTTCTTTTCTTCTTTCTTTTCATGCAGGCTTTCACATTTTCATTTGATGAAGAATCTGATATTCAAAGACGAAAGAAAGTTGCCATTGATTAGCACCTTTAATGGACATTTAGCTTTTCTAGTCAGGTTTTTGGTTAAATATCCATCCATTCCTGGTATAAGGGATTGATGTTCTTGAACTCCTTGTTCCTATATCCGTTAGTGATGCCTACGAGTTCCTGCTGCTTCTTTTCGTGCTATTTAGTGGAGTTGTTCGAAAAGGGTCGGATTGGAATCCCTTAGGAAAAAATCTTGTAAGGGGTTATCGCAGAGGCACGCAATTTTTTTTCTAATAAATCCTTCACGATGTTATTTCAATCTGCCTAGCCTTTTCCCAACTGTTTGGGTCGGCTTCCAGTCTAACCGAATGCAGCTGAATGCCAGTATTTTTACATGGAGCGACTGCCTATCTGACCTCCACAACCCAGTTACTGGGTAATACGATACCCCTTGGTAAGACTGGTTGTCGAGATTTTCGGGCTTCTGACGACCCGTAACGACTGTCGAAGATCCACGACAGACAGCCGGGTCCAACGGCTTAACGTGCTTTCCGAGGCACGGAGGAATCTCGGTATGTATGGTTGGATGGTCACCCATCCACGGCCCAACCGCGGCAAGCGTAGCTTAACCTGATGGATCGACCCGAGCGGCTGTTATTACTTAGCCACGAGCTCCTCACGATGTTATTTATGAACTTTTTTTTTATTTTTTTATTTGTGATGGGTTTGCTCTTGACTTTAGTCTAGGTCAGAGGTGACAGAGACAAAGTCGACGATGGAGTGAGCTTACCCAGAAGAAGCCTGTTCACTCTCACTTTGAAGAGATTAGGGTTGTATACGTTCGGAAACACAGACGCAGGTAGTGAGTTCCACTCTTTTGCTGTGCGCATTATAAAAGACATTTGGAAGCGGTTAGTGCGAATTGGTGAAATAGCAACCAGGTAGGGATGGTAACTGGCAGTGCGTCTAGATGTCCGGTGGTAGAAGGGGGCCGGTGGGATGAGGTCGTGGAGTTCTCGGGCACACTCTCCGAAGTACAATCTGTAGAAGACCGACAAGCAGGCAACCTTGCGGCGATGAGCCAAGCTATGAAGCTTGGCATCCACCAGTTTTACGTCGCCAATGAGCCTCTTAGCTCTGCGTTCCACCGAGTCAAGCGCGGCTAGTTGGTACTTAGCTGATCCATCCCAAAGGTGACTGCAATACTCCATGCAGGATCGGACTTGCGCTTTGTAAAGGGTTAAAAGCTGTCCAGGCGTAAAGTATCGCTTCACCCTATTTAGGATGCCCAGTTTCTTGGCCGCAGTTTGTTTATAAAAATATTATTTTACGGGTTTTCCTATTGTTCCATAGTTTGATTTGAAGATAAACATGCACGGCGGCGCGGCGGAAACAAAGTTGGCTTAGAGCCCTAGGTCTTGTATCTTTCTATCTTTTTTTTTGAGAAACCTGATTTCATGATCGTATGCTCGATTTCGCTCCTCCCTTTCAAGCCTTCACTTTCCGGGCTCAATTCGTTCTGCTATCATTATTCATTTGTTTTCGTGAGCTCGTCCTGCCATCTTCTGCATGGCCTGATTATTAATGTTACGTTATTTTTAGATTTTCTTTCACTTACACTGATGCACGTTGCGTTTACGTCGCCATTTTCGGTATTTTGAGATCGTTTCCCAGAAAAAACATGATTTGTTGAAAAACTGATTTTCGCGTCGTACATCTTGTTTGGCCGAAGTCAGTTAGACGTGTTCTTGAGTGCAGACCGCGAATCGGCAAACGTAGTGTAGGACGCTCTCAGACTAGGGGGAGCGAATACCTTCATAGGGTGGCTAGTAGCAGCTGAAAAAGAGAGACAGAGGATTGAGTTAGATGACGTGAAATTGGAGAGACTTAAACTCAATAGCATTTATTTCAATTAGACTAATTACAGGCACTATTGAATTGTCAAAGAGTCGGTCAGTCAGTCAGAAAGTTGAAGCTGGTGGCCTGTTCTAAAACGTAGATCTCTAAACTTCACAACAACGGCCCACTTGAAGGACTAAGTGTGGAAACCAAACTAAACAACATAAAACATGGGCAAGAAACTCCAAGGTCCAGCACCCTAATTGCGCAACACACTATCAGTCGAAATCGGTTTCATTTTTAACCGAATTCCAAAAGGAGGAGGTTCTCAATTCGTCTGTATTTTTTTTTTTTTTTTTTTTTTTTTTTTTTTTTTTTTTTTTGTTACGCGATTACTCAAAGACAGATGGACCGATTTAGAAAATTCTTTTTTTGTTTGATAGGGTATACTTTCGAAGTGGTCCCATATAAATTTTATTAACTTAGCTTAGGGAGTTTTTGAGTTAGCTTCAATAATGCGTATATTTCCCACTTATTTTATGTGGATGATGTGATGGTGTTTTAATAACTTCCTATCACTGTTATTTACATGGCTATATCTACAATTATTGTGCTCAATTATGTATTCGAATTTGTGTGGGGTAGGTTCCACAACTAAAAAATGAAAAATAAAAACTTTTTAGCAAAAAATAAAACCGACTTCCAAAACAAAACACTACAAAGTGAAAAATAACTTTAATTTCGGAAGTCGGTGGCAAAAAACGAAAATACAAAACCCAAGACACCGACTACCGAAATTAAAGTTATTTTTCACTTTGTAGTGTTTTGTTTTGGAAGTCGGTTTTATTTTTTGCTAAAAAGTTTTTATGACAGTTCAACAATACTCATTGCGTTATTTACGCTGTCGAGTAGATAAATTTTTCGAACATATGAAGCAATGGATTAGTAATTTGCTTCAAAATTATTCAGATTCCGATTGATATTATGCTTATGTCCAGCAGTGGTCTGCTATAGGCTGATGATGACGACATTTTGTTTCTTGGTTTGAAATATTTTTTTGTGTTATGACCACGGGAAATTATGAGGTCGAAAGGTTATCACACGGTTATTGCGGATGTGGTAGATAACTTTTGGGGTATATAACAAGGCCATGGTTGTTAAAATCCAGTTTAAATTTGAATTCGACGTGTAAAATATACGGTACTTAATTATATTTTATTTTCTTTCTTAACGAAATCTTATGAATTATGTTTGCTTCTTTGATTATTTCTCAGGTAAGTGATCGTTCTTTTTTTTCGTGTCGATAATATTCAAGTAAGGATCCAAATATTGCTACGTCATTGTGAATAAGAATGTTTTTACGTATCATATGCCGAAGTGTCATATTCATGTAGTTTGTAAATCAGCTCTGTCAGGCCTTCCGAACATCTGGCAGACTGGTTTTTGTTTTATAACTTCACGGGTTCAGAAGATAATTCCACCATCAACATCCATCGTCTTCCGTCGCATTCATTCTCAACATAAGATTCATTTTGAGTTTTTTCATTGTCAGTTTTTAATGTCTACACGTGCTGTCAAAACTAAACGAAATATAGAATGATTCACTCAAACGTTTTGGCTGCATTTCAATCCGAAGCCTTTAGCAATTAAACTGGCCTTTAATTAATGTCGTCTCCCAAAGCTAGATGGCGTGACACACTTTGAAACAAAGGCTGATAGTATTTTGTTTTGACGACTTCATACTATTGCTGATAGTTTTCTATGATTACTTAATACGTATCTGCGCTGTAATTCATTAATATCGGTTGTAGGAAGATAACAGCTGAAAAATTGAAAAAAAAAATATCTTTAGGTATCAGAATGGTAATAGGAAAGGATTTATCAATTGGAATAATTTTTAAAAGTTAATTCTTTATAAAGTTTTTGGTTCAAGGAGGAATTACCTAAGTCAACAATTTGCAAGCCGACCGAACACTAGGAGAACATACATAGTCTACACCTAGTTAAACGCCGCGGGCAAAACTAAACTACTTAAGGAAACAATACCCGATTGAACTAAAGATGACTCGCGTGCAAACAGATATGCTTATGAAAACGCCGAAGGAATTAATCAAACGAGCATGAAAGAAGTAAGACTGAATAATAAAATAAAATGAAAACAATCTAAACTGTAAACAAAAAACAACAAGAAAGAGCATTAACGAAATAAAGATTTCAGAACGTCAGAAGTCTATAACTATATTGACATAATTTTACCTCAGTTCCAAACATCCAACTTTTCAAGGCCCCATTATAATTTGCCTCCAATGGGGTTGGCAACTGTCAAAGTGGCGCTAGCATAGCTTTAACCAAAATTATTTTAATTTGTATGAAGTATTATTTTGTTTGTTTATAATTTTATAAAAATGCCTAAGAAATGTGAAGTGCCTTATTGCAAAGAAATAGGTGCACACCAATTTCCGATAGCTGTAGAAATAAGGAAAAAGTGGTTAGAAGCTATAAGGAGGCCTAACTTTACGCCAGAAAAAATTCCAGGTCATGTCGTCTTCATTTCCTGGAAACAGCTTACCAAAAAACCAGTAAGTATACAGGGTATGTCTACTTACTGTTTGTAAACAATAGGAAGGACTTTTATAGAAAGGTGTATATATATATATATTTCAGGAGGGGGAGCGGTTGGAGATCCCCCCACATGGCGGAAGATAAGGAAATGCATAGTTTTTTAAATGAATTTTTAAAATCTTACTTTGAAAATTTAGTATCGTTTGGCACGAGGAGGGGGTGGGGGTGGAGGGGTGCCCTCTCACCATTCCCATGAAAAGGTAACGCACGCGTTCTTGAGAAAAACAAATTATTGTAACCTAACCACAAAACGCTTTAAAGTTGCTTCTGCTACGTCTCCGGCGATGCGGGAAGTGCAACCCCTTCGAACTCACTGTTATGTGTTCCATATGAAATTGTATGTCCAATTTGGCTTTTTCTAGTAATGTATAGTTGGCAAAAAGTAAATATTACTTTATTGTGTACTTCGTACAAACAAAACTATTTAAAAAATAAAAAAGCTTGATGTAAAATTTTAAGGACCTTTTAATAAGGTCTGCTTTTATTCCTTGTAAGGGTGAGGCCAAACAAACGTAATTATGTAACGGTGAGTCGCGTAAAATGAGTCGCGGAATTTATTCTGCATTCGGTTTCACACTAAAGTCCTGTTTGTACCACACGGCGACGCAAAATGAGATGAACCCTTTTTGCGTCAATTACGCTCGTTTGGCCTCACCCTAAAGAAGCACCTCGTTTATTCAGTTCAGCGTTTAGCTCGCTTATTCGCCATGTTGAGTACATGTTTTTCGTAGTATCCATCTTGGTATTTTGATGAAAAAAAATCACAAAACCAAACCCACAAATTGAAAAACAAATGTGACAGGGGAAAGATATGCTAGCGCCATCTGTCAAAAGTTTTAAGTTGCCAACCCCATTTCAGCCTACCGAAATAGCAAACCCTTTTCGAGGTTACAAATACTTATAGAATTTTTCTACATGCGATAAATAACATTCTTCAAACAATAAATGATATGGGTGGAGTCGACGATTTAGATTTTCTCAAGTTTATTAAAGTAATCGAGGATATAATTATGATAATCGGTATCAGGATCCCTCGACAAATAACAGCCTCCCGAGCAGGCCAGATTTCGCCGCGGCCGCTCTACTACTGACCACCATCAACCCATCAACCAGCTTATAGAGAAACACTCAGAATTCTTGTGGACTATTCAAAATCTTTCGATAGTATCATCCATAGCTCAATTTTTAACGCCCTGCAGAATCAAGATGTAGAGACCACTTACATTAATCTTCTACAAAGTATTTATATGTAGAAACAGCACTGCAGCGATTAAGATCAAATCCATGACGGGACCGTCCTTCCAGATTTAGAAAGAAGTTAAGCAAGGTGACCTGCTATATCCGAAATTATTCACAGCTGTGCTGGAGGAAGTCTTCAAGTCTTCGAAAGCTGACAGCGGGATGGACGGAAAAGGACATTATGGTCGGTCATAATTAATTATCTTATCTCCGTTTCGCCGACGATATTTCCCTTTTATCGTCTTTAGCGTCCGAGTTGACTCAGATGCTAGACGATCTTAGCACGGCAAGCCTACATACAGGTCGAACTTCAGGTGAATATGTTAAAGATAAAGACCAAGTTGATGACGAACAGCGCGCATCGCAGGATCACTGTGGCGGGTGGGGAGGTTGAATTCGTTGAGGAATATCTCTATCTTGGTCAAATAGTCTCTTTCCAGGCGCACTGAAATTGCCTGGAAGAGCTATTGGGCCATGAAATAACTAATGAAGAGTAATCTTCCTTTGTCCCTTAAGAGAAGACTCATTGACGTGTGCATACTTCCCATCCTCACACATTGTTCTCAAGCGTGGTCTTTGACAAATCGCCAGAGGTCCACGCTCGAGGTTTGGCAGAGGGCTATGCAACGGAGTATTCTGGGTATCAAACTAACAGACCGAGTTAGGAATACGACCATCCGTTCCATAACAAAGATAACTGATGTCACTTGGAAAGCTGCCACGCTAAAATGGAATTTGGCTGGACACGTCTGCCACATGTCAGACAACCAATGGGTCAAACTTACGACCCAATGGATCCTTCTTAATGGCAAGTGTCATCGCGGCAGGCCCAGCGGAGATGGCGGGATGAACTGGAATCCTTGAACAAGAACGAACTTGAACAAGATCCTTAGTAGCTTTAGAGAGAGAGAAGTGGAAAGAGAGTAGGGAAGCCTTCGCCCTGCAGTGGGACATCACAGGCTTTTAATAATAATATAATATAGCAACACGACATACAAGAGACTGATCTCGATGAGTGCAACACTATGAATCATCTTCTGATTAAAATGTGGTGGAAATGCAATCTTGCTGCAGTCGTGTAGTAGCGTACATGGTTCATTGATTGACCTTAATCTGAGTCCATATTCTTGTAGTCATGCCCATTGTGCTGGGAAGTGTTATACAATTTTATGTGTGTACTTGAATTTAAATTAGTTCTACTTTCTTGTATTTCTCTTGCTTACTGTTCAAGTTGAAGCATATTTGCTAAAACAATAAATTTCTGCTATATTCTCATTATAATTTAGAAGATTTGCCTAAGATGTTTTGCCAAATTCTAGTTTAAGGAGAGTTTTGACTTTAAGTATTGTAACTTTGTCTATCTTCATACATATGCGATGTAATTAAGGATTCTAAGTAGTGTTACCTTCGATATACATTATAGTTAATGTCTATTAGCGAGATTTGGAGTTTGTTAGGCTTCTCACTTTGTGACTTTGGTACCTAGATGATTCTTTTATTATGACTTTAATGTTTTAAATAAGTACGTCACGCGTCAGTATCTAAGTGTGATGAATTTTGTACAGAAACAGTTGACTATTTTGGTTACCATTAAGAAAACAACAAAATCTTACAGTCTGTCTAGATTCCGAGAGTGCAGTGAGTTCACGTTCTGCTCAGAACGCGATGTAATTTTCCTCGCGAGTTAGCCACGCGCTGTAGAAACTTTGAACTTGAAAATCGATGCACTGCTCCGAAGTCCACCACCTGAAACAGTCAATTCGTCATGTAAATAAACCTGTAAAAATCCATAAAATCCCCCTTCCATTACCCTCCCCTTTCCCTCTCCTCCCTTCTCTTTTCTCTTCTTTTCTTTTTCTTTCTTTTTCACTCCGTCTCTCCCTTTATGGTCAATCGGTAATGGAAAAATTATGTAAAAAATAATAAAGTAGTAAGTAGTTAAGCGCAGTTGGATATTCTTATCAAAGAATTCGATAAAAAATAATGCCACTAAATAGGAAAATGGCGATGATAAACATAAAAATGTCCTTAGTTTTTTGTTATGTCTTGTTATACAATTACCTGATAAAATATCACCATTCAAAACGTCGACTTAGAAAAAAACCGTCAAAACAATGTCAATAGATCACACAACGAGGAAACAACGAATCAGCAAACTAGTACTCACATCGTGCATCGCTGTATTACATTCGTGAGAAGTTTCTGCCCTGCTATCGGCCGCGCTGAACGTGTGCAAGATAATCCAGCGATGTAACATGCAGCGTGATGTAATACAGTACGGTGAAAACGAGAGTGTTCGGCGCCGCCATGCGAATATACGCCTTATGCCGTCTAAGATCCATTCAGGTGGCGCGGCCGTGACAATGCGCGCGACTGCCGGCGCGGGGCGCGGGGACGCGCCGCAAAAGTGGGTCGCTCGCGACGTGTACAGTCAAGTTCAAGGCCACACACGGAGGCAATAGGGCGCCTATCGCCCCTAGATGGCGTTGCGCGAATCGTTCGAAGTTTGAAAATTTTGCGAGCCCGGGGGTGCGGTGCGGGGCGCGGGTCTGAGCTGCGGGAACGAATTTTCGGTGCAACACACACTACACGACGCTGCACTCGTGTACCGAACGTCGCCACGCGCAGTACTTTCGCGCAGCACTAGATCCAGACTTCGAAGCTAACCTAGACATACAATAACAAGCCGACATGGACTGGATGGAGATGGAGGATGTGGTGCGTACATATGATAGTTTATTTTCTATCCTATAAATTATTTACATACGACGATTTTATCGTGAAAATATTTCGGCGTTTTTTTGTAAACTGAATTTTGCCTTGACCTAGGCTAACATTTTATCAACATGTACACGCCGGCGCTGCCGAATATTTATCGCACTGGTATTATGTTTCCTCATACTGTGAAGTTATTAATCATGTGGATACCTAAATGTTATAAGCTAATAATAATTAATGTTACAGTCCACTGAAGAATAAACATTTCGTTTCAGATTTAGTGAACTTCTTAAATATTTGGAAATATTCAAAATATTTCCAATTGAAGTGATTTGAATAAAATTGTGGCCAGTGCATTTATTACCTTAAATACATGTGTATTGAAAAATCTTAAATAATTTATACTTCCAGAAGTAACGTTGATCTAACATGTAAAATTTAATTGTTCAGTAATCGTCTCCAATGAAGACATAATTAATGTGAACTCCAAATGTTTCATGTCCGAAATTTTCGCCGACATTTTGTTGGTCCAACTTGTGTAATATTTTCTTGCATCACTCTACTAAACATATATATACAGTACATATATAGTACATAGTACCATCATACCATATAGTTACCATTTCTAATATGCATATATTCTATAATAGTTTCCTAAATTCTAGTGCGGTAGGCTCGGTCCCAAACAGGTCTACACGTAGAGCGCGGTGTACCCGACCTGCCCCAACCCGTGATCGATCGCGCCGCCTACCATTACCCGCCTCTGTTGTGTCTTGTGCGTAGCGTCTATTTTCCCAACGCTACCAGAAAAAAAATTCTTTGCACGTTTTGTCTCCAAGCTTTTCCGCTGGCGTTCTTCTTGATTCATCTAACGGTGTTGTAATATACCTACTATAATGTATTATAGTCGATTCATTTCTGGGCTGGTTTTTTTCCCAATATTAATATTTCCTTCCTTTTTATCAAGGAAAAAAAATTACGTCAGTACATTTAACAATACATATACTTTATGTACTGACGTAAAATTTTACAGGCAGTAAAATGCATTTTAGTCACACAAAATTGCCATATCTTGCAGAGTAGAGCCGAAAGCAGCACCTTATATCCTAAAATATAGTACACATATACTATTTTTCGCTCCTGGATTTTGGGATTGATCATTGTGCTTGCATGTTTATGCACGCGCGGGCAGATTTTAAATGTTTTCTATTTTTTCGCATGTCGAATAATCTTGTTCGGGTTGATACCGAGGCTCGTTTTTATCGCGGGAACGTATAATGGCTTCTTTCATGCGCTCTGTATTATTAATAGTCTGAGTTAAATCAATAAGTTTCTTTGTTTCTCTGTTCCTTTTGCTGTCTCAAGTTTAGATCTATATCATTGGTATAATTTGGAGTATTACGTCCAGGATTCGTTTTGATTTTTTTAATGGTCCTTTGACCGGTTTTCTTATCATGATTTGATTCTGCTGCATCCGGTTAGACTGGAAACCGACCCCAACATAGTTGGGAAAAGGCTAGGCAGATTGATTCATTGACTTGTCTCGAAACTCAAAATTGAATTTATAAAAATGACATAACTATCCCTCCAAAATTTGATAAATATTATGATCACAGTCTTGAGACAAAAGAAAGTGGTGTGTATACTTTTGTAGCGATTACTCTATCTAATCATTTTTGGTTGCAACGTGATGCATACGTTGGTGATATAACGCGGCCTTGACTGGACTTATCGACTCAATCTTTCCATGCACTGACACATATTTTTAGCAGAAATTACTCTTGTATGAATGAATTGAGTACCTACTAAAATATTGTTTTTATATTATATACAATGTAATAATTGGTTAACAGGACCTGAATTTTGAATTCTATCGTTTGCTTCTTTTATAAACTGTCTTCTGAAGTTTTATTTCACACTCCACGATAGTTCAACAACTACCTTCAGTTTGTCTAGCATTACTTTTGCCCCTGTCTTGTTCCTTACCTATTACTATCTGCATGAGCACAATGCAATAATTTAACATGCCGTAACTTTTATTACGTGTGCTCTGGCCACTGTTCGTCGGGTAAGTTCAGTTATTACGAATATTTAGGGGCACAAAAGTAATAATATATATATATATAGGTATATTTAATTGTTTATACCAAATCAAGTAGTCTTTACATATTCTATAATAAAAACTTTTTCGCCTAATATAATTATGACGAAAGTATTTACGGTATGTATGGTATAAATAGTTAATTACTCAGTTAGTGGCTTTGTATTAACAAAACAGTTTGCATTCGCATATCTTTAATTAATTGCAGATGATACTTTGATATCAACCGACCTTAGGTTACAAGACTACTGGTCACGGGCAGGGTAGGTTTCAAAGATAATAAAATAATTAGTTTATGTTAATGCTTCCGCGATCAATTTTGATTGTAAATAATCGGTTATCGGAATTGCAATAATTGAAAACTCTCCACAGACCCTTCGTGAATGATCTATTTGTTTTAAAATTTCCACCTTTTGCTTGCCTTAACGACAATTACATAATATCATATCAGATAGTGCAGTTTATTAGTCACGCAATTTACATAGATCTGTGATCAAATTTGAGTAACGACTAATGCGGCGGGCCTTGGTGAAAAAACGTGATGTCTATCGTCACCTTTGGGAGATGTTTTAGCGACTAGTCTAGACCGATAGGTGCAAGCCAGTGTTGTTTTTCACACTAACGTAGCGGCACACCGTAGATAAAAAGCTGGCGGAATGCGATATGCAACGTTAAAAATACTCGATTATCGCGTCGGCGGCAACTACAGTCCCTGTACCAAATGAGCAAAAAGTAAGGACACCAACAAAAATTTCATAGTTGATGCAGTTCGGTAACTATTGCTGCTCCACTTAGGAGCACTGAAGTAGAAGGCTTCTCGGGCCGAGCAATATGCGTGTAGCACACCAGTGTTTTCGGCGAATTCGAATAATTGACTATGGGTGGAGTGAAGGCGGGAGTGAGGGGGGCTCGAGCGGGAGATTTGGCTGTTGGCCTTGACAATGAACCGGCGGCGCGCACACAAGTGCGAATTTATTTGTATTTGAAATACACGCACACACACACAATTAGGAGCTGTTCCACGAATTGCCTCCTCCCACACAATTAAATGTTAGGGCTGTCTTAGGTAAATGATTAATGAATACTCAGTGCACAGGAAGTCTGATCAGGAATTGAACAAAAACCTGAGAGGGAGGTCGTTTTTGTTCAGTTAGTTGTTAAATTCAATATAAAAAACATAAATATAGCAGAATCTGTTTTGATCGAACTCTTAAAAAGCTGCAATGCACTCTACTGCTTATGATTTTACAATGAAATCATTATTCGGTGCCCAAGGCTAAATCAAATATCGTTCTAAACTATCCTGGCTCTAGCATATGCTAGAAAATATTTTATTATGTTTATGCCTTGTCAATTGCCAGATAGCCGATATAACGATGGACGAGAAAGGATTCTGTAGAGAGTGACGCACAGGAAATATTTCTCCAAGTGTAGTATTTAATATGTCATGCTTCAGACAGAGCGCCAACCCTACCTCCAAAAAAGCTAACAAATTCAGTCTGGCCCGGCGCGCCGTCGCCGCGTGCCTGCCCTAAGACAACCTATACATAGAAAGCCTAGGGCCCGACGGGATGTTTATCGATAATGCCAAAAGATTCCCCACTAACGAGTCCTGAGTCTGGCTTGTGTTGCTCTACTGTACATACTCGTATAGGCTTTTGTTTGCGTATTCAATTTGAGCTTTTGGAAACGTTAACATTCCCAAATATAGCTTAATGCACCTTTGATATTTCTGGAATGCTTCGATCTGGATTTTGGAAAAGGAATTGTAATGTAAATGATATTTCATAAAAATAGTACCTAGGTAGAATATTTTGCCGACGATACATTATCTGATAAAGCAGAAGCTTCAGTAAAAGAATTAGGTAATGGGATTTATATAATTGTAAAGACAGAGTTGGCAACAGACCCCAAGGCCGCTGTATCATTCTCATATTGGGCTAGACGGTACCTAATATTAAAATATATCCTACTGGTATAACTTAACTACATAGGTACCTACGTATGAAGGTACTATGGTCAGGTTTTTGTCTGTCTGCTTTAGCTTTTGTCTATGACATCATTATGACTATAGCTCCATTTAACTGATTCTTTTGTTACACGTTTAACTGATCTAGCTTCAGCTTTTAGTTAATCTAGATTCCTGTGGCGTGTATGTATAGGTTTGTGAGCTTCGTTTGTAAGCTCGTAATGTTCCTTTGTGTTTATTACATTTTGAAGATTACACACCTTTATAATGTCTTCTGTTTTAGAATTTGCTTTTGTATGTAAATGATTGGTTGCAGTATCCTTGACTCAGACAATGCAGCTCGTGTAGGATTTCGTCTAGCAGATTCACTGCTAGTTGGGCCGAATGACTTTTAAAAACATATTATTATAAGAATTCTTAAATAAAATCTGCAGTTTGATTTGGGTCGATCGATGATTAGTTTTGGTTTCCTCGTAAGTTTTTTTGAAGTAGGTACCTAGGTAAGTAGATACCTACCTACTGTTATCGTGTTATATGGCTGCAGCTGATGATTAAAATAAATCAAAACCTGCTCGAAAATTAAAGCGGTACCTATTCATTTTGCGTGCCTAATTGTGATTGCCTTGAAAACTGTATTTTGAGAACGTGTACCTATGGATTGACGATTATTATCTAAACACGTCTCTAGGTCAATTTTTCAGTCTAGCCGTATAATCGTTACACATTTTTTCTTGGCGTAGGTATTTTTTATTGGTAGGTTGGTTACAGTCGTTATAACTGTTCAAAGATACATTTCTGATAATGTCGCCCTGAGTACCTAATGGTTACGTAATTGTTTATCTGGATGACTTCCTGTGTATTTATTTATTTGAAATAGGTAGGCACACCAACACAAAAAATACGAAATTAATATTATACCTACGAAATTCATGAAAAATATTGACTCTCTATTGAATTTTGCCAACATGCGAGCAATCAGACATTGACATAAAAGTTTCAATAGATAGGTACCTACCTACTTTTTTGTCTATCTTTTCGCTAGCTAACGATGATAGGTACCTACCTAGGTATTTACTACGTTTTTTCGTACACGAATTGACTTATTGCTGTGACACATATAGTTTCTTTTTTTAAATCTTCTAGTGTTTATTTGAATTTCTATCTCGATTGATACCTCCCTACTTTGTTTTCTTTTTCAATTCTTGTCTTGTAATGAAACCCACTCCAATGTTAGGAATTATCTATTGCGCTGCAAAACAAGCGATAAATATTATTTACAATAATCAGAGTAATAAAGTTAACACATAGTTATTCGTAATGAAGTAACTTAGTCGCTGCGTAAGATAACGATACCTATAGTTAAATGGTAACACCTAAACTCCTGTCTTATAAAAGTGCATATTTACAACCTACAATTACCAAAATATAATTGATTGTTGTCTTAAAAAAGGTTTTCAAATGTTTGATAGTGTCACAACATAGCGATTGCGCGCTCGACCAATGACGGTCGCCGTCCCTTGGCAGCGCTTCAGGAAAATTAACGATTTGCCTTTATTCGTCGGTTTGTACGTGAAGGGACCAATCTGAAAGGCGGTTAGCACGTGGCGAGTCGTTGGGCGGCGCATGCGTGATTCGTGAACATTGGTGGGGCGTCGAGGCGTGGCCTGCGTGTACGCAATGCGTGCGCACAGTGCGTGCGAGTCACTCAGCGCGCAACAAGCTTTTTCTTCATTGCGCTCCACAAAATACAAACAATTTAAATAAAACGTACATAGTGCGTTGAACTCCAATGTTTGATGTTTGTGCACAAGTGATGTGATTTGTTTTTATACGGGTATAAAAATGTGTGCGGTAGAGGATGCATGGTTGTTCTCAAATATAGCCACTACGTTGGATATGATCGAATCTTCTCACAATGTGAGTACTGAAGCTTGCACAAGTTTGGGAGATGCATTGTTTTGTACGGATGAATCATTAGTGTTATTGAGAAAACACGGGTTTTGGGCGTATAGCATGTCTTCGTTTATTTGTGCAATAGGTAAATCACTATGTAAAGTTTGGATGTACCTATCAGCAGTGGATTTAACTCAAGAGCTCAAGTTCGAAGTACTTCTAAGTTAATTTTTAAGCTCTACAGTTTGTTTTGTGTATGTATAAATGCAGTCCATCATCCATCTGTAGGTTTGGAAAGTATGCGTAGCAATATGCCATGCGTAAGTACTTACTTACCTACTATGATAGTACTCGAATAAAAAAAAAAAAAAAGATAACTCCAATGTGTTTGTGTTAAGATAATGACAAAGTAGCAAAAATATACGTTTTCAATAATTGATCTTTGACCTAAGAAGTAAATTGGAATAAAACACTGACTGACGGTAAATAAATAATAACGTTGTCTTTACACGTGACGTTTGCATGATAAGTACACTTGTTTATATTAACTTGATACCTACTAGATACAGTGTTCGTAATAGATAAATGTAAGAATACTGAAATAGTAAATGGAGAATGGTAGAATGGACTGTAGGATTGGCATTAAAAAGACCCTGATTTGCATGGTCAAACCTGTCGAAAGCCTCAGGTAAATCTCAAAGTTCATAGGGTACCTATCTGAAATATTACATTGAGTTGAGTGGTACAAAAAAATTGCACCTCCTACACCTATTTTCGAAGTCAAAATTCAATCGGATATGTGTCCCTAATGTTTAGCTCCAAAAATCTAAATACCTATTCCCAAACTTGGTAACACCTATGTCGGCCAAATGAAATTCAGACAGTTCTGACGTCCCCAATTTTCGAATCTAAGGACTAAACTGTAACCAAAACCGCAAGTTAAGGACCCTAAATATTCGGTTTCAATATGATGTGGGTTCGGAAGTATTTCTACTAATATAGGTGTTTTATTATAGTAGGTACATACCTACATCACGAGATAGACGATAATAAATGAAACTACATTTTGTTTGCCTTTTCAATGTCAAATGGGCGTTGAACTGCATTCAGTACCTACCTACCTACGTAACCGTACCTACTTGTTGCACTTTTTATCTAAATATTCTGGTTGTAAGATGACCGACACAGATAGTTTTGTCTTATTTATTCGGCCATGCATTGTTTTTGTATGTGTGAAATAGATTTATTTTTGTTTTAAATACCTACTATAAACTAGCCTTCCGGCTGTTTTTGCTGTAGGTAGATGCTGAGATATAGGGTTAAAAGGGAATTTAGGGAGGGACTCCAATTTTAGGTAATTACTTCATTATTAATTCATTCACCGCAATCTAATTTAAATTAATTAAGCTTTGCCATGAGTATACAAATACAATTGGATGCACCTTCATTTGAATTCAATGCAGTTTAAGTATTTTCTTTTGGAACATTAGCTAGCAGTCTTTTCAATTTCTTTCTCGTCTGTGTTTTCAATTTTCACAGATTTTCTAAACTGATAGTTTAAATAAATCTATGGTTCACCCAGTTTACAAAGTAACAATATCAAAGCTGACAATTTGATAATGTCAGTGTTGTTCCAAAAATGTATCTACTTTGTGTAATGTGACGTCAGAATCCACTGGAAATTCCTTTCTTATCTGTGTTTTCAGTTTTCAAATCCTTCGTAGCTTTCTTAAAACGCGTTAAGCATTTCTTAATTGAAATTTATGTTTCACCACTGGGTGAATCATAGAATTCAATGAAGAAAGCCGAGAAGATAATGATGACGTTGAAAATCATCTTCCTGGTTTTGGGCCATGTAACTTGGGGTTTGCGCATTACGTTTTTTCTTCCACTCTCCCCGGTCAGCTATCACTTTATCATTCACTCACTTGTTCTTTCATATCATCCTTAACACAATCCACCCATATTTTCTTTGGTCTTCCTCTCCCTCTCCATCCATCAGCATTTATATTAATAACTCTTTTAGTTCCCATGCGTTTCATCCCCCTCATGACATGCCAAGACAAACGATTCCCTTTCAACTTTTCTGTACAGATAGTGCCATCCTAAGAGTGGGTAAACATTAAACACTACATAACTAAAACACTAGCGGAATATTGCACACATGTACTGTACCTAAGCGATAAGGAAGAGTGGGACGCGTCTTCGTGGATTACTGTGCGTGGACACTATCATAACTGGCGCCACTTTCAAACTTCCTCTAATGTAGGTACTCATTTCTTGTTCACACATCCATCTCAACATTCTCGTTTGCAACGTAACAATATCAAATTATCAGTGTACCAGCTATGTATACGTCACAATTCATTGGACAATTGGGCAGTCTTTGAGTTTCGTTCTTATCTTTATTTGAAGTTTTTAAATCTGTCACAGTTCTCTTAAAGCGATTGTAGGTAAAGTATTTCCTAATTGAAGTACATGTATGTGACCCACTCTGTTTGCCAAATGATACCGTTGCAATAGTGTCATTTTTGTCCCAGACAATGACAGTTCTTGTCACTTCATAATTCATTGCCTAGGTGAAGCTTCATCAGTGCAAGTGTCTCTTACATAAATTAATGTACATCAACTTGAGATAAATGACGGTCTCAAGTATATTATTACAAATGTAGGTAAGGATTATAATGTTTTTAACAAGAGAATGAAATATGGCCATAATGGTTTAAGATGTCACAGCGGTATCTTGTGAACTTTACTTTTGGTATTAAAACAAGGTTCTATAAAATAAGAAGTGAAAAGGATTGAATAATGTCTGCTCAAAAAAGACTTTTAACCTACCTGCTTTGAAATACGATGTCTCTATTTTGTTCTTTTTGGGCGTGATGAGTGTGAGATAATGATTTGTGTGATTGTGGGTATTTGTGCGTCTCTCCAAATAAAGCAATGAATCTAAAAACTGATGCAGAGGAGACGATACGGCTTATTCTCTTTAGAATAAGCCGTATCGTCTAAAAAATCAAGGCAAATATCTAGAGAGCAATTTGTACAGGACAGATTTGGACTCTATCTGAGGCGATCTCGAAAGGCCAACAAGGGATAGAACAGTTCTATCCCTTGTTGGCCGTTTGGCTCTATGTATGTGTTTGGATTGTATTTTTGAGAGATCGACTCAGATAGAGTCCAAATCTGTCCTGTAGGTACAAATTGCTCTGTAGATTTTTTGCTCCAAAATCCAGGCAGATAATACCTACCTATGTCTGTTTTATGTCGGACATAAATTGTGGTATATTTGGAACCCATTGGTTTGCCTTGAAAAATTACCCAAACTACCTAATTTTTTACTACCTAGTTAAGCAGAAAGCAGCCATATTATGGCATTTTTTCGAAAAATGAGTTAGGTATAATCACAGCCATACTAATTTCGACATACAAGATATTTTGCAAAAACAGCCATGTCTATGTATCACGGAGATATGAGCCGTCAAATGCAGCCATGTTCATGCATTTATGATGCAACCATCGACAGAAAAATGCTTAGGTATAACTCTGTTTGTACTTTTCCCGACATGGCTGCCTTCTGCATAACACGGTCCACGAACAGCCCAGAAACTTCTGTCTG
The DNA here is from genome assembly GCA_948252095.1 of Dicycla oo. Classification (NCBI taxonomy): domain Eukaryota; kingdom Metazoa; phylum Arthropoda; class Insecta; order Lepidoptera; family Noctuidae; genus Dicycla; species Dicycla oo. Next base: position 6,084,264 of record OX411721.1, on the reverse strand, counting down.
GAAAAACAATTGTGTAAGTATATAATTTAATAAGTATTCTACTTTCGTTGTTTTCACATGAGGTGAAGAGGCTCATAAATGTGTTGAAAGCTTTGATACAAAATGAGGACGTGTCTCGAGAGGCAAGCGAGAAAATATTGTCTCGTTATATGTTGATATTTGCGTCACATGCTGCATTGTTTACCCCCGACCATTTTGGTCACAAAATAATCTCGAAAACGCATTGCGTCATTTTATGTAACAGAGCGACGAGCTTTGAATGATTTAATAATAACGGTGTTTGACTGTCCTGTCCAATAACGCAGGATTCCCAAATCTGGGACAAAACGTGCGTCTGGTTGGTGAAAAAACGTTGTTTGTTGAAGCTGATACGCATTGTGCATACGCTGTACATTCTGGTCTAGTGAATTTGTGTAGTCGAAGTAGTGGTGCGGATGAGGCGTCGTTTTTCCGCGGGCTGCGCGGTGCGGGCGGGCACCGGTGCCGAGCCGTAGGTCGGGCATAGTGTCGACGGCCGCACAATGTCACCCCGCGTCGAGATATTCGGCCCCCACCCCGCCCGCTCCCACACCCTGGCTCGCCTTGTGCGCATCATTTCCGATCTGAAATGTGGCCTCTCTGGTTTTGGTTCGCTTTTTACAAAATCCTCGAGCTGCATGGAATCTGCTTCGACTTCGATGATCTTTTAAACGCTTTCGTTTGGGCTTGTTCTAGAATTGATATCTGGTAATGTGTGCTCATTATATTTTTTGAGCAGATACGAGATTTTGGACATGTACCTACCTATAAAAAAAAATGCTATACCGCAGGGTCCTGTTGGGGTAGGTCGTGGTTATATAATGTCCACGCGGCATCGGCAGGTGCTGGCGAATCTTGCGATCGTCCGCGTGATATTGGGCGATGTCGGTCGTCGACCCCTCGTTATCTGCGTTATTTAGCCCGGCTCAATGTCGGCGCAATGTCGAAACTCACTCGAGTTCACAGACCGAGGCGCGAGACGCGTTCCTCACTCAACTGTGTTGTTCTACCAAATTTTTATAGACACTTACACATACATTGTACCTAGATAATATCGATTCTGGTTAGGTATTGCTGTTCTAATAATGATAATGGGCTTGTGTATGTAAGTATCGTAATTAGATAGGTACACATATTACTGCGTCATACTGTCTACTGAGCCCGACCTGTGTACCTATAGACTATAATTAAAGGAATGACAATTGTACCTTCAGTATTGACTATTATTTTAAAAGGAAAAGCATCATAAAAGGAACATAACGAAAAATATCTGCAGGGAATTTAAACACATTCCCACAGCTCCAGTCAAGTCCTTTCGCTATATGGGTGTAGCCGTATACCTAGATGACGCACATGTTTCCAGACTTCTCGTTGAAAGCATTATGCCGTGCGATACCCCATAGCATTGCATAGTATACCGTTGCTCGCACTCGGTCTCTGGGCTGTGGGTCGCGGTGACCTCGGTCGCGCGGAAACCGCGCCGCGGTCAAGGCCGATGTCTAGACGCACCCCCCGCCCGCGCATCCCCCCAAACCTCCTCCCCATCCTACCGATCCAGACTACAGCTTCATACTACCTATTTTACCTCCACTCCCGAATTTCCCTGGGCAAAGCTTCACAGCTCACTGGATGCTGACCTGCCCAAACATAACATACATAGGTACTATCTCTTACAATGGTTACACATCTCCGCTTGAGATAGGTTAAGGTTAGATACAGTCATACAGTATAATGACGAATTCCGAATTTGAATATCTAAAAAAACATGTCGTGTTTATGGTTTCAGCTAGTTCTTTCTCTTGGCGTGCCTCCAAACTATTATTGGGCATTTTATTTCATTTTAGAATATTATATGCATGCGTTAGTGGTCGTTTATTAAAGAATTTTGACGTCTCCAGGAGCGTGTGGTAGTACATTATTTATTTCATTGTATTGTCCTTTATGACTTCAGGAGTAGAGTAGAACCCATTGCGTCATAAAACAATTTAGGAAAAGCATGTAGCAGAAAAGTGCTTTATCCTATTTATTGACGTGGAAGCATTGATTTACTTTGAACGAAATTTCTGATAGGAAATAAAGAAAACATTCAGATAGTTTTACATCTAAATAAAGTTCCGTTTGGCCTTGGTTTTGATTTTTAAAAATTAAATCTACGAAAACGTGGAGTGATGTAATCAACTCGAGCAACCAATATACTGGCTCGTGTTTATTCTAAAATTAGATGCACTGCCGAAAGAAGTACATATATTATGATGAGACAACTAACTATGCATATTAATTTATTTATGTCTTTTGTATTATACAGTAGTGATCTAACGACTTACATTTGAACCCGATCTGAACTCTCCGGGTGAAGGGTAAGGAAAGACATGGCCCACTTTTTTCTGTAGGGCAAATGTGGGGCCATTTTTCGTTCGGGCTTCTATCCTTAGATCAATAATGTTCCTTAAAAAGAAAAAGCCCATATTTGGTTTGAACTTTTCCAAGTCTGATTTATTATTCTTGGGTACGAATGAAACGTGACAAGTTTTCTTTTCAATATCTTGAACTTCAATCCAGACTTGATCTCCTGTAGAATATTCATGAACAAGGCTCACTGTTTTAAATTTAATGTAGGTAGGTTTGGTACCTATGACGGTACCAAACCTACCACAAAGACAGCATTGTGAGCTAAGGATGCATCTGTGCAAACTTCGTGATCATTTATTTGCACAAATACATAAGTGCCACCAACGATTTCGTATGTGTTGGGCATTTTTATCACAATGACACTGTAGAATGCGTTAGCACAGTTATCAAGTGCTAAAATAAGATATGATAACGCACGGAAAAGTACCACACGTAACCGAGTGAACATGATTCGGTTCTGCGTTGAGGTAGGTCCGGGTCGGCGAAGAATTGCCGACAAGCTGTCCAAAGCGTTTTTGTAAACTCTATTGAGCGTTCGTGACGCAACGTCACAAGATTAGATACAGGCTTTGAAGCGATTTATCGCTAATGGTTTTATGATTTCACGTTAGTGCAATACGTTATCTTTCTAGCTAGGTCTTTAAAATGTGGGTTGGACAGGTTAGTTTTTCTCATGCAAACATGATCTCGTTTGGGCGTCGAGGTGGCCAAATGCATAAACTGCTATATTACATTTGGTTTCAAGGTCAACGTCTGTATCCTTATTGAAAATTTTCTCAAAGAAATACTAATTATCTTTAGGTAGATGAGGTACGTTTTTGGTCTTTGTTTAGACTTACTGTAACCGTCTGACTTTCAGTGTCTAAGTATTGACACTCATTTAGTGAGATATTCTTTTAGTTATTTAAAGCTATTAGATATTTTTGTCTATAATTATAATATAAGGTGTTAAAACATTAATTATACAAACTTTAAGAGGTGCTTTAGACCATCGAACTGAATAACTTTTACTATGGGGCCAACTTTGAAATCGCGAAAAAGAAATAGCTGTCCCATACAGTTTAGGGCTGTAGGTATTAAACTTAAGTATGCAATAGCTGATTTTTTTCGCGATTTCAAAGTTGGTCCCATATTAAAATTTATTCAGTTCCATGGTCTGAAGCACCACAATTTTTAACACCATAAATAGTTATTTTGTACAACATATCATCGTGCAAAACAATGGCAAAAGCATGAGTGCTTTGTGTTTGGTTTTATCGGGGTCTGTAATGTGTGTTTTTGTTGAGCCTGGGAGGAGTGTGAGGTTGCCGGTGCCCCAATTTGTAACACAAGACGATACGAGCCTGCCTCAACGTCGGCGTAGTTACGAACACAGTTTGGCGGTCGCGCGCCCGCCTGCTCTATTCGAAATGACGTTTATCTACGAAGGTGAGACCACGGACGCACGGTCGCTGAACTCAACCGCGTATTATGAATACCTACCTATTTTGTGCCAACACATAAATAGTATGGCGCAGTAAGGAATCAGGTGTTGTTCGAATAAAACGTTTCTTTTTTTTTCTTTTCATTCAATTGTTATACAATTTAAATAATTATTGTCGCAATACTGGTTATATGATGTTATGAAATGTCCTCCTCATGCAATTTTGCACTTTCGAGGTGGCTTTTAAAGACATTTCTGCTTGATTTGTTTAGGGTTTAACCCGGATCTTGGGGTCTTTGATTAGCTCACGTCACTTTTAATCAAACATGTTGCAATGAGTAGGCGTTTCCGTCCACGGGTGTTGGGCGCCATTTCGTGTAGTGATTACCGAGTATATGAACCCAATGGATGTAAAGTATGATTAGAACTGGTAATACGTAATACGCTTCTAACGCTTTACCGCCCACGCTTTAAGAGACCTTTAAGACCCAAATCCTGGAGGCGTGGAATATCGATTGGAGCTATTTGCTCTCAGATTTTGAGACATTGGAGCTCAATTATCCGCAATCAATCCTTGTATAAGTCTGTTCGATTAATCTTTATGGAGATATCGGTTTATTTCTAGAATTATTGTCGTCCATTTTGGTATTTTGGTGCATAACAGGTTTTTAATTCATTTTCTAGATAAGTATGTTGTTCTTAAATAAAACAAATGTTTATGTATGTTATGGTATGATGCTATTTATTGCGTTTTTGTTTAAAAAATCGGTAATTGAAAGATTAACCTTGACAAATTACTATCGGCGAAATGATTATATACACTCATGTAACATAAACTCACGACTTTTTCCCATGGGGCTAAGCAGAAACTACAGAACGCCACCTGCTAAGATCCTTACATATTTCTTTTGCTGCGTGTGTTTGCTTTTGCTCGTTTTGGTTGCTCCTTTTGCGTGTGAAATGATATGTTTGAGAGAATTATTATAGTAGCTTTATTCAGTCCACTCGTACTTAGTCTTTAATTAGCGATTGCTTTGCTACTGCTTCTGTCGATTGCTGGGTTACTCGTGGTTGTTGGTGTTTTTGTAGGTTCTCGCCAACCATTGGGTTTCAATAAGATGACCAGCTATGTGACCACCACGATATCTGTGGGGACTACTTTTTGATGCCAATTCTCTTGTTCAATAACTAAATTAAATTAGAGAATCGCTATCTTTTACTAACAGGACGGCTATAGTTATGAACTAAGTTAGAGATGTCAAACTAGTTTACGCCTTGCGCTTCACCGTGTTTTTAATCGACATGTTTTTACGTGTCGTCTGAATTTGTATGTAAATATTAGTGCCAACTAAATTTGACAGCTCTAATTTATGTCCGTCTCTTTCTTGTTTTATCAGAGAGAAAAAGTTAGCAATAGCCTAAATTAAATTTAGTTTGTGTACAACAGAATCGGCACCATTGGCCAATATTTACTGTTACCAACATCTTTAGTTGGCCTTTCACCTTCATTACTAGTCAATCCTTCAAGCGTCGGTTATATTTATATAATACCTATAACCGCTTAGGTTCACGTCAATTTGTGCTCGAATGTCAACCGAACCCCATAGGCTCAAACCTACTGTAAGCCCGCGGTCGCCATTGGATGATGGTTTTTTACGTTTATATATATTTTATATCTGTGGACTTCGAAAGTTTTTTCATAAGACCCAATGGTATTCGTGCGACGCGTCAGTGGTTAGGTACTACTTTTGGGAGTGATCATTAATTTGTTTTTCTTGTTTCTTACATCATGCTCATAAATCTTCTTTTTATAATTATTTTTATTTACTTTGGTGCAATTATCATGTATTTATAATAAAGACAGTAAATAAAGACTATTGTATAAGCCGAGTTCGTTAATAGTTATTTCAATAATAAAATATATTTTGCTATCTCTTTTCCCTAAGTTTATCAAAGGTTTAACCCAAAAACATGATTGATAAATACAGGCTAATTTCACGAATAAATTGTGCCTAGAATTTGCTGTCAAACGCTTTATCGAATAACAATGACTTGCTTTTAGTCTAGACTGAGTCACGCCTTACTGACCTACCCTATCCAGTAGCGTATAGTCAAAACAGACCATTTGTTTAGCCGTGTAATGGTAATGTTTTTTTATGTATTGTGCTTACGTAAATATAAAAATAATGACTTACCGTCTGCGACTGCGACTCAATTTATTCGATTAGTTATTGGAATTTGCAAATACAGTTTTTGCTTTGTTTTGTAAACAAGTTTTTTTATCGCGTTTAATCATCGGCATCTTAGGGTTTTATTAAGATTGTCGCAGTTTCCCGCTTTCTAAATAAAGGAAAATCTTACGATCGAAGTTTATTTTATTGATTTCTCTAAGTAAATAATTAAAATTATACATACCTACAGTCCGCGCGCGAGCTCCGAGGAATCGCGGGCTGAGAAAGCGGGCGGTTTTCAAGAACATTCTATCCTCATATAATTATTTCATAATTAGATGCTTGGCGCGCGGAGGCGAAGGATGTGTTGATTATTAAATAATTCTATGAGAATAGTATGTGCTTGAAAACCGCCCGCTTCCTCAGCCCGCGATTCCTCAGAGGTCGCGCGCGGGCTGTATGTACTTTTTGAGTTTATCTTAGACATCACTGACGTCAGTGAAGGAAAACATGGTGAGGCAACCTGGACTTACAGTTAATATAAGTCTGAAATCGGCTACTCGTCTTGAGCAAGCGTGGTTGTTCAATGCTCGTGTCTTCTCTGTATGAGAAGCAGTGGAACAGTACCTAATAGGCTGCTTTCCTACCTACACACAAATGTATCCTTTGCATTTTTATGCAACCTACCAAATTGTATTGGACGGTAATTAAAACAAATACAGACAGCCATTTTGTTTTTCCACGGCCAGCCACGTGGTTTTTACTCGAAGTTTGGATATTATCTATGTAAGTAGCGGCTAAATTGAGTGCAGTCATTTAGAACCACAGACGAGCCTCTTTTTCGTTCATTATAGAAGCCTATCTACCTATATGCTTAGGCGTATCTAAAATAATTAGGCAACATTGCCAGTAAAATGAAACATTCGTTCCAACTCACTGACGAAGACGTGTGCAAAGGGATTACTTATCACAAAATAATTTTGGCGGTACTTGAAGGCATTTTGAAGGTGGTTTTTCTATTGTCCTGATGGAGTAGTATTCATGTCACATTTATTAATAAGGAGGATTGATGTAGTTATGTGCTTACTTGACTAAAGCTTGGTTTCGAGTGTCTACAGAGTGAAATTGGATTCATGGACATCATTTTAAGGGGTTGTTGTACTCATCATTATGAACAACTTTTACTATGGGACCAAACCTGAAATCGTGAAAAAGAAAAAAAATCAGCAGGTCCACACATTTTGACGAGTTACGAATATACGAACATAAATGTAGAGAACAGCAGATTTTTTTTCGTGATTTCTGGTTTGGTCCCATAGTAAAAGTTGTTCATAATGATGAGTACAACGAACCCTTAAAAGGATGCCCATGAATTAATTTCACATTGTATATTTACTAGATAACGGTAGTCTAGGGTTGTTCCAGTTGGAATCGATAGCCGATTCCCGACCACCGTAGGCGCGGGCTTGCGGATGGCGAGCAACGGGTAGCTCGCCGTCCGGTAAGAACCAGGCCCGGGTCGACGGCGCGTTGTGTTCCACGCGCGCCTCAAAGAGATGTCAGCACTAGCTGACTAGCTAGCTGGGGTCCGCTAGGGCCGATGCCCGCTAGGGTTGCGGGTTGTTCGAAAGAGTTACCGTGGCCCTAGCACACGCAACTGAAGGAACACGGGTGGGTTTTAGTCAGTAGAAGTCTGCCACGCCCTCCCGCTCCACCCAGAGCGGGAGAAGTTATTTGATGATTTCCCATCCACAAAAAAAAGGGTTGTTCCAGTTAAAAAATGGTCTTGTAGGGACTACTCACACTTATTCAGCACCATTCGCGTTTCGCTGAACGATTTTGGTCACACTCATACAGTTCTGCTTCTATCAGCCGCGTACAGCGTCGTAAGAATGAGAAAAGCCGTCATAGCTTTTTATCTCCGCTGAACCGCTTCTACCTATCGCTTTTATTTTGTAAAAATAAAATAATCCGAAAACTCTCAATCCTTGCGTGTATAATGATTACGTAGGTAATAATAAATCTATGCAGGAACTATGCAGGTCGCAACTTCTCGACAAGGAGTCGAGAACCATCCGTGTACAGCGCTGTTCCGCCGCGTTCGACGCTGAATGCGGCGGAACAGCGCTGAACAGCGCTGAACTCCATCAATAGCACTCGCATGATAATAACACATTTGTCCTCATTTTATACTTGTTTGCCGCGAAAGCTGAGTAGACGCGGAAAGCTGAACAGATGCGTACGCGTCTCCATACAAAATCGTTCATTTCTTTGGGCATAAGCTGAATAGAGCTGAATAAGAGTGAGTAGTCCCTTGCTGGTAAAAGTGTTAAAAAGAAAATTACTCGGACGGAAACACTTTTACAGTCAGAAGTGAAAAAGATAACAAGGTAAATAAATACTCTGGAACAGATCGATGCAGAGGTTTTACCTTATTTTATTCTTAGGGTAATCCCCGCTTTATGAAAGCCTTATCAAGGCCCTGAGTATTAGATAATAATGAATCCGATTCTCAGGTTAGGTTAGGTATTTAGGTACCTACCTATGATTTGTTGAATAAAATATCAGCAAACCACTGGACGTGAGATTCGACAGTTTTTTTTTTAGAAACTAGTTTAATTTCTATTTTCTTGAAGTTCATTAAAATTGCATTGTGTTCCTTCATACTCTGTTTTTATTTGAGTACTTTAACTGTGAAACGGGCAATCCCATTTGATTTAAGAGGGTTGCAGACCAAAAACTAAGCTAAGTTAGTTTAGCTTGGCTCACATAGCTGGCGTAGTTTTTCATACATGTGTGCAGACCGCAAACTATGCAAACTAAGCTGTGGAAACTAACTGAAATAATTATGTGAAGTTAGTTATGTGAGCTAAGCTAATCTAACTTAGCTTAGTTTTTGGTCTACAACCCGCTTTATGACTGGTAAAATATCGACAAAACAAGTTTATGAAATTCCTGTACATACAGTCGAAAAAAATGGACATTATGTGACTGACCATTCTCTTTGACTGTTCAGGAATTTCAGTGCTGATTGCCCTGGTGTATCAAACAGATAGAAAACCCACAAAGGTAGATCATGCGACCCGTATTCATCAGACCAACAAAATTTTATAAAAATTTAATCCAAATAAATAATTCCCAGACGTACCACGCACACCGACCTACATTATAAAACAGACGTTTAATTAGTAATGCATGAGTAGGTACTGGATATAGGTAGTCACCTAGTTACGTTGCATCACGATCATTATCACATGCACAGAGCAATGTCATGAGTGCGTTGAACCTACACTTGCATCCTTGAACACTTTTTTGTACCTACTTATCTTTTCATAGATAATTTTGTTTTTTTCAATACTTTGTATAAATAAAGATAGACGATGTTTTTCACGTGTACCACGTTCAATCCGCGAACGAATGAGTAACGCACGCCGCCATGTTTTTTTACTATTTAAAAATGGAACGGTACTGAAATAGCTGTTGATGTATCTGGATAATTTTTGTTTTGGGCCACGTTTGAGGCTTGATTTAATTGTCAAATGTCGTTGTTTTATTAGGAAATGTTTGAGGCTTGATTTACTTGTCAAATGTTGTTGTTTTAGGCAACGGTTGAGGCTTGATAATGTTGTAAAATGGTGACGATTGCGTAGCGATTGACGTCAAAAGATATCTCATAACGATTTTATCACGTGTCGAAGAAAAGAAAGTTTTGTTGTGCAGGTCAGGAATCGGGCCAGCTCGTATCGAAGATTACTGTACTGTAGGTACTGTATCGAAAGGGAAATTAAAAGATAGCAAGGTTAGGTAGGTACCTATTCCGTTATAGCTTTATACAAATTAAATAATCTTAAGTACATTTTTAAAAGTTTCCTTAAAAAACCAACCAGGTGCGTGTCGGACCACGCACAATGAAGGGGTCCGTAGTTGGGATGAATTTATCCCAAGAACATACTTAACATTGCAGTTGAAGAACACGTTCGCCCATACATTCCAACTGCAAATGTAAGTTTGTACGCACAATATTGAGAGATTTACCATGTTATTTTAGGATTAAAGACTTTTTATGGGTGTTCCTGTAATCTATAGGTGTAGAACTATTTTCTGTTTTTTTTTTTAATCTTTGGCTCTGTTGTTTTGGAGATAATGGGGGGAATGGTCAATTTTCGTCTATTTAGTTAAATAACTTTAAAACTGTTTATTTTAAAATTTATAAAAAAATAATATTTGAGACCCTCACAGTAAGCCCTTTCATTTGATACGAGTATGTCACACGATACAGTTTGCAAAACTTTTTTTATTTTCTTATTTGCCCCCCAAAATTGACCCCCATGTTCGAAATTCATTTATTTACGTTACACGTCCGTGTTCGGGTCACAGAAAATCATACGTGTACCAAATTTCAACTTAATCGGTCCATTAGATTAGGACCAAATTGGCTGTAACAGACGGACAGACAGACACACGAGTGATCCTATAAGGGTTCCGTTTTTTCCTCTTGTGGTACAGAACCCTAAAAATGGTGTTTAGGACTCCAAAGACGTGAACCCCTTCGTATTTCGTGCCATATTTTAACATCTTATCATCAGCTTAATATTAGGTATAGAGACAGGCGCATCGACACCTCTTAAGCCTGAAACCATCCTAATGTGCGTAAGAGCATACGAGTATTAAGCCATAAGCCAATATAATAATATAATAGTGTGTGAGCATAAGTCTCTCCTATTGCGCCTTTGAATAATGTGCCTTTGCGCTTCGTATTACTTAACACTTCCAGACAATGTCATACGACCCACTAGCTTCCAGTCGTCTACATATCAAAATGTAAATAGTACCTACCTAGTACCTACGTATTCACTGACGTAATATCATCTATCTATACGTATACAGGGTGTTTGGCAGAACGTTGAACATACGAAAATGGTGGATAGGTGGGGTCATCTGCTACTTACTCAGCCCTAATTTATTTGGCCCTGGCCCACTGGGTATTTTTAATTTTTTTTTCTTTTTTCTTGTTTCACCACTTTCTTAACTTTAAAGTGTAATTTTGATTAAAAATGGGTAAAACAGGCAATATTTTGTTTTTTATTTTAATGATGTTGGCAGATTCTTATAAAATTATTGCTTTGTTCAGATGTTAGCTAGAAAAAAAGTTATCGAGTCCTCAAACTTACAGAAAGATGTAAAAAATACTTAAATGTTAATTTCAACTTGCATTAAAAAAAAAAAACAAAAAATGATTGAGGAGTTCCAATTCTAGCAAAACATCCCTAGTGTGTGAGCTTTCTAATGGTATGTAATTTGCTTTTATAAAAAAAAAAACTTTAAGAGTTATTTCATAATTTTATCAAGTAGGAAATTTTTGACGAAACTTTACCTTTACGGAAAGTTAAATGTTTTGCGAAATTTAATACTGCAAAGTTCTTTTTTTGTTATGTTTGTAATTGTCAGGACAAGGTTTGTATGAAAGAAAATGTTGGAAAAGTTGCCGAGAAAATCGGAAAATTCTGGAAAACTGAAAGTGCATTTTCTACGGGAATTTTGTATGAATTATTGAAATTTTGACAGGACAACGTTTCTCGGGTCAGCTAGTATCTATATAAATAAAAATCAATTGCCGAATGTATGTACGCGCATAACTTCAGAACGGTTGCACCTATTTGGGTAATTCTTTTTTTGTTATGTTTGTAATTGTCACGACAAGGTTTGTATGAAAGAAAATTTCGGGAAAATTCGGGAAAACTGAAAGTGCATTTTCTATGGGAATTTTGTATGAATTATTGAAATTTTGACAGGACAACGTTTGTCGGGTCAGCTAGTTATAAATAAGTTCGCCTAAAGCTCTTTAGACATCGATTCAAATTCGAAGGTCTCGAAATTGTATCGTCTCCATTTCAAGTCATGTTAAATAGTTTTTTTAAATTTTAGAATTTTTGCTGTTTTGGGATCAGCCCTCATGCTTCCAGCTTGATCACTGGCTAATATTTTTACCATGACGTGAACTTTTCTAGAATAATTCGCGCTGACATATTAAGAGAAACAGACTGGACATAGGACATCGATCCGGATTCTAAGCCTTATTGGAGATCCCGAAATTGCGTAAATGTTGCCTCTATTCCGAATCTCGTTTTGTTTATAGTTATTTAGCTAGTTAGACGACTAAAATAGAGAAGTGTGAAAGAAAAAACATCTTGCGGCGACCCCAAATAAATTGGGTTAATGACAGGAGAATGATGAACTAGTTTCTGCCTGCGACTTCGTCCGCCTGAAATTTCTTGTTTTACTTAAGAGGACTACCGGACCTAAATGCAAGTTTTATAATGCCTAAAAGTATATGATCGACTACAGTAAACAAAATCAAAAAAATATATCGAGGGTTCACGGGCTATTTGTATTAAGCGACATTTTTGGAACTTTACAGGAGAGCACTTCAAAGTTTCATTATTCGGAAAAAATAACATTGTGAAAAATGTACCTATCAATATTTTTTACGAAAAAGTGGCCTATCGACGGTGAAAAATCAATAATATCTATCTCAGTTTATATTAGGTAGATTATAACTCAATATGAGTATAACTCAATATCGGCCCGGATGTTGCTTAATTAGCCCGTGAACCCTCGATATGATATTCTTCAGGATATATGCCAGTTAGATAGTGTGTAATCACGAAGATACGTCTAAATTTTTTTTTAAACGATTAAATACCACAGAACAGGTAAAAAAGATTTATCTGTTCTGTGTTAAATACCATACTAATATACATGCAATTATTCTGAGTTTTTGTCACATTATAGGTAGGTACTACAAGCAACATATTAACGTAATAGTATTTAAATTTTTAGTCCAATCAATAGGTTTTTTGTAAATACATAATTACTTCATATTTTGCATTAAATTAACAGCGTTGTGTCATCGCACTTCTCTTTCTTTTTAACCGACTTCCAAAAGGAGGGGGTTCTCAATTCGTCTTCGTCTGTTTTTTTTTTTTTTTTGTATGTTCTTTACGCGATTACTCAAAGACGGATGGACCGATTTAGAAAATTCTTTTTTTGTTTGATAGGGTATACTTCCGAGGTGGTCCCATATAAATTTTATTAACTTTGCTTTGGGAGTTTTTGAGTTAGCCTCAATAATGCGTATATTTCCCACTTATTTTATGTGGATAATGTGATGGTGTTTTAATAACTTCCTATCACTGTTATTTACATGGCTATATCTACAATTATTGTGCTCAATTATGTATTCGAATTTGTGTGGGGTAGGTTCCACAACTAAAAAGTGAAAAATAAAAACTTTTTAGCAAAAAATAAAACCGACTTCCAAAACAAAACACTACAAAGTGAAAAATAACTTTAATTTCGGAAGTCGGTGCCAAAAAACGAAAATACAAAACCCAAGACACCGACTACCGAAATTAAAGTTATTTTTCACTTTGTAGTGTTTTGTTTTGAAAGTCGGTTTTGTTTTTTGCTAAAAAGTTTTCTATGCAGCCCGACAATGACCGCGCTTTAGGTCCTGTAGTCCCCTTAACATAAAATATATCCTATGACACTCAGAAATACTGTAGCTCCTCATTATAGAAATAATTTTCGGAATCGGATCGACGATACCACCTACATACATACAAACTCACTAATTTTATCTATTTATAATAACAGTCAAGTATATTATTAGTAAGTTATATTATTATTTAACATTAGTATAGATTTATATTTTATAGCCTTGAATTTCAGATAAAGAGGCAATAAAAACACTTACGTTTTGCTCTCAGTACGATCGACCTGTAACAATTTTAATTTTAAATTATTCTGACGGCTCATAAGCTTGTTTGAAAAATAATGCAGCTATTATCTTTGTCGGCCTAAGCTGTTTTATTTATAACTGTTTGTTGCGTAAACTGTGTTTTACTTGCTTCATACCTAATCAGCACCCTAATTGCGTAACACGCTATCGATTGGAATTGGAATCATTTTGAAGCAAATTGCTAATCCATTGCTTCATATGTTCGAAAATTTTGTCTGCTCCACAACGTAAATAACGCAATGAATGTAGTTGAACTGTCAAAATGAAACCGATTCCGATTGATAGGGTGTTACGCAATTAGGGTACACAACGCAATAGAACGTCGTCTGATATTTTTCCGGTCTGTGTTTCTCTTACTTGTTTGTTTTCCCCTAAATTTCTTTTTACTCGTTGAAGCTTATCAAGGATATTTACAGGAAAACGTCTGGTTTTTAATGAAAAGTTCTTGTTATTTATATCCGCCTGGAGTTAACGTGTCTGTCTGTCTGTCCCTCTGTTACAGCCAATTTGCTCCGAATCTAATGGACCGAATAAATTGAAATTTGGTACACGTATGAATTTCTGTGACCCAAACACGGACGTGTAACGTAAATAAATGAATTTTGAATATGGGGATCTATTTTGGGGGGCAAATAGGAAAATAAAAAAAAAAGTTTTGCAAACTGTAGGACGTATCAAATGATAGGGCTTACTGTGAGGATTTAAATTTTTTTAATAATTTTAAAATTTATTGTTTTAAATGTATTTAAGAAAATAGACGAAAATTGACCGTTCCCCCCTTATCTTCGAAACTACTGAGCCTAAAATTTTGAAAAAACATACAGAAAATAGTTCTATACCTATAAACAAAATACAGGAAATAGTTCTATACCTATAGATTACAGAAAAACTTATATATATACGGAACCCTTCATAGTGCGTGGTCCGACACGCACTTGGCCGGTTTTTTTCATTGTCGATGTTGTTTTGTTTAGATGTAGGTATCCAGGTACTAACACATCTTGTAAGCAAACCTTCATGCTATGTGGGAACGTCAGATACAAATGATTTTATTGACCGTTTCCTTTCCATTCATATTTATTTATATCTTGCACCATTAAAATAATTTGATTAAGGGGGAAGCGCTAAGGTAGCCCGCGAAATTCAAATATTCTTCCTTTTTTTGCAATTTGTAGGTCAGTATTAAGTTTAATGATGAATCAAATTATAATTCGCGACCGTAACAATCATATATTTACAGAATAATAATCATTAGAATCAGTAATACAATTTCATAAGTTAGAAAAGACATCAAATGTCAAGATGTCATGAAATAGTCATTCATTTGAGTTTAAATATGAACTTAGAGAACTGTACTTATTGATGATTTTAATTTTAATGGTTATAATTCTATAAATACAGATTTTTTTCGGTCGCGAATTCTATTAAAATCAACATGCAACCTAATACTGATTTGTAAATTAAAAAAAACGTAAGAAAATTTGAATTTCGCGGGTTACCCTGACGCTTTCGCCTTAAGGAATTTGCTAGAATGACAACTTGCCAAAAGTCTGATCATCTCGTCAAATTCTTTCGGTTGGTCTGGGATTACCTTGATTACCTATGGTTTAAAAAAGAGCCAGAGATTTAGTCTTTTCACAATTTAATAGAATTCTTAAACACAAGGAAAACCAAAGAACCTACTTACAGCTCTCTGGCAGAAAAGTGCTTTGACCTTTCCCAAATTTTTTCTCACAATTTATTAATCGTCATATAAATCATACAAAATCATGTGCGATCAAAATAAGTTTTTATAAGGTGCCAGTTAGGTACTTTCCGACGCATGACTGATACATATTGTTGTTCAATGTGATATAAACATGACCTATCTCAACAAGACCTTGGGACCAACACTATAATAGATACGATTACGTCAGAGTTGGCTAGCGTTACAAATAAAGCAAAAAAAAAAAAAAAAACTGCACACTATAAAAAAATTCGCATGCCAGTGTTTTGGGATGTGGTGATGAAACCGCTATGGTAATGAAAAAGTTTGTTGGTATTTTAGACACGAAATTGATGAAGAAATTTTGAAAGATGACCTAGACATTGGAATTTTCGGTCTCGTGTCTGCTGAGATTAATGGTTTATCTACGTGAATTTGCAAAACATTATTTCTAATCCCTAGGCTTTCAGTCCCAAATGATGTGGCTAAATATCGGTTAACACGAACTTCTAATATCTTAATCCACTACAATCTACATGGACCCGAATCCTAATTTCGAATAGTTCGTCTGAAACTACGTCAAGCGTTGTTAATGCTATTGTGAACCTCAAACGTTACCTAACCTGGTAAGCCCTGTTTGAGCTACTGACGTCAAACTAGAAGGGTAATTATCTCATTTTGTTTAGTCTGTGTTCGTTTAAAAGTGTAATTAAGGTCTCGCAGGACCATGCGTAATCCAAGTTCTTCTTTCTATGGGTGGTGTAATATCAAGTCTGTTCTGTTGTTGTAAGTACCTGAGTTTTATCAACATATTGGGAATCTAAAGGAACTGCCATCAACATGTTTTCTATGAATGTAAAGTTATCGAAAAGATTTTTGTCAATCAAAGAACGTCTTAGAGTCCTTTTTCATAAAAAAAAAAAACCTATCTGTTTTTACCCTCACATGACCCTTTATTCGGATTCAAGAATTTTCATGATTTTAGTAAATTTTTGTTTTAGAAGTATTTCTGAATCCAATCTCAAATCCCTCTCCATTGTTCCAGGTGCAACTGATGTCTGCGGTGAGCGGCGAGCCGATGCTGCGTCGCGTCAAGCAAGAGACGGAGCCGCCGCCGCAGTACTCGCCTCCCGAGCCTCAGCCGCCGCACTCACAACCGCTGCACCCCCGCACCATGCCTATGATGCAGCCAGAGGTACGTGGAGACTACCTTCGATATACGATACGATAATATGGGGACTCAGTGCGTTTGTCCACCGCAGCGGTCGCACCGGCGGCGCCGCCACCGTTCGTTCGACTTTTGTTATATTGTAGCGGCATCTACATCGCCACATGCGAACTACGCATCACACTGACGTCACGCAAAATCCTGCATCGCGTAAACAGAGTTTACCGCGCGACTAGCATATACAACGTCCCGACATCAAACGTCGGGCAGTAGCCCACAACCACAACACCCGTCTGGTCGGAGGATCCTCCCTTTTCTATGGAGGATGAGTGAACTTTACACCCTGTTCCTCATACTTCTATATTATCATAACATACAGAACCGCTGATTCGGTCGCGATAGACAATGGAAAAACGATCACCGGGACGTCACCGAGAAACGAGATTATTTGAACCGAACGTGACGTTCTGGTGACGGCTGAGGTGGACAAACGCCCCAACGAAGTGATTGCTACCACCTCTGAAACCCAACATGGATCATCGTCATCCTCTTGCCCTTATCTCAACTTAATCGGGGTCAGCGCAGCATGTCTTCTTCCATACATCTCTATTATTCGTCATCTCAGTATTCACTTTCTAGTCACATGGATCTCTGAAAAGGACCTCTACAGTGATATATCTCCACTCGCACGTCATCTAACCCGATCCTCGGTCACTCATCCAGCTGTAGTATGTCGAACTTAAATCTTATAATTTTTACTCCACTTTTGGGGTCGGCTTTCAATCTAACCGGATGCAGCTGAATACCAATATATAATAAGACTGATGGTTAGACTTTCGGGCTTCTGACGACCCGTAACGACTGGCAAAGATTACGAATGACAGCCGGGACGTACTTTCCGAGGTTTAGGCTTCACGTGCTTTCCGAGGCACGGAGGGGTCTCGATATGTGAAGATGGGTTGACCATCCACGAACCGATGACCG
This sequence comes from Dicycla oo, assembly GCA_948252095.1. Taxonomy (NCBI): domain Eukaryota; kingdom Metazoa; phylum Arthropoda; class Insecta; order Lepidoptera; family Noctuidae; genus Dicycla; species Dicycla oo. The sequence goes on along the minus strand of OX411721.1, from coordinate 6,066,585 downwards.
AGCTTAACCTGATCGGATCGACCCGTGCGGCTGTTATTACTTAGCCACGAGCCCCTCTTGGCTACTCTCTACTGGAGTTAAAATCTCGTCTAAATCGCTTTTAAAACTTATTTTCGGTTTTTACTCTTGCTTTCCTTCTCTTACGAAAATGGCAAACGTGGGAGGATTACCTACTTAGGCACTCGTTTTACTTTTCATCAAAACTTCACCGACCAAATTGTCAGCATTGAAATGGCTACATGATATCGATCAATTCTATTTCTGATCACATTATGAGAAGTTACGTGAGTTCTAATTAGATTGCCTTAGTTCTCAGAGCTGTCTGGAGAACGATTTATTTCATATGAAGTCTTTTTTAGGGTTCCGTACCACAAAAGGAAAAAATGGAACCCTTATGGATCACCCATGTGTCTGTTTGTCCGTCTGTCACAGTCAATTTGCTCCGAATCTAATGGACCGATTTAGTTGAAATTTGGTACACGTATGTATTTCTGTGACCCAAACACGGACGTGTTATGTAAATTAATGAATTTTGAATATGGAGGTCAGTTTTGGGGGCCAAATAAGAAAATTAAAAAAAAGTTTTGCAAACTGTAGCGTGCGATATATCAAATAAAGGCTTATTGTGAGGGTCTTAAATATATATATTTTTATAATTTTAAAATAAACTTTTTTTAAAGTTATTTAAGAAAATACACGAAAATTGACCACTCCCCGCTTTATCTCCGAAACTACTGAGCTTAAAATTTTGAAAAAAGAATACAGAATATAGGTACTTCTATACCTACCTTACAAGAAAACCCATAAGAAGTCCATGGTCTTAAAATAACATGGTAAATCTCTCAATATTGTGCGTACAAGCTTACATTTGCAGTTGGAATGTATGGGAGAACATGTTTTTCAACTACTATGTTAAGTTTGTTCTTGGGATAAATTCAACCCAACTACGGAACCCTTTTTTTGCGTGGTCCGATACGTACTTGACCGGTTTTTTTTTGTTGTGGACTGATTTCGTTCCTAGAAAATATTTAGTCGTTACCCTGTTAACCCTTAATTTCATAGTGATGGAAATTTCCATCGTAAAGAATTTGTATTTATTTTTAGAATGAAATTATTTACGGACATGTATCAGAACATCAATATTTAGGCAACATTTTTGAACGAAAAAAAAAACAGTCAATGTCAATGGGTAAGAAAACTGTCCAATTAGTTCCGCGTAGGTGGCGCTGTGTTTGTTACTTTCATTCAAGTTTTGTTACTTTCATTCCGCTGTCAACTGAAAACTTTGCCGCGAGATGGCGCTAAGTGTTTTTTCTTGTCGCCGATTGGTCGCTTTGTCTTCAAGATGACTTTGACAAGTGACAAGCACACAGCGCTCCCTCACGGCAAAGCTTCCGGGAAACAACCCCATTGTCGAGACGATTATTATTTGTTGTTTGACGTTTGTAGAAATAGGCAATTAAGGGTTAAATTTTCCAATTATATCTGTAAAAGGATTTTGTAGTACTATACTTTCCACGCTTTTGATTGATATTTTTTTACATTACACAAATCTAAAATTGTACCATTCAAATAACAATATCGATGTGTCCAAATGTTTACACCATTTAAAACTTTTTGAGCCCTATAGATTGGCTCAAAGCAAAAAGGATTGCTAAATGTAGGTACTTATATCATACCTTTAGCTCGACCCTACCTAAATCAATAGCTTTTATAAATATTAACCCTTCTACCTTTTCGCGATACTAAGCATGATTGATTTTCATATTGGCTTTGTCATTCGACCGACGCCAACGCGGGTAAATGAGATTTTATTCCGAATTCGAAAAAATAAAATAAAGGTTCTCGCAGACAGGCGAACCGCGACTCTGGTAGAACAACTTCTATGAAAACTTCATGGAAACTGTTCTACCAGAGTCGCGTCGCGCTTTTCTGCGGGAGAACCTTAAGAAACATTATTCGAAATTAAAAAAAAAAATAGGTAACACGTTGCGAAACAAAATAATGGTCATTACAAGTCATTTTAAAAAATTGGTTGCGCTCCGGCGGTGAAAAAATGGTCCCTTCGTTTTTCTTGCCTCACTCGTTAATCATATCGTCCGTACATTTTTTTAGTAACACTTTATTTTAAACGGTTTAAGAAGCGAATAATAAAAACATTGTAATTAACGCGATCTTTGTTACTGTTTCATGAAACTATTAGGTGAGAAAAACGAATTAGTTGCTGGCCTCTTAGAAAGTTTTTGAATTCTAAAAGGTGCGGTGACTTTCAAATTGAAGCAATGTTGCTATTAAAAAAAAGGATGAATAAAAAGATAATAGCAAAAATTATTCAAACCAGGCTGAAAATCAGCACTTTTTGAACGTCAGAATTACATAAGACAGTCCCCCAAAACACCCACCCTTCTAGTGCTTTAACTGGGAAGAATTACGAAGCATTACGAACTCCTTTAATTATTTCCAATTAAATACATTCTCATTCATAAAAGTTCTCTCAATTTTACCAGTTGGACCTCGAGAGTAAGGAGGACGTCAAATTCTGCGTGTCTCCGGGAGATGGAACGATTGTGGGCAACACAAGCCCTGAGCAGCAACACTGTTCGTCGACAACAGCCGCTGCAGCCAGTGGCGCGAGGGATGACGAAGCACCAAGAAGGGTGTGCCTCGTCTGTGGAGACACAGCTTCAGGGTTTCACTACGGAGTTGCCAGCTGTGAGGCCTGTAAGGCGTTTTTCAAGAGGACAATACAGGTCAGTAGGAAGGTGATAAACATTTTTTGTTATTTTTTATACACTAATTAATTCATCATACATTTCAGGCTATTCTCGTAAAATTAAACGTTAGCCAATCATTAATTAAATTATACATCTTCTAGCATTACAAATATAATAGTAAAGTGACTGACTGACAAAGCACAGCTTAAACCACTGAAAAACAAACGCACCACATGAAGTTTACTTGAAGGATGACATAATTTGTCCCTTAGATCTTGCTTGATAATTACTTTTGAGGTTTTGGTACTCGAGTGCGGCAATTATAGTATTTATTACCCTCTGTTACTGGGTCATTCTTAATTATAAGGTGCAAGTAGGTGCATGAAGCACCTGGTTTCGAAAGAGGGCGTATCCGGAATAACATCACTAAAATAGTTTCAAGACGTCGTTAGATACTTCTAATTTGGATCACCGCCAATTTTTATAAATCTTTCTAGAGGCTAGTCATCGGTGTCTCTATGTCTGGGACCTAGGATATCTAGATTTATACATTCTAAGTTTCAAACTGTTTGTTTGCTTTGATTTCAGTTGGTAGGCTAAAGTTTCAGTTTTCTGTAAACACACAAATCTGTCTAATTCCCAAACTTTGAAGTTCTCTGTCAATATGGAAATCTAAATAACTCTTGGAGGCTTTATTCGAGATATTTATTTAAACTAACTCTGGAATAAGGTAAAGTCAGGCAAATGACATACCACTGTCACTGCCACTGCCATTACATACAACTGTCAAGGAATAACGTTGTGATTTTAATATACGGATAATTTAAGTTGGTAGTCAATTTGCTTAATAATTAATTCCCCCGACTTTACATAACTCGTTAGGAATCGAAGGATTTTTGAGATTCAGATGGAATATTGCGAAGCTATCTTGCTGACATCAATCAAGTATTTTACTGAACATGTTTTATGTAGATATTTTAAAACGGATTCTTGCCAAACGGAACAAGTGCCAGCGACTGAAATCGAATACATTTACACATTTTTCAAACATTTACCTAGTATGTCTTAACTATATGTCGGCTACATATAGGCTAGGCTATATATGTCTTGACTATACTGACTTACATTTACCGCCTGCTTCTGTTGCTTAGGTACCTCTACTCATCACCATTCTCCTGCCCTTATCCCAATTTATTTGGGGTCGGCGCAACATGTCTTTTTCTTCCATATTTCTCTATTAGTCGTCATCTCGGTAGTCACTCCCTATCTAGCCATATCATCTTTCACACAGTCCATTCTTCCCCTACTCGTATAGCCATCCACATTCATACTCAAAACTTTCCTGACGACATTTTCCTCATTCCTCCGCATCACATGACGCATATGACAACTGAAATTCACACAACTTATCAGTCCGGTGTCACTTTCAGACTACTTCTTATATACTCATTTCTTATTCTATCCATTCGCTTTAGAAATAAATAAAGGCACCTGTATTTATAAACAAGTAAAAGTGATTACTTCAGTAAAAGTAATTACTTCAGTAAAAGTAATTACTCAAGTAACGATTTTTATTCTATAGTTTAGTATTTGCTTAAAGTTAGAACTCTCAAAGATTAGAATTCTTAGCCAAGTAATAGTCACCAATTTATTTACTTAAGAATAGAAAACTCGACCATTTTGCGTTTGATTTTGTAATGGAACGTTGATTCTTACTCAAACATTTACTCAAGTAAGTAACGTATAGAATAATATTTTATAATGAAGAATTCTATCCTCAAGTAATGACTTCACTAAGAAATTACTTAGCAGCAAGTAATGGCTTGATTATAAATACGGGTGTAATATTTGATATAAATGACATGATTGAAAAAAATACCTTTTATAAATAAGTAAGACCATTTCACGAAGTCCTGTCATGTAAAATGGTAAATGACATCAGTTTCAAGGCTACCCCAAATTCTCCACCGACGCTCCACTCGATATTCTTACAAAGTCTCTATGGCTACATGACACCGAAGTAACTAAGATTTTACAGGGCCTTAAAATTGAGTTGGAATTCATCCACAACAGGACTTCATGTAATGGAAAAGTGTCCCAAAACTTACCACAAACAATTTGATGTACCAGGGCAACATAGAATACACGTGTCCCGCCTCAAACGAGTGCGAGATAAACAAACGACGGCGGAAGGCTTGCCAGGCGTGTCGGTTCCGCAAGTGTCTGCGGACCGGCATGCTGCGGGAGGGGGTGCGGTTGGACCGCGTGCGGGGGGGGCGCCAGAAGTATAGGAGGGCGCCTGACGCGCCAGCTATGGCACAGCCGAGGCCACAGCTTGATGATATCAAGGTATGTAATGTACTATTACAATTTTGTTTATAAGGACGGAATTAAGGATTGGGTAGCTGCCATATAAATACATTGTACGGTCAACAGCACGGCAGTATCATCCCTTGAACTACGAAAATCTTACATCTACGAAAAAAGGCGTTATCCGGTATAACCCTGGATTTTTAAAATAAATTTAAAAAGGAAGGCATGCACACACAGGAGTAGCTACTAATACGTATTTTCCGTAAAAGGTTCTGACTGCATAAATAAACTGTATGTCGCTCTCCAGACTTATAATAAGACAGAAAAAAATCAGGTACGGCGGCCCTTCATAACAGTGAATAAGTGCATCCTGTTGAAGTTTATAACAAAACAGTGAAATAAAATAAAATTCAATCCCATCGACATTTCTCTCTAAAGCTATTCCAACCTTCCTTCTAGGTCTTGGAAGCCCTGAACTCATACGAGCCAGAACTCCTCACATGCTCAGCTCCTCCGGCTGGCGTCACAGAGCCCGCTGCCAAGACCCTGGCCATGTTAGCAGATCTGTACGACAGAGAACTGGTCGGCGTCATCGGCTGGGCCAAGCAGATCCCCGGATTCACTGAGCTACAGTTGAATGATCAGGTAACACTGCCCTATCTGGCGCTTGCACCCAATATACGTACAGTTGTGCTTGACTTTTAGACCGCCGAAGCAAAAAGAAAATTATTTGTGACAGTTGAGAGTAGAGTTGTCTTTTATTTATTAAAAATAAAGTCATTTAGAGAATCGGCACTTTTTGAACGTCAATATTACATAAGACAGTCTTTCAAAACGCCCGCCGTTCACTATTTCCTTGGACAAACGCGCCAGCACATCAAGCAACCCGAAACTGTCAAATTTTCCCAATCTATATAATTGAATCTAATGCTTTAGCGATAAAGTTGAAATCTATTAAATAAATTTGACAGATTATGGTAGCTCGATGTGCTGTCTGTACTTTAGCTGGGAAGAATTAACGCAACAATCCCCAGCAGCACTGCTGTCTGATTAGTTAGAAGAACTTGATTCTATACATCAGTATGCAAAGAAAGAAGATAACACTAGTTTACAAAATTTTAATTATTGTCTACTCGTGACGTATTATTTTCCAATATACCCTCAGAAATTTTTGTGCAGCTCAAGTGATTTTATTGTTCATTTTCATCATTTAAGTGTTCTTGTTTGTTAATGACGTGCGTGTTTCCTTTTGTTAACTAAAAAAAAACTAGAGCTGATCGATAAATTTCACTTATATATTTCAACTCAGCATGTCACGTATAGCTAACAACAGGTAGAATTTTCCCAGCAATAGATACATTGTAAACTAGTGTAATACATTAAGGGGGAAGCGTCAGGGTAGCCGGCGACATTCAAATTTTCTTACGTTTTTAGCAATTTGCAAGTCAATATTAAGTTGTATGTTAAATTAAGTATGATTCGCGGCCGTAACAAATATGTATTTACAGAATTATAATCATTAGAATCAGTAATATTTATTTATTTATTTAATACTTTAAGCACACAAAATGTACAGAGGCGGACTTAATGCCATAGGCATTTTCTACCAGTCGACCTTTGGGTGATGCAGAGACAAACAGTGGTAGGTGCAACAGCGAGAGATGAGGAATAGATATATATTTAAATATAAAGATACATATAAATATAATATATACACCTAACTATATATAAATACAACTCTCCTTAAGATAGTATAATCCTCAAATGTCAAGATTTCATGAAATATTCATTCATTAGGATTACCTGGTCTTAAAGAGTTGTATTGATCACTTGTTACGGCCGCGAATTACATTTTGATCAACATACAACCTATAACTGACTTGTAAATTGCAAAAAACGTAAGAAAATTTGACTTTGGCGGGCTACCCTGACGCTTTCGCCTTAAAACAATACTAGCTACGAGCTGAAATAAAAATGTAAACAGAACTTAATACCTAATTATAAGCTTCCAGGCATAAAGGGCGTGCCCTCTTACATGTGCAGTGGTGGATTATATTCATATAGCTGTAACTCGGAAGTCACAAATGATAAACTAGGACCATCGTAGTAAAATAAATAAACGGATAATTACTAATAACAAAACCGGTCAAGTGCGTGTCGGACCACGCACAATGAACGGTTCCGTAATTGGGATGAATTTATCCCAAGAACAAACTTAACATTGTAGTTGAAAAACATGTTCTCCCATACATTCCAACTGCAAATGTAAGTTTGTACGCACAATATTGAGAGATTTGCCATGTTATTTTAAGACCATAGAATTTTTATAAGTTTTCCTATAATCTATAGATATACAACTGTTTTCTGTATTTTTCAACATTTTAGGCTCAGTAGTTTGGGAGATACGGGGGGGGGGGGATGGGATGGTCAATTTTCGTTTTATTTTCCTAAATAACTTTAAGACAGTTTATTTGAAAATTGTAAATAACATAATATTGGAGACCCTTATACTAAGCCCTTTCATTTGATATGCCACACGGTTTGACCGTGGTCAACAAGACGACCTTTCACCACAAGCAGCATCCATTCACGAGCGTAACGCAAAGTTTAGCTATTCCCCTCTCCCTCCATTCTCCGCCCTCCCTCCCTCCCTTCGCCCCTCCCCCCTCGCTATTTTCTGTCACTATTTACAATAAACATATACAGAATAGCTGTAATAAATTAACATGCATCCATCATACCGGGAACTAGCAAGAACAAAACTTTTTGTTTCAGTCTATCCCTCCAGTAAAAAATATTTGAATTTGAAACTTCTCACAAGACACAATCCAATTCCAATTTTTAAATTAAACTAGCCACAACATGTAGGCCATATTTTTATTTTTTTTAAACAAAAAAGAATGACCCTGACAAAGAAAATCACCGTTAACACTGACCTTCGCCACACGCCAAACAAAAACGATATCAAATAAAGTCCCGTACACATGTCATGAAAAATAAAACGTTTGGATTAATAAAATTTACAAAAACAAAAGACAAAAGAACTATAACTATGACAAAAACTACAGTCTACAATAGTCTAGTATATGGCCTTGAATGCAATAATTGCATGCATTAATTCTTAGCACGTGGAAGTTAGTTTTTTGATAATTTTGGACCTGTGTGTGTATCCCAGTCTATTGTCTGTCTATCTGTGTATGTCTGTTAGTACACTCTGGTGTAAGTATGTGTGTGTGTCACAGTCAAGGTTTTCGATATTGGTGTGGGTCAGTCTGAACGAATTTTTGTGAAAGTTTTTTTGAAAAAATTTTTGTACTATTTTGAAGCATTCGTTTTCTTATCTGTGCTTTTGAGGTAGTACGATTTTGAGGTAGGAACTGAAAGAGGTAGTCTGTGTTTTTTTTTATATTTTTTCTTAATTTCGTCGATATTATTTCACCCATACTGGGCCCGCGTGGAGATTTACGGCCCACCCTCACACAGAGAGAAGGACCGAGTCACAGCAAAGGGAATAGAAAACCCTTTACAAAATAACAAAAAAAAAAAAATCCGTATTAGGTATTATAGGCTGATTAAATGTACACGGCTATGTATCAAGCTATAAATTTCCAGTATAAGCTGTTCTTGCATTGTATAGGATTTCCGTACAATAATGAGAGGCCAGCTTATACTGGATAAGGTACAGCTTGATATGTAGCCGTGTGTACGTGATGTCACTTCGTTAGATTTATTTAAATACACTAGACTACATTAAATTGTTAACTAAATAATCACTTCCTGTATAGTACGAGTATTTATCAAACATTGACATTGACAAACAGCTGCAGGTGTATTATCGAAATTGGTTTGGTAATTTTGGCATTTCAGTTTTATTGAAGCTATAAATAACGTTATAAAGCGTTCCAATAGATTTGGTGCGCTCGCGTGCAAAAAATAAATTACTAAATCAAAATGTGACCATATGGGAATACCAACAAATTGGAAGACAGTTGTTTTTTTTTTTTTGTAAAAATTTCGTTAATTTCCACTTTTTAGTTGTGGTACATACCCCATACAAAATCGAATTCCATTACCTGCAGAAGAAATTAGAACATCATGCACACAATAATAGGTATATGAAATTGCCGATTTATATAGAAAAAAATCAAAAAATTTTAAAATAAATATTGTGGATGCATTTTTGCCATTTTAATGAAAGTTCTTTGATGGCTCTGCTATAGATATCATGGGAACGGGAATTCATTAATTCTGTAAAGGCGTTTTTCACCGCCTCGTTGGATTTAAAAATTTCCCCTGGGGCTCATTGCTCTCTGTGTTGCGTTGGTGCCACGACGTAACTCGTATTCGAAAATAGCGCGCAATTTCGATTTTTCCATGGTTACAGACACATCGATATCCAAGAAAAATTGAACGGCGGGAAAACAAATGAGCAACTGATTTTTTTTAATGTCATGCTAAATTATAAAATTAATTTGAATTTGGAATTCTAAAAGAATATAAGATATCTTCATACTAGCCGGTATCAAAAATCGGCAATTTCATAGGTATACAGGTAATACAGGGTTATTGGTAAAACACCAACAACCTCTTAAGAGGTCATTGTACTCATCATTATGAACAACTTTTACTATGGGACCAAACCTGAAGAGTGTCGACATGAGAACCTCCTCCGTTTTTTTCGTCGGTAAATAAAAAGTTAAAACCAAACGGTATCAGTCTAGTACGTAATACTTCAGCCTTTAACTGTCAGTTGTAAGGTCATCTGGAACCTCTGTCTAGCGTTTAGTTTTATAAATTAATTTTATTTTACTGATTATTCATTTATTTATTAAAGAACACCAACAGCATATACATTCAACATTCAAAGTATATAATGTATGTATTCTAAGTTTGGAATACATAAATGAAATCTGAAACTGCATTGTTAATTCACAATCACCTGGCAGAATCGTTTTTTAATAACCTTACAAACGCACAATGAAGGATTCCGTAGTTGGGATGATTTATCCCAAGAACAAACTTAACACTGTAGTTGAAAAACATGTTTTCCCATACGTTCTAACTGCAAATGTAAGTTTGTACGCACAATAATAAGAGATTTACCATGTTATTTTAAGACCATAGACTTCTTATGGGTTTTCGTGTAATATATTCTATAGATAAAGAAGTATATTCTGTATTTTTTTTTATTTTAGGAGATAAGGGGGCGGGGGGAAGTGTCAGTTTTCGTCTATTTTCTTAAATAACTTTAAAACAGTATTTTGAAATGATATACAATATATATTTGAGACCCTCAAAGGAAACCCTTTCATTTGACATGTCACAAACGGTACGGTTTGACGGTACAGTTTGCAAAACTTTCTGTTTTAATTTTCTTATTTGCCCCCAAAATTGACCCCCATATTAAAAAAAAATCATTTATTTACGTTACATGTCCGTGTTTGGGTCACAGAAATTCATACGTGTGCCAAATTTCAACTTAATTGGTCCATTAGATTCGAAGAAAATTGGCTGTGACAGACGGACAAACAGACAGACACACGAGTGACGCTATAAGGGTTCCGTTATTTCCTTTTGTGGTACGGAACCCTAAAAACATAAAATTTTATATTCTTTTTGGGTCTAGAAACATACAATTTTGCAAATTAATTCCTTTTATGACGTAGGTGAGGACTAAGGAAGGCTTTTTGAAAATTTATCCCCTGTAGGGGTTAAATAGGGCATGAAAGTTTGTATGGAAGTTCGTCATTTTTGTCAATACGGCTTGTAACCTTATAAATTCCTTCCTCAGATGCGTCTCCTGCAAAGCACATGGGCTGAGATGTTGTCACTCATGCTGGCGTACCGGTCGATGTCGGGCGGCAGTCCGCTGCGCCTGCGCTTCGCCACAGACCTCGCGCTGGACGAGCAGCAGGCCAGGGAAATTGGAGCACATGACTTATTTACACAGGTCAGTTTTTGTTAGAGAATTCTGTTCTATATGGATCTTATGCCCGCTTTCACTGACAAAAAAAAAAAAAAAATTGCTAACAAATTGTCAAACGCCGGTCAACTGCTGTCATTGCATAATAAGCCTATAATGTTCCCAGAGCTGAAACAAAGGCCTCCTCTCGATGAGAGGGTGTGGGCCGTAATCTAGCACGCGGACCCAGTGCGGGTTGGTAGTTATCACATCGCCCCTTTAATCAAAAACCGAAATAACTCAAAATTTCTATTTTGTGGGAAAACGCATTAAAAGTTTGGCATTATCTACCTTAATGGCTTCAATTTCTCACAAAAAAATAAAGAAATCTCCGTCATTTTCATCGTTATCGAGTCGGCTATTGGACTGAACGATTCTCCGTGCGAAATTAATTCAGTTTACAGTAAAAACTCGAAATATGTAATTTTTGAGTTATTTTCGCTTTTTGATTAAAGGGGCGACATGTCTTCGAATTTTTGGCTCTAGGACATGCCGGTTTCCTCACAATGTTTTCTTTCACCGTTTTGAGAGCACCGTGGTGATGAAAGTATTTACACAAAGTAAAACGCCTGTTCTGGGTCGAAACTAGGACCCCAAACAGGCGTTTTACTATGTGTAAGTCACGGCTGTTACCACTAAGTCACCATTGCTCTCTGCTGTGATTGGTCGACTGAATTATCAACAGCCAGATCATTGATATGGGTTTAATTTCTACACGTCGTTGATTTTCTTTCCAAAAACGTAGCAAAAATAGTGTAATCTACAAGATTTGCTAATTTGGTGTAGCAGTATTTTGGGTTTTGATAGTCAAAAGATGACTTCTAAATATTGAGCCGAATTTGTCGTGCAAGAAAACTCGATTTAATTCATCAGCGCGTCGCCAATTTAGTCTATGCATGCTTGGACGAACTTAATTACTTATATCAAAATTATTTGCTTCTTCCTGAAATGATTATCTATAACTTAATTTTCTAGTGACTTGGCAACACCGCCCACCCGGTAATAAGCTTCCGCTATTGCCCAAAAACTAAATTAAATACTTAATTGAAAATGTAAATTAACAGTAGCTCTAGAATGAATCTTGATGGCCCTGGTCCAGGTAAAGACGCGCTTCTTGACTTTGCTCTGCACTGGGCTGGAACAGTAATAGACTGGTATTATTGTTATTATTAGACTGGCCAGTTAGCGTGGTTGGTTAAGATACCACCTATCATGCCGCAGGTCGTGGGTTCGATTCCCATCCTGGACAAACATTTGTGTGCATGAACATGTCTATTTGTTCTGAGTCTGGGTGTAACTATCTATATAAGAATGTATTTACAAAAAAAAAAAGTAGTATATGTAGTATATCAGTTATCTGGTTTCCATAGTACAAGCTCTGCTTAGTTTGGGATCAGATGACCGTGTGTGAATAATGTCCCAGGTTATTATTATTATTATTACTGAGGGGCTCGTGGCTTAGTAATAACAGCCGCACGGGTTGATCCATTAGGTGAAGCTACGCTTGCCGCGGTTGGTCCGTGGAAGTCTAGCTATCGTTACAGCTTCATTCGTGAATCTTTGACAGTCGTTACGGATCGTCAGAAGCCCGAACGTCTGAAGGGGTATCGTATTACCCAGTTACTTGGTTGTGGAGATCAGATAGGCTGTCGCTTCATGTAAAATACTGGTATTCGGCTACATCCGGTTAGTCTGGAAGCCATCAACCACATCAACATAGTTGGGAAAAGGCTAGGTAGATTGATTTAGATTTTATTGTTATTATTACTCTAGAAGGCCGAATCAATAACTTTTTCGAAATAAAAGATTAGCCTATACCGCTTATAGGGTTATACCCAAATCATTTGGGTATAACCCTATAACCCTTGACTGGCCAGCTGGCGTGGTTGGTTAAGATACCACCTGCCATGCCGCAGGTCGTGGGTTCGATTCCCATCCAGGACAAACATTTGTGTGCATGAACATGTCTGTTTGTCCTGAGTCTGGGTGTAATTATCTATATAAGTATGTATTTACAAAAAAAAGTAGTGTATGTAGTATATCAGTTATCTAGTTTCCATAGTACAAGCTCTGCTTAGTTTGGGAACAGATGACCGTGTGTGAACAATGTCCTAAGATATTATATTATATTATTATATATTATAAAAAAAAAAAAATAATAACCCTATAACCGGTGTAGGCTACAATTTGAGCCAAATGGTGCCAATGGAACCCCTTTTATTATTCCGTCCGTCAGTATAGTTCGCGTCATGTAAGTTTGCCGCTCTGAAGTAGACTACAAATGACGCAGTAGTCTACTAAAATAGCAGCGCGCCATACCATGCGCATCGGAAAGCCTGGTTTCAGAGCGGTAAACTTACGTGACGCGAACTATATGTCACGGGGTTGTATCTTATTAACAGTGACCGTGGTCAGTGTTGTAATTTTCTCAGAATCCATACTTAGTATGGATGCGAAAGTAACTGTTACCTTTTTACGCCTTTACGGGTTTGAATTAATTTTGGCACACGAATAGAAAATGACCTGGTTTTGGTCGTAGGATACTTTTTATCCCGTTAGTCCGTTCCATTGAGATAATTTCCGACCACCGAGCGAGCGAACCCGCGGTTTAAAGCTAGTACTTTATACTATGGAAAATATCTTAGCAAATTAACTATAATAGTTTTTTTATTTATGTTTCTAGATTGCCGGCGTTGCCAAGCGTCTGGAGCGCGCGGCGGCGTTGCGCGAAGAGTGTTACCTGATGAAGGCGCTCGCGCTCGCCAACTCCGAGGCGCGCATCGATGAGCACGCAGCGCTGCGTCGCTTCAGGGACTCTATACTTGCAGCGCTTAATGACGCTGTCTCCGCTTTAAGGTGAGCTTAAATGGCCGTGGTTTTGTCCGTTTCTTGTCCCTTGTTCTCCAAAGGAACATACGATGCTTTGGAATGGGCTACTAGCTTCATCTTCAGACTGACACTCCTTGACAATTCAAAAATGCCCGTAAATGGTTTAATTAAAATAAATGTTTTGAGTTTATTTATTGAAAGCTTTCGTTTATTTCAAAGGGTTTTCAATGCCAACTTGCAATATGGGTGTGTTTATTAATTTGAAAAAATTGAGATTCATATAGTACCTAGCCTAGTGCAGTGACCCATGGATAGTAGAAATACTGTGGGGTTTGGTTAACTCTCATATGATAAAGAGAGTGATATTGTTACTGTTTTTTTTTTTATGGGAAATGGTCAAATAACTTCCCGCTCTGGTCGGAGCGGGAGGGCGTGTCAGACTTTTATTGAAACCCACCCGTGTTTCTTCAGTTGCCTGTGCCAGGGTCACGGTAACTCTTTCAAACAACCCGCGACCCTGGTAGGGATATTGTTACCCTGTGTTAAAAAAATAGTACGAAGATCTTTAACAAAAAATAGTACGAAGATCTTTAAAAAAAAATAGTACGAAGATCTTTAACAAAAAATAGTACGAAGATCTTTAAAAAAAAATAGTACGAAGATCTTTAACAAAAAATAGTACGAAGATCTTTAACAAAAAATAGTACGAAGATCTTTAAAAAAAAATAGTACGAAGATCTTTAAAAAAAAATAGTACGAAGATCTTTAAAAAAAATAGTACGAAGATCTTTAAAAAAAATAGTACGAAGATCTTTAAAAAAAAATAGTACGAAGATCTTTAAAAAAAATAGTACGCAGATCCTTAAAAAAAAATAGCACGAAGATCTTTAAAAAAAAATAGTACGAAGATCTTTAAAAAAAAATAGTACGAAGATCTTTAACAAAAAATAGTACGAAGATCTTTAACAAAAAATAGTACGAAGATCTTTAAAAAAAAATAGTACGAAGATCTTTAACAAAAAATAGTACGAAGATCTTTAACAAAAAATAGTACGAAGATCTTTAAAAAAAAATAGTACGAAGATCTTTAAAAAAAAATAGTACGAAGATCTTTAAAAAAAATAGTACGAAGATCTTTAAAAAAAATAGTACGAAGATCTTTAAAAAAAATAGTACGAAGATCTTTAAAAAAAAATAGTACGAAGATCTTTAAAAAAAATAGTACGCAGATCCTTAAAAAAAAATAGCACGAAGATCTTTAAAAAAAAAACCATAACTCAGACATGGGGACTGCCGAGATAAGTGAAAACTTAACAGTAGCATGTCGCGTGACGCGTGACGCATGACGCGAACTCATAACATTTTCCCCTACCAAAAATCGCTCAACTTGCCTAAAAAAGTTTTCACTTACATAGAACAATATATCGTATCTAGAATAGAGTAATCTAACAATACATAGTGATGTTGTCTGCAGGCCGTACAACGGCAACGCGGCGCTGCAACAGCTGCTGCTAGTACTGCCCGCGTTACGTCACGCCGACGTGGCCGTGCGCCGCTTCTGGGCCAACGTGCACCGCGAGCGTCGCGCGCCCATGAACAAGCTGTTCGTGGAGATGCTCGAGGCATGTCTCCGGTAAGCACTAAGACAAAATAATAGTCCTCCAGACCGAATTCCGGCAAGTCTCAGCGGAGACCAGCCAACGACGCGGGAGATATGTAGTGCACAAGTGTCTGCACTACCAGGAGACCAGCAGGACTACGGAGGTGCATGTATATTCCTCTCCGAATGTCAATGTTTTCGTTTCTTCACCTTCGGCGGAGGCGACGCGTCCCCGCGCCAAATGTACAAAACGACGGACGGATCTAGTACAAAACTTGTTACTATTTTTGTATAATATAAAAAAATATATATATCTAGTTTTACTGTGGAAGTTTCGAGATTATTGTATGGTCGAGGAAACTATCCTCGGACTGATCGCGGGCTGCCAGCCACTTAGTATTGTAGTGACCTGAAACGTCATTAGTTCTGTTCTGAACAGAGTTTTAGTACTGTTAGCTTTAAATGCGATCTTTTTTGTTTTGTCTAAATTACGTGGCTCTCTGCGATGGGCCCTCACTGTAGGTATTTTTTCCCCGACCGTACGAGCTACTTCTGTATGTATGTCTCGGTGAATGCGGGGGCCGTATTCGGCGCATTTATCATTAAAATATAATATTGTTTTTATTCTGTTTGTTTTAAATGCTAAGAGGGGACGTTGCTTGTACTGCGTCGAACTAAAAAATATTAAAAACGCGCTAGTGGACCTAAAATATTCGTACCTTGTTAAAATAATGCATCATTATGATATCAAACGGACTTCTTGTAATTATACTAGAATTTCTAAAGTACAAATATATACTTAGATAAGTTTTACACCTGTTTTCATTACAAAAAAAAAACTTGTTTTCTGAACAAAGGAGACGTGGATTGTTGCTAAATATAATTTAAAAAAATATATAATAATTCTATGAAGTAAGAATGTTTGTCTGAACGATAAATTTCAAACAAAACTATTGTTATTTCTGAAGAATGAAGTCGCAGTGCAACAGCGCAGCCCCATTCTAATGTACAACTGTTTTATAAAATAATGTTCGTAAAACAACATAGAATATATTTAAAAAATACAGATTATGTAGCAATATTTACTAAATAAAGGTTATAAAAAATGTATATCTAGAACTGTTCCACTAACAAAAAACATAATTTTAACTGAAATATTAGTTGTGTAGTTTGAAATGCCAGTGAATGTCTGATCCCTTTGTCGATAATACCCGGGTATTGTGAACAATACCCTGTCTCACATTATCCGGGCATAGTCGATAATTTAGATAGACTAGTTGTAGTAACCCCTATATTGGATGGATATATTTTTAAACGCGTTAAAAAGTAGGAATCCTATATAAATCTATATTTAATCCTAGTTAGAATTAACAAGGAGTTAGTGATCGAACCGCTGTTAAAAATATTTTCACCTAATATAATGTACTTTACTATAGTGTTGTGATCAGAGGTTAGAACAGGTCGAGTATAAATACCTAAACTTCGAGGAAAGAAGTAACAAGAGTGGATAATACCTCTTATATAATCCTGGAATGATAAACATGACGATTAAATATCGGGATTTAATAAATTATTTATTATTTACTATAAATATTTCAGTTGTTACGAATGTATTCAGAGTGAAATAAATAATTCGCAATTTCTTAATTTCCGGGCAATTCCCGGAACTTAGAAATTGCGAATTATTTATTATTTTATTGTAAATATTTAATTTGTTGCGAATGTATTCAAAGTACAATAAATAATTGTCAATTTCTTAAATCCCGTGATTTAATCGTCATGTCTATCATTCCGGGATTTTATAGGAAGTATTATCCACTCTTGTTACTTCTTTCCTCGAAGTTTATGTATTTATGCTCGTCTTATTCCTATCTCTGGTTATGATAGGAGTGTGTTTCTGACAAAACTGTTGTCGTGATTGTAACATATCTGTAGGTAGTTAGCGTAATGCACAAGGAAAAATGCTCTTCTGGACTTTAAAAATAACTCTTATTCATAAAAAAAATGTGTCTATGTATGCTCTTGTCTATGGACAGTTATTCAGCGGTAGCACTCTAATGGCCGATTCCTCTAATTTACGGACCGTTATTGGTTAAAATTAAGACATGTATCTTTACCAATAATATACATAGATTTGCCTGGTATTATATCAGAGCATGTGCAGATATTTCACAAAATGTATTATAGCTGTCTTATTCTTGTTTGATAGACTGAGATAATGCTATATCGCTAGAAAGAGCAAACATCACAAGTCCTACAGTCATTAGTGCAACTGCTAAATAATATAACCCTACCTACCCTTGTAAATAAACATAGAGCTTTTTAGCTATAGGAATTTGATATTTATGGATAAGGTAATAAGATTCAAATCACAGAAGCATGCTCCTTATTAAGCACTATAGTAAAAACCTATACATGTGTAACATCACAGAATTGTATTAAGTACCTAAAAATATTGATTTGTAAATATAATTAATATTAAAGATATAGTGGAACAGATAATATCGAATACCTCAATACCTGTTACCATGAACGAGTGAATATAAAACTGTTTTAAATGTAAATAAGTACATACTGTTGTCATGTACAGGGGTTAGGTTGATGCCAGCGCCTCTGTTGGTGAAACTCGCAACTAGTAATGGGTTGATATTTTGAAACTTCGTCTGATTAAGTCCGAATTTTGAATTCATTTTGTTCTTTAACTTTTGTAATAGATAGGAAAATTTACTTCAGCATGGTTTAAATATAAGCAGTACATAGTTATAGAATTCGTTTCATAAAATTTGACGTCTTACTAAAATATCAACCCTTTCAAGTTAGTTTTGCAGTTACTATACATAAGCTCTGGCGTGAATCTTGCCGTTGCTATACAAAATGTGCGAACACTCAATGCGAAAACAATTAAAATAAGAGTTAAGTTGTATAAAAATGTTGAAAGAAATCTGTTCAAAATTGCACCAATGGTTGTTTTGCCGTTGGTTCCGACGGTCATTCGTAGATCATTGACATTCGTTACGGATCGTCAGAAGCCCGAAAGTCTGACAACCAGTCTTACCAAAGGGTATCGTGTTACCCAGCAACTGGGTTGTGGAGGTCAGATAGGCAGTCGCTCCATGTAAAATACTGGTATTCAGCTGCATCGGTTAGACTGGAAGGCGACCCCAACACAGTTGGGAAAAGGCTAGGCAGAACTGGGTTCTGTTGATTTCGTAAAATTATTAGGAAATTGATAATTTACAGTTATCGTAAAGGTTGTTGTGTATGGTGCATTTTTGTTGTGATTTTGGTCAAAATATGTGTCGATAAGTATTCGCATTATTACCAGGACTAGTGATTTAGTTGCTGACTTCACTAACGACTGGTTTCTCGAAAGGAAATTATCGCAAAAATGTGACAAATTGTCAAGCGCGTGTGACCTGTGTCGATTGGCTGTTGATAAATCATTCAATCAATCGCAGCTGTTTACGCGCGCTTGACAATTTGTCACATTCATTTTGCGATAATTTTCGTTCGAGAAACTGGCCCTAAGTGTTTTCAAAACTCATTTATTTTCGTATGCAAAGAAAACTAGCAACAATCTGAACTTATGTGATATTTTCATTAATTGTGAAAGAAAATGTATAAAATCATATAATAAGCTGTCGAATTGGCAAAAATCTTGTGAAAACCCTAATACTTGTCGTCCATCGCACCGGGACCACACGTCAACGAGAAACGAGATTATTCGGCCACAGTAATGGCTGGTTTACACAGTGCGAGCTGCTGACTAGACAGTAGAGAAAAATTAAAATGTTGAAGTTACTCGGCTGGGAGCTACTGTTCAACTCGCAAGTGCGAGTAACTCGTATGATACGTCCACACAGTGCGAGTTGCTGCAATGTAGCTACTCGGTAGGCCGACTGTGTCGTTGACGTCACGTTCCTGGTGCGGGACAAACAGTGTATTTCTTACTAGCTGACCCGACAGACGTTGTCCTGTCTAAATTTTAATAATTCATACAAAATTCCCATAGAAAATGCACTTTGAGTTTTCCAATACCGTTTTTATTTTTTTTTTCTTTAACGGCTTAGTAGCTATTATTATGTTTAAAATATAACGTGTCTGAACAAGCTAAAGGTTGTTTATAAGTACACAAATTACCGATCAACGGTATTTTAATGTCCAAAATATGCGTAGGGTCAACTTTCAAAATGATATTTGTCGTAACATAGTTACAAAAAAGAATAATAATTGTAAAAAATCAATGTGATGGCTTTAGGATTAAGAATAAGCAAATATTTTTGAAAGTTGCCAAGTTTTACGCCGAGATAAAAAAACACTACTTAGCACGTCCACGTGCTTTGGCTGCGTATTATTTCTGTCACTGTCGAACTGCAAGTGTAAGATAGAGACAGGTACACACTGTTACAAGGATCTTTTGGCTCACGAATGTTGTTTGTGGCAGTGTACATACTCGTCAACAAGTTTCACATTAAATTCAATTATTAATTAATCGACTAGTTTTGGATTTAGGTTATAACCTCCGACAGAAACAGAGGCGTGTTATAAGTTTAACTTGTGTAGCTGTGTGTCTGTTGTATCTGTCTGTGGCATCGTAGCTCCCAAACTACTGAATCAATTTAGATTTTTTTTTAAAGGTGACTTGATCGGTGTTCTTAGCTATGATTCATGAAAATCTATTCCACCGTTTGAAGATTAATTATCCGTTCTTTTGTAGTTGATGAATGGATTTGAGCAACTTCCACAGATCTGATCGAGTCAACCTTTGGTATTCTGTTACTTCAATGATATTCTGATGCTGCAGCATTAACCCAACCCAACTTCCTCACCAACTTACAGCAGAGGTATCGTGATTGGGCACATTGAAATGGTCTCAAAGAATAGGTTATAGATAGATGACAATCAGGGTCTGATGATGGAGTAGCAAAAAAATGAGAGTTTTGTTTCGGGGGTTTTAAAATTTAACTTTTAACAACACATGCTTGCTGCTCAGGTGTGCGGCCTGGCTTAAAAATACGCGGACGTATCGAACGCTGACCCTGCACAATAAAGGGATCCATAGTTGGGATGAATTTATCCCAAGAACAAACTTAACATTGTAATTGAAAAAACATGTTCTCCCATACATTCCAACTGCAAATGTAACTTGGTCGACTATTACTCGTTAACTTTTAAAGCCTACTCTAGCTGTGATAGTTTTCCTTTTAACTCCGATAAATATGCTACTGACGTGAATTTTTTCACATATTCAAAATTCCAAACACAACTATTTAGCTGGCAGGGGGGTACCTACAAAAATTAGCACTTTAAAAGCTTTTTTTTTTCTTTTTGCTTCCGAGTACTTTGAAGGTTTTATTTTGCTATATAGTTAGATCATTTAAAAACTAACAGTCTTAAAACAATAATGATAATATGTACAAGTATAATATAACAAGTAAGGAAAATAAAAGCTTAATCTTACGCAAACCAATCCCTGAATCGAAAAATGGTTTTTACAGACCAGCAATAATTTTTAACGGCCTATCCAACGATAGCCCACACCATGGAAAAGCCGAGAAAAAATATCATCTCCACTTTACGTGCAAGGGTCAATCCCTACAATTTTTTTTCAAGATTTTATTTTACCGTTTTGTCGGCGTGATTAATATGTATACCCATGCCAAATTAACACTTTCCAGTATTATGAGTCTCTGAGCGAACCCGCAGACAGACGGAACTAGATGGTTCCTTGTTGACTACGGAACCGCGCGACGCGCCAAAAGATCTTCGCACAGCTTGTAGCTAAAGCCAAAGCCAAAGCGGATGCTAAGAAGTAACGTTTATCATTCTCGGCTAGACTCGAGTATCACAGAATAAAAATTTTCTACGTATCTTAAATTCCATGTGAGTTTTAACGCGTTCTGTTGTAGTTATTCTTATGTTAAGAATATTTACTTTATTTAATAGTGTTACGTAATCGGTGGTAGTCAGGGTGTGAAGCGTGACTGTGCCAGATTATTTATTAAGTTTTTAATTATTGTCGTCGTTATTATTGATCTGCGATTACTGATGTATATAATTAAGGAAAATTGTGATTGTTGGGTTACAGTCTGTATGTGGGCCTGTTATTTCAAAACAAACGTTTAATAATTAATTAAAACACTTGTATTAATCGAGTTGAAAACCTGTTCATGTATTTTCATCAATGTTGTATCAATTTTTCTTTTAGTTTTAACTGATTGGCAGCTTATTACCCGCTTACATACAGACTGAACCTCAAGTTTTGTTGATAATATTTCTTCATAAAACTGAAAAGATTTCTAATCGCCTTTTATAAAATTTTACTTTGTATAAACGAACTGATTGGACTATATGAAACACAAATTGAATTTCTATATCGTAGAACACTTTGTAGGTGGAGTTAGTGATAATGTAATCTCAGATCAAACTAGAGTACCCTAGGTAAACCATATAATACCCGTGTCTTAAATTTTGTATTTAATAAATTCGTACCTTATTTCTTTACATAATGTTATTAATGTGAACCGGTCCCGGATATAAAATAAAAAATATATAAAGTGGTGACATTTTATTTTGTATTTTTATTTGTGTTTGATCAAGAATACCCTTTCCATTACACAAAGTGTGCCTATTTTACATACCCAAGAACATACACTTGAAACCCCGACGGGTAGGTAAAGATGTATCCATCCGTCCTCCTTATATCCATCCGCTCCTCATTGGGACCACTTAAAGCCGCGGTCCCACTGCCTGTCTCGGTCTGGCTCGCGGCCACACCTGTCGAGGCCCGTGCCGACCATTTTCTCCACAGGCCTCATTGGATCGAAGGTTCCCAGGTGTCGGACTAGTCTGGTGCGATCTGACCTGTGAGAAAGCGGGCCTTGAGACCGCAGTTTAATAGGGATGAGCCTATTGCAATCTCTCTCTCTCTCTGTAGTCGGTCCTTCATGTCTGAGGATTGTGGTCAGCTTCGGAGTTGCATCTGGAGCGGATGATCCGCTTCCACCGGTTTCTGTCCAGCGCATCCCTTACCACCGTGTAGAATTTAGCGGACGATGATTCCTTCACCTGATCGGTCCATCGTGTTGGTGAACGACCGCGTGATCGTTTGCCGCGCGGTGTTCCCAACCACAATCAGTTTTTCCAAACTCATCGCCTCTGCGCACTATGTGGCCGAAATAGGAGAGAATGCGCTGTTGGCATATGGTCGACAAGCGGGTTTTTATTCGAAGCTAGGTTAATTAAGATCGATGCTTTAGTGCGTTTGCCAGTCCACGGTATTCTCAACATTCGTCTCCAGCACCCAAATCCTCATCTCAAATGCATCAACCCTGTCTTTTTCGTGTCAAAATCGTCCACGTTTCTACTCCATACAGGAAGATAGGGAATAAATAATAGGGCTCGTATCAATCTGATCTTGGTTTTGATACCAATTCCTCTGTCTGTACATATTATATATTTTTATTGTTTTTTAGGTTTATTTAGTTGATTGTGGTTATCTCAGCGTATGTTACTTATTTTAATGGTCTCTGACAGCGATACACACCGCCGGCTTACGCTGAAAACCAGCGCCGTGGATTCGTGCCTTCGTGCACGGGCCACGGCATTATGCTGAGCGTGTAGCCGTTTCGCGGGGTAGTGACGCACATTTCCCACAATTTTATTGTGTGTACTTATGTTTTTTGTAGTTTGTTATGTTTTATTATTTTGTGTTTCGCTTTTCTTGTGTAGTTTGTGTGCGTCATTTTCACGTGAATAAACTGTTTTTCTTTCTTTCTCTCGTCTTCCAAATGTTACTTAAACGGGTCATAGCGTCCTTGGCCATCCCAATACGCCGTTTTATCTCGGGGACACAGCTACCATCGTGAAACATTAGTCAAGCACTGAACATTTCTATTTAATTAAAAAAATAAATTTTGTAAGGTGCTTATAAGACCCCATGTTTTTCAAATACCTTCTTTTTTTTGTCCTTTGACTATAGTCATACATATACTTACATTATCTTTCTAAAAAATGAAACTAAGATAAATTTAGTAGTTTTTTATTACTTAAAACATAGCTAATATTTACAATATCGTTCCCAGTTTATTTTAATTACAGAAAGCCTAGTATAATATTAAACTATAGCAAACTGTTCGTACAGCAATTCTCTAACTTTGAAATACTCTTCGGATAGGACACCTTCCAACGCTACGCGGCCGTTCTCCAACTGAAAAAGAGAGAAAAATTTACTCACAACACAACACACAACAGAGAAAACTCTTCGATTTTCAAGGCGTTAACATCTAAGGGTATGATATTATTCTGATTATTGTTGTTGTTGATGATGTATATTGTATAGGTACTATTATTATTATTTTATGAATTGAGTAATTTGATGTTATATCTCGAATATTGCTTATTATGACCATATTGTTGTTGTAGTTATATTATTGATAATATTGCTAATATGTCAAACCGTATAATGGAATATTCATGTTCTTTTCCTAGCTAATGTTATTATGTTGCTATTATTATGGGTTCTCTTGGACAATGGTCCAAGAGATAGAATTAACTATTTTTGAGATAACGATAATTATAAAGAAATATAAATAATATGTTGATGTAATACTTTATACTGTTTCCATGGAGTTTCTTGTCCGCTCTTCTCCATGATGACCTAGTTTTGTGAACGGACGACTAGCTTTCTGATTAACTACTGACAAGCCTAATTGAAATAATAAATGCCTAGTCTTGTCTTTTTGTGTCTTTGTTATGAAACCCTTTCCGTACACACCATGTTCATGGTACTTTCATACACAGTAAATGACCAATAAACTGCTGCTTTGATAATATCTATATATACACTTTTAATGTCTAATTACTTAATTCTCTAACATTAGATTATTAAGATTATTAAGGTAATAAGACATTAAAAGTGTATATATAGATATTATCAAAACAGCAAGCATTAAATGTCAGGATGTTTATTGGTCATTTACTGTGTATGAAAGTACTATGAACATGGTGTGTACGGAAACGGTTTCATAACAAAGACACAAAAAGACAAGACTAGGCATTTATTATTTCAATTAGGCTTGTCAGTAGTTAATCAGAAAGCTAGTCGTCCGTTCACAAAACTAGGTCATCATGGAGAAGAGCGGACAAGAAACTCCATGGAAACAGTATAAAGTATTACATCAACATATTACTTATATTTCTTTATAATTATCGTTATCTCAAAAACAGTTAATTCTATCTCTTGGACAATGGTCCAAGAGAACCCATAATAATAGCAACATAATAACATTAGCTAGGAAAAGAACATGAATATTCCATTATACGGTTTGACATATTAGCAATATTATCAATAATATAACTACAACAACAATATGGTCATAATAAGCAATAATTGAGATATACTATCAAATTACACAATTCATAAAATAATAATAATAGTACCTATACAATATACATCATCAACAACAACAATAATCAGAATAATATCATACCCTTAGATGTTAACGCCTTGAAAATAGAAGAGTTCAGAACTTCACGCTTTCTAGAGAAAGCGTGAAGTTCTGAACGGATATTTAAATTTTTTTGGGTTAATAAAAACTACAGAATTTTTGCATTGTTACATTATCGATCGCAATCTGAATCATTTTGAAGCAAATTGCTAATCTATTGCTTCATATGTTCGAAAATTTTGTCCGTAAATAACGCAATGAATGTTGTTGAACTGTCAAAATGAAACAGTCCGATCGATAATGTGTTATGCAATTAGGGTACTGCCGGTCTATTCTGTAAAAATCTCCCCGTGAAAACTTAGGTGAAGTGAGCATGAAGTGAGCTGTCATTCCACCTGATGATATGGGATTGACACTATTGACAGCTCACTCCACGCTCACTTCACCTAACTTTCACGGTGAGATTTGTACAGAATAGCACTACTGCTCAGGTTTTATGAATATCTGCACTACCGTCATACCATGCAAAGGCAGACTTTTTGAGATCGATCGATAAGGTGTGCCACATTGGGAAGATCTATGTCCCAGCAGTGGGAATGTTACAGGCTGATTATGTTTATGCTATGCTATGACAGCCAAATTGCGTCAGTTTATAATAACCGGCACGAGTCGTGAGCACAGATGGGCAGTGGTGGGGGGATGCTCGCGCATGTACACTTTCGGACAAATTTATTCAATGCCATTTTTACGAAAATTGTTGATAGGTACTTACACGAACTATAATTAAAATATTAGTGGTCCTTGAAATTTTACTTTGGTTGTAGGCCTTCGTGACAAATATAATTATCTCAATAAACAATATAATTTGTTTATAAGTGTTTTTTTCTTTGTTTATTTATGTTTTTACCACGTTTTGAATAATTTACAGCATTCTTGGTTGTAGGCATAACATCGTCTCAATCCGGAGGACACTTAACAAATACGAAATAACAAAAATAAACTATTTTTAAAATCCAAAATGTATGATTATGATTTTCTTGAACGGAGCAGAAATTTCGTAGATAGGTAAGAAAAGAAATATAATATGAAAGGAAAACATATTTATTTATAATAATAACAATTAAATACATTCGATAAGATTTAATTTATTTCTTTTCTATCGTCATGAGTTAATTTTCTTATTTCGGGATTATTTTTGTGAGCAGAATGAAGACGAAATGTGGTATATTTATCAATTATGGCTTTAATTAAATGTACGCGATGATTAAAAGCGATAAGGTGCTATGCTGCTTCGAATGTTCAAAGAGTGAGAAATATGTTGGAATTTAAAAAAAGTTTTTAAAATTAGATATTTCTTATTTCTACATCTTGATTATTAACAAAATGAACTACTTTTTCATTTAAATGCGATTTTATAACAGTTTTAGATTTTAAGCATACTGAAAATAATTTCTGATGCATAGCATAAACCTCCTGAAAACTTTAGGTTAATTATGACTCTACTGCCTACGATGTTCGTATCTGTACTTACTTAATCTATGTCCGCAGTGCACGCATAAGGATGCGCTCTCGCGTCAAAAATGATTTACTGTCTCTTTTTTTTACGGTAATTTATAAGAATATTAGGAAAGTAATTTTATTGAAAAATGCTAATAAATCCATATATATTGCGTGTATATTATGTGATAGACGATCCCTTGTGTTTTTTAACTTTAGAACCATAATTCGTACACTTTTTAAATACACACGACGGCATTTTTGTTGTTTTTGTAATTCAGTACACGTGACTTGACAATGTTTAGCTTGTCGCCCTGCTTGACGCGGACTAAACACAAAACGTCCCAATTAGGACGTTTTCGAGTCTTAACGACGCGCGCTTGTGACATAGGTATCTGCCTCTTTTTTATACAGGGTTATTTGTAAAACACAACAAACAACTTTTACTATGGGACCAAACCTGGAATCGCCCAAAAAAAGTCAGCTGTTCAGTACATTTTGACTAATTATGCGAACATAAATGTACTGAACAGCTGATTTTTATTTTCGCGATTTCAGGTTTGGTCCCATAGTAAAAGTTGTTCATAATGATGAATACAATGACCCCTTAAGAGGTTGCTGGTGTTTTACAAATAACCCTGTATATGATATCATTGCAGTTTAGCTTCAACATGTAGACGTCAATGGACCACAATGTAGTTAGTTGCACATTTATTGTGGCCATTTGATAAATTGTTTCGTTAGTTTACTTACTAATAAATTGTTCATCACTTATTACATATAAATTATAAGTATTAAAAGATGAGGCGTAAATGTAGTTAATACTAGTAATTTATCTTTTATACTTACTCTGCGAATAGCAAGCGTGCCGTTACAGCACTCGAGCGCCCCGGCAGTGAACTCCGTACTCAGGCCGAGCTTGTTCAGCGCAGCGCGCAGCTCGGACAAGCGCACCGAGTTGATGAAGGAAGCTGTGTGCGCGCCGCCCGGGGCCGCCTCTAGGCACATGGACACGTCTGAGGTGGCTTCTTCTGAAAACAGAATTGATAAGTTTGAAAGAGGAATTTAAACTCATTCAATGCTGTCATCGAGATATCTTGTCCATCAAAATGTCCTTTCTCTTACTAATGACGAGATAATTCGTCGAAATAAAATCGCTCTCCCAGACGGGACCGGCTCAACGTGTCCGGACGGTCTTTGAAAATCCGTAGTTACAGATGTATTGGTGTTGCTAGCAGTAATAATCTTAATAAATATAATGCTTCTTGTATACTTTAATTTGAATGTGAAACACACACAAACGTCGTGTCACTTAATAACGAGTGTTCTAGAATGATTAGTAATCGAATCACAAATAAAATTCGTCTACCTTCAATTTCAAATACTAATAACTGACACTTGACGATCATTATTGTAGCAACACTACCTTCCATTTTGAATTATTATCTATATATTGTTTTGACGAGATAAACGTCAATAGTACTAAAACATCGATTTTTCCTGGCGAGATAACACGTCAACCGTATGAGTGTAAGTTTTTTTGAGACAAGATTTATCTCGTCGGCAGTAAATAATACATTAGGCGCGGCAGACGCACATGCGCGTTATCGGACGTTCACCAGGTGCTTGACGGCGCGTATGCGCGTCCATACAATTTACATAACTTTCTTCGAGTGCGGCGCGCCGCACCTGTGCGTTCGTTGTGCATATCTATTGTTTCGAAAACATCGTAAAATAAGGGTCGGTAAGGGTGTAGCATAAAGAATTAAGCAGATAATGTGTTAAATGTCGATTTTTTTGTTACGTTATAGCCGTACAGGGCGGCCATTTTTTTAAATTTTTGACCGCATTGAAAGGGTTAAAGCTACATACATGGGCTTTTCAAACGAAAAGAATTAATAGGCTAATAAAATAACAGAAACTGAATGTTTTTTCGTGGACTGTTCAGCCTTTGCTCAACTATGTTGGTGTCAGCTTACAGTCTAACCGGGTGCAGCTGAATAGCAGAATAATCATCAGCCTATAATGTACCCTCTGCTGGCACATAGGCTTCCTCTCAGTGACACATGTCAGTTTCCTTCACCGTATTGAGTTGAGTGCAATGGTGATGAAATAATTTACACAAAGTAAAGCGCCAGTCAGAGTTCGAACCTACGACCGACTCCCGACTGCTTATTAGTACAAATATTTTAATGTCCGTGACATCACAGCGGGCCTTATCAGAATACCAGCGCTGCGACACTTACTTTTTAAATGTCGCAGCATCATGCTGAGATAGGAGCCTTTTGGCCTCGTACGGAACTTACTGTTTTTATTATTTTACTTTTTTTTTATTTTTAAGTGTGTTTAGCTTAATTTGGTAGATAACAAAATATCGTCGGAAATTTTATTCCCTATAGAATGACATACGAAACGTATTTTGTTAAAAAAAATGACTTCCGCGGTGTTAGAACTTAAGCGACGATATGGTACTTTTTTATTTGAGATGGGTTTGCTCTTGACTCTAGTCTAGGTCAGAGGTGACCGAGACAAAGTCGACGGTGGAGTGAGCTTACCCAGAAGAAGCCTATTCACTCTTACTTTGAAGAGATTAGGGTTGTATGCATTCGGAAACACAGACGCAGGTTGTGAGACTTTTTCTTTCTTTCTTTTCTTAAGTCGCGGCCGTTACCACTGGGCCACCACTGCTCCGCAGCTGAATAGCAGCAACATAGAACAACTGCCTATCACCACAATCCAGTAACTGGATAACAGGATACCTCGTTTCGTGGACTGATATAAAGTAATATTATTATATTTATGAGACTTTTTTCAATCTAATTATTGCAATTTAACATACGCGTGGTATGTTCATTAACAAACATCGACATGTTTGTTAATGAACATACATGTTGTTGTTACATTTTGTACATGCATTTTGTTTTTAAAGTAATAATTCTCACGAGAAACCCAACGGTTTCTCGTGAGAAATATTACTTTAAAAACAAACTATTTTCCTATTTTGGCACAGAGTAGATTAATTCCTGTAGTGACCTCACACATAGCGCATCAACACGTCTGACCGCGACGGCGCGCGGCCGTGCACTGACGGCCGTGGCCCGTAGACATGGCGTACGCCATCTGTGGCGTCGCGGAGACCGCATTGGCAGAATCGTTCGCGAGAGACAACAGGCCGGCGCGGGATCAAGCTAGCAACTGAGCGCGCGCTTGCGGGATGTCGCTACACCCCTGTAAGGGGGCGTGGCGTGCGGCGTCGGGGCATGGCCCACCGATCGCGGAAGCTTTACGGTGGCCCGTAACTACAGGCCCCTCGTCGTGGTCGCCATTGGCGAGCAGATGGTTGGGCGTGCGGCATACACGTCCATGTAAGAGAGTTTCTGTAATTTGTGTCTGTAGGCACGCCACGACGTTGATGCCTAACGCCGCTTTTTTCACCTTAACTCGGCGGACAGCCCTTACCAGGTGAGACCCTCACCTACATGAGGGAAGCCCAGCAAGTGGCGTTCAGCGACAGAGTTACGGACTCGACGTTCCTACAGATAAGCGCGCGCGCGCAGCCGGGGAAAATTTATAGACGACGCACCCAAGAACAGCAAGGCAGGATCAAATCCTTTGTATTGCGTACACCGAGCCCTGATTGGTTGTTTATAATAATACTATATGTGTGCCATAGACCGCTAAATGCGATGAACTAGAAAACAATATATATATATAGACCTAAATAAATGTAATTATGCATATCGTCATTCGAGTTTCATTTTACACATCCGACAAGTATCCCCAACATACCTGTAGATGTTGTGTTTTCCCGCTGGTGAGCTCGTGGTTGTACGACGGCGGACAACCAAGCTAACTCTGTGTCGCCTGCAGAGCGCCACGCCAGGCCCGACATCAGGCTGTCTGTCAGTTTTACCTGAAAAATGTAAGTGTTTTGTAGTTATCTTGGTATTAAAAAAAAAACCGGCCAATTGCGTGTCGGACTATGCACTATGAAGGGTTCCGTAGTTGGGATGAATTAATCCCAAGAAAAACTTAACATTGTAATTGAAAAACATGTTCTCCTATACATTCCAACTGTGATGATTTACCCTGTTATTTTAAGACCATAGTCTTCTTATAGGTTTTCCTGTAATCTATAGGTATTGAACTATTTTTTGTATTTTTTCAGGCTCTTTTTTTTAGGCTCAGTTGTTTTGGAAATAAGGCCAGGTCAAGGAGAATGGTCAATTTTCGTCTATTTTCTTAAATTTATTTTAAAATTAATTAAAAAAAGTATATTTGAGACCCTCATAGTATGCCCTTTCATTTGATACACGGTACAGTTTGCTAAACTTTTTTTTTATTTTCTTATTTGCCCCCCATATTCTAAATTCATTTATTTACGTTACACGGCCGTGTTTGGGTCACAGAAATTCATAAATGTCAAATTTCAACTTAATCGATCTATTAGATTCGGAGTAAATTGACTGTGACAGACGGACAGACACACGAGTGATCCTGCAAGTGATTAGTTTCTTCCTTTAGAGGAACGGAACTCAAGAAAAAAATTGTTATACTGTACACAAGCCATAAGCCATCTATATCAATCCACTGTTGGACATCCATCAAATGCACTGACAAGCCATCTAACTAACTCGATCCAACGGAGTAATTGCGTAAGCCACTTATAGTAGGAATGGATTTCATTTTGAAAGTTCAACAACATTCATTGCATTACTTACGTTGTTGAGCAGACAAATTTTTCGAACATATTAAGCAATGGATTAGCAATATGCTTCAATTTTATACAGATTGTGATTGTTAGAGCGTTACGCAATTAGGGTGCTGGGCTATTCTCATTCAGCTGCTACCAGTCGCCCTGCGACGACCGTGGCTCATCTATCTTGGTTTTAAATTACTTTAGCAAATTCTGGGTCTCCACTCAAGAACCAATATAAGCCTTAGGACAGATGACTGTTGCGTGTTGGTTAGATATGTTCATTAATCTATTCTAATCTAGCTTTATTGTTTTGTTAACCTACCCACAGTAAAGCTGTGACTGCAAGAAGTGGATTCACGTTGTTGAGCTCCTAAGTTCTGAGGTGAGCTACACGATTAAACGCGTGCACTGACTGGACAGGTCCACTCAAATCTGTGTGATTCTTTCTTCAAAAGACCATCTCAGACACGTAATCTGCATGGTCCTCATATGGCCTGACCAAGATTACGTATGGACTTTAAATGAGACTGTGATCTCTGAGTTGGTTTCGGTCTTTCTTCTCAGAGTTTTAATACATAAGTAATTTAATTTTGACGTGTAAAAGTGTTTTTTTTTTTAGCCAATTTACGGAAATAAATATCATTTATCACGACAATAGTGCGATGTTTCCTTTCGCTCGCCCGCTTTATCCAATGGCCTATTAATAAAAATGTATGTACGTACTTGATAGATGTGAGACTCCGTGGTAGCGTCGATGATGTCGCCGGCATACGGAATATATACCTTGTCTATGCCTTCAGCCTCGCAGTGTTTCCTGAAAGATTACAACTCTGAACATTAACATAATTATTAGATATGTGTGTAGTGTAAATACTACAAACCTTAACCTGGAACAAACGACTACAAAATACAGTTTTTTTTTTTTTACCAAGTTGCAACTTTTTACCCATACCAGCAGGGCTCGGATACCGGTATATTTTTCGAAACGGTTTCGTCTTAAATACCTAAGAAACGATTTGTTTCGGTTACGTTCGAACGGAACGTTATAAATAACGTTTTTGAAGAAGAACAAAATTTGTATCGTTTTCGATTAATAAAACGTTTTTAACCGTTTTTATTTCATCTTTTTGGGTTTTTCGATACGAAAGTTCTTCGAGTATTTAGAATTTCATTCAGTTGGTATTTCACGGCCGCGCGGCTTAGTTTCGTCGTTTCACAAGTACTAAGTATTATCTGTGACTCTGTGAGTACGAGTAGGTAAATAGTGTGTGGTAGGGTAGGCAACTATCGAACTGGAGATCCCTGGTGTCAACAGCGGCCCTCAGCGTCACTCGAGGCAGTGGACGGTAGTGTCCAGGCAGGTCAAGTGCGCAGATCTGCTTATAATGCACCTGGGCGACTCTGCAACTTCGGAAGAGTTCGCAGCTGCTGTTGCAAAGGCCGGAGAATGCTCGCTAGACCAAGTTAAGGTGGAAACACAACAATTCGTCCGGGCTTCTCCGACCTACGGACAGTACTGGTCAGCTGTCCCGTCGCGGCAGCTCGAAAATTAAAAGATGGTCCCAGACTGGTGGTGGGCTGGAATTTGGCACGGGTCAGGCTTCTGGCAAATAAGCCCCTCAATGCTATAGGTGCATGAGAGAGGGACACGTTGGAGTTCGATTCTCCTCAGAAGTCGATTGCTGCGGTCTTTGTTTCCGATGTGATCAGCTCGGTCACAAGGCCAGCTCTTGCGATGCCGCGCCACACTGTGTAGTGTGTGCGGTATTGAACAGATCGGTTTACCACCAGACGGGCAGCAAGGCAAGTATGAGGGATAATAAAGCTGACTCAAATAGGAAAATTGGGCCCTCGCGCCCACCGACTGCTAGCAATAAAGCCGAAGAAAGGGCTGACGGGGAGGTGATTGTTATGGACACCCAGTAATGGCCCCATATCTTCGTCTTCTCCAAGCGAATATCAACCATTGCGCCAGGGCTCAGGACCTTTTGCTCCAGAGCATGGCGGAGTGGTTGATCAACGTCGCTATCGTTGCCGAACCATACTTTGTTTCTCCCAGGGATGACTGGGTGGGTGACATTGATGGCTTGGTGGCGCTTATATCGAGGCCGGCCGCTGGCACTCCGCCCCTGGAGACCGTCACCCGGGGGCGGGGCTTTGTAGCGGTCTTAGTCGAAGATATCATGGTCGTGCGGATTTATTTTTCACCCAACCGACCTCTCGTCGACTTTGAGAGTTTTATCACGGAATTGGACACAGTCATCAGTCGAAGCCGTCCTCACCCCGTCCTTGTCATGGGTAACTTCAATGCCAAATCCACGACTTGGGGTTACCCAGCAGCAGATGCACGGGGTGTGTTATTGGAGGAGTGAGCGGTGGAGTCAGGCTTACTGCTCCTAAGGGGATCTGTTCAGACATGTGTGCGGCAGTGGGGTGGGTCTATAGTGGACTTATCGTTTGCTAGTCCCGCTGTCGCACGCCGTGTTCAGGACTGGCGTGTATTGGAGGAGGTAGAGACGTTGTCGGATTACAGATACAGTTCGACGTCTCCGCCCAGACCTCAAATGGCCCGGTACAAGCGGCCCCAACCGGGGTTGAGGATAGCTCGCGATGAGCGCTCAAACGACTGAACCGGGAAGCCCTTCTGGTTGCCGCAATCGTGAAGGCCTAGTTGGACTGACCAGTCAGGCCTGTCGATATTGACCAGAAGGCAGAATGGTTCCGGGAGGCCATGACACAAAGCTGTGATGCTGCGATGTTCAGTTCATTCTCCATCTGCCAGGCGCCAGGTGTATTGGTGATCGCAAGACATTGCGCATTTGCGCGACGCCCGTACACCAGGCAGCGATGAAGGCGCGGACAAACACCAGAAGCTTTGGTAAGAGAGGCGGAACTGTACGAGGTGTGTAGAGTGGCGAAGAAGGCTCTTCAGCTGGAAATAATAGGCTTGGGCCCTAGCCCGCCTGACTAGGGCCCTAGCCCATGAAGAATTGCTGGCAATTCTAGAACGTGATCCGTGAGGGCGGCCTTACCGTTAGGTTAGGCGCAAGCTTTGCTCGTGGGTGCCTCCACTATCCCGTAGCCTCCACCCGCAACTGCTAGAGAGAGTGGTGAGCGCTTTATTCCCCTCACAAGGGGAGCACACATCACCGTATATGGTTCTGCCTACTATGGTGCCCAACTCGGAAAATGACGATGGCGACGCGCTTGTAGTGATCCAGGTAGTACTAAAAGCGGCAGTACAAAGGCTTCAGGCCCAAAACACTGCTCCAGGAACTGACATCATTCCTGGCCGTGCATGGGTTCTGGCCATCAGGGCCCCGATTAGTGGGACTCTTGAGAGCATGTTTGGAGAGACTGGAAAGCTGGTCCTGTTGAAAATGGAAGGGCGTCCTGCGGACTCACCATCCGCTTACCGGCCCATTGTGTTGTTGGGTGAGGTGGGAAAACTCTTCGAGAGAATTATTGCAGACCGCCTTATCCAACCCATGACAAGAGGGGCCAGATCTGGCAGGTAACCAGTTTGGTTTCCGTCGGGGGCGCTCTATAATAGACGCGATCATGCGCGTGAAAGTAAGGAAGGAAGGAGGAAGCAATGGCACAGGGTGAGGTCGTCTTGGCAGTGTCTTTGGACATTGCCAATGCCTTCAACATCTTGTCCTGGAGTAACATTAGGTGACTCTGATATCATAAGGTGCCAAAGTACCTCCACCGCATTATTGGGGCTTATCTGATGGACAGATATGTCATCTATCCGGATCGAGAAGGATGGGGTCGGCGGGAGATGACGTGTGGTGTTCCACAGGGTTCGGTTTTGGGGCCACTCCTGTGGAACATCGGAAACGACTGGGTGCTGCGCGGTGCACTCCTCCGTGGCGTCGGCGTCATCTGTTACGCCGATGGCACGCTGGTAATGGCACGGGGGAAGACGCTCCGGCAGGCGACTGTCTTAGCAACAGCTGGGGTTGCGCAAGTCGTAGGCAGGGTCCGGTCAGGGTTGGGTCTCCAGGTGGCACTGCATAAATCGGAAGCCATTTGTTTCCACGGGCTCCGGAAAGCGCCACTCTCAGGATCCAACATCATAGTAGGAGGTGTTCACATCGGTATCAAGTCGACAATGGACAATGACAACCTAGAGGCTAGGACTCGTCCTCGATACCCGGTAAAACTTCGGGCCGCATTTTCAGCGGTTGGCTCCCCGATTGATGGGCACCGCGAATGCACTCTCGCGTTTGCTGCCAATCTGGAGGGGCCAAATACTTCCTGCCGGAGGCTCTATGTTGGGATCGTACGATTCATGGCGCTCTATGGAGCGCCAGGGACCCTGGCCAATTAACCACGTCAATCAGTTAATTTCAAGTCTAGGAAATAAATACTTTCGGAAATATAAAATATCAAACTTTGATAAAATAATCTCAACTTTTGCACTATTTTGTTGTTTTTGACGTAATTTTGACAGCAGGAGTTGCGGTTTTATGGAGTTTTTATAATGCGTTTTGATTTTGCATATAATAAGTTGACGCACATTTTTTTTTAATTAGCATTATTTTGCGTTATCTTACTTGGGTTTAACAATTTCACAGTGATATGAATTTCTTTTTTTGGGTGAATAACTACAAAAATTTTGTTTTTTCTAGTTATTATTTTTATCCTGATGGTATCTGCTAGAGGTGAAACGAAACACAATATCTATAATCTGTAGCCATTCTTCATCTATCTTTAAAATAAGTCGAATCTGTTCCAAAGCCGAGTCAGGGCACCCCGAATCTACGTAGTCTTTTGGCTCCTACCCCTAGAGTGTATATAAAAATCCGGAGGTGCGAAGGGAGAGCAGCCCCCGCCCGCTGTAATAAAGCATAGGCACCCGTGCTGGCCGTAGCAGCTGAAGCAAGCCGAAGCTGCGGAGGTGAGTATGGGTGTCTATCCTTTGTTACGCAAGGGCGAAGGGGCTGCACTTCCCTCAGCGCCGGAGACGTTGCAGAAGCAATTTTAAAGTGTTTTGAGGTTAGGTTACAATAATTTATTTTTCTCAAGAAGGGGTGCGTTATCTTTCATGGGAGTGGTGCCAGGTGAGAGGTTGCACCCTCACCCCCTCCTCCTGCCAAACGATACTAAATTTTTACCAAAAACTTAACAAAACATAAACTAAGATTTTTTAAATTCATAAAAGAAAACTATGCATTTCCTAAACTTCCCCCATGCAGGGAGGGGATTATAAAACTCCTTCCAAATACATAATTATGTGCTTTAGTTTTTAGCCCACGTTCGCACAGACGTAAAATTACCGCGGCGGGATTTTATCGCGCGGCTGCGTCCTGCGGAATAAACCGGTTTTTGAAAACGTTCTCATATCGTTTTCGTTCCGAACAAAATGTTGTACCAAGAACTGTTAGAAACGTTTTAAAAACGTTATTTAAAATAACGTTTCCGAGCCCTGCATACCAGCGTCGAAAACATTTTAAAGTTGGTTATACGAAGAGACAGGTCCACATAGTCTTTGGATGGTTAATTTTAGAAGGGCTGAGGAGTATTATAATCTTACTTGAGAGTTTGTAGAGCGCCGTGGTTGGCTCTAAGTCCCACTATAGCCCGCGGCTTAACCTGCGACACAACTCGCAGTAAAGACTCGCCATCGCAGCGCCCTTCCAGTTCGATGTATTGGATGTTCGCCTTTATCTGGACTTGACGCATTGAAGAGATGCATTTGCTCGGTACTTCAAGCATTTCCTCTGTAATAACATTAGTTTATAAATATTATGTTATAATTTTTCTCGATATTGCTATGCTGTGGCAAAAACAGATATTATAGAGCTTGTCCACTATGAAATGACGAGCTCCGCTACCTCATTCACCGTGGTCGACATATACAAGTTTAAGTAGTGGGGCGCGTCATTTCAACTAGCGAGCCCTACCCTCAATTTTCTTACTGTTATTATATTTACTTGTTCGGCGGCCCCATTTCAAAACCTAACCTTTTCCCAACTATGTTGGGGTCAGCTTCCAGTCTAACCGGATCTAGCTGAATACCAGTATTTTACATGGAGCGACTGCCTATCTGACCTCCACAACCCACGCAAACTGGGTAATACGATACCCCTTCGTAAGACTGGTTGAAAGACGGGCTTCTGCCGACCCTTAACGTATCTGCTTATTTGTGAGTTTTCGTTGTGTTTTTGTATTTGGTAGGGACTTACTAGGTTAGCAAGATTATGCAATAAAACTATTTTTGTAAAAAGTGTTCCTTACTAGGTTTTGAAATGGGGCAGCCGTGTTATCCAGAAATTAGAAAGTAATTCCTAATGAATGCCTGAACAATTCTCTGGCTTGGAAAATTATCAAATAACTTCTCCCGCTCTGGGCGGAGCGGAGGGGCGTGTCAGGCTTCTACTTACTAATAATAATAATAATAACCCCACCACTGTATCTCTACATTGACGTCGTGGTGGGGCTTGCGTGCTCCGAACTTTAGGTCTGTACTGGTAGTGTTTACTTTGCCGGAACGGGTGTAGGATGAGGAGCCAGATCAAGAGAGATACAAAAACCCGCAGGGCAGCATGTGGCGAGCTGTTGGGCAGTAGCGACCCCATGGACCCTATCTCCCGGGAGAAATCATGTCCTCATCTCTGGCTTGCCTTTATTGGCCGGCTGGAGTGAACACTGACGAGGAACAGAGCTCCCACCTCTTTCTTGCCTTTATTGGCCGGCTTGAGTGGAGATTCGCAAGAGCAAACGTGCTCGGAGGAAGGAAGTATTCCAGTAAGGTGCTGGTAGGGATCTTGACCGTACTTCCGGAATTGTCCTGATAGCCGTGGGATACCTCTCCACTCCTCAAGCACCTCAGGAAGTGTTGCCCCCTTGTCGCTACGTCACTATGTGCTAGCGGCGTTTTCGGGGGCCCATTATTGAGTGTGCAAGTCACGCCCTGCCATTTTATCCGTGTATAATATATAACATTGATCAGGCAGGGGACATAGTTCTTCCATAGATCAATTTACCCAATCCACTTTAGCCACCCAGACAGCTCAATATGTTTTGTTTCCACATACAACAATAGTCCTGTACCAACCGGGGGTTGTTCTTCGGTGCACTTGCATAGTGCATACAGGGATAATCGTCGGTTGGTGCCTCCTCATCATTTAAAATTATCTAAGGGGCCTCTGCGAGTTGGCTTCGGCTACTCGTACGCCTTCCAAAGGTCCGGGACCTCAGGGTCCCGAGAAATGTCAAAACATCCGAAACGTCCATAAAATGTTAATAACACAAAAAAACCTTACAAAGCTATTGTTAGTACATACAAAAACAAAACCACAGAAAGAAATAAAAATCACAAAGTGGCACCGCCCAGGAGTGCCAGTTTAAGTCAAGTCCTGGACGCGATCACCCGCACTGTGTAGTCGCATCCAGTGCCGAAACATCAGCGTGTCCCAGCGGCCCACAAACACGCTCAGAAAGCTGTTCGAGCTAACCCGCATGCGCTTCATAAGAGACGCACTACGCTTCCGCATAATGGCCTGAAAACCATCCACGCTTTTCACCGCAAACATAGCAGAAGCGCTGCAGTGGCGCGGCAGCCCGAACACCCGTGTTCCTTCAGTTGCCAGTGCCAGGGCCACGGTAACTCTTTCAAACAACCCGCGACCCTGGTAGACATCGGCCCTATCAGCATCAGAACAATTCTCCGGCTATATAGTGTGCACAAGTAGTAGTCTCCGCTTGAGGTATTTGAGCGGCGAGACGGGGGACGGCGGGATTGACAAGACGCACATGCTCGACATAGCTTGACGTTTGTCTACCTACCTCCTCCGTCTCACCCGCTCACGTACCTCAGGCGGTGACTAGCAGTTGCGCGCACACTATAGTAAATCTGCTGCTAGCTTTGATGTGATTTACGAGCAGACTAAATTGATCAGGTGATCATTTATCTCCTAGAGATAAATACGTCGTTTATTAATCATACCTTCTGGCTCCTGCTTTGGTGGCGGAACAGGCGCCACGTCTCTAATTTCTCCTTCTGCATCCACTATTTCAGCAAGTCTGTAGTCTTCAGGCTTGAAAGTAAAAGAAAATACAATTATTGTTTGTAGTGTATATCAATAAACTCGAATTGAACAAGTTTCATTTCAACCCAAAAACGTTTCGTTTTTTGGGTTGAAATGAAATGAAACGAAATGTTAATAGTTTTACAAGTCAATTTGGTCAATATTTTAAAACTAGATGGCGCCGGCGTTTCGTAGCTGACTGATCCCTGAAGGCTGCTGTACACATTGGGCCAAGGGGTGCTGGGCCAGCATGTTGGGCCAACGTGTAGAGGTTTACTTGACGTATATCGGTATTGGCGACCAGCGCTGGACGGTCAACCAAATAGTATCGGTTTTTCGTGCACATATCAAAGGATCTTGGCGCGCTCCGCAAAGTGTTCATGCATTGGCGTCTTATTCAGTTCGTTGCATACTCTAAATCTATACTAATAATAACGCTGAAGAGTTTGATTTTTTTGTTTGTTTGAACGCGCTAATCTCTGGAACTAATAGTAGGAATTGAAAAAAATATTTTTGATTTGACAGCCCAATTCTTGAGAATTATTTTAACGTCACGCTAGGACCCTTAGAAGCCGAGCAAAAAGAAAAAAAAAACAGAAAGAACGCTAAGCAAAAGGTAGTAGCGTGGGCAGGCGATACGATGCCATGCGACGGGGTGTGTCGGGGAACAAGCGCCAATGCAGAATGATCAATTCGCCATGTGTAAACAGCGACCGATGGCGATCCGATTTTTTGGCCCAATAGCTGCCCCAACGCCTTGGCCCTTGTGTACAGCGGGCTTGAGAAGAAA
Organism: Dicycla oo; assembly: GCA_948252095.1. Classification (NCBI taxonomy): domain Eukaryota; kingdom Metazoa; phylum Arthropoda; class Insecta; order Lepidoptera; family Noctuidae; genus Dicycla; species Dicycla oo. Next base: position 6,026,693 of record OX411721.1, on the reverse strand, counting down.
TGCCGAAACACACTCAGAGGTGTTTCGTCTCAGCGTTTAATCTTTTTTGACCAGGTTTAATTATTCTCAGTGCAAATTCGGTAAATTTTGTTAAGGCTTGCAAATTCACCTTAGTTGTTTTTTTTTTTAATTTTTTTGTTTGAGATGGGTTTGCTCTCGACTCTTAGTCTAGGTTGGAGGCGACAGAAACAAAGTCGACGATGGAGTGAGCTTGAAGGCTGTTCACTCTCACTTTGAAGAGATTAGGGTTGTATGCGTTCGGAAACACAGACGCAGATAGGGTTCCACTCTTTTGCTGTGCGCATTATAAATGGCATTTGGAAACGCTTAGTGCAAATTGGTGGAATAGCAACGAGGTAGGGATTCTGGCAGTGCGTCTAGATGTCCGATGGTAGAAGGGGGGCCGGTGGAATGAGATAGTGGAGTTCTTAAGCACACTCATCGTAGTACAGTCTATAGAAGACCGACAAGCAGGCAACCTTGCGGCGATGAGCCAAGCTGTGAAGCTTGGCATCCACCACTTTTACGTCGCCCATGAGCCTTTTAGCTCTGCCTTCCACCGAGTCAAATGCAGCAAGATGGTATTTAGCTGAGCCATCCCAAAGGTGGCTGCAATACTCCATACAGGATCGGACTTGCAGTTCCAGCAAATAGTAATAATTTATGTTTGTAAAATAATTTCCATTCCTTATGTACCTTAATGACCTACGCGAATGGATTTATATCCATAAGAGGAAGTTTGAAAGTGGCACCGGTGACTGAAAAGTTGTGCGGAAATCGGTTGTCATGGTATTGGCATGTGATACAAAAAAAGACCAAAATATCGTGAGGAAAGTTTTGAGTATGAATGTCGATGGCCAAAGAAACGATGGATGGACTGTGTGAAAGTTGATGGCTAGAAAAGGCATTACTACTGAGATGACGACTAATAGCGAAGTAATGAAAAAAGGGGACATGTTGCGCCGACCTTTAATAAATTGAGATAGGGGGTAGGAGAATGATGAAGTACCTTAATGACCTCTCCGTAATCATCGGTCCGGTACCTGTCCTCGTGGAAGGGGTACATGGCGTGGTGCCTCTTGTTGGACTTGAAGCAGCCGGCCGCGCGCACGTCGTGTCGCACGGGGATGTCGTGCTTGCCCGTCACTACCCACATCTCCAGCTCGCCGTCTGAGTCCGAGTCGGATGATATGCCCGCTGTTTCTTCCCTGAAAACAAGTGTTGAGAAATTAATTGATTTGGACCTTTTTTCTGCTATCAGGCTAAAGGCCTGCTGCTTGATGCAAGGGTTTCTGCTTAAGTACACCTGCATCTCTGCAGTATAAGACGAAGAAGTTTCCAGATGTGTTGTAAACTTAACAGACTAAGACAGCTGCATTTCGGATGCTTTTTCGTACATGATCCATGCCAACCGTCCGAGTGGGTGTTTCTCCGTTTTTGCTAAAAACACATCATTAGTGGCATATGATTTTTTTTTTCTTCTAAAAACAATAAATTAAACACATATTGTTTTGCTAAAAAATTATGATGGGATGAACTTGAAGGTGCATTATTCAATAATAATAATACTGTTTATTTCTCTCATAAAGGTACATTGTTACAGTAGTGTGTATATACATTTTGCCTTATGCTAGAACCTTTGTGAGAGCTGGAGTCTGAACTAGGTTCGTGACCTGTATGAGATCTCCAGGCTCACACCCCTTCAAATATTAATTATATTTAACGGCTATATATGCATATACCTCGCTACATATTTGCAAACATTGATGCGACTAATGACGGTTTTTTTTGACAAAGTTTTAGGTTAAACAAAAATATTGTTTTTTTTTACTTATTCTATTTGGGCGGTTATTAGTTTAGATTTATCGTCAAGTATTTTTTTCATTCCGTCGCTTGTATAAATTACGACACCAAGAATTTAAGTGGTGGTTTTTGGAAACGGAGGTGAATGACGATTTGCGTGATGTTTTGTTTTCGACATGTATATGCATATATTGAATAATGCGCCTTCAAGTTCATCCCATGAGAGCTATTTAGCAAATCAGCCTCAGTGTTAAATTGTTTCCTGAAAATAAATATGCCACCGGAAAGTGTTTTTCGCCAAAACGGAGAAACACCCGAGTACTGTGGTATCTCGCACGTTAGGTGCGAGCTAGTCGTGCATGTAAGCGCGTATAGTTCGTCGGGGTTTTCGCACACGACCTCAACATAAACATATCTAGCCCGCTGGGAATGTTCATTTGTCTATGGTATACTCACTTGACAGTATCGTTGACCATGACCTTTTGCTTCTGCATGTACTCGTCTAGCTCGGCGCCTTCGAGTCACAGGCGGCGGTTGATGTTCAGCTCGATGGTACCGTCGCCACCTTTCTCTATGAGACGATAGACTAGTCTATGGTGTACTTACTTGACATTATTGTTGACCTTGACCCTTTGCTTCTGCATGTATTCGTCTAGCTCGGCGCCTTCAAGTCGCACGCGACGGTTGATGGTCAGCTCGATGGTTCGGTCGCCGCCTTTTTCTATGAGGTCGCGGGCTAACGTGCCGGGGGATGTTCTGTTTGATGGAAAAAATATTGATAAATTTAGAGAATGGTTTTTCTAATATTATATATGAAGTGAACATGAAATCTTATATACAGGGTTACTGGTAAATTTCGGCATTATAGGGATATAGGAGAGGTGAAGAGGACATTAGCTTGCAATCGACCCCGATGCTAATGTCAACCATTTTGGAGTAATTTGACATTTTTTTTTGAGGATATCTGAGGAACTTTGAATTTTTTTTATTTATATAAAAAAAAACCAATGCAGATTTTTTATAACATTTTTTTAATTTAATTATTATGTGCTTGCTAAAACTTAACTAGCTTCTGCCGCGACTTCGTCCGCGTGAAATTTCTTATTCCCCCAACCCACCCCGTCGTATCACATCGCTCGCGCTATTCCTTCGTTTTTGCTAAGCGTTCCATCTGAATTTTTCTTTTTGCTCGGCTCCTAAGGGTTATAGCGTGATGTTAGCCTAAAGCCTTCCTCAAGAATTGGGCTAACAAATGCAAAAAACAAAAAAGAAATCATATCCGACTCAGAGATTAGCGCGTTCAAACAAACAAAGGAAACAAACTCTTCAGCTTTCTTATTAGTATAGTTTTTAAAACAGAGATACAAATCCTTACAATTTTCATAATAAAATTTTGAGCAGGTTTTTGACTAAAATGGTCAATTTGTGAAAAAAAAAAAATTGTTTGCATTTGCATAGGAGTCGGGGGCACTTGATTGCAAATGACCTCTCCTATATCCCCATAATGAATTGCCGACATATAACCATCGACCCTGTATATAATAATGATTAGATTTTTAAACGCTTTGAATAGTCATTTTTATGACAACAAAGTAAAAAGGCTTAGACTGCAACTAAATGTAAGAGAAATGGAGACTGTAAGTATGTACCAAGTAAACTAACAGCTTCCAATCTACGAACTATGTAAAGCACTACGGCCCTTATCTGACCTTCGTTTCAAGCTAATCTACACAGATGGCACAGTTAAAAATTAAAAAAAAAACGTTGTTAAGCAACTCATACCCATATAACTCTAAAATTCCTCGGCCTCGACTCAACTGAGGTTCCCTTAAGCATCACCTCAACTAATCCTCGAAATCGGTATTCTTAGTGAAAACTCGGTCTTGTGAGGTAACCTTGAGGATCCTCGAGTTAGGTTGAGTCGAGGTACAACAGTATGAAATCATAGATTCAGCATACACTTTGATTTCTTTTTTGTCTATGGTCACACAAAAGTTGTGATTGCTGTTTTTTTATGAACACAAGTGGTAACAACATACTCCACAGTTTCTTTCCTATAACGATAGCGTCTTTGGAGTTCTAACACTGTCATAAAATTCTATGGGGTTTTCTGCATCTCGTAAATAACGTCGTTCGGGATAATCGTACGGATTATCATACAGATAATTCAGAAACCTTTGGAAATCTGCTCTGTTTAATAAGAGTGGGTGAAAAAGTAGAGTAAAAAACCCGAATAATGTCGTAAATCTTCCTTGAGTGTTCCTTAAGGTAAATTCCGACGTACCTTGAGTTTGACAGTTGTTTCCTTACCTCGAGTGAGGGAAAATGTCGAGTGACGCCAAGTGTAGGAGATTTTCTGCAACTGTGAATACCGATTTCCATGAATCAGGTTGAGTGGAGTCGAGGAAGTTTCGAGGAAACGTCTTAGAATATGGGTGTTTGTGTAGTATTTTAATTTCGCATTCAGGAGTTCTGTAAAAGCTACCTTAAAAAGGTAACATAGATATAAAACTTTGTTCTAATGGCACATTTTCATTAGTTGATAACTCGGTCGATATCGACGCAAAAAAGCGGAAACGGTAGTAACGCGCACCCATGTCAATTTTTTTTTTTTTTATTGTGATGGGTTTGCTCTTGACTCTAGTCCATCTCAAAGGTGACTGCAATACTCTATGCAGGATCGGACTTGCGCTTTGTAAAGGGTTAAAAGCTGTCCAGGCGGGAAGTATCGCTTCACCCTATTTAGGATGCCCAGTTTGAAGTCCCAGAATGATCCAATTTTCGACATCGCTTCGCTCGCTCTTCAATGAACACTTAACGCACTCTATCCAAGTCAGGATGCTCCAATTTTCTAACTGGCATTGCTCGCTATTACATTCTCTTTTAAGGTCACAATGACAGCTAGACCTCACGACTCAGGATGCTATAATTTGCAAAAAAAAGCAATACGCTGCTTTTGAGCTTCACCGTAATCGGATAAAGAGGGCCCCGACATATTTTAATACAGGGCCCTATTAGGATTAGCTAGGCCACTAGTTTTTCTACTTCAAAGTTCATTGAAGTTGAGTTTGAATGGAGTACTTATCTGGTTCCAACTTTCTTGCACAATGGTAAAACAACTTACCTAGCAGTCAAAACAATAGAATTCTGAGGGTTAGGAGCCCACAATAGGAACAGGTCTCTTGCGAACCCTGACTCCAGGTCCGGGAAGGATGCCAGTACGACCTTAGGTCCAGGAGTGCGGCTCACTTCACCCACTGAGTGACACAGCTGTAAGTGGCGGAGGGCGAACGGATTGCTGCGGGCGCCCTCGAATGCACGGGTCAGTTTGTCGCTCATCCATTCTATCTGTGAAATAAAAATTAGAATTGTCGATGAGACAAGTTTGATGGTTATCATATATTGGAAGACGACTATTGATAGACAACGGTTTCCTTTATAGGGATAACCAATCCACACTACGATGTGAATGATTGATAATACTACTGAGAGATAAGATAGTACGAAGAAGGAGATGAGGAAAAAAGTTTTGACTTCAGCCCCAGAGGCTAATTTGAGGTATTAAATTGAGACGACATGTCATGATTATACAGGGTTATTGGTAAAACACCAGCAACCTCTTAAGGGGTCATTGTACTCATCATTGTGAACAACTTTTACTACGGGACCAAACCCGAAATCGCGAAAAAAAATATCAGCTGTTCAGTACATTTATGTTCGCATAATTCGTCAAAATGTACTGAACAGCTGATTTTTTTTGCGATTTCAGATTTGGTCCCATAGTAAAAGTTATTCATAATGATGAGTACAATGACCCCTTAAGAGGTTGCTGGTGTTTTACCAATAACCCTGTATAACAAGGAAAATATTCATACAGAAAAATTGTAAAAAATATTTATGGAGCCAAGGTGAAGGCTAGTTTTAGATTTTATTTATATTTAAGACTTTTATTTCCCAAAATGTACTATTCATTTATATTATTATCTTAACACGTTCCCTGTGCGTGCACCACATGTGGGTCACTGTGAGGTCACTCTGACACGTGCGTTGGTTCACGACTCCATACAAATTTGAAGCCTTTTTATAGTTTACACGTGTGATTTATTTTAATTTTTTTGCATACACGTGTGAACAATAAACTATAAAAAAAAATTGCTCAAAAACGTGTTTGCACGTGAGGGGCTCCTCTCACATTTAGTAGCTGCACTGTTAACGTGTTAAAATATTAGATACAAGAATCTGCCTCGTTGGCCTAGTGTTCGCAAGCATTACTGCTGATCATGAGGTTGATTCCCAAGGTTATTGGTTTTTTTATCTGGAATTTCTCAGTAGCAAGCCGGAGTCTGGATTGGTGTCCGGTTGATAAGGTCGCCCCCTAGCCCGTGCGACTTAAAGACTTAAACATAACTGGCGAAATGTGGGTGTACTATAGGCACACCTTTACCTAACTCTTCGGGGGAACAATGCGTGATGTTATGTAAGAATACATAAATTTAATTAAAAAAAATAATTTACCTGTGACTTAGCAAACTCAACGACGTTGTAGCTGACGTTGGACAGCAGTAACAACGAGTATGCAACGAGGCCGGAGTCTTTGTTGCGCCACAGCTGGTCTAACATATGAGCCAATTCCAAAACTCTTCCAGCTGTATCAGTGCAGACTAAGACACAGCCACCGCCGCGAAGTGTTGTTAGGATTGTAGCTGGAACATACAGAAGAGTGTTTTACATGTTTGAGTACACTCAGTTGCAATAAGATGTAAACGTCGACAAGGATACAATAACATGAAAAAAAAAAAAAACAACCGACTTCCAAAAAAAAAAAACACTTGCAAAGTGAAAAATAACTTTAATCTCGGAAGTTGATGTCTTTGGTTTTGTGTTTTTTTTTGCCACCGACTAACGAAATTAAAGAGATTTTTCACGTTGTAGTTTTTTTTTGGAAGTTGGTTGTTCTTTTATGTAAAAAAGTTTTTGAAGTGAAAACTTCTTCAGCCGTGTGTTCGTTTTGGTAGGGGAAAGTGTTATGAGTTCGCGTCACGTATTTTTGAATCTGACTCAAAAACTACCCAAGCAAAGTTAATTTACATGGGACCAGCGAGGTATGTATAAAACAAGAATCGTTCAAATCGGACGACTCTGTAAAAAGTTATGCATGGAGATACATTAAAAAAAAAAAACAGTATGTTAGGTTAAACGAGGGACTTATTGAGGGAGGGTATTCAGTATTCGATTCTCGTCCCAAATATGTAAAAAACCTATAATCTTAATTTGTGACGTAATTATCCTAAGTAAATAAAATACATTATTCATGAACACCGACCGCGCTAGAAGTGTACTTGTAAACGCGGCAAAACACGTGCCGATTCTACCGAAAAGGAAGCCACCAAGTCGGTGCGCAAAGCCCACCCCTTTCTTTTGTGTTGTCTCCGATGTACAGACAGGACACACTCCTACGCTGACCGCAGTCCTTGCGAGTGCGCCGCTATTTCCACATGTCGAATTGCGCTTCCACGTATCGCTTAAACAACCCCGCTTACTTCGCGATAAATGTATCGTGTAAACGTGTTGTTGAATAAACAAAAATGACGTCGTTCAAATGAAGAATATTGCGATATGGTTCGTGTCAATGCGTTATCTAATTATAGTGTGCGAGGAGCCATTAATTCGTACCGAGAGATGTTTCCCAACCGTCAGATTCCGGCGAATAATCTTATGTTAGGTGTCAACCAACAATTGCGAACATTCGGTCAGTTCACCGTACCGACGCATGCCCAAGGACGAGTGCACAAGAAGCCATTTTTGAATACTTCGAGCATCACCCACAAGAGTGCGTAGTTATTAACTGTGTTTCATCACATCTTTGTCTTAAATTATTGCGGTCACAATTCACATTTGTATTGAAGATTTTTTAATGTTTTGTTTAGTACCTAGATATTTTTACCTAATCTAAGCCAGGTTTAAAGTGTGAAGGGAAAATGGATCATACTTAAAAGTCATGCACCCGCGCAAATGTTCTGCGATAAGATCGCTAGCGCAAGGGTGCATACACGTTGCGAGTCTTTTTGCGAAATTTTTGGTATGGTCTGTTATTTATAAGTGTTTTTTTGAGCAGCCACAATACTCATAATTTTGAACAACTTTTACTATGGAACAAAACCTGAAATCCTGAAAAAAAAAAAATTCTGCTGTTCCCTACACTTATGTTCGCATAACTCGTCAAAACGTGGGGAACGTTGCGTACTTATTGTATTGAATCTTTTTTTTTACTGCACAGACAGCTGTGCTGCTGGGGAGTTTGTTGCGCCACTCCTTCTCCTCAGCTAAAGCACTAGGAAGTGGTGAAGGACGAGCGTTTTGGGAGACTGTCTTATGTAATTTTGACGTTCGAAAAGTGCAGATTCTCAGCCTAGTTCGAATAAATGACTTTTAATGTTATCGACTTATGACTTGCATTAGTCATTATCCCGCCTGCGGGGAGTACCCAAATGCTGTATGTCGACCGAGTTACCGACTAATAAAATGAGTCATTAGAATAGTATTTCTGAAGCTCAAAGATTTATTAATACGATAGTATACGGGTACGACTGTGGAGGTTAGATAAGATCTCCCCCTTGGTAAGATGAGTAAAAGTTATAAAGTAAGAGTTATGCGAACATGAATGTATGGGACAGCTGATTATATTTTTCGCGAATGTTTGGTCCCATAGTAAAAGTTGTTTGTTATCATGTGTTCAAGTATCGGTGACTAATTACCAGTCACCCTGTATATACTACTGACGTGAATTTTTTCACATTCATATCCAAAAACCATCATTTAGCTGGCACGGCACTTGACTTGACTCTATAACAAAATTAGCACTTTAAAGCTTAATATTACGGAAACGGATCTCTGAATCGACATATGGTTTTCACAGACGCGCAATATTTTTGAACAGCCTATCCAACGATAACCCACACCATGGATAGACGAGAATAAAAAATATAATTCCCACTTAACGTGCACGAGATGACTTTTTTTACATTTTTTTTTCAAGACTTTTTTTTACCACTTTTCATTCATTCATTGATCTATACCAGCTGGTAAAATGTCGTTACCAAACTGGTAAGTAGGCTCATGGAAAAAAAACTCTCGAGTGGCGTGGCCTTCTTTTTCTCTTTCTCGTTGCGCTAAAGGTTGCTTCAAGAAGCTATTTAAAAAAAAAATGTAATTAAATCAATAAATAATAATGTTTAGTGAAATTAAAATATATTTATAAAACGAAAACGCGGAACCGTGAACGAGTGTCAAATTAATGTCGCCATTCAGCAGCACGTTGTACCTATATACCCATGCCAAATTACAGCTTTCTAGTACTAAGAGTCACTGAGCTAAGACGCGGACAGACAGACGGACATGGTGAAACTATAAGGGTTCCTTGTTGACTACTTCCGTAGTAACAAGTAGTCTTAATTATGAAACATTGGTGCCGATTCCCTTGTTCAAAAACTAAATTTAATTTAAGTTCAGTGCATCTTCTTCTTTCTATTTCATTAGGAAAAGGACATACGATAAATATTAGTTTAGTCCTGTCAAATTAAGATACTTCATAGACAAGTTTAGACGTAATTAAGAAATTGGCTACTAAAAATAACGTCGATTCACGTCAGGCACTGACTAATTTGACAAACTAATATTAGTCTTCTGTCCTTTTCTTAATGAAATAGAAAGAAAAGATGCACTGAACTTAAATTTAGTTTAGTTTGTGAACAAGGGAATCGGCACCATTAGCGCCGATTTTCTTGTTCAATAACTAAACAAAAATTAGAGAATCGCTATCTTTTAGTAGAAAAGGACGGCTATAGCTATGAACTAAGTTAGAGATGTCAAACTAGTTTACGCCTTGCGCTTCAACGTGTTTTTAGTCGACATGTTTTTACGTGTCGACTAAATTTGTATGGAAATATAAGTTTCAACTAAAGGAGATCCGCCAAATCCCATACAAAATTACCCCAGGCCCGGCGCCAAAGTAATTTATCTAAGATTTTAGAGTAAAGGTAGTGAAACTATTATAAAGCATCCCTATTGTTAAATTCAGTGGCTAACATATTTTTTTAACCCGGAGAATTTTCGTAGGCGTTAGATGTAAAAATTATATTTATAGTGAAATTCGCAATCCTTTTTATTGTTTGTGACCGACACGCACCTGTAACGTGAGGGCACAACTGTACATCTTATTGTCTCGCTCACACATAATGGTAGAGGGAGAAACACAAAGACGCCAGCGCTTAGGCGGTTTATGCCCACGCGCACGCGCAGTCCTTCGCTAACGTTTGTTGTGTTGTGTACTGTGCGAAACCTTATCTTGATCTTTATTTTACGACGACTTCGCTTAACCCTCCCGGACTTTTGATTTTTCTTGTGATTTATATATTTTTAACGACGACTTAGCTAGTGCCTCTTGGACTTTGGATTTTCTTGTGAAATGGCAGACGTTTGTGTTTTGTGTACACGACCTCTTCGGCGACTTCGTAGGCATGTTCTGTCGGAACATTTTGCACAATCACGTCGAGAGTTCGTGGTTCATATCGAACATGCAATCCAACCACCTCAAGAGGTAAGAATAAATTCGATTATATTCAAACAAAATGTTTTTTTTTTTCATACTGGAGAGATATATAGATCGGCTTAGGTGGAATAGGTACTGCATGAATGATACAATGTTTTGAACAAAGCGCAGCAGCATAGTTTCTATCTATCTATCTATCTATATTTTCACGCAGAGAGAGAACTGAGTGCCACAAGGCACGGCCCTTACATACTTCTTTCGCTTCTTCGACATTCATTACTCTTTTCATAGATGCTCATCGGTTTTTACGGCTTCTAACATCACCTTCCGATAGCAGAGCAAAGCTTATTCATTTATATATAGACTTAAAATCATTTTAGTTTCATATCATTAGCACTTTTTACAATGTTTCATTAACCATATTAGATGTAACAGGACCATACGCTGCTACAACCACTGATGCGGTAATTATGAAGCAGATACTGCACAATCATGAGCAGCCTACAGAAGACAACCCCTTTCATTACTTCTTTGAAGAGGGAGACGTTTTCATTTTAGACAGGGGGTTTCGTGATGCAATAGTATCATTGGAAGAGCACGGCTATGTGGCTTACTTACCACCATCTAAACAACGAAGTGAAACTCAACTCACTACAGAAGAAGCCAATAAATCACGACTCATAACCATGTGTCGCTGGGTTGTAGAAAATGTGAATGGCAAGTTTAAAAACAGCTTTAAAATCTTTCGCCACAGAATGTTCAACAATACCTTGACGAACACATTTACCAATTTCAAAATAGTAGCGGCCTTGATAAACTGTTTTCAGGAGCCTTATGAAGATAGTAGATTTACTGATGATTTTATTGCACGAATAAACCGCAACATACATAAAACAAATCTGTTGGCCGCATATGTTTTAGAAAACAACTTGAACAGGCAAAGAGCCACATTTTCTACACTGGATGCAAATAATCCAGAAGTATCAGATTTTCCGGAGCTGACGTATGAAGATCTTATAAAATTCGCGATAGGCACATACCACCTCAAAATCGCACGTTCATACTGCAGCGAACACACTAAGAGAACTGGCGTATATGAAATCGAGGTTTACAGACACTCAGAAGAAATCCATATAATAAACGATCGAATTATAAGGTCGCGGTCGCCTACAAACAATGTACTGATTCGCTGCAGAATTAATTCACGCCATGTCAGATCAAAGACATATTATATTTATTTATTATATAACACTGCGGTTTCTGGAATCGACGCAATTCAAGAATATTATTGTTCCTGTTATCATGGGAACAGAACACTGGGAAGTTGCGCCCATGTAATGTGCGCAACGTGTGTAATGTGTGTCATATATTATTTGGGTTGCGCTAGACATAACGAACGTGATTTAGACCACCCAGCTCTAGGTTTAGATTTTGTTTTAGTGGATTTAGAATCCATCAACTGAACATTTTTCGCAATATTAGTCAAAAGAATGTGTATCTTTTAATTGACATTATAAATAACTACTTATTGTATATTTTTGTACAGAAAATAAAAATAAAGTATTTCATAACGATACTACTTGTTTTATTTTTCACTTTTTTATAGTTTCGAACTGAAGAGCAAAAAAATAAAATAAAAAAAATCATTAAAAATTGGTCATTACGGCTAGCTTCCACGGCCAAAAAAACTATGTTAGCCATCGAATTTAGCAATAGCGAAACCTGATTATTTTTTTACTATTTTTAATCTAAAAACTGAGATACATATCTTTTGCGCCGGAGCTGGGGCCATTTTGGCGGATCCCCTTTGACAGCTCTAATTTACGTCCGTCTCTTTCTTGTTTTATTACAGAGAAAAAGTTAGCAATAGCCTAAATCAAGTCAAGTTTGTGTACAACAGAATCGGCACCATTATCTTCTTTTCAAGTTTTAGAAGATTTTACTCAAAAATACTCACTCATCAATTTCTCATCTCTCAATCGCCGCCTCTGCTGTACATAATCCGCATTCATTGCACCCAGAAGCATCAGAGACGGTCTCATAAGTCTTTCAATTTCGCAGCCATTCAAATGCCGTTCCTTTTTGTGGTTGAAATCAGGGGCGTATACAATGTCTTCTTCACCTGGCGCGGCAATACGCCACACTGTGCCGCCGAGCGAGTGGCCGGCAGGGAGAGGGGTGATGCGCAGGCCTAGACCTTTGCCTGGAAACAGGAAAGGTATTTTACTGGTTACTATTGTGTCTATGGATAACAAAAATTGTTTTACAATGCATGTGCTCGAAAAGGGTGTTTTCCAAGCAGCCAAATATGCGGAATGTGCCACTTATTCGCACTAGTGCTTTTTAATTTTCAGTTTTTTTTTTAATTTTTATATTTAACTCCGTCGTCAGCCCGACGCAAATAACGTTTATTATTTGAGAAAAGTTTTACAAATTAGTCAAGTACAGATTGTCATTCATATAAAACTAATATTTCATTATACGCGTTATTAATTACTCTAGATTAATAAATAAATTTGATCAATAAATTAATTTTAAATATTCATTAAATATGTTTGGCTGAACGTATATTTTGCTCATGCCTTATCGCGATACGACGTGACAGCTATTTGCACGTGCGCAGTAGTGAATATGCTTAGCGCGCATGTATTTAAAATAAGCCCGCCATTTTACTAATTTCATGCTTAGTTCGGAGTCTGCTAAAATTGTCGAGTTGATCTCAACGACATTTAACCCCCTGGAAAATGTTATTCAAGAAGCATAAAATGCCCACAACAGCCTCTTACCGGTTAAATCAAAGAAAAATACTTTTTCAATATATTTTTGTTTTCAGCCTGTATTGTCTTAGCACTTGGCAAAGTCTCAAAAGTCCAAACTCAAGTTTTGCCAAAGGGCGATGGAGTGTAGTGTATTAGATATTAAGCTCAGCGACCGAATACGTCATATCACTATACGCTCCAAAATGGAATCACCAATGTGTGCTAAGCTGAAGTGGGATTGGGCGGGCCATGTTCCTCGCACAATGGATAGTAAACTGTTGTGTGTAAGATGATTTCCTCACTTATAGCATGAATAACTATTCTAGTAGAATGTCTTAAACACTACAATGTGCACCAGATCCACAAGAATGTGAAAAGGCTCCCTTTGGTAAAGAACAACAAAAGGGACTAAAATATTAATTTTAAATTATCAGCACAGTCATTATCAGTGGTCGGAGTAGGTAGAGCTGTTTTTGCTACTTGCGACATGCGGACATAACATGGATATGCCAAATACAGGGTGTTTGGCAGAACGTTGAACATACGAAAATGGTGGATAGGTGGGGTCATCTGCTACTTACTCAGCCCTAATTTATTTGGCCCTGGCCCACCAGGTATTTTTAAAATTTTTTTTTTTCTTTTTTCTTTTTTCACCACTTTCTTAACTTTAAAGTGTAATTTTTATTAAAAATGGGTAAAACAGGCAATATTTTGTTTTTTATTTTAATCTTTGATGTTGGCAGATTCTTATAAAATTATTGCTTTGTTCAGATGTTAGCTAGAAAAAAAGTTATGAGTCCTCAAACTTACAGAAAGATGTAAAAAATACTTAAATGTTAATTTCAACTTGCATTAAAAAAAAAAACAAAAAATGATTGAGGAGTTCCAATTCTAGCAAAACATCCCTAGTGTGTGAGCTTTCTAATGGTATGTAATTTGCTTTTATAAAAAAAAAACTTTAAGAGTTATTTCATAATTTTATCAAGTAGGAAATTTTTGACGAAACTCTACCTTTACGGAAAGTTAAATGTTTTGCGAAATTTAATACTGCAAAGTTGGTAAAAATTAAATGATCGACGGCTTGCCAGTAGCAGTGGTGCAAATTGACATTCACTATTCCCTTGAGATGGTTACACAAAGCAGGTAGAAATTTTGTTTCACTCTTGCGCAGTCATAGCGTATTTTTGCTCTCTTTCGCTCTCGTGGCACCGCACAGTGTGTTTTTCACCCTAAAAATCGGACATGCCCTTTTTATTCCAATAATAGATGCTCTAACATGTTTGGAATGCGAGAGTAGAACACCCAGAGTTCAATTATATTTAAAACCAAAGTTAAAGTCGTTTTTATTATTTTTCTATGGAAACCAGAAAAACCACAAAAATATTAATATAAAAAAAACTATTGAATAATTCTAATATATTTATGTACAGTATTATAAAACACCATTTCGTCTTTATTTTAAGATAATACTTGTAATTTTAACTGCATTCAAATGGGTGTTATGGATTTTTTAGCTTCATTTCGTAATTTATTTTTATTTTTTTTATCTTAGCGAATATGGATTTTATTTCCTAATGTTGTTATTAATTATATCTTTATCCATTTAAATTCAAAATATCTAATCCATATCTAGTAGGATCTCGAAGATATCGGATTTTGAAAATGACGACCTAGGGTTGACACAAATCCAAAATGACAAAATATTTTCTAAAAAAATACCTAATTGTGAAGAGATGATCGTCATACGTAATAATAACGTTTTGCGCTTTTAGTGTAAGTTAATTAAAATAGAAGTAATTTTTCAAAATATTGTTTTTTTTTTTGAGGTAGTAGTAACCAATACCAAATAACCTATTCTTGTAATAGGTAGGTACTACGTGCAATATGGGTGGGATTAACTTGGAACTTTTTCTCTGCATCATCCAAAGTTTGACTAGTAGAAAATTACTTTTATGCCTATAAAATTAAGTCCACCTTAAGCAATTCATTTACATTAACCGCTCAGGTACCGCGCGCGTGTTAATCATTATGCGCGCGGGGCCTGACCGATTAAAGTTTTAAATAAATGAATAAGAAAGACTTAGAAATTCAACAATACCATGAACGTTCTTTTTATTTTGCAATAATTGTAAGTATTTAAGCATAGGTTCCTTCTTCTTAATATATCGGAATATAAATATTGACATTAAAAGTGATTTTAATCTGATGAAGGAGATTATTTGGTAAAGGGAAGGGGTCCGCCCTCGTTAGGTTTCAACTAAAACCCTTTACTGTTAAATAATCTCTGGAGGAACGGGGGTGAGGCACCATGGAGCCGTTAAAGACCCATGGTACCACTTCGCCTCAACAGGAGTTGACCCAACCTGTTGAGGGATGTCTGTCCGGGCTCCGACCGGCTGACTTAATGCAAGGAGAGCAAGAGGGCGCCAACCCTCTTGTTGGTCAGCGAGTGGCAAATGAAGCTGTGGATACCGCCACAGCCGGTGCTCTTCAGTCTCCGAGAGTATCCGCAAATGCGCAAGGAGAACCTTTAACAACTAATTTTACCAAATTAAAAGCGTACCAAATACTTGTCGGCGCTGCTAAAAAACTTGGAAAAAATGTCCGACCCACTGATTTAGATATAAGCGATCGCATTTCAATTATTTTAGAAGCTCTGTCATTACCCTTAACTTACCAAACCAATAAAGACTTGCATAATTTAATCATTAAATTTACATCTAAATGTGAAACATTATACAAAAAATGTAATTATAATTATAATATTTTTATAAGAAAACACAAAAAGTGGCTAAACGAAGATTTTTGTAAACAGTGGTCTTGTGTGATAGCCGAACCTCTTCTTAGTAATTCTATTCTTGAACCTAGTCCCAGTTCTGTCCCAGATTACATTCCAAGCTTTGATTTATGTCCTGATTCTGAACCTGGTCCCAGTCACGTCCTTGATTCATATCCTGTCTCCGCTTCCATCCCCTCTACTGATTCATCTTTGATTCCCGGTTCTGTACCGATGAGTAGATATGATGATCCTATTCTTGAACCTAGTCCCAGTTCTATCCCAGATTACATTTCAAGCATTGATTTATGTCCTGTTTCTGAACCTAGTCCCTTCCATGTCCTTGACTTAGACCTTCCATCTCAATCAATTCCCAATTCGAACTATCCTATCCCTGAACCTGGTCCCAGTCACGTCCTTGATTCATATCCTGTCTCCGTTTCCATCCCCTCTACTGATTCATCATTGATTCCTGGTTCTGTACCGATGAGTAGATATGATGATCTTTCCTTAAGACAGAAACACAGAGCTCGAAAACGCTTGCAGGATTATTTAGAAAATGAGTCCCCTAATAAAGTAATATCAGTCTTTGCGAGCACTGTTGAAGTAGGAGGTAGAAAATTAAAAAAGAGCGTTTCCAAAGACCTAGAATTTATTTTTGATTCATGTGTACAGACTCCAACAAGACCGACAAAAATTGCTTCAAAAATTAGAACGCAACCGACACCTTATTCAGCAGATGAAACACTAGCTATTTATATTGACAGACAGTTTTCAGTAGAGACATACAAATTTTTACAACAAGATTTAAAAGCTCGTGGATTTAACGCCTTCCCTCTATACAGCCAAGTGCTCCAAGCCAAAAAACAATGCTACCCGTTACATCCAGTCCATGTATCTGATACAGAAGCTATTATACCAGTTTCCAGCCTAGTTTCTCATTCTTTCGAAAGACTAGTTCAATCGTATGACGCAACTTTCACTGACTACTGTAATCGAAAAGATACCAATAAATTAAATTGTATTTTTGAAGCATCTTGGGGGTTTGACGGTAGTACAGGCCAATCACTATATAAACAGAACTTTTCCCAAAATGAACATGACGAAAGTTGCCTTTTTGCAACTACTTTTATACCGTTGCAGATCAAAACAACTTGTGGACAAGTTCTGTGGCGTAACCCTACTCCACAATCGTATAGATATTGTCGCCCAATTCACATTCAATATAAAAAAGAAACGACTGATTTAATAATGGCTGAAAAACTATTAATACAAAATCAAATTGACCAATTAGACAGATTTGATACTAAAACTTTAAGTGGTCAAACTATATCTACAGAGTTTAAACTATATTTGACAATAATAGATGGTAAAGTCTTAAATATTATTACTAATACAATGTCTCAACTTCGGTGCCCTTTTTGTAAAGCGACTTCTAAAGAATTTAATAATTTAGAGTCTGTGTATTTAAAACCTGTCGATCAAAACCTTTTAAGATATGGCATAAGTCCGTTGCACGCCTGGATTCGTGTTTTGGAATTTTTATTACATTTAGGTTATAAAATTATTGTAAAGAAATGGAGAGTACCTAAAAGTTCCCCGGAAGGTGTTCTTGTCAATGAGAATAAAAAAAAAATTCAGGACGAAATCCGCAGTAAATTAGGGCTGCTCGTAGATGTGGTTAAGCCTAATACGGGTACGACTAATGACGGAAATACTGCAAGGATGGCCCTGTCTAATAAGTGTCGTACAGTATTTGCTGAAATTTTAGGACTACAACAATGGCTTTTGGATGACTTACATGTCATACTAGTAGTTTTATCAAGTGGATTACCTGTTAATGCAGATAAATTTGATGAATTTTGTAAATTATTGGCCAAAAAATACGTAGAAGAGTATTCGTGGTATCCAATGACCGTAACTCTACATAAAATACTTGTGCACGGCAAAGCTATCATAAAAAACTCTGCACTACCCATAGGATTGTTATCTGAGCAAGCTGGGGAAGCACGTAATAAATTTTGGAGGCACGACCGCGAGCACCACACAAGAAAATCAGATAGAGAAAAAACAATTTTAGACCTTTTCCATCGAGCACTTGAATCCTCTGACCCCTTTATATCGAATATAAGGCTTAATAAAAGATTAAATAAGCTTAAGCGTCAACCTCTTCCACCCCAAGCCCTCATATTGTTAGAGCCTTTTGAAGTTCCAACGGACGAAGAAGAAGCTGATCCTGAGGAAAATACAACCACTATGGAGAATGACCTCCCAGATAATTTTGAAATGTTATCTGAAGATGTGGATTTTGATGATTCGTAGTCTTCTGGGTTGTCCGATACTGTACAAGAATCAGATATTTGCACTTATTTTTTTACACCTTTCTGTATCTCAGACAATATCTATTGCATTGATCTAGAAATATAATTCTTAAAATACAAATAATAATTATTTACTTTTAACAAAAAGTAAAACCGCCTTCAAAACCCATAAAATAAACTTATAATAGATACGGTTTAGGAAGTCGGTGGCAGTTTTTCCTCAATTAAACTATAATAGTTTATTTTATGGGTTTTTGAAGACGGTTTTACTTTTTTGATAAAAGTTTTATTATTTCTTAATTTTTAGTACCGAAAAAAAAGTAATCTTCGATTTACAACAATCATAATAATTGATTTACACTCACAACTAAAATTAAATAAAATGCAGATGTAACAATAATACAGCACCTACACCCTTTACTGTATTATTGTTACATCTGCTTAAACATTTACAGTGTACAGGCGTTATGTTATTTTATGGAAGGGTGTAAACAAGGCATAGTCGTACGATTAAAGGAATCGCGGGCAATTTGCTGTAAGTTATTGAAGAGTTCCGTTGTCTGTCTCCGAAACTCTTCATCAGATCTTTACTAAATTTGTGTGGTACCATTTCAAAGTGAACTTCTTTCAAACAAAAAAAGAATTTTGCAAATCCGTTTACAAATGACGGAGTTATGCCCGAACATAAAAACATAATGTAAACATCCGAATTCAAAACCTCCTCCTTTTTTGAAGTCGGTAAATAATAAATAGGTAGCATAGCAAAAAGCGTAACAATCAATAAATTAGGGTAATCGCTACCTATGCAATCCGAATTTCTCAAAATATTTCTACAAAGTTTATTTTCCAAGAGAGGCAACCCTAAAATCATAGAAATTCTATGAGAACTTTAGAAGCATGTTTCTCCGAGATCCTACTGGATATGGACACGATTATTTTTTTGGGGTTTAATTGTATCTTAGTCAATGTAATGAGTTTAAAATAAAATCCATATTCGTTTGGATTTATCATAAAAAAAATAAAATCTTAAATTAAAAAAAAAGCTGATACTGGGTTTCCTTGCGGAGTTAAAGTCTTGTAAGTATAGTCAAAAAATGCCTAAAATATACCGTTAGTTGTGTATTGTAACAGAAATAAGAGAAACTTTTCCTGAGACGAGATATTTTCAGATTTATCAAAATACCTAAAAATATCAAAATGGCTCTAACTTTGGTTCTAAGTATATTTGACCTCCGGGTGTTCTACTCTCGCATTTCAAACAGTTTTCAGCATCTATTAATGAAATAAAAAGGGCATGTCCGATTTTTAGGGCAAAAAACACACTGTGCACCGTGACGCCTCAGAATGAATTCTTTTCTTTTATTCAGTCGAGACTTAACTGCCTCTGCGATCTCACGTGCCCGTTACGCTTACGTTTGTTTTTGTTCACTTCGTTTTCTTTTATTGTTATCACTAGTTTTATAACCTGTTAGTAAAGTTTTTTGTTATTACTGTTACCTGTTGTTATTGGTAAAGAAATGGCTGCTTTTACCAGTGAGGAATATGCGGACATGTTGTTAGCGTATGGAAGCGCTAATACTAATTCGCGTGAAGCGCGAAGAATTTATCAAGAGCGTTCCCAGTCATCAGACGTTTGCGAGTACTTACCGACGTTTACGACAAACCGGTAACCTGAACTTACAAGAACCACGAGTGAACGCAGCACGACCCGATACTACCATTGACGAACAAGTTCTTGCCGAGTTTGACGCGGACCCTACCAAAAGCATTAGACAGATAGCTTCAATACTTGGCTTAAGCATATGGAAAGTGTGGTCTGTTCTCCGGCAAGATGGTAGGCATGCTTTTCACTACACTCCAGTGCAAGGTAAGATTAAGCCGTTTATGCACTGCATCTGATACGATTTTGTGGAATGTAGTAAATTATGAGACAGTTCAATTGATCGTTCCATTTAACCTTGATTTCGTCACTTTCTTTATTAGTTGTTTTGCCTCATGTTGTTTTTAGCGCATTCAATTCTAATTTCAAATTAAATTCGAATAAACTATTCCTATTCGGCCGCATTCACGTAACAATCAGGCGGCCAGCGCTTACAGGATTCAGATTTCGGATTCGGTTTGCGCAGGTGGTCAGCGTAGGTAAACTTGCCAGCACTTATGGCTCCTTTTTAGAACAAAATTGAAAAGTCGCACGCCCTTTTGTGAATGTGGTCTTACGTCTTTATGGCTAAGCCATAAAGCCAATTAGTGTACTTAAAAATTGAAGATAATTTAATTTAGATAATTGTAGAGTTTGAACTCTGAGGAAGAAAAGATTCAGTATTGAAATCGATTCTTAGACGTGTTTTGTTTGTTCTAGGTCTCGATGACAGTGATTTTGGGAGACGTGTGCAATTTTGTCGCCATTTGCTGCATACCGATGTGGACGACGTAAACTTTTTAAAAAGTATTCTGTGGACGGACGAGTCCAAAATTGACAAAGAAGGGATTGTCAATTATCACAATCTTCACCATTGGGCACTTAAAAATCAAAACCCACACGTGAAGAGACATAGGGGCTTCCAGAGGAGATTCAGTGTGAATGTCTGGGCAGGAGTGATTGGCGATAAGCTAATAGGGCCTCATTATTTGCCCGACAACATCAATGTGAACAACTACTTGGATTTTTTGATAAATGATTTACCACCATTAGTGGAAGAAGTGTTCCAAGTAGACATAAACAGGCCTATTGTCTTTCAACACGATGGTTGCCCAGCTCACTTTAGTCTAATTGTACGTGAGCATTTGGATTATTGTTTCCCAAATTCGTGGATTGGCAGGGGAGTACCAATTCCCTGGCCTCCACGATCGCCCGACCTCACTCCGCTCGATTTTCACGTGTGGGGAAGGGCAAAGGAACTAGTTTACACTACAGAAGTAGAAAGTCGAGAAGATTTGTTAAATCGAATTAATGCTGCTTTCGAAGTTATGCGACAGGAGATGCTGCTGCGCACAACAACTGTAGAAATCAGACGTAGATGCCGCACCTGTATTGCAAATAAAGGGCGTCAATTTGAACATCTGTGATTTTATTTAAATAAATTATTTAAATTAATTTAATTGTTTTATTAACGCACCTAACTGGTACAGCATAATTTCAATCGATCATTTAATTTTTACCAACTTTGCAGTATTAAATTTCGCAAAACATTTAACTTTCCGTAAAGGTAGAGTTTCGTCAAAAATTTCCTACTTGATAAAATTATGAAATAACTCTTAAAGTTTTTTTTAAGCAAATTACATACCATTAAAAAGCTCACACACTAGGGATGTTTTGCTAGAATTGGAACTCCTCAATCATTTTTGTTTTTTTTTAATGCCAGTTGAAATTAACATTTAAGTATTTTTTACATCTTTCTGTAAGTTTGAGGACTCATAACTTTTTTCTAGCTAACATCTGAACAAAGCAATAATTTTATAAGAATCTGCCAACATCAAAGATTAAAATAAAAACAAAATATTGCCTGTTTTACCCATTTTTAATAAAAATTACACTTTAAAGTTAAGAAAGTGGTGAAACAAGAAAAAAGAAAAAATTTTTTTTTTTTTAAATACCCAGTGGGCCAGGGCCAAATAAATTAGGGCTGAGTAAGTAGCAGATGACCCCACCTATCCACCATTTTCGTATGTTCAACGTTCTGCCAAACACCCTGTATTATAAAAAATAATATAGAAATATATAATATTTCCTTGTGCAGTAAAGTATATTTAGTATTGTTTCTAACAGTTTTACTTAATTAATTCATATTTCACGAAGCTACCTCTAACAACATTCCAGGATCCCTGTGTGTGTATATAAGTAAGTATATACTGTTTGGGTGCTCACCTACTACCTGCTCATAACTGCCCACTTACCCATATTAACTCACTTAAATCAATCAACAATTTCAAAATCTCGGGATTTCAGAGGCATATCCATGTTAACATCAATGTTTGCGGTCATTCACCCCAAACAGCTCTAGCTACTCCGACCACTGGTCATTATTTATAATATAATAAAATAATTTAGGTTATGTACCTAAATTATTTTAATAAGGCCAAAACTCCTTACCTTTCATATCAATACTCTGATTATACTTCAGCTGCACAATCTTGTCAAACGCTGCATCAACGTCGTCCAACGTAAACAAATCGAAGTCTGACACGTTTCTGTGTGCCTGGTATAAGTCATACATGAACATTTGCCCCATTTTGTACACTGGTAGCGTAGCGTATATTGGGCAGTTCAGACCAAGCTTCCCAACTGCATATGGTAGGGCACCCAGGTGGATGGGATCTGAATGTGATATTAGTACTGCGTCTATTGTGTTTATATGCCTGGAAGATAATACAGTAATTAAAAGTACAAAAATAATGATTTACACACTGCTGTGTTTGTTCGATAGACATGAAATTCTAACAAGTAACTGTACCTACTAACTATTTACAGTATGTTTTCATTCTTGATTGAGTGTATATAGGACCGCTTCATAAGTGACAAACACAGTTGTTATGGCTTTATTTAAAGTTTGAGTCCAGTTTCTTAATAAGTATAAGGCTGATCTCTGCCTTTTCATTACTGTCTTCATGGCTAGTAATGGGTTTTATAAAGGTAAATTGTAATAGCATTCATTTTTACTGCGTTTTTAAAAGGAATATAGACCAAACATTAAATAAATTCTCTACAAGTTGTATTGACAACATAACCTCAAAGCGTTACCTTTTCAGTTCTCTTATGAAGTCCATATCGAACTTCTCGTCCCATCCACAATCTAAAAGGAATTTGAACTCGTCTATCTGTAGCACGTAGCATGGTGGAGCCTCATCACCAGCCCCCGAGAGGCAGTGCAGCTTGATAATCGAAGTCATTGTGAACCGGCTAGGGCGGCTAAATTCCCGTTATTGTTCCACTATTATAAAGTGCTCTGTGTGTTCCACTATCTAGTATGTTGGCATAGTTTAGTTGTATTAAAAAATACGGCCGTATTATGTATTATAAATTGTTTCGAAATCGAAGAAATGTTTTCTTTTTAGTTTACGCGGCGAACCACAGATAGAATCTATCAGTGTTGCCACCTTGGTTTTTGAAAAGGGCACTCGAACAAGCTAGAAAGAGTTAGATTTAGCAAATGCCATCAAAAGAGGTACTAGAAAGGGAAAAACAGAGATAAATACAAAGGGTTAAAATTTGTTTATATGAAACGTATTAATTTCAGAAAAATATCATTATAATTCAGTTATTAAATTGTTAAAAATCAGATTCCTCATCGGAATTTTCCAAAATCATATCTGCCGAAGCAGAAGACGGTTGATGGCTGATTGACATTTTGTGATCTTAGCCAATTTGAACAGTATTTCAAATTACTCCCACACTTTTTTATTATTTCAGTTGGCATCTGGTGGGAACAGCAAGACGAAATCTATTACATGAAGCGCATTGTTTCATAACTTGGTAATCGCGGTGCAAAGTTTTCGTCTAGCTTGAAAAGGGCTAGATTGCTCTTTTCGGGCTAAAGCATGAAAAAACAAGTTTACCTACAGTAAAAAGTGAATCTAGCCCGAAAAGGGCTAAGGTGGCAACACTGGAATCTATTTCTATGATGGGTGGTGATGGCGCGACTCGACCACAGAACATAATACTCATTAGACTCGGACTTCTCGATGTCTGACACGACTGGCGAAAGCGATTGGAGAGCGACTAGGCAGTAGGCTTGTAAAAAAAATATCGATATAAAATATCGTTTATCTATTATTTCGATATATCGATATAACATTAAAAATTAAAAAAAAAACCCAACACAAAAAGAAAAGCAAACATAAGTAAAAAATAATACCCATCGTTAAGACATAAAATTCGATCGAGTATTGTTTGGGCATAACCGCTGTACCGCGCCGTAGGTATGTGCGCGGCGAGACGGGGGGCAGTGCAGGCCGCTTATTCGTCAACGCTCACGGCGTCTTACCGGCCACCGCTCATTCACCAGCACCTCGCCTCGCCGCGCATTCCTAAGGCGCGGTACAGCGGTCTTGGTCAAACCTAATGTATATTTTAATTAAAGAAATTGATGGATGCACGATAAGGTTTGCTCATTGAAGTGGCGCTTTAATGTCGCGGTGGGGTACCTTATTTCTGATGATAACATTGTGATTATCACTATTTTTAGTATATAAATGTATATTTTGCCTAAGATATAAGATGTTGGCAAATATCAATTGTGATGCCACCGTGAGAATACCAATATGTTTAAAAAATCTCTCAGAGAAACTCTGGCACCTAGCTGGTAAATTGCTCAAACAGCTCGTTTTTGAAGAACAAATATATTTTGAATGCCAGCGGCTTTGCCCCAGAGCAAAATACCGTAGGACATAATTCTATGAATATAACTAAAGTAGACTAACCGAGCTGTATCAACGTCAGTGTATTGTCTTACTTTCCTGACGGCGTAGGCGGCTGAACCGAGCCTTCCCCCTAGGCTTGAAATATGTGGGCCCCATTGAAGTTTGGCATCCCCTGTTATGCCTTGAAAAATTGCCGAGTTTACAGTTTTAAGGACCTCTTTATCTAAGACGATGTTCGGTCCTAGATTTCTAACATTCGGTAAGGCAAACTTTATACATTTCATTTCCTTGGCATTGAGCACTAAGTTATTTGTCGTAAACCAATCCGTAACCATTGACAGTGCACTGTTTACGTCGTCAAAATCCTGTCTACTTTAAAAATAAGCGAGGTGTCATCTGCAAACAGTACAACGTCACAGATACCCTTTAAAAAGAATGGTAAGTCATTGATTTACACTAAGAATAAGAAAGGACCTAGTATTGAACCTTGAGGTACACTTAACTGAACTGGTAGCCCGAAAGATTTCACACCATTTACATTGAAACCTATTTTGCGAATATGAAATTATTCATTTAAGAGCTTCGTTTTAGACACCGTAATGATTTAGTTTACGCAAAAGCGTGTCATGGTGCACGCAATCGAAAGCTTTGGAGAGGTCACAGAAAACTCCAATAGTATTTTGCGAGTTCTCCCATGCGTTAAATATGTGTTTCAGCAGAGCAACACCCGCATCTGTAGTCGAACGACCTTTTGTAAAGCCATATTGTTCGTCATGAAGGAGGCTATTTAAATTAAAATGCCTTAGCAACTGCTTGAATATTAACTTTTCAAATATTTTGCTAAAATCAGGTAAAATAGAAATAGGCCTAAAATTACCAAGTCATTTTTATTACCAAATTTAAATAATGGTATGACTACTACTTTTCATGAGGTCAGGAAAAGTTCCTACATCCAAACAATTATTAAAAGTAACAGTTAAATACTGGGCTACGATGTCTATTATATTCCTTAATAGTTTAATGGAGATACCACAGGAATCACCAGTGTTTTTAGACTTAAGTGTGTTAAAAGCATTAACTACATCAGGAGGTGTTACATGCTCGAAGCTAAATAAGCGACTACATTTGGGTACACTACTATGCAAAAGGTTTTCAGCTTTAGACGGGGAAGAAATTTAAGAAGCCAGTCGTAGTTATAGGTATGCTGGCCAAAATCTCATTGAATGCCTCAGCGACGTCAGCTGCTTTAGTAAGTAATTTGTCTTTGTCAAGTTGTTTACCTTGTTATAAATTATTTAAAAAAAAATTGTTTTTGCTAAAACTAAATTTTTAAGCGAAACAATTAGAAATTCCAATAATAAAGTAAAAATCACTTGGATAATTATTAACAATGAAATGAGTAAGCAATTTTCCAAGTGATTTTTACTTTATTATTGGAATTTCTAATTGTTTCGCTTAAAAATTTAGTTTTAGCAAAAACAATTTTTTTAAAATAATTTTGAATAATTTTTGACATACTCTGGGAAAGGAGTATCAAACCTGTATTTTTTTAAACCATATTACTCGTATAGTCAAGTGAGTGTACTAGTGTGCTGGATATCCTGGCTGCAGCATCAGCTCATCGCGTTGCCACCGTTGGAGTATATGTAGAATCAAACACTGATCAAAACGAATCCAAACATGACATATCTTCTATTATTTTTTCAAGAGTGTACTAGTGTGCTGGATATCCTGGGTGCAGTACCTGACCAAGAATTCCATAATCTTGAATAGTTATATAGCATACATGGGTATTTCAAACTTCAGGTCATACATAGTTTGTTTAAAGTAAATACCCATTATGCGTCTAAGATCGATAGATAGATAAATAGATTTTATCAATGTTTCATTAATTTAATTTAAGATTTTACATCCGAAATGATGTTCCTAGTTTGGTATTAATATGATTAAAAACAAACACAATAGAATTTCATGAAGTACTAATTAATATTTTTTTAGAAAATTTCATCAATTTATCGATATATCGATGTTTAGTTTTCGATATATCGAAATCAAAATATATTTTTTTAAATATCGATACTTTGTACTGATGTAGGTACTTGCACTTCTCGCATCCCTGATGCCGAGGTGACTGGCGAAGTGGCGATAGTGGCGAATGAATTTGTGAGCGAAAGGCGTACCCGTGTAGACAGAGTTTTCTCTGTCTACGTCTATACCCGGAACACCACACAGATTAAAAACGAATAGAACATTCGTTTTGTTCGTTAGTTTTAAAATAACGATGTGGCCGTGCTCGGCTCTAACCAGCTGCAGTGCGCCTGGGTAGGTTGATGAGCTTGGCATCAGAAAGTAACGTATAAAAAGGAATATGAAAGTGTTGTATGTCAAAATTATTAATTAAAACAGAAGGGCAACGTATGGAATCTAGCCCAAACTATCAACAGAGATAAAACTAATGCAATGTGAAAGTTTTTGGGGTATTATTTATTTCATACAATGGCAGCCAAGCCGAAATCGAGCGCAAATATGGTGTTTCGGATCATCTTAAAAAAACTTAAAAAAAAAAAACCACACCAAGTTCCAAAAAACACTACAAAGTGAAACATTAATTTCAGAAGTCGGTGTCTCCAGATCGGAAGATCCAAATCTGTATTTTAGTTTTTTGCACATACTTCTGAAATTAAAGTTATTTTTCACTTTGTAGTGTTTTGTGGAAGTCGGTGGTTCTTTTTTTAAAGATTTTATTTTTCACTTTTTAGTGAGTCACTTTGTAATTTGTCTAAGTTACAAAAGCCTAATGTCAACTGCTCATCACCTTTTACAAAATATTGATTTTCCCGATGTAGGGAAGTTCATTATTGAGGAGTTCTCCTATATGGTGAAGTCACCATTAGCTCCACTTCACTTCATAAATTGCTTAGCAATCATATTACTCGTAAAGCACTTAATCGAATCGCAACCCGTGAAATACTTATTATTGAGTAGTTCCGATGGCCATCTGTGGTCTTCATCATCAGTTCCACTTCAACACTTCACACACAAATTGCTATAGGTAGGTATGCCTGTAAAATTTAAGGGTTGCCCTCGATTTCCATGGGATACCCATATCAGATTCTGACTTGGTCACAATGGGACCACCTCGAGAGCATATCTTTACCATAATCTTTACAAACAAAAAATAATTTTAAGGTACAAAATGAACGCCATACACGGCATACACCATACATAGCTCTTATGAGATGGCAGCGCATTATGGTGCAACCATATACCTACTTAGTAAAATAGCACAACGTTGTTTTTCTTTGCTTAGCCTGGCCTAGTTCATTGTATTTATTGTTAACCTCTAGAACTCCTTTGGTACACACATGTGAACCAGTAGAGCGTTTTAGCGCCCGCGCTGACACGTTTAGCATTTCTAGTTAGTTCCACCGTTTGCAATATAAACAAAAAAGGGGGATTAAATAAGGCTTGTCTATACATATACGTAAACTTATATTTCATATACATTTAATGCCAAAACCATTGATTTATAAAAAAAGGAAGATTAGGTACGGTCTTATGGTTATATATAACTGGAGGGGTTTACTAGAAGAAGCCTCTGAAGAGTTCCACTATCCACCTCTTGGCTCCATCATCAGACCCTCAACACTAAGTGCAATCTATTGGACTCATCAAAACGAATCATATGAGCCCAAACTCGAGGGGTTTACTAGTAGCCACTGAAGAGTTCCACTATCCACCTCTTGGCTCCATCATTAGGCCCTCGAGACTAAGTGCAATTTATTGGACTCATCGAAACGAATCATATGTCAAAGTCAAAGTCAAAGTCAAATATTTATTTGCATACTAAGTGTACATTTTGTTGTTGTTTTCAAATGCAGGTACTTACAACTTAGCGGCCTTTTCCAGGCATCGCAAACTTGAGGGCTAACTAGCAAACATTTAAACTATAACGACACAATGAAATTCATAATTACCTTCTATCATTAAGTAGGATTAAATCTAATTATTTAGGTCATAACATTTTGGCGCATGCACATTCTTATAATTACTTAATTCTAATTGTGTATAATGTCTGTGTGCGAGGCTATGTGTGTCTGTATTATTTAGTTAATCATTCAAGTATGTCTGGTATTTAGGTATTTGTTTAATTAATTATTCGCTATTCAATTATTTAAGTATGTCTGTATTATTTCATTATTTAGCTATTCAATTATTTCGTTATTCAATTGTTATTATTTTTAATTTTTAAATTATGTAAGTAATTATTTCTGGTTCAAAAATTCTTCAGTTGAGTAGTAGCAGTTTTCCAAAAGAAATGTTTTCAATTTATTGTTGAACGGAGTGAGTCTGGTTTCATTTTTTATCTCCTGAGGCAGCTTGTTATATATTCTTATTGCCATGTGTTGTGGGCTCTGATGTAGTATTTTAAGTCTTGATGGTGGTTGGTATAAGTTATGTTTGTGTCGGGTGTTATAAGTGTGTATGTCCTTTACTTTAGTGAATGTGTGTATGTTTTTGAATACGTAGAGACATATATCGTGTATATATATACATGGAAGCGTGAGTAATTTATATTTAAGGAAATAGGGTTTACAGCTTTGTCTATTGTTTATTTGGGCTATGATTCTAACACATTTCTTTTGTAAAATAAATAGCTTTTGTATGTTTACGCTATTTCCCCACAACATAATACCATAGCTTAGCCACGAATAGGCATAAGCGTAGTATGCTGATAGTGCGGTTTTTGTGTTCGTGCTATGTTTTAGTTGGAATAGTGCGTAGGTGAATTTTGATAATTTAGTTGCTAGTTCTTCTATGTGACATTTCCAATTTAGGTGTGTATCTATATTTATGCCTAGTAATTTAAAAGTATCTACCGTTTCTATAGGTGCATTTTGAAATGTGATATCCATTTGGATGGGACATTTTTTATATGACCTAAACTGCATAATTTTTGTTTTATTTAAGTTGATTTCTAGGTTGTGGTCTTGGAGCCAATGTGTTACTATTTTTAAAGTGTCGTCCACGATGTGTTGGGGATTTTCAGAATTTTCGCACTTTATAAGTAGTGATATGTCGTCTGCAAATAGTACGGGTAGAATCTGGTTTGTGTTTAGGGATTTTGGAAGGTCATTTATGTATATTAAGAATAATATGCATCCTACCACACTTCCCTGGGGGATTGAGCAGGTTAGGGGTCTCGGTCTAGATCTTATTGTTTCTACATGATGGTTGGTGGTATTGTAATAGTCTATTTGTACTAATTGTTTTCGGTTTTGTAGGTAAGATTTGAACCACTGGTAGGCAGGTCCTCGTATTCCCGAGCCATATAGTTTTGTCAGAAGGATATCGTAGGAAACTTTATCATAGGCTTTCGTCATGTCTAATAGTACTCCTAAAGCTAGTTTTTTATCGTTGATGTGCTGTAGGGCCATTTTAGTGTAGTTATAGACTGCAGTTGTAGTGGATCTTGATTTTCTAAAACCGTTTTGTGAATCGTCTAGTATATTATATTTTTCTAGGAAATTGTATAACCGATTGCACATCGCCTTCTCAAAAACTTTGGAAAAGGTTGGTAGAAGGGCTATGGGTCTGTAGTTGTTTGGGGTGGTAGTGTCATCTTTTTTGTGAATGGGTTTAACTAGTGACGTTTTGAGTGAATCTGGGAATTGGCCATCTTCAAAGCTCTGGTTAATCAAGAGTGTAAGTGGTTTTGAGAGTTCTTCTACGCATTGTTTTAGTAGGATGGGTGGGATATCGTCCATTCCACAGCTATGTTTATTTTTCATAATTTTTATTATTCCAATGATCTCTTTTTGATTTACTGGGCGTAGATACATAGAGTAAGTGGGGGGATTTACTACTGGCCGTCCAAGTTTGTTTGTCGGTGTATCTGCTCGAGTTTCGCCCACTGTTGCAAAGTATTCGTTGAATGTATTGCTAATGGTTACTGGGCATTTTGTTACGTTATCATTTATGTTTAGTTCTATATTTTTACGTTGTTTAGGCTTGATTCTGCCTGTTTTTGTGTTTATGATTTTCCACATTGTTTTCGTTTTGTTATCGGATTTCTGCATTTGTCGTATAAATTCTCGTTTTTTTGATACTTTTACACTGCGTTTTAATATGTGGTCAAACAAATGGTAATATTTTCCAATTATTGCATTGTTATTTGTTTCGTTTAATAATATTTTTAGCGATCTTTTATGTTTACATGACTTTCTTAGACCAGTTGTCAGCCATCCTTTAACAGGTGTGTTCTTGATTTTTATATTTTTATGTCCAGAAGTTACTATAAATAGCCACTGAAGAGTTCTGTTATCCACCTCTTGGCACCATCATTAGACCCTTGATTATTGTCTGTACGAGTATACAAAACGAAAAAATATATTTGTATTTAAAAAGTGTCGAAAAGATCTAAGTAGACTTCCGACTTTTATTATTCGTAGAAGTAGACCAAAATAAATGTTGTTCCACTGGTTAACATTTGAACATACAAACATGTTGTTTTTTTTTTAATTTAAAATAATATTTAAAACACAATATTAGTACAGTCAGTTCTCTGCATAACCCGAGACTCGGCCCTTCCCCTCTTCTTGTCTGTAAATGACTTGTCTTAAAAACACAGGAGATATGCTTTGCACACAAAATTATTCCGTTCCAGATGTCTCCACGTTGCCCCCACTCAAAAACGATAACAACGGCACACGAGCTCATATTTCTCCCGCACACAAAGAAACTTACAGCAACACTAATAAACTCACTAACAAAATATACGCAAAAAGAGGGCGGCGCCTTTACCTGCAGCTACGGACTCGGAATAAACACACATGCGCAAATTACGTAACTAGTGATGTTAAGTGGTGTAATCATTTAAAAATGTCGATGAAATTCAGTTACCTATAATATCTGCTCTTTTCATAAAGATTTTATTGACTGGGAAAATAAAATGATACAGGAGTTTCCCTCAATATACCTACTCTATACAAGCGAAGTTTGATCAGAATTGGCATATTAAGTAACTAAAGTTAGTGAAATTTAATACAACTCGAATCTAGACTAGGAAACATCAAGATTTTTATTGACATAGATTTTATTGCCCAGTAAAATGTAAATATTTATTTAAAACTTGCCGTTTAGACAGTTTAGGTGTTGCGATCTTAGTTAAACAGTGTTACGTTTATATATTTTTCCATTACGGCTTTTATAAGTAATAATAAATGGCTATTCATTGGCAATTGATTGTATTGGTGAAAATTTATGTTTTCAAAAAGATTCATACCTATAAAATGCGATAAGGATTTTGACATGAGCTCCTGTCTAACATTTTTTAATGCAATTTTCGTGTTATCAGGTGATATAATAAATAATTTTATTATTACTTCCATCCGTTTACATATGGTTATTACGTCATTGGATGGAAATAAAAGTTTTCTAAGGGTGCGTCCACATCTGGCGAATGTGCCGCGAATGTGCAGCTCGCGAGCCGTTTGCGAGCTACCCGCGAGCTGCGCGCATGCAGTCACGGCAATGGTTTGGTGCGCCTCTTTAGCGCAACTCATGCAAGGCTCGTAAAAGGCGTGCGCGTGGCGCGCGATCTGCGCGCACTCATTTCTCGCACTTACAGTTCCGTTTACTGGCTCAGTACTTTCGAAGATGTCGGACGACACTAGTGCTTTTAATATAATTGCTGCATCATTAGCTATTATATTACTGATACCACTCCGAACGAATGAAGAAACGAACTGAGCGGGTAAGTTATGTTTGTTTTGCGGAAGGAAGACGCGAGCCGCCCGCGCGCCGCCCGCGCGCTGACCGCGTACGGCGCTTAGGTCGCGCGCGAACTGTGCGCGGGAGCCGCAGGAGCGGCGCACGAACAAAAATGCACGCACGCAGCTCGCGGGCAGCTCGCAAACGGCTCGCGAGCTGCACATTCGCGGCACATTCGCCAGATGTGGACGCACCCTAAAATTCCTAGTTAGCTATATTCCCATTAGCTGTTGATTCAATAAAAGATAAGTCGAGTAATGAAGAAATACTCGTAGTAACAAATTGTATTTTTTAATAATTAATTGTATCATACATATAATAATTCGTACTAAGTACATAGAATCCTATAAAATATCGACTACCACAAACCTCACATCACATCTCTAACTGACAAAAGCCGGCAGCGGCCGCTTCTTGAAACTATCGTGTGTGTGAGAGTATTAGTAAAACACTTATTCATTGCGCTATTAGACCAGCCGATTCATTGATCGATTTGTATTAAGCAAGCAAGCAAGTTAGGCATAAGCAGCGCTGCCGTCGCAAGTTGACATTCAGCTAATGACTGAAACTGGCATCAAGCCACTTTGCGGCCAGATGCGTTCGCAAGCGCCACGCCTCCTTGCCATATCTCCTGTTTTTAAGATCTGTGGGTTATGCAGAGCACTGCCAATATATTTTTAGATGTTCCAAAACACCATGTTCGCGCTCGATTTCGACTTGGCTGCCATAGTGTGAATTAAATAATACCCCAAAAGCTTTCACATGGCATAAGTTTCATCACTGTTGAGAGTTTCGGCCAAAATGATTCGTGGTCCTTTATTTACATCTTACAATAGTTTCTCGGTATAAAATATTATATTGGTACAAGAATAGAGCCCAGCAGTGGGTGGAGTTAGGCTGTGGATGATGATGATGGTGATACAATATTAAAACTATTTTCAATCAAGCAATACGTATAAGGCCGTGTCCTAACCGAAGACCGAAAGCGATTGTCGCATAACTTATCGCGTACTCGCGATATCAGTAGGTACTAAATTAATATTTACATAATTAGAATAAGCGTTAAACAATTACTTTTTTGAGCTAGAGCTAGGTTTACATAACGTGACGTACAGACGCCAGCACATCAAGCTACTACAATCTGTCAAATATCTTTAATAGATTTTCAACTTTATTACTAAAGCATTAATGGAATGCGCAGAGATGAAACTGAGAAGAGTCTCCAAGATATCATTGATATGTTGAAGAAGACTGACCCGGACGACGTGCCCGATTTCGTGGCGAGGGAGCTAAGTAAATTACCCCCCGTCACGTTCGATCACGTCGACGTTACACGGTTGCTAAAGGACATCACTTCCTTGAAAGCGGAGATGACCAAGATGCAATCCAGAATGGAGGTTTCAGAAAAAACCAATACTGAGCTACGTGCAGAAATAGCGTTATTGCGCAACGTTGGTACAGTATTTGGGTCACCAGAAGCCTCAAAGGTAAACACACGTCGAGGGGCGCAATTTGCATCAATCGACAGTTTCGAATCGGCGAACACAATTTCGTCACCGGCTGCCAATAACGCTGAGCAAGCGCCGCCCGCTACCTCCGTCGCCCGCACCACAACACCGGCTGCGGAAACGTCACGCGCGCGTACGTCGACCCCTAAATGTGCCTATGCTGCTGTTGTCACCAGCGGCAAACCAGGAAAAGGGGAAAAACTGAAGGTGGGTGCTCAACCTGCCCAGCCTTCGGTCCGTGGCTCCTTGCCAAGGACGAGCCGAGTTGATGAGGAGGGTTTCACGAAAGTGGAAAGGAAGAGGAGGAAGCCCAGTACTCGTAACTTGTGCGGTACTGCACCGAGTGGACCCAACATGTTGCTGCGCCCTGCTGTGCCTACGACGCGCCCTGCGTATGTATCGCGTCTACATTACACCACAACAGTTGAGGAGGTCGTGCAGTACATGAAAGTAAAGACCAACTGGACTCTGAGGGTCGAAAGGTTGGAATCGCGCCACGACATTAATTTTAAGTCATTTGTGGTGCGAGTTCCAACCCACCATCTACAAACCTGCTTGAAGGAGGACTTTTGGCCGAAGGGTGTCGTATATCGACGTTTCCGAGGACGGTTACGCGACACCGCGCAGCGACACACGACGCCGACAACGTTACGTGTATAGTTATAGTTTAATAAGGTTTTTAATATGTATTAGTTTATTTTTGTTGTTAATATTATTTTGTGTATTTTTTCTATGGGCACCAGTAGCCTGATAATAAAATGATTATTATTATTATTAAGTTCAAGGTTGATTGGGAAAATTTGACAGTTTCGGATAGCTTGACCTGCTGGCGTCTGTCTGTACATAACGTTCTCGTCTTTTATTAGAGCTTTAATCGTATCCCTCCATTGAATTGCTTTTACTGGGTCGTCATTTGTAGTTTTTGATGTAACAACGAGTCTGCATTTTGATACTCATATTGACAATATAGTAAAAAAAGCCTTTCAGATGTATGGACTGGTGATGAGATTTTCGAGTAGCTTTGTACGACCCTCTACATTCTTAATATTATATAAAACCCTGATCCGGTCGCAACTAGAATACGCCGTCCAAATTTGGGATCCTCTATATGATAAGTACAAGGATAGGCTGGAAATTGTGCAGAAAAGGTATTTACGTACAATGAATTATAAATGTTATCGTCCTAAAGTCTCATATGAACAATTACTGAAACGTTATAATGTTCTTAGTTTGGAGTCTAGACGAATTCTTGTGGGCGTAATGATGTTGCATGGTATATGTAATAATAGATTCGACTGCATTCCTTTATCAAATAGTATACATTATATAGTGTGCCTCGACTGTTGCACACAGATTCGTGCAGGACTAATGCTGGGGTGCGCGTGCCTCTTCGTCGCCTCGTTGATGCGTACAACACTCACTTTATGGAGATTGACATATTACTCTTTCCAAAAATCGTTTCAAGGCAAGAGCAATAGAGTTACTAAATTAATAATATATATATTCTTCTTCTTCTTCTTACTAGTCTTTTACGATGCACACTAATTGTCTGTTTTCTTTTAACTTTTCTTTTTTGTGAATTCGTGGACAATGTTGTGGGTTACATATTGTGTAGTAACATAAATATGGAATGATTGTGTATAAATGTATTTCTAAGTATTGTACTAATTTAAGAATCTCTAGTTAAGCTTGGCATGTAACTGTTTTTTGTCCCTAACAAATAAAATAAAATAAACGATCTCTGCGATCACAGTGTAGTCTTTAGTTTTCTTTGTCAAAATGTCTGACTCAGTGTCTTCGTTACTTTTTCCAAAACTATATTTGGGATGGATTCACTCATATTAACGAGACTTAATTCGGCTACTTTATCATCGCTTCGTGTACGAAAGGCTTCTTGTAGGAGCAATGGATCCTTTCTTCTAGCAACAATGGATCCGGATTCACTCCTTTTAATGGGAAAGTATTTACTTACACTGATGTCACTTTGGATACGAGAAGGAATTGCTTTGGTCGCATTTGTGGTAAAACTCATTTTTACCGATTAAAAATCTTTTACATGGCGCTCAATTCGGGCTTGAAGGGAAGCTTCTTTGGCGACAATGGGCCCCGATTCTTTCTTTTTATTAACTGTAGAGTTTTCTACTACACTTTGGGTATGAGAAGATCTTTCTTTGCCGGCAATGCAACTGGATTCTTTCTTTTCATCGTAACTTAGTTCGTTTATATTCCGACAACTTTCAGTAAGAGACGAAGATTGTTTTGCAACATACGTATCCGTCACACTTTTTTCTCTCCGTAAATCCTCATTCTTATTTGTTAAATTTGCGATCTTTGACAGAATGTTATCTACAGATTTTTTTATAGAACAGTCAGAATCAATTTTTTCGTTACATTTCTTTCCTGCAGACTGTTTAACGGTTACGTCTTTAATTACATTATCAATATGGATAGCGGTTGTACTTTTTTGGGAAATAATTCGTCCGGTTTCATTTTCGGTAACGAATTCGCTAGTTTTGCAATCTTTTCGGGTAAAGGGGCCTATTCCCACGATGTGTTCGTATTCATTGTTTTTAACAGTAATTCGTTCGGTTATATAACTATCGCTTTTAGTTGTAATTGATGAACTTTCTTTAACTGCATGGAGGCCGAATTCGTTGTTTTTAACGAGAATTTTTTCACTTAAGTTAATAGAAGAAGGAGCTTTGGCAGGAATGCGTCCGGATTCAATTGTTTTGGTGGGAATGGAGCCGCTTGCGATGCGGCCATCACTTGGTATGGATATAACGTTAATTTTTTCCTTCGATGAAACCTCAATGTTCCAGTCCTTTGCAGGTTTCAGGATCATATTATAGGGGTCAGTTCTTCTTCTGTTTTCCTCTCGATTGAATACAAGGGAGATGCCTGGAGGAGAAAGTTGTTGTGGTGTTTTAGCAGTTTCTACTGCTAACAAAGGCCCGTTAACTTGTGTAGATTGTGTTGTTGAAGCTTTTTGAAGCATCCTGATGAATCTTTCTTCGATCTTTGCTTCTGAAATGATATAAGGTAGAGTTATTTTTAATCTTCTGTTCTTCTAGGGGAAAATAATCAATACTTACTCTTCAGGTGGAGACTGACTTTTAAAGTATGTGTGTAATGTGTTGAGTTTTTGTAACGCTTTACAGTAGTCAGTGCAGCGAGCGAACTGTACGATGCGAGTGCCGGATCCTCCACTCGACTGTCAGCTGTTTCGTGAATTCCATTGAAACGTGTTACAGTAGTCAGTGCAGCGAGCCGCTCGACGTGAGCATTGCAAGCGCATGTTAACGAACAATTCAAGTGCAGGTTGACGCGCTTTTTTCGTCTTCTTTCAATAACAAAACTAAATAAAATTAATGAAGCTCACACAAAATGGAGCACGCTTAAGTTACCACGTTTGGTGTATCGCCGTTTTGTAACAAGAAATGGAGCGCGCTTGAGCCATGTGCTCAAAGTGAGCGTTTGCCGCGTCTTGTGTATCGCCGTTTTGTAACAAGAAGTGGAGCGCGCTTGAGCCATGTGCTCAAAGCGAGCGTTTGCCGCGTCTTGTGTATAGCCGTTTTGTAACAAGAAATGGAGCGCGCTTGAGCCATGTGCTCAAAGTGAGCGTTTGCCGCGTCTTGTGTATCGCCGTTTTGTAACAAGAAGTGGAGCGCGCTTGAGCCATGTGCTCAAAGCGAGCGTTTGCCGCGTCTTGTGTATCGCCGTTTTGTAACCAAGCTCGCCTCGAATGATCATTGCAAACAGACGTTACAAGTCAGTCTCCGCCTTTAGAGATTGTCAACTCACCATTAATTTTCTTAACAATGTAGTTAAGACCCATGCATAATATGAAAAAACTGAAGACAAACGATAGATACGCCCACCATTCTAATTCAAAACACTGAAAATAATGTAGAAGAATCACAAGTAGGATCGAGAAACAAAAGACGGGAGGAAAAACTGCGGGGCAATTGCGTAACACAATATCAATCGGAATCGGTTTCATTTAGACTGTTCAACGACATTCATTGCGTTATTTACGGAGTGTGTAACCTAAGATAGAAGCACGCTTGTACGATACGACTACATACAGAAAGAAGAGCTAATAGAAATCTCTATTCCTAGACAGCACGTTTCGCCGAAAACTTTGTTGATAGAAAACATTGTTTGTAGATGTCTCGGTCCATAGGGAGCACTGTTGACAGAGATATCTGTTCATAGATTGCTATCTTCGTAGTTTCGATGAATAAAGGTTACGGCAAGAAGTGCTCTTCTTGCCTAATCTTTATTCATCGAAACTGAACTGTCGTATCTACAAGCATGCTTCTATCTTAGGTTCCTTATTTACGTTATCGAGCAGACACATTTTTCGAACATATGAAGCAACGGATTAGCAATTTGCTCCAAAATGATTTAGATTCCGGTTGACAGTGTGTTACGCAATTAGGGTGCTGGAATGCATAATATTTAATATAATAGTAGCATAATGCATAATATAATACTGCCAGACCAGGGAATTGAAAACCGGAAACATTTTTATGTTCGCTAAATCCGACACAATCTAGGGAACAACAGACTTTTTTTCGAGATTGTAGGGTTGGTCCCATAGTAAAAGTCGTTCATAATGATGAATACAATTGCCCCGGAGGAAGCTCCAGGTAGCCCGCGAAATTCAAATTTTCTTACGTTTTTTCCAATTTACACGTCAGTATAAGGTTGTGTGTCGATTCGCGACGTAACATATATGTATTTACAAAATTATAATCATTAGAATCAGTAATACAACTCTTTAAGTTAGTAGTTTAATCCTAAATATCAAGATTTCATGAAATAGTCATTCATTAGGATTATATGAACTTAGGGCCAGTTTTTTGATCAGTAGTTAACTCAACCAATGGTTAAACATAGTAGCTAATGGTTGAATTTTGGCTAAATGTGCAGGCTAAACATGAATGAGTTATGCCATTAGTCACTATTTTTAATATGAATGAGCTATCATGAAAACATTCATGTTTAGCCTTTCACATTGAGCCAAAATTCAACCATTAGTGTTTAACCATTGGTTGAGTTAACTACGGATAAAAAAACCGGCCCTTAGAGCATTATATTGATGATTTTAGTGATTATAATTCAATAAATACATACTTGTTGCGGTCGCGAAAAGTATTCAGATCAATATACCTACAACTTGATGCTGACCTGTAAATTGCAAACATGTAAGAAAATTTGAATCTCGCGGGCTACCTGGAGCTTTCGCCTTAAGGACTATTGCACTATTGGCCTTATATTTCTAACGTAAGATACGTTCAGTTCAGTACTCAGTCAAGATTGTGTCGTCATTGACAAAATTGACCGTATCGTATCGTTTCGCGGGCTACCTGGAGCTTTCGCCTAAAAATTGTCAGTTAGGTACCCACATCTTGTATAAGTAAGAGCTTTTTGGGTTGTTGACTCCACCATGAATGGCAGAGAATATTATAATCACGCATGGGGTAAGCACACACGAACCACCGGGCTACAACCATTGTAGCTGTCACCACCTACAACAGTGGCGAGCACTGCTGTTGCGAATGGCCGCCAAACGAGTGCGACAATCCATACAAATATTATGAAAAAGTGGGCTACCGGTGGCTGCGTCCGGTGCCTCGTTTGCGCCTGGCCAAGACCTCAGATAACAAAAACGTCGATGTTGATCATTGATGATAAAGATGAGATGTTATTCTTATAGTTTCCCATTATTTATTATGATGTACGTACAATTAATTTCTATTTTATTAATAATTCCAATGCTACTTTTCATATTGTATAAATTGTTGTGCCCGATAGGGTCCATGTGAACTTTGTAAATATTATCAAGATCTTGTACATACATGAGATATGCAATAAAGATTTGAATTTACACCCAAGGGCTATGCTGCAGAGACATTTTTTTTATTTTACTTTGACCCGCATTATTTATAAATACCTGTAGCAACAATAAATAATATTCTACTGACATAGCAAAAAAATTATACAAACGGCCATTTTTCTTCTTCGATCGTTATTTTTAAATTATATTTTCAGAGGATAATGTTTCGTAATTTCTGACACCCTTTTCTATCAAAGCCACAGAGTACTTTTTACATACATGATCAAAGCGTCATTTCCACAGAACACTATTTACCTCCTTATTTATTAGTTATACTCTTTGCTATTTACTCTGGTCATTTCTGTCAGATTATTTTCTTGAAAGAGCGTCAAGAGATTATCACTGGCTGTTACTCACCTTCTCACGAATGAGTTCAGTTAAGAGGATTACAGGACCTAAACGCAAATAACGCAAGTTTTATAATGCTTAAAAGTATATGATCTACTG
Organism: Dicycla oo; assembly: GCA_948252095.1. Lineage (NCBI taxonomy): Eukaryota > Metazoa > Arthropoda > Insecta > Lepidoptera > Noctuidae > Dicycla > Dicycla oo. Next base: position 5,986,496 of record OX411721.1, on the reverse strand, counting down.
CAGTAAGCAAAATCAGAAAAATATATGTTATTCTTCAGGATATATGCTAGTTAGATAGTGTGCTGACAACATAATACAATTAATTTGATACGATAGAAAAAAATCACGAAGATACCTCTAAAAATTTATTTTAACGATTAAAAACCATACTAATATACATACTATCGTCCTGATTTTTTGTCAGATTATTCTACCAGTAATATATTAACGTGATAGTGTTTTAATTTTTTAGTCCAATCAATAGATTTTTTGTAAATCGATAATTGCTTCATATTTTGCAATAAATTACCAGCGTTGTGTCATCGCGCTTCTCTTTCTTTTCTATGAAGTCCGACAGTGACCGCGCTTTAGGTCATGTTTCTCAGGATAGAAGAATGTGTCCAAAAATATTTTGCAGTAGATAAATGTAGCAATAGATTGATAGACGGATGGGGAGAATGACGAATACTATTTAATCATCATTTCAATTTAATTTATAACCACAGAACTATATCTAATTACTTTCAGAATGAGTGGCGCCGATTCCCTTGTTCACGAACTAAACGCAATTTGAGTTCAGTGCATCTTTTTCTTTCTATTTCATTAATAAAAGGACAGATGATAAATATTACTTTAGTCCTGTCAAATAAGATACTCCATAGACAAGTACGTGATTAAAAAATTGCCTACTAAAAATACGTCAATTTATGTCAGGCGCTGACTAATTTAACAGGACTGAATTAATATTAAAAAAAAATAGTATAATAACAATACTAATAATAAATCGATGTTACTATCCCGCATGACGGGAACCTCGTGAAGGCTGAGAAGGAGAAACAATTGAAGTATCTCGACTTAGCCCACGAGGTTGTCGCTATGTTGAATGTGGACTCGGCAATCATTGTGCCGATAGTCGTTACGGTCAATGGCGTTATCGCTAAGAGCCTCGACCAACATCTCAAGAGGCTCTCGTTGGGTGGCTAGGTGAAGGGCCTGATTCAGAAGGGAGTCCTCCTTGATACGGCGCGTATTGTGAGGAGGTTCCTGTCTCTGGGACCCTAACCACCGGTAGCTTGGACCCTGTTCCCCATGCCGGTGGATTTCTATTTTTTATATTTTTAAATGTTTTGTTTTAATTCTAATATTTAAAAATATGACTTATATGTAAAAAGTTGAATAAAGGAGATAATAATAATAATATCCTGGGACATTCCACACACGGTCATCTGATCCCAAACTAAGCAGAGCTTGTACTATGGAAACCAGATAACTGATATACTACATACACTACTTTTTTTTTGTAAACACATATTTATATATATAATTACACCTAGACTCAGGACAAACAGACATGTTCATGCACACAAATATTTGTCCTGGATGGGAATCGATCCCACGACCTGCGGCGTGATAGGCGGTATCATAACTAACCACGCCAGCTGGCCTACCATGTGTGAGTATAGTAGGTACTTGTTGGTTTATGACGTGCAGGTGACATTCAACCTTAGGGTGATAAAGCAATTACGAGGTCGACTATCCCTACTTACGTCACTTCGTCATATATAATCAGCCTACAATGTCTCACTGCTGGGACACAGGCCCCCTCTCGGTGAGAGAGAGCGCTGTAATCCACCACGTGGGCCCAGTGCATGTTGGTAGATGTCACATGTCTTGGATTTTTTTTTGTTCTAGGACATGCCGGTTTCCTCACGATGTTTTCTTTCACCGTTTTAATAATAATAATAATAATAAATTTATTTCATAAAAAGGAAGATTGTAGTACATGAGGCACACATAAAGTAACACATATAAGTTTTTACCATGTCAAGCACAATCTGGTGGGTGAAGTTCTGCTTTCCTAGCTAGGTTATGGAATAACCTGTATTAAGGAATAACAGTCCCTGACCCTTACAAAAAGTTACCATAAGCTAGTACAATTATATACATATACTTATTCATTTATTTATAATACTACAACAACGTTTATAATTGAATACTTGCGCATGTGTGTGTGTGTGTGTATGTGTGTTTTGAGAGCAGTAATGATGAAATATTTTACACAACGTAAAGTGCCTGTCAGGTTTAGAACCTACAACTCAAAAGTCGCGGCCGTTACCATTGGGTCACCACTGCATAAACAATCTGTTAGATTACCGTCTTTAGTCTTGTCTACCACAGCAAATTTCTAGAGCCATTATTGATTAAAATGTATACAAATATTAAAAAAAAATCTAAAAGGCAGTACTGCCTTGAAACACGCACAGGTTTGTTACGCTGCCGCTGATTCCCTTTGCAAATTCGTGTACAATTTAAGGCACGCGTCCTCCAATCGCGTACGGGTTTGCAACTGTTCTTCCAAACACGTGTTCAAGGTGATGCATGGAACTTAGCCATAAAGTTCGCGCATCATTCAATTGCGCACGGGTTTGTAATGCAAAATGTTCTTCGAAACACATGTTTAAAGCCAAACATGAAACTTAGACATAAGTTCGCACGTAAACTTCACCGCTCGCGTCTCGCCACTTCGCCAGTCGCATTCGTTTGTTTTTCCACTGTGCAGCGCTTGAGATTAGTGTGGTTTCAAATAATTAAATACTAGATTATGGAACTATTCAAAGATAAATTGGTACAATGCGGCCGATGTATCTTGGCGAGTCCGAACTTCGCGCAGAAGGCTGCGCAGTAACGTTTTTTAGGAACCACATGCTGACATGAGGCGAGTGTGAGTGAGAGAACATGCGCGGAAGTTCGGAGAGCCTGTGTACAGACTCGCCAAGATACGTCGGCCGTAGTGTAATACTGTGAACAATTAACATTTTATCTTGTGATGGTGTTTGAGTTGACTCCGAAAATATTTCAATGAAACAATCACACTTTTGTCGTAATCACCTTCACAAGATAAAGAGCATCGAATTTCACATTGGTAAATATCATCGTCACCATCATATTTTATGACTTCTAAATTGTCCACAATGCCACTAAGTATGTTCTTTAACAGTTCCATATTAATCGAAAGCACACTATAAACATAACCTCAAAATGTTCTAATGGTATAATTACACTTTGCTTGTCATTATTATCACCCACCTTATTCACCAAACACAAAAATGCCCTCGAACAAACACGATTGTGGCGCCGCATGCACCTTACAAACCCGTGCGCGACTGAAGGCAATACTGCCTTGCCTCCTGTTGAACACGGAAACGTAAATACGCTTCCCGAGTAGGGAAAAGGTTTTATCTGGATTTTCCATCTGGAATTTCTCTATATCAGCCCAGAGTCTAGATTTGTGCCTGGTTGATGGCATTTAGCTCGCCCCCTTTTAAGTATATGGGACTTAAACATAACTGGCGAAATGTGGGTGCTCTATAAATACACCTCTGCCTAACCCTTCGGGGATTACAGGCTTTATGTTATATTACATACTAGGTACAAACTCCGTGTAATGAATTTATTTACGTATCAGCCTATACTACAAAGCTGTACCTATTTCACTAAATTGAAATAAGACGTTTAAAAGCCACAGACGGTTTCCAAATATTCGCTTTAGTCGAATTTAACGGGATTATTCATAACAAACGTATTTAGACTACAGAGTGTTAAGAATCGTTAACAAGCAAAAGCGTGTGTTCCCGAATGTACTTTCAGTTGATGGAATGTACTGTTGTGCGCGGTTGTACAGGATGCGAGGGATTTACGATGGCGTTTAGTTGTTGTATTTGATTATGTCGGGTACAGCACCCCTGATTGCGTAACTCACTATCGATCGGAATCTGAGTAATTTTGAATTTCTCTTGAAATACTTTGCAATTTCTCTTGGCACTGCTCCAAATTTGTTGGTTTTTGAAAGTTTTAGAAAAAGCGGTAATTTTTTGCATTTGTTGAACAGAGAGCTTGATATCTTTTTTTTCTATTTCATAAAACGGGCAATGGATTGTAAAATATCGTGGAATCTTGTTTTTAGTATTGGTAATTTTTTCGAGAAGCATTTCACCGTGGGTTTCCACATCCTTTGTTGCGTAGACAGAGAGTACACGCTTTGTTGTAATATCTTTAAGCTCTTGACGTCTACACGCACCGCAGTAACACCGAATATTAACGCCCTGCAAAGAGATCAAATTTTAGGTTAATTGCCGATTTACATGGAAAAAATCAATCAATTTTTTTAAAATAAATATTGTCGAAGCACTTTTGCCATTTTAATGAAAGTTCGTTGATGCCTTTGCTATAGATATCCTGGGAACGGGAATCGATAAATTCTTTAAAGACGTTTTTCACCACCTCGTTGGATTTGAAATTTTACGCCGGGGCTCATTGTTGACCTCAAAATTTCCAGAACAGTAGCGATCAAACCAAAAACGCATCGTGCGTTCACTTGCGGTAAGTTGTCCATAGACGTCGTTAATGTGTCTGTGTTGCGTTAGTGCTACGATGGAACTCGTATTCGAAAATAGCGCGCAATATTGCCATGGTTACAGACACATCGATATCAAAGAAAAATCAAACGACGGGAAAACAAATGAACAACATAATTTTTTATGTTATATTGTAAAATGAATTTGAATTTGGAATTCTAAATAGAATGAAAGATATTGATGTTCACTAGCCGGTATCAACAATCGGCGATTTCATAGGTACCTATTAGTTGTAAGAACATTATGCTACAGTAATGTAAATATAGAGATGATACATTTAGATTTATAAAGTTCAACCGACCTTTGTTACCAAGTACTAACTATCCGGAGCTTCTTTTATAAACTTTTCAAAGTCGTTTGGTGACATACCTTAGATTTCCGACTAATATATTCGTCCGAGCGTCTCTTTAGAAATGCAGTAAGGTTACAGTAGGTTTTGATATCAATATCATTTTTGGTCTTAACAATGCTTTTTAACATGGAGTAGATACACCAAAGCGAGCAGGGCTTGTGTTTACGTATATTTGCCAGTTCATTGAAGTAAGCCAAAAATATGTTCTCCGAAAACAAATAAGACATTTTTGCTGTTTTTCCACTGTATGAAAGATTCGTAGGCCGCTAGGTATATCTCTCTAGATTTTGGTGGCAACAGGCTTTCACTCGCGTTTCGTGCCTCGATTAGTATTTCCGCCGTGGTCAAATCTACGTATTCTCTTCTTCCCTGAAATCGAAATTTTTGATAATAATTAACCACACAACGAAAAGGTTAACAAATATTTATGGAAAATGGCGCGCTTGTTTTGTATTTGTTTTTTCCGCGCGCCGCGCTAGTGATGCGCGCGCAGGTGTAAATAAAGGCACTGGCAAAACCGCTAAACAGCTTATATAAACAACACAATAAACACAAAATAAGCTTAGTATGTAGTGAAAAATATGTTATTTGATGAAATGATGATAATTTTGATGAATGATTTGACCCTATGTAACCTAAAATAGTATATTTATTCATAAAAATACTCGTATTCATTGTTTTTATTAGACATAAAAACTCTTTGCAGATATTGAAAAATAAAATGTAAACTAAAAAACACAAATGTATAATAAGCTGAATTATGAACCAAAATGCGTTCCATAAGGGTCGATTTTTTGATCCGTAGTTAACTCAACCAATGGTTAAACATAGTAACTAACGGTTGAATTTTGGCTAAATGTGTTTGCCAAAATGCCATTAGTATTTTAAACATGAATGAGTTAAAATGAATATTCATGTTTAACCTTTCACATTTAGCCAAAATTCTAACATTAGTTACTATGTTTAACCATTGGTTGAGTTAACTATAGATTAAAAACCGGCCCTAAGAGTCACTTTACAAGCAAATGTTTTCATACAATACTTATTGGTATCCAAGCGTCTACGCCACACTATACCACCCGTATGTTTCCCCTTAGCGATACCAAGGTGATTATGTTACAAAGAGGTTACATATACGCTGTTTTAAAAGCCGTCACGACTTCAACGAACTTCGTTTTGTTTTGGCTTTCAATGTTAGAGACATCGGTTGATTGATCGCTCCTTCAATCGATCAAGCGACGGAGAACTTTGTGCTTAAAACTGAGGGAGAAAATTGTTCGAGTACCTATGTATTTGTATCAGGTGTATGTAGAGTGCAGTGGCGTAGCTAATCCTAAAGGGGCTTAGGGGCCCTGTATCAAAATATGTCGGGCCCTTTTTTTACAAATTACATATAGCATCCTGTGATGGGTGGTTTAGCTATTATTGTGACCTTAAAAGAGAATGTAGTAGCAAGCGATGCGGGTTAGAAAATTGGAGCATCCTAACTTGGATAGGTACAGTAAACGGTCATAAGTGCAGTAGCACGCTAAGGATTGTGTAGTGGTATGGAACCACACATGCACACACATGAGCTTAAGTGCCTATAACTTCACATGTCTGCGAAGTTCAACATACAGTCAACAGTCGTGAGTCGACGTCACGACAACACGCAACACTGTCGTTACCTACCGCGTCATTCGCGTCATTTCATAATTTTCACACAGTCGACAGTCGTCAGTCGACGTCACGACAACACACAACACTGTCGTTACCTACCGCGTCATTCGCGTCATTTCATAATTGTCACACAGCAGTCAACAGTCGTGAGTCGACGTCACGACAACACGCAACACTGTCGTTACCTACCGCGTCATTCGCGTCATTTCATAATTGTCATACAATCAGTTATTGTACCGTGTTAATTTTAATATCATTTTATTAAACTCATGTGTACCACTGAATGAACATTTAATTTCATAGAACCTAAATCACGTCCCAACAAAAGTTCTATATTGGTGACCCTGACGTGATTTTAAAAATACGGTTCTGCACCCGCGAGTGCAATTGCGTTTAATACAGACTCAGACCATCTTTAGTGTTGTTACTGTGAACTCTTTTACGAACTTTCGAAATGTCCAACCCTACATCTGCTGCTGCCACTGACTACAAAATTACTGTCGATCCTGAGCACACAGCCACCATGGCTGGCACCGCACCTGGCAGCGTCTACGCACCTCAGCAAGCTGGTCCGTGTTATACCATAGACCAGCACCAGCCGTCAGAGACGGGGACGATCACCATCAACTCCCGCATCGCCGACTTCTGGGCAGCGCGTCCACGACTATGGTTCCACCAGTTCGAGGCCATAATCGGTGCACAAAAAGCAGGTGACTTACATAAATACCAACTAGTTATAGCTAAGTTAGGTCGAGACGAATTGGGTCAAATTAGTGACATTCTCGAGAACCCGCCCGCGAACGGTAAATATCAAACAGTAAAAGACAGATTAATTTCGGCATATGAAGAGTCTGAGTCCAAGCAACTACATACGTTACTTACGAAAGTCGAGCTAGGGGATCAACGACCCACTCAACTTCTTCGTAAAATGCGAGAACTCGAAAGCAGATCCTCCAAGACGCCTTCGTCAATTAGATTTTATTTCTCAGTTTTGCAACAAAATTGAGTTAAGGGCGAGCTCAATAACGCCGCCGATGCTCTTTCAAGAATAGAAGAGATATATGTGCACGATATTTTCGATTATGAGCAATTATACAAAAGCCAAGTCGAAGATACGCAATTAATAATGCTAAAACAAAAACCTAACTTGGAATTTAAATTGTTCCGCATGCCATACGCAAATCAAGAGCTTACGTTCGAAACATCAACGTCATCAGCGCGACTTTATTTACCGTCGGAGTTTCGAGAAAAAGCGATTTCAAGTGTCCACGCTCTTAACCACCCTGGGGTAGCCGCTACGCGTCGCCTTATCGCGCAGCGCTATTTTTGGCCCAACATGAATACTGACGTTGCAAGCTTTGTTAGAAGTCGCATTCAATGTCAGAAATGTAAAGTACAAAGGCATACAATTACACCTCTAGGAGAGTTCGAAAAATCAGACTACGTGTTCATTTTATAGGTATTGGCAATGTTTTACCTACACTTTGCTTAAGGGTTTTTGATAATTATTTTTGTTTACCCTTTTAATAAATTGTCTTCATCAAAGGGGGGAGGACATGTAGTGGTATGGAACCACACATGCACACACATGAGCTTAAGTGCCTATAACTTCACATGTCTGCGAAGTTCAACATACAGTCAACAGTCGTGAGTCGACGTCACGACAACACGCAAAATATAAAAAAAACGAAAAATATAAAGCATAAGTTTACTACATAAATATTCAAATAATGTTTAAACAAAAAGAGAGAAAAGAATAATATAACAATTAAAACAATACAAAAATGTCACGTGCAATGTTAAATAAACTTGAACATAATAACATACCAGCACCCTAATTGCGTAACACACTATCGATCGGAATATGAATCATTTTGAAGCAAATTGCTAATCCATTGCTTCATATGTTTTAAAAATTTGTCTCTCAACACCGCAAATTACGCAATGAATGTAGTCGAACTGTCAAAATGAAACCGATTCCGATTGATAGTGTGGTACGCAGTTAGGGTGCCGGTCACATGATTACCAACTAAGGTCAAATATAGTCATTATATTTTGTCTGTGAAAAATTCTGAAATGCCGTAATATGCTTTATTCAACAGTAAAGACTTAAGTCTTTTCTTAACCCGTATGCGCTCAACTTTTTTTTTCGTAAAAACTGTTATTTTTTTTGTTTTATTCTAAGTCCAATAAGCATAAAAATGAGGTTTTCAGAAAATTTAATAATAAAAAAAAATACCATTTTGGAAATTTTGACCGCTCCAATTTTGGGGCGCTGAGCACGGCAGATCACGCCCATTACACTTTCATATTTTTTAAAATTTCGATTGATTTAGAGGGTTAATATTAATAAAATAACTGTTATAGAAGTTGTAAAGAAATTTTAATTATATCTAAAGAACATTTATTATATATTAGTGTTTATTCTGTTAGTATTTATCATTTATTTAGGAGTGGAAAATTTCAAAACAATTAGTATGACAGCCGACATCACATTTTCGGCATTTCTTCGTAGTATTTTTGTGGCATTGGGCACAACGTATCTGAGTTGCACTGGAAATAATTATATGATCAGCCCCATCTAGACGTACATCATCTGGCACCCTCCTTTTCCTAGACGGCTTCATAGGACGGCCTAAAGAGCGAACCGACGCATATCTTCCTAGATAAGTTGTAACCACAGATCTGATAAAGGCTAGGAAATCAAGATGCCCCTTCTCTTGTCCAGCTGATGACAACCTGTACAACTGATAAGCATTATTCATGGAAGCGTTCAAGGGCCACATGAGAAGTTGCCAATCCCATTTTTTCTTATTTATGCTAATACGGTAGCAGCCTATGTTTTGATCTAGACGATCTACTCCGCCCATATATTTATTATACATTTGAACACAAAAGGGCTGTTGAATCGAGATTTTCTTTTTTTCAGCACTGGACCATCTCTGTGCGGATCCAACTGGAGAAGCACCTTCACAGGTCGAAGCTACGGTAACGACGTTATTGTCGTTGTATAGTACTAGAGATACGCCTGATGTTTCATCAACGATTTGATCGTAGCTCCCACGCTGTTTTTTCTTCATGTTGGCGATTGATTCCAGCGGAGCATTTTCGATCCTATTGGCCCGTATTGTTCCTGTCCCCTGATGACCAAAATCCTTCAATGTGGTGAGCAATCTAAAACATGTAAAAAAATTGTCTATGTAAACATGAACTGGGAAACCTGTAGGCAATTTGTCGACTAAGTTCGTAACGACAGATCCTCCAACACCGAGATCGGGATTAGTGTTGCCTGTACTGGCCCCTTGATAAGGTATGGCTTGTATCCTATTATATCCTAGGCGTGTAGCCATGCACCAGCATTTGAATCCGAAACGTATGGGTTTTCCATGAATGTGCTGTTTTGTACTATGATGACCATAGTACGGAATCATTGATTCGTCGATGCTAACTTCGTTATACTGTGGCCAATACTTCATCCATTTTTCGTTTAGTTTATCCCATAAAGGTCTCACTTTTGTGAACTTGTCCTGGACATCTAAAGCTGCGTTATCAGAAACATGCATAAATCGAAGGATTTGTTCAAATCGAGATCTAGACATTGCATTAGCTACGCCAGGGTGATAAGTATCGATTCCGGTGTCCCAATACATGCGGTTCCTAGCTTGAACATTATATCCACTAAGTAAAAATATTGCTAAGACGAGGCGAATTTCTTCTTTGGTAACATCAAATGGTTTTCCTTCGAAAACAGCATACCTTCTTGAATTTTCTACTAACAAATTCACAACTTCATCATCGTAAAATAATTCAAAAAAATCAGTAGGTGACCTATTAGTATCTATAAAGTCAGGACGATGCCATTCTCTTCTTTGATATTCGGGTAAATCATTTTTTTTCCACTTTCTTTTTTCTACAATCTTCTTTTTCTTTTTGGCGCAGAAGTGGATGTGATCTCCGAAAGGGGTGTGTTGTCATAATCACTTGAGTCTAGCCCTAAAACTTCTGTTTGTAATAGTGTACCCGATTTGCGTACACATTCAAGCTGCGCCTGGGCTCGTAGTTGATTACCTGTCAGGTGATTGAGGTCACCTACAAGCGCATCTTCCTCATCACTATCACAGTTACTCAACATATGGTTGCTGGGCGGGCATGTGTAGATAGTGCCCTCAACAATGTCATCTTCCGTCTCCAATATGTCGATAATTTCTGCCAAACTCCCCAACCAGCAATTCAGTCCTATTATTTCAGCTCATAACTCTAAAAAGCTCTATAAACGATTTATTAAGGTTTTACCGGTGCCACAGTGTTGTATAAAAGCGTTCGACAGTACATTATTGCTCTAAATGCTTAGAGAGCTAAAAATACCTATAAACAAAGAATGTAAACGTTTACTACGCCATTTTATACAACCGTTATAGTCGAGTACTATAGCAAGTATTAATATAACTAGTACATAATAATATTGCTCTATAAAATTGTTAACAGGTGCCTTTATTTATCTGATTAACGTAATAATGGTTCCAAACGAACTGCAATAGTAGTTTCGTTATAGCAGTGAAGAACACTCAACTACAGGGCGATATTGTGATATTGTGAATATTTAGATCGCTGCTATAGTACGTGTGCGTTAGTAGTCACAAAGACTTTACAATAGAGTGTTTTTGTGATGTAGTCTAATTTCAGGGCACGCTAATAGGACGTAAGTGTATTATAATAGTTTTTAAATGCATATTATAATTTTATCGATAAGCATATCACACAGACACTATAATAGAGCAGAATTATTGAATAACAACTTTTTTGGTGCCTAGCAATGCGCTTGTTGGTATTATAAATGGGTATCTATCACTATAATGACGCAAAATTGGCACATACATGTAGATAAATGTTTCTATTAAATGACAGCTAAGTCCCAAAAAGGATTCTTGGCTTACTTTTATAACAATATTCAGACATTTTGATACGGAATTAATGCGACGTGCATTCTGCCCTAAAAACCAAAAAAATGGATTTAAAGAATTGGAAAAGATATAAACGCAGTGGAACTTATAGAAGAGAAGTTAATAGACGTTTTGAAAAAGCAACTTCGTCATCATCAAACAATCAAAGCAGTGATAGTAGCCAAAATCAAGTTGGAATCACAATTATGGGAAACGGTTCCGTACAAAATGTGTATTACAAAGATATTATTTCTGAAGAGAGTCCTTACTCCAGCAATATTTCTGAATCTTCAAGCAATGATTCATCATTCGAAAAAGACCAACAATTTCGTGACGGCGTGAAAAATTGGGCCATTAATTATAATATTTCGCATGAAGCGACAAAAAATTTAGTACGATTAATTAACAATAGAATACCAAATACATTACCTAACGATCCCCGAACGCTTCTTAAAACAGAGAAGACTGTTACAACTTATCCCGTGGGCACTGGACAGTACTGGCACAACGGTTTGACAAACACACTGAAACACTACTTACAAATGATACAAATTGATCGCAATCTACCCGTCATTTCACTGAACATAAACATAGACGGCCTGCCTGCTTTTAAAAGTTCAAAACTTCAATTATGGCCAATTTTATGCAACGTTTATGAAATACCAGAATTGCGACCTATTGTAGTAGGAATTTATTCAGGCCATAATAAACCATCTGATTTGGATGGTTATCTAAGAATGTTTGTAGATGAAATGAAAAAACTACTAAAAGATGGCATCTTAATCGTTATTAATGGAAAGGAAAAATTAGTAGGCGTCAAAATACGGGCCTTTATATGTGACTCTCCAGCTCGGGCTATGATCAAGGGTAAGTTTAATTCTAGCACTATTGTTTTATTGCCAGCTAGCAGCACCTCGCGGTTTCACCCGCGTAATTTCCGTTCACGTGGAAATTCCGGGATAAAACTAGGGCATATGTCACTCCCTGATCCAAATACGTATCTCTCTTCGACTCTCTTTTTTTCTTAGTTTTTATTTATAAAGTTCAGTTAGTCTTAGAAAGAAAGAAAATACGTTTATTTACGGTAAACATGATGAAAAGAAATAGTAATAACACAAAATAAAAGAACAAATTGGGGGAAAAAAATGCGTCACATCTATTGTTGTTAAAAAAACTGTTATAGACCAAAAATCAGTGGATTAAAAAATAGTCACATCCACGCAAAACGGCCCTCGCTCAGCATAATGCTGCGAGCCCATACAAGACAGAGCCTCAGCGCTGGTTTTCAGCGACAGCTGGCGTTGACGTGATGACGTCGACCGGTGCAGTATGCAATGAAATAAGAATAAACAAATAAAAATAAAATGTACCTATTTTCTTTTTTTATGAACAAACATTAAATTTAAATTGATTTTGCAGGTGTATGCAATTACAATGGGAAAGATGGGTGTCTAAAATGTACAGTAGAAGGAGAATATTCGTACGAATCCAACACCGTTGTGTTCCCAAGAGTTGGATGCCCTAAAAGAAACGACGAAGATTTTCGAGCGAAAAAGTATGGGCAGCACCATAAAGCTGAATCACCTCTATTAGAACTGCCTATTGATATGGTAGAAGACTTTGTAGTAGGAGATGCGCTACATTTATTGGATTTAGGATTAATGAAACGTCTTCTTACTGGATGGAAAGATGGAAAATTTAAAAAAGATACTAAGTGGAGCAGCACGGATATTAATATTGTCACAATTTTTTTATTAAACTGCAAAATGCCACGAGAAATCCACCGATCTGTCAGAGGTCTCGACCATTTATGCTTTTGGAAGGGCTCAGAATATCGCACATTTTTGTACTATCTTGGATTCGTAATCTTGAAATATACATTACATTCAGAAGCTTATCAACATTTCTTATGCTTTTTTTGTGCAATTACGATTTGCTCCAACGAAAAATATTTCCATTTATTAGACCTAGCTGATTCGTTATTGAACAACTTCCTAGAATATTTTAGAGATATATATGGTGAGTGTTATATGACCAGCAACGTGCACAATTTATGTCACATTATTGATGAAGTCAAAAAATTCGGAAAACTGCAAGATTTTAGTGCATATCCATTTGAAAATCAGTTATATTCTATAAAAAAAATGATAAGACATGGTAACAGACCTCTTGAACAAGCAGCTAAACGTATTAATGAAAAAGTCAATATAGAACTGCAGAACTTTAAGACAGACATCTTTAAAGCTCCATTTTTAACTCTCAACAAAAATGTGAAAACCCTTCATTTACAAAGTTTTATTTTGTGTCCACGTAAGGAAGACAAATGGTTTTTAGATAAAGAAAACCAAGTTATTGAAATAGAGTCTTTAGAAAATGGAGACAATGGCATAATTATTTGTGGAAATCGTGTTGAACCTATTGAGGATGTCTTTAAAACTCCAATAAAATCTTCATATTTGAACATATATAAATGCAAAACTAAGCACATGAACAAAATTCAAAGATTATTCAGAGTTGACGCAATAAAGTGTAAACTTATCTCGATCTCTTACAACTCAACAATTTATTTTGTGCCATTATTACATACTGTATAATAAAGACATTTTACTAGTTTCTAAGGTTATTTACGCAGGTGGTATATAAATAAAAATCTTTATTAATTAGATGGTTCTTTATTTTGAACTAAAAAAGAAAAACTTTTCATTTCTCATTTTTATATCAGTCTTGATCTCACGTTAAAATCAACCCACATACCTAATTAACTCAGCTTATACAATATCAGGTAGATACCTAGGTACTCGAAAAAATGTCAAAAACATAAAATGTTAGAATATTCACTTCACAGGAATATTCAATTTAAAGCTAGTATAAAACAGGAGTCTTAGAGTTGATTTTTTAATCGTCAGAATTTTCTATAGATAATAAACATACCTCAGATAAAAGTATCTGGCTATTAAAAAATCAGCCCTTAGTTTTGTTTTATTGCTATTAAACTCTAATGTTATTCTAAAAATTTACTACAAATTTATATTTATTATAACAGAAAAATAATATTATTTACCATTTTTTCTCCATTGGTATATTTGAATTAAACGATATAATATTAAAAGTATACCTATAAAAAATCACAATCAAATCAACATGTAATACAAAACCATTAACGATTAAGATACGTAACAAAATTATTGCCTCTGTTTTAGCAACTTAAAAAAATCTTTCATAGGAAAAAGAATATGAGAGCAACACTTAATTTAATAAAATCTAGAAACATGTCAGATAAAGTTAAAATAGAAACTTTAAAAGTTATGAAGAGGGTTTATACCTCGCGGATTGGCAACGTCGTATTTATAGAGGTTTTTCGTGATTATTTCATAAAAATCAAAGTATGTACTTACTATATTTTTAATACCCTGCATTTATTTACTAGAGTAAATGTTAAAAATAATTATAAAATACAACGATCTAGAACATGTCAGGTTCTAATAAAAATATGTAGTCCTTTATTAAATTCAGTGAAATAATCCCAAAAAACCTTTACAAAGCCGACGTTGCTAGCACGCGAGGGATAAACCCTCTTAATAATGATTTGTTATATAATTATATTATTATACATTAAAGGTTACACTGCTCTATTCACTGCAATGAGTCAGACTAGATGGTGTGCCATCCATCACCACAGCCTGAGCCGGTACTGCCAATACACTATCTGTAGGGTTTGTTTGAATAGCAGGATCATTGTCTTGCAATCATGCAAGACAATGATGAAAAAAAAAGACAAAGAAAAGAAAGACAAAAAGAGAAAAAAAAAGAGAAAAAAGACAAAAAATCTAAAACTACTATCAAGTAGTTTTAGATTTTTTGCCTTTTCCTTTGTCTTTACTTCTTTTTTTTGTAGCTGAGGCTCTCAACATTTTGGCCGCGTATCGTCTCTCGGAATTCCTCAAAATATTTTTAAAAAATGTTTCGCACTCCAATAATGTGAAAGTATTATCGGAGTGATGAATGACTTCAAAAAACAAGTTAATTACCCGGGTGTGAGCTTTGAAACAATTTTTTTTAATTTCAGATTTCTTAGAGCCACCTGCCCATGAGCATTCTGTCATGAATCGACGAGTAAACATGACTTCTATTAGTGCAAAACAATTGTTAAGACCGTTACCCTTTCCAGAGCCACAAACCAAAGATAGTTTTTCTTTGAAGATGTCTACTGATTCTTTATTTTTTAACTCATCATTAAAGTTTTGAAGTTCGTCAATATTATCGATTTTTTTGAACCCCATTTGACTGTTTAATTTTTGTTGTTGGCTCTGTTTGAGAAATGCATCGATTTGTGTACTAACTTGAGATAATTGATACATAATTTTTTCTTGCTTGCTTTCAATATTATCCAAACGTTTGAGAACAGTTTCCTCAAAGTTGGATCTTAGTGGTGGATTTTGGCTAAGCAAATATAACGTTTCTGACGCTGTGTCCTGTTCCACGATGAATGGAGTGTCGGAGGTTATAAAAGTTGAGCTTTCTGCTGGATTCTCTGTAATATTGACCGGCACGCAAACTTCAGAGTATTGGGCGGGTTCTATTTCAGGTTCGGGAAACGTTGCCACCGGTGAAATATTTTCTTTGTTCTAAAAACAGTGAAAAACAATTTATGAGCGTTTATACCACGTGGCTGGCAACGTGGAACTTGTAGAGGTTTTTCGTGATAAACAAATTTTATTCAATTTTCAGCCATGTACAATAGGCTAGTTGCCGTAAAAAATGTAATTAGTCCGTCTTTTAGATTATTCAAAAATAAGGGACACGTATTTTTTTATTCGTAAATTAAACCAAAAATGACAAAGATATAGCCCATTAAAGTTACGTGTGACGTCACGCCCGTGCTACATTAATTATTCGCACGGGGTGACGTCACACGTAATTTTAATGGGCTATATCTTTGTTGTTTTTTGTTTAATCGAAAAAAGAAAAAATACGTGTCCACTATTTTATATACGTATACGGACTAAAAAAAATGTAATTATTTTGACCCTGGACACTACCCTATTACCGGCACGGATCTTGAGCGCTGGCTTCAAGTTGCGCAGAAGTCAAATATTCGGTCTCTTTAGTGGTGCGAAGTGAGACGCGGGGGCGGCGGGGAGTGTCAGTGATTGGCTCGCCGCGCTATTATAGACGTCACTCCTGATTCGTTCCCTGCGCTTGCTGCGTGTATCTAACAACGACGGCAATTGGGTCGCCAATGTATGGAATGCGCAAAGCGACCCTCACTCTGACGCCGAGCGCTCAAGATCCGTGCCGGTAATTGTACTACACTACTTTGATTTAAATTTGATAAAATAATCACAAAGTACCTCTAAAAATTCGATGTTGCCAGCCCGAGTGGGATAAACGCTCTTAATACAACTGCTAAATAGAATTTGTTACATAATAAATATATTGCTACTTAGTAAATAGTTTTATATTAAACTATGTAGCTGTTGCCCACAGCTTCGTTCGCGTGGAAAAAAAATATCCTATGTCCCTCGGCAGGATATAGTCTATCTCCTTACCAAATTTGATTTCTATCCGTTCAGCCATTTAGTCGTGAAAAGGTAACAAAAAACAAAACACAAAAAACAAACAGAGTTACTTTTGCATTTATAATATGTACTAGCTGTACTCCGTGGTTTCACCTGCATCTTTGGTTACTGCTCCGCTTCTATTGGTCGTAGCGTAATGTTAAATAGCCTATAACCTTCCTCAATAAATAGGCTATTGAACAGTGAAGTGAAGTAAGAACTTTTCAAATCGGACCAGTAGATCCTGAGATAAAAACAAACAAACTCTTCCGCTTTATAATATTAGTATGGATTACGTAAAGATTAAATAGTGTATTTTTTAATCCAGTGTATAACCTTCCTCCATACCAAACATACAAATCGATTTATCCATTACGACGATGAGTGAAAGCAAAAACACACAAAATGACAAAGAGCACCAATTACAGTAAACCTACTTTAGGGCTAGGAAAAAAATGTTGTTTTAATTGAATAGCGTTTAAAATATTACCGTGGTGCACTGCACTGCCAATTTGTTCAGATCAACTTCAATATGACGTCGCTTTTTTGGCAATCGCTCTTCCTCAGTATCGCTTTCACGCTGCATACGGACCATTTCTATTTGGGCTTGATCGTAGGTCAAGTTGAATCTTTTTAGTTGACATGGTGTACTAATCCAATCATCACCAGGTTGCGAGTTTTCATTTTTTTGTAGTTTTTTAGAGCCTTTTCTTGGCCATAGCAATAAACTATCATTTTCCCAAGCACTCGGTACACAGGTCAGAAAAGTTTTTCCTCTTTCAATCGTCTGCACTATTTTGAACGGCATCTGAAATAAATGTTTATCTTTAAAAAGTTTGAATTTAAAACAAATAGGTAAACACATTACATTTAACATTTATTTAAATAATTAGGTACCTTTTGGCTTAGGAAGCAGAATAGCGTATTTTTCTTAATTTTATTTTGATATAGAATTAATTAAAACGAGCACTACCTATTCCGAGTGCGAAACAGCGCGTTCTGACGCGTGTTTGAGTTCAAGAATTAGCGGTGCGGGGCGCAAGGTGGGGGGCCGGTTGAACGAGCGAGATAGTGCGGGGAATCCCCTGACAGACATTAATGTGTAGGTATGGCGCTGGACTTGCTGGGCTTACTGTGTGCACAAAATTTCTAGATTTTATGGTCAGAGTTGCTTTAGAAATAGATTTTTTTAAGTATGAGAATGATATTTAATTGCAAAGCCGACATTCATCGGAAGGATAATGGTCATAAATAGCCATAAAATCGCAACCCCGACACCAGAAAAATAATTCATTTAACAATTGGGCCATATTTCTTTTATATATGGTGAAGTGACTCGGTAAAGATGAATTAGTATATAATCCACAGTTGACACAGTTTGCACTTAATATAAAATGTGTGATATTCCACGGCCATTCTGCAGCTGTATCTGCTAGCAGCATGAAATCGTCTCGACTAAGAAATTTATCGATATCCATATTGGCGTCCATAAGTTACACTGAAAAAACACAATGTTGACTGCAATTTATATTTATATATGTATTGCTTCTAAAGTTCAGTGATGCTACTAGACACATACATAGGTACTTCAAAGATATATAAAAACTAGGTAGGTACGTAAGACTTGATACAACTACGTTTCTTCCCGAAGAAATAAAAACTGGTTACATGATAAATTCACACTATTCGTCAGTAAACAGTTTATAATTCAGGTTTTTTTCCATTACTTATGGTCTTCAGAAAAATAGTAAAAAAAAACGCTGTGTAAATATTATATAAGTATTCAGAAATGCTCACACAGAACCCCAATTTTAGGTTGAATCCACGATGACTGACAGTGAAAACATTATCACAGCAAGTACTATAATGGCTCTTAGAATATCGAAATCACTTTATATGATAAATATTTAAGTAAAAACTCAACAATTCGAGGGGGGCACTTTAAATTCATGGCAAACCTATCCCTAGTTTATCAGTAAACCTGCAGTCGCACATCATTTCCACCGTAATAGACTAATATTATAATAACAAAATAAAATCTTACTCACCTCAGATTGCTTGTATCCTTTTGTAAAATTATTTAAATATTTTTTTTGCACTCTGCACTGTCACGAATGTAAAATAATGAATGGTGAATGAAAAACGTGAGGTAAAGGAAACTAAACTCTTGTATAGTACGAAAAAGTACTATAAAAGGTCCCACAGTAGCCAGTACATCATTATTTTGAGACCTGCATCTCTATTACATAGATTTTATTGGACTGTTTCGTTATTAGGAACACTGCATTAAAATTATTTTGTCACTGAACAGAGATGTAAATGCGCCACTTCCGAATAAAAGATACGTTCTTTGGGGTTTTATAGGACCAAGAACAGTTTTTTACAAAACGTTCTATGGTTTTTATAGTACTAGTTTTTGCTGCTTGGGTCAACCTAAAACAACATAATCAATATAAAAATGTAACATGTAAAGTACTAATATAACTGGCAGATGCTATAAACAATGTAAATAAGTTATAACACATATAACTATGAAGTTTGAAATCAACATGCAAGTACGCGCTCAATGCCCCAATAATGGGGCGCTATAAATGATGCCTCTAAAAAACTAAATCTCAACAGAAAGAATCGAACTTTATCACAAAACTAACTAAATATAAACTAATACATATAAAAAACTGCTTTACACGGTTTTATTTATAAAAAAAATAATAATAAACTTACTTTTTACTCCCCGCCATCGTGTACACCACAATTGCACGTTTTACTTTTCAAAATGTCGGGTAGAATGGCGCCAAAACTTTGACGTTTATTTTTTTTTATGAAGATGCAATGTAAAAAAAGCGAACAGTACCGTTCAAAAATCAAATCCCAGTTTATGGTCGACACAGGTAATAAATAACTTGCCGTTTTAAAAATGGGGCGGTGAGCAATAAGTTTATGTATAATTCTTTAATTGAATTAGGTATGTGGTTGAATATAATTGGTGCGATACAAAAAACACTTTCACGTATCAATGCTGCATGGGACCTTTTTACGCACAAGTTATTGTTCTGTGGTCGAGTTCGTTCCTGATAAAATGATATTCTGGTAAACAGGTCTGGATTGGTCTTAAGGGTGCGTCCACATCTGGCGAATGTGCCGCGAATGTGCAGCTTGCAAGCCGTTTGCGAGCTGCCCGCGAGCTGCCCGCGAGCTGCACGCGTGCAGTCACGGCAATGGTTTGGTTCGCTCTTTAGCGCAACTCATGCAAGGCTCGTAAAAGGCGTGCGCGCGGCGCGCGATCTGCGCGCACTCAATTCTCGCACTTACAGTTCCGTTTACTGGCTCACAATACTTATATGTTTCAATTAAGCGTAAACAATTCTCCTCCGTCCACTCTATGACAACACGTACTTAGCCTCCAGTAATCAGAAACGAACTGAGCGGATAAGTTATGTTTGTTCTGCGGAAGGAAGACGCGAGCCGCTAGCGCGCCGCCCGCGCGCTGATCGCGTACGGCGCTTAGGTCGCGCGCGAACTGCGCGCGGACGGCGCAGGAGCGGCGCACGAACAAAAATGCACGCGCGCAGCTCGCGGGCAGCTCGCAAACGGCTCGGGAGCTGCACATTCGCGGCACATTCGCCAGATGTGGACGCACCCTAACAAAAACAGCTAGGTACTTCAAAAAAAAAAAAAACCGGTCAAGAGCGAGTCGGACTCGCGCACCGAGGGTTCCGTACCATCCTACTTCCTATCCTTTTCCTATCTACTATAATATTATAAATGCCAAAGGTATGGGTGTTTGTTACATGTTACTTTAGCCCTCAGATAGTTTATAACCTGGATTAACACATAGGATACTTTTTATCCCGATATTCTTACGGGTTAGAGACTAACGCGAGTGAAATCGCGAGGCGCTGTTGCTCATTTATATAAAAAAGTGTGCTATTTACAGACATCGTTTTATTTGTCCTGTAATCTTTACATAAACTTCTATCACACAAATTAATTTCAGATTTTTCTCTATGCTAACTTCGGATAAAGGGGGGGGGGGGGGAACGGTATTTTTATTTACATTTTTCATCAAAAGTCGAAAACTATGAGGTCTAATAAAAATAATTTAAAAAATTAAATCGACAAAAAGAAATTAACTCAAAATTATGAAATAATTTTAATTTTGGAAGTTGGTGTCTTGCGATCTGTATTTTAATTTTTTGCTACCGACTTCCGAAATTAAAATTATTTCATAATTTTGAGTTATTTTCTTTTTGAAGTCGATTTAACTTTTTATTTTTTTTTATTTCGTAATTTTTAGTTTTTAGTATAAACTGGAATATTTGTTTGTAATAAGTAGTTAACATTTTTTTTATAAATATTGCACTAGAATTTGACAAAGGTTTTGAGATGTTTTCCCTTTGACACCATACCCATAGCTCGTATCAATAAGCCAGGCCGTCACATTTAGGTACACGTAGTAACACGTATTAGTCCATTATTATACATGTAAACTACTGAACCAATTTTGATGAAACTTTCACTGTGCCCTAAGTTGAAGTAAATGTAAGCCAACAAAAAAAGAATGGTCACGATCCGATTAATAGTTTCGGAGAAATGCGTGGACAAACATACATACAAACATACATCTATGAAATTTTGTATATTTGTTTGGAAGCCCTAATAGATCATCATATGTGAATATCTCGCAGTTCCAATAATATTACTTACATACGTATCGAATTGATTACTCCTTTTTTGAAGTCGTTAAAAGAAAGGAAAAAGTGTTTGAGAATGTGCAAACAGTGTTCTTTCATATGATACCCCACATGCCCTAGTAGCCCCACTTCGAACTTTTAAGACACCGTTTCAGTCCCTGTTGCAAATATATATATATATATTTTATTTATTCATTTTTATTTATTTCTTATTTTCAAAATAGTTGGGCAAACGTCATCTAAAACTATTCCAAAATTCAAGTAGTTCTTGAGATATCTAACTGTGACACAGACAGAGTCGCACCTTATGGGTTCCTTTTTAACATTTTGGTACGGAACCCTAATATTAAGCAAGGAAATGTCAAATGTCGTTAATATAATAACTTATATATAAAGACATTTAGATTTTTGTAAAGTCGTAAAAACCGTGAGAAGCAGCGGCGGCTCGCTAGTGATATTAATTCAGAAAAAAAAAACATTTTACAGTCTCTCAACGAGAGACTGTAAAATTCGGTTTCGGTGTATATTTTGCTTTTAAACCTTTCATTAAAAAAAAAAAGTCGAGTGACGGCAGAGTTTTGATGACGCAGTGAATTTTATAATAAGGATTATCTATATTTATACTAATAATAAAGCTGAAGAGTTTGTGGGTTTGTATGTTTGAACTACCAGTCGGATTTGAGAATTTTCTTTTTGCATTTGATAGCCCAATTCTCGAGAAAGGCTATAATAGGTTATTTAGGAGCCCTTAGGAGCCGAGTAGGAGCCGAGCAAAAAGAAAAAAAGTCAGAAAGAACGCTAAGCGAAAATGAAGTAAAAGCGTGGGCAGCCGGGTCGGGGGTCAAGAAATTTCACGCAGACGAAGTCGCGGGCAGAAGCTAGTGTTCAATATCTGCCAAAAAGCACTTAGTGTAAACGAATTTTGATATAAGTGCTTTCATTGAAAACCTATTATAGTTATTGCGAATATGTAAAGTTGATGTAAATTTTCCATTATCATACTTCGTATTTTTAGTTAGAGAGAAAATGAAAAACAAATATTTAAAGAGGTAGGTACTACTCAGTTGTTTCCAATTTAACCTGATGAGAAATACCCTATCTCTTTCTCCAGGTCCCATGTTATCTCTGTGCACATCAAAATTGGTTCAGACTTTAACCGTGTAAATGTACTAAATAGTGGGAAACATAATTTGGTTATTTTAAGGGCTTGGATTTTTTTTTTGGGTGGGAAATCATCAAATAACTTCTCCCGCTCTGGGAGGGCGTGTCAGAATTTGACTGACTAAAACCCACCCGAGTTCCTTCAGTTCCCCTTGACTTTTTTTTTATTGCAAAATATTATAATGGATCTATAGGGCTATACCTATTTGATAAACGGAACCATTATAACATTTCTTGAAGAGTTTTTTGGAGGGTCCTCATAATCAGCCTATAATGTTCACTCTGCTACTGGGTTGTGGAGATCAGATAGGCAGTCGCTCCATGTAAAATACTGGTATTCAGCCGCATCCGGTTAGACTGGAAGCCGACCCCAACATGATGCGGAAAAGGCTGGGCAGATGATGAATGTTCCCACTGCTGAGCCACAGGCCTCCTCTCGGTGAGAGGGAGTGGACTGTAATCCACCACGCGGGCCCAGTGCGGGTTGGTAGATGTCACATGTCTTCAAATTTTTGGTTCTAGGACATGCCGGTTCCCTCACGATGTTTTGCTTCACCGTTTTGAGGGTAGCGATGGGCGTTGAATCAACGAACTAGTTGATTCAACCGTTGATCTCATGTCAACGTATTAACGTTAACTGTTTATGAATCAACTAGTTGAATTCGTCAACGACGTTTATGAATTTGTCTCGTTTATTAATCGATTAAATTCGAGAACGCAAACGCAACGTACTAAGTAAATTCAAAAAACTTACGTTGAAAATTACCATAGATTGTAAGCGACGGTCATGTCATAGAATTTGAATTCTACACCCGGTTACGCAAACTAGAGATGATTTTTGAAAAAGTATGACAATATTGGTGGACTGGCTCGTGCTGCGCAAGAGAAAACGGTTCATACTGGTTTGTTTGTTTACGTTTACAATCGAAGTTTCCAATTTTTTTATTGTACCATTCGTTTCAGAAAACTTCAAATTTCGAACACCTTTTTCTCGGAAGTTAGGTTTTTTGACTTACGACACTATTTGAGTGGAGGTACGATATATTGAATCAAAATCTTTCTAAATTCGAATTATATCAGGTATCAGTAACGTAGCTGAGACTCGTTCAACTCGTTGTACGTCGCAGCGTTGAAAAAAACCGTTCATTGAATGAACGGTTTACTTCGTAAGTTAACATTAGCGCACGTTAACTCGTTGACGAATTTAACTAGTTGATCGACTAGTTGATAAACGTAAATCAACGTTGACATTTCGTTAACAGAAAAACTGTCAACGACCCATCACTATTTGAGGGCTGTGGTGATGAAATAATTTACACAAAGTACAGCGCTTGCCTGGGTTCGAACCCACGACCTACAATTCGTAAGTCGGGGCCGATACCACTGGGCTACCACAGCTTTATAAGGCCCCCGGTATGGAAAAAATATGTGGAGTGAAATACAAGCGAAGCGTTGTCACGTTTTTGTTTATTTTCGGCCAGTGTTCAATATAGCGGTCAATCTATCCATTATATTCAAACACAATCGTATATAAGGAGTAAACTACAGTCGAGCGTCGCGTCGGAGCTGACACACACTTTTTTCTCGAGATCTATACAATGCGCTACGCTAGTCGAAACTCTTTTTTGACGTGAAAATGTCTTTTCACAAACAGGATAAAAACATGTAAGATTTCAACCGCTAATAACTACGAGGTTCAAAAGATAGGTTACATTTGTAACAATTTTGAAGCAGGATTTCATATGACTACGACGAAATTCCAATTTGTATTTAGCAAAAACGTGTTTAGCTAGAATGTTGATTCTGGCATAATTGTCAAGAGTTGAAAAGCAAAAATAACAAAATAGGATCAAAAATGCATATGAAATTGACAATAGCATATGTAATGTAATAATATTATATATGTCATCTCATATCGGCCGTAAATCTGGTCAGAAATTTTAAAAAATCTAGGAGATGAAAGCTTGTACCATAAGAAATGCAATAAGCTTAAAACATCTAGTGCCGAGCAAATACCTCGGAATACTGCCCTCATCAAGAAAAAAGGACGATTCTACAGAAATATTGAAATGGAGAAAAAAAATATTTTTTCCTTTTTAAAATATAAAATACATAAGCAGATGCGTCATAATTAATAGTAAGAATTATTAGGTTTTCGTTCAGTTTACGCCAATATAAACATACTGGTAGATGCGGTTTTCTTTGCTGATTCCGAATAAATAAGTAAATAACTCTATTTCGAAAAAAAATGACATATAATATATGTCTTTTTTCCTTATGACGGCAGAATAGGTTAGGTTAGGTTACAAGAGTGACCAAACGTTTTCTCGAACTGCGCCTACTTAATCTCTTTTGTTTTCTTGATACTGTAAATATCAACTACTAAAGGTTCTTGTAAGGTAGGTAGGCTTTATTTCAGTCGACGGCCTTACTTTACTACCAATTTACATCAAAGGATTTCGGTGAAATATGACAGGTAGGTACAGTAAGAATCCGGATGGGATCTTTACTTTTTCGGGAACTAGGCTGACTAAATCATAAACAGTTCATGTATAAGACTTTTCTAAAACCAACGCGCCTATATTTGCCCAGGGGACTGCTAACCAAAACAGATATTTTATAATACCCAAAACTGCATTTCAATCTGCCTAGCCTTTTCCTAACTATGTTGGGGTCGCCTTCCAGTCTAACCGGATGCAGCTGAATACCAGTATTTTACATGGAGCGACTGCCTATCTGACCACCACAACCCAGTTACTGGGTAATACGATACCCCTTGGTAAGACTGGTTGTCAGACTTTCGGGCTTCTGACGACCCGTAACGACTGTCAAAGATCCACGAATGACAGCCGGGACCAACGGCTTAACGTGCTTTCCGAGGCACGGAGGAATCTCGGTATGAAAAGATGGTCACCCATCCACAGACCAACCCCGGCAAGCGTAGCTTAACCTGATGGATCGACCCGTGCGGCTGTTATTACTTAGCCACGAGCTCCTCCCAAAACTGCATTTATTTCGTTTTAAGGTGAGGTTTGCTTTCTTAAGTCGCAACATTACCTCTATAAGAGCCTCTTGGAATTCAAAGAAACTCTTTTTGCGTCTGTGTCCTTGGTAGTTCGGATGACCGGTAGGCTGTGGACTTGAAGTACTGCCGGTCTATTCTGTAAAAATCTCACCGTGAAAACATAGGCGAAGTGAGCTTGAAGTGAGCTGTCGTTCAATCTGAACCCCTAGGGATTGACACTATTGACAAGCTCACTTCACGCTCATCTCACTTAAGTTTTCACGGTGAAAGTACAGCATAGCACTGCAGTTTACGAGAAAGTGACTTTTTTCGTGTTGTTTTTTTTTTGTTTTGAAGTGTGATAAACGTAATTTTTAGTTTTTTGGTTTTTATTTAAATAATTCTTTTGAACATATCATAATCCGAACGCTCCGTGAGTCCGAACAGGGGTATGTTTTAGTCAGTTCGGATTATTGAGGCTCTACTGCATCTGAAGAAAAAAAAAGAATAATTATTTGACACTAAGAAATACATGTTACAAGCCAGTCATCATAAAATAGCACACGAATGTATTGCCACAAATCTGATCCTAACCCCCAAACTGGGGCTGTATTTTGGGGTTCAGCAGTCAGTCATGGGCTCCATTTCTAATCTAAAAGCATTTTAGAGGAGTGTCACTACAAAGTTTACAGCCCAGGAATATGAAGAAATAGCCGAGTTCTTCGTGCCTGCCGCCGCCGGTCTATTTTGTAAGAATCTCACCGTGACAACTTAGGTAGCGAGCTTTCATTCCACCTGATGCTAGGGATTGACACTATTGACAGTTCACTTTAAGCTCACTTTACCTAAGTTTTCACTGTAATTTTTTAACAGAATAGATAAGCTAAAGTGTACCTATTTGTTCACGGGAGTTGGCGCTAGATAAATATAAGTTGCACGCAGTGTATAGAGAGTGTAAAGTGTAGTGCAGAATGACTCATGTCTTCATTAGGTATTCGACGCGTGACACTATCAGCATGTTAGGCGGTGCACACACGTCGTACAGACGCATACCATGCAAGTCTCACAGACGCATACTGGGCGAGTCTCAACGTGCTAGAATGTCGTGTGTCGCATGCCTATCGAGTATGACCTATATGACCTATATCGAGTATGCCTATTGAGTAAGTATTGCTGGTCTAAGGAAGGCTACTCAAATCATCTAAATAGATTCGAATCAACAGATCGAAAGCAATTACATGTGCTTTAGGATCTGCTAGAATTCTTATCGGTATTGCCCGTTCTAAAATTGAGGAGCTCCTGGCTAAGTACTAACAGCCGCACGGGTCGATCCGCTTGCCGGGGTTGGTCCATAGATGGGTGACCATCTTTACACGCCGAGACTCCTGCGTGCCTCGGAAAGCACGTTAAGCCGTTGGTCCCGGCTGGCATTCGTGGATCTTTGACAGTCTTACGGGTCGTCAGAAGCCCGAAAGTCTGAAAACCAGTCTTACCAAGGGGTATCGTATTACCCAATAACTGGGTTGTGGAGATCAGATAGGCAGTCACTCCATGTAAAATACTGGTATTCAGCTGCATCCTGTTAGACTGAAAGCCGACCCCAACATAGTTGGGACATGGCTAGACAGATTGATTGCCCTTTCTAAAATTATGAGTTCTATTGAGGAAAAGGCACAGAACTCCGTGTTTATTCTTTTTGGATAACTGATATAGATTCTTCGTAAAATATCACTTTCTCTCTTTCCGTTGATAAGTGTTGGTCCCCCGAGGAGTTTCACAACAATTGATTTTATTGTGCAAGGGATTATGTTTACAATATGCGTTTTCTTCATTCCACCTAATCATCATTATCATTTCAGCGGGAACACGTCCACAAGCAGTACATAGGCCTCCCTCAAGCACCGCCACTTCGACCGCTTCCGTGCTTCCCGCATCCAGCGGATTCCTGCAGCCTTCACAAGATCATCAAGCACCTAATAAACCAACATATTTTAATCAGTTTTTTATCACACAAACAATATCCCCGCACCGAAAACATTCCGACAAACAAAGTCAGAATCATTCTCAATCAAGTTCCAATTCCTATAAGAGATATATGCAGGCAATATAAAAGCGAGTCGGGGGCGCGCGCATAGTCTGCGAGCCAAATTAACCAATATTGACGACGTAGCCGCGCTACGTACTCCACGTGCAGCCGATACCGCTACGAGCTACGAATGTGCTACGAGGGTGCTACGAATGTGAATTGTTTCACGGAAATTGTGATTGAATGATTTGATTGGTTTATTGGTTTTTTTTTCTGAAAGGAGTCTTCTAGTGGTATGCTGCAAGGGTAATAATATATTTTTATCTACACCCATGCTATAAATCCTCTATAAAAGTTTCTTATTAAAACAACCAGTGTCATAGTAACCATTATATTATCCAAACGAGTGTTATAATGTTGTACTAAATTTCATTATGCAACTCCCACAGAGTACTCTTTTATATAAAGGGTGACTGGTAATTAATGTCCGATACTTAAACACATGATTGTACTCATGATAACAAACAACTTTTACTATGGGACCCAACATGAAATCGCGAAAAAAAAAAAAACTGTTTAATACTACAGTTGCATAAATAACTATTTTAAAGTGAAAACTTCGTTAGGCGCATTGAGCGATTTTTGGTAGGGGGAAATCTTACGGGGTCGCGTCACCACGACACCGCGACGTGCTATACATAGTTTTATGTTTAAGTTTTCACTTCGACAGTCCCCATGAATGCCATTAAAAAAAAAAAAAAAAACTTAATAACTAATGTTGTTGATAGTAAAGTGCGCGCGATGCTTCACTTCTCGACATAGTCGCCTTTTATGTCACGAATAAAAAATGAGAAATGAAGTCAGCAAATGAGTTTTGTTCTTACTTCCAGAAGTATTAAAAAAAAAAAAAAAAAATTGTAAAATAATAATAGATACAAGTAATACTATTACTTAGATGAGGGGCTCGTGGCGAAATAATAATAGCCGCACGGGTTGATCGAAGCCGCGCTTGTCACGGTTGATTCGTGAATGGGTGACCAATTGACCATACTGCCCATTGCCAATACACAATGCAACAACATAGATGATACATGCCAATATGTAATAACATATCGTAAGCGATCCGTGCCTTGGAAAGCACGGGTTCCAGCTGTCATTCGTAAATCTTTGACAATCATTTCGAGTAGTCAGATGCCCAAAAGTCTGACAACCAGTCTTACCAAGGGTTGTCGTATTACTCAGCAACTGGGTTGTGGAGGTCAGGTAGGTCGCTCCATGTAAAATACTGGAATTCAGCTGCATCCGGTTAGACTGGAAGCCAACCCCAACATAGTTGGGAAAATGCTAGGCAGATTGATTCAGTAATAGTAACATGAGAAGATTAATTACTGTTCCAAAAGTCAAAATATTTGTCATAGAAATATATAATCCAATTCACAAATACATTCGTACCTCACAGTGGTTTTCAAACTTAACAGGCTAGAGCTCGGGCTGAACTTTGCCGCTGCGTTGTCGGTAACTTATTCCATCGGCTGCATATCACTCTATTAAAATACGACAACAACCGCCCTCGTGTTGGATTATCTATTCAACTTCGTGGTTAGTTCGGTCAACATGTCTGACATATGACATCTGTCAAATCGGGTCGATTAATCAATTATGTCTTCGACTGTATTTACTGGGCTCCCGAAAACAGGATTGAGCTCATGTTAATCCACAAGTTGGAAGATTTAACAAGTGTTTTTAAATACCTATATTAACAGGGTCAGTTGTAACAAGGTCAGCGAAATTAATTGTTTATCAAATCAACCACCTACTTAAAATTGTGCGTATATCAAAATCACAATGAAATGGCTACCTATAACACAGCAAATTGACGTAGTGTGTCAATTTGATAAACAATGAATTTCGCTGACCTTGTTACAACTGACCCTGTTAACACTTTCAAGGACGCTATACGGCTACAGCCGCCATTACAATATGACTTTTATTGTGTCTCGTTATTACCGCCCGTGAACCTGTTAATATAGGTATTTGAAACAGCAGTTAGATAAGAGCTGAAAAGTCCAAGAGTGTGACGAAGGTGCAGCCTACTTAGGCAAAATGAAAAGCGTTGTTTCTGAATCTCCAATGCATACAAAAATGGACGTTAAACTTTTACGCAAGCGAAGTGACCGCGCATCCTAGTTTGTCCATAAATAAACTAAGTAAACAGTGAAATATGCAAACATTACTGTTAAAACAATGCGAACACAACAGAAATTAAATCTTCTAACTCCAAAAGAGAAATATATCATCAACAATGTATATAAAAGGTTGAACTAAAACTTGGAAATTAATTCTATTTAAAACTCAGCAGCAAGCATATATTCATAACTTTGATATTAGTCGAATGGAGTGCCTCACCTAGGAAGCGGGGCGTAAATATACCTGACTAATTCCGAGAGTTTCTGACTCATTACTGAGAGACTAAGAGCCATGCATAAAGAACGTAAAGCAAGAAAGTTTGGTGACGAATGGTTCCAACGTTGACCATTGTGTGAAAACCTTACGCGCCACTAACATCCCCCCCGCGATGGTCCTAATTTTCACTACGAGAGAGCGGGTGGGAAGTGGCCAGCACAGTGGTGCGTTTTCTCTGTGTTCAGCACGTGGTAGGAAGGTAAATGCAGCGCGCCGCGTTCGCAATCAAGGTAAATGTTGCCAGGTGCGTTCGCGGCGGCGGCCCGCGAATTTATAACGGCAACACTGACAACTTGATTTATACGCGGCAAACATTTTCGCGGTATACCAATTGTGAGATATTCCGTTACACGCTCGGCTGCGTTCTAGATGGGTAACTATTTTTCACGTTTTATTGGTTTTCGTTTCGTTCGTGATGTATTTTATTGATGTGTAGTTTTTTTTTAGTTTCGTTTGTCCGTCTGGGATGTAGAACTATTTATTTGACGTGTAATGAAACGATGCGAAGATTCCTTATTTTGTCCTTATCGAAAATTATCGTATAAAAAATTGATGAAGGTAAATCATTCAAGTAATGGGAGAGATCCGTTACTGACACTGTATAAGTAAACCAGAAACATGTCTTTCGATTTAAGGAACAGAATAAGTTGAACATTCAGCCACTCAAATTAAGCACACACTACCAGTGACTTGCCCATCTTGTTGATGAGTAAGTATGTAGGTACATACTCGTATATCGATTTCCACTGCATTCATTTATGGTTAGACCTCTCTGTAGTCTTAATAAAATCACTTAGGCATATTAAACGAATAAAAAGTAGAAAGACAAAGACTAATCACTTACAAAGCGTAGTTTCTATCGCACAATAGTTTTGACAAAATAACGGATTAATCGAGAAAACTGAGAGGAATCGATATTTAAACGATCATTCGTTTTAATTTGTCGCTGTTCGGTAAAGATTGATAGCTTGCTGGTCGAGTTTCCGATACAATCGTGAGTTGTAAATGGTCTTTGTGGAGAATATGAAGTAATAGTTTTAGGTATTATCTGGATTGCGAACCAAATAGGATTTTTCACGTCTCATACTGCGTTTATTAATATATTACAATATTTATATACTTTTTTATATATCGGGAATTAAAAAAAAAACCTATTGTCGTAGTCTGTGTTCCCGATATTGTATGACCGAAAAAAAAATACAGATGCATGAGTTTTTATCACTTATCATTTTTATCATACACAATTAACGATATTTTTTAATATAGACAGACAATGAGCAGGCATAGATTGCGTACGCATGAGATTAAAATGGACCATAAACATTATCAAATATCCTAAAACAATCAAAATTACTCTCCTTTTTATTAAAGTAGTACACGGTTTTCGAACCATTTAACTTAAGGGGAATCTCCAGGTAGCACGTGAAAAGTTATTTTTCACTTTGTAGTGTTTTGTTTTGGAAGTCGGTTTTATTTTTTGCTAAAAAGTTTTTATTTTCCACTTCTTAGTTGTGGTACCTACCCCACACAAATTCGAATACCACTACCTTTTTTTTTTTTTTTTTTTTGGATGGGAAATCATCAAATAACTTCTCCCGCTCTGGGTGGAGCGGGAGGGCGTGTCAGACTTCTACTGACTAAAACCCACCCGTGTTCCTTCAGTTGCCTATGCCAGGGCCACGGTATCTTTTTCAAACAACCCGCAACCCCAGCGGCATCGGCCCTATTGGACCCCATCTTTGCTGACATCTCTTTGAGGCGCGCGTGGAACACAACGCGCCGTCGACCCGGGCCTGGTCCTTACCGGACGGCGAGCTACCCATTGCTCGCCATCCGCAAGCCCGCGCCTACGGTGGCCGGGAATCGGCTATCGATTCCCGACGCCCAGGGCGTCTCCTGCGGCGACTAGGGGCGTGAGGGCGCAAAGATTGCCTCTCCCTCACGCGTTCAGCCTCCTCCTTCGCGAGCATTACTGCTTCGCAGAAGGAGGTGACGGCTTCCCATGCACTCTCGCTCCGTACCATGGCCTGTACCAGGGCCGGACGCGAGAGATCGCCGCCGCCGATCGCCTCCGCGAGGACGCGGCGGTGCTCTGCCCAAGCTGGGCAGACCTCCACCGTGTCCTCCGGGCGATCCACACAGTGGTAACACCCGGGCGTTTCCTCCCGCCTTATCCGGAACAGGAACCTCCCGAAACAACCGTGTCCGGTGAGGACCTGCGTCAGGCGGAAGGTGAGGATGCCGTGACGCCTCTCCAACCACTCCTCAAAGAGGGGACTTATCGCCGCAATTGTGGCGTGCCCGAATACCACTACCTGCTATGTAAATAACAGTGATAGGAAGTTATTAAAACATAATCCATATAAACTAAGTGGGAAAAATACGCATTATTGAAGCTAACTCAAAAACTACCCAAGCAAAGTTAATAAAATTTATATGGGACCACGTAGGAAGTATACCCTTACAAACAAACATAATTTTCCAAATCGGTCCATCCGTCTTCGAGTAATCGCGTAACAAACATACAAAAAAGTACATACAGACGAATTGAGAACCTCCTCCTTTTTGAAGTCGGTTTATTAAAGTATGATTCACGACCGTACCATATTATACAGGGTTATTGTTAAAACACCAACAACCTCTTAAGGGGTCATTGTACTCATAATTATGAACAACTTTTACTATGGGACCAAACCTGAAATCGCGAAAAAAAATCAGCTGTTCAGTACATTTTGACGAATTATTAGAACATAAATGTACTGAACAGCTGATTTTTTTACAATGACCCTTTGAGAGGTTGCTGGTGTTTTCCCTGTATATATTTACAAAGTTCTCATTAGAATCAGTAATACAACTCCCTAAGTTATATATTATAAGTATAATCCTAAATTGCCAAGATTACATGAAATAGTAATTCATTAGGATTAAATGATTTGTTGTATTGATGATTTTAATGATTATAATTCTATAAATACATACTTGTTACGAGATTATATGTACAAGCTAAAACTAAAAGATATATATATATATATATATATATATATATATATATATATATATATTATGTACAAGTATATAAAATTAAAAAGGTGAAAAGCTCATAGGGCATCAAAAAATTCGTCCGCATCGCAGTCAATGGAAAAAGTGCCCAATAGGCTGGCAGCATTGCCACGTTGGATAGCAATGCTGATTCTTTGGGCTAAAAATAGGCCTGCCCTCTAGTCCCGTGAAGAGTCGACCAACCACTTGGCGATGTCCCGAAATACTCGATGAGCACTCGGACCCCAAGGCTCTAGAGTTTCAACCCCAAACGGCTCAAACATATAGCTCCCAATAAGGTTGCTATATTTGCGCCGTTTGAGGTTTTCTGCTCCTGCAGCAGCCGCCCCAGCACAGCCCGCCGTGCTAAGAAGATGGGATGGCGCGAGGGTGTCGACACAGGTTGCATCCCACACCAAAGGCCTACCCAACTTCCCAGGCATTATGGTCATTCCGTCTGGCCTCTTCCCATCGTCGCGTGCCAAGCCATTGGGTTCTAAAACTGCTGGCACCCCCGCGGTGACTAAGAGCCCGACGGATGATGTCGTTAATGCTAGC
This sequence comes from Dicycla oo, assembly GCA_948252095.1. Taxonomy (NCBI): domain Eukaryota; kingdom Metazoa; phylum Arthropoda; class Insecta; order Lepidoptera; family Noctuidae; genus Dicycla; species Dicycla oo. Next base: position 5,952,648 of record OX411721.1, on the reverse strand, counting down.
GTACCGTGCCATCCGACCAGCGCTCTTGCTGCAGGATAGTCCATGGTGTCCGAGGCAGTCGACTCCTTCACCGCATTGACAGCGATGTGGAGCCCCACAAGGAGCACCCACACGCAAACATGTAGCGAGCCGGAATGTGGTGTCACTCAGCATAGTGCCTATGTTGGGTGACGGTAGAGCCTTACGGTCGTTAATCGTATTCAAACCAACATACAACCTGATGCTTACCTGCAAATTGCACAAAACGTAAGAAATTTTAAAGTCGCGGGCTACCTGGAGCTTTCGCCTTAACGATCCGATATCGTAACGCTATCAATCGTAAATACTAAAAGACAGCATGTGTTAATTAATTTGTATTTCATAAGCAAACGATTGATGAATCGTCAGGAAGTTGGAGAACAAGAGTGATGAATAGTACTGCCACAGAGTAGCAAATAATAGAATGAGCTGTTTGTCTTTGTTGATAAGATAAAATGTTAGGCTGTGTGCCTATAATTTTGTTAGGCTGGGCTTATATGCCGCGGACAATAAGTTGTATAGTCAACTAACGGCCGAACACAATAACCTATTTTCAGTAAAAGACTGATCGCTGTTGATGAAAGTCAATATAATTATATCTGCCCTTGCGTTCCTGTCGTTCGTTCGTGTTCTTTTGCTTTATCTGTCTTAGATTATTGGGACCTTAAAACCATAGATATATATCTAGGTTTTTCTATCTCCAGTATGCCAAAACTCATGACAGATAGGTTATTGGGTTCGGCCGTAAAGATCAAGTATCAGTCAAATTAAAATCTTTTCGATACGTTTTAAAAATCGTTTTGTGTCGAGACCGAGTGTGTTCTCGGTTACCGACGATAGGCTCGCCAGACTGTTGCAGGAAGAAAAAACCGGCCAAGTGCGTGTCGGACCACGCACAATGAATGGTTCCGTAGTTGAAAAGAATTTATCCCAAAAAGAAACTTAACATTGTAGTTGAAAAACATGTTCTCCCGTACATTGATATACGTCACGGTCAATTCTCCAACTGCAAAAAGTTTGTAATCCCAAATTATTTATGTTGGAAAATTGCAAATTAACTATTTTCGGACTTTTTCCTTTCCTTGTGCTGTGAGACCTTGCTTCTTGCCAAATTCCTGATTCTTGGTCAACGGTAAGTTTGTTTTACATGCGAGTATCAAAATATGTCGCATAAATGACCGTATTTTTTATTGCGTTGACTTACAAGCTTGATTTTTTTTGAGCTCCAAGAGACCGTAGACCTACGTATGTAATTTCAACTTGACACACGCATTCTTGGAAAAAAAGGGTCTTGACAGACCGACAGACGGACAACGAAGTGTTAACGAAGTCTTATAAGGGTTCCGTTTTTTCCTTTTGAGGTACGGAACTCTAAAAAACACCTACTATCTAGTCAGTGGGGTCCTTAAAGCCTATAATATTAAAAAGCTCTCTTGTTTGCCCTCAAAACTCATGAAAAACTCAAAACGAAGGACAATAGTCGTACATAATACGCTTATAAAAGCGATATTACCGTACGTAATTCGCGTAACATGAAGGCACTCCATAAAATTGGTTCGTTACAGAGCGGTGCGTAATGATACGTGCTACTATCTGAAATATATATGTTAATACTGGACGGGTAAGGCTGTGGGTACAGTGTTGTATGTAATTATTGAGGTTTTTATTACGTATCAAAGAAATATGGTCCTTTAAATACTGTTAATTAGGTAGTTAATGCATCATGTTACCTAATCTACTATGCAGCAAAACTTGCTAACTTCTTCTTAGGCCTGCATTACTCCTGCGCTGATGTCGGTCGCGCGTACCATACATTGTGGTCTATATAGCACCACAGTGCGATGCTAACGTCAGCGGCGCGTACATTGCTACTTGCTACGCGCCGCGAAACGCGCGCGTCGGTCTCGCTCGTCAGCGCCGCGTACGTCGCGCGTCAGTCGACTGGCGAGCATAGAATTGTGCGAGCGCGGCGCCCTGTTATCGATGATAAGCTGAATTCCACGCGTGCGTGACAGTCGCTATGATTTCTCGCTGACGTCCACGACCTTTCGTACGCGAACGACATCGGCGTAGGAGGAATTCAGGCCTTAGGGTCAGTCTCCGTCAAGCAGAAAAATCCTCGCGCATGCTCGAGCACTTTTTAAACTTTACCGAATAAGTAACTATCAATATTGACTATACAATATGTAACAAAAACCCTGTTGTTCCTTTTAAGGACGTATACATTTACCTACAAGCAGAACATTAATGAAATTATAATAAAAAAAAAAAAAGCTTTGGTTTTTAGGTTGGAACTACTGGGAATAAAGGAGCTAGTCGAGAGGTCAAACTATTAGAATCGACACATTCAAATAAGTTATAGTTTAAAAAAACCGACCAAGTGCGTGTCGGACTGTGCACAATGAAGAGTTCCGTACTTAGGATGAATTTATCCCAAGAACAAACTTAACATTGTAGTTGAAAAACATGTTCTCCCATACATTCTAACTACAAATGTAATTTTGTACGCACAATATTGAGAGATTTACCATGTTATTTTAAGACTTCTTATAGGTTTTCCTGTAATCTATAGGTATAAAAATATTTCCTGTATTTTTTTCAAATTTTTAGGTTCAGTAGTTTCGGAGATAAGGAAATGGTCAATTTTCGTCTATTTTCTTAAATCACTTTAAATAAATTATTTAAAAATTATTAAAAAAATATATTTGAGACCCTCACAGTAAGCCTTTTCATTTGATATGTCACACGGTACAGTTTGCAAAACTTCTTTTTTTAATTTTCTTATTTGCCCCCAAAAATTGACCCCCATATTCAAAATTCATTAATTTACATTACACATCCGTGTTTGGGTCACATAAATATATGCCAAACCTCAAGTGTACCAAATTTCGGTCCATTAGATTCGGAGCAAATTGGCTGTGACAGACGGACAGACAGACAGAACAGACACACGAGTGATTCTATAAGGCTTCCGTTTTTCCTTTTGAGGTACGGAAACCTAAAAAACTAAAAAACACGCTTTAATACAATGACATTAATGTTCTCGTTAATCACTTTATTGTTATATTGAAATTTATTTTTTAATTTTTAGTTGTTTAATGATATTAAAGCGTGTTTTTTAGTTTTTTAAAACTATAACTTATTTTTAATTTTTTAGTTCGATCTACTACAAAAGCGTGTTTTTTTTAGTTTTTTAAACTATAATTTATTTCACGAAAAAAAAAACAATTTTTTCCGTTTTTTTTGCGCATGTTACATTGAAAAACTAACGAAAGAATTCTTTGGAAAGAAACTGCTTTTTTTTGAATTTATCGCTTGATGTTTTGAAAAAAAAAACAAAAAAACAGTTTTTTTCACAAAAAAAAAAAACAAAAAAACTGTTTTTTTCACAAAAAAATAAAACACAAAAACTGTTTTTTTCACAAAAAAAAAAAAACAAATTTTGACCCTTTTACAAACCCCGCACCGCCTCGCGCACAATACTGATAACGCGTCGTAGTTGGGCCCGTACGATGCGCCAGCGCTTCCCCCGCGCTTTCCGTATACAGGTGAGCGCGCGGGAGGCGCGGTCACTGAATTTGTCTAAACAAACAAACCGAAAAGCTTATGCCAATCCTGGTGGAAGTCGTTGTAGAAGTACGAAACGCTTTGTAACCGATTGCCACTCCTACACGTCCTCAATTCTGCCTGGGAATTAACTGAAAGTCTGAGATTGAGTAGAGAGCCTTTCCATCTATATCTTATTACCCAACAAAAACAGCTTAAACAATAATTAATAACAAATGCCCACACAAACAACAACTATCTTCCTCAACAAAATCTCAGCTGATAATAAATTATGAAACTCCTTAATACCTGTACCAGGCTACCAGGTAGGTACATACATTAAGCGGACGATGTGGCGCAGACGCTCAACTTTTGTTTACCACGCCGTCGACTTAATCTTGTGGAAGATTGCTAAGCGAGTTTGACTTGGTATTGTCATAGAATAAGAAAAGCGTGGAGAACAGAATTAATTGCAGAACAGCCGATCAGCTAGTCTATTCTGTAAAAATCTCACCGTGAAAACTTAGGTGAAGTGAGCTTGAAGTGAGCTGTCATTACACATGATGCTAGGGATTTGCACTATTCACAGCTCACTCCACGCTCACCTCACCCTAGTTTTCACGGTGAGATTTGTACAGAATAGCACTGCTGTTCTGTCAAAATCCCACCTTGAAAACTTAGGTGAAGTGAGCTTGAAGTGAGCTGACATGCCACCTGCTGTAAAAATCTCACCGTGAAAACGTAGGTGAAGTGAGCTTGAAGAGAGCTGTCATTCCACCTGATGTTAGGGATTGACACCATTGACAGCTCACTCCACGCTCACCTCACCCTAGTTTTCACGGTGAGATTTGTACAGAATAGCACTGCTGTTCTGTCAAAATCCCACCTTGAAAGCTTAGGTGAAGTGAGCTGACATGCCACCTGCTGTAAAAATCTCACCGTGAAAACGTAGGTGAAGTGAGCTTGAAGAGAGCTGTCATTCCACCTGATGTTAGGGATTGACACCATTGACAGCTCACTCCACGCTCACCTCACCCTAGTTTTCACGGTGAGATTTGTACAGAATAGCACTGCTGTTCTGTCAAAATCCCACCTTGAAAGCTTAGGTGAAGTGAGCTGACATGCCACCTGCTGTAAAAATCTCACCGTGAAAACGTAGGTGAAGTGAGCTTGAAGAGAGCTGTCATTCCACCTGATGTTAGGGATTGACACCATTGACAGCTCACTCCACACTCACCTCACCCAAGTTTTCACGGTGAGATTTGTACAGAATAGCACTGCTGTTCTGTCAAAATCCCACCTTGAAAGCTTAGGTGAAGTGAGCTTGAAGTGAGCTGACATGCCACCTGCTGTAAAAATCTCACCGTGAAAACGTAGGTGAAGTGAGCTTGAAGAGAGCTGTCATTCCACCTGATGTTAGGGATTGACACCATTGACAGCTCACTCCACGCTCACCTCACCCTAGTTTTCACGGTGAGATTTGTACAGAATAGCACTGCTGTTCTGTCAAAATCCCACCTTGAAAACTTAGGTGAAGTGAGCTTGAAGTGAGCTGATATTCCGCCTGATGCTAGATAATAATAGACACTATTGACAGCTGTTTGGGTGAGTTTTGGAGCAACGAATGCGTAACCGCGCTCAAGGTGCAGCGTTCCCAGAAGGTAATAATTATTTTAATACATAAATAAAATGGAAATATCACATTGTACTGGGATCGATCCATCATCAGTGACAGGACGGACTATTCTGCCGCCCCGTAAGGAAAAAGGATCTTTCTACAGAAATATTGAAATGGAGAAAAAAATCAATCAATCTGTCTAGCCTTTTCCCAACTATGTTGGGGTCGGCTTCCAGTCTAACCGGATGCAGCTGAATACCAGTATTTTACATGGAGCAAGTGCCTATCTGACCTCCACAACCCAGTTACTGGGTAATACGATACCCCTTGGTAAGACTGGTTGTCAGACTTTCGAGCTTCTGACGACCCGTAACGACTGTCAAAGATCCGCGAATGACAGCCAGGACCAACGGCTTAACGTGCTTTCCGAGGCACGGAGGAGTCTCGGTATGAAAAGATGGTCACCCATCCACAGAACAACCCCGGCAAGCGTAGCTTAACCTGATGGATCGACCGGTGCGGCTGTTATTACTTAGCCACGAGCTCCTTAAATGGAGAAAAAAATATTTTGTCCTTTTAAAAATACAAAAGAAGATGCGTCGTTTAATGGTAACAATTATTAGTTTACGCCAATATAAAATAGTGTTAGATGCGTCTCTTTTTGCTGACTCCAAATATGTAAATAACTCTATTTCGAAAAAAATGTCAGATTCGTCTTTTTCCTTATGACAGGACTATTGTTGCCAATAAGCCTGACATAGTGGTGGTGGATCGAATAGAGCGGCGCGCAATGATTATTGACATAACGGTCCCGTATGACGGGAACCTCGTGAAAGCCGAGAAAGATAAACAAATCAAGTATCTTGACTTGGCTCGCGAGGTTGTCGACATGTGGGATGTGGACTCAGCGATCATTGTGCCGATAGTCGTATCACCTAAGGAGGCACTTGTCGTTAGGAGGTTCCTCTCTCTGGAGCCCTGACCGCCGAGCCGCCGCCGGTAGCTTGGACCCTGTTCCCGATACCGGTGGGCTACAATTTTTTATAATTTTAAATGTATATATATTTTTTTACCCTAATATTTATAATATAACATTTTGATATGTATAGGTAATGAAATAAAGGAATAATAATAATAATAATATATTTTATTGTTCAACGGACTAGATTACATAATTATCAAATATATAAAGCACTAACACAAGCATAGAGTTTCTTAATTTAGTTAGTGGGTGCTGTACTGTTCTCCTAGATAGGTTACAAAATAGCCTGTGTTTAGAAAGATAGAAACAAAGAACGCATGTGTTTAAATGCCACCAGTTTTATCAAAACTTTTTATTTTAATTCTTCTGATGTTGTCAGCAGCAGCAGAAGAGAGGAAAAAAATAGGAAGACGTTTTGGATGAAAAAATGGTCATAAACGTGCTGAGTATACTTAAATGAATAATATCACTAAATGAGGATTTTATTGTTATATCACATAACAATAAAATCATCATTTAGTGCGATTTTGAATGCGTTTCAGAAGTTTCCCATCTATGTATAAATTCTTATTCTATGTCCTTGTGCAGCTAACTTTATAGTGTTACTGTTATGTTCGTGTGTACAAGCATTAACAGTATTAATTGAAACTAACATGGAATTAGGCTTGTTTTACCCGAGGGGAGTGTACGTAACTTTGGGGACACTAGTTCTGTGTTGAATGTGGCTGTGTATTTCATACTGAGTGACTGAGCATGTCTTCTGAGCAAGTGCCAAGTGATTGGTCGTTCGAGTCATGTTTATGATTCAAACATGGAACAAATATTTGCATAGCCTACAGAGAGTTGTTCCAAGACATATATCCAACATAGGAAAATGTTATTGTGGCGGCATCTACAACGCCGCATAAGAACTACGCATTGCATCTGACGTCACGCATCCAGCACCCCAATTCTTCAATTGTTTTTTTGAAAGAAATTTCTAATCGATTGCCTCATATGTTAGTGCAATTTGTCTGGGCGACAACTTAAATAACGCAATTAATGTTTTCAAATTGTCAAAATGAAAGGCATTGTAATTGTTGGTTGGTTACGCAACTACCCCGCAGAAATTAGACAACCACCATTGGGCAGTAGCCCATGAGACACAAAATCCGTCAGATCGAGGAGCCTTCCTTTTTAAAGTAGAATGAGGAACTTTCCACCCTCCTCCTCATTACCTCTATATTGTCAAAGTTTGATATAAAAGGAGAAGATATTGAAAACTTATACTAAGTAGTACAGATCACGCTACTTCAAGCTTCTGAGGTCAAAAAGTGGCAGATGTCACATGTCTTCGAATTTTTAGTTCTAGGACATGCCGGTTTCTTCACGTTTTTTTCCTTCACCGTTTTGAGACCAGTGGTGATGAAATAATTTACACAAAGTAAAGCGCCTGTCTGGTTTTGAACCTACGACCTACAAATCGTAAGTCGCTGCCGTTACCACTGGGCCACCACTGCTCAGCAGATAACGCCTGACGTGCTTAAATTTATGAGTTTTAAACCATACTCAGTTCTATTGTTCTACCTTCCCCACCGGAGGACACAGCCATGACGTTATGCTAAGTAACAGTCCCGAATCCTAAAAAGAAGAGACTTTTAAGGGTTCCGTACCTCAAAAGGAAAACACGGAACCCTTATAAGACTTCGTTGACACTTCGTTGTACGTCTGTCAGTCTATCACGACCCTTTCTTTTTTCTAGTTTTTTTTTCTCAGGAACGCGTGGAGGTATCAAGTAGAAATTAATATAAAAAAATACGTAGGTCTACGGATCCTTGGAGCTCTAAAAATATCAAGCTTCCAAGTCAATACAATAAAAAATACGGCCATTAAGCGATATATTTTGATACTCGTAAATAAATCAAAACCTATAGCGTACTTCCCGTTGTCCTAGAATCCTGAAATTTGGCAAGAAGCAAGGTCTCACAGCACAAGTAAAGGAAAACGTTCGAAAATTGTTCATTTGTAGTTTTATACAATTTTTATACAAATCCGTTCAACAGTTTTGGCGTGAAAGCATTTTAATTCAAACATGATTCGAAAGACACGTGGCGCCATCTATTATCATAAGAAAGTTATTGTTGTTTTTCTCGGGAAAAGTACTTTTTTCAGCATGAAAGGTACCATAAGTCCATTTCTGTACAACTGACCACGTATATGCAATATTTCAAGATGATCAGTTCAGTGGTTTAGGCGTGTAAAGTTAAGAAACAAACAAACAAACTTACTTTCGCAATTATAATATTATACTAGTTAGGATTTTTTTTTGCGATTACATACATTTGCAGTTGGAGAATTGACCGCGACGTACGTATATATCGATGTATGGGAGAACATGTTTCTCACCCACAATGTTAAGTTTTTTTTGGGATTGACACCCTTCATTGACACCCTTCATTGTGCGTGGTCCGACATGCACTTGGCTAGGTTTTTTTATTATTCTTTCATTCTCCAAATTAGCGGTTTATTATTCAGTAAGCGTGTGTGCACACAGCTTTATATAATGTTAGTGTTATATTCGTGCACACTTCGATTAATTGAAAATTGGGTATAACTTCGGTTTATTTTGTTTCGTGTAGCTTTTACTGTTGTGTGTTTATGTAACGTTTATTGGACGTTTATTTGGAGGAAAAAGTTTTTGTGTACCCTATTTACAAAAGTTCGTAAGTAAGGGTTTAATATTTGTAGAGGGAAAAGTGTTTCTTTTCATGTGCTAGGATTTTTGGTACGAAGTTCTTTAACGCGCCTTTACGAAAAAGCGTTATGCCCCTCGATGCGACTAGAAAGACACAGATACAGAAGATAGAAAGAGACAGAGAGTGAGAGAGAGAAGAATTTAGTAAAATGAAAAACCAACATGGCGGCAGCGAAAGTTTTGAAATTTTTCGTGATGGGTGTCGCTCCCATGGTTTTCGAGGGTGCTAAAGTCCATATTGAGGTCAAAATGTAAATCCAAGAGGGTGGCTCCGAATTGTTTTGTTTTTCTTTTAAATCATACATGAAAAGGAACTTTGTTCCTGACGGAGGTCTCGCGACCGCACACGTTTTATATTTGGTAACAAGCAGGCAATCAGGCATCTCACTTGACGGAAGGGTCAGCACCGTCTATGGACATATACCGCGCCATCTAAATGTGTTGTTGCCATCCCAAATAACAAAGTTGAGATGTCTCTCGTGCCTGTAATAGTGTTGTAATTATAAAGCGGACGTTACACGATAAATTTTATTTCGCAATATCACGAATTAAGAAATGTTACTGATAGTCACAGTCCGGCCGTCGATACGTAATACTAACGATATGTGTTTTGAGAATTTGGACTGTAAGAGCTGGTATTGAAGATCTTTTGGGTGGTAATGATATTGCACGGTATAATTAGTGCACATTTTAAATCGAGATATTCATACTTAATAACGTTTTTCATAAGAGAATTTTACCTAAAAGAAAATAATAAAAACAATTTCTTATAAATTTTCGGAATTTCTAGCAAAAATAACAGCAATTAGTTCTGGTATCATGTGAACTTGTAACCCTTATTTCATTCCTTTATTCGCAGTTATTTTCCAGTCACGGGCCTTGTTCATTTATATGGCTTGTTGCTAAGTAATAACAGCCGCACGGGTCGTTGATCACGCTTGCCGCGGTTGGCCCGTGGATGGGTGACCATCTTTACATACCAAGACCCCTCCATGCGTCGGAAAGCACGTTAAGCCGTTGGGCCCGGCTGTTATTCCTGGATCTTTGACAGTCGTCAGAAGCCCGGAAGTCTGACAACCAGTCTTACCAAAGACGTACCTATCGTATTACCCAGTAACTGGGTTGTGTAGGTCAGATAGGCAGTCGCTCCACGTACAATACTGGTATTCAGCTGCATCCGGTTAGATTGGAAGCCGACCCCAACATAATTAGGAAAAGGCTAAGCAGATGATGATTGTCGATCTATGTACATATACACACAAGTTAAAAGTTAAACTTAAAAAGCCCCCGAGACCAATTTACCCTCATTTTTTTGCTATAACCTATTCATTGAGACCATTTCATAGAGACCAAACACGATACCTCCGCTGTAAGTTGGTGAGGAAGTTGGGTATCCTGCAAAATCCAGGTAATCCTGCAGCATCAGTTCAAGGTTACTTTGTTATTCTAATAGCATTGAAGTAACAGAATACCAAATTGCGACTCTATCAGACCTGTGGAAAATGCTCACTAACTAGAAAGGAACGCATGACCTTGAAATGGCTGAACCGATTTCGTTAAAACATGTCTAAGAACCACCATTTCGATAGAACATGATGGATGGTTGACCATCTATTCATACCGAGACTCCTCCGTGCCTCGGAAAGCGCGTTAAGCCGTTGGTCCCGGCTGTCATTCGTGGATCTTTGACAGTCGTTACGGGTTGTCAGAAGCCCGAAAGTCTGACAACCAGTATTACCAAGAGGTATCGTATTACCCAGTAACTGGGTTGTGGAGGTCAGATAGGCAGTCACTCTATGTAAAATACTGCTATTCAGCTGCATGCGATTAGACTGGAAGACGACCCCAACATAGTTGGCAAAAGGCTAGGCAGATTGATTTATGTCTAAGAACCACCGTTAGAAAACCTGCTTTCAAATAAAAAAACCGCGTCAAATCGATTCACTCGTTTAAGAGCTATGTTGCCACAGACAAACATAGCGGTCAAACTTATAACACCCCTCTTTTTGTGTTTAAAAAAGGGGGTTAAAAATGTTTAAAAGTAAATATAATATTATGATAATAGAGATAACTAAAGCATAAAGGTACTTACTGCTTATTCCATCAGTTTATTGGATCAGAGATGTAACGACGTTTGTTATGTTACATTTTGACTTAGAATGTCAGTTTCGAGACATCGGTTCCATGTTGAAAATGGTCACCCGTCTACAACTGACCGCGAGCCGCGCATCATAACATAACATCACCCCTCTAATCCCCGAAGGGTCGGGCAGATGTGTACCAATAGCATATAATACCCACATTTCGCCAGTTATGTTTAAGTTCCATGTAACAGAGTTCAACCGGGTACAAACCCAGATGAAAAAACTCAATAACAACAAAAAAAATTGCCCATCATGGGAATCGAATCCAGGACCTCATGCTCAGCGCGTTCAACCACTATACCCTTGAGGTAGTACCCACGCAACTAGACTAAAAACAGCACGTTTGTGCAAGCGACCACGACCACAAGTCAAAACAAAATCATTTGTCTAAACGTAATCCACCCAAAGTATATCAGTTTAAAAAAAAAAGGTGTTGTCGTAAAACCGTGGTTTTCATTTAAGGTTTTTAATTAGAGACGGTTCAAAAGAAAGTCGTCGTTAATCCAGTGTTCCCGTGAAAATTAAAGGGGCCCCTCAAAGATGTAGTTTTGATAGATACGACACCTGCTGGAAAATGTTTTGTGGGTAGTCAGAAATGTTTTGTTTAGCCGGTTTCAACGTACAGAATTATACTTTTAGGATCCTGTCCATCCGTCTGTCTGTCAGCGTTCTGTATCTCATGAACCGTAATAGGTAGACAGTTGAAATTTTCCCAGATTTGATATTTTTTATATTATAGTTACTATAACAAAAAATAAAATAAAGTTAAAAATTAAATGAGGATCTTTAATTTACAAGAAACATGTTGTCTTAAACTGAAGCATTAAAAAAACATTGTAATGTTAAATATTGTTTGGTAGTATGGAACCCTTAGTGTGAGAGTCCGTCTCGCACAAGTGGTAAAGTTTTCGCCTGAAGCACATTACTAGAAACACATACACACATCAAAAAAGAGTTTGCGATCAGTTTGTAAAATCGAAATCTTTTTGTTACGGTAGACTATATTATAATTTCTTCTTCTTTTTAGATCTATACTTAAAACCACAGAACAGATGAAATCTCTTTTATCTGTTCTGTGCTTAAAACAGAGAGAATTAGAATATAAAACAAATTCAATTGTTTTTCCATATAAAAAGAAATTCAATTTCACTCCAAGCTTACGCTCATTCAGAAATCTGACTTAGTTAATTTTAACGGATTTAAAATATTATTTCGAAGAAAGTTGTGATTGAAAAGTCTTCCTCGGTACGATTCTTCGTTACTTTGACGCCTGAGTGCCTTTTTATTTTTATTTGTAGGTATAGGTAGTTAGTCATTTAATTTAGTACCTAGTGTAAATAGTACGTTTAATTCCACAGGTAAACAACACGTGTTTTACATGACATAATTATTTAAAACAGGGCTAAACGATGTTGTGTCGACTGTTTTCGTTTATGTGAAGAATACTGTTGTTCAAAATTGACAAAACTAAAAAAAAAAAATAGCAAGATAGTTAAGAAAACAGCTGAAACAATCTAGTTAAAACACCGACTGATATGCTTTTGCGAATTGTAAATTTAGCACGTAATAAACCCTATTATTTATATCATAGACAAGAGCCGACTCTCCGAGGGGACGGCGCGTACGCTGTCCCCATTTCCAAAAATTGCGTATCTGAGTTATCCACGTTAGGGATAGTCACGATCAGGCACAGTCACACACCAGAAGGCGCAAGGGTCAACCCAACCGCGGTGCAATGGTAGGTCTCGCCCTAGCCCACTTTGCTTTGAAATACGCGTCAGGGTCGTTCAACGGCGGAGAATCTTAACACCGCGATTCAGAAACTTGATGCAAATGTAAAGCGCCATCTAGTGAATATAAACTGTACATAACCACGATTACTCTCATGCTATATTCATTTATATATCGCATCTTTAATAATAAAGTGAAATAATTACGATTGTTGGGAAATCGCGTTTATAGTTTTGGAAATACGACGCAGCCGACATTTTAAAAGAGACGGCAAGTCCTCTATTTCGCTTGTGGTTGTCCAAATCAAGCGCCCGTTAGACTGTACCATAGAGAATATTAGTTCTTGGCTACTCTTTATGTGGACTTAGTTCGTTTTTTTATTAAATGACAAAAACCTTGTGTTTTTTAATTATTTCGGTTTATTATGAAAGGTGCGATATATTTATACAGGGTGGCGATTAGGATATCACATTGATTGAAACCACGTATTCAGTACATGATTCTGGAACCCACTGCGTTGAAATTTTCCGTTGGTTATTATAAAAAAAAAACTGGTGTTTCCTACAAAAGTGCAATACCTACGTGGTCAAAATGTATGGAATAGCATTTTTTTTTTAATAATAACCGGCAAAAAATTTCAACGCAGGGGACCACAGTCATGTCCTGAATATGTAGTTTTATACAACCCGAATCTCTTCAAAGTTCGAGTGAACAGGCTTCTTCTGGGTAAGCTCACTCCATCGTAAACTTTGTCTCTGTCACCTCTGACCTAGACTATAGTCAAGAGCAAACCCATCTCAAATAAAAAAAAAGAGTTACATATTCAAATATAAATGAGAATACAAAAATGTAAGAAGACAATTAATTTCCAGTGGCAATATTTAAAAAAACGCGCGTATCCAGTAAGGTTGAATTTACACATAAGGTCAAAGATGACGTTTTAGCTTCAATTTTCCATTGATTCTAAAACTTAATACGAGTCCCCGTCACATTCAGCGAGTCTACATCAGCGTCTTCACTGACAAAAGTACAAATTAATAAAAATCACCTAACGACCAGAGACGTTCTTTTTCTCAGCAAATAACGTTTTTTACAACATTTTGACAAAGAAGTTTGTACAAACTTGTGATTTTACTTGTCGTAATTAAGTTTTACGAGTGCTGAGTTGTTCGTGAATTATGTCAGTCAAGTTTCTTCGTGTTTTGCTTGGGTAGGGTTTGTTTAAGAGGGCTGTCGCATTTTGCCACCTCTCCCGCTCACACGGGACCAAATTAAGAATGTTAAATGAAAAATGCTTTTTTTGAAAAAAATGTACTCAATTGGCGAACTAATACAAAATAATATATTCATTTAATAGGATATTACAAACATATTTTTATTGTGTCATTTATTACGCGCATCTCAAAAACAGATCATTATACTGGGAGAGTTTAGAAATGTGTTTTGATAATTACCTTATACATTAATATTATTTACTAGTTTGTTAATTGATTACATTTTTCAAAAAAACATACCTAAAAAATTTGCTCACGTGTGAGCGAGAGAGGTGACAAAATGCGACAGCCCTCTTAAAGGATTATATTGTTACTTGTTATTTGTCATCTTAAGCTTGGTTAAGGTCATCTGCTAAAAATGGTCCTATAAAGGGGCTATAATGGCTTAAAGGAAATAGGCTAGTGGTAGATGAAGAGCGAGAGAAACAGCGGGGTAATTGCGTAACACACATAAATTGGGGGAAGACAGCTGTCAAAGTGGCGCTCTATACGATTGTTCCAAAGTAGCTGTCAAATTGTACAGCAAATTTAGAAGTTGATCACATAATATCATAAAAATGACTAAGTGTTGCGTAATTTGGCAGGCCAGCTGGCGTGGTTGGTTAAGATACCGCCTGTCATGCCGCAGGTCGTGGGTTCGATTCCCATCCAGGACAAACATTTGTGTGCATGAATATGTCTGTTTGTTCTGAGTCTGGGTGTAATTATCTATAGTAGTATATCAGTTATCTGGTTTTCATAGTACAAGCTCTGCTTAGTTTGGGATCAGATGACCGTGTGTAGAATGTTCCGGGATATTATTATTCCAGGATATTATAATTCACAAATTTCCAATAAATCTTAGTATAAGCAATAAGCGTTTCCAAATGTCTTTTATAATGCGCACAGCAAAAGAGTGGAACTCACTACCTGCGTCTTTGTTTCCGAGCGCATACAAACCTAATCTCTTCAAAGTGAGAGCGAGAAGGCTTCTTCTGGGTAAGCTCACTCCATTGTCGACTTTGTCTCTGTTACCTCTGACCTAGACTAGAGTCAAGAGCAAACCCATATCAAATAAAAAAAAGAAGAAAGTGGCTAGCTGCTGTAAAAATTAAAAACTTTGTGTGAACAACGAGGTTATGTCGAGATCATTTTCATGAAAATGATTACCATACAGGTGGGTGTTTTAAACGATAGTTTTAAACGATGGAAAATGACTTAAATAAAGAAAAAAATCAGTAAATTTCATGAAATAATATGCCTATTCTACAATCTCTGCTTCCCAAAAATAAAGGTTAAAGTAAATATGAATAATAAAAATAAACAAAATTGGATAAGCAAAGGGCTTAAACGAAGTTGCAAAAGTAAAAGGACACTACGCTACAAATACTACAAAAATAAAAACATACCTAACAAAACTAAATATTTAACATATTCAAATTTATTGAAGAAATGTATTTATTATTCGAGAAGAAACGCTAACATTAAGTTTATAAATAGGAGTGAAAACAAATGCAAAGCCACTTGGACAGTAGTAAAAAATGAAATACTTAATACTAACTACAAAGATAACATAGATAACATTAGAGTTGATAACACAATACTTACAAACCCCGTCGAAATAGCATCAGCTTTCAATAGCCATTACATAAATTTGCCACATAAATCAACACCAACAAAGACAAAAACTGGCTGTAGTAAAAAGTTAACTAACGATTCAATGTTTCTTGGACCGGTATCGGAAAATGAGGTAAGAACAGAAATAATTTCGCTAGCTAACACTAATTCAGAAGGATACGATGAAATAAATACTAAAATTATTAAATTATGCATTAATGAAATAGTTGGAATTCTTACACATTTAATTAACTTATCCTTTCCTTCTGGAACTTTCCCGGATATATTAAAACGGTCCATTATTAAACCACTTTTTAAAAAGGGACAAAAAGATGACATATATAATTATCGGCCAATACCCTTAATACCGATTCTGTCAAAAATATTAGAAAAATGCATGTATAAGAGACTAGTTAATTTTTGTAACAAATTTGACATTATTAATAAAGATCAATATGGCTTTCAAAAAAGTAAATCTACTACATTAGCCATCTGCTCTCTGATACAAACAATACTATCCAATCTTAATAAAAACTATCTGACTACAGGATTATTCTTTGACTTGTCTAAAGCTTTTGACCTAGTGTCACATGACTTATTATTACAAAAGCTGGAGGCAAGTGGGATAAGGGGACATGCACTTCAATGGATATCGTCATATCTAAATAACCGCGAGCAATGTGTTGTTATTACGAAATTAGACAAAGAAACGTCATGATACCACACTCATCCGAGTATAAATGCAACAATTATGGCGTCCCACAAGGAAGTGTCTTGGGCCCAATATTGTTTCTACTCTATATAAATTCAATTATAGATATAACAAATCATAAATGTATACTATTCGCCGACGATATTTCCATTATAGTGACTTCCGATAAGAAGACTAATACAATTTATGACCATGAAAAAGATATTAACAACACGATTCACAAATTAATTGAATGGCTTGACATGAATAACTTAAAAATTAATTTAGATAAGTCTGTATACATACAATTTAATAAATCTAATAATAATAAATACAATTTGAAACTTGACATACCAAAACTTAATGAAGCTACACAAACGAAATTTCTTGGAGTACTAATTGATCAAGATATAAATTGGAAAGCACAAGTAGATGATATATCTAAAAGAATAAATAAATTCGTATACGCACTCAGAAAGGTTAAAAATGTGACTAACATTAAAACTGCTATCACTACCTATCGGGCTTATGTTGAATCAATAATACGCTATGGGTTCATAATGTGGGGTAATAGTACAGACAAAATTAGGGTATTTGTTGCACAAAAAAAGTGTATTCGTGCTATATATGGGCTTCAACCTGATGACTCTTGTAGAACAATATTTAAAGAGCTTGGTTTATTACCGCTACCCTCTCTCTATATTTATGAGGTGTGCATGTTTGTAAAGAAGCATAAAGACTTATTTAAAAAGGCAGAGGATGTATATCATCGAAACCGGGGAGATCCTCACAGGCTTATATTAAATGACGTACCAAGACTGGCTAAATACAGAAAAAGTTGTTTAGCCATGTGTGTTCGTATATATAATAAAATTCCGAATGACCTTAAAACTTTAGATATTAGATTGTTTAAAAACAAACTACATGTATGGTTGAACAATAACAATTTTTACAGCATTAAAAAATTTACTGACGGGAAACAATTTTGTTAACGTAATACAACATTTGCATGCTATGATAATAAGCAAAACATGTATGACCTATAATGACCTTAACATCTTTATACACCATGTTTTATGCAAATAAATATTATTATTATTATCTTTATTCAACTTTTTTACATATAAGTTATATTTTTAAATATTAGTGTTAAAAAAAACATTTAAAAATATAAAAATAGAAATCCATCGGCATGGGGAACAGGGTCCAAGCTACCGGTGGTTAGGGTCCCAGAGACAGGAACCTCCTCACAATACGCGCCGTATCAAGGAGGACTGCCTTCTGAATCAGGCCCTTCACCCAGCCACCCAATGAGAGCCTCTTGAGATGTTGGTCGAGGCTCTTAGCGATAAGGCCATTGACCGTAACGACTATCGGCCCAATGATTGCCGAGT
This sequence comes from Dicycla oo, assembly GCA_948252095.1. NCBI lineage: Eukaryota > Metazoa > Arthropoda > Insecta > Lepidoptera > Noctuidae > Dicycla > Dicycla oo. The sequence goes on along the minus strand of OX411721.1, from coordinate 5,934,920 downwards.
CCACATTCCACATAGCGACAACCTCGTGGGCTAAGTCGAGATACTTCAATTGTTTCTCCTTCTCAGCCTTCACGAGGTTCTCGTCATGCGGGATAGTGACATCGATTATCATTGTGCGGCGCACTGATCGATCTATTACCACTATATCAGGCTTATTGGCTACAATAGTCCTGTCAGTGATAATGGATCGATCCCAGTATAACGTGACATGGTCATTCTCGAGAACTGGGTCGGGCACATACCTGTAATACGGTACCTCAGAGTCCACAAGGCCGTATTTCAGAGCAAGTTGCTGATGGATAATCCTGGCTACTTGATTATGCCTGTGCAAATACTCGCCGTTAGCTAAACGAGAACACCCAGAAGTAATATGTCTGATAGACTCACCGGGACAATGGCATGCCCGACATATGTCGATCGTCCCGTCTTTCATTATATACTTCCGGTAGTTATTCGTTACCATAACTTCATCCATAATCGCACAGACTGAACCTTCGGTTTCCCCAAAGAGGTCACCGAAGCGTAGCCAGGCCACGGACGCTAAGAAATCTACGTCGGGCCCATGAAGGGCCCGGAAAAAGCGTCCGTGAAGCTCCTTGCTTTGCCATACTTCCTTGCGGTCGTTGGTACTAAGCACTACAGGTTTGCGCCAGTTCTCTTTAGCCAAGGACAACGGGGTGAGTCCCTTGTCCACTGCAACCACATCTCGGTGCATACCCACGTCAGCCTTGAGAAAATATTCTCTGAGACTGCACACCTCGCGGTTGTGGAGGGTCTTAGCATTTAAAAAACCTCGACCCCCGCACTTCCGCGGAATGTACAGCCTCATGACAGACGAACGTGGGTGATGCATCCGGTTTGCAGTCAGCAGTGACCGGACTCTCCTATCCAGGGCGTCTAGTTCCGTCTGGGTCCACTTTAGTATGCCAAAGGAGTACATCGGGACCGGCATGACCCAACCGTTAAAGGCGCGCACCTTGTTGCCGCCTGACAAAGAACTATTAAGTACCTTTTTCAGGCGACCGAAGAAGCGCTCCTGCAACGATTGTTTCATGTCAGGTCCGTTAATGCCTAACCCCTCTGACATACCCAGGTATTTGTAGGTATCAGTTGCGGAGAGTGATCTCAGGTTTATAGAATCTGAGAGTTGTAGTCCCTCAGATTCCACAATCCCGCCCCGCTTTACATGCATGACTGCACATTTATCTACACCAAATTCCATCCTGATGGAATCACTAAAAGTTTTAGTTACTTTTAGTGACTCCAGCAGTTGCAATTTGTTGGTAGCAAACAGTTTCAAATCATCCATATAAAGCAGGTGGGATATTACCTGACCCCCTCTCCGCAAAGGACAGCCCAGCCCTGTACCCTCCAGCAGAGTGCTAAGAGGGTTCAAGGCTAAACAAAACCACAGTGGACTCAGACTGTCGCCCTGGAAAATTCCCCGCTTAATCCTAATAGGTTCGTTGCTCCCCTGAATTTGTCGGCATCCTGGATAGCGAAGAACCGTCCTCCACTGCCCCATACACGTCGTTAGGAAGATGCTCAGAGTTGTATCAATTTTGTACAACTCTAACACCCTCAAGAGCCATGTATGCGGCACCGAACCAAAGGCCTTCTTATAGTCTATCCAACATGTCGACAAATCCTTTCGGGACCGACGGACCTGTTGGCTTATGGCCATGTCAATGAGGAGTAGCTCCTTGGTGCCGCGGGACCCATTCCTACATCCATTTTGAGAGACAGACATAATAGAATTGTTTTCTAAATGAGAATTAATTTTCTCTCTCAAAATGGATGTAAGAAGTTTATAGACCGTCGGCAAACAAGTGATCGGCCTATAATTTTTGGGTTCCGTGGCATCACCTGACTTATGGAGCAGGTGAGTAACTCCTGTTGTAAAGAGCTGTGGCAGTGACCCAAACTCTAAGGCCGACTGGAATTGCGATGCTAAGCACGTGTGCGAACTTTGCAGCCATTTAAGCCAAAAATTGTGCAGTACGTCCGGTCCCGGAGACTTCCAGTTCGGTATCGGGCGGGCTGCACTGGCTACATCGGAGGAAGTAATTATTACTTCCTCCATCTCCGGTATGACGTCACACACGCGCTCAACATCCCGCATCCATTCAGCCTCAGTATGGCAAACGGGCACCGACCAGATGTTACGCCAGAATATGCTAGTGGCATCATCATCCGGGCGGCATACGTTTGCCACATTTTGCTCAGGTCGCTCCCATGCTCTATACACCCACCTTTGATCACGCTGGAATATACGATTCTGGGTATACCGCTCAACCCGTCGCTTATATCTACGGATACGGCTTGCCCATGCACAGACCTTCTGCTTCAGGAAGTCAATGCGCTCTGTGACACGGGACATATATTCTTGAGGACTGATTCCAGTCCCCGAGAACGCCCGCCTCACAAAGCACATCACTCTAGGGCGAGTATTGCCCTCCCTGAAGCAGTATAGTTTGCCGATGAGCACCCTGGTCCCCTCGATACGCCGCTCGATCCTGCACTGCCAGGCTGGAACAGCGGGTTTTGGTCGTGTAGCTATGTTACAATTTAGAAATTTGACATTGGCTACACGACACGCTGCAATAGCCGCGCAATACAAGATCGAGTGTGTATCTACGAGATCTTCGCTGCTTTTAAAATAAAAACCAAGCAGCGAATCCAAGGCACACACCATCACCCTATTTGTTCTGTGCATAGGCAAGCGAGGTAAATGTGGTCTAAGTTGGACGGGGGCAGTTCTAAACTCCCGAATTGCATCCTCCAGCGCGCTCCTCGATCGTTCGTTACACTGGCTACTTACCGTAACAATCTCATCGCCCCCCTCCTCATCATTAACATAAGACCGCGGTTGGGTTATGTCACTGACTAGAGGTTGCACCGCGGTCTGTGACGGGACAGGGACAATACGGTTGCTCAGTACCTCTGAGCGCAGCCTATCAAGCGCGGCGTCGTCCAATCTGTGATTCCGTTGGATAACCCGCACCTGATCCGAAAGTCGTTGGGCCGAGACGTTGATGGCTGGTTGAAGCGCCTGGAACAGAGACAGCATCCTATCGCGGTACGCAGTGAGGTTAGTTCCCCCCTCTGTAGCCCCGTAATATGCGCGCATGACGTTCTCATTCATTTGTTGAGTCCATTTCATGCGCTGCACACAACCACCGGCAGCGGGGACCCGGCTCGGGGCCGGTTGGCCCCTAGATCCCATGCCGTTCGGTGGCCGGCCTCTTCTCGGCCGACGAACTGGTGGTGGTGTTGTCGGCGGCGAGAAGTATTCGTCGCTCGAGCTCGACGCAACTGCTTCGGCCGGTATCACAGGACTCACGTCTGGATCTGGTTCCGGCAAGTCTGGAGCAGGTTCCGGCAACTGCGAGGCGGAGCTGAGCGACGAACCCGAAGATTTTGGGCGTGTGTTTCGTCGTGCCCGACTTCTCGTCAGCATTGTGTTTGGTCTTCTATTCTCCGTGTCATAGTTCAGTAATTAGTAGGTGGTAGTTTTCTTCTTGCATCCTGATTATATAGTATGTTTTGGCATAAAAACCAATTTTGGGTTGAGTGAATTGGTGTTGGAACACATAACACCACATTATTGCATTAAAAGTTTAAAATCCAATAGAAAATACACGGAGAAAAAATTTTTTCGACCGTCAGCTTGACAGTCGGGCCACAGATTTGATTATTATTATTATTAAACCTGAAATCGCGAAAATTAATCACAAGAACAGCTGATTTTTTTATCGCGATTTCAGGTTTGGCTCCATGACTGAAGATCAGTTAATTATGATGCTGATAAAACTCAGAAGAGCAAGTCCTGATCTTGAACTTTCAATATGCTCGTGAACGGGTGCTGCTTGTGGTGACTGGTCGTCTTGCTGTCCTTGGTTTTGTTTTGTTATTAATAATTAACTTTGTTTATATTACTTCGATGGTCCTAGTTTATCATTTGTGACTTTGAGTTTCAGCTTCATATACAATCTTCATATATGTAAGTGGGCACATCGTTAATTTCGGGAGGCCTTTATTTACGTATAAAGTTCTGCTTACGTTTTTTAGTTTTGTATTTTTATTTCTGCTTGAGTATAGTTTTCGACTTTTTTTTTTGGTATATTGGCGTGTGCTAGCTTACTTATAGCAAATAATTTAATTTAATATTTTGTGTCGCGTAAAGTACCTACATTATTATGCGCAGTGTTGCATAGATTCAATTATTTTTTATTTTTATTTAACTGAACAGACAGCTGTGCTGTTGGGGAGTTTGTTGCGGCACTTCTTCTCCCCAGCTAAAGCACTAGGAAGTGGTGAAGGGCGGGCGTTTTGGGGGACTATCTTATGTAATTTTGACGTTCAAAAAGTGCTGGTTCTCAGCCTAGTTTGAATAAATGACTTTTGATTTTATATAAATAAATATAAATAAAATCATAAATAACATTAAGGTATTTTTATTAAATTATACAGGTATTTATTTATAATTTCAGCCTTCATATGTACGTAGTTATTGTAAAAATAATCTAATTTTAATAACATGTTATTTAAGAACAACTCATCTTTTTCAATGTTAATTATAATACTTTGATGTCTTTAAAAGTATATGTAATAAAATTACAGAATTTTCTGCCACTGCATTACATTTGTCCTTGTACTTGAAAATAATATGGACGTTTTTTTTTAAAATCAATTCCCCATTTTGAGTCTGTATATAATATAAGGTACAGATTTAGGGCTAATAAGCCTATTTCTGCTTACATATGGACATTTTATTTCGACAACAGTATCTTCACCAAGTAAGGTGAAGCAGGTGTCTATTTAAAATTATAAAAAAATATATATTTGAGACCCTCACAGTAAGCCCTTTCATTTGATATATATCGCACGGTAAAGTTAGCAATTTTTTTTTTCTTATTTGCCCCCAAAATTGACTCCCGTATTCAAAATTCATTAATTAACATTACACGTCCATGTTTAGGTCACAGAAATACATACGAGTACCAAATTTTAACTTAATCGGTCCAATAGATTCGGAGCAAATTGGCTGTGACAGACGGACAGACAGACAGATACATCAGTGATCCTTTAAGTGTTCCGTTTTTTGCTTTTGAGGTACGGAACCCTAGAAATGATATGTAAATATACATGCAACGATGTACCACCTCCTGCAGCCTGTTGCGCTTTGAGCATCTTGCACGGATCAATCTACTGTCTAGCTAATCGCGGAGAACAGGTTTTGCTGAGACATTGTTGTTTTGTTTTTGATGTGTAACATCTTTCACCAAAGTCACTTCACCTAAGTTTTCACGGTGAGATTTTTACAGAACATTTTATTATCGAACATCCCACGCCAATATAAGACGTATTACGCCCCCCTATACTCATTCTAAACCGATTCCCTATACAAATAGGCTTCAGGCCGGCGAATCGTGTTCGTTGGCCGATATCCTGCGAATTGTTGGAATCACGCGCGGAATATAAAGGGAAACATTCGGACGGAGTGGAATACTAATGCCTGAACATAATAGACTGTTAAGGGCGGCGTACAGGGAGCATCTTGGTGAGGATGGACGGAGAGATCGTTTAGCTGTAATTCGATGTGTACTCGTAGATCTAGGTTCTTGTGTTGGTAAAGAGAAGTTTAACAGAAAGTTATTTTTATGTATACGTGTTTCGTACCTTATCAAACGAAACTGTCTCGTTCTCTCGTATGGTTAATATGATGAGTTTAAAGAATTTATTACCTATCTGGTATTTATCAGCTGCTCGAATATTAACTGAGTCCATGAAATTTCCTGGTTTTTTATTATTTTTTATTTAAGATGGGTTTGCTCTTGACTTTAGTCTAGGTTGGAGGCGACAGAGACAGAGTCGACGATGGAGTGAGCTTACCCAGAAGAAGCCTGTTGACTCTCATTTTGAAGAGATTAGGGTTGTATGCGCTCGGAAACACAGATGCAGGTAGTGAGTTCCACTCTTTTGCCGTGCGCATTATAAAAGACATTTAGAAGCGCTTAGTGCGAATTGGTGGAATAGCAACTAGGTAGGGATGGTAACTGGCAGTGCGTCTAGATGTCCGATGGTAGAAGGGGGCCGGCGGAATGAGGTCGTGGAGTTCTTGAGCACACTCACCGAAGTACAATCTGTAGAAGACCGGTGGTTACATACTGGGCATAAACTTTGATAGGTAATCGTATTTACATAATACATTAACTTATCGTTACATACTCCTTTTGCCTCGTTTGCGTTCAGACGGCTATACACGCACGCCGGGTGCGAGTACTACGCACCTGACCTTTCTGAAGAACATCACCAATAAGGTCACAATATGTCTTCCTAGGGCGTCCCGTCCCGGCTTTTCCACTAATAGTGCCTTGTAAATATCATACCTTCTTTTCCTTCTTCTTTTGTTATCTTTCTTGTAATACCTTCTTGGACCTTTTGTTAGTCGTCTTTCATTCATCCTCTCAACATGCCCAAACTATCTAAGCATATTCTTTTCAATTCAACAAAATATGTTATTGTTTAATCATGTTTATAATTCCCCTACCAGTATATCGTTTTCAAAAACCAATCTAAACCAACAACAACTTATTAAACTCCACATGCGCGCTTCCCCTAAAATCGCTTAGTGAATGCAATTTTGCTGGGCTAACATAATATGGCCATATTATGTAGGTGCTTAGCCCTAGTTACCTCGGCCTCCAAGATTGCCTTTAGTCTTCTATAAGCGAATAAGGTAAATAGAATTTGTTATTACGTGATCCTTGTACAACGTACTGGTTAGCTGTTGTAATCGGAGAGAATTTTATTAGGTACGTTTTGAGATAGTTTTGTTTCGAATAGTCATTTTTATTTTCTGGAATCATGTTTAGTGATAAATGATATTCATTCCTGTGCGTAAACAGCCTACAATGTTCCCACTGGTGGGCACAGGTCTCCTCTCGGTGAGAAGGAGTGGAATATAACTAGGACCACGCGGGCCCAGTGCGGGTTGATAGGTGACATATACGTATATGTCTTCGAATTTTTGGTTCTAGGATTCCTTCACCGTTTCGAGAGCACTGGATATGAAAAAAATAGACAAAGTAAAGCGCCTGCCTAAGTTCCGATCTACAAGTCATACGTCGCAGCCGTTACCATTGGGACACCACTGCTCAAATAATGATAAGAAAGAGAAGGGAGTGAATGACAGCGTGACGGTTGACGGGGAGAAAGGATGAAGAAAACCTGTGCGCCGACCCCACGTGACATTGGATAATGGCAGGAAAATGATGATGATGACTAGATGTCAGAAACTCTCACGTGCCAGTAACTTTGCCGGCGCCCATACTCATCAGATTCGTACGAAGCAACGTGGCTTGGGAGCAGAAATAAAGATGGTGACTTTTTTTTTATATAAATGGCATCTCATAGTTGGCCTAGAGAGGCCGTGACTACTTAACCGGTCTATCCTGTGGCTGCCTTAAGTGAACTCAAAGCCTCCAGCCAGGGGCATAAAACTTACAGACTAAGCGACTACACGCTAAGGGCTCCCCCTGTGGGGAACGGGCCTCGGCTTAGGGCGTCGCTGGGGGGAGGACAGGAAGATGGGACAGGCTGGATCAAATTTGAGTGATTATTATTGTCAGGGGAGTTTAAAGCTACTGGCTCAGCTACGCCACCAGCTGGCACTTCATACCCGAGCAAGGGACGGGGGCGAGGACGATTATAATAATAATAATAATAATAATAATAACATAACATACATGGCTCTTGAGGGTGTTAGAGTTGTACAAAATTGATACAACTCTGAGCACCTTCCTAACGACGTGTATGGGGCAGTGGAGGACGGTTCTTCGCTATCCAGGATGCCGACAAATTCAGGGGAGCAACGAACCTATTAGGATTAAGCGGGGAATATTCCAGGGCGACAGTCTGAGTCCACTGTGGTTTTGTTTAGCCTTGAACCCTCTTAGCACTCTGCTGGAGGGTACAGGGCTGGGCTGTCCTTTGCGGAGAGGGGGTCAGGTAATATCCCACCTGCTTTATATGGATGATTTGAAACTGTTTGCCACCAACAAATTGCAACTGCTGGAGTCACTAAAAGTAACTAAAACTTTTAGTGATTCCATCAGGATGGAATTTGGTGTAGATAAATGTGCAGTCATGCATGTAAAGCGGGGAGGGATTGTGGAATCTGAGGGACTACAACTCTCAGATTCTATAAACCTGAGATCACTCTCCGCAACTGATACCTACAAATACCTGGGTATGTCAGAGGGGTTAGGCATTAACGGGCCTGACGTGAAACAATCGTTGCAGGAGCGCTTCTTCGGTCGCCTGAAAAAGGTACTTAATAGTTCTTTGTCAGGTGGCAACAAGGTGCGCGCCTTTAACGGTTGGGTCATGCCGGTCCTAATGTACTCCTTTGGCATACTAAAGTGGACCCAGACGGAACTAGACGCCCTGGATAGGAGAGTCCGGTCACTGTTGACCGCAAACCGGATGCATCACCCACGTTCGTCTGTCATGAGGCTGTACATACCGCGGAAGTGCGGGGGTCGAGGTTTTTTAAATGCTAAGACCCTCCACAACCGCGAGGTGTGCAGTCTCAGAGAATATTTTCTCAAGGCTGACGTGGGTATGCACCGAGATGTGGTTGCAGTGGACAAGGGACTCACCCCGTTGTCCTTGGCTAAAGAGAACTGGCGCAAACCTGTGGTGCTTAGTACCAATGACCGCAAGGAAGTATGGCAAAGCAAGGAGCTTCACGGACGCTTTTTCCGGGCCCTTCATGGGCCCGACGTAGATTTCTTAGCGTCCGTGGCCTGGCTACGCTTCGGTAACCTCTTTGGGGAAACCGAAGGTTCAGTCTGTGCAATTATGGATGAAGTTATGCTAACGAATAACTACCGGAAGTATATAATGAAAGACGGGACGATCGACATATGTCGGGCATGCCATTGTCCCGGTGAGTCTATCAGACATATTACTTCTGGGTGTTCTCGTTTAGCTAACGGCGAGTATTTGCACAGGCATAATCAAGTAGCCAGGATTATCCATCAGCAACTTGCTCTGAAATACGGCCTTGTGGACTCTGAGGTACCGTATTACAGGTATGTGCCCGACCCAGTTCTCGAGAATGACCATGTCACGTTATACTGGGATCGATCTATTATCACTGACAGGACTATTGTAGCCAATAAGCCTGATATAGTGGTAATAGATCGATCAGTGCGCCGCACAATGATAATCGATGTCACTATCCCGCATGACGGGAACCTCGTGAAGGCTGAGAAGGAGAAACAATTGAAGTATCTCGACTTAGCCCACGAGGTTGTCGCTATGTGGGATGTGGACTCGGCAATCATTGTGCCGATAGTCGTTACGGTCAATGGCCTTATCGCTAAGAGCCTCGACCAACATCTCAAGAGGCTCTCGTTGGGTGGCTGGGTGAAGGGCCTGATTCAGAAGGCAGTCCTCCTTGATACGGCGCGTATTGTGAGGAGGTTCCTGTCTCTGGGGCCCTAACCACCGGTAGCTTGGACCCTGCACCCGCTACCGGCGGATTACTATTTTTTATATTTTTAAATGTTTTTTTTTTAATGTTTTTATAAAAATATTTAAAAATGTAATAAAATAAGTTTAAAGAATAAATAAAGGAGATAATAATAATAATAATAATTGTTTATTTATAAAAAGGTCACATTTACAATAAAAAGGTTAGCTTAACAAATAAACTAGAACACAGTTGTTTATTTGCCTGAACTAGGTTGAACCTGTGTTTCAGGCTTGAAAGTGCAGTGTATGCTATAATACGTATATAATAAATTAAAAAAGAGTATAAAGTATAAAATTAAATTAAAAACTTAGGTAAATAGAAGTAAAATAGTATGTTAGTGGTTCTATTTGCAGACAACAAGTAGATCTTCTGTCTGGGCATAATCTATGGTTAGTAAATATTTAAGTATAATTTTTTTACAGCTAAAGTAATTTAATTTATAGATACTTAGTTTCCTATTTAATCTATTATACAGAAATGGGCCTAAGAATGTAAAAAATCTTTCTACAAAGACATGTTTTGAGGTCGCATTGGATAGGCATACTATATCATTCCGTCTTTTATTAGTATTGTCAGCATCGTAGGTAAGCAAGGTGTGCTGTTTTAATACTAAGTGCATAATGAAAAGCTGGCGAACCGTTAGTACGTTGCAAGATTTATAAAGCAGATCTGTAGGAAAGAAGAAGGGATGGAAGTTTGCTACCTTTAAAATTGATCTCTGAGCTCTTTCAAGAGGAAGCAAATTAGTTTTTGGTGCGCCACCCCAAGAAGTGATACAGTATTGAATTACAGATTGACCTAGGGCCAAATAAACTTGTGTGATTAATTTTGAATCAGCTAATGTTCGCAATTTTTTAAAAACATATATTAGTTTGCGCACTCTTTTAACTAGGCTTTCAATGTGTTTTTTAAAAGAGAGGGTGTCGTCCATTATTACTCCGAGGTATTTTATGTTGCTCGTTTGGAGAATAAAAGGACAATTACACATATTGACTGTACGGTTTCCACATTGGTGGGCATATAGATGAGGGTTAGTAGTGTTAATTTGAGGTTTGCGCATGGAGAACTGAATGTATTTTGTCTTGTCAGCATTTAAAGTTAGTAAATTGCTTTGAAGCCAATTAGTCACAGTATTAAAGCCTAGTTGAGCGATTTCGAACAGTTCGCTACTGGTTTTAGCGGTAAATAATAACGCTGTGTCTTCGGCATATGATATAATTTTGCCGTCTTTAATATTCAGATTACATAAGTCGTTAATATAAATCAGGAATAGCGTGGGGCCCAGAATACTTCCCTGAGGAACACCAAAACCAGTATTTTTCTGTTCATCGCTCGTAATATTATCTATTCGAGCACATTGGTACCGACCATCTAAATAGTCGGCAAATAGTTTCAGCGGCGTTCCTCTTATTCCTATGGTCTCTAATTTGTCTAGCAGAACAGAAACAGACACCGTGTCGAAGGCCTTGGCTAAATCAAGGAAGACTCCCAGGGTCTGGTTTCCTTTGCCGAGTTCTTCTGAAATATAATCAGTCAAGCTATGCACCGCATCGGCTGTCGATAGTTTGGCTCTGAAACCAAATTGCGCAGGCGATAATAAGTGGTTTTTTTCTAGGTAATTAACTAGTCTATTGTTTATGATTTTCTCTAGTATTTTTGATATCGATGGTAGTAAGGATATTGGTCTATAATTATTTACTACGTCTTTACTTCCAGATTTAAAGATAGGGATTACAACTGCCTTTTTAAGACAACTAGGGAAAATCCCTTCGGAAAGACAGATTCGAAATATATGCGTTATGGGAGGCACTAAAATCAGGCCCCTCTTTCCCACTGGGCACACTGGGCACGTGCCCAGGGCCCCGCGATGGATTGGGGCCCCCTAGTCTAGTCCCTACCACAGATCACTATTATATGTACTACGTACTACGGTTCCTACTCCATTACCAAACGAAAACCGATAGCTACTCTACTCTCGCCTGAAAATCAGTCTTAACAAATGCTTACGCGTCAAATCATGCAAATGCGTCAATTTGTAGAATTGCAAGATCTATAATTATTTGTTATCACTATCAAAATAAATGAGCAAAGAAAAAAATACATTGATAGGTCACTAACTGTCGTGGTCGTCTTTCTTTGCAAAACAGTCGATGTGAACGGCATGTAGTATGTAGGTATACTTATGTCGTAGATGCCTCGTGCGCTCAACATGCAGTCATCCACCCTGATGAAAGCCCGAGCGGCGAGCGCCGACTGCCGGGTGACCGACTATGTATAATTTCCTACGAAGTGGCAATAATCGCGATTGAAAAAAATCCGGAGTATTGGCAACACTGCCCGACTCAGCGATCGGGAATTCCCCTGCATAGAATCGAACTGTAGTGTTATGACATGTCATTTCATTTGTTTGTTGTTTCTGTCTGACTATTATTACTATTATACTATACTCGCTCTATTAAGTTGTGGTTTGCCTGTTTTGTTTTAGTGATTATTTTCTATGTAAATATAAACACTAATTTATAACATAAAATGTCGAAACGATCATATCCTAGTGGATCGGACAAAAGGAAAAAAGCTTCACACCAGAAGAAAGTAATTGAAAAGTTACCAAAATTAACGTCATATTTTTCTACTGGAGAAAGTTCTGTAAGTAGCAATCGAACGTGTCAACCAGAATTAGCGGGATTTTCTAAATCGTCATATTCTACACCAGTTCCTGCCAATTTTGAAGAAGAGATTGAATTACAAAGCGACCGTGCCAATGACGAAAGTGCAACAACTTCGACGACTTTACCTACACTGTCAATTGTGCCAGTTGAGCAAAAACAGTTTTCCAACCCTGAAAAAGTATCACACGACCCCGCCGATTATTTTCATGAAAATCTTACAGAACAAGAACGTGAAATTTTGATTCGTAAGGGACCTGTTTATTATCAAAATAAAGATTCTGATTTCTCTGTGGCATCCAGAAACTACAAAGATGGCAATAGATCAGTAACTAGATATTTTAACAAAGAATTATTTATTCGCAAATTACAGAACAATGAAAACGTCGATAGAAAATGGTTGTTGTATTCGCCTTCCAAAAAATCAGTATTTTGTTTTTCATGCTGCTTATTTAATTCTTCTGATTTAAATCTATGCTCTCCGAGTGGATGTAATGACTGGAAGCACATTCATCAAATAATTTTATCACATGAAAATAGCCCAACACATAGACAATGTATGATGACATATCTGGCACGAAGTAAAGCTGTTGGTAGAGTAGATACAGATTTATTATTTCATTATCAAAAAGAAGTGGATTACTGGAGAAATGTTCTTAGAAGAATTGTATCTGTTGTAAAATTTTTGGCTTCGAGAGGGCTTCCGTTTCGTGGTGACAATGAGATCCTAGGATCTCCCAACAATGGAAATTATTTGGGATGTGTGGAGTTACTGAGTGAATTTGATCCATTTCTTGCAGACCATTTAAAAAAAATGGGGAATCCCGGAAAAGGCAACACTTCATATTTATCTGCGAATATTTGTAATGAGTTTATTGATATAATGGGAAAACAGGTCCTAAAAAAAATTATAAATGAAGTTCAATTAGCAAAATATTTTTCCATTAGTGTCGACAGTACACCCGATTTGTCACATGTTGACCAGCTAACTTTTATAATTAGATACGTAAAAGGCCGTGATCCTGTTGAAAGGTTTCTGAAATTTATACCTATTAAAGAGCATAAATCTGAATATTTAGCTGAAACAGTTTTGATTTTTTTTAGAGAATCATGATATTTCCATTAAAGATTGTCCCCTACAATCTTTAATGGAAATAACAAAGCTACGACAATGCTTCAAATATGTCGGGAAAATATTCTGGTTTACAAGCAAGAATCAAGGAGAAATGCGAATTTGCCGCCTTTGTACCATGTGCGGGACATTCACTAAACTTGGTAGGTGTTCATGCCGCTGGGTGTGTATCAGAGGTGACACAGTTCTTTGAAATTATTCAGAAAGTGTATAACTTTTTTTCGGGCTCTACCTACCGTTGGAATATATTGACAAAACACTTAGGTTTAAAAAAAGTTGTTAAAAACCTTTCACAAACAAGATGGTCAGCCCGGGCTGATGCAGTGAGCGCCTTGCATGAAGGTCATAAACAAATTATAGAAGCTTTGATATCCATCGCAACAGATACAGAACAGGCACAAGAAACTAGAGAAGAAGCATTTAGTCTGTCCAGAAAAATGGAAAAATTAGAATTTATTTTACTTACAGAAATTTGGAACTCCATATTAGAAAGAATACATAAAACAAGCAATTATCTTCAGAAAGAAACAATGACACTGGACGTTGCTACTAATTTGTTTACTGCACTCGATGATTATATTATTAGTCTCAGGGATACATTTGATTACTTCGAATCGTCCGCCAAAGAGAAAAACCCGGAATCTGACTATAAAGACCTATCTCAAAGAACCAGACGTAGAAGCACGGTAGAGCATCTCAGGTCTGCCCGGCTTGGGCAGAGCACCGCCGCGTCCTCACGGAGGCGATCGGCGGCGGCGATCTCTCGCGTCCGAGCCTGGTCCAGGCCATGGTGCGGAGCGAGAGTGCATGGGAGGCCGTCACCTCCTTCTGCGAAGCGGTAATGCTCGCGAAGGAGGAGGCGGAACGCGTGAGGGAGAGGCAGCCTCACGCCCTCAGTCGCCGCAGGAGACGCCCTGGGCGGCGGGAATTGATAGCCGATTCCCGGCCACCGTAGGCGCGGGCTTGCGGACGGTGAGTAGTGGGTAGCTCGCCGTCCGGTGAGGACCAGGCCCGGGTCGACGGCGCGTTGTGTTCCACGCGCGCCTCAAAGAGATGTCAGCAAAAGATGGGGTCCAATAGGGCCGATGCCGCTGGGGTCGCGGGTTGTTTGAAAAAGATACCGTGGCCCTGGCATAGGCAACTGAAGGAACACGGGTGGGTTTTAGTCAGTAAAAGTCTGACACGCCCTTCCGCTCCACCCAGAGCGGGAGAAGTTATTTGATGATTTCCCATCCACAAAAAAAAAAAAAAAAAAGGGATACATTTGATTACTTCGAATCGTCCGCCAAAGAGAAAAACCCGGAATCTGACTATAAAGACCTATCTCAAAGAACCAGACGTAGAAGCTCACGCCTGACTTTTTTTGATGGCTCTGCGCCATCAGTCCAACTGAATGGAAAAGAAAGATTCAAAGTCGAAACCTTCATTCCCATGATTGATACCTTGGGCGTTCATCTAAAACAGCGATTAAGTTCGTATAAGAACATTAGTCAATGTTTTGATTTATTTTTTCGCTTGAAAACTCTGAATTGCGAAGAGTTGAGACGAAGTTGCAAAGAATTTGCTGAAATCTATTATGAAGACGTTAACGAGAAAGAGCTAGAAATGGAATGTCTGCATTTAAAAGAATACTTGAAAATTGATCAAAGTGAAAATGAAGGAACTAATAGTATACTGGAAATATATCATCTTTTGAAAGAGAACAAAATTGAAGACACCTTTCCTAATGTAGAAATCGCACTGAGAATCTTTTTAAGCATGATGGTAACTAACTGCAGTGGGGAACGCTCTTTCTCCAAATTAAAACGAATAAAAAATGAATTAAGAAGTACTATGCTTCAAGAGAGATTAAACAGTTTGTCGCTAATGTCGATAGAATGTGAATTGCTCAAAGACATAGATTTTGAAGGTTTGATTAACGATTTTGCTCAACTCAAATCTAGAAAGGTACCGCTTCAATCAGCATAGATACTTATATAAGGACTCATCGTGGATGCTGGTTATTTAGTGTGAATTACATTATATTATCTATTCATTATAATAATTATCTAATGTAACTGTAAAGAAATAAAAATAAAGCTACAACTTTGCACATCTACGTTGTTTGTTTATTCTAACAAAAGAGTGCTTTATTACTATGGTCATAGGGGCCCCATTATCCTAATGTGCCCAGGGCCTCTAATAGGTGAAAGACGGCCCTGACTAAAATATGTTTAAAGAGTTTAAGGATCTTATTGCTTATATTATCCCATCCAACTGCACAGTCATCTTTTAACCCAGAAATAATTCGGGTTATTTCATCTTCATCAGTGTCCAGCACAACAAAAGAATTCGGGTTACAGTTATTTCTTGATTTTTGGAAAAATGGTTGGTCGCAACATTTCGGAACTTTTTCAGCAAGAGTTTTCCATTACAGGGTCGTCGCGAGGGACCTCGGCGGCGAGGTCGGAATGACGATTTGTGTTTGTTCCTACGGTCCCTACTGCTCTCCTGGAGAAGAGTTATGGGGTCGTCAGGATCTGAGAGGACAAGCCTAGGGCGGCGGACCTTACTAATACGAGAGGGGACATAGCTAGCCGCCTCGACAACCAGAGGGTTGCGATGGTTGGTGGCTGAGTCGAAGACACGCTTGGAATTGCGTTTCAAGAACTGGGAGATGGTGGGAATGTCGAGATGTAAGTGGAGGATTTCGTTCCGAACGAAACAAGGGGCTCCCGTTGCCTTTCGGAGGAAACGGTTTTGGAGGGCCTGCATCCTATGGATGAGGTGAGGTTTTGCGTGCGCAAACACTGAACCCGCATAGGTCATGATGGGAAAGATGGTGACTAACAGATGACCTCTTTTATAAGGAGCTCTACTACAGTCCGGCCGTCGAGAGAATACGTTGTTAACACCTGTCAGTTTCATACTAACGAATATGTGTTTCGCGAATTTGATCCTTATTAAACGACTTCAAACAGGAGGTTCTGTATTCGATCCGTATGTATGTTTGTATGTATTTTCTCAAAAACTGATGGACCAATTTTGATGATTATTTCACTAACGTGATGTACATACTCTCAGGAAGGTTTTAATTGTGTATAATACATTAGGTAATAATTCTTATGTACGAAGTTATATGCATAAATATACTGTATCTCTGGCATTAAGAATACTTAACATTTTGTGTTTATTTTTATTTTCTTCTCTTTTCACAATACAAACAGATAATTATAATTATACGTATAGGTACAACATCAATCACGTGAACACGTTCCGCTCAGTAGCTATGTAAAATTGTAATAGATTAATAACTGCGAGGGCCCTGGTACCCTTAACACAAGTTAAATCTTAATTTGGGTACCAGAGTTCAACAAACTAGCATTTAAATGGTCTTATGTGTAATGCTTGTGTTAATTATTATTATTTCTAAGCGGATTTTTATGATTCTTCTTTTTGTTCGTCTTGGGCATACGTAGTTGTAAAGGCATTCAACTAAAAATGGACAAATAAATTTACAGACGCCAGCATATCGAGCTTCTACAATCTGTCAAATTTCTTTAATAGATTTTCAACTTTGTCGCTAAAGTATTAGGTTCAAGGTTGATTGGGAGAATTTGACAGTTTCGGGTCGCTTGATGTGCTGGCGTCTGTACATGATTGTAAATTTATTCGCTTTAGGGCTGATTTTTCAATGGTCAAATAACTTTCATCTAAGTAATAAGTATTGCAGTTTGACAGCTTTTATATAGAAAATATGGCTATTTGTCATATTTATTCTTTAGATAAAAGTTATCTGTTTATTGAAAAGTCAGCCCTTAACCAATAACCTCAAAACTAAATTATTCCCAAACAATTCATCCAAACAGTACAGTTACCAAAATGATTTCCATTCACAATGCAATGCGGGCTTACGTCACTAATGGAAAACCCATTGAAATCCGTTTTTATCACACGTACGGAACCCCAAAAATGTTCTCTATCATTAACAATGGTGGACAAATGGATGGCATAACGGATAAATGGTCACGCGTGACATATAAGTATCGAGTTTGGGTAGGTTATGTTATAGCCAAATATTTTGTTATGAGGGGATAGTTTGTTTTGGAAGATATTGGAAAGTATTACCAACTAATAAATGTTCCTTTTAGGGTTCCGTATCTCAAAAGGCAAAAATGGAACCCTTATAGGATCACTCGTGTGTCTGTCTGTCCGTCTGTCACAGCAAATTTGCTCCGAATCTAATGGACCGATTAAGTTGAAATTTGTAACACATACGAATGATGTCTGTAACTCAAACACGGATGTGTAACGTAAATAAATGAATTTTGAATATGGGGGTCACTTTTGGGGGGCAAATAAGAAAAAAATAAGTTTTGCAAACTGTACCGTGTGACATATAAAATGAAAGGGCTTACTGTGAGGGTCTCAAATAGATTTTCTTTTATAATTTTAAATGAAATGAAATGAAAATATTTATTTCAGACTTATAAGGTCCATAATTATGTTGTTAGTAGATATACTTAAAGCTATGTTAGTAGAATTTAAAAAACTTTAAAATAACTTTTTTTTCTAAATTTATTTCAGAAAATAGATGAAAATTGACCATCCCCGTTATCTCCGAAACTACTGAACGTAATTTTTTGAAAAAAATACAGAAAATAATTCTATAGACTACCTGGTTTCCATAGTATAAGCTCTGTTTAGTTTAGGATCAGATGACCGTGTGTGAACAAGAAGGAAGAAGAAGGAGAATGATGATAATTTAACCATTTAATCACACATAGAATTTTGGGAGCTGAATGACTGCTGAAGGGAAATTCCAAAAGGAAATCCATCTTTAATTTTACGTTTTTTAAATCAGCTTGCAGAGATTCATGTCGCGCGCTTGCCCAGCCGCTATTACTAAATCTTGTCGCGAACCATCAAACGGCGAACCCCCCTGAGGGTTTGCGTACCGTACGAAAGTATAAAAGATTGTTCCATGGGAATACAACACTCCCTTCCAAATGATAAATGATTTTTATTTCTGTAAGTAGGTTTATACAAACACTTTTACAAGTCAATCATGTTTTTTTTTTAAACTAGATGAGGCCGGCGTTTCCTATCTGACTACTCTGAGAAGAAAGGCCGAAACAAACTCAGAGGTCACAGTCTCTTATAAAGTCCAGACATAATCTTGGTCACTTCATGTGAAGACCATGTAGATTGGTGTCTGAAATGGTCTTTTGAGGAAAGGAGCACACAGATTGAGAGGACCTGTCCAGTCAGTGCACGCATTTGTCAGTAATCGCGCAGCTCAACTCCGACGAACAATACCAAAGAAAGGACATTGGGGTAGGCCGCATAAATTACTCAAACTGCCAGACGATGATTAAAAATAACTGAGAGAAAAAAATAAAACAAACAAAAAAAGGAATGACCTACATAGTCTTCACATTCACAATAAATTAAAATAATATAATACGTAAACGTAACGTAGGTAAGAAACACCTAACATAATGGAGAGGAACAACGCCATATAAACCTTTTGTATTCGAAAAGGACAGTCCATCGTTTCCAAGTCGTATGGTCTCACTGTGGGTCGGTTGGCTCGGCGAGCTCAATGAGGCGGAAACTATAATGACCCACGGTCCACAAACGAATGGTGTTTTTATGCGGTCACCGGTCTATACTTCTCGTATTACTAAAATTATTAATGGTGTCAGGTTTTGGAGTGAAAGTCATTAGTTTGTTTGGTGAAGTGTACTTGTGACGCTACTGCAGTGCTATTCTGTACAAATCTCACCGTGAAATCTAAATCTGAGCGTGAAGTGACCTGTCAACAGTGTCAATCCCTAGCATCAACAGCTCACTGCAAGCTCACTTCACCTAAGTTTTCACGGTGAGATTTTTACAGAATAGACCGGCTGTTCTCTGAATTTAGCCAAGTGTATATATGAATAAAAATATGAGAAAAATCATAACCCTCCTTTTGATCATCGCCACAGTCGATTAAAATACGGCCATCGCAAAAATTAAAAATAAACCAAATTAAATCAACATAGCACTACGCCTGTATTCTCCAAAATGATAGTCAGAGTGTAAATAACACCCACTTTTTTGTTTTTATTTGAGATGGGTTTGCTCTTGACTCTAGTCTATAAACACGTTTCGCCAACCTTTTCACCGCCACGCCATATCGGTATTCCTATGCCCTGTACGCCAAGCCCGAAAATCTTAATTAAATACCTACAAAAAAATAGGGATTTCAACATTATATCGATACCCATTATTATTATTTTTTTTTATCAATACTTGCCAGAT
The DNA here is from genome assembly GCA_948252095.1 of Dicycla oo. Classification (NCBI taxonomy): domain Eukaryota; kingdom Metazoa; phylum Arthropoda; class Insecta; order Lepidoptera; family Noctuidae; genus Dicycla; species Dicycla oo. Next base: position 5,915,290 of record OX411721.1, on the reverse strand, counting down.
AAATGGTCGATCATTAATATGTTAAAAAGAACATTCCAATATTAAATATTTTACAACGTTCCACTCAAGTAGTTCCGAAGTTGTTAATAACATAAAAACAATGATTAAGACACACAACAGTTAAAATGAAAATAACTCTAGGTACAGCACTATTCTCAGTACTGATGTACCTCACTGTCGGGAATAGCCGACATTGGCGCCGTCGACGAGTCTTTTATAAGACATCGTTGCATGTACATTAGAGTTGTACCATAGTGTCATACAGTTTATCGATGTTAGTATCTAATTAAATTCAAAGGCCACAGTAGTTTGTTTTTATTATTCTTGAAATTTACACTTATTGCAACAATTTGGGTTGTTAATGGATTGAATGCAAATAAAACTATTTATTTACCAATCATTTAGTTTAATTATTGAGTTATATTATTAATAATTACTTTGAGATCATATTACTTACATGTCACTTATGAATAATATTATCACGTGATATTATTACATAGCAACAATTTTTATAACAGGAACTTTCTAATATTCTCACTAATCAGATTAATTATATGTATAAAATAAATCAAAATTTTCGTATGAAATTGCGTAGTATATACGTAACGATTTTTAAGTATAACGATATTTATATTCTTAAAATAGATACATTATTTAGTTTCTCGTATCTAACCTAATTAAACATTAAAGGATCAACAATCAACAATTATAAATGCTCACTGATCAGTGTTCAAAAACTACAAAACTCACTAAAAATACTTATAAAATATCAACAATAGTACATAATTAGGTATAGTGTAATAGTGTTGCAATAATAGAAATATCTCTTAAAATGAAATACTGAAAATAAAATTTACTAAACCATTTTTTAAATTAGTCCTAAATCTCGTAAAAATCTATAAAAATTCAAAACATACAAATGTCAGTTATATTAATTATCATAGGTACTCAATAGTCAGTCTTGTAACGATAAAATGACACAGAAAAATAATAATATTCTTATAATAATCAACAATTGTATATAGATAATTTTAAATATCACAGATCAACATTAAAATCACATATTTTGTTAAAAATCAACATGTTATACAACAATAAAATATCTATTTATTGTGATATTTTTCGAAACATGGTGCAGCACAAAGATAAACGTTACATATTTTACACCAGTAGCGAGTCTCCTTTCGTTTTTTTTTTATTGCACAGAACTTACATCTTTGATGTTTTGCTATGCGAGTAGGCATGTGGTCTTTTGCATTGCCGGGTAATATGCTAAGGGGATTGTTAAAACCTCGTCCAGTTCTTATGGGTCTTTCTAAAACGTTACCAGTGTTGTAACAATCTATCATTTGCCGAATTAGGCTCAGTTGGAAGTCGGCAAATGCTAAATTCGGTATACCTTTTATCATTTTAAAACAAAAAAATGCATTTAAAAGGTGCATATCAAATATATGAAAGAATAGTTTTTTGTACCATTTTACTGTTTTTCGTATGCACTGAAGTGACGATAACAACATGTCTGCAGTATCAACACTACCCATATTTTTAGAGTAGTCTAAAACAGCTTTAGGTTTCATGACTGGTAAACCCGTTTCTCTATTTATTCTAGCTGATGGTTCCATGGAATTATCATGAATGGTTGATAACATGTATATATATTTTTTGTTCCTCCATTTACATGCCATAAGGGATCCAGAATACTGCGTTTCCATTTCATGTAGATTTAGTTTTCTGCTTAAATTAGCCATATACTTTCTATTTTGTTTTACAGTACCGCAAGCATAAATGTTGTTATCATATAAATATTTAAATAATAGTGGACTTGTGTACCAATTATCTACATACAAATGACGGTTTGAGCCAAAAAAGTCTTTCAGTAAAGACGATACAACGGCTCCCCCAACGCCTAAATTTGTTGGATCGTCAATATCTGTAGCTGCACCACAGTAAACTATAAAGTCTATTATTAAACCGGAATGTACATCGCATAAAACAAATAATTTTACCCCAAATCTATTTCTTTTTTTTGGTAAGTATTGTTTAATTGTTAAACGGCCCTTGAAAGGAACAATACTTTCATCTATACACACATCTCTATACGGCGTAATGATACTTTTAAATTTTCCTCTCGCGTGAGCGACACATGCTTCTATTTTAGAAAGAATTGAATTTTCTTCATTTGGCCGGGAAAAATGTAGCATGCCTAAAATCATGCAAAATCTATTTCGTGACATTAATTTAGAAAAAATGGGGGCATTTAATAAAATATCTGTCGACCAATGTTCTTCAATAGTCAAATGACGATTTCGGGTCATCAGCATCATAATTGTTAAAAAACATTGCATTTCTGGGACTGTAACATCATACCATCTATGCAGGCGTGAATGCATTCGTAAGTCTACTTTCAACAGAAAATTGTTGTGAAATTTATTTGTCATTTCGACAATGAATGACATAAAATCATTGTCCATAAAATGTTGAAACACGTCGAGTTCAGTAAAATTTTCAGAGGGAGTAAAATGCAATCCAGATGAAAAGTCATCAAAAGCGGCAACTTCTGGTGGCCGTCCTTCTGTAGTCCACTTAAACTGTTCTGTCTCACGATTTCTGTAATGACGATCATGTCCAGAAGTTGAGGGCGTTTCATCAGACAGTTCTTGGTGACCAGCAATCGTCGGCTGTAACGCATAAACCACTAATTAAATATTTGTGATCAAATAACACAACCATATAAATTTAGGAAGTTTGTTTGTTTAATCGTTTAAAATCAAACATTTATAATAAATAAAAATTCACCTAAATATCTAAAAAAGTATTTCAAAAAATCCTGATAGTAATTTTTCTATAGTCTACTGTATTTAATTGTATATTTTTGTATACTGTATTTTATATGAATTGATGGTAAATTAAAAATCTAATCTGGTAATACTGAAACCAGCTAATGACAATTCGCCGAATATTATTTATAAAATTTCGTCTGCGTGAAGTTATATTTGTGTGTCGCAGTTAAATAATTTGGCAAAATAAATATATTGTACTTATATTAGTTTGATTTCACACTGACAATAAATATAACAAGTAGGTAAGTATAATCAAGTACTATTATCATTTATTTACTTATTATAATCATTTATTATCTGAATCATTTGTTTAATTTCAGGATTAAAACAATGTCACAAAAACGACCAGGATCTCCGTCGATACTATCTGGGTATATAAAGCTTCGTTGCAAAGAAGATACAATAAAAAAAGAAGTAGCCACACAAACAGTCAATGAGCCTTACGTGGCTCGTAACAAAAACAATATATTATTTGAACCAGGCGCATTGTCCAGAGTGGACTTCTATAATCAACGCCCTTCAGATGAGAGGAACGAAAATTTCTCCAGATTAATCGCATTTGAAATGGAAAGAGTACCAGAAGATAGGCGTACTAATTTGTACGCGCAAATAATTAATTTAATCAGAATATACCGGGGTGATTCCGATTTATCCGAAAGTGTTGATTTCATACCAGAATGTCCTTCTGACGAAGATGAAAATCCTTTACCATTAAATATACGGTACAAGAAAATTGATTAAATTTTGATTAAGGTTAATTAAGGTTTGATTCAATCAATCAATCAATCAAAAGGTTTGATTATTTGTTTTTAATTATTATTTCATGATTAAGTTCCCAAATAATTTTGTATTGTTACTATTTGATTCTTACAAGACTGATTAGCATAATGCAAATAAACAATTTTCAATTTTTTTTAAGTTAGGTTCGACAAGTAGGAACATGTTTGCCGGCAAACTCGCGTCGAAGCTCATGCGTGATACAATAGGGATTTATTACTTGTTATTGTAGGTAATATTGTAAGTCAACATAAAATATTATTATTAGGTATGCTCATTTTGTAAAAGTTTGTTAAATTAAATAAATTGTAGACATCTATGGTGTTTCATTTCATTTGTTAGTAACTACAAATGCATATTTATGTAAACTATTCATAATTGTTTCTGATTTATGAAACACGGTAGATTCACACCGAAGTGGCAGCGCAGCGGCCGGCACTTTTACTGTTAAACGATTTTAAGCTTTATCTCGACTAGGAAATGCGCAGTATCGCTTGAAAATTCAAAAAGGCATGCGGCTCCGCGAGACCTTGAGAGTTCACAGGCGATACTGCGCATTTTGCAGTTGAGGTAAAGCTTAAAATCGTTTGCTAGTAACAGTGCCGGCCGTTTGGTTTGAATTGTGCCATAAGCTAATTTTAATTTGTGGGTAAAAATTGATTGTGGGTAAAAATTGTTTTCGTAATTTCTCAAGCTCAGTTGAATATGATTATATAGGTACCCTTACAAAATGTAAGCGAGTAGGCGAAATAAGAGAGCACTCTTTAGAATATAATAACCAATTAAGTATGTACATACTTACATGTAAAGCAAAACATAACTTTAAATTAAAATTAACATACCTCTAAATCATCTTCATCTAAAGATTCAGAAAACTCATCGTCTTCAGTACCTTCCAAGATACGTAATAATTGTTCAGTGGTAAATACTTCTTGTTGTTCCATATTTCCCGCACTAAAATTCACTTTATACGCTTACGACGTCACGAGTCAGTCGACTTCTGCCGACAATGGCGCAGAGGGGACTGCTTATCGAGAGCTTGCTAGGGATGCGCATGATTGGCGATAAGGGAATATCGAAAATGTATTTACGCAACTATGTTTCAGTTTTTAATATAGTAAAACTACTTTTTTCTCAGTGCTTACAATCGTTTATATTTTGTTAGAACAATAAAAACTGTAATGACAAATATTACAATACCTTAAGTTACCTAAATTAATTTAAGAATATAATATACGTCAACATGATACTACATCACTAGCAGTCGGCTCTGCACGACATTGGCGTCATGGGACTTACTTTTTTAACCATAAATTATTTTACTTTTTATCATCAAATATTTAAATGAGGAATATGCATTTTTGTTTACTGTATGCAACTAAATAATGTTTAGACATTCAGCTTTCAAGGTGTATCAATAAAATACATAAAAGTAATGATTTAATAGGTTTATTTTGTATTTTTCTGCGACCTGTTTTTTGTCGAGTATAGCCGTCGTTGGCGCACAGGGCACGCTTGCTCATGTCGGCTATAGCCGACATTGGCGTTCAAAAGGTCGGTGAAGTTGCACGGGTAAAGGTACAGACGCCAGCAGGTCAACCTACCCGAAACTGTCAGATTTTCACAATCAACCTTAAACCTAATGCTTTAGCAATAAAGTCGAAAACCTATTATAGAAATCGGACAGATTGGTAGCTTGATGTGCTGGCGTCTAGCGTCTGTACCTTGTGGTGCGTATGGAGTTATGCATACCATAATAATTTGGAATAAATAAACTATAGATATCAAATAAAAACCAGTCAAGAGCGAGTCGGACTCACGCACTGCGGAATCCGTACCATCATATATTAAAATAAAGTATGCTATTTAGAGACATCGTTTTCTTCTTTCAGTCCCTGTTGCAAAAAAATAACTGTATTTTTATTTCTTTCTTATTTGCAAAATTGTTGGGCAAACGTCATCTAAAACTATTCCAAAATTCAAGTTGATAGAATTAGTAGTTCTTGAGATATCCAGTTGTGACAGACAGACTGAGTTGCACCATAAGAGTTCCTTTTTACCATTTTGGTACGGAATCCTAAAAAGATCAAGCTCCTACGATGTGTAGTTACGGAGATATATTTGTTTAAAGATTGTATTGGAAACTGTGCAATTTTACAAAACAGACGATTTAAGTTTAGTCACCTCAACAATAATGTTGTCGTTGGAAGTTACATAGTGGGCTATGGAAATTAAGTCCTTGGGCTCCTGTCCTTAAAAAAATGATGCGATAAGTTCTGTATTACAAATCAAAACCTTGATATAGGCCAATGAATATGCCTAATAACAAACTAAACAAGTTTTTTTTCTTAATTTTCACGATTTTTTACTATGAAAACACCAAATTTTTTACTGATCAATTAGAAAACCGTTACTAGATAAAATTTAGCCAAAAAAAAACAAGAATTGGAGGTAAGAATAGCTTCTAATATTTTCATGCAAAATCACAAAACTTAACGATTTAAGTTTCAATTTAACAAACAATATAAATTCTTGCACACAAAACAACAATATTCTTTCATTAGCATATTATAAAGCTGATAATATCGCATTTAGAGACTATTTTTAAGTCACTTAAACTTACTTACATCACAATAACAGTCTTTGTTTCATACATTTAAGAAAAGGTAGCATATTGCGTGTTACGTAATTTCCATAGAGTATATGGAAATTACGTAACACGCAATATGTCACGACAAAAATTATCTTTTTATTAATTTTTACTATTATTTTAATAGTATACTGCTACAAAAATAATCAGTTCCTTCTTACCTATAATTTTTCAAGACTTAGGGACAAGTGGGGTACAATGAAACGAATAAAGCATTTTCATTTATAAAAAAAAAAAACTGTATTATTAAACTCAACATATACATTTTCTATTTCGATATAATTTACGTAATCATATAAGCGGAGCATGTCCCGACATGATTGCAAGTATTCTTTTCTTATTTTGAATAACACACGGCCATAAGGTACCTTTTCTACTAAACTTTGAGGCCACATTATGGGTTAATAACTTACATATGATAAGAAATAAATATAGGACAATAAATGTTACATCTTACGGATTACAAAACAGCAATAATTTTTTTTTTTAACATATTTATACGAAACATTGAATATCTCCGAAACTAAACACCATAACGTACCTTTTCCCGTGGAACGTCACAAATGTCATGTAAAACAATGATTAAACGTAGTATTTTCAGACTTACACGCGAATGGAATGGCGGACACAGCTCGCGAAAGTAATATAATTATAACATAACCCAACATCATCACACCTCTATTTCCCCGTAATGTTAAGCAGAGGTGAACTTATATTACACCCAATATAATTATTACTAATGTGTATATTGATTTCAGGAGGCTAACTTACATTATAATATCAAATTAACATACCTATATCGTATCTTTACCATTGTGTATGCTTTATTTATTTTACTACAAGCATCCCTTCGTTTAGGGCGCGTTGTAGTTGCCCCATGCCTCGATAGATGGCGTTGTACCGTCAAGCACATCGCGGCTAGATCGCGCTAATGAGCTTCACTGTTTTTTATGTGTATGGCATCTCGTAGTTGACCTAGAGAGGTCGTGACTACTTAACCGGACTATGAGCTTCACTGATACTTCTTTCACTATTTCAATACCGGGTACTTCGTTCCGGGCACGGGTCTAGGTTTTAGTTTAGGGGGGGGGCAAATTCCCCAAAAGATTTCCCAAGCTGTAAAAGCCTTTTTGAACCGACTTCAAAAAAGGAGGAGGTTATAAGAATTACCTTCGGCACCTATTTTTCTGTAAATAACTAAATATATTTCTGTAAACTCAACAGTGCGCCCCCCCCTTATCTGCGCCTGTTTATTTCTATCGACAAGGGAGGATCCTAAGACCGACCAGCTAACATGACAAGCGCGAGATCGCTCTTTTTCTCGATTTGTCGAAATTTGTCTACGATTCTGACGTTATTATAATGCCTAACATGACCGTTAGGCTCGAGTAAACTTGAGAAAAGCACTTTGACACTTCTTTAACTCGTGACGAGAAACCGATGTAGCAGGTTATTAAAAACAAATCATTTTTATCATAGCAACATCGGTTTGAGTTTCCGTTCATTCATTCGATTTTACCCATGGAATTAGTACTACATTCGCTTAACTTCAAACTCGGATAAATCCACTCTACCCTGTTAGGAGATATTTAAAAAAAAGTGTTAATAGTCTTAATTTCATGAATTAAAACACAGTATTTTTTTATTATGGCAACATTATTGAAGAAAACGATCCTGTTTAGCCAATTCAGTATTTAAATCACTCATTCTTTCAAAAATGTAATATTTAGGTTGGATTTACCTTCATTTGATATAATGGAATGCAATTTATCTATCTTTGAAAAAACTCAGTGTGGATTTATAGAATTTTGATTTAATGGATTCGGATTTATCTGGATTTGAAAACACACGATTAGAACTAGGGATGTGGTAGTGGCGAAGTCACGGTAGACTATCGACAGTTAATTTGTAGCAGCTAACTGAATAAAACTAAAATAATACAAACAAAATAAGGAAATCTAGTTTTATTTTACAAAAATAGGAGGTATCTAATTTAATCATTTTAAACAAAATTCAATATTTCTTCCGAGTCATCTTCTTCAATTTCTTCTTCGTGCATTGGTCGCCCTATCACGTTCTCACTGTTAAGCACTTTTTTATAATATTTCAATTTTATAAAGAATAAGATATCGTTTGAGTTAAGTTTGCTACATTGATAAGCTTTGGTTTTATGTCCGCGATTGGTTGAATATCTGAAAATACATCAAAGCTTTAGTTTTATTTATTACGTAACGCAAAATGCGACCAGGCAAGACCAACCAAAAAAATAATGCAAACAAAAGTAAAAGGAGTTTATTTATAAGACAGAAATAATTTAAAACGAAGCTAAATGCGATGCGAGAGACTGTTTTGAAAATGAAGTTCAGTGAGATTATTAGCCCCAGAGTTAAAATTTAATAAAAATATTAATGTTAGTTTATTATATCATTTAAATAAATAAATATTCTCGGACGTTAACAATTATATTCTTAATTATATAACGTGCATATAAAAAATAAGCAAAATTGCAAAACATATCAACAACCAACTCCACAAACCACTTATATTTTAAAACTTACATGATCCTATATACCTACACAAATCTGATCGGAGAATATAATTAATGTACTCAATATTATATCCTTACATACTTATTATTATATCCAAATCATTCTGTAACAGTAGAACAACAAAATAATAATAATCGATAATGATTATGGTTAACACAACACTAGTGCCAACCCAAGATTCCAAACGACGCATAGGTATAGGTATTTTAAACTTACCGAATTTTCGCTCTTTCCACTTTCTTACGGCGAAGTTTTATATTAAGTCACTTGCGGGCCTTACTTGGTGACACAATTTTAATGGAATTATCCATGGGAACTGTCCAAATAATAAAAAGAAACAATAAAAAGCGGGAGTGAACGGTGTTACTGTCGCAGAGTTTACCTGGACTGACGGCCATGTTGAACAAACGCAATTACCTGATTGGCTCTCATGGACTTAACTACATTTGAAAAAAACTGTCTCATGGATCTATCTGACTTAGATAAAATATTATGATTTTAACGGTTTATTTCTCAAGAACCATGCGGATTTATACACAACTGATAAAATTGTTTAAAAGCATTTCTTTTTCCGTTTCTTTTGACGACAAAATCTTAAAAAATCTCAGAATTGGATTTATCCGAGTTTGAAGTTAAGCGACACATATATTAATCCACCTCTTTTAATTTATGTTAAGTTCTTTGTGTAACCGACTTTTTTGATTAAAATAAATGTTTTTCTTAGGCTTGCCGAAATTAAAATACAAAATGACGGAAATAAAAATTAGTGGCACATAATATACTCACTAAATATACCAAGATCCCTCGGTGCCTCGGAAGCACGTTAAGCCGTTGGTCCCGGCAGTTATTCGTGGATCTTTGACAGTCGTTACGCGTCGTCAGAAGCCTGAAAGTCTGACAACCAGTCTTACCAAGGGTTATCATATTTCCCAGTTACCGGGTTGTGGATGTCAGATAGGCAGATAGACTTCATGTAAAATACTGGTAGCTGCATCCGGTTAGACTGGAAGCCGACCCCAACATAGTTGGGTAAAGGCTAGGCAGTACTCACTAGATAATAACCACAACTGACAAATGAGCCAACGATCACAATTTGGCAAAGCGAAGAGTGTTATAGTAACAATCACCATAAAACCCTTGATATTGCAAATTTTCTTAATCACCACACTGACCAAAAGGACTGGTATTCAGATAAATATACAAGTAGAGTTGATATCGCTATTATAACCATAAAACACTAAGCGTAGTTAATCACCACCCTTAGGAAATGAACTGGCGATTTTATTAGATATTGCCATCAAGCCATAATGTCTAGAAAAACGTTAATCACCATAATTGGCAAAGTCACTGATTATTACTGAAAGTGATACTCGTCTACGTAATAGTGCTCCCCTCCGCCACAGTTTCTCTTGCGGCCGCTGGAAGGAACTTCGTTCCAATATAAATAGTAGATTAGAACTAAGTATTTTCATTATTAATATGTTGTAAAATAAAATTATAACTATAATAAGTACAATTATGAAACTGCCATGATAATTTGGAGTTTTTTTTTTTGTATCATAATTTTGTCTACTCATCTCGTCGTCAAAATCGAGGACGACTAAATGACAGAAGAATCGCAGATTATCTCGTGTTGAACTGTCAAAATTCGAGATAACTTAGGTGCCATGTTAGGGTTTGTGTAGAAAACATCAAGTTTGACAGAACGAGTCGAGTATTTTGTATAGCAGCGCTGTCAGAAAACGAGAAACGTGTTGCGCTGTCAGAAAATTAATCACGCGAGAAGTGAGTAATTGTCGCGTGTGTCCTGTTAGCCCTCCTGACGGGAGTTAAATATAGGTCACCGATAAGTAGTACTTAATAGTTTTTATGTAGGCATAGATGTCGCTTTACTCAGCCTCCAGAAGTTCACTCACTTCATAAGCATTTTCAATGCACGGTACTGAGCTTGCGTGAATTGTAATAAATAATAATTATTATTTCCCATAAAACCACGACAAAAACTTTTACCTCATTACGAAACACCTGCAAAATATAAATAAATAAACACAAAAATCTGGCAACACCAAAGTAAACATCCTCAGCTATTCCGCCATAAAAAGTTTAAAGAGTGTGAAACATAAATTTTAAATTACCGTAATGTATTCCACCACCCGCCATTTTTGTGGAGAGAGGGCCGCGCTCCGCAATTAGGCACGCCTCGTTAAACGCGAGATCAAGACCTAATGAGCCACGTGTATGGTTTAGTGCACTCCCAGGATCAAAAATTATAATCCTGCAACACCAATGTAACCTGAACTAGAATATCACGACTGGTAAAACGACCGAAGGGTCAACATAAACTGGTTTTTTCAACCGCGATGACAGTCGGTTGACGTTTGACGCTCTGTGAATGACACGATAAATTCGCGGCTGTCCATATTCGAAAATGACAGTTATTTTCGCCACATAAGGTGCAATTTTGATTAAATGATAAACAGATACTGTAGGTAAACGTGGGTGATATTTTAAAAGTGTTATTCGACATTTCTGGTTGAAATAACGTTGTCTTGTTTGAAGCTTGTGGAAAGTAATGTCGATTTTGATCGTTAAACTTCGGGATTACGTATTGAATCGACCTTAACCTTAAGAGAGTGCTGGTAATGGCTGGAAATACAAAGGAAAGGACTGTTCATTGTGAGCTAGGTAGCTCAGACGAACTACACTTTACAAAAGGTACTCAATGGATCCGGTAAGTACCTGCCCGGACCTAATACATTGTACTCCTTGGGAAAACGCTTTTTGGTCTATTGAATGGTAAATTGAATAAACACATACCTAATTATTCATAGTATAGTAATTTATTTCCAAACGTCAGCATATTATTATATACCGAAAGGAAATAATACGGAATATACGTATTCAAAAATATATTGATGGAAAACAGGTATTTTATTTTGAAAATCGAATCGGCCAACCTCCGTGTATACCTACCGAATAACACATGGCGTTTGAAATTTGAATAAGCGTTCCATTCCTGTTTCCCTCGCGTTCAAATTAAACAGGCCCATAATTTTTTTTTCAGACGCCATATTTTTATGGCTGCTATATTAAATTCGTAGATTACAAAGAATAAAAAAGGAAATAAACGTCAAGTGCGAGCCTTTAAAAGTGTGTACGGCGCGAAATGTGTCTACGGATTGGGCTCTAAAGCTTTCGATGAGAGAGTATAAGAATAAGCTGAAGCGGTAAAGCGACTTTTTGTCATGATTTGTTTCGGCTGCTACCGCTGTGTATTGGTTTGCATGGGTTTCGAAATAATGGAACTGTTTTATTTTCTGAGTATTACAATGAGCGAGCGACGTCGCAATAAGAATTCAATGTGATTTCAATGATAGTCGGACGACCACTGGTGCCCCTGGCAGCGCGAAGTGGAGACGCGGGCGCGGCCTGCCCCGCGGCCTGCCTCGCGGCACGGCTGCACGCAGGCAAGGGCCGGCCAGTAGAAAGTGGCGGGCCGCAACATGATTTTATTGCTAAAATTTCTAATACCCAAATGAAGGAGTCAAATTGCATCTAATTAATCTTAAACTGGGGTACAGATTTTAAAGTAAAGATCAAATTATGGAACTGAGGCATTTGCCCATCACAGTTATTCTAAAATTTCTAATTAGAATAGAAATTAAAATAGAATTGGTAATTCGGATCTCTATTCCTATTAATGGCACAAGAACGTCCTTAAGAGGGAATTAGACGTAAAAGGTTAAAGTAACTAATAAGGCTAATCATAGATGGGAATGCCGGGATCAAAATTGATAGGTTAGTTCTGATGTAGAATTTAAGGAAAAGTCTAATTTTAAACTGAAATGTTCTACATTCTACTACCATGTAGCAAAAGGTGGCTCTGACTGACTAAATGTATGAAATGTGTTGAACAAAAATGGCTGACCACTGACAGAGGTCGCGAGAGGCCCATGTGTAGTACTTATACAACAAGTACTTATACAACCATACTTATCACATAAATGAATCAGCCGATAGTAAGCGCAGTTAATCAATTTGCATTGTATGCAAGTGTGACGCTAAATCACGCAAGCTGTATCACATACCGAGCCATCTGAGCTGGCTGTGTCTAAAAGTGAGGTGGAATGGTTATTGTGGAAGATAATAATATTCTAGGACATTGTTCACACACGGTCATCTGATCCCAAACTAAGCAGAGCTTGTACTATGGAAACCAGATAACTGATATACTACATACACTAGTTTTTTTTTTTTTTTGTAAATACATACTTATATAGATAATTACACCCAGACTCAGGACAAACAGACATGTTCATGCACACAAATGTTTGTCCCGGATGGGAATCGACCAGCGGCAAGGCAGGTGGTATCTTAACCAACCATGCCATCTGGCCTGTGGATAATCCTAGGTCTCTATGACTTACTGACGTTCATACCATATTGGTAATAGAGAAGTGTGGAAGTTGTGAGTATGAATGTGGGTAGCCATCCCTTGGTAAGACTGGTTGTCAGACTTTCGAGCTTCTGACGACCCGTAACGACTGCCAAAGGTCAACGAATGACAGCCGGGTCCAACGGCTTAACGCGTTTTCCGAGGCACGGAGGAGTCTCGGTATGTAAAGATGGTTACCCATCTACGGACCAACCCTGGCAAGCGTTGCTTAATCTAGTGGATCGCCCGTGCGGCTGTTATTACTTAGCCACGAGCTCCTTCTGAAAGACTAGCCATAATTATTAAAAACAAGTTTTTTTTTTTTTGTATAAGTTTTACTTTAGTTTTGTAACTAGTTTTACTACGACTTTAGTAAGCAGCTTCTATCCAATGTCTTTTTTAACCCCCAACGGATACAAAGGCGTGTTATAAGTTTATTCTTTGAATGTTATATACATCTACGTATAATTTGTGTACCTTTAGAAGTAGATAATACCTAAATACTTTTTAAGCTTATGTTATATGCTTTTGGTGTATGTTCTTATTGATTAAATAAATAGTTCTTTAATTCTTATTTCTTCCCGCTACCTCAAACGCTATTTTCCCCGCCCTACTGCGCGGATATACCGCTGCGTATACTCTACGTAATGAGTTGTATATGTTCGTTCGCCATGTAATTGACTCCTCTAGTACCTACCTACCGCGGATTCTTTTTATTATCTCCTGCTCTTGATTTATTGGGTACGGGATCTTTATTTTCTTTGATAAATAACTACACTAATATAAATACTTAGAAGTATTTTTTTTGGTATTAGGTTTTTTTTTATCTTTTATTGAAAATAACCAGGTTTTTATAACTAGCCTATAATACTAATAATCAATTTAATCTCACTTCAATTTATACTTGATAATTATTTTAAAACTTAGAATACTGTTGATAATATTTTACGCAAGTCCGGTCCACTTTCTTAGTCTGGCATATTATTAGGTTAAAAAAAAGTAGGTAAAAGTAATAAGATAAAGATAAGATAAGATAAAATAAGTAGGGTAAAAGTCATCCTATATTAAAATAATTATTTGATAGGCAAGGTAGCAAAGTTGTTTTTTGGCGCGATTACTTGTATTGAAACCTGAGCAAGCAAAGGTTTCCGAGACAAGTACGAGACGCAGAGTAGCTTTGCTGCCGAGAGAAACACACAACTGTTCACCTCACTACAGCGAGGAAAATGCTAGGTCCAAGAAAAACAGTTTAAGGGGGAAGCGTATGGGTAGCCCGCGAAATTCAAAATTTCTTACGTTTTTTTACAATTTGCAATTCAGTATTCGGTTGTATTTTGATTAAAGTATGAGTAACAACCCTAACAAATATGTATTTACAGAATTATAATCATTAGAGGCAGCAATACAACATCATAAGTTACTATAATCCTCAAATGTCAAGATTTCATGAAATAGTCATTCATTCGAATTACCTGGTCTTAAAGAGTTGTATTGATCACTTTATTGGTTATAATTATGTAAATACATACTTGTTGTGGCCGCGAATTATATTTTGATCAACGTACAACCTAATACTGACTTGTAAATAGCAAAAAACGTAAGAAATTTTGAATTTCGCGGGCTACCCTGACGCTTTCGCCTTAAGTAATTATTTATTATTGTTTATTTTTTTTATGCAGTTGATGTGCTGGCCAATGCGATTATTCTAAAAATGAGGTTGGCGTACTAACATGAAATAAATATTAATGCATTTTCAGATGACTGGCGGTATAGAAAATTATTGAATAGAAAAGGCTCGAATTAAAAAAAAATATATTTCCACGCTAGTGGATAAAATGCACTTTTGCCCTCCAGATTTTAAATGAGAAATAAAATCTTTCCGAGGTTGTGGTTGAAAAATTTATTTGAATTTGGAATTCTATTGGCTGATTTTTCAATAGTCAGATAACTTGTATCTGAAGAATAAATATGATAGTTTGACATATTTTCTATACAACCAAATTTATTCCATCACTAAAAGTTATCTGACTATCGAAAAATTAGCCCTAAGGCCTGTGTTCACCAAACCACCGGTTAGGTATTTAAACAGTTGTTTTATGTCAGGAAGGAAGTTTGACATAAACCAACTGTTTAAATATCTAACGGCGGTTTGAATGTTGGTGAACACTGCCCTTAATAGAATTAAATATTTGAAAATTTGACCACGTATGTATTGCACTTGTCTATGAAACAGCAGATTTTTTTATAACCGACGAAAATTTTCTACGCAGGGCTCTACAATCATGTGGGCACAGCACAATTGCAGCGTTAAGTCCTTACCTTCCGCCTGACGCAGGTCCTCACCGGACACGGTTGCTTCGCGAGGTTCCTGTTCCGGATAAGGCGGGAGGAAACGCCCGGGTGTTATAATTGTGTGGATTGCCGGGAGGACACGGTGGAGCATATGGTGCATGTCTGCCCGGCTTGGGCGGAGCACCGCTACGTCCTCGCGGCAGCGATCGGCGGCGGCGATCACTCGCGTCCGGCCATGGTACGGAGCGAGAGTACATGGGAAGCCGTTTTCAGTTTCCTTTTGCGAAGCAGTAATGCTCGCGAAGGAGGAGGCGGAACGCGCGAGGGAGAGGCAATCTTTGCGCCCTCACGCCCCTAGTTGCCGCAGGAGACGCCCTGGGCGTCGAGAATTTATAGTTGATTCCCGGTCACTTTATTTTAAAATTATATAAAAAATTCATTTGAGATCCTCACAGTAAGCCCTTTCATTTGATATGTCACACGATACAGTTTGCAAAACCTTTTTTTTATTTTCTTATTTGACACCCCCAAAATTGACCCCCATATTCAAAATCCATTTATTTACGTTACACGTCCGCATTTGGGTCTCAGAAATTCATATGTACGTGTACGTAATTTCAACTTAATCGGTCCATTAGATTCGGAGCAAATTGGCTGTGACAGACGGACAGACAGACAGACACATGAATGATCCTATAAGGGTTCCGTTTTTTCTTTTTGAGGTACGGAACCCTAAAAAAGTGATAAAACTACAAATTAACGATTTTGGACTTTTTTCGTTACTGCACAAGTAACGAAAAAAGTCCAAAATCGTTAATATTTGTATTACCTTGCTTCTTGCCAAATTTCATGATTCTAGGTCAACGGAAAGGTTGACCCTAAAGGTTTTGATTTATTTGCGAGTGTCAAAATACTGAACAGGCTGTATTTTTTTATTGCGTTGACTAAGAAGCTTGATTTTTTTAGAGCTCTAAGGGACCGTAGACCTACGTATTTGGCATTAATTTCAATTTCATACATCGATACGCGTTCCTGAGAAAAAGGGTCTGGACAGACTGTTAGTCAGACAGTCAGACAGACAGAAGGCCAACGAACTGATCCTACGAGCGGGGCTGAAAATTTTTGAGCCTAAGTACCTTCAAGTGTCATTATTGTCTCGCGCTGAATATTACTGATTCACGAATACCCTCTTTAGTATAAATACAGAGTTTCATGTCATTAGCATCATTACGCTTTTAGTAATTGATCCGTACCTATACATTATCACGTCTCAGTCATCCGCGGCTCATCCCTAGGCTCAAAAATTTTCAGCTGGAGGGTACACCGGATGTAACACTCGTAAGAGCGCTATTGTTGGTCTGATTAGCTATAGGGCTTAAAAAAAACTTAGCTTATCGGGGGACTGAAAGTTTTGAGCCTAGAGATGGGCCGCGGATGACTAGGGATGATAAGCAAATTAGTAATATGCAGCGCGAGATAATAATGACATTTGAAGTACTTAGGCTCAAAACTTTTCAACCCCCCTGGTTAAGGGTTCCGTTTTTTCCTTTTGAGGTACGGAACCCTAAAAATAATACGTAATTATTTATCAGCTAAGCTGAGGCCTACTTACACCAAAAAATCACTAAATATAATTAGCGCTGAACGAATTTAAAACAGTTCTATTTCTGTCTAACCTTTGAAGTTGACGGAGACAGAATTATGTTTTAGTTAAATATGTTTGGCGCTAAATCTAATTACTGATGTTTGGTGCCAGCGCGCCTTACAAGTTTTTAATCCTTGATTTCAGCTCAAACCTAGCACATCCGTATAAATACTACTTGACCAAAACAATTAGGTGCATACAGGAATTCCGTTTCGGCGCCCGCACCCCGCACCTATCCCCGCGCTTCCCGTAGTGACGCGCAGTCGTATACTCGCTTTCGGCAGTGATGATAATACGTACAATATCAATCACCCTTCCGGTGTTCCCTCCCTAGTTCCAATAACTTCATAGCTGTCAT
This sequence comes from Dicycla oo, assembly GCA_948252095.1. Lineage (NCBI taxonomy): Eukaryota > Metazoa > Arthropoda > Insecta > Lepidoptera > Noctuidae > Dicycla > Dicycla oo. The sequence continues at coordinate 5,897,744 of OX411721.1, read as the reverse complement.
GCACCTAATTGTTTTGGTCAAGTAGTATTTATACGGATGTGCTAGGTTTGAGCTGAAATCAAGGATTAAAAACTTGTAAGGCGCGCTGGCACCAAACATCAGTAATTAGATTTAGCGCCAAACATATTTAACTAAAACATAATTCTGTCTCCGTCAACTTCAAAGGTTAGACAGAAATAGAACTGTTTTAAATTCGTTCAGCGCTAATTATATTTAGTGATTTTTTGGTGTAAGTAGGCCTCAGCTTAGCTGATAAATAATTACGTATTATTTTTAGGGTTCCGTACCTCAAAAGGAAAAAACGGAACCCTTAACCAGGGGGGTTGAAAAGTTTTGAGCCTAAGTACTTCAAATGTCATTATTATCTCGCGCTGCATATTACTAATTTGCTTATCATCCCTAGTCATCCGCGGCCCATCTCTAGGCTCAAAACTTTCAGTCCCCCGATAAGCTAAGTTTTTTTTAAGCCCTATAGCTAATCAGACCAACAATAGCGCTCTTACGAGTGTTACATCCGGTGTACCCTCCAGCTGAAAATTTTTGAGCCTAGGGATGAGCCGCGGATGACTGAGACGTGATAATGTATAGGTACGGATCAATTACTAAAAGCGTAATGATGCTAATGACATGAAACTCTGTATTTATACTAAAGAGGGTATTCGTGAATCAGTAATATTCAGCGCGAGACAATAATGACACTTGAAGGTACTTAGGCTCAAAAATTTTCAGCCCCGCTCGTAGGATCAGTTCGTTGGCCTTCTGTCTGTCTGACTGTCTGACTAACAGTCTGTCCAGACCCTTTTTCTCAGGAACGCGTATCGATGTATGAAATTGAAATTAATGCCAAATACGTAGGTCTACGGTCCCTTAGAGCTCTAAAAAAATCAAGCTTCTTAGTCAACGCAATAAAAAAATACAGCCTGTTCAGTATTTTGACACTCGCAAATAAATCAAAACCTTTAGGGTCAACCTTTCCGTTGACCTAGAATCATGAAATTTGGCAAGAAGCAAGGTAATACAAATATTAACGATTTTGGACTTTTTTCGTTACTTGTGCAGTAACGAAAAAAGTCCAAAATCGTTAATTTGTAGTTTTATCACTTTTTTAGGGTTCCGTACCTCAAAAAGAAAAAACGGAACCCTTATAGGATCATTCATGTGTCTGTCTGTCTGTCCGTCTGTCACAGCCAATTTGCTCCGAATCTAATGGACCGATTAAGTTGAAATTACGTACACGTACATATGAATTTCTGAGACCCAAATGCGGACGTGTAACGTAAATAAATGGATTTTGAATATGGGGGTCAATTTTGGGGGTGTCAAATAAGAAAATAAAAAAAAGGTTTTGCAAACTGTATCGTGTGACATATCAAATGAAAGGGCTTACTGTGAGGATCTCAAATGAATTTTTTATATAATTTTAAAATAAAGTGACCGGGAATCAACTATAAATTCTCGACGCCCAGGGCGTCTCCTGCGGCAACTAGGGGCGTGAGGGCGCAAAGATTGCCTCTCCCTCGCGCGTTCCGCCTCCTCCTTCGCGAGCATTACTGCTTCGCAAAAGGAAACTGAAAACGGCTTCCCATGTACTCTCGCTCCGTACCATGGCCGGACGCGAGTGATCGCCGCCGCCGATCGCTGCCGCGAGGACGTAGCGGTGCTCCGCCCAAGCCGGGCAGACATGCACCATATGCTCCACCGTGTCCTCCCGGCAATCCACACAATTATAACACCCGGGCGTTTCCTCCCGCCTTATCCGGAACAGGAACCTCGCGAATTTATTTCCAAACGTCAGCATATTATTATATACCGAAAGGAAATAATACGGAATATACGTATTCAAAAATATATTGATGGAAAACAGGTATTTTATTTTGAAAATCGAATCGGCCAACCTCCGTGTATACCTACCGAATAACACATGGCGTTTGAAATTTGAATAAGCGTTCCATTCCTGTTTCCCTCGCGTTCAAATTAAACAGGCCCATAATTTTTTTTTCAGACGCCATATTTTTATGGCTGCTATATTAAATTCGTAGATTACAAAGAATAAAAAAGGAAATAAACGTCAAGTGCGAGCCTTTAAAAGTGTGTACGGCGCGAAATGTGTCTACGGATTGGGCTCTAAAGCTTTCGATGAGAGAGTATAAGAATAAGCTGAAGCGGTAAAGCGACTTTTTGTCATGATTTGTTTCGGCTGCTACCGCTGTGTATTGGTTTGCATGGGTTTCGAAATAATGGAACTGTTTTATTTTCTGAGTATTACAATGAGCGAGCGACGTCGCAATAAGAATTCAATGTGATTTCAATGATAGTCGGACGACCACTGGTGCCCCTGGCAGCGCGAAGTGGAGACGCGGGCGCGGCCTGCCCCGCGGCCTGCCTCGCGGCACGGCTGCACGCAGGCAAGGGCCGGCCAGTAGAAAGTGGCGGGCCGCAACATGATTTTATTGCTAAAATTTCTAATACCCAAATGAAGGAGTCAAATTGCATCTAATTAATCTTAAACTGGGGTACAGATTTTAAAGTAAAGATCAAATTATGGAACTGAGGCATTTGCCCATCACAGTTATTCTAAAATTTCTAATTAGAATAGAAATTAAAATAGAATTGGTAATTCGGATCTCTATTCCTATTAATGGCACAAGAACGTCCTTAAGAGGGAATTAGACGTAAAAGGTTAAAGTAACTAATAAGGCTAATCATAGATGGGAATGCCGGGATCAAAATTGATAGGTTAGTTCTGATGTAGAATTTAAGGAAAAGTCTAATTTTAAACTGAAATGTTCTACATTCTACTACCATGTAGCAAAAGGTGGCTCTGACTGACTAAATGTATGAAATGTGTTGAACAAAAATGGCTGACCACTGACAGAGGTCGCGAGAGGCCCATGTGTAGTACTTATACAACAAGTACTTATACAACCATACTTATCACATAAATGAATCAGCCGATAGTAAGCGCAGTTAATCAATTTGCATTGTATGCAAGTGTGACGCTAAATCACGCAAGCTGTATCACATACCGAGCCATCTGAGCTGGCTGTGTCTAAAAGTGAGGTGGAATGGTTATTGTGGAAGATAATAATATTCTAGGACATTGTTCACACACGGTCATCTGATCCCAAACTAAGCAGAGCTTGTACTATGGAAACCAGATAACTGATATACTACATACACTAGTTTTTTTTTTTTTTTTGTAAATACATACTTATATAGATAATTACACCCAGACTCAGGACAAACAGACATGTTCATGCACACAAATGTTTGTCCCGGATGGGAATCGACCAGCGGCAAGGCAGGTGGTATCTTAACCAACCATGCCATCTGGCCTGTGGATAATCCTAGGTCTCTATGACTTACTGACGTTCATACCATATTGGTAATAGAGAAGTGTGGAAGTTGTGAGTATGAATGTGGGTAGCCATCCCTTGGTAAGACTGGTTGTCAGACTTTCGAGCTTCTGACGACCCGTAACGACTGCCAAAGGTCAACGAATGACAGCCGGGTCCAACGGCTTAACGCGTTTTCCGAGGCACGGAGGAGTCTCGGTATGTAAAGATGGTTACCCATCTACGGACCAACCCTGGCAAGCGTTGCTTAATCTAGTGGATCGCCCGTGCGGCTGTTATTACTTAGCCACGAGCTCCTTCTGAAAGACTAGCCATAATTATTAAAAACAAGTTTTTTTTTTTTTGTATAAGTTTTACTTTAGTTTTGTAACTAGTTTTACTACGACTTTAGTAAGCAGCTTCTATCCAATGTCTTTTTTAACCCCCAACGGATACAAAGGCGTGTTATAAGTTTATTCTTTGAATGTTATATACATCTACGTATAATTTGTGTACCTTTAGAAGTAGATAATACCTAAATACTTTTTAAGCTTATGTTATATGCTTTTGGTGTATGTTCTTATTGATTAAATAAATAGTTCTTTAATTCTTATTTCTTCCCGCTACCTCAAACGCTATTTTCCCCGCCCTACTGCGCGGATATACCGCTGCGTATACTCTACGTAATGAGTTGTATATGTTCGTTCGCCATGTAATTGACTCCTCTAGTACCTACCTACCGCGGATTCTTTTTATTATCTCCTGCTCTTGATTTATTGGGTACGGGATCTTTATTTTCTTTGATAAATAACTACACTAATATAAATACTTAGAAGTATTTTTTTTGGTATTAGGTTTTTTTTTATCTTTTATTGAAAATAACCAGGTTTTTATAACTAGCCTATAATACTAATAATCAATTTAATCTCACTTCAATTTATACTTGATAATTATTTTAAAACTTAGAATACTGTTGATTATATTTTACGCAAGTCCGGTCCACTTTCTTAGTCTGGCATATTATTAGGTTAAAAAAAAGTAGGTAAAAGTAATAAGATAAAGATAAGATAAGATAAAATAAGTAGGGTAAAAGTCATCCTATATTAAAATAATTATTTGATAGGCAAGGTAGCAAAGTTGTTTTTTGGCGCGATTACTTGTATTGAAACCTGAGCAAGCAAAGGTTTCCGAGACAAGTACGAGACGCAGAGTAGCTTTGCTGCCGAGAGAAACACACAACTGTTCACCTCACTACAGCGAGGAAAATGCTAGGTCCAAGAAAAACAGTTTAAGGGGGAAGCGTATGGGTAGCCCGCGAAATTCAAAATTTCTTACGTTTTTTTACAATTTGCAATTCAGTATTCGGTTGTATTTTGATTAAAGTATGAGTAACAACCCTAACAAATATGTATTTACAGAATTATAATCATTAGAGGCAGCAATACAACATCATAAGTTACTATAATCCTCAAATGTCAAGATTTCATGAAATAGTCATTCATTCGAATTACCTGGTCTTAAAGAGTTGTATTGATCACTTTATTGGTTATAATTATGTAAATACATACTTGTTGTGGCCGCGAATTATATTTTGATCAACGTACAACCTAATACTGACTTGTAAATAGCAAAAAACGTAAGAAATTTTGAATTTCGCGGGCTACCCTGACGCTTTCGCCTTAAGTAATTATTTATTATTGTTTATTTTTTTTATGCAGTTGATGTGCTGGCCAATGCGATTATTCTAAAAATGAGGTTGGCGTACTAACATGAAATAAATATTAATGCATTTTCAGATGACTGGCGGTATAGAAAATTATTGAATAGAAAAGGCTCGAATTAAAAAAAAATATATTTCCACGCTAGTGGATAAAATGCACTTTTGCCCTCCAGATTTTAAATGAGAAATAAAATCTTTCCGAGGTTGTGGTTGAAAAATTTATTTGAATTTGGAATTCTATTGGCTGATTTTTCAATAGTCAGATAACTTGTATCTGAAGAATAAATATGATAGTTTGACATATTTTCTATACAACCAAATTTATTCCATCACTAAAAGTTATCTGACTATCGAAAAATTAGCCCTAAGGCCTGTGTTCACCAAACCACCGGTTAGGTATTTAAACAGTTGTTTTATGTCAGGAAGGAAGTTTGACATAAACCAACTGTTTAAATATCTAACGGCGGTTTGAATGTTGGTGAACACTGCCCTTAATAGAATTAAATATTTGAAAATTTGACCACGTATGTATTGCACTTGTCTATGAAACAGCAGATTTTTTTATAACCGACGAAAATTTTCTACGCAGGGCTCTACAATCATGTGGGCACAGCACAATTGCAGCGTTAAGTCCTTACCTTCCGCCTGACGCAGGTCCTCACCGGACACGGTTGCTTCGCGAGGTTCCTGTTCCGGATAAGGCGGGAGGAAACGCCCGGGTGTTATAATTGTGTGGATTGCCGGGAGGACACGGTGGAGCATATGGTGCATGTCTGCCCGGCTTGGGCGGAGCACCGCTACGTCCTCGCGGCAGCGATCGGCGGCGGCGATCACTCGCGTCCGGCCATGGTACGGAGCGAGAGTACATGGGAAGCCGTTTTCAGTTTCCTTTTGCGAAGCAGTAATGCTCGCGAAGGAGGAGGCGGAACGCGCGAGGGAGAGGCAATCTTTGCGCCCTCACGCCCCTAGTTGCCGCAGGAGACGCCCTGGGCGTCGAGAATTTATAGTTGATTCCCGGTCACTTTATTTTAAAATTATATAAAAAATTCATTTGAGATCCTCACAGTAAGCCCTTTCATTTGATATGTCACACGATACAGTTTGCAAAACCTTTTTTTTATTTTCTTATTTGACACCCCCAAAATTGACCCCCATATTCAAAATCCATTTATTTACGTTACACGTCCGCATTTGGGTCTCAGAAATTCATATGTACGTGTACGTAATTTCAACTTAATCGGTCCATTAGATTCGGAGCAAATTGGCTGTGACAGACGGACAGACAGACAGACACATGAATGATCCTATAAGGGTTCCGTTTTTTCTTTTTGAGGTACGGAACCCTAAAAAAGTGATAAAACTACAAATTAACGATTTTGGACTTTTTTCGTTACTGCACAAGTAACGAAAAAAGTCCAAAATCGTTAATATTTGTATTACCTTGCTTCTTGCCAAATTTCATGATTCTAGGTCAACGGAAAGGTTGACCCTAAAGGTTTTGATTTATTTGCGAGTGTCAAAATACTGAACAGGCTGTATTTTTTTATTGCGTTGACTAAGAAGCTTGATTTTTTTAGAGCTCTAAGGGACCGTAGACCTACGTATTTGGCATTAATTTCAATTTCATACATCGATACGCGTTCCTGAGAAAAAGGGTCTGGACAGACTGTTAGTCAGACAGTCAGACAGACAGAAGGCCAACGAACTGATCCTACGAGCGGGGCTGAAAATTTTTGAGCCTAAGTACCTTCAAGTGTCATTATTGTCTCGCGCTGAATATTACTGATTCACGAATACCCTCTTTAGTATAAATACAGAGTTTCATGTCATTAGCATCATTACGCTTTTAGTAATTGATCCGTACCTATACATTATCACGTCTCAGTCATCCGCGGCTCATCCCTAGGCTCAAAAATTTTCAGCTGGAGGGTACACCGGATGTAACACTCGTAAGAGCGCTATTGTTGGTCTGATTAGCTATAGGGCTTAAAAAAAACTTAGCTTATCGGGGGACTGAAAGTTTTGAGCCTAGAGATGGGCCGCGGATGACTAGGGATGATAAGCAAATTAGTAATATGCAGCGCGAGATAATAATGACATTTGAAGTACTTAGGCTCAAAACTTTTCAACCCCCCTGGTTAAGGGTTCCGTTTTTTCCTTTTGAGGTACGGAACCCTAAAAATAATACGTAATTATTTATCAGCTAAGCTGAGGCCTACTTACACCAAAAAATCACTAAATATAATTAGCGCTGAACGAATTTAAAACAGTTCTATTTCTGTCTAACCTTTGAAGTTGACGGAGACAGAATTATGTTTTAGTTAAATATGTTTGGCGCTAAATCTAATTACTGATGTTTGGTGCCAGCGCGCCTTACAAGTTTTTAATCCTTGATTTCAGCTCAAACCTAGCACATCCGTATAAATACTACTTGACCAAAACAATTAGGTGCATACAGGAATTCCGTTTCGGCGCCCGCACCCCGCACCTATCCCCGCGCTTCCCGTAGTGACGCGCAGTCGTATACTCGCTTTCGGCAGTGATGATAATACGTACAATATCAATCACCCTTCCGGTGTTCCCTCCCTAGTTCCAATAACTTCATAGCTGTCATGCACCTAATTGTTTTGGTCAAGTAGTATTTATACGGATGTGCTAGGTTTGAGCTGAAATCAAGGATTAAAAACTTGTAAGGCGCGCTGGCACCAAACATCAGTAATTAGATTTAGCGCCAAACATATTTAACTAAAACATAATTCTGTCTCCGTCAACTTCAAAGGTTAGACAGAAATAGAACTGTTTTAAATTCGTTCAGCGCTAATTATATTTAGTGATTTTTTGGTGTAAGTAGGCCTCAGCTTAGCTGATAAATAATTACGTATTATTTTTAGGGTTCCGTACCTCAAAAGGAAAAAACGGAACCCTTAACCAGGGGGGTTGAAAAGTTTTGAGCCTAAGTACTTCAAATGTCATTATTATCTCGCGCTGCATATTACTAATTTGCTTATCATCCCTAGTCATCCGCGGCCCATCTCTAGGCTCAAAACTTTCAGTCCCCCGATAAGCTAAGTTTTTTTTAAGCCCTATAGCTAATCAGACCAACAATAGCGCTCTTACGAGTGTTACATCCGGTGTACCCTCCAGCTGAAAATTTTTGAGCCTAGGGATGAGCCGCGGATGACTGAGACGTGATAATGTATAGGTACGGATCAATTACTAAAAGCGTAATGATGCTAATGACATGAAACTCTGTATTTATACTAAAGAGGGTATTCGTGAATCAGTAATATTCAGCGCGAGACAATAATGACACTTGAAGGTACTTAGGCTCAAAAATTTTCAGCCCCGCTCGTAGGATCAGTTCGTTGGCCTTCTGTCTGTCTGACTGTCTGACTAACAGTCTGTCCAGACCCTTTTTCTCAGGAACGCGTATCGATGTATGAAATTGAAATTAATGCCAAATACGTAGGTCTACGGTCCCTTAGAGCTCTAAAAAAATCAAGCTTCTTAGTCAACGCAATAAAAAAATACAGCCTGTTCAGTATTTTGACACTCGCAAATAAATCAAAACCTTTAGGGTCAACCTTTCCGTTGACCTAGAATCATGAAATTTGGCAAGAAGCAAGGTAATACAAATATTAACGATTTTGGACTTTTTTCGTTACTTGTGCAGTAACGAAAAAAGTCCAAAATCGTTAATTTGTAGTTTTATCACTTTTTTAGGGTTCCGTACCTCAAAAAGAAAAAACGGAACCCTTATAGGATCATTCATGTGTCTGTCTGTCTGTCCGTCTGTCACAGCCAATTTGCTCCGAATCTAATGGACCGATTAAGTTGAAATTACGTACACGTACATATGAATTTCTGAGACCCAAATGCGGACGTGTAACGTAAATAAATGGATTTTGAATATGGGGGTCAATTTTGGGGGTGTCAAATAAGAAAATAAAAAAAAGGTTTTGCAAACTGTATCGTGTGACATATCAAATGAAAGGGCTTACTGTGAGGATCTCAAATGAATTTTTTATATAATTTTAAAATAAAGTGACCGGGAATCAACTATAAATTCTCGACGCCCAGGGCGTCTCCTGCGGCAACTAGGGGCGTGAGGGCGCAAAGATTGCCTCTCCCTCGCGCGTTCCGCCTCCTCCTTCGCGAGCATTACTGCTTCGCAAAAGGAAACTGAAAACGGCTTCCCATGTACTCTCGCTCCGTACCATGGCCGGACGCGAGTGATCGCCGCCGCCGATCGCTGCCGCGAGGACGTAGCGGTGCTCCGCCCAAGCCGGGCAGACATGCACCATATGCTCCACCGTGTCCTCCCGGCAATCCACACAATTATAACACCCGGGCGTTTCCTCCCGCCTTATCCGGAACAGGAACCTCGCGAATTTATTTCCAAACGTCAGCATATTATTATATACCGAAAGGAAATAATACGGAATATACGTATTCAAAAATATATTGATGGAAAACAGGTATTTTATTTTGAAAATCGAATCGGCCAACCTCCGTGTATACCTACCGAATAACACATGGCGTTTGAAATTTGAATAAGCGTTCCATTCCTGTTTCCCTCGCGTTCAAATTAAACAGGCCCATAATTTTTTTTTCAGACGCCATATTTTTATGGCTGCTATATTAAATTCGTAGATTACAAAGAATAAAAAAGGAAATAAACGTCAAGTGCGAGCCTTTAAAAGTGTGTACGGCGCGAAATGTGTCTACGGATTGGGCTCTAAAGCTTTCGATGAGAGAGTATAAGAATAAGCTGAAGCGGTAAAGCGACTTTTTGTCATGATTTGTTTCGGCTGCTACCGCTGTGTATTGGTTTGCATGGGTTTCGAAATAATGGAACTGTTTTATTTTCTGAGTATTACAATGAGCGAGCGACGTCGCAATAAGAATTCAATGTGATTTCAATGATAGTCGGACGACCACTGGTGCCCCTGGCAGCGCGAAGTGGAGACGCGGGCGCGGCCTGCCCCGCGGCCTGCCTCGCGGCACGGCTGCACGCAGGCAAGGGCCGGCCAGTAGAAAGTGGCGGGCCGCAACATGATTTTATTGCTAAAATTTCTAATACCCAAATGAAGGAGTCAAATTGCATCTAATTAATCTTAAACTGGGGTACAGATTTTAAAGTAAAGATCAAATTATGGAACTGAGGCATTTGCCCATCACAGTTATTCTAAAATTTCTAATTAGAATAGAAATTAAAATAGAATTGGTAATTCGGATCTCTATTCCTATTAATGGCACAAGAACGTCCTTAAGAGGGAATTAGACGTAAAAGGTTAAAGTAACTAATAAGGCTAATCATAGATGGGAATGCCGGGATCAAAATTGATAGGTTAGTTCTGATGTAGAATTTAAGGAAAAGTCTAATTTTAAACTGAAATGTTCTACATTCTACTACCATGTAGCAAAAGGTGGCTCTGACTGACTAAATGTATGAAATGTGTTGAACAAAAATGGCTGACCACTGACAGAGGTCGCGAGAGGCCCATGTGTAGTACTTATACAACAAGTACTTATACAACCATACTTATCACATAAATGAATCAGCCGATAGTAAGCGCAGTTAATCAATTTGCATTGTATGCAAGTGTGACGCTAAATCACGCAAGCTGTATCACATACCGAGCCATCTGAGCTGGCTGTGTCTAAAAGTGAGGTGGAATGGTTATTGTGGAAGATAATAATATTCTAGGACATTGTTCACACACGGTCATCTGATCCCAAACTAAGCAGAGCTTGTACTATGGAAACCAGATAACTGATATACTACATACACTAGTTTTTTTTTTTTTTTGTAAATACATACTTATATAGATAATTACACCCAGACTCAGGACAAACAGACATGTTCATGCACACAAATGTTTGTCCCGGATGGGAATCGACCAGCGGCAAGGCAGGTGGTATCTTAACCAACCATGCCATCTGGCCTGTGGATAATCCTAGGTCTCTATGACTTACTGACGTTCATACCATATTGGTAATAGAGAAGTGTGGAAGTTGTGAGTATGAATGTGGGTAGCCATCCCTTGGTAAGACTGGTTGTCAGACTTTCGAGCTTCTGACGACCCGTAACGACTGCCAAAGGTCAACGAATGACAGCCGGGTCCAACGGCTTAACGCGTTTTCCGAGGCACGGAGGAGGTCTCGGTATGTAAAGATGGTTACCCATCTACGGACCAACCCTGGCAAGCGTTGCTTAATCTAGTGGATCGCCCGTGCGGCTGTTATTACTTAGCCACGAGCTCCTTCTGAAAGACTAGCCATAATTATTAAAAACAAGTTTTTTTTTTTTTTGTATAAGTTTTACTTTAGTTTGTAACTAGTTTTACTACGACTTTAGTAAGCAGCTTCTATCCAATGTCTTTTTAACCCCCAACGGATACAAAGGCGTGTTATAAGTTTATTCTTTGAATGTTATATACATCTACGTATAATTTGTGTACCTTTAGAAGTAGATAATACCTAAATACTTTTTAAGCTTATGTTATATGCTTTTGGTGTATGTTCTTATTGATTAAATAAATAGTTCTTTAATTCTTATTTCTTCCCGCTACCTCAAACGCTATTTTCCCCCGCCCTACTGCGCGGATATACCGCTGCGTATACTCTACGTAATGAGTTGTATATGTTCGTTCGCCATGTAATTGACTCCTCTAGTACCTACCTACCGCGGATTCTTTTTATTATCTCCTGCTCTTGATTTATTGGGTACGGGATCTTTATTTTCTTTGATAAATAACTACACTAATATAAATACTTAGAAGTATTTTTTTTGGTATTAGGTTTTTTTTTATCTTTTATTGAAAATAACCAGGTTTTTATAACTAGCCTATAATACTAATAATCAATTTAATCTCACTTCAATTTATACTTGATAATTATTTAAAACTTAGAATACTGTTGATTATATTTTACGCAAGTCCGGTCCACTTTCTTAGTCTGGCATATTATTAGGTTAAAAAAAAGTAGGTAAAAGTAATAAGATAAAGATAAGATAAGATAAAATAAGTAGGGTAAAAGTCATCCTATATTAAAATAATTATTTGATAGGCAAGGTAGCAAAGTTGTTTTTTGGCGCGATTACTTGTATTGAAACCTGAGCAAGCAAAGGTTTCCGAGACAAGTACGAGACGCAGAGTAGCTTTGCTGCCGAGAGAAACACACAACTGTTCACCTCACTACAGCGAGGAAAATGCTAGGTCCAAGAAAAACAGTTTAAGGGGGAAGCGTATGGGTAGCCCGCGAAATTCAAAATTTCTTACGTTTTTTTACAATTTGCAATTCAGTATTCGGTTGTATTTTGATTAAAGTATGAGTAACAACCCTAACAAATATGTATTTACAGAATTATAATCATTAGAGGCAGCAATACAACATCATAAGTTACTATAATCCTCAAATGTCAAGATTTCATGAAATAGTCATTCATTCGAATTACCTGGTCTTAAAGAGTTGTATTGATCACTTTATTGGTTATAATTATGTAAATACATACTTGTTGTGGCCGCGAATTATATTTTGATCAACGTACAACCTAATACTGACTTGTAAATAGCAAAAAACGTAAGAAATTTTGAATTTCGCGGGCTACCCTGACGCTTTCGCCTTAAGTAATTATTTATTATTGTTTATTTTTTTTATGCAGTTGATGTGCTGGCCAATGCGATTATTCTAAAAATGAGGTTGGCGTACTAACATGAAATAAATATTAATGCATTTTCAGATGACTGGCGGTATAGAAAATTATTGAATAGAAAAGGCTCGAATTAAAAAAATATATATTTCCACGCTAGTGGATAAAATGCACTTTTGCCCTCCAGATTTTAAATGAGAAATAAAATCTTTCCGAGGTTGTGGTTGAAAAATTTATTTGAATTTGGAATTCTATTGGCTGATTTTTCAATAGTCAGATAACTTGTATCTGAAGAATAAATATGATAGTTTGACATATTTTCTATACAACCAAATTTATTCCATCACTAAAAGTTATCTGACTATCGAAAAATTAGCCCTAAGGCCTGTGTTCACCAAACCACCGGTTAGGTATTTAAACAGTTGTTTTATGTCAGGAAGGAAGTTTGACATAAACCAACTGTTTAAATATCTAACGGCGGTTTGAATGTTGGTGAACACTGCCCTTAATAGAATTAAATATTTGAAATTTTGACCACGTATGTATTGCACTTGTCTATGAAACAGCAGATTTTTTTATAACCGACGAAAATTTTCTACGCAGGGCTCTACAATCATGTGGGCACAGCACAATTGCAGCGTTAAGTCCTTACCTTCCGCCTGACGCAGGTCCTCACCGGACACGGTTGCTTCGCGAGGTTCCTGTTCCGGATAAGGCGGGAGGAAACGCCCGGGTGTTATAATTGTGTGGATTGCCGGGAGGACACGGTGGAGCATATGGTGCATGTCTGCCCGGCTTGGGCGGAGCACCGCTACGTCCTCGCGGCAGCGATCGGCGGCGGCGATCACTCGCGTCCGGCCATGGTACGGAGCGAGAGTACATGGGAAGCCGTTTTCAGTTTCCTTTTGCGAAGCAGTAATGCTCGCGAAGGAGGAGGCGGAACGCGCGAGGGAGAGGCAATCTTTGCGCCCTCACGCCCCTAGTTGCCGTAGGAGACGCCCTGGGCGTCGAGAATTTATAGTTGATTCCCGGTCACTTTATTTTAAAATTATATAAAAAATTCATTTGAGAGCCTCACAGTAAGCCCTTTCATTTGATATGTCACACGATACAGTTTGCAAAACCTTTTTTTTATTTTCTTATTTGACACCCCCAAAATTGACCCCCATATTCAAAATCCATTTATTTACGTTACACGTCCGCATTTGGGTCTCAGAAATTCATATGTACGTGTACGTAATTTCAACTTAATCGGTCCATTAGATTCGGAGCAAATTGGCTGTGACAGACGGACAGACAGACAGACACATGAATGATCCTATAAGGGTTCCGTTTTTTCTTTTTGAGGTACGGAACCCTAAAAAAGTGATAAAACTACAAATTAACGATTTTGGACTTTTTTCGTTACTGCACAAGTAACGAAAAAAGTCCAAAATCGTTAATATTTGTATTACCTTGCTTCTTGCCAAATTTCATGATTCTAGGTCAACGGAAAGGTTGACCCTAAAGGTTTTGATTTATTTGCGAGTGTCAAAATACTGAACAGGCTGTATTTTTTTATTGCGTTGACTAAGAAGCTTGATTTTTTTAGAGCTCTAAGGGACCGTAGACCTACGTATTTGGCATTAATTTCAATTTCATACATCGATACGCGTTCCTGAGAAAAAGGGTCTGGACAGACTGTTAGTCAGACAGTCAGACAGACAGAAGGCCAACGAACTGATCCTACGAGCGGGGCTGAAAATTTTTGAGCCTAAGTACCTTCAAGTGTCATTATTGTCTCGCGCTGAATATTACTGATTCACGAATACCCTCTTTAGTATAAATACAGAGTTTCATGTCATTAGCATCATTACGCTTTTAGTAATTGATCCGTACCTATACATTATCACGTCTCAGTCATCCGCGGCTCATCCCTAGGCTCAAAAATTTTCAGCTGGAGGGTACACCGGATGTAACACTCGTAAGAGCGCTATTGTTGGTCTGATTAGCTATAGGGCTTAAAAAAACTTAGCTTATCGGGGGACTGAAAGTTTTGAGCCTAGAGATGGGCCGCGGATGACTAGGGATGATAAGCAAATTAGTAATATGCAGCGCGAGATAATAATGACATTTGAAGTACTTAGGCTCAAAACTTTTCAACCCCCCTGGTTAAGGGTTCCGTTTTTTCCTTTTGAGGTACGGAACCCTAAAAATAATACGTAATTATTTATCAGCTAAGCTGAGGCCTACTTACACCAAAAAATCACTAAATATAATTAGCGCTGAACGAATTTAAAACAGTTCTATTTCTGTCTAACCTTTGAAGTTGACGGAGACAGAATTATGTTTTAGTTAAATATGTTTGGCGCTAAATCTAATTACTGATGTTTGGTGCCAGCGCGCCTTACAAGTTTTTAATCCTTGATTTCAGCTCAAACCTAGCACATCCGTATAAATACTACTTGACCAAAACAATTAGGCGCATGACAGGAATTCCGTTTCGGCGCCCGCACCCCGCACCTATCCCCGCGCTTCCCGTAGTGACGCGCAGTCGTATACTCGCTTTCGGCAGTGATGATAATACGTACAATATCAATCACCCTTCCGGTGTTCCCTCCCTAGTTCCAATAACTTCATAGCTGTCATGCACCTAATTGTTTTGGTCACGTAGTATGTCACACTAATATTATAAAGGCGAAAGTTTGTGTGTGTGTGTGTGTGTGTTTGTATGTTTGATACTTCTTCACGCTCAGACGGCTGGACCAATTTTGATGAAATTTGGTATGGACGTAGCTGACACCCTGGATTTATACATAGGTTAATTTTTATTTCGAAAAAATGTAGAGGTCCGTCGTACCGCGGGTAACACCGCGGGGCGCAGCTAGTATTATTATTTACCTGGAAATAGGTTGGTACAGGCGTAAGCATTCAATACTGTATTTTCTTCCCCCTTTTGAAGTGATAAATTGTAAAGATATGTTTGTGTAACACAATTGTACGCGTCGGATACATGTCGACACATCTCGATATCGGCTTACTTTGTCGCGTGTCACGTCTCGTGAGTGTGACAAAAGATATGTTCAGACATACATTACGACAACGTTCAAAGGTGCCATCGTTCATTTTCGGAAAACCGAACTTTGTCGAATTAAGTGGGTATTATTAGTAGTACAACTTTGTCACAATGTTTGGAAAACTGATCACTTATATAGAGAAGACATGATATTATTTTGAAAGTTTGGATTGGTCCTGGGTTTGATTGCCGGATCGGGCAAATTGTTATTAGGTATTTCCATATTTTTTTCTGTATCTGTGCCCGGTTGATGGCAATAGGCTCGCCCTCTATTACATGGAACTTAAACATAACTGGCGACATGTGGGTGTACTACAGATACACCTCTGCTTGACCCTTTAGGGATTACAGGCGTGTTGTATTTGAACGTTTTTTGACGGTTTTTAAGATTCCGTACCTCAAAAGGAAAAAAACGGAACCCTTATAGGATCATTCGTGTGTCTGTCGGTCCGTTTGTCACAGCCGATTTTCTCCGAATCTAATGGACCGATTAGGTTGAAATTTGGTACACGTATGAATTTCTGTGACCCAAACATGGACGTGTAACGTAAATAAATGAATTTTGAATATGGGTTCAATTTTGGGGGGCCAACAAGAAAATTAAAAAAAAAAGTTTTTCAAACTGTACCGTGTTACATATCCAATGAAAGGGGAGAGTCTCAAATATATTTTGGTTATAATTTTAAAATAAACTGTTTTAAAGTTATTTAAGAAAATAGACGAAAATTGACCATTCCCCTTATCTCCGAAATTACTGAGCCAAAAATTGATAAAAATACAGAAAATAGTTCTATACCTATAAATTACACGAAACTTATAAGAAGTCTATGGTAAATCTCTCAAAATTGTGCGTCCAAACTCACATTTGCAGTTGGAATAATATAATAATAATAAAAAAAAATGACAGAAAATTACAGATAAATAATAACACAAGACAAGGAATAACATGTGTTGCAACCGATAGGTAAAATATATCATTATGACTAAACAATATTGTATATTGCAAAATCTGTACTTAATATATTAAACCCTCCGGCCGGTTAGGTTAGGTGTATGTGTCGGTGTGTATACATTTGCGTGTCGTATGTGTGTGTATGCGTGAGGGTGTGTGTGTGTGTGTGTGTGTGTGAGAGAGAAAGAGTCAGAGGCCATTTTTTTTTTACTTTGTTATATTAGGTGATGTAAGTGAGTAAGGACTCCATACGTATGAGAATAGTCCTTCTGTAGTTGACACTCTGTTAGTTTAGATTTTACTGTGTCTGAATTAAGATCAAGTAGATTTAGTATTTTTCCTTAGGAATGTATGGGAGAACATGTTTTCAACTACAATGTTAAGTTTGTTCTAAAGATAAATTCATCCCAACTACGGAACCCTTCATTGTGCGTGGTCTGACACGTTTTTTTTTCATATTATTTGTTTATGTTCGTTTTTTGATGTTGCATGATGGGGTTTGTGTCAATTTGGGTGTTAAAATATAAATTGATAACTTTTTACTTCCCCCTATTTATTTAAAAATATTTTTTTTTTTTTGGTACAGTCAACTACGAAAAGCTAAAACATAACATCAATTGGTATATCTCACGTAAATGTGGTTACTAGGGTTGTCACAAAATTGAATACAACACATTTTCGCTTTGTTTCGTTATGTTTTCGATGTTTTTTTATGAAGCTTCATGAGAATTTCATTAGTAATTAGATCTAGGTTAGACCTTATAAGTTTACTGTGTGTGTATTTCTTAGCTTGTCTGCGAAGTGGGGGGTTCCACCCACATAAAATGTGATTGAGTAAGAAGAGACTTATTATTTAGCTAGTATGTCTGTAGCGTTGTCTCTGAGTGTTTAACTTGCTCGCCCTTTCCTTTTTCCCACTAACCTGCTCTATAAATGTTCTGAAGTACTAACAGTTCGACGATTATTCATAATGAGTATTGTACTAAAAAAACAACACGCAGCCCTTCGCTACAGCACTGAATTTACGAAAAAGAGACGAAAATAATAATAATAATAATAATGGGCTTGCGTGCTCCAAACTTTAGGTCTGTGCCGGTAGAGTTTGCCGGAATGGGTCTAGGATGAGGAGCCAGACCAAGAGAGATACAAAAACCCGCAGGGCAGCATGTGGCGAGCTGTTGGGCAGTAGAGACCCCATGGACCCTATCTCCCGGGAGAAATCTTGTCCTCATCTCTGGCTTGCCTTTATTGGCCGGCTGGAGTGAACACTGACGAGGAACAGAGCTCCCACCTCTTTCTTGCCTTTATTGGCCGGCTTGAGTGGAGATTCGCTAGAGCAAACGTGCTCGGAGGAAGGAAGTATTCCAGTAAGGTGCTGGTAGGGATCTTGACCGTACTTCCGGGATTGTCCTGATAGCCGTGGAATACCTCTCCACTCCTCAAGCACCTCAGGAAGTGTTGCCCCCTTGTCGCTACGTCACTATGTGCTAGCGGCCGTCTCCGGGGGTCCATTATTGAGTGTGCAAGTCACCCCCTGCCATTTTATCCGTGTATAATATATAACATTGGTCAGGCAGGGGACATAGTTCTTTCATAGTTCAAGTTACCCAATCCACTTTAGCCAACCAAACCCATAGCCCAATATGTTTTGTTTCCACGCACAACAATAGTCCTGCACCAACCGGGGGTTGTCCTTGGGTGCACTTGCATAGTGCATACAGGGATAATCGTCGGTTGGTGCCTCCTCATCATTTAAAACTACCTAAGGAGCCTCTGCGAGTTGGCTTCGGCTCCTCGTACGCCTTCCAAAGGTCCGGGACCCCAGGATCCCGAGAAATATAAAAAAATAATAATAATAACCTGGGACATTATTCACACACGGGCATCTGATCCCAAACTAAGCAGAGCTTGTACTATGGAAACCAGATAACTGATATACTACATATACTACTTTTTTTTTGTAAATACATACTTATATAGATAATTACACCCAGACTCAGAACAAACAGACATGTTCATGCACACAAATGTTTGTCCTGGATGGGAATCGAACCCACGACCTGCGGCATGATAGGTGGTATCTTAACCAACCACGCCAACTGGCCTGTCAGTTGAAAAGACATTGTTTGCCCTACAAACAGTACAAAACATGCTTTCACACCCTTTTATGTGTTCCTTGGACTAAGACTCTATAACAGACTAAATTCAAAAGCAAACATCTATTCCCTAAATTATGGAAATTGCAAAAAAGCTCTCAAGGTAGCTCTTCATTTGTCCTATGAAGATACAGAGAAGTTATTGGTTGTATTAAAATAAGGATTGTTTTGGATAATTATTTATTTTTAATTAGTTCGCTATGTTAGTATACTAAGATTTTTTTTACTTACATACCTATTAGATGACTATTTTATTTTATATAATTACAGTGATTATCTAATTTTTTTTTATCTCCTCTCGCCTGAAACACAGGATGTCCTAGTTCAGGCAAATAACACTGGTGAACTTGACATAGATTTAAGCAAA
Organism: Dicycla oo; assembly: GCA_948252095.1. Classification (NCBI taxonomy): domain Eukaryota; kingdom Metazoa; phylum Arthropoda; class Insecta; order Lepidoptera; family Noctuidae; genus Dicycla; species Dicycla oo. The sequence goes on along the minus strand of OX411721.1, from coordinate 5,878,505 downwards.
ACCATATTTACTGTATTATTTCATAACTTGAATAAATATTATTATTATTATTATAACTCAGCGTATCGCAGTCCACTGCTGGACCTCGACCTCTCCCAATCTGCGCCACAACACGCTGTCCTCCGCCTTCCATATCCAATCTGGCCCAACCACCTTCTGAAGGTCGTCGGTCCATCTGGCTTGCTAATCCCACACTACGCTTGCCGATACGCGGTCTCCACTTCAGGACTCGTCTGCTCCACCATCCATCGGTCCTTCGACAAACATGGCTAACCCACTGCCATTTCAGTTTGCTTACACTGCAAACTATGTTGGTAACTCCGTTTCGTATCCGGATAATTTCATTTCTGATTTTGTCTGAGTCTGATAAGGAATAAGAAAGTTCGCCCTGTATCTATGAGATCTAAAAGTAATCTCTATAGTTAGCAGGGATCCAATGTTCTGAACATGCATGGTGGAGATAAAGCGTCTAATCATTCATTACAGTTTTTGACATAAATTGTCGAGCAATTCTTAGGATGACCGAGGCGCCGCGCGTGGAGATATTTGGAACTACACTCGTAACGTCCAGTGGTTGTGGGCTCGTACATGATGACGATGCGTAGACACACGGCGATAATGGTTCTGCTTGCTTTAATAAATAAATAAGTTTATTTCAGACTAATTAATTTGTACATAATTGTTGGTTGGTCTTAAAACTATAATGAATGAATGAATACAAATAATAAAATCACTAATGTCCAAAATGATCAAGCTGCAGCGATCAACCACAGTATTCTCTCGCAAATTGAAGGAAGCGAAGTGATATACAACTCCATTAACACTGTTGTGGAGCAAGATGATGTCACACATCACTCTCTAGAATTTCTGAATTATGCTCCTTCGGAACTTAACTCTGCTGAAGCTATGTAACGGAACCGGCTTAAAGTTGTGTCTTTGCAGAGAAACGTCATCGAGGCAGAAATTCTAACAGGTTGTGGCGTTGGCGAGACAGTGTTTTAACCACGTATAACACTAATTACCCACAATTACTCCATCCAGTTTAAGCGCGTACAGTTCCCTGTGAGCGTATGCTTCGCGGTGACTGTCAACACGTCACAGGGGCAGACATTGAAGACTGCTGGTGTCTGCTTCTCACACGGACAACAGTACGCGCTTGCTCCCGCGTCACCAGTCCTGACTCTTTGTATATTTTGGCTGTTGAGAACAAAACTACAAACGTATAAGGGAAGTTTTATAAAAAATTGCCTGTATTGTAGTGTAGCGGAAGGTCACCCTCACAGATAAAATACAGCACATAGCAACATATGGGACTTGGTTTGGTTAGGAGCACCATATTCGGGTTCTGGGTGTCGGTTAATTGTGCTTTCAGCGGTCGATTGATTGCTTTCCATATAGGCCGCTGCAGGTCCCTTCTATGGCAGGTGCTCCTGGGGTTGAACGAAGTTGGATGGTGGCAGGTGATGTTTTTTCTACCACTTTATTCTCTCCTTTGGCGGTTGAACGTAGTACAACGTAGAACGAAGTAGATATTTTACCATTGCTACTAGTAGGGGTACAGTAATATAACTGCAATGATTATTTTTGGGGCAGCCCTGAACCGGTATCGGTAACAGCGTAGCGAAGCATTGATGTTCGCTATTATTGGAGGGTGTGATAAATGCCTGTTATATTTTATATGCTATGCGACGAAAAAGATAAAAAAAAGACTTTGCCCTTGGCGTATGTAATGCTAGTATTTTTATTACTTTCTTTGGTGTTACAAAAGCAGGATAAAGTGGGATCTTTTAAGATAAGAAATGAAGTTATCTTTGAAATTGAGGATAAAGATAATCCATCTTTTCCTTTTTTCTGTGGGAAGACCACACGTTATTGAAAAAAACGAATTGGACAATTCCTATTGCCCACAGAAATGTTGAAAATGTAAAAATTTCTTGAAACGATAGCTTTTTCATCGACATCGTTAAACAATGCAATTACCTTATAAGTGCTTAACCCTTTGCGAAAAAACTTTCCAGACCATAGTATCCAAAGTAAGACCCCATTAGGTACCTACTACAGTCCAATTACAGCAGGGTTTTCTAAAAACCTTGCAACAAACGGCTGGCAAACAATTTGGAACATTTAACATCTCAAAAACATCGTGAATGTACATACAAAGGCAAAACTCTTTTGTAGTGTTGGGGCGAAGGGAATTGCGAAAAACATTTTTTTTTCTTTTTCTTTTGGCCGAAAAACAATTATTGTTGTTCGACATTCAAATCAGAATGAAGGAACGAATGACTATTGTCTATGACATTGTGCTATATCTTTACGTCATTTCGTGACATTTTAACTGTCTGTATTACCGTAGACAGAGAATGCTATTCTTTGTCTACGGTATTAGGAATGATTTGTACAGACCGTTCAGTTATTTTACCTGTCATAAGCTCTGACAGCAGCAACCCAAAAGCAACTATACTGCAACGACAATAAAGATCACTGTGATTTTGATAGACTCGTCAATGGTAGCAATCCAAAAGCAACCTTATTGCATCGATTATAAAGATTACTGTGATTTTGACAATGATGCAAAATCAGACAATAACTGTGAACGGTCTGATAAATGTGCTGACGCTCCAATGTAAAGTTACTATGAGGTTAAAATGAAAATAGAAGAACCTTAAATTGGGTCGTAATAACTGCACATTAGAATTCATTCTATCAAAACGATACATTTAACAAAGACGCCAAATCCTAGTTTTAACCGCAGAAGGCCAGTCGCATTTTTATTTTGATGACAAGCCGTTTGCCCAATGAGATTTCGAAAACAAAAATTACGAACTTTCTTACATCCTCTATTTAAAATCTTTAGAGGTTGAATTTTTCAAAAATCCTTCCTCAGTGTTCACCTTCGTTGTATAAGGAACTCTTGTGCAAATTTTCTTGCTTCTACTGGTTTAAGCTGGGCATTGTCTGTCATAAAACACAAGACAATTACACAATTTAAGATTTTCATTCGAGTACCTACGACCGCGACGACTCAGTTCTGAAGCTCTGTTAAACCTTATTTTGACACTTCCAAGTGTCATTTTCGAAAAAAATCCGCGTCATATAATAAAAACGAATCTCGTTGATATGTAATTAAATGAAACTGACATTATTAAAATTTAATTATAAATGCAGCAAACATTTTCCGCAAGTTTCAATTCTAAATAGCTCCTTTGTAAATTAATGTTTGTGACATTTATGTCAGTTAGGCGTTTAAATGAATGAGTAACTTTTGATATTAATTCATACATATCAGCATATTTTCCCGTGAAACGCTTTACACTTATTGGATTTGTTACAACCTTTTGTAATAAATTAGTTTTGCTTCATCAACGTTTATACGACATTTAATTATTTTTATTTCATGGTGCCTGTGCCTACCGTTGAGTCGACAAGTTCACGTAATTATGAAGACTTTCAGAATAACGGTCCTTATCGTGGCACCAGACTAGGAGAGAAAGAGTTACAAGCCATAGCCAACATCTATAATGCTAGCTTGACCAGCTTCTGCCCCAGACTTCGTCCGCGTGCTTGTTTTAACATAGAACAAAAAATATCTAAGCTGCAGAAACCGCTTTAACCTATGCCACTAGGCATTAGTGCAAGGGCGGGAATACACATGCCAGGCGCCGTATTATGAACTATTAAGGCCATCGTGATTCCGTTGCGAAAAAGGGATGGTGCTATAGCTTCGTCTCTCTCTAGCACTGGAAAAATAATGGCGTTAATTGTTCACAATACGGCCCCTGTAGCTTATACAAAACTATGCAAGTAGCTGGCTTGCCATTGTGACATTCACCAATCAGACGTTGTTATGGCACATGGTATGCAAGCTACTTACATAGTTTTAGAGTATCAATCAATCTGCCTTTTCCCAACTATGTTGGGGTGGGCGTCCAGTCGAACCGGATGCAGCTGACTACCAGTATTTTACATGGAGCGACTACCTATCTGACCTTCACAACCCAGATATTAGGAGTTTAGATAAGAAACCTGACAAAATAAGAATCATATAATCCACAAAAAACAAATGGTCCTAATTCCTGCAAAACATACTCGATTATATCTCGATTTTCTCCCAACAACACTACTCTTTAACTTAAGGACCACCCTTTGATCCGAGTCCTTTTGTATCGCCCGTAAATGGAGTCACGCGCCGCCTTAAATGTCACGAAACGCACCAAACTCGATCTTGTTAGGTATCGAGTGATATCGATTCTGGATTATGTGCCTTTTCGAAGGGTAGGTACACGCGTGAACCGGATTTCGGCTAAGTGGGTTAAAGAGGGCTGCTCATGTAGTGATCGCAGGTTTTTTTTTGTTGGGTAGAATGAGGGTAGTTGTATGAATTTAGATTATGGTTGTTGGGAATGGTTATGGTGCGTTTGCGTTAGTGTATCGGTCGGCTGATCATATGGCATGCAAAGCATGGATGAACTAAGCGGTTGTTGAACATCAAGTTTGTTTTTTTTTGGACATAGCAGACACTATGCGACATGTGACTACGACAACTCAGCGACTAGACGCAACGACAGGCTACGGCCGACAATTTTGTTCAAAGCTCCGCACACTTGGCGTCGAGTTGCAGAGTCGCAAGGACAGGCTAGGGGAGTTACATGCTCTCGGTACTTGTCGCAGCGACTAGACGCACGGTGCACGCGCTCACAGGATGATATGTCGGATGAACTTCACCTTCGCATGCTCAATATTCACTCACAAGATAAACAACACGACCGTCTCTCTAGAATACTCAAAGAAAATTATCGCTTCCTGCACGACGTCTGTCGTAACAATTAGTCGCAGACGCAAACGCCAGCTCTGCGTCTAGGCACAGCGACAAGACGTACAGTTTGCACAGGCACTTGAATAGCATGACAAATTATGTTACTAAACTGACTTGTCTGTATTTCGTCTAGAGATAGTAATTAAGACTGTTGAGCTTTTGGTGCTGAACTCAATGACTGGGTTGGGCAAAGCGTTATTAACCTTCAGATTAGGGTTCCATGCAAAGCATCTGTGGTGTGACTATTAATGATAGGCTGAGGAATGATGTGATAAGGCAACGGCGCCGTTTAAAAGAAGATGTAGTGACAAAAATTTAAAATTGAGTATGCTTAGATGGTTGGGTCATGTTCAGAGAGGATGGATGAAAGACGACTAACAAAAGGCATTTACAAGGCAAATGTGAGTGGTAATGTCGGGAGGGAACGCCCGACATAAACCTTATTGGTGATGTTCTTCAGAAACGGCAGGAGCATAGATAGTACTCGCAACCGGCATTCGTGTATGACCAGATATATGAACGTAAACGAGGCAAGAAGTATGTAAGGATTCATAGCAGGTGGCGTTCTGTAGTTTTTGTATACCCCCATGGGAAGAAAGCGTGAGTTTATGTGTATATGTATTAGAAAATTCGCTGAAAAAGACTCACCCTCTATTCATAATATTCATCATCATCACGCATTGGACAGCCTCGTTTTACCCCCTGAAGATATATCATCAAGGTAAAACGAGGCTTCCTCCCTAAACGTCCCCTTCCCTTTTGTACCATGACTAATACACAAACACAACTGAAGAAATGTGGTTTACACCTACCCTTTTGAGGAATACAGCCGTGATGCTGGCTATGTTATCCTTTCACTGTCCCTGTCGCAAGATAGGACCCTTACTTCAATTCAGTGCCTTTACAAAATGGCTAACCACACATAAAAGGTAGGACAGACTTAGGATAAGTTTTGTGACTAGGTTAGGCGACGACCTAGATTTATTTCCTACGTTTTAACTTAGGTCTAGGCTATAAATTGTGCCTGTGGGTAGAATGTTAAAATGTTTGTCGACAGTTATATCTTTAGTACTGTTTTGTGATGAAGTGTTGTCTTTGTATAATTTAGAATTAGGTGTTTAAATTTTGGAAGAGAATGTTCATTGTTGTATACTATAATTAAGTTTGTTTGTTTGTTATATTCAGTGCCATAAAGACACAAGATTTGCTTGTTCATTTCAGACCTTATTAATAAATGGAGGTGAAAAGAGGCGTTGATCAGCTTACGGTAGCCTGTAAAATCTTACTGGGACGTATATACTGCCCAGAGCTCCATGGTCTTTTCTGTCCGGCTATTTGTGTCCGACAAATACATCGGACACCGTCCGAGCCGCCGGCACAGTCTGTTTGCGCAACCCTCTTCCAAAACTGTCGCCAGAGTTGAATCCCCAGTGTGTCGTACTTTGAAGGTGCTCAACGCCCTTCTGACTGCCAACCCTGCAAGTGATGTGTTTGTGGACGAATGGAATAAAATTATGCGTATATGTCTGGTGTTCTGTGCGAGAAAGTATGCAATTCATGTTTCATGTTAATTTAATTATACAATAAAATTGTCAATATTATTTTTTTTATGTTTCTATGTTAATTAATGTAATTAGTATTTTACCGTTTTAATTAACTAATAACACACGCCAAGGAGTTATTGCTACGAGTATAATCTTATAGTAATTGAACGCTTTGGAAGAGTTCTTCCAGGGAAGTGCAACTAACATTAAATCCCACTACTAAAACAGCAGAAATATATACGTCTGAATCTGGAACTGCTAAATTCGGCGTTCCTCAAGGGGGTATCTTTGGTCCTCTATTGCTAAGTTCGGCGTTCCTCAAGGGAGTATCTTAGGTCCTTTATTTTTCCTTCCTTCTATTTATATAAATAAATGACATGCCTTCAGTAACAAATCATGATATTACACTATTTGCTGATGATAGCACTGTTTTATTCGTTAATCTAATCTAGAATCTGACATTAACCAAACAATATTATTATTTATAGACTGGCTTAAAATGAATAAATTAATGACAAAACAAAACAAGCAAACATTAACAAAACTAAAATAATGAATTTTGAAATACGAACTTGACGTACGGGTACCCTAGATAGCGACATTGAAGAAACTGAAGTATCAAAATTTCTAGGGTTACATATTGACAACAACCTTAATTGGAAATTATATATTGACCATTTAGGCAAAAAGATGGAACAGGTTTAGCACGGTTTTTTTTTTTAAATTAGAAATGGGTTTGCTCTTGACTTTAGTCTAGGTCAGAGGTTACGTTATCTCTGTCCTCAGATACGGTGTAACATTCTGGGGCAACAGTATAGACAAGGAGCGTGCTTTCATTGCTCAAAACTTATATGAAACTGATTCCTGTAAGCCATTTTTTAAAAAGATGAACGTATTAACACTGCCATGTGTCAATATACTCGTATTTGAGGCCGCAGTATTTGTCAAAAATAATATTGACATACTTACTACACGCGTATACGGCGTAAGGACTAATTGTGCACAGTAGCTAGCAAGCTGTACAAAAGATATTTTCATGAATTAAATCAAAATCAAAATCAAAAGTCATTTATTCAAACTAGGCTGAGAATCAGCACTTTTTGAACGTCAAAATTACATAAGACAGTCCCCCAAAACGCCCGCCCTTCACCACTTCCTAGTGCTTTAGCTGGGGAGAAGAAGTGGCGCAACAAACTCCCCAGCAGCACAGCTGTCTGTTCAGTTAAAAAAAAAATGATTCTATATAACACTGCGCATAATAATTTAGGTACATTACGCAATACAAAACATTAAATTAAATTATTTGCTATAAGTAAGCTAGCACACGCCAATATACCAAAAAAAAAAAAACGAAAACTATACTCAAGCAGAAACAAAATACAAAACTAAAAACGTAAGCAGAACTTTATACCCAAATAAAAGCCTCCAGTAATAAAGGGCGTGCCCACTTACATATAGCCGTACATGTAGTCGTAACTCAAAGTCACAGATGATAAACTAGGACCATCGAAGTAAAATCAACAACGAGTTAAGTTAGTAATAACAAAACAAAACCAAGGTCAGCAAGACGACCTGTCACCACAAGCAGCACCCGTTCACGAGTATAACGCAAAGATCAGCCATTACCCCCCTCGCCATATTTGAGGGAAGGAGACAACTCGACCCCCGACGCTACCGCAAGCAGTGACATCTAAGGGAGCATGACGAACTTGCTGCCGGTTGCTCGGGCAAGAAAAACTACGATCAATTGTCGAGGTCACTAGCTAACCACATATTGCAATACCACTCATAAAAAATAAATAAACATTGAAATGAGTAGATTATGTCAATAATAAATAAAAATAAAATTAAAATAAATTGACCTTGAGAGTCAAACAAAATAAATAATTATATGAACTCATATAACCTGTCAGTAGGTATGCTAATTCTGGAGAAAGAACATAAACATTGTCTTAAGTTAAACACAGCGACCAACTATTCTTATCGTTTAAGTAATCGTTGATAGAATAGTATGCCTTTGAACAAAGGTTAGATTTTACTTTAGCTTTGAACGCATTAAAGGGCAAATCTAGCAAAGAAGAGGGTAGCTTGTTATAAAAAGATATACCAAGCCCAACAAATGAGTTATGAACCTTATGAAGCCGGTGAAATGGAGCACGTAATTTGTCCTTATTTCTGGTGTTAACATTGTGAATATCACTGTTTTTAGTGTATAAATGTATATTTTGTCTAATATATAAGATGTTGGCGAAGATGAATTGTGATGCCACCGTGAGAATACCAATCTGTTTAAAAAAATCTCTCAAAGAAACTCTGGCACCGAGCTGGTAAATTGCTCGAACAGCTCGTTTCTGAAGAACAAATATATTTTTAATGTCAGCGGCTTTGCCCCAGAGCAGAATACCGTATGACATAACGCTATGAAAATAACTAAAATAGACTAACCGAGCTGTATCAACGTCAGTGTATTGTCTTACTTTCCTGACGGCGTAGGCGGCTGAACTGAGCCTTCCCGCTAGGCTTGATATATGTGGGCCCCACTGAAGTTTGGCATCTACTGTTATACCCAGAAAAACTGCCGAGTCTACAGTTTTAAGCATCTCTTTATCTAAAACGATGTTGGGTCCTAGATTTCTAACATTCGGTAAGGCAAACTTTATACATTTCGTTTTCTTAGCATTGAGAACTAAGTTATTTGTCGTAAACCAATCTGTAACCATTGAGAGTGCACTGTTTACGTCGTCAAAATCTTGTCTATTCCTGTCTACTTTAAAAATAAGAGAGGTGTCATCTGCAAACAGTACAACGTCACAGATACCCTTTAAATAGAATGGTAAGTCATTGATATACACTAAAAACAAGAATGGACCCAGTATTGAACCTTGAGGTACACCTAACTGAACTGGTAGGCCGGAAGATTTCACACCATTTACATCTACACATTGAAACCTATTATGTAAATATGAATTTATTACTTTAAGAGCTTCGTTTTGTACACCGTAATGATGTAGTTTACGCAAAAGCGTGTCATGGTGCACGCAATCAAAGGCTTTGGAAAGGTCACAGAAAATTCCAATAGCATTTTGCGAGTTCTCCCATGCGTTAAATATATGTTTCAGCAGAGCAACACCCGCATCTGTAGTCGAACGACCTTTAGTAAAGCCATATTGTTCATCATGAAGGAGGCCATTTAAATTAAAATGTCTTAGCAACTGCTTGAGTATTAACTTTCAAATATTTTGCTAAATGCAGGTAAGATAGAAATAGGCCTAAAATTGCCAACGTCATTTTTATTACCCGATTTAAATAAAGGTATGACTTTACTACTTTTCATGAGGTCAGGAAAAGTTCCTACATCAACACATTTATTAAAAGTAACAGCTAGATAGGGAGCTACTATGTCTATTATATTACTTAACAGTTTAATGGAGATGCCGCATTAGATGAATGCATGAAAATATCTTTTGTACAGCTTCACGCATCTTTAATAATATTCCGGGGCCTAAATGAAAAAGATTAAAAAGAATCTCCATGATCTGTTAGTAAACAAGTACTACTTACTACTACTCCATAAAAGACTTCCTATCAGACAAATCACTGCTCCAATACAGTCCCCCTCAGTCATGATGCGTTCAGTAGTCCACTAATATGAACCTACCTAAATTCATTTAGTTTTGTTTTTATCTTTTTACTAGCTTTTGCCCGCAGCTTCGCCCGTTTGGATGTCGGCAAACTACACGTATAAACCTTCCTCTTGAATCTCCGTTCTAGTACTAAAATCCGTTCAGGAGATTTTGTGATCATCGCGAACATACAGACAGACAGATGCGGTGGGAGACTTTGTTTTATGATATGTAGTGATAATATTTTATGTGAAATCTTAATAATTTGTATCAATAATGTAAATTTTATTTCTATGTAACTATTGTATGCGGTAAGGGCGGGACATAGCTGATCAAAATTTAATTATTTAAGACCTGCCGGTCTATTCTGTAAGAATCTCACCGTGAAAACTTTGGTGAAGTGAGCTTGAAGAGAGCTGTCATTCCACCTGATGCTAGGGATTGACACTATTGACGGGTCACTTCACAGAATAGCACTGCTGTATTATGTACCTACCTATGATCCACAGTAATGATATATACAGATTGATTTATTGAACATGCTGCCACCAAGTGGTAAGTATTGGGTTCCGATTTATAAGGGCATAGATGAGCTTTCGAAATTCTGGTTAGGTACATGTGATTCTTTATGATAAAGACTAGAATTGATTAACATAATTATACACTATTCTATAAATGGATTATGCTAATATACAATAGTAAATTATGATATTATAAAACTAAACATTTGCACTAGGTACTAAATCAAATAACACAATACAATATCACGCCTGTAATCCGTGAAGGGTTAGGCGGAGTTGAAGCTATAGTACACCCACATTTCGTAAAGTTTAAGTCCCATGTAATAGAGGGCGAGCCTATTGCCAACAACCGAAGAAAACTCAATCAATCTAATTCTCAATGATAATGCATTATCAAACTACAAATTTGTCCACATCCTGGTCACCAATATGCATATCACAAATACATCTATATCCCACTAATTTCCTATCAATCACACTATCACTGAGCTCAATATTTCTTCCATCTACATCGATTAGGTCATCCATTGATCACATCGAAATCCTATACAAAATTCGCATCCAATTATTCTGCCAACCTAAAAACGAAAATCGCGACGCAAATTCACCTGACATCGTGCTCCCGTCATGCCAACTTGACAAAAAAAAAAAAATCAATGGGACGGAATAGAGTCGTGTCCCTTCGGAATATAAATCAGAATACGGTATGATTGATTAGTCGGTGCTGGCGCGTGATGTGTGAATGGGGCACTATTAATCAAGTGTTTCTACGATTGGTATGGAAGGTTGTGAAATCAGTTGATGTAACGAGTTCAGAGGCAGATGGAGAATATGTGAGAGGGCACGTGTATTTATATATTTTTTAGGTTTGGTATATGGTAATTTCTAAAACATACATTCAATTATAGGCAGTGAAAGCTTATAGTATCATCTACACAATCTCCCTAGCCTTGTTTGGGGTTGAGGTGAGATTAAGATAAACTAAGTTTAAAGATTATATAGATAGCTATATTTCAGTAATACAAATGGGGTAACGATTAAAACAAATGTGGTGAATGAGATGAGATTGAATCGCGCCCGATATGCTATCCGAAAGCGACTGTTTTACATAGGTCGATCAATCTGCCTAGCCTTTTCCCAACTATGTTGGGGTCGGCTTCCAGTCTAACCGGCTGCAGCTGAATACCAGTATTTTACATGGAGCGACTGCCTATCTGATCTCCACAACCCAGTTACTGAGTAATATGATACCCCTTGGTAAGACAGGTTGTGAGACTCGGGCTTCTGACAACCCGTAACGACTGTCACAGATCCACGAATGACAGCCGGGACCAACGGCTTAACGTGCTTTCCGAGGCACGGAGGAGTCTTGGTATGAAAAGATGGTCACCCATCCACAGACCAACCCCGGCCAGCGTAGCTTAACCTGATGGATCGACACGTGCGGCTGTTATTACTTAGCCTGTTTTACATAGGTAATATTAGGTTGCGGAAAAAGTCTTTTCGCATTATAGTATGTATGAACTTGTAATAAAATCTCTTTGGCTATATATACTATTTGTATCTGGCTGGTTTTGGTATCATTGAAAGTTTAAATTTTAAAGAACATAATTCCAAATTTAAATTAGGAAAATGTGTGACTTTCATTTTTTTTCGTACCATCAAGATGAGTGAATCTAATGAAGAAATTCGATACATTTTAAAATTTTACTACAAAAAAGGTAGAAATGCAACGCAAGCAGCGAAAAAAATTTGCGATGTTTATGGACCTAGTGTAGTGTCTGTGAAAGTAGCACAAATTTGGTTTTTAGCGTTTTCAATCCGGAAATTTTGATGTCAAAGATGCACGTCGCTCTGGTCGCCCTATTACGGATAAAATGGATGCCATTTTTGAAAAAGTGGAGCAAGATCGGCATATCAGTAGTTACGACGTAGCTGAAGAACTGGAAATTGACCACAAAACAGTTTTGGCGCATTTGAAAAAAACTGGGTACACAAAAAAGCTCGACATTTGGGTACCTCACGAGCTCACTGAAAGAAACCTAATGAACCGTGTACTCATTTGTGATTCTTTATTACGACGTAATGAAACCGAACCATTTTTGAAGAAGCTGATAACTGGTGATGAAAAGTGGATCACGTATGACAAGAACATGCGAAAAAGGTCATGGTCAAAGGCCGGTCAGGCTTCACAGACTGTGGCGAAACCCGGGTTAACTCACAACAAGGTGATGCTGTGTGTGTGGTGGGATTGGAAGGGCATTATTCATTATGAGCTGTTACCACCAGGCAGGACCATCGATTCTGAACTCTACTGCGAACAACTGATGAGATTAAAGCAAGAAGTTGAGAGAAAGCGGCCGGAATTAATCAACAGAAGGGGTGTGGTTTTTCATCATGATAACGCTAGACCTCACACATCTTTAGCCACTCAGCAAAAATTAAGAGAGTTTGGCTGGGAGATGTTAATGCATCCGCCGTATAGTCCTGACCTTGCACCTTCAGATTTCCACCTGTTTCGGTCTCTTCAGAATTCTTTAGGCAGTGTCAGGTTAACATCACGAGAGGACTGCCAAAACCACTTGTCGCGGTATTTTGACCAGAAGTCCCAAAATTTCTATAGCAATGGGATCATGTCCCTACCTACAAGATGGCAAAAAGTTATCGAACAAAATGGTACCTACATACTTTAGTTAAATGTAAATAAACTATATTAAAAAATGTTTTGAATTTTCTTAAAAAATGCGAAGAAACTTTTTCCTCAACCTATTACATACTCGTAAAATATTCAAGGCATAGAACGCGGTGCAGCAGTGTCGTAATTACGCTGACATGTCATATTATTGTTCGGATATTAACCCGAACAAGCCGTTTCCCAACTATGTTGGGGTCAGCTTCCAGTCTAACCGGATGCAGCTGAATACCAGTATTTTACATGGAGCGACTGCCTATCTGACCTACACAACCGAATAACTGGATAATACGATACTCCAAGACTGGTTATCAGACTTTCGGACTTCTGACGAACCGTAACGACTGTCAAAGATCTACGAATAACAGCCGGAACCAATGGCTTAACGTGCTTTTCAAGGCACGAAACAGTCGGTATGTAAATATGGTCACCCATCCACGGACCTACCCCGGCAAGCGTAGCTTAACCTGGTGGATCGAACTATGCGGCTGTTATTACTTAGCCACAAGAAGTTTGGTCTACAAGTGATGATATTGTTTGATGTAATAATATTTGGTCTTATGGTTCGAAAATAAGCTATCTAAAGGGCATCCCAGGAGCTGATGAGGTATTCGCTGCACTTTGGTTGCCCTTTAAAACTAGTATCTTTCTCTCTGCAGAAGTATTGGTTTATTCAACCTAAAATACTCTTGCCATTTACGAGTAACTAATATATTATTTCAATTCATTGTAAGTAACAGCTTTTTTCAAATTAGGAAACAAATCCCTAAATTAAAAAGAGGTTTAGTGACGGAAAATGTCACCCTCAGCTTGACCCACACTAAAAAACTTAGTAGATTTTTATACTATAATCCTTCTCATAAATTCTGGACAATTTGGGAGACTAACTAGTTATAACCCCACCTTTAGTGAGCATACGTTTAAATATGCTAACTTAGAGTTAGCTTTTAAACCCAGACAGTAAGCCGACTTTGAGTGAATAAGGTTCTGCACATATATTATAGTACTTACATTTTTATGAATAGGTGAAATCTAAAGTTTAATGGTGAATGTTTTTATTCGGTAAATAGGATGCAGAATCATTTTTAGGGACTGCTCACACTTATTCAGCTCCATTCGCGTTTCGCTGACTGATTTTGGTCACACTCATACAGTTCTGCTTCTATCAGCCGCGTACAGCGTCGTAAGAATGAGAAAAGCCGTCATAGCGTGTTATCTCCGCTGAAATGCTTCTATCACTTTTATTTCGTAAAAATAAAATAATTGTAATTACTTTAAAAGACGTCCGAACCCTCTCAATTCTTGCGTGCATAATTATTACGCAATAATAAATCAAATCTATACTGGTCGCAACTTGTCGACAAGGAGTCAAGAACTCGAGAAACATCCGTGTACAGCGCTGTTCCGCCGCGTTCGACGCTGATTGCGACTGCGACCTCTATCTATAGCAATCGCACGATAATAACACATTTGTCCTCATTTTATACTTGTTTGCCGCGAAAGCTGAATAGATGCGGAAAGCTAAACGGATGCGTACGCGTCTCCATACAAAATCGTTGATTTCTATATAAGCTAAATAGAGCTGAATAAGTGTGAGTAGGCCAGTTGGCGTGGTTGGTTAAGATAGCACCTATCATGCCGCAGGTCGTGGGTTCGATTCCAATCCAGGACAAATATTTGTGTGCATGAACATGTCTGTTTGTTCTGAGTCTGGGTGTAATTATCTATATATGTATGTATTTACCAAAAAAAAGTAGTGTATCAGTTATCTGGTTTCCATAGTACAAGCTCTGCTTAGTTTGGGATCAGATGACCGTGTGTGAATAATGTTCCAGGTTATTAGGTTAGGTTAAGTTACCATTCTCCTGACCTTATCCCAATTTATTTGGGGTCGGCGCAACATGTCTTTTTCTTCGATACATCTATATTTATTTATTGATAGGAAGACCACCATCTATGACAAAT
This sequence comes from Dicycla oo, assembly GCA_948252095.1. Lineage (NCBI taxonomy): Eukaryota > Metazoa > Arthropoda > Insecta > Lepidoptera > Noctuidae > Dicycla > Dicycla oo. The sequence continues at coordinate 5,863,347 of OX411721.1, read as the reverse complement.
GGATAACAATTGTATAAAAAACAAAAAGCCAATTACTAGTTCTCACGGGTAGATCCAGAAAAAGTAATAGAAATCTCAGGACCACTAACAAACACGATAGAAAAGAGTCATCTCGCTAGTCACTCCTTTTCTAGCAATATCATCTTTCACATAGTCCATCCATCATTTTTTGGTCTTCCCCTACTCGTATAGCCATCCACATTCATACTCAAAACTTTCGTGACGACATTTTGTTCATTCCTCCGCATCACATGCCCATATCATGACCACCGATGTCCGCACAACTTTTCAGTCACCGGTGTCACTTTCAGACTTCCTCTTTTATACTCATTTCTTATTCTATACATTCGCGTAAACACCACACATCCTTCTTAGCATTCTCATCTCAGCTACATGCAATTGCCTTACATTCATTCCTTTTGTGCCCCCACATTCTGATCCATACAAAACTGCAGATTTAGCCACTGTTTTATAAATCCTTCCCCTAAGTTTAATGGGAATGCGAGAGTCGCAGATTGTTCCCGTGACCTGCCGCCATTTATCCATCCAGAATTAATCCTGTGCTTAAAATTCCGCTGTGTGCTTAAAATCTACTTCGCCATCCCTTTGCACAAGTGAACCGAGATACCGGAAGTCGGAAATGACGGGGAGAAGCGCGCCATCAAGCGCTATGGCCCCCGCGCTGGAGAGAGCGCAGAAATCGCAGAAAATATACTCGGTTTTGGTTCTGCTGATTTTCAAGCCAACATTCTGCAGCTTCCGTTGCCATTTCTCTAAATCTGCTCTTGATATCAGGTCCATCTTCACCGATAAGAACGATGTCGATGGCAAATAGCACGGACCAGAGTGCCTCTTCCTGTTTGTCCGATGTCAGAGCGTCCATAATCAACAGTAAGAGGTAAGGACTTAAAGATGACCCTTGGTGCAAGCCTAGAGTCACACTGAACTCGTCGGTGTTGCCGACAGCAGATCGGACGTAGGTACAAGATACACTGTACGTAGCTTAAATTAACTGTACATACTTCCCGGGCAAACCTTTCTCTTTAAAGGCCCACCACAACGCATCCCAAGGTACTGTCATACGCTTTCTCCAGTGAACACAATGTGCAAGTTTTTGTGTGTACGTCTGTACTTCTCGCAAATTGGTGGCGTGAACAGCGGCATCCACTGTTCCTTTACCTGGCATAAACCAAACTGGTGTGGGGTGATATCACTCTCCTCTCGCAATCTTTTCTAAATTATTTTCTCCCATACCTTCATACCATAATATGGGACAAGTAGTCTTTATCCCTTGTTAGTTGTTGCAGTCCTGTACATCACTTTTGTTCTTGAAGATAGGCACTAGCTAACTATTGCACCATTCTTGTGGGATCGCTCCTTCATGCAACAACTTATTGAAGAATAAAGCATACTTCTACTGGTATATCATATGGACCCATGGCCTTTCCATTTTTCATACTTTGAACTGTCTTTCTTACTTCATCCATGCTAATTTCCCTCACCAAACCCATATTTACTTGTACTCCTTTTACCACACCATTCCATTCATCCTCTTCATTCATTAGCTTTTCAAAATAAAGCTTCCATCGTTCTTTTATTTCGTCATCTTGTGACAGAACCTTACCGGCGTCATTTTCATACATGAATGTGAATTATACCTCTCGCTGTCCTTCTCTTGCTTGTGTAATCATGTATAGCTCCTTCTGGCCTCCTAGTGAGTCATACAACTTCTCCTGCACCTTAGCCCTAGAAACTGCTACCGCCTTTTTCATTTATCTTCCATTCCTTATAAATTCTCTTCTTATCTTCTCTTCTCTTATCTCTCTACACGTCATATTAAAAAATAAGCTGGATGGAGTCTACATTTCCTATCTGACTAACCCTGAGAAGAAGTGGCGAAACAAACTCAGGGTTCAAAGTCTCTTTTAATGTCCAGACATAATCTTGGTCAAATCGTGTGAGGACCATGTATGTCCGTGTCTAAAAGGGTCTATTGAGGAAAAAAACAAACATTTGAGTGGACCTGTCCAGTCAGTGCAAGCATGTCAGTAACCGTGTAGCTCATTTTAGGACATAAGGAGCTCAACGAGTCGACGAACAGTACCAAAGAAAGGTCATTTGGGTGGGCCGTATAAAGTAAGCACTCAAAATGCCAGACCATAATTAAAACTGAGAAAGAAAAAAGAAAAAAAAATTGGTAAAAAGGAACCCTTATGGTGCAACTCAGTCCGTCTGTCTGTCGGTCACAGCTATATTTCTCAAGAACTACTAATGCTCTCAACTTGAATTTTGGAATAGTTTTAGTTGACGTTTGCCCAACTATTTTGCAAATAAGAAAGAAATAAATATGTTTATATTTTTGCAACAGGGACTGAAAGGGGGGTCTTAAAAATTCGAAGTGGGGCTACTAGGGCATGTGGGGTATCATAATGAAAGAACAATGTTTGCACATTCTCAAATATTTTTTCATTTTTTTTTAGGCTGCATAGTTTTTGACTTTTGATGAAAAATGTAAATAAAAATTTTTCCCTATGCAAACTTCGGAGATAAGGGGGACCTTATCTCCGAAGTTTGCATAGGAAAAAATCTGAAATTATTCTGTGTGATAGAAATGTATGTAAAGATTACAGGAAAAATAAAACAATGTCTCTAAATGACACACTTTTTTAATATGACGGTACGGAACCCTCAGTGCGCGAGTCTGACTCGTTTTTATTATTTGCCACTCATCATCTTCATCTTCCTGCCCTTATCCCATGTTACTTGGGGTCGGCGCAACATGTTTTCTTCTTCCATTCTCCCCTGTCAACCGTCACACTATCATTCACTCCCTTCTCTTTCATATCATTCTTTACACATTCCATCCATCTTTTCTTCGGCCTTCCTCTCCCTCTCCATCCATCAACATGTATATTCATCACTCTTTGAGTCACATGCGTTTCGTCCCTTCTCATCACATGCCCATACCAAGCCAAACGATTTCCTTTCAACTTTTCTGTCACTGGCGCCACTTTCAAACTTCCTCTTATATACTCATTTCGTACTTTATCCATTCTCGTTACTCCACACATCCACCTCAACATTCTCATCTCCGCTGCATGCAATCTTTTTTCATCCGTCTTCTTTACGGCCCAGCATTCAGACCCATAAAGTACGACAGGCCTTACCACGGACTTATAAATTTTCCCCTTTAACTTGAGGGGCATCCGTGGGTCGCAAGTTGTTCCTGTGACCTGTCGCCATTTCATCCATCCTGAGTTGATCCGGTGCGTTACGTCTCGGTCTACTTCGCCATCTCCTTGGACAAGCGACCCGAGGTACCGAAAGTCGGAACAGATCGATAAGGGCGTTCCGGCGAGAGATATGGGCACAGGATTATTTGCCACTGACTTTCAAAATCAAAGTTATTTTTCACTTTGTAGTGTTGTTTTTGGAAGTCGATTGTTAGTTTTTGGAAAAAAAAATCTATATTTCACTTTTTAGTTATGGTACTACGAGGACTCGAACCTCACAGGGGGAAGCTAAACTAATAATTTATAGCAGTTAAAGCAATTAGTATAATAATTTTAATTAAATACATATTTTATTAAGATGAACGCGCACTTCTTAAACTGAGCCTCTCTTTGTGCTGCTTCATGAAATAACCTGCTCTGAACTTTGCTAATGTTTTGGCAAGCCATGTTGATCATCATGTGTTTCCTGCAAAATGTGTTGCAGCAAACTCTTCGGGACTACCACTAACTCTCGGACCCTATTTAACCTTTTAGCTTTCCTATATAAAATACCATACCATCTACAATATAATATCAAATCCCTAAGTGCTAAAATCATTAGCGGATACTATTATAAACTTTTTGTTACTATGACGACCAAGGTTTTTAGTTTAATTAGAATTAAAACGATATGCACCTGCATAAATAACAACTTATACTTACCAAGTTAATTAATAAAAAATACAATATAATATCCAAACTTAACTAAAACTATTAACAAACTAAAATATGGCGTCGACACATTCATCCACATCGCTGTTGACTGGTAATGTACCCAAGAGGCTGGCGGCATTGCCAAATCGTAAGGCAATGCCTCTGGCCAAGGTAAAAGGCAGCCCATGGGTCACGGGAATTGTCAACAAGCCGTTTGGAGAATTCATTGAACAGATATCAACTAGATCATCATAAAATAAAATATAATTAAGGACCCTTGTCTACAGGTTTATGCTTTTTTCATCATGCATGTTTTAAATAACAATGCATAATATCCCAAAATTCATCATCTGCCTAGACTTTTCCCAACTATGTTGGGGTCGGCTTCCAGTCTAACCGGATGCAGCTGAATACCAATATTTTAGATGGAGCGACTGCCTATCTGACCTTCCCAACCCCGTGACTGGGTAATACGATACGTTACCGATTGATAAGACTGGTTGTCAGACTTTCGGGCTTCTGACGACCCGTAACAACTCTCAAAAATCCACGAATGACAGCCTGGACCAACGGCTTAATGTGCTCCGAGGCACGAAGGGGTGTGGTATGTAAAGATGGTCACCCATCCACGGACCACCCGCGGCAAGCGTAGCTTAACCTGATCGATCGATCTGTGCGGCTGTTGTCACTTAGCCACAGGTTAGCATAATGTTCCAAAATTATTGTACTAATAAAATGAAAATGCAGTTTTACAAGTCTTTCGTTCCACGAATTTTAGCACAGAACTCCAAAAAAGCAAATTAGACTGCAGACAAGAATTACTAGCAGGTACGGGAGCCTTTCTACATCGTATGAAAGCGTAGTTATACTTTCTCTGAGATGACTTACAACTTGCATGAACGAGATAAGTCGAGTTCTTTTATACCAGGATTAAAAAAGAAAATGTGAATTTCACGTTTCTAATTATACCTCTTTTTGACTTCGTTTTTTCTATGATGCGATTATTACGAATTTCGCCAAGCGGTTAGTCGACTTTTCACGTGACCAGGGGCTGGCCTGTTTTTGGGCCAACGAACCAATTAATCAGTCACCGACGAGAAAACGAGAGCTGCTGATTTTTTATAGTAAAATAATAATAAAGTAAAATTTGTTCTTGGAAAGCACCATTTGGTCAAGTAGAACTGATGATGAAGATCACAGATGGCCACCGGAACTACTCAATAATAGGTATTTAACGGGTTGCGATTCGATTAGGTACTTTATTAATGGTTGCTAAGTAATTTATGCTTGTCACAATGCTTATGGTGATGTGGAGTTCTCCTGGTACCTACTTACCAGGAGAACTCCTCAACAATTAACGTCCCTGCATCGGGAAAAGCAATACATATTTTGTAAAAAGTGATGAGCAGCTGACATTAGGATATTTTAACTTGGATAAATTACAAACTGACCCACTAAAAAGTGAAAAATAAAAATACTTTTTCCAAAACAACACAACCGACTTCCAAAATAAAACTTCAAAGTGAAAAAACTAAAATACAGATCTAAAGATACCGACTTCCGTAATTAAAAATTCCGTTTTTGGAAAAAGTTTTTTATTAACTTAAATGTTAACTCATTCATGTTTAGCCTTTCACATTTAGCCAAAATTCAATCATTAGTTTAACCATTAGTTAGGTAGTTAGGTATTAGTTTAGTTATGTTTAATCATTGGTTGAGTTAACTACGGATCAAAAAACCGGCCCTCAGCTAAATGTGCTTGTGATGGAGGCAATACTTATGGAATTTGAACTCTCGACCATTTTTTTAAAAGTCTCCTGGCCAAGCCTTAGATACAACATAACATCTCGCCAAGCCTAAAGCCCCATTTACATGATGCAAGTATATGGCCTGTGGCGTACCATAACATTGAAGCAGCAATTAACTGTCACCGTTTAAACAACAATAACGTTACACGTATGTTCAAAACTAGTATAGTTGTAAACAGCACGAACAATAAAATTGCACGTACAATAAAATTGCACATACAATAATAGCACATTCAATAAACTCGCATTCAATTCCGACATATTAAAACTTGAGTGTGATGAGCAGTGATCGGAGTAGGTAGAGCTATTTTTTGTACTTGCGATACACTGTCTTAATATGGCCATTCCCGGAATCCCAGGATTTGAAATATATATTATTAAATAAGTCATAAATTACTTTGGAAAAAGTTATTCACGTCTACCCCTCCGACGGGAACCGAAGTTATGGACTGAGTTATTGTCGAAAAACAATTTTGATTCTGTAGAAAGAGGCAAATACGGGTGCGTTCCTCCAGCGGCGCAGGCCGCTATTGTATTCTTTAGTTTCCACTAGTCATGTCGCGCGTTACACCTGAGCGGCAATATCGCGCGTGTGCGCATTGGAAATTAGCAACCTGCTCTGATGTTAGTTTGACAACGTCGTGCGCTCACTGCCAATACATAAGACAAGCTTTCTTTTAACCTCGTTAATAAAAAATCAATTTAGTTTTCGAATCCCGGGGTATGTCCATATTAACATGAACGTTTTCTGTCATTGAACCAAAATAGCTCTACCTACTCCGATCACTGGTGATGAGTGAACGAACGAGACCAGTTAAAAAAATCTTGAGAAGTGATTCAATAAAATTTAATGAAAAATTAGACAGCGCAAATACGGAGAATACTTGAATCAATTGTACAAGGACGTGCCACTCTGTGTTTAGACGCAAAATGTGCCTATAATAATCGCCTTGCTATTGAATGGCAAAACTTGCATTCAAGCCAATTTAAGGAAATCGCGCATGTGTAAACACTTGCATACAATTCTTGAATGGCAATCAAATTGAACGTCCTTTATGGCATGCATTTTTAATTGGTCTTTAACGTTCCAGAAACTTTCATCGTGTAAAAGGGCTTTGAGTAACCACTATTAAAAAAAAAAAAAAAACAAACTGAATTTAAACAATAAAGCTACAATAACGTCCCACGTCCGTTAAACAGAACTCATGATGCATAGTTGACAGTAATTAAAATCATAATTTATTTATTTATTATTTATTTATTTGATAATGACACAATTTTACGCCATTCGACCCTCGGTATTTTTACAATATTATTAAGAAGGCTGTTTCCTTTTGTCACCTCTCTCGCTCACACGGGACCAAATTTTTAAGAATGTTAAATGAAGAGATGGAGGAGCTCGTGGCTAAGTAATAACAGCCGCACGGGTCGATCCATCAGGTTAAGCTACGCTTGCCGGGGTTGGTCTGTGGATGGGTGACCATCTTTTCATACCGAGACTCCTCCGTGCCTCGGAAAGCACGTTAAGCCGTTGGTCCCGACTGTCATTCGTTGACCTTTGGCAGTCGTTACGGGTCGTCAGAAGCCCGAAAGTCTGACAACCAGTCTTACCAAGGTATCGTATTACCCAGTAACTGGTTTGTGGAGGTCAGATAGGCAGTCGCTCCATGTAAAATACTGGTAATCAGCTGCATCCGGTTAGACTGGAAGCCGACCCCAACATAGTTGGGAAAAGGCTAGGCAGAAGAAGTTAAATGAAGAGATGCTTTTTCAAAAATGTAATAAATTAGCGAACTAGTAAATAATATTAATTTAATAGGTAATTATTAAAAACACATTTCTATTGTGGTATTTATTTAACTCATCTCAAAAACAGATCATAATACTTATTGAGCTGAGTTTATTAGATAACACAAAAGAAACGTGTTTTAATATAAATTATATTATTTATTAGTTCGCCTATTGATTACATTTTTCAAAGAAACATCTTTTCATATAACGTTCTTAAAAATTAGGTCCCTTGTGAGTGAGATAAGTGACAATATGCGACAGCCCTTTTAAGTAAACTCAGTAAATTTTCCAACAAACGTAATGCAATTACACAAATCCATTGCTCATAAATTAGTTGCTGACATAATTTGTTTTGAATTCACGTTGAGTGATACAGGATGTGTCAAAAGTATTCCGGTCACGCACCGCGACGTGTGGACGCCCGGTTTAAATAAATGTAACTAGAGATATTCACCCTTTTTACACCCGCTTTTTATGATATTTTTACGTTTTTGGATCTAGATTTTGGGAGTGGAGCCCAGTTTTTCTTAAAGATTGACTGCGATTGGCTTGTTGATCCAGTGGCCGCAAGGGCTGAGTGTGGATTCAGGCAGTGTATTAGGGTTTCTTTTAGGTAACTCACGGTGGCTAGCTAAGCCAGTAGCTTTAAATTCCCCTGATAATAATAATTATCCAGATTTGATCCAGCCTGTCCCATCTTGCTGTCCTACCCCAGCGACGCCCTAAACCGAGGTTCGTTCCCCACAGGGGTTGGCCTTAGCGTGCAGTCACTCAGTTTATAAGTTTTAAGTTTTAGCTGGAGGCTTTGAGTTCGCTTAAGGCAGCCACAGGAAAGATCGGTTAAGTAGTCACGGCCTGTCTAGGCCGACTACGAGATGCCATACAAAAACAAAAAAAAAAAATAGCAGCCCGATTTGTGTTCGGTTACTAGCTCGTTTAATATTAGTATAAGCATCATATTAAAGATAACATGATGCATGCAACCTCGATGCCTCGGAAAGCACGTTAAGGCGTTGTTCCCGGCTGTCATTCGTGGATCTTTGACAGTCGTTGTGGGTCGTCAGAAGTCCGAATGATTGACAACCAGTCTTGCCAAGGTAGGTATGGTTGTGGAGGTCAGATAGCCAGTCGCGATTGGGAAAAGGCTAGGCAGATGATGATGATCGTGCATATATTACACGCGGAGAAATATGGGTACTACATCGGAATACCTCTTAGAGCTGTACGAACTATCCGTATGTATAAGTTCTCAAAGAAACAGTTAACCAACAAACACAATACAAAAAAGCGTGCGGTCGGGGGACTCCCGTCAGGTATGAAGTTCCTGCTCATGTATGATTTAAAACAAAAATATTTTTGCAACCGCCAACTTGCATTTACATTTTGACCTCACTATCGACTTTAGCACCTAGAAAACTATGAAAAGTTTCGCAGCCACCATCTTGGATTTTCATTTTGGCTTCACTATCGACTTTAGCACCTCGAAAAATTTGAACATTTTCGCAGCCACCATCTTGGATTTTCATTTTGACTCCACTATCGGCTTTAGCGCCCTCGCAACCCATGAAAACGACACACATGATGAAAAATTTGAAAATTTTCAAAGCCGCCATTTTGGATTTTCATTTTGACTTCACTATCGGCTTTAGCAACCTTGAAACCCATGAAAATGACACCCATGAATTAGAAAATTTTCGCAGCCGCCATCTTGGATTTTCATTTTACCCAAATTCAAACTTTTTCTCTCTGTCTCTTTATATTATCCTAACTTAATATTATAAATGCGAAAGTGTGTTTGTTTGTTTGTTGATAACGCTTGCACGCTAAAACGGCTGAACGAATTAGGAAGTTTGACACTTGGGTAGACTATGACCTGTAGAAGGACATAGGCTACTATTCATCCTGGATCGCAGACGAAGTCGCGGGCAACAGCTAGTATACGTATAATAGAAAGAGACAGAGAGAGAAAGTCGCTTGGAGGGAGCATAACGCTTTTCCGTTACGTGATGTTTTCTACCAGTTTACTGCTACTGCAAGCCGCATTAAAGAACTTTTTTCCAAAAAACCAGCGTCACATTATTTGAGCACACTATGCTAAAAATAGCAGGAGTTCAGTTTATCTTGCTCCATGTAAACAGCGAGTGCTTGCTAATTCCATTTTATTTTATCACTACGTATGATAATGTCCGCTGTGTCGTTTCTGTGCTGCAGTTTTGTTTCACAATCTAGCCGTAGAGGGCACTAGTGTCCGCTTTGTCTTTAACCGTTAAGCTGGCAACATACTTTGTTTAGAGCGGTGGGTATTTTATGTCAGTTTGGAGACGACTGTTAAGCTTGTGGACTTGAATATTAAGGCGAAAGCGTCGGGGTAGCCCGCGAAATTCAAATTTTTCTTACGTTTTTTGCAATTTACAAATCAGATTTTTCTTTGATATCGTTGTTTCTGTAAACAACGATATCAAAGAAAAATCGAACGGCGAGAAAACAAATGAACAACTGATAAAAAAGTCATCCTATATTTTAAAATTAATTTGAATTTGGAATTCTAAATATAATGAAAGATATTTATCTTTACACTAGCTGGTATCAATAATTGGCAATTTCACATTATACTAAAGAAAATCCTGTTTTTATAATTATGAAAAAGAATAAGAGAAGTTTTTGAGGACAAAAATAAATTTTGCGTGCAGCCGAAATGCGTCAAAATAATCTTCTTTGGGACCCATTTCGCCTTAAAAAAGTTTCTGAAAGTAAAATGTTTCCAATAACAGAAACTATACGTGAGAATGAGAAATCTTCTTTAAAAACTTAAACACAACGGAAACTCAGACAAAACTAAAACAAAAGTATAAATTTAATAAAAAAAAAACCAGCCAAGTGCCTGTCGGACCACGTACAATGAAGGGTCCCGTATTTGAAAAGAATTTATCCCAAAAACAAACTAAATATTGTAATTGAAAAACATGTTCCTCCATACATTGATATACCTACGTCACGGTCAATTCTCCCACTGCAAAGAACAACGACGTGATCCTATAAGGGTTCCGTTTTTTCCTTTTGAGGTAAAGAACCCTAAAAAACCTCTGGCTGGTCTGTATGTGATAGCACCTAAGTCACCTCTATCGAGCTTGAGAGCAACAAGGAGATATTGACGTCTTCTAGTGTTTACTGAGCTAAATGAGACTTACGAGTACGACCCGGTCCTAAGACGACGCTTCTGTGAGACTTGATACTTTTTATTGTCCGATTTTGACAGGCCAGTTGGCGTGGTTGGTTAAGATACCACCTGCCATGCCGCTGGTCATGGGTTCGATTCCCATCCAGGACAAACATTTGTGTGCATGAACATGTCTGTTTGTCCTGAGTCTGGGTGTAATTATCTATATAAGTATGTAATTACAAAAAAAAAAAGTAGTGTATGTAGTATATCAGTTATCTGGTTTCCATAGTACAAGCTCTGCTTAGTTTGGGATCAGATGACCGTGTGTGAACAATGTCCTAGGATATTATTATTATTTTGTTTTGTTTGTAGCTATAATACTTAATTGTTAATGGAGTCGAAAGGAGACAGAAAGGAATCTTGATTGCACACAACAAACATATTACCCTCCTTTTGGGCTTCGCCGAAGTCGAGTAAAAAGTTTAACTAGTATAATAATAGCCTATAATGTTCCCACACTGGGAAGTGTTGTGTTGGGACATAGGCTTCTTTTTATTGAGAGAGAGTGGGCTATCAAGCGGGCGGCCCAGTGCGGGTTGGTAGATATCACATAAGGAGGTTAGGACCAAAAAGTGATAATTCGATATTTATTTTCCCAAATATTTTTTTTTTCTAATCTATACCTTGGTTTGTATCCACCCTTGGCGTGTTATCGCATCAAAACGTTTGAAAATGCTACTAATAAAATGATAAAATATCAAGTTTGATTCAAAAAGTGATAATTTGTTGATATTTTCCTTTTACGTTCAAAAGTAATTGATCTGTTCTGCAATACCTACAAATAAATATCGCAATTTTAAAGGTATAAAATAAAACAAACCTAATCTCTTAGGTACCATTTTTCTACAATACACATAAAAAACCATGTACGTAAATTAAAAATAAAATGTAACTAAAAATCATAAACCAATCATAAAACAAACAACGGTTTAAAATTTAATATTTGGCAACATCGACTCGCCGCCGGCAAGGCAAGTATTAATTTTCGCAACTAGCAATTGATGTAATAAAGTTAGATTGCATTGGATTCAGCCGGATTAAACCGGATACATGTACTATGTTAGTGGAAAATCTATTTTGAAAATAAGTTTTAGGGTTGTGTACCCAACGAGACCCTATTTATAACTAAGGCTCCGCTGTCCGTCTGTCTGTCACAGTGCTGTAGCTTTTGGACCGTAATAGGTAGACACTTGAAATTCTCACAGAGTGAGTACTACTATGACCGCTGTAACAACAAACAAAAATAAAATAAACTTATATATGACATAAAAGAAAAAATAACGGGGGACCCCGTGATTATTTCTTCTCTTTTTACTAAGTATTAAAAAAATGTAGTGTTACGTATCGTACTGTATGTAGTACGGATCCCTTTAGGTGCGCGTCCGACTCGCAATTGGCTGCTTATTTTAGTTACTGGTACAAAATTTGACTGTGTATTTTGTGTTTGCGTGAATAATGAAATATTGTATACGTATTTGTATTCAAAATAGGAATGATGAATTTCTGGTAATATGATTTATTGACAAATTGAAAATTTATTGTTTGCTGCTAGTTATTTTTTGTAAATAGTTTTGCGGATTGTTTTTTTTGCTTTTTTTTTGTTTTCCGAGGGTTCCGTACCTCAAAATGAAAAACGGAACACTTATAAAATCACTCGTATGTCTGTCTGTCCGTCTGTCACAGCCAATTTGCTCCGAATCTAATATACCAATTAAGTTGAAATTTGGTACGCATATTATGAATTTCCGTGACCCAAACACGGACGTGTAACGTAAATTAATGAATTTTGAATATGAGGATCACTTTTGGTAATCAGTTTATCGTTTAATCATTTATTGGTGATCAGTTTTGGTTTTTTGGCAAATAAGAAAATATAAAAAAAAAGTTTTGCAAACTGTATCGTGTGACGTATCAAATGAAAGGGTTTACTGTGAGGGTCCCAAATAGATTTTTTTATAATTTGACGAAAATTGACCATTCCCCTTATCTCCAAAACTACTGAGCCAAAAATTTAAAATAATCAGTAAATATTTCTATACCTACAGATTACAAGAAAACCTATAAGAAGTCTGCCCTTAAAACACCATGGTAGGTAAATCTATCAATATAGTGCGTAAAAACTTACATTTGCTGTTGGAATGTATGTGAGAACATGTTCTTCAACTAAAATGTTAAGTTTGTTCTTGGGATAAATTTATGCCAACTACGGAACCCTTCATTGTGCGTAGTCCGACACGCACTTGTCGGTTTTTTCATAGTTTCTGATTTGTGTAACTACTCATTAGAAATCTGTACAAATCACGAAAACATTTGTCAAGACAAAATGCTTTAATGATAAAAGGTAATTTAATCAATTACTTGCTGCAGAGGCATACCTCACATAGGTTTGGCTTATCCTTCTTTGAACTTGGTCGTGCTTTAAATAGTCTTTAAAAGCAATGAACCCGTTTGAAGAAAACACGCTATAATGTTGCCAGAGAAACCTACAAGGCATCGTTCAACATCGATCTATTTTCAGCCATTAACCTCGCGAAAAAAAAAACATTGCCATCACAAATATGAATAAAACATTAATTAAAGTTAATTATGTAGACATTTTGCGAGTCATCCAATATTTGGCGTCACGTCCGACGAATAATATCGAAATAAGTGCTATTTATTTATGACTTATCGTTGTTTATTCAGGACGATGTTGCTGCGATACGATAGTATTCGATGTTGATGTAATTACGATGAGAGGTTTATTATACAGAGTGACCTGAACACTCATTTGGATATTGCAAAGAAGGCGCTGTTAGTAAATGACAATTAGGCTATTAGGCCACAGTGACATACATCAGTTAGTACACAGTTCGCCAGTTATGTTGAAGTCCCATGTAATAGAGGGCGAGCCTATTACCATCAACCGGGCACAAATCCAGACTCCGGGATACTACTGACAATTTCCTAAAGGAAAAACTCAATAACTCTGCCCGACCTGAAAGTCGAATTTATAATTATTTCGTTGATGCATAAAATGGTCATTTCTTTCCCCTCTCAAAAGTCGTATCAAGTAAATCAGCTTGAACCACAAACACTTACGGCTTGCTTATATTTCACAGGCGGCAAATAGCAAATAAATAACGAATCGGACAGATTTACGGGCTTTTACGCGTAACGGAGCGCAATTATGCGTAAAAACGTAAAATTAAAAAGTTGCCGCGCGCTTTTATTCGCCGATTTACGAGCTTGTGCGCTGATTACGTCTACTTATAGTGGATTTGTGTTGCGTTTCGTTGCACGCGAAGGGGAACGTTTTTGAGCAGTTTTTTTATCAGGAGGTACCTATAAGAGAGGAATACTTATTTTGCAATATGTTTCTTCTCGCTTTATTGCAATCTGTGGGAGTGATTTCATGCAAAGGGATGGAAGTGTCGCGAAATGTGTAACAGGAAGTGAAAATATTTTTCTAAATGTTTCGAGTGACAGATTGAAATATTGCCGTGTCTTTAAATGTTGCTATTTAATATAGAACTAGAAAGTACTCGCCCCAGAGAAATAAATAAGGTGAGCTGTCAGCAGTTACACATCAAATGCGACTACTGTAAGTGTGCATCCACACTGCGAGCCTACCGCGGTGGCGACGACGGGCGCGAAGTATCTAACATAGTGTAGTGACTAAGTGTACGGCCTGAGTGCACGCTCGACTCGAGCGTCCGGCGGGGCGGAGCGTGCGACGTCTGTGTTAAACACATGCAAACACTCGCGAGTGCCCTGAGTGACGGCCGAGCGGCGCTCGGTGAATGCTCTTCGCCGCTTGTACGCAACGCTGAACGCCCCGCTGGACGCTTTGTCACTCGGGTCGTACACTAAGGCAGGCGCCTAGCGCGGTGGGCACAAGCGGGAGAGCGCGCGTAGTTTTCAAACGTTCCTATCTGCGAGTTATGGCCACACTACGGGCCTAGTCAGCAAGCGACCAGCGAGTTACTATTTTTTAACATGAATACATGACATTAACTCATTCATGTTTAGTCTTTCACATTTAGCCAAAATTCAACCATTACTTACTATGTTTAACCATTGGTTGAGTTAACTACGGATTAAAAAACCGGCCCTAAGTGGTAAAAAACTTGCTTGTGTAAATCATCTCGATACCCGAAATGCATTGATGATGTTATCCATGACATAGTTGCAAAATCATTTCATTGACTGATAACAATCCTTTTCGAGACATCCTGTATAATCATACACATGACATAATTTATTAAAATAATACGTGTACAAAGTAAAAAAGAAAAAACAGTTTGTTTTTTATGTTTCTCTGATTTTTCTTTCCCAGAATCTAATTTGGTACTAACTTATGCTTCGTTAAAAGCGGTATGTTTATGTTTAGTTATTGGTCTTGTAGACCGATAAAAGTTGCCATCATTAATAATCCGTAAAATCGTGAATTAAAACTTCTTACTTATAAGTAATTTACTGAACAACTTCAAAGTTACTAAGTAATATGCTTTACTTTGACAACTTGATTTTTTTATTTATCAACTTTATGAAGCTGTAAATAAGTGGTATTTCGTTAGGAGTATATTGGTTTAGTGATCGTAATCACGGTTGCCGAGCGTGGGGCAAAAGTTTCGAGCCATTGGGTTGAGCAGTGTTATTGAGATTTTCCTAAACAATATTATATGCACCCAGAGGTCGGGAATGGTTAAAACAGCAGCACATGATATTATGTTATTAAAGAAGAACAAGAAGTATTATTTGAAAACCGGGATGACGCACAGTAGGCCATTTAAAGACTTATTAAAACGAAAAACTGCAGTAAAAAATACAAAGCATTGGCGTAGAGACTTCTTAGGTTTAACTTTCTTATTTAAGTGGTAAATCAAGGCGTAGATTGCCCAGATTTGATAAGTCACCTGACCAATAACGTGCCGTCCGAGTTCAAAGTTTACCTTTCTCGAACAAATCCAGTCGAAACAAATACGGATTCAATGCGCTCCTTTCCTATATCCTCAGAAGATGCAATGACTTGTTCCACAGATGCGATCTTGATGTTTTCAGTGATAAATTATTTATATTTAAGAAAAGTATCTTTAATAAAATGTAAATAGTTAAGTATTATAAAAAAAAACCAGCATACGCTGGTAAGCTAACAACATACTATTCAAATTCCTTTTTACCCGACTGTTTTAGTGTTTATATTTTTTATTTTTAGGGTTCCGTACCTCAAAAGGACAAAACGGAATCCTTACAGGATCACTCATGTGTCTGTCTGTCTGTCTGTCACAGCCGATTTGCTCCGAATTTGGACCGATTAAGTTGAAATTTGGTATACGTATGTATTTCTGTGACCCAAACACGGACGTGTAATGTAATTTAATGAATTTTGAATATTGGGGTCAATTTTGGGGGCAAATCAGAAAATTAAAAAAATATATATTTGCAAACTGTACCGTGCGATATATCAAATGGCTTACTGTGAGGGTCTCAAATATTTTTTTTTATAATTTTAAAATAAACTATTTTAAAGTTATTTAAGAAAATAGACGAAAATGGACCATTCCCTCCTTTATCTCCGAAACTACTGACCTTAAAATTTTGAAAAAATCAAAAATTAGTTCTATTGCTATAGATTACAAGAAAACCTATAAGAAGTCTATGGTCTTAAAATAACATGGTAAATCTCTCAATATTGTGCGTATAAACTTACATTTGTCTATAGTTAAACGAAAAGAATCCAACCCACATTAGATGTAATGTGGGTTGGATCCTTTTCGTTTAACTATGGACATTTGTAGTTGGAATGTATGGGAGAACATGTTTTTGAAGTTCTTGGGCTACATCACAACTACGGAACCCTTCATTGTGCGTGGTCCGACATGCACTTGACCGGTTTTTTTGTATAATGTTCTAGTACGCTAATTGATATTGCCGTGCTTTCATATAATTTAGATAAATGCGAGATCTATATTATGACAAAGACTGCTGTCTATGTGTTTGATTGGTAAGCCTTTATAAAATAAAAGAGTACCTACTCTGGCAGCAAGTTTGGTATAACCCCTACAAAGGGATTTCGCTAGCGTCATCGCGAGTGCCCCTGGCGCTCCTAGTATCAAGCCCATGCCAGAAAAAGCACCGAATAGGGCTAATAATGGTTATGGTTTCGTGAAGGCGCGCGGCGCAAAGGAGGAAGTGCCGGTCGCGAACAAACGAGAACCACTGCGGCAAAGCTCCTACGGAGGTCGAAGGGAGCCTGCGTGCCTCAAAGCCAAACATACCGGTGTAAATCTCCCGCCTGCACTACACCACTAACTACTAAGGCGGAGGACATCGTGGAGTACGTGCGCCAAAAGACGAGGTGCATGCCGAGGGTGCAGTTACTGGAATCGCACCAGAACGTCAACTTCAAGGCGTTCGTCGTGCGTGTACCGAACTGTTATCTGCCCCTCGTCATGGAAGAAGACTTTTGGCCGCAGGACGTGGTGTTCCGTCGCTTCCGCGGACAAGTTCCACAGGACAGCACAAAGTCAAGCTAGTGCAAAGTGAAGTGCTACTAACATAGTCTTAAGCCCTATTTATTAACACAAGATTTTGTTTATAAAAATATGTATGTTTAGGTTATGAATTTTTCTGTGGACCTATGTCGCCTGAAATAAATGGTATTATTATTATGGTTAAAGAGACGTGCTGAAGTATCGTAAATTTGAGCTTTCCTAAATCTTATCAATTTAGGTGATATGAGTAATTTATTTTACATCGTGATAAGACGATATCTCCATCTCAAAGTTAGAGATATGGACCCTTCTCCACCAAGGTCCTAATATTGATATATTATGTATATAGTACATAATTGAGTATTTCAAGGCTGTACGTCTGTACAGACATAATGACGTTCCCTTTCTGTTATGTAGAGATGATATTTTGTATGCATAAGTAAGGCACACAAATACAGAATTATCAAAGTACCTATGTCACAGTGGAGCAGTTACAGTAGTGCAGGTTATTCTTCGCTCGTATCAGAACAAGCTATCATAGCAAAGTGGTTAAGTATAATAATAAAAGCTGCACGGGTCGAAATATCAGGTTAAGCTACGCTGGCCGCGGTCGGTCCGTGGATGGGTGACCATCTTTACATACCAAGACCCCACCGTGCACTGTGCCTCACCAACATGCCTGACCATTTTTAGATACCGAAACGCCTCCATGCCTCGGAAAGCACGTTAAGCCGTTGGTCCCGGCTGTTATTCGTGGATCTTTGACAGACACTGCGGGTCGTCAGAAGCTCGAAAATCTGACAACCAGTCATTCCAAGTTTCTGCCTAGCCTTTTCCCAATTCAGTTGGGGTCGGCATCCAGTCTTACCAGATGCAGCTAAAATACCAGTATTTTACATGGATCGACTGTCTGACGATCTGACTTCCTTAACCCAGTTACTGGGTAATCCCCCCCCCCTTTGTAGACTTTTGACCATCTGACTACCCGTAACGATTGCACAATGCAACGTAACGACAGCCGGGAAGTAAAGTAAAGTACCTATACTGTTAAAAAGCTTAGGTATTTATTCATACTCCATGTACAACATTGGTACATAAGGCGGACTTAATGCCACAAGGCATAATATTGCTTATTATCAGCTGGTACCAATTAAATGTTCCTGACGGGCTCATGGCTAAGAAATTCCAGCCGCACGGGTATTTCTTCAAGGTTAAGCTACGTTTGGCGCGGTTGGGTGAGTTTATTTGTTTATTTATTTATTTATTTTATTAAAACTTTATGCACAAGTAAAAAACAAATACCGTACAAAGGCGGACTTAATGCCTGAGGCATTTTCTACCAGTCAACCTTAGGGTGATGCAGAGAAAACATGGCAGGTGCAATATAAAGGATAGATAACACGAAAATAACTATAAAATAAAAGAATAAATACATCAATATATACATATATACATACATATAATCAGAATAAACTTTGTCAGGAGAAATAACGATCGGTAGAGGAGAAATAACAATCAGTAGAGGAGAAAAAGAATACAACATATCAGCGCAGAGATGCTTCTGCCAACTTCTTACGTATATGCTCACGTATCTTCACTTTAAAAGACAACCGATTGGTTGCCGTCCTGATGTTCAGAGGGAGCGCATTCCAAAGAAGGACCGCCTGAATAAAGAAAGAATAGTGAATGAAACTATCTTTACATACCGATACCCCTCCGTGCATCGGAAAGACTGTTAAACCGTCGTTGGTCCCGGCTGTCATTAGTAGATCTTTGACAGTCGCTCCGTTTATAATACTGGTATTCAGCTGCATCCGCTTAGACTGGAAGATGACCCCAACATGTTCGGGAAATGGCTAGGCATACGATGTACCAAGAACTATTCCTGTTCGTAAATGACTTACTGCTTAAGTCACACTGTGGTTCGGCGACGGGGTAATTGCTCGAAGGAGCTGCGTAAGACAGCCCTCCCTTGGTTATTAATGACAGGCACACCCTCCCCCTATTTACAAGTCATTAAGTGGGCCCAACAGAATTCATGTTTGTAATCTAATATTTTGTTCAACTATGAATTTTGAATTATTTTTTAGGGGATACGGAATTTGAGCTAATTACTTTTGTTTATTTGACTTTAGATACGGAATATGTCCCTTGTATACATATGAATTGGAAAATATTATTACTAATATTAAATGGCCACGATAACTATTTTCTTATGAAGCGGTTGTTGGCTTAACTCTGACTATGTCTTCTTCTGCTGTAAACACAATAAATACTCGTATTAGTCACATTTATGTATCAAAGAGTTTTATTAATATTGATATCAGTAAAACTACCTTACTTTATTTTAATATTAATATTATAAGGAATCTTAAGGCGCCGACCCACCGCGGCGCACGGAACACGCACGTGTGTTAAGCTTTGATTTGCAAGAAAATGTATGTGATTGTGTCCACTGCAACCCACGGACACGCTACGCATCAATTGACGTCATTAGTACATGCGTGGCTTGCTGGAATATTGCGTTCACATAGCTCAACGCTGTCAACGCCAATCACGCTGTGCATGCAGTACACACTATACACGAATATTAACCATTTCTTGGTAAACACACGTGCGTAGCCTCTCCGTGCGCCGCGGTGGGCCACGCACGCGTGTGTACTGCAGTGGAAACGTAGACCCACGTTGTCAAACAAATGAATCCACGCAACTAAAATGCGCCGCGTGCCCGTGTACAGCGTGCACCGCGGTGGGTTTGCGCCTTTATTAGTTTTCACAACGTTTGTTAACAACCTTTATATCTATTAATTGTTTCACTAAACTAATTGGTAGTTAGCCAAGTGACTCGTCAGTTGTTTTTCGTACACCTTGAAGGTCAAGTAGTCGGAAACTAAGACAGTGCGCACACGAGAGTCAAAGTAGTTTTTTTCTGACCTAAAAGCGATCAGCCGCGTGAATTCTCGATTGTCACGTTCATATGTCACAAATTTATTCGGAAAACAGGAAGGCGCCCTTTATCAGCGCGACGATGCGTTTGGGTTCGCTGAACAAAATTAACGTGAAGGTGGCCTGTTTGCGCGACGATTGCTTTGGTTAGGACACGGCTTATGAAGGAAGACAGCAGTTTTCTCTTGTATCGAAACAGTTTTTTCTGTAGATTTTACACAAATTTGACTATAGGAATGTTGCAATCTGCCTAGCCTTTTCCCAAGTATGTTAGGGTCGACATCCAGTCTAACCGGATGCAGCTGAATACCAGTATTTTACATGTAGCGACTGCCTATCTGACCTCCACAACCCAGTTACTGGGTAATACGATAGCCCTTGGTAAGACTGGTTGTCAGACTTTCGGGCTTCTGACGACCCGTAACGACTGTCAAAGATTCAAAAATGACAGCCGGGACTTACGGCTTAACGTGCTTTCCGAGGCCCGAAAAGACAGCGGCATGCATAGCTTAACCTGATCGATCGACCCATGCGGCTGTTATTAGTTAGCCACGAGACTGAACTGGGATGCAAGTTGATCGCGCCATCATAATGTTCTTTGAGTGATGATGGTCTGAATAAAGAAAGTATTGATCACCGAGCATGGAGACGCCTCGCCACTGCTAGAGGCGGCTTTGTTAACATTGTCCAAACAAGCCACGCGTGTCACCGTTTACTCGCACTGCGACAATTATGACGTAGGCATAGAAGCGGCTAACGGCATAGAAGGCGTGACAGAAGTTGTCAAAACCAAGTCAAACCACTGATTTCAATTAGGCTATTAAAAAGCACTTTGGAACATCATTACAAGCCAATAGAATTAGTTATAGTTGCCTTTCCAAAGATAGTTTCGTATGTAGAAGAATGGGCAAGGAACTCCAGCTATTCTTTTAAAATAATTTACAATATTTTGTATCCATTAAATAAATAATGATATATGTGAATAGTAGAGTAGTTCTTGAATAGTTTTAATTAAACTATATAAATAGAAATAGATAGGCCAGTTGGCGTGGTTGGTTAAGATGCCACCTATCATGCCGCAGGTCGTGGGTTCGATTGCACACAAATGTTTGTCCCACCCAGGATAAACATTTGTGTGCATGAACATGTCTGTTTGTCCTGAGTTTTTTTACAAAAAAAAAGTAATATATGTAGTA
This sequence comes from Dicycla oo, assembly GCA_948252095.1. Classification (NCBI taxonomy): domain Eukaryota; kingdom Metazoa; phylum Arthropoda; class Insecta; order Lepidoptera; family Noctuidae; genus Dicycla; species Dicycla oo. The sequence continues at coordinate 5,841,984 of OX411721.1, read as the reverse complement.
TATCAGTTATCTGGTTTCCATAGTACAAGCTCTGCTTAGTTTTTTATAATAATAATAATAATAATATCTTTATTTGCATAAAACATGGTATACATGATGTTACAATTGGAATAATAAAGTGCTTACATGTTTTGCCAGAATTATACTTAGCATGCAAATCTTTCACTTAACACTAAAATGCAAATTTCTTTTCCAGAAATTCCTTTAAACTATAGAAATTATTCGTAGTCAACCAATTAAACAATTTGATTTTAAATAATCTAGAATTTAAGTTTTTTATGTTACTCGGTATCTTGTTATATATATGAACACAATTATATAAGCAGCTTTTATTATATTTAGCAAGCTTGGGCAGATCATGTAGAACGAGTCTCTGTGGATCACGCCGGCTCCGAGAAATAACATCATTGGCTGATTTAAACAAAGCCTTATGTTTATTAACGAACATGCATATTTCATAAATATAAAGGCACGGCAACGGTAACAACCCTAGTTTTTTAAATATTGGTTGACAGGATTCCTCCTATTAAATATTAATGGAATTTAACCACAAAAAATTAAGCTAGCTGCTTAATTTTAATCTATTATATATATTTCTAAGTTGTGCGCATACAGAACATTCGGCGTCACGGAATTTATTGGTCCACTGCCGTTTCTAGACGCTGCCGCGCCGTGTCGATTCCGTGTTCTGTGGTCTTGATTCAAGTCTGTACACAACCTATATATAATAGTGTATTTTAGTACCCACGACCCCGACAGTGTTTTGTTTCCATCAGTTGGAGTAAGAAGCTGCCAAAGTAATTTGCTGTTTTAAGGCTGTTTTTCTATTATTTCCAGATCGGTATCAATGTTTACCTAAAGTAAATGAAGGGTAGATTGAAAATTGATCCGCCTTTCAAGAACGTTTTGTAAGTAAAGTAGTTTTTAATGACTCGGATGATTAACTATTTTGTTGCCTCGATTTGTTGATAAGTTTATGATAGTGACAGGTTATTGAACCTGTATAAAAGCTATTTAGTTATTATCAAATTCTTCTGACTGAACAGACAGCTGTGCTGCTGGGGAGTTGGTTGCGCCACTTCTTCTTCCCAGCGAAAGCACTAGGAAGTAGTCAATTAGTAATTTTGACGTTCGAAAAGTGCTGATTCTCAGTCTAGTTTGAATATTTTTTTTTTTACTTTTGATGGGTTTGCTCTGGACTTTAGTCTAGGTCAGAGGTGACAGAGACAAAGTCAACGATGGAGTGAGCTTACCCAGAAGAAGCCTGTTCACTCTCACTTTGAAGAGATTAGGGTTGTATGCGCTCGGAAACAGACTCAGGTAGTGAGTTCCAACTCTTTTGCAGTGCGCATTATAAAAGACATTTGGAAGCGCTTAGTGCGAATTGGTGGAATAGCAAATAAGTAAGGATGGTAACTGGCAGTGCGTCTAGATGTCCGATGGTAAAAGGGGGCCGGTGGAATGAGGTCGTGGAGTTCTTGAGCACACTCACCGAAGTACAATCTGTAGAAGACCGACAAGCAAGCAACCTTGCGGCGATGAGCCAAGCTATGAAGTTTGGCATCCACCAATTTTACGTAAATAAATGACTTGATTATGATTTAATAAATGAAGTCGATAATTATCTGCTAAAATCTCAAAGAGGGAGCATAATAAGCCTCCATATGTGACGTCACTTAAATACTTGCTGAAAGCATAAACTTGTCAAGGTAATGTGGTACTTATTTACTTGTAGAATAAGTGAAGAATGGTGTCACTTTTCAAAGGACAGATGATTAAAAAGTTTCTTTATGACATTCCTTTTTATAGCTGAAAAGTTGGTTCAGTTTACCTACACACTACACTATTGAATGAAGACTTTTAAACGCGATCGAATACGTATAAGATTAACCTTTTTTACAAAAATAAACAACCGACTTCCAAAAAAAAAACTACATAGTGAAAAATAACTTTAATTTCGGAAGTTGGTGTTTTTAGATCAGATCTAAAAACACCAACTTCCGAAATTAAAGTTACTTTTCACTTTGTAGAGTTTTCTTTTTGGAAGTTGTTTTTTTTTCTTTAAAATGATTTTATTTTTCACTTTTTAGTGGGTAAGTCTGTAATTTATCTAAGTTACAATAGCCTTATGTCAACTACTCATCACCTTTTGTACAAAATACTGCTTTTCCCGATGCTGGGACGTAATAATTGTTGAGGAGTAAGAATCAGGAGAACTGGAGCTGATGGTGAAGTCACCATCACCATATGCATTGTGACCAACATAAATTGCTTTGCAATCATATTAAAGTAATCGAATTGCAACCCGTGAAGTACTTAGGTAAAATTAAGTAGTTCCGATGGCCATCTGTGGTGTTCATCATCAGTTCCACATCACCAACAGGTGCTTTCCGAGAGCAAATGCACGAGTTACTATAAAATTCCCAAATCACTATAGTGTGTCATTAAAATTTGAGGGTTCCCCTCGATTTCCATGGGGTCCCCTCATCAGATTCTGAATTGGTGGCAATGGGACCACTTCGAGAGCATACCCTATCAAACAAAAAAGAATTTTGCAAATCCGTCTATATATGACAGAGTTATGACCGAACATACATAAAAAAAAAAAAAAAACATCCGAATAGATAACCTCCTCCTTTTTGGAAGTTGCTTAAAAACTACTACGTTCATTGTCTTCCTCAAACGTTTTCCTTTACATGAAAAGGTTAAACAGTCTCGTCCTCTCCCCATGTACAAAGTAGAATATTTTCTCTCCCCTAAAAGCCTTTAAGTGACATAAATAAATCAAGTACCAGCTTCACGTATCTACCTATCTATGCCACACATAAACTTAACGCCTTACGTGACAAATGACACGTTAACTTGGCTAAATTGTAAATTTATGCTGATGACTAGTTGTTTGTCCCTGAAAAACAGCTCTTATGTCAGTCTCTGTCGTAGAGGTGATGTGTTATGACCTGTTATTATATTTGTAAAGAGTACTGTAATGTAAAGTTTAGTAAAACGCATTTCCTTGAAAAACGCTTTCCAATCGCTTTCAAAAGTTGTGTGATCTTATGATTATTTCGCAAACAAAATTCAATTTTAATGATGTCTACAATTATGCCTAATTATGTTTGAGCCTGTATTATGTGACGTCTTTTAGGCATAACCCTTACCTAATGCGTCAGTGCGCCCTAGCTGTGCTGGCCTTTTCAAACACAGCATCAGGATATCTGTAATTTGTAAGGTGTACCTACATAATAAAGAGTATTCTATTTTTAAACGACTTCAAAAAATGGAAGAGGTTCTCAGTTCGTCGGACTCCTTTTTTATGTAAGTTCCCCGATTGCTCGAGCCGCTAGACCGATTTGGAAAATTCGTTTTTCGCTTGAAAGGGTATACTTTCTAGTTGGTCCCATTGTTATCAGGTCAGATCCATTGTTATCTGATGATGTGATCCTGGAGAAATCAACGGAAATCTTCAAATATAATAAGCACACTTGTAGCGATTTGGGTATTTTTTATAGTAACTCGTGCATTTGCTTTCGGAAAGCACTATTTAGTAAAGTGGAACTGTTGATGAAGATCACAGATGGCCACTGGAATTTCTCAATAATAAGTATTGCATGGGTTGCGATTCGATTAGGTACTTTAGTAATGGTTGCTAAGCAATTTATACTCGTCATAATGCATATGGTGAAGTGGAGGTGGCTTCACCATCAGCTCTAGTTCTTCTGGTACTTACCAGGGAACTCCTCAACAATCAACGTCTCTGTATCGAGAAAAACAATATTTTGTAAATGATGATGAGCAGTTGACATTAGGCTATTGTAACTTAGACAAAGGGTACCTAAGTAATATGATATAATTACAAAATCTAACAACTAAATATGACAACTAAACAAAATCTAACAACAAATATAACAACTGAATCTCTAATTTTATTTGATTTAATGATTACTTAATATAATAAACGATTAATATAATTTCAAAATAACTATATTTCACAAGCATAACATACATTAAATATAAAATCGTTTGATATACCTGATTACGGCGATAAGGTTGATTTTTGCTTGATTGAATTAATGCATTAAAACTACGTGTGGACTGTTTGACCGTTTATTTTTAACTAACAAAATCAAAGTATTGTGGACTGTAAATACACGCATAGGAACATATGAATAGCTATATATAGACTACTAAACATCGTATGCTGTGAGCTTGGACATTCCGCCCACCAAAGGATCTATCCTTTAAATAGAAATAAAAAACAACAAAACAATAAAAAATAACTTCTACAATGTTGATTGACAAAAAATCAGAAACAACGTAACTTAAAAAAAAATTGGTATAAAACACAAGGATTATGAAAGGTAAGTAACTATATGCAAGTAGGTATTATTTTTGGTTATCTTAGGTCTAGGTGTACATAGATATCTACCTACATGTATTGTATGTACTAAGAAGCCATGTGCTGCGCAACTAGAAATAGTAATTAGGGTAGGTAAGTAGATACATGTCATTATAGTTCTAATGTAAACGCTTAAGATAATGTAATTAGTTAGATTTTTAGACTAATAAGTAGGTACATAGTGTGTTGCATTCATAACCTCTAACCGCCCACCGTTAGGTATATTTTAGTTCAGTAATGCTTTGTAACTGAGGAGCTCGTGGCTAAGTAATAACAGCCGCACGGGTCGATCCATCAGGTTAAGCTACGCTTGCCGCGGTTGGTCTGTGGATGGGTGACCATCTTTTCATACCGAGGCTCCTCCGTGCCTCGGAAAGCACGTTAAGCCGTTGTTCCCGGCTGTCATTCGTGGATCTTTGACAGTCGTTATGGGTCGTCAGAAGCCCGAAAGTTTGACAACCAGTCTTACCAAGGGGTATCGTATTACCCAGTAACTGGGTTGTGGAGGTCAGATAGGCAGTCGCTCCATGTAAAATACTGGTATTCAGCTGCATCCGGTTAGACTGGAAGCCGACCCCAACAAAGTTGGGAATAGGCTAGGCAGATTGATAATGCTTTGTAACTAAGTAACATATAGGTAGGTCGTCTGAAGTTACGGATGTTTATTCAAGTTTATTCACTACTTATAGCGAGGTAAGCAGGTAAGTTCTTAAAATATATTGGTATAAACATAACATGAATAAAAGGTAAGTAGGTATGCAACGCTAGTTAACTTAGTACGTAAATAGGTAAACAATAATACAATTGATGTGTAGCTTTAAGATACATTTTTAAATTATACCCCCTTTTTACTTTATTTAAACTTAATGTGACTTTTGTTTAGGTAGGATGTATAATTTACTCGTAGGTCGTTTATAAACACCGTTTTTACATTTAACTGACACCACACGAGTAATACCATCAGGACCCACATGTTTTTCAATTATTTTACCCAATACCCACTTACTTGGAGGAATATTGTCTTCCTTTAGAATTACTACGTCATCGATTTCTGGCTCAGTATTTTTGGTATTCCACTTATGTCTTTGGTTTAGATTTATGAGGTATTCCTTGTGCCATCTGTTCCAGAAATCGGTGACCATTTTCTGAGTTAGCCTCCATCTATCTAAACTAGAAATATTACGATTTGTATAATTTTCGTCACTTAAATTTAAGAAAGGTTCGCCAATCAGAAAGTGGCCCGGTGTTAGTGGAAGAGGGTCATTAGGGTCATCACTTAGCACAGTCATGGGCCGTGAATTTAAGCACGCCTCGATTTATGCCAATACTGTAGCTAGCTCCTCGTAAGTGAGGGTAGCATCACCAATCACTTTTTTAAGGTGAGTTTTCGTGCTGCGCACCCCAGCCTCCCATAAACCACCGAAATTGGGTGCATGAGGAGGTATGAAATGCCATGTAGTACGCGCCAGGGCTAATAACTCTGCTACTTCACCAGGAATTGAAGATTTGGCACTGTTGAACATGTCCCTCAGCTGCTTGTCTGCTCCCACAAAGTTAGTGCCATTATCACTATAAATGTCGTAACAATGGCCTCGTCTCGATGTGAATCGCCGAAAGGCTGCGATGAATCCTTTCGCAGTCATGTCGGTGACCGCCTCTAGATGTATGGCACGCGTTATCATACAGATGAATAAACATATGTAGCCCTTGTACGATTTAGCTCCTCTGCCCGGTGAGAAACGAATATTGATGGGACCTGCGTAGTCCACACCAGCTGATTTAAAGGCTCGGTCAGGTTTTAGTCGCACTTCTGGCAACTGACCCATCAGTTGCGTAGTATTCTTTTTTGAATACCTAATGCAATTGACACATTCTCGGTAAGTTTTCTTGGCTTGGTCTTTAACTCGTAGTATCCAGTATCTTGATCTCAAATAATTAGACATTACTTGAGGTCCACCATGTAATGTCCTATGATGAGCATCTTGAATTATTAGCCTGCTAAGATGACTCTTAGCAGGTAAAATTATAGGGTGCTGAGTATCATAGGCCGTTTGAGATTTTTGGATGCGCCCGCCAACTCTTAGAATCCCGTTATCGTCAATAATAGGATAAAGATTGCGAAGCTTACTACTTTTAGGTACATAATCGTGAGATTTTAACTGCTTCATCTCCTCTTTGAAATAAATAGCTTGGACTTGTTTAATACAATTATTTAACGTTGCCTGTATTTCTCCAGGCGTAATAATTTTGGAAAAACGTTGACGTTTGTCTTGAGGTAATTTAAAATTAAGAAATCGTCTGCAATATGATATAACTCTCAACAGTTTTGATAAAGTAGAATATTTAGTCCAAATAAATTCCTCGTTAATATTATTTACAGCAGTCAAAGACCTCACACATTCCTCCTCTCGAGTATATTCGATGTTAGGAGCACTGATACTTAGGTTTACGCTAGACAACCAAACCGGTCCATTCCACCATAGTGAATGGTTCGACAACTCCGGACCTTGTAAGCCCCGTGACGCGCAGTCAGCTGGGTTCGCATCTGTAGATACGTGCCCCCACTGCTCGTAATCTATGATGTTCAGTATGTCTGACACTCGGTTGCTCACGAATGTGCTCCATCGACTTGGTCCGCCTCTCAACCAAGCCAAAACAATGGTGGAATCGGTCCACGCAAATAAACTACCTTTAGGTACTCCCAATACTTGAGATGTCTCCGAAATCAGTTTGGCTGCCAATACAGCACCGCAAAGTTCCAATCTAGGGATGGAAACTTGCTTCTCGATTGGAGCTACCTTTGTTTTAGAGGATATTAGGCTTACGTACACTCGCTCCTTATTAATGACTCGCATGTACACTGCTGCTCCGTATGCGGCCTGCGATGCATCGGCGAAGACGTGCAACTCAACTCTTGATCCTCGTGTGTAGTGCAACCATCGTGGTATGCGTAGGCCTTTAACGCACGTCAAGTTTTCTCGATATCGTAACCACTCTGCCTGCAAAACACCGTCAATAGGCTCATCCCATTCTAGACCTTTCTTCCACAATTTCTGCATGATCATCTTAGCTATTACCACAACAGGAGCTATCCATCCTAAAGGATCATAAAGTTTAGCTATTTCGGAAAGAATATGTCGTTTAGTTATGGGTTGCTTAGGCTCTGGCAAATTGACAGTATATTCGAAGGTGTCGGCTTCCCTATTCCAGCTCAAGCCTAATACTTTAACAACACTATTAACCTTAAAGGGCAACTCATTATCATCTCGCTTATTTTCTCCAATGTATTGTAACAAAGCTTCACAATTACTGCTCCATTTTTGAAGTTGAAATCCTCCTGAGTTCATAAGGTGGTTCATCTCATTATAAATATCCACAGCTTCACCCACTGTCTCGCAGCCCGTAAGGAGATCGTCGATATAGTAATCAGTTTTAGTAATGTTTGCAGCAATAGGATACTTTAAGGTCTCGTCGCTGGCAAGTGTCTGAAGTGATTTTACAGCAAGGTACGGTGCACATGCTGTACCGAAGGTCAGCCTCACAAGTTTAAAGTGCTTTATTGGCTCATTAGGTGCAGATCTCCATAACAATCTCTGGTAGTCCGTATCTTCTTCCGCTACTCGCACCATTCTGTACATTTTAATGATGTCTGCTGTGATACAGATTTTGTGTGTCCTCCATCTCATTAAAATATGACGTAATTCCTGCTGTAGCTGAGGACCAACACATAAGTTGTCATTTAAAGAAAAGTTATTAGAACCCTTGCACGAAGCGTCAAAGACCACGCGAAGCTTTGTGGTAGTCTTGTCCTCTCGAACGACGGCATGGTGAGGAAGATAGACAGCCTTAGAGTTATCAATTTCGGAATAATTAACTTGGACCATGTGATTTAAGCTAATGTATTCTTCCATGACTTTATGGTATTCTTCCCGAAGCTTATGATCTTTTGACAACCTTTTCTCTAAGTACTTAAACCTTTTAGTGGCTATCTCCCTCAACCCACCATATTGACATTCTGGTTCTTTGTTTTGAAACGGTAACCTTACCACGAATCTTCCTTCTTCGTCTCTGACTGTTGTGGCTTCATAAAACTCTTCGCATCTTTCTTCCTCCTTTGAGAACTTCTTGCGTATGCTGTTAGGTTCCTTCTCAATCTCCCAAAATTGACGTAGTAGCTCGTCTTCCCTAACTTGAACGTGTAGGGTTGTAGTGTGTGTTTTTATTGAGGTAGATGCTTGTAACATCCTTCCAGAGATTACCCACCCGAGGTTTGTATTTTGTGCCAATAGATTTCCCTTGGGGTGCTTAATAACGCCGTCTAATAATACGTCGCTGTAGACCTCAGCTCCAAGCAGAATATCTATTCTACCTGGTGTTGTGAACCCTGGATCAGCCAACTCCAGTTCCTTAAGTTTGGACCAATCAGGCAATTTGAGATTAATGGTTGGTAGCAGTGTTGTTAGTGTACGCAATACATACGCATTAACTCGAACTGACTCTCTGGGATTGTGGCGTGATTTCACGTAGAGTGAAACCATGTGTTTGATTCTCGTTTGCCCCTCTCCCACACCGGACACCCAACCACTCACTGATTTACGCGTTAGATTTAATAACTGAACGGTTGCCTCAGATATGAATGACGCTTGCGACCCCTGGTCTAACAAGGCCCTAATGAAATGTTTGCAACCGTTCTTACTACTTACTAACACCTTAGCAGTAGCTAATAATACAGAATTTGTTTGTATATGCTCACAATGACAAGAAACAATATTTGCATCAGTTGGAGAAGGAGTGACCTTACCTTTTAACTCTTCACTAACGGTACCTGTAGCTCTGTTTTCTCCTTCCTTTGATTTCACCGTGTTTTGCTCTCTCTCGAAGTGGAGAAGGGAGTGATGTCGCCGTCCACATCTTTTGCAACACGTTGACTGACGACATTTGTTCACCGAGTGTGATGACACAAGGCAGTTGAAACACAATTTGTTCTTCTGAACGTACTCCTGTCTTTCCTTGGTAGACATGTCGGCGAATGTTTTGCAATTGTAGATATAGTGTTCGCTGTTACATAACGCACACTTAATTTCACGTTCTTTTCCATCCTTATTGACATTCGAATGAAAGGCCTTAGGTTTAACTGCTGGTTTCGTTTGCAAAGATTTTATCTTGTTACACTCGATCATTTCCAGCGATCTGAACCTTGACTCCAGAAAATTTCTCAAATCTTGCCAAGTGGGCAGGTCGCAATTGGTTGTACCAAGTTGTTGTTCCCACTGCTTCATTGTTTCTGGATCCAGTTTGGACACAACTAAATAGTTGATAATCATGTCCCATTTGTCAGACTCAACCCCTAAGTTTTTCAATGCTTTTAAACAAGTCGATGTCGTATCTACCAGGTGTTTAATCGAACTCGCAGACTCAGTATGTACATATTTTTGTGTAAAGAGAACTCTCAAAATGGCGTTACAATTGAACCTCTTGTTGTTATAACGTTTCACTAATTCGTCCCAGGCGTCATTATAATTCGCTTCTGTAGTAGTAAAATTTCGCAATATTACTTCTGGTTCTCCTGATAAATTGCTCTTTAAATAATGCAGCTTCTGTACTGGTGACAGTTTTGTATTTCTATGAATCAAGGAAGAAAATAGGTCAAAAAATGTCTGCCATTCCTCATATTTGCCGCTGAAGGTAGGTATTTTAATTTTTGGCAATTCAATTTCGTTGCTATCTGATGACCTTTGACCTGCAGCAGTACCAAGCATGGAACCTTGACCCGTTGCATCGAGAAACGGCTGAAGAGCTTCCTTTATAGCTGCCTTATATTGCACATACAACTCTTGAAATATATCGTATGTCTTGTCTTTAAAGTACGGATCTTTTCTTTCTTCATCTTTTGACAAACTCACAATAATACTTTTGTGTCCGTCCTTAAAGTTCTTCCAAAGCTCTTCCAGTAATTCTAACCTTGTTTCCAAGTAAGATCTTTTAATCCTATCTTTTGGCGACTTTTTAAAGTTCTTTTCTGCATTCTTTAAGTTTTCTAGTAATTCATATTGATAAGGCAGAAGGTTTTCCATAGTAACTTCACACTTAGGTAATATTCTCAATAATAATATGCTTCCACAACAATAGAACTTAAATAGTCACCGAATCTTTTGTTCACGGGAAAATAATGTTCACAATGTCCACAAGTAGGAGGTAGGTATGTTGCACTTTTTGTTAACTACGCACTTATTTGTCGTTTGTTATAAATTCGCAATCCGATCACTCACGCACAGAATAATTATAAGTACTTAGTTATGTTCGTGTTTCTAATACTGTTCATTAAAATCACGAGTTCACAAGAGTTTGCATTCACTAATAGAGCAATAAAAAACTTCCATAGAATCCTTATCACTTTCTATTGTTCTCGCGACGCGCTCATCCACAGCCGGTCAGCGGTAAACATGCGGCTCGATTTAGGACCAAATGATTACGGCGATAAGGTTGATTTTTGCTTGATTGAATTAATGCATTAAAACTACGTGTGGACTGTTTGACCGTTTATTTTTAACTAACAAAATCAAAGTATTGTGGACTGTAAATACACGCATAGGAACATATGAATAGCTATATATAGACTACTAAACATCGTATGCTGTGAGCTTGGACATACCACTCAAAAGACATAAAACCTATTTAGTCTAAGGGCCGGTTTTTTGATCTATAGTTAACTCAACCAATGGTTAAACATTACTATGTTTAACCAACTAATGGTTGAATTTTGGCTAAATGTAAAAGGCTAAACATGAATGAGTTATGCCATTAGTTACTATTTTTTTAATATGAATGAGCTAACTTGAATACATTCATGTTTAGCCTTTCAAGTTTAACCAAAATTCAACCATTTGTTACTATGTTGAACTATTGGTTGAGTTAACTACGGATCAAAAACCGGCCTTAATATGATAAAAACGTGTAGTTAAAAACTTGTAATTAAAAATACTAATTATGTCAACAGAAACTCTAGCGTCAAACCGTCGCATGAAACAAACATGAAACATGCAAACAAGCATACTCCATGCATTCGGCAAGCAAGCAGCAAGCAAGCAGCAAGCAAGCATCAAGCAAGCAGCAAGCAAGCAGCAATCAAGCAGAAAGCAAGCAGAAATCAAGCAGAAAGCAAGCAGCAATCAAGCAGAAAGCAAGCAGCAAGCAAGCATCAAGCAAGCAGCAAGCAAGCAGCAAGCAAGCAGCAAGCAAGCAGCAAGCAAGCAGCAAGCAAGCAGCAAGCAAGCAACAAGCAAGCATGCGCAAGCATGCGCAAGCATGCGCGAGAATGCAGCTAGCATGCAGCAAACATGCAGCAAGCAAGCAACAAGGAAGCAGCAAGCATGCAGCAAGCAGTAACAATGCAGCAAACAAGCAGCAAGCATGCAGCAAGCAGCAAGCACGCAGCAAGCAAGCAACAATCATGCAGTATGCAAGCATGCAACATGCAGCAAGCAACAAGCATGCAGTATGCAAGCATGCAACATGCAGCAAGCAGCAAGCATGCAACATGCAGCAAGCAACAATCATGCAGTATGCAAGCATGCAACATGCAGCAAGCAGCAAGCATGCAGCAAGCAAGCAACAATCATGCAGTATGCAAGCATGCAACATGCAGCAAGCAACAAGCATGCAACATGCAGCAAGCAGCAAGCATGCAACATGCAGCAAGCTACAATCATGCAGTATGCAAGCATGCAACATGCAGCAAGCAACAAGCATGCAGTATGCAAGCTTTCAGCATGCAACATGCAGCAGACATGGTTCCTGTCACAGCTCCGGCGCGGATTCGGCTTATTGGCCGGCTTTGCCGGCCAGCCTCAGCCGCGGTGGCGGGCGTTAAACCTACCTGCTCCTCAGCTCGCGGGCCGCGTCGCCCCTTCGCGACTACGCGGGCTTAAATTACGAGGTAGGGCATAAAAGACGACGTAGAGTCGTTTTGCAGCGATTCATTTATGTCACTTTTGTGAAAAAAATATTTAAACGATAGACATAATGATTTTCGATTAATCAATCTGCCTAGCCCTTTCCCAACTATGTTGGGGTCGGCTTCCGGCCTAACCGGCTGTAGCTGAATACCAGTATTTTACATGGAGTGACTGCCTATCTGACCTCCACAACCCAGTTACTGGTACCCTTGGTAAGACCGATTGTCAGACTTTCGGGCTTCTGACGACCCGTAACGACTGTCAAAGATCCACGAATAAAGCCGGGACCAACGGCTTAACGTGCTTTCCTAGGAACGGAGGAGTCTCGATATGTAAAGATGGTCACCCATCTACGGACCGACCCCGGCAAGCGTAGCTTAACCTGATGGATCGACCCGTGCGGCTGTTATTACTTAGCCGCAAGCTCCTTTTTTTTTAATGATTTTCGATTAAATAAACGTTATATCCAATAACGATATACGATACACATCGTATACATATTATATGTAAAGAAATTATATCAGCAGTTGGTACATCTCACGTTTATTACATCTTGTGAACGTTACTGAAATGAAAATATGCCAAATAACTTTATATGATATGAGACGCACCCAAAAAAACACTACAAAGTGAAAACTAATTTCGGAAGTCGATGGCAAAAAAGCAAAACACAGATCCAAAGACACTGACTTCCGAAATCGATGTTATTTTTCACTTTGTAATGTTTTTTTTTTGGAAGTCGGCTATCTTTTTTGGAAAAAAGTTTTATTCTATTATATCATATTCTATCATTTCATTCAAAAACATTACATGGCTATTTCCCATAGCAACACCGAAACCAGTGAAACAGATATTCTAATAGCAGGAAACTTTCTTTTTCCTCGAATATAGGTCCGAGCACGTTCCCAAGTTGGGACAAACTTTGGGATTAATGACTGGTAAATAAACCTCCGTGGAGGATTCCACAAGAAATATTGACGGGACTTAAGTTTTGTGTGTATCACCATAAATAACTATTTATAGTCCACCGACTAAAACTAAAATCAATCTGCCTAGCCGTTTCCCTACTACGTTAGGGTCGGCCTCCACTCTAACCGGATGCAGCTAAATACTATTTTACATGAAGCGACTGCCTATCTGACCTCCATAACCCAGTAACTGGGTAATTCGATACCTCTTGGTAAGACTGGTTGTCAGACTTTCGAGCTTCTGACGTCCCGTAACGACTGTCAAAGATCCATGGATGACAGCCGGGACCAACGGCTTAACGTGCTGTCCGAAGCTGTCCGAAGGAGTCTTGGTATGTAAAGATCCCATCCAACTTGATCGATCGACCCGTGTGGCTATTATTACTTGGCCACGAGCACCGACTATGAATAGTTATTTACTTATTACCTACGTAACCAACTTATAATGTTATCATAAGTTCTTCTGGTTAGTCACCTTGGACCAGTATCGCTACCGAGCACGACAACGATATCGCTTATATCTACATGCCTCCATTCTGTGAAAGGAAATGAGCCGTAATCTACCACGAAAGTTCCATTGTGGGTTTATGGATGACACAAGTCTTCGAAATTTTGGTTCAGGGACATGCCGATGCCAGTCTACACACACATAGGAACGGCTTCCACCGTTTTGAGAGCAGTGCTGGAACGTTTGCCTTTGGTATCACCATTTCAGTCGAAAGGCGTCCGCTGCTGGACATGTGTCTCCCCAAGCACTGCCACATCGACCGGTTTTGTGCTCCTCGCATCCACCGGATTCCTGCGGCCTTCACAAGCTCAGTTACATTTGGCCCGGGCCTTTGGCGCATATTGATTGATCACTGGCTGGCTTCTTAAACATAACTAGCGAAATGATAAGTACACCTCTACCTAACCCTTCAGAGAAAACATGCGTGATGCGAGTAACATTGTAGTGATCATAAGCTCAGCTTTTTCTTTTAAAAGATCTTCTTTTCCGACTAAAATCTGAACCTTAAACCATAATACGAGCTCACTGCAAATATAATACATTCAGATATCTTTCTCAAACAACTCGAGAAGCTGAGTTCCATGCTCCTAACAATATCAGCTACATAAATCTATTCGAGAGGGAATAAAAGAGCGAGCATAGAGTGCACTGTGAAACAGAGGTGGAAGAAACAAAAGGGATATGTTATTCTTGAGATCATACTTTGAATAATTTGAAAAACATCCTCCAAAGGGACTGATTATGGTTTAGTTTTCAAATAAAAACGGTAGATACCACAAATCGCAAATCGCATCGAGCTGCGCATCGAGCACCATTTTCTTCGATTTTCATTTGTTTTTTGTGCTTCTAGCGTAGCGTAGTACGGAGTTTCAAAAGACGAAGAGGCAAGCGTATAGCATAATCAACCTAAAACGTTCTCACTAGTGAGACACAGGTCTCTCTTCGAGAGGCTGTAATCTACTACGCGGACCCAGTGCGGTTTGGTAGATGTCACATATCTTCGAATTTTTGATTCTAGAACAGGCCGTTTCCTCACGACTTTTTCCTTCACCGTTTTGAGAGCTGGGTGATGAAATTATTGACACAAAGAAAAGCGCCAGTCAGGGTTCGAAACTACGACCTGCAACACGTAAGTCGCAGCCGTTACCACTGGGCCGCCACTGCTCTCTGCGTCAAGAATACGAGGCAAGCGTAGCGTATACTAGGTAGTTTTGTTACCACTGAACTGCGGCCTACTGTACCACTAAGCTCTGCTCCCACTGTTAGTTTATTACGACATTATTAGTTTATTAACTTCTTTTTAGCGTATCGAGTGCAATCTAAATGGTCTCGGCCCATAATTCGGCTACGTGATTGGCGCCATCACTAGCGTCCATCAGTAACTGTAACGTGCAACTTACAGGACACGCGGGACATGATATTGAGTATCCCATTGTTTGTGGAACAGCACCACATTTACACTCCAAGGCGGAGTCGTCTATGAATCTCCACTTGAACAGATTTTCCTCGCTTCGGTCAATCTAGGTCTGGAGTCTGTTTAAAGACTTCCAGGTTGCTCAAGGCAACTCATGTCTAGGTGAGAGATCCTCAGCAGTTGGTACGAATGGTTTGGGTAAGGAAGCATTGTCTCGCCACACCTTCAGTCGTTCCTTTGGACCGTTCGCCAGTGAGTGGGACGATACACTTTAAAAAACTGTTTTGGCTTTTCAGCCATTGTGTCACAAGGATGTTGATTACTATCCATCAAGTGTATTAACTAACTGCCTCATTTACGTATATATGCCTTTTCTGTGCATAATCAAAAGACATAATTTTTCATCCTTCTAATATTATTTTAGTCACTCCTTGATATGCGATGACACACTACCAGAATATGTCCTGAAGCGAAATTAGTTTATACATGGGATTTAAAATGTCCAATTTGTGACAATGCGGTGAAATAGATGTCGGTACTCATTCTTTTTTAGGATACACGCATTTGTTTCATTCGACTTCGCGGTGTTTTGTCCCAGATACTAATTTCTATTTACAGAGAATTCGAAACGAAAACAGGGAAAGGAGGAATCATGAAAACTATTTTGACAGCTGTGTTACTGTCACGTCAGCTCATGCCAGTCCCTTTATGATGATGATAATCTTAGTCTCATTCATTACTATAAATAATATTAGGTTGTAAATTTTCTTCATTATAATTTGCTCATTGTTCAATATCATCACCTTTATAAATATAATGATCCTATATATCCGTGCTATCCTAAATCCCGTTAGGTCATACTAAGAAAAAGTGTATAGTAGCCGTCACGAGTCGTGAGCACAAATTCAACTTTTAAACCATACAAATCCTTTTTCCTATTACGGCGATTCGTACACGGACAGGGGCAATGAGGTTAATAAGAACAAGCTTATTTATGTACAGGTATAGAACATAATACAAGAGCCCGTTGACGATGGCAACAACATTTCATTTGGAATTTGTGCTCACGATTCGTGCCGGTATCTTTTCTTGTCCCTCTACTTCATATTAAAGTAAATATCTAATGTTATGATATGTTTTCTTTTTTCCCTTTGTTGTTGTATTAGTCAATTAATATGAAGATTTTTCTGGTATTGTAACTTTAATTTTCATTAAAAGAATATATTTTTTGAGTGTCAAAACATTGTTAACCGACTTCCAAAAGGAGGAGGTTCTCAATTCGTCTGTATTTTTTTTTTTTGTTTTTTTTTTTTTTTTTGTATGTTTGTTACGCGATTACTCAAAGACGGATGGACCGATTTGGAAAATTCTTTTTTTTGTTTGAAAGGGTATACCTCCGAGGTGGTCCCATATAAATTTTATTATCTTTGCTTGGGAAGTTTTTGAGTTAGCTTCAATAATGCGTATATTTCCCACTTATTTTATATGGATGATGTGATGATGTTTTAGTAACTTCCTATCACTGTTATTTACATGGATATATCTACAATTATTATGCTCAATTATGTATTCGAATTTGTGTGGGGTAGGTTCCCACAACTAAAAAGTGAAAAATAAAAACTTTTTAGCAAAAAATATTACCGACTTCTAAAACAAAACACTACAAAGTGAAAAATAACTTTAATTTCGGAAGTCGGTGGCAAAAAACGAAAATACAAAACTCAAGACACCGACTACCGAAATTAAAGTTATTTTTCACTTTGTAGTGTTTTGTTTTAGAAGTCGGTTTTATTTTTTGCTAAAAAGTTTTTATTATAAATATCATCATACATTTTTTTTATTGTCCCAATGACCATAACAAATTTTCATGGATGTATTGTGCGAATATTAATGGCTTTACTATTCTTGATGAATCAAGTAACTAAATAGGACCGATTTTATTCGTAAATAATTTATAGAAGAATTTATTTTAATTAAACTAATTTTGTCCCAAAATTATGTAATTTTGTTACTCAGGGTTAGTAACACGCAATAAAAGAAACGCAATTATATACGGTGGTATAAATATTTTTTACTATTCTAGCAACACTATTACTTACGTCAAAATCGTTCTTGCGGCAAAATTATAATTAATTAATCATAATAATATTCTCGTTTCCCTACCTTTGTTTCTACGTAACTAAACTAAACGTGACATTGGTTAATTGCACAAACCGGGCGAAGCAAAAAAAAAAAATCTATTTTGCTGACTAGCATTGAGCCCCTGGAAAATTGTGGAAATAAACCTCATTAACTTTTCCGAAAGTCATAGACTTTTATAGTCAGAGTAACGTTCGTCTATCCAGTCCTATAACCTACGTACAGTCGCCAGCACATCAAGCTACCCAAAACTGTCAAATTTTCCCAATCAACCTTGAACCTAATGCTTTATCGATAAAGTTGAAAATCTATTAAAGAAATTTGACAGATTGTAGTAGCTTGATGTGCTGGCGTCTGTACAACAACATTATTTTCATACTAAACACTAAACAAAGAGTATATTTCTGGAACATTTCCCAGAAAACATTAATAATAAACACTCTTTTAAACAACTTAAACGTCCTCTGAAGAGCTCAAACGATTACGAGCTATGAAACGTACCTAGTCAGAAAAAAAGCCAATTCTGAGAAAGACACAGACACACTTAAGTGGGTTCTTATCATTTACTCGTAAATCCTTCACTCGCTTTGACAAATGAGGTGTTATTCGATTCAACTAAGTCGCGTGAATATGTAGGCCTGATCTGATAAAATATATGGAACTTATTTCGGCGCATATTCGCAATATAGAGCAAGATATTTCATCAGAACTAGGTAATACGTTTTTGAAAAGGTAAACGTATAAAATATGGTAGATTTTTTTATTCGGAATTCTCGCGATGAAAGTTATTTATCATACACGCCTGTACCCATTCCCCTCGGGGTTAGGAAGAGGAGTACCTATAGTACCCATATTTCGTCAGTTATGTTTAAGTTCCATGTAATAGAGGGCGAGCCTATTGCCATCAACCTGGCACAAATCCAGGCTCCGGGCTGATAAATTTCTGATTAAAAACCCTAAATAACAGTTTTCCCAACCTGGGAATCGAACCCAGGACCTCATGCTTAGAGTAGCGCTTGCGACCACTAGATCAACGATCATTGTAAGCGTGTGACGCAATTACGCTGCAAGTTGTCAAACTTATGACGTAACACTGTTTCACACTTTTATTGCCACGAACTACATACCGGGTATCTGAGAACAGGTGTCGCCAATTTAAGGGTAAGGTACAGACCATCAAACTGAACAACTTTTTCCCGGGGATCAACTCGAAATCGTGAAAAAATAATCAGTCGTTCCATACAAAACTTGACCAAATGTATGGGACGACTGATATTTTTTTTCGCGATTATGGTGTGCACTTAAGTTGGCGACACCTGCGGCCGTACTATGAACAAATAATGCCATCATTTTTCCAGTGCCAGAGAGAGACGGAGCTATACATGACCTATAGCACCATCCCTTTTTCACAACGGAATCATGATGACGTTAATAGTTCATAGTAAGGACCCAGTTCTCAGACATCCTGTAGGTATATACCGGAATCAATCCTAGCCTAGCCTTCACCCAACTATGTTGGCGTCGGATGCAGCCGAATACCAGTATTTTACATGCAGCGTCTGCCTATTTGATCTCCACAACCCAGTTACTGGGTAACACATTACCCCTTGGTAAGATTGGTTGTCAGACTCTTTGGGCTTCTGTCTACCCGTAATGACTGCCAAAGAGTTAGGAATGATACCGGGAGCAACGGCTTAACGTGCTTTCCGAAACACTGGGGGTCTTGAAATGTAATGGGTCACCCATCCACGAACCGACTGTGGCAAACATAGCTTAACCTTCAATCGACCCATGCGGCTGTTATTATTCAGCCACGAGCCCCAAATATACCTGACGGATCTTTCATGAGTATGCACTTTAAAAACGAGACACAAACGCCATTGTTTAGCGCTGTGCAGAGTCTAGGGTTGATGTATGGTGTACGGTACGGATACGGACCATGTAGCGACAGTGATCGTTTAGATGTGGTCGACACAGGTTGTGTCATAATACTCGCCTAAGAACTGTTCAGTGTTTCCTTTTAAGTTCAGATAATTAGTTCTGTAGTGTTTAGTCAATCAATCTTCCTAGCCTTTTCCAATTATGTTGGGGTCGGCTTCTAGTGTAACCGGATGCAGCTGAATACCAGAATTTTATATGGAGCGACTGCCTATCTGACCTCCACAACCCAGTTACTGGGTAATACCCTTGGTAAGACTGGTTGACAGACTTTCGGGCTTATGACGACTCGCACCGACTGTCAAAGATCGACGAATGACAGCCGGGACCAACGGCTTAACGTGCTTTCCGAAGTACAGAGGAGGCTCGATATGAAAAGTTGATCACCCAACTACAGACCAACCCCGGAAAGCGTAGCTTAACCTGATGGATCGACCCGTGCGGCTGTTATTACTTAGCCACGAGCTGTTTAGTAATGTCCCTTAATTGACTCTATAACAATTACCTAATAGCGTGGACGTTATAATAAGGAGTTATTTATCTAGTTTATCCATATCCCGACTCTGCGCCCACAGTAGCTATATCAGACACTATGTAGGGTTGCTATAATTGTTCAGCGCTGATACGGAACAAAATTGTTTAAACTAAATAGAAATCTGAATTACGTGAGTGCGGCATACTCATACCTAATGGTTTTTTATCATAAAATAATCAAAAGTTATATTAGTCAAGCGTAATCAATAATATTGACTGATACTCCAAACAAGTTAAATGAACTACGCTACTTGAGAAGAAGATCCAGGAAGAGGTTCATCTTTTTTCTTAGATTTGAGCTCCCTCACCGCCCCGTGGCGAGACCTCACACGTAGTAAGAAAACGGGACAAAAGCATTGTCGAGGCGGGGGGGCTCAGTAATCGTAGCTTGGTCACCCACGGTGAAGCGAAGAGGAATCCGAGGAGGGGCCGCTCATCAGGGCTTTTGCCCGTAAGTCGACGACGCAGCGGCCAACGGGTAGGTTGCGGTGTCACTTCGGTGACATCGCAACTGAGGCGGGCCGCAATGTCGTATGGGAGGCATCGCGGCTGAGGGTTGGAGGCCGCGGCGGGCGAGGAGTGTCGGTATTTCGTTGGCCGCTCTCCCTATCCTCTGCGGCAGAAAAGTGGTAGGCGGGCGGGCCACTAACCTGACCGGTCGCAGGGGGACAAAGAGATGGGGTCATCTAGCGCCCATGTGCTGGTTTGTTCCCTGGGGTGGTCACGGCGTGTAATGTGTTCTGGTGCGCTGATGATAGGGGTACTCCCCAGAGGAGGGCCGGTGATGGACAGCCGCGGCAGGTTCGCGGTGAGTGCGAACGCGTGCCCGTGTTCCCGCTACAAGCGGCAGAGGAGGACACCGTAGAGTTTTAGTAGTTTGGAGTCCCACATAATTGCACTATCTCCCCGTGATAGTGTAATAAAAAAAAAGTAGCAATACGGGACACGTCATACAAATAGGTGACAGTCCCGTATATACGAGACGTATGGCAACCCTAACACTACATATGTCTAATCACTATCCTATGTAGAGGATTCGACATACCCTAATAGGATTCTATATAGGAATAAAACCTTACACACCTTATAAAGAAAAAACTCCAAAAACAACTTACTAAACTCTACTCCATCTCGTTACGCTTCCAACCTTCACACATTTCCTAGTTTTAACGTGGAAATTGTTGAAAGTAATTAACAACAAAACACTTGGCGAAAGGCGCCGTAATTTCTAGAAAACATGCATTTCACTAATTAATTAATGTTAAGTGGCAACACAACGGATTAAGTGTTGCTAGAGTTGAGAACATCGACTAATTAAGATTGAATTAGGCTGCATTGTAGTTTAGTTTTACGAGTTTTTGAACTGAAACGTGGATTTATTTCAAGGTATTTTAATTTGATTTTCTTGGGAGGTAATGGAGGATAATAGAAACGACTGGGAGAAATAGATCGTAGCAAAAATATATACTAATCGAAACAAAATAAGGGCCACTTGTTATTTTTACATTTCAGTGTAATTTAAAGAACATGAACTAATTGCTAAGTAACAAAATATTGATGTTACAACCTCTTCGATATCTAACCTCTTTGATGATAAGCTTGAGATCAAATGCTGGCCATAATTTAAAAAAAAAAAAAATGAATTTAAAACTTTCTTGTAATTTTGTTTCGATTAGCGGCTTGGTATTCTGAAAATTATCATAATTTTGTTTAGTTATCTTGTTAAAACAACATCTTGCGTTAATATGCCACAGATACAACACATATGGGCACAATTACTGCAACCAGACCGTTACAATAATCCAAGAAGGAAATTCGCAGCGGTCTGTGGGTTGGCAACTGGGTTTTTCTCGAAGATATATCTCAAATGCTTGGTATCGCTTCCAAGAGACCGGCAGCAAAAAGACCAGGTTCGGGCAGAGTTCGCATTACAACTGTTCACGACACCGATATAGATAGACCTAGATAACGCAAGTATCACGATCAGTCACAAGCACTATGTATTTAGTGATGGGAAAATCAAATCGATTCAACGACGCCGCTCGTGTGGCACCCGTCTCGCCCCACCCTCCGCCTAGCGCCAGCGCTCAGCCGTACGCTGAAGCCTGAAAGTGTTCATAGTGAGAGGTTGCGCGCACGAGCGCTCGCGTTCTGTCGACGTGCTAGTTTTTGAATATCTTTGCCATAATTTCAAGTAACTTTACCATAAAACACGGAATATATTCGCGTGTTTATTATGGTAAAGTTACTTGAATATTTGAATATATAAATTGAATTTGATTGAATTTGTTTGTATTGATTTATTTATTATTCTTATATACAATTTTAGTTCTAGTGTATACAAAAAGAAACGGGATTCTACCCTCTTTTCATCTCTGTCTATCACTCAAAGGTTTGCTGAGAGAAAACTCATTTTTGAATAAAGTTCGCCTTTGTACATATCGTTTCTCATTGTATACAGTAAGAATAATTATGAATTGTTTATCTTTTAAATATTTTTATTTTTTATTAATCGACGTTGTGACAGAGTAATGAGATAAGCAGAGGATGGAGATATACAGAGGAATGAGATAAACAAAGGAAAATAAAATTCCTAATCTGCTTAGTAGGTAGTTAAGGATATAAAATTTACGTCAGAACACATCTGAATTAATTTAGCACAGAGATAGATTATAGTCTGGAATAGCACATAGGCTACAATTTATTAAGATTTTTTGTGATTTGGCCATAATATAACGATAAGTATGAAGTAAGTCGGAAAAAATCCTGCCCTCTGAGAGTTATCTTGGCGTGCGCTGCTTAAACCGTAGAGTTATACGAAGATAGTGTATGGTATGACTATTTGTCTTAAACAGTTCTAAATAAAAGTCCTCAACAGCATATATCTACCTGTTTTGTGGAAACCATTATAGTCTAAATAGTGAACCGTAAATAAATTTAAATTGGATACTTTTTTTTACAATGCACATTTTAGAGTATTTGGTTATTTCTTATCAAAATGAATACCTTCATCGCTTTTAGAATTTAACGTAGATCAACTTTGTCTTTTACATTAAGTTAAGCATTTGGACGAATAGTTTAAAAGTTACCACGATTAGAATGACCAAAGCCAAAGCCTTGACGACAAGCCGTTGATGCATGACGGCAGATGCGTAAACGCATCGTCATCGTTTCGTTGATGGTTGTATTCACTTTTGCGATTTTTTCACAACTAATTTAATTCGAAGCGATTTAACACTGACTTAAATTAGACATAATTATAATTTTTAGGTAGTAAATAATCGTGTGTTCCTCATGTCGCACTGTGTGGAGAATCCCTGCGAAGAGTGGACAAGTTTAGGTATCTAGGCCACTGGGTCACTGAAGACCTTAAAGATTAACTGTGACATTAAAAGGTAACGTAGGTCGCTGACTGTCCGTTGTAACATGCTGACCCGTAGGGTTGCACGATGTACGAAACGCTTTGCAAAGCTTACGGTCAGTCCTTCTACACGTGTAGCCTGTGGACCAGCTTCACTCAGCGGACATACAGCGACCTATGCGTTCAATATAATAATGCTCTGAGAGTGCTGTTGCGGCTGCCGAGGCGTTGTAGTGTATCAGGGATGTTTGCAGATAAATAACATTGATGGTTTTGCAGCCATCATTAGAAAAAGATGTACATCCCTGATGTCGCCTGTTCGCGGCAGCACCAACAGTATTCTCAGTGCAGAGATAGATGCAGTCATAGATCGGTGGGATACCAAAAATATAGTATTGTTGCCCTTACCTTCGAAACTACTTAAAATTTTGAAAAAAATACAGAAAATAGCCTATAATATAACTATAGGTTACAGGAAAACCTATAAGAAGTATTGATGGTCTTAAATAGCATATTATGGTTTAAAAAAATAACATAGTAAATCTCTCATGTGCGTACAAACTTACATGTGCAGTTAGAATGTATGGGTGAACATGTTTTTCAACTACAACGTTAAGTTTGTTCTTGGGATAAGTTCATCCCAACTACGGAACCCTTCATTGTGCGTGATCTGATAAGCACTTGGCCGGTTTTTTATAGGTAGTATTTATAAGTATAAAGTAGATAATTTCGTTTGGTTTTCATTAGATTATAACAGTTGTTTGTTTTTCATTAGTAACGGTTAGATTTAGGTATAGGTTGTGTTGTCAGTAGTAAGAGGATAGTTTGGTTTCTCTTTTAATTAACTATTGGAATTGTTTTAGACTTTAGTTTGAATATTACTACCGATTTTGTGATTTTTCCTAGCTCGAGATCTGCAAATAGCTAAAAATAACGAGACGCCTCAACAAGCCAAGCTGCGAAGGTTTGAGTAGGCTGTGCGTGAGGCAGCACACAGAGCTACTGAGACGCCAGAGCAGTCCTAAGATCGGCGTCAACAACACGCTGAATATCTGGCATCTCAACAAGCTGCTGAGCCTCCAGAACAGTACGAACATTGGCGTCTATAGCATGCTGAGTATCCAGCGTTTCAACGGCCTTCAGAGACACCAGAATAGTCCCAAGATCGGCGTGAACAACACTCTGAGTATCTGGCGTCTCAACAGGCTGCTGAGATTCCAGGATTGGCGTCAATAGCATACTGAGTATCTAGCATTTAAACGGTCTACAGAGACACTAGAACAGTCTCAAGCTCGACGTCAACAGCACGCTGAGTATCTGGTGTCTCAAAGAGCTGCTGAGACTCCAAAACAGTGCTAACATTGGCGTCAATAGCATGCTGAGTATCCAGCGTTTCAACGGCCTTCAGAGACACCAGAATAGTCCCAAGATCGGCATGTACAACACTCTGAGTATCTGGCGTCTCAACAGGCTGCTGAGATTCCAGGATTGGCGTCAGTAGCATGCTGAGTATCTAGCGTTTAAACGGTCTACAGAGACACCAGAACAGTCCCAAGCTCGATGTCAACAGCACGCTGAGTATCTAGTCTCTCAACGGGCTACTGAGACACCAGAACAATCCTAACATCGGCGTTAACAGCACGCTGAGTATCTGGTCTCTCAACGGGCTGCTGAGACACCAGAAAAATCCTAACATCGACGTCAACAGCACGCTGAGTATCTAGTGTCTCAACGGGCTGCTGAGACACCAGAACCGTCCCAATATCGACGGCAACAGCACGTTGAGTATCTGATGTCACAACGGGCTGCAGAAACATCAAAACAGTCACAAGATCGACGTAAACATCAGGCGACTTATATGGCAGCTCTAAGAGTCACATAAACCTTTGAAGCGACTGAATCTCGCAGACGCGCTGTTGCAAAAAGGGCAGCATAGCGACGTCAAACATTCACAAGAAACACGTGTGATGAGATTTGATATGGTTAGTCTGAAGCCTGGGTGCCTATGCCCTTCACATAAGTTACTTTTTAGCAACAAACCATGCGGGCGAATCCGCGGGTGGAAGCTAGTTTTTAATATTTCCCTAATTATTTCTTGTATCTTAATTGTTGCAGTCTATCGAAATGTCACAAACTTATCTATTTACTAACTTCATCAGTTGTAATTTTCAGTAAATCAATAGTGGATAAGCTGCTTTTGTCAATGTTCGATGTTTTTTCCCTTTAACAAAGCTTGCTTTCTCAAATAAATAGTGCTATAGGTACTTTGTTTGGCCCCAATCCTTATTTCCCGTCACCTCAATGCATTTTCCTTTTAAATTGAGTTCATGTGGAAAACTAAAAAAAAAAACGCGAAACGTTAAGATTAATAAAATACAAAATCA
The DNA here is from genome assembly GCA_948252095.1 of Dicycla oo. Lineage (NCBI taxonomy): Eukaryota > Metazoa > Arthropoda > Insecta > Lepidoptera > Noctuidae > Dicycla > Dicycla oo. Next base: position 5,816,387 of record OX411721.1, on the reverse strand, counting down.
TTCCTGTTTCTAAAATCGATTGTTGAGAATCGATTTGTGTTGCGTAGGATGAACAGCACTAATCGTTAAAATTGACAGAAAAATGATAAAAATCCCTGCACTACGAAACTGAAGCGATATACGATAGTATCACTTATCCGCTGTCTTGAACCGCTGTGCTCACCCGCGCGTGGGGAAAACCGTTGAGCGCCCCACCCGCGGTAATCTTGTAAACAAAACCGATTTGCATCGTAGCTTCTTGGAATTTTGTGACCGTTGAATGTTTCTAAGAATGCTAGTGAATAGGGCTTTATAGTAATGTACGTTTCGTTTGAAAGTATGACTTGGTTTCATTTTCAATTCAAACCAAAAGCAGATTTGCGTGGGGTGACTTTACTCCCATGAACCACTACTTAAATTAAAAAAAATGGGATGAATTTAATCCCATGTGTAATTAGCGGTTATTTCGATATTCATAACTTGTTAACACAGAACGTGGCATCAACCGCTCCAAGTAAAAACCGCAATGTATTGTATTACGTATATGCAGTTTATTTTCGAACACCTAGGTTTTTCTCAAATTTGGTAATACCGCTATTACTGTGGGTATTAAAAAGAATTGATTTTAAAATTAATATTTATCACAAAATGACTTACCGTTGAATGGAAACGTTTACTTTTTTTTTTGCTCACATTTGTATACTTTTTACAATTTATTACAGCGCAATTTGGCTTTTTAGATTTTTTTGACTGACATCAGACTAACCAATGCAGACTGTGCGCGACAGTGGCCACTTAAGCATTTTATGCTTAAGCTGGTTAAGAAAAGTAGTTGCTCTTGTGTTATTTAGGTCTATCTATATCTGTGGTTCACGAGGATCGGTACATCCGGCTAAGTGCTCGCCGAGAACGCTTAGTGACGGCTCGTAAGTTACAAAATTGCCTACAGTTGACAACGCGTACTCGAGTCAGTGACCAAACTATTCGGAATCGATTGCATGAAGACCAGCAAACTTCAAAACGAGTTGTTCGAATTCCTTTCAACGTGCCAATCGTCTAAGTTTCTCCCGTTAATACTTGGACTGGGGCATAAATCAGTGGGGCATGGTGCTTTTCACCGACGAGTGCAAAGTATTTTTTTTTAATGACGATTGGCGCATTAGGGTACGGAGACGACGCAGCGAGCGATTTTCGGAAGCCTGCATCATGAAGTTGACCGTTTCGGTGGTCTTAACTGATGATGATTTGATTTATGATTTGGGGTGGGATTAACTTACACGGCAAAACTGGGTTTCGTAACTGCTCAGCGTTACATTGAGGAAGTCATCAGGCCTATTATGATCCTATTTGCACTACAAATGGGTCCTGGGTTCGTCTTGATGCAGGACAATGCCCGTGCACACATAGATCAAGCAAGCCTCTCACACTTGCCGTGGCTAGAAAACAGTCCGGGCTTGAATCCAATCGAGCACATGTGGGACCAATTGAAACGAAGAGAGAGTGAGCAAGAAGTCTGAAACAGCAGCAATGCCTGACTGACGCTTTGAAAATTTCCTGGGAAGAGATTCCAGCTAAGAATGTGAGGCATTTGATCGAGAACATGCACTCCAAGCTTCAGGAGTGCATAGCCAAAAGAGGAGAGCATACGCGTTAATAAAACAGAAATAGAAATAAAAAGTGAAGAATGGTTTAGTTTTTAGTGTCTTTTTTAAATTATCAGTTAAAAAATGACCAGTGCGTCTCTTATAGGTTGCAAGTCCTAAGTCATCTTTTAAAATACGCGACATGGTTCTGGGTACTATCTTCATCTCCCGAGATTCTTCTTTGGTTTTCGGACAGGATTTCTTCGAATTCTTTCCCTTACTGCTTTGACCACCTTTTTCGTACGAACACTACGTGGACGGCCAGATATTTTTCTGTCACAAACAGAGGAAGTCTCATTGTACCTATTAATAGCCCGGTACACAAACATTTGACTAATACCAAGCGTATGGAGAGTTTTAAAAATTGCATTTGGCTTTATACCAACTTTGTGTAATGCAATCACAGCGATTCGGTTCTCTTTATCACCCCACTCCATTTTAATATCGCAAAATATTGTACAATGTCAGTCTGCCCAGCCTTTTCCCAACTATGTTGGGGTCGGCTTCCATTGTAACCAGATGCAGCTGAATACCAGTATTTTACATGGAGCGACTGCCTATCTGACCTCCACAACCCAGTTACTGGGTAATACGATACCCCTTGGTAAGACTGGTTGTCAGACTTTCGGGCTTCTGACGACCCGTAACGACTGTCAAAGATCCTCGAATGACAGCCGGGACCTAAAATATTGTACAATTTATTGGCGCCAAAATTAGAAAATTCAATGAACAATCGTAAAAAAATGACAGATTCCAAATTCAAATGTAATATCTTTCTTATTTTTAATTGTAACAGTATTTAAGGCCAGACTGTGTATACTAGCTCAGACGCATCTGTCAAATGTCTCTCCACAACGGATGTTTTTTTACATATGCCCATGACACCGCTCTAGTATTTAATGGAGAAACTAGGGACGAGGTACGACAAACTGCGGAAAAGGAACTGCGCAGGGTGCACTTGTGGCTGAAGCAAAATCTTTTGACTTTAAACGTATCGAAAACTCTATTAGTACAGTTTACAATTTCTCATGCGAAACAGCAAAATATAGTGATTGTATTCACACATGCGAGACTTTAAATCAGCAATGTTCTTGTCCATTTATTAATAAAACTCCGATAGTTAAGTATCTTGGAGGACTTCTAGATGAGAATATAACTTGCAAGCCACATATCGACATGATTTCGGCACGTGTTAGAAAATTAATATGGGTTTTCAAACATCTTAGGCATGTAGCTAACCTGGAACTTCTTCGTACTGTTTACTATGCCCTTGTTCAGTCTGTCATCGGTTAGTGCATTGGAGTATGGGGAGGTGCATGCAAAACACATATCATACAACTAGAGCGAGCTCAACGATTATCGTGTTCATTACAAGTCTTAGTTGGTATAAAAATATAATGTAATGAATTGGGTGAAGGCGCTGAAATCTGACATACAGGTTTTTACCTAGTTTGGGTTTCAGATTCTTCATAGGTTTTGTAACTCTAAATTATTTCAATAAAGATTTTTTATTATTATTTTGAATTAATTTAATAATTTATCATGGTACACCTTAAATACCTAGTGAGTCTTATTTTGTTTTGACTAGTATATTTGGAGAAAATTTATAGAAAGACAGACAATTTTTCTTGAAAAGTACCTCAAAACATAATATTCATTTTAAATTTAAAATTTACTTCATATAGCACGTCATTTACACATAAAGTTTGTATATCCAATAGAAAAAAAAACCGGCCAAGAGCGTGTCGGACCACGCTCAGTGTAGGGTTCCGTAGTTGCCCGTCCGTAAAAATATAATAAAATATTTAAACGAAGTTAAAAAAAAATGCTTGCATATACAATTATAGGTACTACAAACAGTCCAGAAATTATTTTGTACAACTTTTTGTCTTTTTTGTACAAAAACTGTTATTTCCATCAAGTTCAAAATGATTTTCCTAGAAAGTCCTTATAAAATTCTACTTTTCAGATTTTTTTCATATTTTCTAAACTTATGGTTCAAAAGTTAGAGGGGAGGGGACACATTGTTTTTTACTTTTGGAGCGATTATTTCCGAAATTATTGACATTATCAAAAAATGATTTTAGTAAACCCTTATTCATTTTTAAATACCTTTCCAACAATATATCACACGTTAGGGTTAAAATAAAAAAAAAATCACTTCCCACTTTACATATAGGGGGGCTACCCTAATAAAACATTTTTTTCCAATTTTTATTTTACCACTTTGTTGGCGTGATTGATGTACATATTGGTACCAAATTTCAGCTTTCTAGTGCAAACGGTCACAGAGATTAAGCGAGGACGGATAGACGGACGGACAGACAGACATGGCGAAACTATAAGGGTTCCTAGTTGACTACGGAACCCTAAAAATAGAGTAGATTATACTGTACCTACATAAGTAGTTAGAGATACAAAAAAAAACGGCCAAGTACGTGTCGGACCACGCACAATGAAGGGTTCCGTAGTTGGGATGAGTTTATGTCAAGAACAAACTTAATATTGTAGTTGAAAAACGTGATCTCCCGTACATGCCAACTACAAATGTATACGTAAGATTGTAGAACTATTTTCTGTATTTTTTTCAAAATTTTAAGCTTGCTAGTTTCCGAGATAATGAGAGGAATGGTCAGTATTCGTCTATTTTTAAACGACTTAAAAAAATGAGGTTCTCTATTCGACCCGTATGTATGTATGTTTGTATATTCGCGATTTGCTCAAAAACGAATGAACCAATTATGATGATTCTTTCTGAAACGTAATCTACACACTTTCAGGAAGGTTGAGTATATAATATAATACATTAGGTAATTATTCTTATGTACGAAGTTATATGCAAAAATGTAGTGTAGCTCCGGCATTTCTAAGCGGATTTTGATTTCGTCTTGGACTTATGTAACTGTATTCAACTAAAAATGGAAAAATAAATTTACTTTAAAAAAGTAAAAACCGATTTCAAAAACGTAAAACGATTAAAATAGTTTCCATAAAAGACTTAACAGCTTCTGAAGTCGGTGTCTTCAATTCTTCAATGTCAATGCACCTTAGCTTGGTACCGACTTCATAAGCTGTGAAGTCTTTTATGAAAGTTATTTTATTCGTTTTAGGTTTTTGAAGTCGGTTTTTACTTTTTTAAAGTAAATTTATCTTAAATAACTTTATATAATGGATGGGACTCTCACAGTAAGCCCTTTCATTTGATATCTCTCACGGTACAGTTTGCAAAACTTTCTTTTTTAAATTTTCTTATTTGCCCCCAAAATTGACCCCATATTCAAAATTAATTTATTTACGTTACACCTCCGTATTTGGGTCAGAAATTGTGCCAAACACGTGTACCAAATTTCAACTTAATAGGTCCATTAGATTCGGAGCAATTTGGCTGTGAAAGACGGACAGACAGACACACGAGTGATTATAATAAGGGTTCCGTATTTTTTCCTTTTGTGGTACGGAATCCTGAAAGTACTGTGTCGAATAAATGAGAGCCTTTCTATCTTTTAATCTTTAGTTTTCTTTTACGATACCCAAGAAAGGAGATAACTATCTCATTCTTTGTTAAACACGCCTTTATTACTTTCCAGACAAACATTACCGGCTCCACTACAGCAAGAATACTAAAATTAAAACCCGATCTTTTTCATCCATTTTTAGATTACCGTTTTCAAGATATTTCTAGAGAACGGACTTTGTGACATTCCTATAGTCATGCTTGGGTTAATTTAAATGTAAAATCTTAAGGCGTACGTCCCGGGTTGGCGTCAGGCGGCTACTGGCGGCCTTGTCCTCGCTTTAATTAAAACCTCTTTGTTTGTTGTCTGTCTTTGTGCACTTCTTGTACACGTCCAGTACATTAGTAATTAAATCATTTGAAAAAAGAATAGAAAAGGAAAAATAATGTAGTTGTGCTCGCGCGCTTTTTGTGTTTGAAATTAGAATTTGTTTTGTCTGTGACGGAATGAGTGTTTTGGTCTGTTCTGTGAAGAGGAATTTTTTGGTTTTGTTTATTATAAAAAAGCACATCGGTACTGCATTTTGTGGATATTATTTCACTAAACAATTTCGTAGCGCAATTTATACGTAAACATCAACTTACTGAAATGAAAAAAAAAAAACATTTATTTGTACTTATTCGTAATCGAAATGTCGAATTAATCAATGATGAGTTGAGATATTTTTTTTTCCAAAATATCAATCGACTTCCAAAAAACCCCACAAAGTGAAAAATTTTTATCTTTATGCTACCGACTTCCGAAATTAAAGTTATTTTTCACTTTGTGGGGTTGTTTTGGAAGTCGGTTGATTTTTTTGGAAAAAAGTTTTTATTTTTCACTTTTTAGTGGGTCAGTTTGTAATTTATCTAAGTTACAATATCCTAATGTCAACTGCTCATCACCTTTTACAAAATATTTCTTTTCCCAATTCAGGGACGTTAATTATGAATTGTGAGGACCTCCTGGTAAGTACCTGGAGAATTGTGAGGAGTATAAATTACTTAGCAACCATTATTAAAGTAGGAAGGAACCTAATCGAATCGCAACCCTTGAAACACTTATTATTGAGTCATTCCGGTAGCCATCTGTGATCTTCATTATCAGTTCCACTTCACCAAATAGTGCTTTCCAAGAACAAATGCACGAGTTACTATAAAAAAATACCCAAATCGCTGTGTGCCTATAATATTTGAAGAGTTCCGTCGATTTCTTCAGGTGCCCAACATCAGATCCTGACTTAATGGCAATGAAACCAACTAGAAAGTATACCCTTTCAAAAAAAAAAAAGAATTTCCCAAATCGGTCCAGCTGTCTTCGAGTATTCGGGGAACATACATAAAAAAAAAAGATTCCGATGAACTGAGAACCTCCTCCTTTTTTGAAGTCGGTTAAACCTATCAGTAAAACTATTTACCACACTACAAGATATTTTCTCAAAAAATTATGTCGCGTTTCAAGAGCTGGCACTTGGTGCTACAACATATGTGCCTTTCGTCCCAGATGAAATAATAATGCTATGTTATCTATACAAAATCTGAAGAGTTTGTTTGTTTGAATTTAATCACGCTAATCTCTGAAACTCCCATCGATTTGAAAAATACTTTTTGCATTTGATAACCCAATTGTTGAGGAAGGTAGCCTATTTAAAATCACACTACAACCTTAAGCGCCGAGCAAAAAGGAAAAATAGGACAACTGCGTGTCGGACCACAGACAATGAAGGGGTCCGTAGTTGGGATGAATTTATCCTAAGAACAAACTGAATATTGTGGTTGAAAACCAAGTTCGCCCATACATTCCAACTGCAAATGCAAAATATTGAGAGATTTATCATGTTATTTTAAGACCATAGACTTCTAATAGGTTTTCCTGTAATCTATAGGTATGGAAATATTTTCTGTATTTTTTTTTTAATTTTAGGCTCAGTAGTTTCGGAGAAAAGGGGAAGGAATGGTCAATGTCACAGAAATTCATATGCATACCAAATTTCAACTTAATCGGTTCATTAGATTCGGGGCAAATTGGCTGTGACAGACGGACAGACAGACAGACACACGATTGATCTTATAAGGATTCCGTTTTTCCTTTTGAGGTACGGAACCCTAAAAAAATGTCAGAAAGAACGCTAAGCGAAAACGAACTAATAGCGCGGACACGCCATGCGATGTAACATGGTACAAGAAGTCGCGGGTAAAATCTAGTATTTATAAGCAGACCAATAAATAATTCAACAGGCGATCTCTAGTGACTTATGACCTAGATCTCACTCTACGCACTCGAGAAATTCGTAATATCGAATCTATCTAAACGTATATTCATGAAGATATACTTAGGCGATAAATTGAATAAACACAATCTTACCTATTTTATTGGGGACACGAAAATATTTCTCCAAGTAAATTATCTTTAGATAAAAGACTCCGTGACCCGTGGCCCTTCGAAGGTCGCCGGTCGGTAACAGGGACAAAGAAGTGATTCTTTTTGTCACGGAGGGAAAAAATTGAAATTACCAACGCCTTTAACAGTATTATAATGGGTCTTCTGACATTTCCCCCTTAAACTGGCACCTTAAGGGTACCATTTTGTTGGCAGCAGTTCGTCTGTGACGCAGATCGACCCCTTGTTGAGTTTAAAAGTTTATATAGAGGTGTTGTGATTTGGTGTTGAGGAAATTAGAACAGGATATTTTTGTATTTCTGGTTTGGTTTAAAGGTTGTTTTTGTAGTCGGGCTACATAACATAACATCACGCCTCGTTTGCTCAAAGGGTCTGGCAGAGGTACAATCAATCTGCCTAGCCTTTTCCCAACTTTATTGGGGTCGGCTTCCAGTCTAACCGGATGCAGCTGAATATCAGTATTTTACATGGAGCGACTGCCTATCTGACCTCCACAACCCAGTTACTGGGTAATACGATACCCCTTGGTAAGACTGGTTGTCAGACTTTCGGGCTTCTGACGACCCGTAACGACTGCCAAAGTTCCACGAATGACAGCCGGGACCAACGGCTTAACGTGCTTTCCGAGGCACGGAGGAGTCTCGGTATGAAAAGATGGTCACCCATCCACAGACCAACCTCGGCAAGCGTAGCTTAACCTGATGGATCGACCCATGCGGCTGTTATTACTTAGCCACAAGCTCCTCACCAGGTACCTGCACCTTTAATACACCCATATTTCGCCAGTTATGTTTAAGTTCCATGTAATAGAGAGCGAGCCTATTGCCATCAACCTGGCACAAATCTAGGCTCCGGGCAGCTACTGAGAAACTCCAGGTAGAAGACCCAATAACACTTTGCCCAACCCTGGAATTGAACCCAGGACCTTACGCTCAGCAGTAGCGTTTGCAACCACTAAATCAAAGAGGCAGTCGAGTCGAGGCGAGTTGTATGGTCGGGCTAATAAAAAGTTATTTTATTTCTTGCATTCTAGAGATCTTTTTGGACCCTTAAAAAGTTGACTGCATAGCATAAATACGTTTGTATTGTATTTAGATAAACAGAGAACCTACCTTTTATTAAGAATCAAATTCAGTTATAGCATCAAATATTTACATCATAAAATGCCTTAATGGACTGTGACTTGAAAATAAATTTAAAAGGTCTAATTTATTGAATAAAATTGAACTTTAGCTGTTATAAAAACGAAAGGTTTATTTAGATGCCGATCAAATCCACACTTATATATAAAAAAAAAAGTTTGATCCCAGCTGATTTCTTACGGTTTCTGACACTGCCGTAGCTATTGTATTTACTCGGCACCTAGTTTTATCAGGTTTATTGCATTTCTAGTGATGCAAGCTTTCTTGGACTAGGATTTTTTCAATTTCTGAGCAGATTTACGGCCGTCAGCTTCATATGAATATGTAGGCAGAAGGGGTCAGATTCAATGAAATGATAGGCTGAAGATAGATTGGACTAGTCCTTTTATTATTATAATAATTACAATTGGTACAGCTAAGTCACTAATTGTGGCAATTACCAATTGCACTATCTTATTTTGTAATTACAAATAATCATCATTAATTGATCATAAATCATACGATGACAATTTGGTAATTGAAGTGATAATTAATTCGAATCCTCAAATTAATTATCTAGAGTCAAGGATCAGCTAAGTACAACTTGTGCACCGTCCCACGTCAGAGCCAAGACTGACTTGTTTCCTTTTTTTTTTTATTTAATACGGACCTATCGCAGTTTGCTCCGGGAGCATTGACTGCTTAACCGAGCGTTGGCGGGGCCAGAGGGGCCTCTCGCCGGGTTAAAATTAATCTCTAAGTAGCGCAGCTAAGGGCGTCCCATAGTGGGACTCGAACCTAGGCTTAGGGCGCTACTGTTTACTGAGCAAGTGGAGACTTGTTCTATCGGTATGTTATTATTATTATTAGGGGCGTTTAAAGCTACTTGCTCCGCACGGGCGGGCGGGTGCAAGGGTCGGGGGGATTGACATACTACTCGATGCCGCGGTGGTACTCGCCGGCGGGTACGGAAGTTAGGACGTCTGTCATGTGTAGAGTTGAGAGTTTTACGGACCAACTTCATACTCTCTTGGTAGAGAGTGATGTCGTCGTCTGGATCTAACATAGCGTGTTTGGGGCGCCGTATGCGGGAGATGCATGACGGTGTGTATCGTGTGGCTGCTGTCACTAGTGGATTAGTGTGTGTAGTGGCTGAATCGAAAAAGCGTTTGCTCGCTTTTTTGAAATATTGCCTGATGGTCGGCAGATTTAAATCGATGTGGAGTTGGTCATTGCGTACGTACCAGGGGCAGCCTGTGGCTCGTCGCATGAATCGATTTTGGAGGGTTTGTAGCTTTTTAAAGCGTGACGGCTTAACGTGTGCGAACACAACGCTAGCGTATGTCATAATGGGGCGTATACACGTGGTGTAAATTCGCACCTTTGACCTGAGGGCTAGTTTACTGCGTGCATTGAGAAGTGAATGGAGGCGACCGAGAGCAAAAGCAGCACGGTTACGTACAGTCTTTATGTGCTCGGTGAATTTTAGTTTGTTATCGAGGGTAACCCCTAGGTATTTGGTCGTACGTTCCCAATGGACTTTTTGACCGGACATAGTTACGGGTCGGGTGCGGGTATGTGCCTCGCTGTTTTTACCGTTCTTGACAAAGAGTACAGCTGCACTTTTGGTTGGGTTGAGTTCGGTCCTCCATTTCCTAAACCACTGCTCGAGAGCGTCGGCTGCGGACTGGAGGTGTCGGGTTATGTACTCGGTGCGGCGACCTGAGTAATAGATAGCCGTGTCGTCAGCGAATAGGGCCAACTGACATGTACTATGTTTGGGAATGTCACTCGTATAGAGTGAGAAGAGGAGGGGGGGGGGGGACGAGCACTGAGCCCTGGGGGACCCCAGCTCGGATCGGGGCTGACTTGTTTGTTTCCCGCTTTTTTTAATGGCATCTCGTAGTTGACCTAGAGAGGTCGAGACTACTTAACCGGACTATCCTGTGGCTGCCTTAAGAAACTCAAAGCCTCCAGCCAGGGGCTCCGTTTGTTTCCCCGATTGCGCGCTCTTTTATACAAGTCGAGTAGTGGGGTGGTAGGAGTGGTCGAGTGACGTACTTGTCGATGGCGTGTTCGGCGCACGTGTTGTTTACAGCTTACAGAAATGACGTACGACGACTCCGCCGTCAAATATTTAACCCTATGTTGGCCAATATTTATGTTGTTTTTTAACCCTATGTTGGCCAATATTTATGTTGTTTCATTTTCGGTCCTGGTAGTGCTTTGACAACTCTAATCAACGACACCAGAATCATCGTTCTAGATAGACATGTTTTTGCGCTATAGAAATTGGAATTTCAACACATTGTGAAAATTAGAGGCACCCGCACATGCTCGTGCACTGGCGATGTGACGTTATAGTCAAGTTATATCCTGCTTTGAATTTTTCACAAATATAACCTGTCTTTTGAATGCTCAACCATTACTCTAGCATTAAAAGTCTCGTAGTTATTAGCGGTTGAAATCTTTCATGTTTTTGTCGGTCACAAATATTGAACTTACTACTGTACACCGAGCGAAAAGACATTTTCACGTCGAAAGGTGAAAACTACACTCTGTTTGTTATGACTATGGGCTGATTAGAATAGACCTAGGCTTTTAACACATAACATTACGGTTGTAGCCCCCAAAGGGTTAGGCAGAGGCGTACCTATAGTAGATCCACACTTTGCCAGTTATATTTACCTAAGTCCCATGTAATAGGGGGCGAGCCTATTGCCATCAATTTGGTAAATATCCAGACTGCTACTGAGAAATTCCTGATGGGAAACTTAACTAACACTTTGCCACACCCGGGAATCGACCCAGGACCTCATGCTCAGCAGTAGGCTTGCGACCACTAGACCAACGAAGCAATCCTAGGCTTTTATTTCAAGTAAACCCTAAAGCACAGATTAATACACATGGGACACTCCGCAGTTTAGGTATGAAGCTATAAGTACGCGGCGAGCCTATCTCACTGGTATAAGAGTTACGCGTTAGAAAGAGAGGCAACTTGTAGGTGAATATAACTGTAGGTAACTTACTACCTCGCAGGTCGCACAACGCTTACGTTGTGCGACCTGAATTGCACTTTAGTGTGTCGTAGCAAGAGTCGCTTTTTATTTAAATTATTTTGCGGAGTGTCCCATCTGTAGATATTAATCTGTGCCTAAATAATTACTTACATATTAATTGTAACAAATTAAACCGTTGCGCAAATCTGTTGTTTACGCAAAAAAAAAAACAAATCACATCAATACCAAAAAAAAAAAGAAAATTCAAAAACTGAATCACAAAACAAAAGCTAACTGCCTATACGTCATACGTCAGTCACTACAAGAACTCACTTTACAAACGTGAATGTCATTAAATAGTGACTTTCGAACGTTCGTGACTAAACTGATATTGGGCCAATCACGAGCGTTAGAGGTTCGTTAGTCGCCCGATGAGAATAGGGGCCGTAGTAGTGTTTCATGTTGCTTATAAGCTAGTATATCGACATTTCCAAGGACAGTTACGCGACACCGCGCTGCGAAACACGACGCCGTCATTACGTCTCTAATTATAGTTTAATAAGGTTTTTAATATGTATTAGTTTAGTTATGTCGATTACATTATTTTGTGTATTTTTTTCTATGGGCTTCAGTTGTCTAATAATAAAATGATTATTACTATATTATTTTATTATTAAAACCTATCAAAATCAGTGGAAGATGATTTTTAAATTTTTACTGACCTCGTTGGTCTAGTGGTTGCAAGCGCTACTGCAGTGCATGAGGTACTGGGTTCGATTCCTAGATCGGGTAAATTGTTATTGTCATTTATTAAAACTAGACTGAGTATCAGACCTTTTTGAACGTCAAAATTATATAAGACAGTCCCCCAAAACGCCCACCGTAAACCACACCCTAGTGCTTCAGCTGGGGAGAAGAAGTGTGGCAACAAACTCCCCCGCAGCATAATTATCAGTCTGTTATTTAAGTTAGAAGAGTCCCTCAGGCTAAGTAGATAGACCTATGTAAGATAGTTTGAAAGTTAAGTGTTGAGTAGGACTACACGAATACTGACACATGCGTGCACTGTATGGACAGGTCTGCTCAAACCCGTCTGGTTCTTTCCTCAAAAGATCATCTAAGACACTGAACTGCATGGTCCTCCTTTTTAACCGACTTCCAAAAGGAGGAGGTTCTCAATTCATCTGTATGTTTTTTTTTTTGTATGTTTTTTACGCGATTACTCAAAGACGGATGGACCGATTTAGAAAATTCTTTTTTTGTTTGATAGGGCATACTTCCCAGGTGGTCCCATATAAATTTTATTAACTTTGCTTGGGGAGTTTTTGAGTTAGCTTCAATAATGCGTATATTTCCCACTTATTTTATGTGGATGATGTGATGGTGTTTTAATAACTTCCTATGACTGTTATTTACATGGCTATATCTACAATTATTGTGCTCAATTATGTATTCGAATTTGTGTGGGGTAGGTTCCACAACTAAAAAGTGTAAAATAAAAACTTTTTAGCAAAAAATAAAACCGACTTCCAAAACAAAACACTACAAAGTGAAAAATAACTTTAATTTCGGAAGTCGGTGGCAAAAAACGAAAATACAAAACCCAAGACACCGACTACCGAAATTAAAGTTATTTTTCACTTTGTAGTGTTTTGTTTTGGAAGTCGGTTTTATTTTTTGCTAAAAAGTTTTTATTCCAATAGGAATTTCTCAATAGCAGCTCGGAGTCTGGATCTGTGCGCGGTTGATAGGAATAGAAAATCTCAAAAAATCACAACACTAGAAAATACAAACAATAAGATACCCGTGACAACACAGAAGAAGCCACATACTAAATCTGAATCTGAAATGTCCACTGCTCACAAGGCAGTGTGCAAGCGCATCCAGTGGCGCAGGAGTGGAGAGTCCCACCTGTCTGCGAACAAACTCAGTAAGCTGTTGCTGCTGGACCTAACATGACTCAGCAGCGACGCACACCTTCCTTCCTTATTAGGGCATGAAAGCCATCGGAGTGCGCCTCCACGAACATCATCGACGCACTACCCAATCGTGGTAGCCCCAGCAACACCCTGAACGCGTTATTGTATCGAACACGCAAGGCGTTGTATGCTCCCAGTGTGTAGTTAACCCACAGGCTGCACGTGTAAAGTATTTGGCAGTAAGACTTAAAAAAAAAGTGCAAACCTGCGAGCCAACATAATACATTGCTCGCCCCCTATTCATTGGATTTAACTGGCGAAATGTGGGTGTGTGTGTTGCACCTCAGCCTAACCCTTCAGGGAATACATTACAGGCATGATCCTACGAGTATGTTATGAGTTATGACCCAAACACAAACTCACACTCATTTCAATATCATCCAAACCTAACCTACTCTCTCTCGCCTTTTAATTGGTAGATAGGTAGGTACATAAACGCAGCGGAATACTAATATTAATTATCGCAAAGCACCTCTTTCCATTACGGGGACGAGTCATTCAGTTCCCCAATTAATTTACATCTCTTTAAAAATTGTTGATGAGAAAAATTGGAACTGGTCCAGGTGGACTGGCTTTTTTGGGTACCGTAGACTAGAATGAGATAAACACTTTTTCAGGCTGGATAATTTATAAAGTTTTTGAAGAAGAAAAGAGGGCCTTTGACATGGTATAGTGATAGTAAAGGGATCAATTTCTATATGTGGTGATATTGTTCTGATCTTGGTGTTTTTTTTTTGACGTTAAATCGTCTTTTTGCTTGGTATACTGGTGGTAAGTTCAATATTTCTGACCGACAAAAACATGTAAGATTTCATCCGCTAATAACTACGAGACGTTTAATAGTAGAGTAATGGTTGAACATTCAAAAGATAGGTCATATTTATAACTATTTTAAGGCCTGATATAATTTGCGTGTGCCGTCACACTGCGAGTGTACGCGCATGCACGCGACCCTCTACTTTTCACGAGCTGCCTTTGATTCTACAGGCCTTATATATTGAAATATCAATTCATATAGCGTAATAAACGTGTTTAGCTAGATCAGTTATTCTGGTGTCTTTGTCAAGAGTTGACAAAGCACTACCAGGAGCTAAAGAGAAACAACAGAAATATTGGCCAAAATATGGTTAAAATACGTATGAAGTTGACAATAGGAATATAATGTAAGATGTCGTCTCATATCAGCCCTAAATCTGTTCATAAATGAAGAAAAAAAAAAACGCTAGGTAAGAAAGCTTTCATCAAAAGGAATGCAATGAGCCTAAAAGTCTAGTGTCGAGCAAATACAATGGCTACGGCAGTATCGGAAACCGTAGTGAAATTTCAATCTGGTTTCACGAAAACAAGCGGCGTGGACTGGAACTGCGCCTACAAAATATTTTTATTTAAAGGTTTTATTATTTGTTTCTAACTTTAAATTGTCCTTCAGTCTATTTTAATGAATGTATGATCAAAATATCGTAAAAAACATACGAGATATTTGAAAATAATTCTAAATGCCACCGAAATGATATGTATATATCTTGCCACCAAAATTAGATTTGGGTCACCGAAATTAAAATGTAAACGTAAAATAAAGAGAAACAGCTTCGTGGCACAATCTCACAAGACACAAGGTCCTTTTTGAATGACCTTTACGCATAAAGTCCCATTTGCAAAATGTCCTTTACGCAAAACGTCGACCATTTGCGAATGGGTTCGACTACGAATAAGACCATTTGCGAAAGAGGGATTGCTTGAGATTGGACCGTCTGTTACGCATCATCATCATCATCTGGGCCATAAGACGTCCACTGCTCAACATAGGTCTCCGCCATGGATGTCCAGAGTAACCGGTTGTTCGATGTTGAGCATTACGTTACAATACTGCCTCACTGACTGACGAGCATTCGCCTGTAATGTAACAATCCAAGATTCGATGTTGACCATTACGTTACAATACTGCCTCACTGACTGAGGATCATTCGCCTGTAATGTAACAATCCAAGATTCGATGTTGAGCATTACGTTACAATACTGCCTCACTGACTGACGAGCATTCGCTTGTAATGTAACAATCCAAGATTCGATGTTGAGCATTACGTTGCCTCACTGACTGACGAGCATTCGCCTGTAATGTAACAATCCAAAATTAGCTAAGATTCACATTCATGTTACAAATTGTATCACGGGTGCTCCCACTGTTACATTACAGGCGAATGCTCTCGGTGAATGTAATGTTACAAATTGTATAATTACAGGTTGTGCATTGTAATGCTCGGTTCTCTTGACTCACTGATGAATTGCTCGAATCTGAACTGTTAAATTACAGCTGAATGCTCCCAATGACGGAGTGCTTTTAGTGTGTGGCTTCTGTACTCTGCGGCCTGGGTTCACATGTTGGGAACTGTTTTGGGAATTTCCCAGTAACATCGATCGAGGATTTAAGCTTGGTTTAACATGCGGCTCTATATCAAGCGTGTGTTCAACTGTTCACGGCACGGATCGCGTGTGGCACGTCCGCACCGACCACACGTTTGGATGGCCTGCTGCGCCCGATTGGTGCGCACTGGATCGTCCAGTGTGGACCCAGCTAGAATAGGATAGAATAACGTTTATTGACTCCAGTATTACAGCTAGTAGTAGTGTAAATACACGATACTAATTTACTGGAAGCAAAAGATTTAAGCGTCAGCATTATGCTTAGGTCCTGAAAACCAGTTCTTAGCGGGTTGCTAAGAACTGGTTTTCAGGTTAAACCCTTGACTCCAGTTTACAACAAAAAAATAAAAAAGAGGTACATTTAGCAACAACGGATTACTAGCTATTCACGCTTCAGTCGAAAGAGTCGTCCACTGCACTACAATCCCGCTTGCTCTGCTCAAATGGACAGGCAACCTGTAAAGCCCTGTATTTCCAGGAAAAGAATAAACTGTCTCACCTCAGAGGTATTGTAAAAGGTGATACTGTTATAAAGTTGATAGGATAGAAGTAGTGAGTTGAGCAGTTTTCCCTTTGATTGTCCCTATAACCCATTGTATAAGATGGTTGGAAGTTTTCAGCGTAGGTACTGCTATATCAAGGAGAAGGAAATAAATGACTAAATAAAGATTAATAGATACAGAAAATATCTGTAACTCGTTATTAATACGGCGGACTTATGTATTTTCGATGTAATATTCGTAATTTTCTTGCAAACTGCTGCTCTAAATTTGATCAACGGATTGTCATCCTTTTTGCCCTAGGGTAGACCATGGATCTCAATACATATTAAAAATGTAAAGGGATAAATGTATCCGGATTATACAGAAAATACAAGTTCGAGCGGCTGACCGCTGTTTTCTTGTAAAATCTAGTTATGTGTCTTTTTTGTAACTACTTCAATTATTCGTTTGTGATTGGATTCATTCTACCTAGCCTTTTCCCAACTATGTTGGGGTCGGCTTCCAGTCTAACCGGATGCAGCTGAATACCAGTATTTTACATGGAGCGACTGCCTATCTGACCTCCACAACCCAGTTACTGGGTAATACGATACCCCTTGGTAAGACTGGTTGTCAGACTTTCGGGCTTCTGACGACCCGTAACGACTGTCAAAGATCCTCGAATGACAGCCGGGACCAACGGCTTAACGTGCTTTCCGAGGCACGGAGGAGTCTCGGTATGTAAAGATGGTCACCCATCCACAGACCAACCCCAGCAAGCGTAGCTTAACCTGATGGATCGACCCGTGCGGCTGTTATTACTTAGCCACGAGCTCCTCTCGTTTGTGATTGAATACCTACAGAAAATACCTCTTGAAAAATTACCTTTTAAAAAGAGCATACTTATTTAATTCCCATACCCATGTATGTCCAAGAGTACCTACGAGCGTTATATATGTATATATGAATGTGACAATAATAGTAGCTTAACGAAAATAAAGTTGCATATTAAGAACAGAACCAAAATATCAAAAACAATTATCCATACAAACTACCTCTTATTGTCCATACTGAACACATTACAACTAAACAAAAACTACAAGAATGCCTTAAAACGACTGCACTTAAAATAGATTGGGGCTCCATCCTACGTCCTCCGACCTCCGCACCGTGGGAGGGGCAGCACCCGGTACTTGTTTTTCTTTCGTTGTCCTACAATCATGTAATTTTGATTTCATTTTCTTTGCCCTTTCACGTAGATAAGTAAGAGTTGCTTTAAATATAATTTTATTATATTACGTTTTATTTTTGACAATCAGGTTTTGTGTGGGACTGTTGTAGTTTTGTAAAACGTATATTTTCATCAACCTATAATGCTCTTTTAGATGCAGTTCTAAACTAGCCGGGTACATTAAAAAAATATGCGGAACCCAAATCGTGTAATGTCGCTTGCCACATTTTTTTTGTACTGGCCCGTCAGAATTTTTTGCTCTTAATTATTGCTTTTTATTACAAACTGTTTTATTACAAATTGTGTCAAATTAACATCGAAACATTGGAGCTTCATTACGATAAAATGAAGCTAAACATTGTTTCGATGTTAATTACCTGTCATTGAAGAAAGGGTACTTTCCCAAAATTGCATTAACGATTGCCTTCAAAATTAGGGGAAGGAACACGCAAAAAGAGGATCTGAAAAGAAAAAGATGGCACCTCGGGCATAAGGTAACTAAGTAATAAATTGTTATAAGCAAACAACTCTTTTTGGGGATCAGACAAACAAGCAAGTGGCCTTTATGGTAAATGGTAACTGCTGTCTATAGTCACACTAAAGGCATCACAGGTGTGTTGCCATTATAGAGCCAGAGCTGAAATGACGTGCCTGTAATTCCACCGGTGCCTTTCTATAGCAGAACACAGCTACGCCACTTGGGTGAATAGCAGATCACAGCTACGCCACTTGGGTGCATAGTAGAACACAGCAACGCCACTTGGGTGCATAGTAGAACACAGCAACACCACTTGGGTGCATAGCAGAACACAGCAACGCCACTTGGGTGCATAATAGAACATAGCTACGCCACTTGGGTGCATAGTAGAACACAGCAACGCCACTTGGGTGCATAGCAGAACACAGCAACGCCACTTGGGTGCATAGCAGAACACAAAACGCCACTTGGGTGCATAGTAGAACATAGCTACGCCAATTGGGTGCATAGCAGAACACAGCAACGCCACTTGGGTGCATAGCAGAACATAGCAACGCCACTTGGGTGCATAGTAGAACATAGCAACGCCACTTGGGTGCATAGTAGAATACAACAACGCCACTTGGGTGCATAGTAGAACACAGCAACGCCACTTGGGTGAATAGCAAAACACAGCAACTCCACTTGGGTGCATAGTAGAACATAGCTACGCCAATTGGGTGCATAGCAGAATACAGCAACGCCACTTGGGTGCATATCAGAACACAGCAACGTCACTTGGGTGCATAGTAGAACACAGCAACGCCACTTGGGTGAATAGCAGAACACAGCAACTCCACTTGGGTGCATAGTAGAACACAGTAACGCCACTTGGGTGCATAGTAGAACACAGCAACGCCACTTGGGTGCATAGCAGAACACAGCAACGCCACTTGGGTGCGGAAATAAGTATGGTGGTAGTAGAGGCTTTAATCTGATATGGTATTTGTATGTTACCTCCGCGAATGCCATAAATACGAAACAAACATTTAAGAATAGGAAAAAGAATTAGGTGACAGTTTAGAAAAGCGTAGGTGTCATGATAAAAATATAATAATAAAAAAACGCCAAACGATGCCGTAAATAAAAGTTATTTTAAACACAAATTCAGTGTTTCCCTATAGTACCTCTCCAGCTGAACTTTCCTCGACGAGCTCCTTCACAAAAACCTCTACTAGATACTATAACAACCAAAATTGTTAACATTAATAAAGTTAAAACATTCATATATTTTAAACTAGCACCTCTAAATCTACTGGGTCAAATTAAATTAGCTAGCACACAACAAAGAAAAAAAGATATGATGATTTTTTTTGGTTAAGAGCGTTTATTCCGCACGGTCTGGCAACGTGGCATTTCTATAGGTTTTACGTGCTTATTTTAATACATTTAAATTAAATTACATTTTTTTTAAATACACTCAATAAATCGTTGGTATTTATAAGTATGTACGCTATTTTTTTTTTTACAGTTATTTTGGTATTTATTCATAAAAATTTACAATATTCTAAAATGTAGAATATTATAATAATCACGAAAAATCTGTCGAAATGCGACGCTGCCAGCGCGGAATAAACGCTGTTAATGATCGCTGGTTGTGTTGTTACTTGAAGTGTGAGTTGACAAAATCTGTTTTATTGTGTTGCGATATCAATACCCATTACGTATGTGAAGTTTACATAAAACAAACTGATTTTTAAGACGTAGATATATACCAACGGCCTTGAGTGGTTAGCTTGCGTGTTCTGTGCTGAGCTCACGCAACGCGTCGTACGTCCAGCCAGTAATAGGACTCGCCTATCAAAGAGGGCTGTCCCAAATTAGACGCATTATTAATTTATTATACATAAAAACGGTATTATATTAAAACACGTATACTTAAAGATATATAGTTAATTAATTATAGTTTTTGCGTGATTCTCAGTTTTTTATCCGCGTTAGACATAAGTTTACAATTTAATTACTCTATCATAATCCTAATTCCTAACTAATATTATAAATGTGAAAGTAAGTTTGTTTGTTTGTTTGTTACCTTTTCACGCATAAACCACTGAACCGATCATCCTGAAATTTTGCACAGACATTGTCAGGTGTACAGAAACGGACCTAGGGTACCTTTCATCCCGAAAAAAAGTACTGTCCCCGAGGAAAGCAACAATAACGTTCTTATGATAATAGATGGCGCCACGTGTCTTTCGAATCATGATTGAATTATATTATTATAGAAACTTTAATAGTGCGTTAAGAGCTCTTTTTTAATATTTAAGTACCTCATACATTTTGTGAATCGTAGCGGGCAAATGCTTGTGTAATACAAAGGTAATCTAAAATATTCACTCATATTTTTTCAAATCATTAACGCTACTCGTTTAGACGTCATATTCAATTTAAAATCATTAAAAGTCGTTTGTTGTCGCCTTAAACTGATATTTTAAGTGACTACATTACCCGCGGCTGATGACCCCGAAAAACGAAACTCATCGAATTAATTTCTTTTTTGTTTGATCATGTTTAGATATCCTCACGTCTGCGGGATTTCACTAGCTAATTCAATTTGACCCTGTGTAAACGCAAGCAGTTAGCACTTTACGAGCTTTAAAACTCAGAGCTCTTGAAGAAATTTATGCTCGGATCTACCGCTTGAAAAGTAGGACGAAACGTGGGATTAGGAAAAACTTTAATGTACAGACGCCAGCACATCAAGCTAATACAATCTGTCAGATTTCTTTAATAGATTTTCGACTTTATCGCTAAAGCATTAGGTTCAAGGTTGATTGGGAAAATCTGACAGTTTCGGGTAGGTTGACCTGCTGGCGTCTGTACGTTTCAGTTCAACAGTATTTGGAACTAGCTATAAAGATTAATAAGTTAGTAGTTTTTTCGCAAAGTGGTTTTTCATTTACAAGCGTTTGTGTTTGGACAGATTTTTAGCTAGTTTTGTACCTAGCTTAGACAGCATACATAGCGTGAATATTATAGCTGACTTTTTGTACCGTATTGAAAAAAATAGGGTAGGTATACTCGTAATAGGTGAACGGAGTAGAAGCCTATGGCGTACCTAGCTTTTTTTGAAAAACAAACATAATAATATCGAAATTCAAATCATACGCTGCTTAGTGCGTAGGTATGATTTGAATTTCGATATTTTTTAACGATCTATAAAGTTTTTTCAAAATTTCTGTTTTTAGTGTTCTAGTTTACTTCAAATTTCTGTCTAAGCTATTGAAAAAAAAAAAGAAAAAAAAACTAGTTCAGTACATTTATGTTCGCATAATTCGGCAAAATGTACTGAACAGATGATTCTTTTTGCGATTTCAGGTTTGGTCCCATAGTAAAACTTGTTCATAATAATGAGTACAAAGACCCATTAAGAGGTTGTTGGTGTTTTACCAATAACCTTGTATACACCGTGTAATTGACAGGTTAGCAAAAACGAAAAGTATGAATTCAGACTGGTATTGTTAACATTTTGATAGTGAAATATTTTCCCGGAAATGATAGGTGAACGTTTTTCAAGAGAGTTTTTTTTTAGAGCTAACAGCTGATTCCGCGCGGTATGTATGAATTTTCTTTTTAAATCATTATTATTTACATTGCCGAGTTTAAGTTTTTTGCTTTTTTTACTAAAATTATGTTTTTAGGGCTGGATTTTGTTGTAACAAATGTAGAACACAAATCTAGTTGAAAAACGGTCGGAAAATTCGACAATTTTCCTGAAGAAAATTCCAACGTTTTTCAGTCATAAATCATGGTCTGAAGCTACTGTTTAAGTTTTTGCCAACCTGTAAATTACACGGTGTATATGTAGATACAATGAATATACTGGGTGTTTAGAAGCTGAGTACAAAGCCTTATGCGGGTGATAGTTGACACTATTTAGAGCATTTTGAGCCATAGATGTCTTAGACAAAGTCTGTTTTTTTTTTAAATTTTAACTAGTATTTCTAGTTTTTTTTTTAAATAACCAAAGGAGCTGTTCCAAAATGTATGGACCTTGGGCCGGGTACGTGTACACTATATATAAAAATAGGGAACTATATTTAAAACAGTTCTCAATTGTCCAATTACTTTAAAATGGCTTTGTTTTCTGGTAAACCACAATGAATCACACTTGAAATTGCCACATACAACAAAAACCCGTCATGGGGGGTAAGCTGTAAAATTTTGATTGATTAATGACGTTTGACATGCATAATAATCAAGAAGAGGACTGAAGTGACACTGTTGTGACAGCTGACAGTTCTCTTTCTAGGATCAATTGTCGATCTATGGTTTACTGTCATTGTTTTTATGCACAGAGTAACTAAATCAATGAGACGCCATGTTGAAAGTCGATAAAAATAATGGATAAATATCAATTCCCTACCACAACAGTATACATTTAAATGAATTATCTGTATTTTTCCCGAATTCTACGGATTTTTCCCTTTTTTGTGAGATAGTGTTCACAGACCTGGCCCATTTTAAAACATCTCCTTTCTGACAGTCCTTTGCCAATAGTGCCCCAGTTAAAGAATCAGTATGTTAGTTTTTTTGGGTTGTCTGATTTTTGTCTTATCTAATAAAACAAGTTTCAAGCATATTTGTTAATGAAAAAAAATACTAGAGAGAAAAGAGTCCTGAATATGTATGCTCTAGAGTTGTCTCCTGTCTTGACTCACTTGTATCGCCTGTCTCTAAAAACTGTAGTGGTGCCGGAGTCCTGGAAGCTTGCTAATATGCGGCCAGTGCCCAAAAAGGGTAACCATGCTGATTCTGTCAACTACGGACCAATCCCCATAACCTCCATACTGTGTAAAGTGATGCAAAGGTACTTAACAATAATCTGCTAGCACACCTTGCTAAGCATGCTAGTCTGTTGGGTAGGCTTCCCGCATTGGGCACGCCACAATTGCGGCGATAGTCCCCTCTTTGAGGAGTGGTTGGAGAGGTGTCATGGCACCCTCACCTTCCGCCTGACGCAGGTCCTCACCGGACACGGTTGCTTCGGGAGGTTCCTGTTCCGGATAAGGCGGAAGGAAACGCCCGGGTGTTACCATTGTGTGGATCGCCCTGAGGACACGGTGGAGCATACGATGGAGGTCTGCCCGGCTTGATCTCTCGCGTCCGGCCCTGGTACAGGCCATGGTACGGAGCGAGAGTGCATGGGAAGCCATCACCTCCTTCTAGCTGTAATGCTCGCGAAGGAGGAGGCTGAACGCGTAAGGGAGAGGCAATCTTTGCGCCCTCACGCCCCTAGTCGTCGCAGGAGACGCCCTGGGCGTCGGGAATCGATAGCCGATTCCCGGCCACCGTAAGCGCGGGCTTGCGGATGGCGAGCAACGGATAGCTCGCCGTCCGGTAAGGACCAGGCCCGGGTCGACGGCGCGTTGTGTTCCACGCGCGCCTCAAAGAGATGTCACCACTAGCTGAAGGGAACCCCTTCAGCTAGTGCTGACATCTCTTTGAGGGCTAGGGCCGATGCCCGCCAGGGTTGCGGGTTGTTCGAAAGAGTTACCGTGGCCCTGCTGGTACAGGCAACTGAAGGAACACGGGTGGGTTTTAGTCAGTAGAAGTCTGACACGCCCTCCTACTCCACCCAGAGCGGGAGAAGTTATTTGATGATTTCCCATCCACAAAAAAAAGGCTACCTGAACCTGCTGGCTTTTGGAACTGAATTTCCGACTTCCTAAGTGATCGATCGATCTGAGTGGCCATAGATAGCTGATAGCTATTGATGCCGGTGTTCCTCAGGGGTCTATTCTTTCTGCTACTCTATTTCTGCTGCACATCAACGACCTGCTACACCTTGGTGCTATCGGGTTCGCAGATGACAGCACAGTCTCAAAAAGATACCTGTCCAGTGCAAGAGCCAGCAGACAGTAATTAGATACTCTTAGAGAGGCCATGATGGATTGAATGAATTTGACCTTAAATCTCTTTTCCCGATGGGTCAAATTCAATGCTCTGAAAACAGGCGTGTCTTTTCACTGCCAAAAGGAGCCAGTTTCAGTTATCTCCTACTTTCCGAGGTGCATCTATACCAGTTGCCGACCGCCTAGAGCTTTTGGGCGTAGAGTTGACGTCTGGTCTTAATTTCAGCTCAACTATCGAGTCAAAAGCACAGACTGCAGTCAAGAAGCTGGGCATCCTAAACAAGGTGAGGCGATACTTCACATCTGAACAAATTTTAAGTATCTACAAAGCACAGGTACGTTCGTGTATTGTAGTACTGTAGCCATTTTAGGAATGGCTCATAAAAATACCAGTTTGCTGCACTTGACTCGATGGAACGCAGAGCCACAAGGCTTCGCAGCCGCGACGAGACGTTTGTGGCTAGGCTTCACAACCTGGCTCATCGGCGTAATCTTGCTTGCCTGTTGGTCTTCTACAGACTGTGCTTTGGAGAGTGTGCGTAGGAGCTCCATAACGTGATAACACCATCGCCCTTTTACCACCGGACTACCAGACGTACTGCAGGTTACCATCCGCACTTCGTTGATATCCCGAACAGTCGTACTCAGCGCTTTTCCTCCACACATTTATTATGCGCACAGCCAAAGTGTGGAACTCTCTGCCAGCGTCTGTTTTCTCTTCCACATATAACCCGTCTGTCTTCAAAGCAAGTTTGAACAGGCATCTTCTGGGCCCGCTCATTCCATCATAGACCTTATCCATCGCTTTCCATCAGGCGTGACCGAGGTCAAGAGCAGGCCCAGTCAGCAATAAAAAAGATAACCCACAAAAATAAAAAAATGACATTCCAACTTTAACTGGGGCACTGTTGGCAATTAACTGTCAGAAATTGGGTTATTAAAAACAAATTAGAAATAGCAATAAAAAAAATTAAAAAACAGACTTCGTCTAAGACATGTATGGCTCAAAAGCTCTAAATAGTGTTAACTCCCCTTAAGGCTTTGTACAAAACTACCAAATACCCTGTATGTGAATGTGAATAGCAGGTGGTTATGGTGACTCAGTGCTGAAAATGGCCTCTAAATAAACGCTACGATGAACAGTATAAAAAATCGCCACGGACACCAATCTAAATTTCTTAGTCGCCATACGAGAACATGCCCACTGATGGAAAGGGACACATACAATAGCCGTATTGCATTAATAAAAAAATAAGAAGTATAAATTGCTGTACGAATCAAAGTTATTTCATTTCAAGAGAGTCCTGTTTAATATAGTATAGGATATAGTATTGTCCAATAGGAGTCCAGCAATTAAAAGAAGCAGGTTGTATAATCACCGACAATACCTGCTCCAAAATCGATGACAAGCAAAAAAAAAAAAAAGAATAATGTTGCCATGCTTTAATAAACGAAGTAGCTAAAAGTCAATATGTGACGGCGGCACACAGTGGGGTCTTGTTTATTTTGTGGGTTGAAAAAATATTGTCTCATGTTCCGCCAAGTACAGTTGGGATGAGAAATATCGTGTAACGAGGCTTTTGGCTTATTGTTTAGCTTCATTGAGGTATGCTTCGTGCTTAGTCCTTTTTAGGGCGAAGATAATCGACTTTTAATGATTTTAAACTGAAGGTCACGTCTAAACGAGTTGTGTTAATGATTCGGAGAAAAATAGCTATATAATTAATAAAAATATCAAGCGTATTTCTATGAAACCTTCACCATTTAAAAAATAATTTAACTATCTATCTTTAACCCGGGGTCATGGGGGTGGAAAAGTGTTACACGGACGTTGGGGTGGGTCTCACAGACCCGTTCTTTAGATAACAAATTATCCAATATTTTATAAATAATAGCTAATATTTTATTCGTGTTTAGTTTTTTAGGTATTTATGTAAATAAATGATACACAAATATCGTATTATGTTATGTTTTAATCATATTTATTAGAGCTTTAAAAAATCACGACAAATATCAACAAAATCTTTCTCTTCTACTTAAATGTAATTCTATTATTAATTAACAATCAGCCTTAATGTTTTAATGGCACTTTTTTGTAGGAAACTAAATTATCAGTAGAAGAAAAAAACAATTAATCACTCTGAATCATTATGTTTGGTACAGTCAGCACAGAAAGGTACAATATGTTCTAAACAAATATGTTTGTTGCAACTCTCGCAGGTGTAATTTGAATTACGGTCTTTCTTGGCTGGACACACTTGGTACCTTTTGAGAACTATTTTACTACGCTCACTCAAGTGATCTTCTTCATCACACATCTCCTGGTCTGACAACGCAGAATCATAGTCAGACTCTTGTAAAATCGAAAGAATACGCTGTTGTTCTGCCTCTTCTCGATCCATTTTTTACTAAGTACCTACAAAAAACACAAATAAAATAAATTGAACTATATATCAGCAACTTTAATAGTAAACGACAAAAAAAAAAAAAATAAAAGGATAATAAATAAAATTACATCTATACAAAATGTCGCGAAATTGTTACACTAACTGCGGGGATGGGTCTCACATACCTCATTCAATTTTGTGCACGTGTAACTCCCTCTGCGGCTGTCGCACGACTAACGTGTTACCTGCGATGCATATAACAACTCAACAGCTCCAGCTATTGAGAAGAACGGCAACGTCGCACGCATAGTAACCGATCTAGAAGCGATATAAAATGTGACGGGTCTCACAGACCCAACCCCCATGACGCCGGGTTAAGTATACGTGTTTTATAATAATAGCCAGGATTATTCACCACCAACTTGCTTTGAAATATAAATTTGTGGATTTTGAGGTACTGTACGTAGAAGGTCTGAGTCCAATTATGTGGAAGCTGTGAGTTTCCACAGGGCTGTGTAGTTGGATAGTCAATAATACTCAATTAAGCAACACCGAGAGATGTAATTTGACAAATTAGAACATTGGAAAAGGCACACTTCTTAAAATTATACCGCCTAGTCTCTTAGCTAAAATCAAAGTGCCGTTAGGCAAAAACCATCCGAACTATCTTTTTTAATTATTCAAAAAGAGATAGCTTTATACTGGCGCAAGTAGTCGAATGTCAGCTAGTACAACATAAGGTTAAGGTCCATTGCATGGAACGTTTACAGTACCGTATTACAAGTATGTGCCCGACCAGTTCTAGAAAATGACCATGTCCAGTTGTACTGGGATCGGTCTATCATTACTGACAGGACTATTGTCGCCAATAAGCCTGACATAGTGGTGATAGATCGATTAGTGCGCCGCGCATTGATTTTCGATGTTACCATCCCACATGACGAGAACCTCGTGAAAGCTGAGAAAGAGAAACAAATGAAGTATCTCGACTTAGCACACGAGGAGGAGGAGGCGAGGGTCAATGGCCTGATGGCCGAAACTCTCGACCAACATCCCTCGAGGCTCTCGTTAGGCGGTTGGATCAAGGGCCTGATTCAGAAGGCAGTACTTCTCGATACGGTTCGCATTGTGAGGAGGTTCCTGTCTCTGCAGCCCTAACCTAACCCTGCTCGCGATACCGGCGGATCACTATTTTTTATATTTTTAAATGTTTTTTAAGTTCTTTTTTTACAAAAAATATTTAAAAATTTATTCATTAGGTTTAGAAAATAAATAAAGGGAATATTAATTAAAATATTTTCTTAATTGCTTTATTTTCAGGCAACTAGCTCATAGATGAAATACACAAAATAATCCTTATTTCAAACTAATACATAATAAAAACTTAACTACAAATTCTAGTTAATACATTGGGTCCGCGACGTATTGCGCTGGGTCGTGGTATCATTCCGCGAAAACGCCGATACACGACACCCATCGGCCAAAATTCTTCCTACATGAAAGTCTCCAGGTAATGAGTCCGAAACCCGCGCCACAAAAGATTTGAAATTAATTTTATGGAGCGACTCCAACTTCTAGTCTCTCAAGGTGAACTTGGTCTTCATCTTGATGTACTCCAAGACCTCCTCTACCTTATTGGAGTGATGTAAACGTGACACGTACAGCTGCGTCGATAGAATAGCGGGACACAGTAACATGTCGGGACCAGTCAATGCGGTACCGCAATGATTGCGACAAGCACGGTTCTTCTTTTTCTCCGACGGTAACGAGCTACAAATTGCTTCAGAGGGCCTTTGGGCACCCCTTGTATTATTACATGCTGCTGATGATTTGCGGGAGCTGGTAAAAGTGCCAGGGTAACCCGCGAAATTCAAATTTTCTTAGTTTTTTTTGCAATTTGGAAGTCAGTATTAGGTTGAATGTTGATCTAAATATGAAATCAAAAAAAAATCAAAATCAAAAGTCATTTATTCAAACTAGGCTGAGAATCAGCACTTTTTGAACGTCAAAATTACATAAGACAGTCCCCCAAAACGCCCGCCCTTCACCACTTCCTAGTGCTTTAGCTGGGGAGAAGAAGTGGCGCAACAAACTCCCCAGCAGCACAGCTGTCTGTTCAGTTAAAAAAAAATGATTCTATATAACACTGCGCATAATAATTTAGGTACATTACGCAATACAAAACATTAAATTAAATTATTTGCTATAAGTAAGCTAGCACACGCCAATATACCAAAAAAAAAAAAAAAATCGAAAACTATACTCAAGCAGAAACAAAACACAAAACTAAAAACGTAAGCAGAACTTTATACCCAAATAAAAGCCTCCAGTAATAAAGGGCGTGCCCACTTACATATAGCCGTACATGTAGTCGTAACTCAAAGTCACAGATGATAAACTAGGACCATCGAAGTAAAATCAACAACGAGTTAAGTTACTAATAACAAAACAAAACCAAGGTCAGCAAGACGACCTGTCACCACAAGCAGCACCCGTTCACGAGTATAACGCAAAGATCAGCCATTACCCCCCTCGCCATATTTGAGGGAAGGAGACAACCCGACCCCCGACGCTACCGCAAGCAGTGACATCTAAGGGAGCATGACGAACTTGCTGCCGGTTGCTCAGACAAGAATAATTATGATCAATTGTCGAGGTCACTAGCTAACCACATATTGCAATACCACTCATAAAAAAAAACATTGTAATGAGTAGATTATGTCAATGATAAATAAAAATAAAATAAAAAATAAATTGATCTTTACAGTCAAAGAAAATAAATAATTATATGAACTCATATAACCTGTCAGTAGGTATGCTAATTCTGGAGAAAGAACATAAACATTGTCTTAAGTTAAACACAGCGACCAACTATTCTTATCGTTTAAGTAATCGTTGATAGAATAGTATGCCTTTGAACAAAGGTTAGATTTTACTTTAGCTTTGAACGCATTAAAGGGCAAATCTAGCAAAGAAGAGGGTAGCTTGTTATAAAAAGATATACCAAGCCCAACAAATGAGTTATGAACCTTATGAAGCCGGTGAAATGGAGCACGTAATTTGTCCTTATTTCTGGTGTTAACATTGTGAATATCACTGTTTTTAGTGTATAAATGTATATTTTGTCTAATATATAAGATGTTGGCGAAGATGAATTGTGATGCCACCGTGAGAATACCAATCTGTTTAAAAAAATCTCTCAAAGAAACTCTGGCACCGAGCTGGTAAATTGCTCGAACAGCTCGTTTCTGAAGAACAAATATATTTTGAATGTCAGCGGCTTTGCCCCAGAGCAGAATACCGTATGACATAACGCTATGAAAATAACTAAAATAGACTAACCGAGCTGTATCAACGTCAGTGTATTGTCTTATTTTCCTGACGGCGTAGGCGGCTGAACTGAGCCTTCCCGCTAGGCTTGATATATGTGGGCCCCACTGAAGTTTGGCATCTACTGTTATACCCAGAAAAACTGCCGAGTCTACAGTTTTAAGCATCTCTTTATCTAAAACGATGTTGGGTCCTAGATTTCTAACATTCGGTAAGGCAAACTTTATACATTTCGTTTTCTTTGCATTGAGAACTAAGTTATTTGTCGTAAACCAATCTGTAACCATTGAGAGTGCACTGTTTACGTCGTCAAAATCTTGTCTATTCCTGTCTACTTTAAAAATAAGAGAGGTGTCATCTGCAAACAGTACAACGTCACAGATACCCTTTAAATAGAATGGTAAGTCATTGATATACACTAAAAACAAGAATGGACCCAGTATGTATGAACCTTGAGGTACACCTAACTGAACTGGTAGCCCGGAAGATTTCACACCATTTACATCTACACATTGAAACCTTTTATGTAAATATGAATTTATTACTTTAAGAGCTTCGTTTTGTACACCGTAATGATGTAGTTTACGCAAAAGCGTGTCATGGTGCACGCAATCAAAGGCTTTGGAAAGGTCACAGAAAATTCCAATAGCATTTTGCGAGTTCTCCCATGCGTTAAATATATGTTTCAGCAGAGCAACACCCGCATCTGTAGTCGAACGACCTTTAGTAAAGCCATATTGTTCATCATGAAGGAGGCCATTTAAATTAAAATGTCTTAGCAACTGCTTGAGTATTAAATTTTCAAATATTTTGCTAAATGCAGGTAAGATAGAAATAGGCCTAAAATTGCCAACGTCATTTTTATTACCTGATTTAAATAAAGGTATGACTTTACTACTTTTCATGAGGTCAGGAAAAGTGCCTACATCAACACATTTATTAAAAGTAACAGCTAGATAGGGGCTACTATGTCTATTATATTACTTAACAGTTTAATGGAGATGCCCCAGTAATCACCAGTGTTTTTAGACTTAAGTGTGTTAAATACATTAATTGTATGTTAATTGCATGTTATGATTCGCGGCCGTAAAAAATATGTATTTACAGAATTATATATAATCATTAGAATCAGTAATACAACTCCTTAAGTTGGTATAATCCTCTAACCACAGCAATCACTACATATTATAAAACATAGTCCCCCGCCGTGTCTGTCTACTGAACGGATTTTAATGCGGTTTTCATCAATAGAGAGAGTGATTCAAGAGGAAGTTTTATACGTATAGTTTTCCGACATCTACACGGGCGACGCCGCAGGCAAAAGCTAGTAAAATCTAAAATTAATGTTTGGTGCGATTTTTCTATTGCGTCTTGAATATTAAGACCATACTGGATGGCTCTGTATAATTACACAATATACAGCGAAAGGAACTTTATAACAAGCAAGGGTGTCCCATGAAACCTCCCCTCCTTTTTTATTCCATTTCTGCAATGGCTAACGAATACTGAAGTTGATTTTTTGGAAAGTTACGTCTGTTCAAGTAGTTTTATACCCAGACGATGTAATTATTTACTACAAATCGCTATTTTAGGGATGTTTTATTTTCACGAATCGCAACTAATATTATAAATGTGAAAGTGAGTTTTTTCCTGCTCTTTCACGCTAAAACGGCTGCACGGATTTGGATGAAATTTGGCACATGGGTAGAAAATGACCTAGATTAGGATATACATTACTTTCCCGGTAGTAGCTAAGTACCAACTAGCCGCGCTTGACTCGGTGGAACGCAGAGCTAAGAGACTCATTGGCGACGTAAAACTGGTGGATGCCAAGCTTCATAGCTTGGCTCATCGCCGCAAGGTTGCCTGCTTGTCGGTCTTCTACAGATTGTACTTCGGAGAGTGTGCCCGAGAGCTCCACGACCTCATTCCGCCGGCCCCCTCCTACCATCGGACATCTAGACGCACTGCCAGTTACCATCCCTACCTGGTTGCTATTCCACCAATTCGCACTAAGCGCTTCAAAATGTCTTTTATAATGCGCACAGCAAAAGAGTGGAACTCACTACCTGCGTCTGTGTTTCCGAACGCATACAACCCTAATCTCTTCAAAGTGTCTCTCACTCCATCGTCGACTTTGTCTCTGTCACCTCTGATCTAGACTAGAGTCAAGAGCAAACCCATCACAAAAAAAAGTAAGTTTCCGTGGGATAATTTCCGACCACTACGCGGGCAAAGCCGCTAGCAAAATCTAGTTATTACATAAAATAAAGAAAATATAATTTAATTCCTGGGACTTAAAGATGTTGAAATGTGGATTTACACGTCTGCCCACTCCTTTGCGTAATACAAGCGCGATGTTGCGTCAGGTAATTTATTTAACAAAAATAGAATATTACTTTGTTTTCGGTGCAGACTGTACTAAAAAGAAAAAGATAGCAAATAATATATTTTACCTTTCACAATAAACGGAGTAGAGACGTTATCTAAATATAAGAGGGTTTATATTTTATAAAATGTGCAGTTACTTTGCTGAATTTATTTGGATGAGAACGGGCCATGGCTTGGATTAAGGCTATGTTTACATTGTTTGAGAAAAGCGCGAATAGTTTTGTTAAAAAAAACCGGTTGACGTTCATAAGGTAAGGTATGTAAGTATTTATTATAATTATGTTTTATTTGCTAAGTTAATTGTTTTTGTTTTTAGATTTTATGTATTTTATTTTCTCTTCATTTTTACACGGTGTCTACATCTCTATTTATCCTCTATCGCAGGTATGCTAGAAGAGATTTCTTAAGAAATAAGCATCACCTTTGTACGTATGTTTCTGTTCCTTTATTCTTGTCTGTTTATTTGTGTGTACAAAACAAATAAATATTTTGGCAAAAATTTTATTAATTCCTAGCATTAAAGCAGGAAAACATAACTAACTAACTAAAAGAACATGTTGACTAAAAAACAAGTTGTTAAGTGACTAAAAAACAATTTAAGGGTACAGACCATCAAACGTAACAACTTTCTCCATGGGACCAACATCGTATTGCGAAAAAATTATCAACTGTCCCATACAAAACTTACATTACCTACTCGACCTAAATGTATGGGACGGCTGATAATTTTTCCACGATTACGATGTTGGTCCCGTGGAGCCGCAGGAGACGCCCTGGGCGTCGGGAATCGATAGCCGATTCCCGACCACCGTAGGCGCGGGCTTGCGGATGGCGAGCAATGGGTAGCTCGCCGTCCGGTAAGGACCACGCCCGGGTCGACGGCGCGTTGTGTTCCACGCGCGCCTCAAAGAGATGTCAGCACTAGCTGAAGGGGTCCGCTAGGGCCGATGCCCGCCAGGTTTGCGGGTTGTTCGAAAGAGTTACCGTGGCCCTGGCACACGCAACTGCAGGAACATGGGTGGGTTTTAGTCAGTAGAAGTCTGACACGCCCTCCCGCTCCACCCAGAGCGGGAGAAGTTATTTGATGATATCCCATCCACAAAAAAAAAAAAAAAAAATGGTCCCGTGGAGAAAGTATACAGTAATAAACAGTATTCATACAAACACATTTTCATAATATTAGCTACTGGAAAAAAGGAAACAGTAATAATAATTATTCTCATCCCGAATTAATGAACTTCTTATGTTTGAGCCGATAATATTGATAAACGATTGTTGTTTTAATAAAGTTTAATATTGTACACAATAATATAATTAAATTACAATAATAGGCTATCTGTTATTATTAACTTACGATTGCAAATTAGGCTATTACGAGTTTTCGACGTTTGGCTCCCAGACTGGAGCGGGCCGGGGCTGCCTTGAAGCGGCTCCTGCCCAATCTAGGGGGTCCAAACGCCTCCTGCCGGAGGCTCTACGCGGGGATCGTGCGGTCCATGGCCCTTTACGGGGCACCAGTGTGGGCGCGTTCTTTGGGGCGGCGACCAACCCGCCGGTTGAACGCGTCCCAAAGGGTCATGGCCATCCGGCTAGTTCGGGGATACCGCACGGTCTCCGGTGTGGCGGCGAGCCTACTTGCCGGATTGCCGCCATGGGATCTGGAGGCAAAAGGCCTCGCATACACATGGGAGTGGCGCGAGGAGGCAAAACGCCGGGGCGTAACTCCGCTGCCGCGAGAAATCATGGCACAGCGGACAGAGCTCCGGCGGGATCTCATGGCGACATGGAGAGTGCGACTGTCGCAACCCAGTGCTGGGCACGCCACAATTGCGGCGATAAGTCCCCTCTTTGAGGAGTGGTTGGAGAGGCGTCACGGCATCCTCACCTTCCGCCTGACGCAGGTCCTCACCGGACACGGTTGCTTCGGGAGGTTCCTGTTCCGGATAAGGCGGGAGGAAACGCCCGGGTGTTACCACTGTGTGGATCGCCCGGAGGACACGGTGGAGCATACGGTGGAGGTCTGCCCGGCTTGGGCAGAGCACCGCCGCGTCCTCGCGGAGGCGATCGGCGGCGGCGATCTCTCGCGTCCGGCCCTGGTACAGGCCATGGTACGGAGCGAGAGTGCATGGGAAGCCGTCACCTCCTTCTGCGAAGCAGTAATGCTCGCGAAGGAGGAGGCTGAACGCGTGAGGGAGAGGCAATCTTTGCGCCCTCACGCCCCTAGTCGCCGCAGGAGACGCCCTGGGCGTCGGGAATCAATAGCCGATTCCCGGCCACCGTAGGCGCGGGCTTGCGGATGGCGAGCAATGGGTAGCTCGCCGTCCGGTAAGCACCAGGCCCGGGTCGACGGCGCGTTGTGTTCCACGCGCGCCTCAAAGAGATGTCAGCACTAGCTGAAGGGGTCCGCTAAGGCCGATGCCCGCCAGGGTTGCGGGTTGTTCGAAAGAGTTACCGTGGCCCTGGCACAGGCAAATGAAGGAACACGGGTGGGTTTTAGTCAGTAGAAGTCTGACACGCCCTCCCGCTCCACCCAGAGCGGGAGAAGTTATTTGATGATTTCCCACCCAAAAAAAAAAAAAGGCTATTACGAGTATAACTTCATTTATTCAGAACGGGAGTAAATAGATTCCCTAAAATTTTAATAAATTCAAGACTTGAATTTATTAAAATCTCAACTAAGTAGAGATCTTTGATGTTATGTAATTTCTTAGTGAAGTGTTGAGGATAGAATTCTTAATTATAAAATCTTATTTTATATGCGAGTAATGTACGTTACTTACTTGAGTGAGAATAAACGTTCCATTGCAAAATCAAACGCAAAATGGTCGAGTTCTCTATTCTTAAGTAAAGAAAATGGTGACTATTACTTGGCTAAGAATTCAAACTTTTGACAGTTCTAACTGCAAGCAATTACTAAGCTATAGAATAAAAATCGTTATTTGAGTAATTACTTTTACTGAAGTAATCACTTTTACTTGCTTATAAATACAGGTGTAAAACTGCACGCCTCTGCACTAAAATGTATACAGTGTTATTGGCAACCTCTTAAGGGGTCATTGTACTCATTATTATGAACAACTTTTACTATGGGAGTACATTTTGACGAATTATGCGAACATACTCGTAAATGTACTGAACAGCTGATTTTTTTCGCGATTTCAAGTTTGGGCCCATAGTAAAAGTTGTTCATAATGATGAGTACAATGACCCCATAAGAGGTTGTTGGTGTTTTACCAATAACCCTGTATGATACAAACATTTAAAAAGTGTAAGCAGTGGAGGGGCGTGCATTTTTAGACTGATCAAATTTTTCTAATGGGACATATTAATACAAAACGACGTTTATGACGTTATGTATTTATGTAGTTTTGTATTTTACTAAAACATTGTTTACACAAAATAATCATCATTACTTTTATATGTGGAATTCACCATAAAACTACTTACTAATTACTCAACAAGGTATTATCGAACGCTAACACAAAGAATTCAAAAAGTCCAAAATAAGCATTCCGTTCTAAAACCAGCATATAAAATTAAATATCCGGAAAGAATCAAGGCGTTATCTGTAATAGAAATCTCTGGATTTATCGGCTCTGTGGCTGTGGGTTTGTACTGGCTTTCGAATGAAATATAGGCTGAACCGCCGGTGGTCGTTGCCTACGAGTACTTCGTTTTTTTCCATAGACAACACTACGCGCTGTATTGGCGAGCTTTTCAAGCCAATTTTTACTGGTTATTTTTGAAGTGTTGCGATGGATTTCCATTTTTTGGTGGACCCATTGATGCGGATTGGCTACACTTTTAAAATTAGAGTAAAAGGATTACGTACAAATGGCAAACGAGGTTAGGTTAAATCCCCTCATTTTGCTGTAATACATCGTTCTGGGAGTTGTTATGCGAGTTATTTTCTCTTTTTAGAGGACATTTGGTTTCGTATTTATGAGGTAAATGCAGGAAACCTGGATTCGAAACTTATTTGCTTGTACGGACTGAAAAAGCCCGGGAAATACAGTTTATTTTATTTATTGCCTGAATAGAATGACTGATGTTTGGTAGACCACAGTGACGGATTGGGGACAAGTTTAACGGACCTGAAGTTTAACTAAACGAAAAGGATTGACGAAAAATGTCCACGGGATTTCTTACGTATAAAAATGTTTGTTCTTTTATACACTGTTTTGATGCCCTTTAAGAAAAAGAAAGATCATTGACCTACGTATTTTCGTAAAGAATAAAAGTGTCGTATAGGTGCTATCAGGTTTCGGCGGCAATGCCGTGGGGGCGTCACATCTACGTCTACGATATGAATACAATAAAAACCTTTTCCTTTTTACATTCGGAAGGTAAGTCGCCAGTTTAACAAAGGATATGAGGAGGAAAAAAATATCTAAACATTTCTTTAACCCACCTAACTATAAGGGGGCCGTCAAGGGGGAAATAATAATTCCAATTTTATTGGGAATGTCCTTCAACAAGATTTTTCCATACGATGGAAGCAATTTATGTGATAACGTTTGGGGAAATTGCTTTCTGCCCTTTCTTTACGTCTATTGAATTTATGGCTCGATTCAGTCTGAATGATATTTATGGAACAACTACAGTTGGCTTTGGTTATTTATTATATTCTATCAAAAACTCGGTTTGGAAGATCCGGGGATTGGTGCAAAATTTTTGGGGTTAGTTGAGTTACTTTCTAGTTTTTTGATCTGATTATCTTCGGTTGGCCGCGCGAGGGTTAAATTCAGAAGTCGTATCGCTGGTTGATTTTTCATTAGTAGTTGAGCGGAATATATTTTTAATGAAGCGCAGAAATTGGAATAAGATAACAGCCGCACGGGTCGAACTGCCGCGGTCGATTCGTTGATGGATGACCACCCATTACATATCGAGACCCTTCCCTGCCTTGAAAAGCTCGTTAAGCCGTTGGTCCCAGCTTTGATCCTTGAAAGTCGTCACGGGTCGTCAATAGCTCGAAAATCTGACAACCAGTCCATATTGTATCATGTTACCCAGTGTTGTGGAGGTCAGATAGGCAGTCGCTCCGTGTAAAATACTGGTATTCAGCTGCATCCGGTTAGACTAGAAGCCGACCCCAACATAGTTGGTAAAAGGCTAGGCAGATTCATTTGCTGTTTTTCATTCACTTGAGAAATATTTCCCGAAATATACCTAAAGATAATTTTGTATTTTTTTGTGACTGCAACACACGCAATTTCTGTAAGTATGGTTATCTATATATTTTGGCTGTTATGTCATGACAATAATGTAAAACTGATTCGTTGATCTAGTGGTCGCAAGAGCGTGGGAT
The DNA here is from genome assembly GCA_948252095.1 of Dicycla oo. Lineage (NCBI taxonomy): Eukaryota > Metazoa > Arthropoda > Insecta > Lepidoptera > Noctuidae > Dicycla > Dicycla oo. The sequence continues at coordinate 5,778,847 of OX411721.1, read as the reverse complement.
CCAGGATCCCACCCTGGGTACAGACCGGGGTACTTGCGTTCGGTGAACTATAAACACAGCTCTGCCATCCCCTTCGGGGAATACATATGTGACGTATGTTTTTAAGTGTCCATAATCGTAGAACTTTAAAAATATTTTCCATTTTCCCAATAATTCTTCCTATCCTTAATCTCATAGAAGCTCACATACAAAATACACCAGCACATCTTCAAACTTGGATCGATTTTCCAAACTCTTGCATTCTCTTGTTTTCACGGTGGCGTGTGCAAATCAAGCGCGGCATCCGTAGACACAGTCTAGCGATAGACAAGTCACTAAATGCCTCATTCCAATAAGGGCCGGTTTTTTGATCCGTAGTTAACCAATGGTTAAACATAGTAACTAATGGTTGAATATTGGCTAAATGTGAAAGGCTAAAAATGAATGAGTTATACCATTTATTTATTTAATAAAACTTTATGCACAAGTAAAAAAAAAACAAATACCGTACAAAGGCAGACTTAATTCCTGAGGCATTTTCTACCAGTCAACCTTAGAGTGATGCAGAGAGAAAACATGGCAGGTGCAATATAAAGGATAGATAACTCGAAAATATTTATAAAATACAAGAATAAATACATCAATATATACATATATATAATCAGAATAAACTTTGTCAGGAATAATAACAATCAGTAGAGGAGAATAAGAATCCAACAAATCATTACGTCACCATTTGTTCGTATTTTTTTAATATGATTAAGCTAAGATGAGAACATTCATGTCTAGCCTTTCACATTTAGCCAAAATTCAACCATTAGCCACTATGTTTAACCATTGGTTGAGTTAACTACAGATCAAAAAACCGGCCCTAAGGAACGATAACTGACTTGTAATGATTTTAAACTGAAGATCATGTTTACACGAGTAGTGTGGAAAACATACGTACCTATGTATTATGTTAAATTAGAGCATTTTCTTAATAATTGAATGAGTGAATATTGTAGATTATGTTTAAATTACATAGGTAGAGTAATTAATTTGTAAAGTATTATCTAACGCAGAAAAAAAAACTGAAAATCACGCAAATACTATCAAGGGTATTTTACAAAACCTTCACCGTTTTAAAGATAATTTAATTATTTATCTTTTAGTATACGTGTTTTAATATAATGGTGCCGTTTCTCTTGTTCAATTACTAAACTAAACTTAAAGAATCGCTATCTTTTACTAACAGGCAGCGCTAGAAAAGGACGGCTATAGCTATGAACTAAGTTAGAGATGTCGAACTAGTTTACGCCTTGCACTTCACCGTGTTTTTAGTCGACATGTTTTACGTGTCGTCTGAATTTGTATTGAATTATTAGTTGCAACTAAATTTGACAGCTCTAATTTACGTCCGTCTCTTTCTTGTTTTATTAGTGAGAAAAAGTTAGCAATAGCCTAAATTAAGTTTAGTTTGTGCACAACAGAATTTATTTAATGTATAATAAATTAATAATTTGTCTAATTTGGGACAGCGCTCCTTTATGGGCGAGTCCTATTGCTGGCTGGACGTACGACGTGTTGCGTGAGCTCAGTACAGAACACGCAAGCTAACCACTCAAGGCCGTTGGCATATATCTGCGTCTTAAAAACGTGTCGCCTCTGCGAGTTGGTTTTGGCCCCTCGTATGCCTTCCAAAGGTAACGGAACCCAGGGTCTGGAGTTATCTTAAATCATTTAAAAAACCAATAATGAGACGACACACTTATTAGATTCAGTAGTAAGAGCAAACGAAACAGAAGTAAAATTGAACCACCAATTCGAAGAAGGGAATAAACGCCACTTTTTGATATATTCAATTGTCTACACTTTCACATAAATGAATATTAAATATTTTATTCAAGTGTATTAGTAAATAAATCAGAATGTATATTTTCTTCATTATCATTGATATCACATTAGCCTGCAGGTTGTAAGTAAAAATGTATAAAGTTTTTTTTAAATATTTATTTTTAATTTATCTCCATTCTTATTTTTTGGATTTATTCCCTTCTTTCAATTGGTGGATCAATTTCTCTAACTACTTCTCGTATGAAAACTCTTTGTCAGAGGTTTTCCTACAACTGGCGCCCAACAAACGGCTGTCACGGTACGATTTTTTGTAAAGTTCTGGCTTCTGCCCGCGACTTCGTCTAGGTGTTATAACATAAAACATATATTCTATAGCTCTAGGCAAAGCCAGTGAGCAGCGTCGGCAGCGGCTAGCGTAGCTTCATATCAATGAAAGAATTCTCGAAATGGGATGAGTAGTTTCAGAGATTACATACAAACTTACAAAATTTACCTCTTTATAATATGCTTGTATATAGCTGCGCCACACGGTTTCACCCGAATAAGTCTCGATTCCTTGAGAATATCGGAATAAAAAGTATCCTATGTCCTAACCTAAGTCATAGTCTACTCATGTGCCAAATTTCATCCAAATCGTAAGCGTAACAAACAAACAAACTCACTTTCGCTTTTATAATATTATTAGTTAGGAATAGGGTAGTGTAGATTACCCCATTTACATTAGCAAGTGCAAGTTTTCAAGTGACTGTCAAAGACAATCGCTGTCTCATAAGGTATACGCTGAGGGCGAATCTATACAATACTCTATCTACGGCGGTATCGGATGGTACAGGGAAGGACCCCCAGATGGCGCTTCCGACTCATTTCTCACGAATCTTCCACCTCATTCAACGCTGCATCGGTTTGCAAGACGATGGGTTTATGTGTAGCTGTGTACCTGTGTTGGTTGTTTACTGCGTTTTGCAGAACGTGAAAACGTCTTTTCGCTCGGAGTACTGAGTAAGTTCAATATTTCTGACCGACAAAAACATGTAAGGTTTCAACCTTCGATTCAGGGGTAGAGCAATGAGACTAATGTGTCACTTAAAATAGAGTTTATTTTAGGTGCCACAAAGTTACTGTAGGGGGTCGTGAGTTTATTGTGTCTAAAGTTTATTCGCTCGAAGTGATAAAAAGGTCGGAAGTTTACTGCCCTGGGTGGACTGTCTGGCTGGCGCTGCGGTGGCTCGGCGTAGTCAGCCTTAGGTCTGGCTGACAGCCGTAGTCGCCGGGTATGGGGCCGCGTCTGGCGTGTAGGCTGCCAGAGTAGTGGGCCAGTAATGTGGCCGTCAGCCGCAGTTGCTGGTGCGAAGCTCAGTCGGTCGCCGGTGCAGTCAGTAAGTAGGTGGAGATGAGGGTTCGGGACGGTAGCTAGTGGGTGTAGTGGGTTATGGCCGGTAGTCTAGCCAAAACTGTGGTCTAGCTAAAGCTGTGATCTAGCCAAAACAGCGATCTATTCGAAGTAGCGGTGATGTAGGTAACCGAAGCGGTGGACCCTGGAAACACGCAAGGATGCGTCCGTGAGCTCAGAGGAAGATCCGGTAAGCCACTATGATGTGCGTAGTTTCCTAACCAGACGAGGTCCGTAGCCCCAAGACATGGAAAAGGGTCAGTGGAGAGGAAGCTAGCATCACAGTGGTTTACAAGATCATTATGTAGAATGAACACAAGGTAAAAACACAGTTATAGTAATAAACAGATTCTCCTAAGGACTCTATGAGTACTCACCCAATTTCGGGGAACTATATATGCTTCAGTGACTGGTCGTAGAATAAAAGGGCGGAGTCTTCTCGTCTAGTCCTATTTATAACCTTCGTGTTTCTAGCAAGATCTATAGGGAGCCGAAGGTAGTAATGTCACAGACTAATTAGCAAATCCCACAGATAATTATTATGTACTTAGTCGACTAAGTGGTACAGTACATTGATATGCTACAAACCGCTAATAACTTACAGACTTTTAATGCTACATAGAGTGATGGTTGAGCATTTAAAGGTTAGGTCATATTTATAATAGTTTTAAGGCCGGATATAATTTGCGTATGAGTCGAAATATCAATTGGTGTAGCACAAAAACGTGGTTAGATAGATCAGTTATTCTGGTGTCTTTCTCAAGAGATAATAATATATAATAATAATAATATTCTGGGATATTTCACACACGGTCATCTGATCCCAAACTAAGCAGAGCTTGTACTATGGAAACCAGATAACTGATATACTACTTTTTTTTGTAAATACATACTTATATAGATAATTACACCCAGGCTCAGGACAAACAGACATGTTCATGCACACAAATGTTTGTCCTGGATGGGAATCGAACCTACGACCTGCGACATGATAGGCGGTAGCTTAACCAACCATGCCAGCTGGCCTGTCAATGTGAATAATAAACCACTACCAGGACCTAAATAGAAACAACAGAAATATTGGCCGAAATAGTGTTAAAAATGAATATGAAGTTGACAATAGCAAAATAATGTCAGATGTCGTCTCATATCGACCGTAAATCTGCTCAATAATGAAAAAAAAACCTGAATCAAACAAAGCTTGCATCAAAAGGAATGCAACGAGCCTAAAAGTCTATTGCCGAGCAAATAAAATAGCTACGACAGTGTCCGAAACAGTAAGAAAATCTGTTGAAATAGCAAAAAAGTTTAAGATGACGTCTCATATCCGTCGTGAATCTGCTCAGAACTGAAAAATATCATAGTGAAAGCTTACTTTATAAGGAATGCAATGAGCCTACTGAATCTAGTGCCGAGTAAACACAATGGCTACGGCAGTATAGGAAACCGTAGACAAATTTCAATCTGTTTTCACGAAAACATACGGCACGGACTTGATCTGCGCCTATAATTTTTTTTTTTAAGAACGTAAATCAGAACTTTTCTGAGGTGTAATTATGTTTGGATACAACCCTAAATAAAATAAAATCATTTGTGTAGTTAAGAGGTTTGATTTAAATAGAAAAATCTAATTATTTTTATACTTTTACTTATGAAAGAAAGGAAAAAAATAAGTATTTGATATTTTAGTGTCATAATTTTGCATAAATATAGGTTGAACTCTACTGCATCCCAGTACAACTGTTTGTATGATCAAGATATTTCGATAAAATTTATTCTAAAAAAAGAAAAATGAACTTCACGTATATATCACTGCCAGTCAATAAAACTGACCATACCTTAGAATATAAATTTAATGCGAAAGTAAGTTTGTTTGATTGTTTGTTACCTTTCACGCCTAAACCGATCATCCTGCAATTTTTCATATACGTTGTCAGGTGTACAGAAACGGACATAGGGGACTTTCATCCCGAAAAAAGTATTGTTTCCGAGGAAAACAACAATAATGTTTTTATGATAATATAGATGGCGCCACGTGTCTATCGAATCATTTAATTTGATTTATCATTATTATATCCTCTTACTGGAACGCCATACAATTACACCAATGAAGTAAAAATTACTTCTTGTGCTGCTTTCCATCCATCCTGTGCGCGTTGGACATCGAACGGGTGGCGATGGATCACGCACGCTCCCGCAGCGTCAAAACATTTCTCCATAATTCTATAAGTCCATCTATATTGCGCACATTCTTTGCAATTTTTTGAGACTTGATGATTTTTTTAAATTTTAAAATAAATACATTAAAATTTAAAAAACAGAACATTTTGGTATGTCATCCTGCGTGACAGATGACAGCAGATGAATCATGATTGAATTATATTATTATTGAAACTTAAGAGGCCCACAAAGCATGCGTAGTTCATACAAACGAAATAACAAAATAATTTGTAAATCAAACATATTATTAACCGAAGATCTTGTAGATAATATGGATGTGGAAAGGCAACGTAGGGCGTTGTCTGTTCGCTGTAATGTGTTGGCTCGCAGATTCGCACGTTGTTCTGTACAAATGAAGGTCACACTATTCAGGTCATTCTGCCAGACCTTCTACACGCAGAGGACATACGACGCCCTGCGTGTACAATACGCGTTCAGGGTGTTGATGGGGCTGCCGCGATACTGTAGCACGAGTGGCATGTTCGCGGACACACACGTGGACGGCTTCCACGCGATCATACGCAAGCGCTGTGCGCGCATGCTTGCGCCGGGGCGTGGCAGCCCCAGCGCCATCCTGGACGCGTGCGCCGGCCGGTGGGATTCGCCACTGATGGCGCACTGAATAGGCCTTCACGCGAGAGCGAGCGCCTGAATTTATCATTAAGTACTACTTTTTTACTCTCACTAACACTAGGCTAAGAACATTGTTACTAACAAATCTATGGACAGAAAGTCTGCAATGATTGGATTACAGAATATCTAGATTCCCAAACATATATTTTGAAAGGACACTGTTTTGAAGATGAGATATGAGAAATTTTAAATTTCTATAGAAAACTTATTTTTCTCATATTTCCTGTTTACAACACACTACCTTTAGAATATGTTTGATTTACAAATTATTTTAGTATTTCGTTTGTACGAGATGAACTACGCATGCTCCGGGGGTGTCTTAACTTAACTTTAAACTTAGTGTGTTACGACTTTTTTAATTTATCTAATACATTTTGTGAGGCTAGAGTGTCGATAGACCGGTTTTTCATCCTCCCATCATCTCATCATTATCCTAACTCAATCTGCCTAGCCTTTTCCCAACTATATTATGTTGGGGTCAGCTTCCAGTCCAATCGGATGCAGCTGAATACCAGTATATTATATGGTGCGACTGCCTATCTAATCTCCACAACCCAGTTACTGGGTAATACCCCTTAGTAAGACTTGTTGTCAGATATTCGGGCTTCTGACGACCCGTAACGACTGTCAATGATGAACGAATGATAGTTGGGACCAACGGCGTAATGTGCTTTCCGAGGCACGGAGGAGTCTCGGTATGTAAAGATTGTCACCTTTCCACAGACCAACCCAATGCGTAGCTTAACCGGATGGCGCCACCCGTGCGGCTGTTATTGGTTAGCCACAAGCTCCTCTCATCAACTAAAATTATAAATGCGAAAGTGAGTTTGTTTGTTTGTTACGCTCACGCTAAAACGGCTGAACGGATTCGGATGAAATTGGCACACGGGTAGGCCATGACCTGGAAAAGGATATAAGCTACTTTTTATCGACATACCAGGCAGGCGAAGCCGCGGACGGAAGTTAGTAATAACTAAAGCATACCAAACCTGCCACCTAAAGTTAAAAACCAATAGAAAACCAGCTGCCATTAAAACTACACGTCAGTTTTTAAAAATCCAACATGGCGGCTGAATGTAAGTTTAAGGAGGTCTAATGCATCTTTTATTGGCAACGCTTGGAGCTCCTTCTAAGGAAATGGAAATACTCGTAACATTTCACGGTGATCTGGGAGTTAGGGGATATGGATAATATTATTTCGCATTTTATAAGAGACTTGCTTTTGCCCGCGACTTCGTCTGCGTGACCGACCCCGTCGCATCGCATCGCATCGCATCGCCTGCCTGAACTATTACTTTTCGATTAGCGTTCTTTCTGACATTTGAGATGCTCGTGGCTAAGTAATAACAGCCGCACGGATCGCGCCATCCGGTTAAGCTACGCATTGGGTTGGTCTGTGGAAAGGTGATAATCTTTACATACCGAGACTCCTCCGTGCCTCGGAAAGCACAATACGCCGTTGGTCCCGACTATCATTCGTGGATCATTGACACTCGTTACGGGTCGTCAGAAGCCCGAATATCTGACAACAAGTCTTACTAAGGGGTATTGTATTACCCAGTAACTGGGTTGTGGAGATTAGATAGGCAGTCGCACCATATAAAATACTGGTATTCAGCTGCATCCGATTGGACTGGAAGCTGACCCCAACATAGTTGGGTAAAGGATAGGCAGATTGATTGTTCTTTCTGACTTTTATTTCTTTTTGCTCAGCTCCAAAGGAATCTAGCACAATTGTAAATAGACTATAGCCTTTGTCAAGAATTGGGCAATCAAACGAAAAAAAAAAGAATTTTTCAAACCCGACTGGTAGTTACAAAGATCAGTGTGTTCAAACAAAAAAACAAACTCTTCAGCTTTATTATTAGTATTAGTTTAAAATATATAGATTTGTGATATATGTGAAAGATAAGGATTGAATTTGACCGTTTTACTGCAGTCAATTTTTAACTATACGCCGTTGAAGTAGGTCTACCCTACATCAACGGCGATATAGTATATACAAAGGGTATGGCGATATGGTTGTTCCCTTGAACTTTAATTACATGTGAAAATGACTTTTTCAATTTAAATGTACATCTATTTGTTGCCAGAGGGGCTCGTGGCTAAGTAATAACAGCCGCACGGGTCGATCGATCAGTTTAAGCTACGCTTGCCACACTTGGTCCGTGGATGGGTGAGCATCTACACATGCCAAGACCCCTCCCACCCGACTGTCATTCGTGGAACTTTGACAGTCGTTACGGGTCGTCAGAAGCCCGAAAGTCTAACAACCAGTCTTACCAAGGGGTATCGTAGTACCCAATAACTGGGTTGTGGAGGTCATATAGGCAGTCACTCCATGTAAAATACTGCTATTCAGCTGCATCCAGTTAGACTGGAAGCCGACCCCGACATAGTTGGGAAAAGGTTAGGCAGATTGATATATATATATAGATAGACTAGACAGCTAATATAATAATAGATAGACAGTCACTCCATGTAAAATGCATGCGGTTGGACTGAAAGCTGACTCCAACATAATTGGGCAGATGGCAAACAAGGAAGAAAGAATAGTTATTTATGCTACGAGTGCGGAAAGTAGGTGGTATCCGACAAGTGGCATTTTATTTTTATACATTTTTTAGATAAGTCGACACGAGGCGGAGGTCATCTTAGGCACGTGTATCATACGTTTTACTATGCATTGTGCGAGGAAATAAAAAAAATATACATTGAAATACTTTTCTTTTGATTTAGCCGGAAAGAAGCTGTTGTTGGAATTTTGTGCTTCTTGAATAACATTTTCCGGGGTTATGTATCGTCACTTCAACTAGACATTTTTAGCAGATTTACAGATCGACTCCAACCAACTGTTTACTCTTTCTTCTTTGCCTGGCTGCCACTACATATACCTTCACTTAAAACTAGGTTATCAATCAATCTGCCTAGCCTTTTCCCAACTATGTTGGGGTCGGCTTCCAGTCTAACCGGATGCAGCTGAGTACCAGTATTTTACATGGAGCGACTGCCTATCTGACCTCCACAACCCAGTTACTGGGTAATACGATACCCCTTGGTAAGACTGGTTGTCAGACTTTCACGCTTCTGACGACCCGTAACGACTGTCAAAGATCCTCGAATGACAGCCGGGACCAACGGCTTCACGTGCTTTCCGAGGCACGGAGGAGTCACGTTATGAAAAGATTGTCACCCATCCATAGACCAACCCCGGCAAGCGTAGCTTAACCTGATGGATCGGCCCGTGCGGCTATTATTACTTATCCATAAGCTCCTCCACTTAAAACGAGGTTATGTTAGGTTCATATTCACTTGAACTAAGGTTTAGGTCGTGCGTATAGGCCGTACATTGCACAAAGTTACTGAATAGTGGGTCAAGAGGCTGAAAAAGAAACCACAAAAATGTCGAGGGCTTAGAAGCTTTTTCAGGACTAGTTCTCGACGTGTGTGACCGTGTGACCGAGGCACATTCACAACCCACTATAACGTTTATAAGGCAAAGTGGAGAAGACAATTAATATCTTTTACTAATTTCTATAGTAGGTACACACGGCTACATATTACGCTATACATTTCTAGTATAAGCTGATCTCACATTGTATAGGATTTTCGTACAATGAGAGGTCAGCCCATACTGGGAATGTATAGTTTGATACCTATGTAACCGTGTTTATATACTTTCAGATTAACTCCTGGTTTCTAAAAGCTATTGTTCAAATTAGGTCTGCTTTTGAAGCAGTCATACAGGGTCAAATTAAATTAACTAGCGACACTCGCAGACGTGATGGCTATCGAGATAAAGCAAGAAAATAATAATTTGATATTTTTTTTGGGGTTATCAGCCGCAGTGTATTTGAAACATCAGTTTAAAAAATCCGTTTTTTTTTTGTGTAAATTTCACAGCCGTGATGGGTATCGATATCGAAATACGACAAAAAAAAAATAGGTTTCTCAACTCATACTTCAGTATGAGTTGAGAAATCTGTTTTTTTTTTTTAACAGCACTCCAAGCAGTCGTTGACCCCAACCAAAATAATCAAATCTCTTTTATTTTGTTGTGTTTACTTAGATAGCGATACCTATTACGTCTGCAGAGTTTCACTAGCTAATTTAATTTGATCCTGTATACCTACTGCCTCCAGATCCGGCGAGAACAATTTTAATAAGTATTGGCTTATCAAAGGACCTATCACTAAAACTGGGCTGGGAGACATGTGCGTACGACGTACATGTGCAAAATTAATTGTGATATCACTTTTGTTTTAAATTACTTTAAATTTTCACTAACAATAGGTTAAGGCAATACTAACACATTATAGATCCTGTAATCTGAAATAAAGAGTTATTATTATTATTAAAACGCCACAATTAAATTAAAAACATAGTAAAATATAGGTTCACAAAAGTCAGGTGCACGTACTCTTGAGTGTATTTAAATAATAAGGATACTTGTTTAAGACCATGTACACAATGTATATTATTATTCGGGTTTCCTGAACTACACAGTCTCAAAGGGTTTTATGATCACTCCCTCAGGCTATGTAATGTTGCCAGTCTTCCTCAATTATATTTTTTATAGTTGCAACCTTTTTATTTTTACGATGAGGCTTAAGATTGAAAATATACTGTTTCAAGAGTAATTTATGGCTCGTAGGTGTCAGGCGCCACCTGTGCTGTCCACAAGCTTGAAGTGGATATGAAGAATGTCTAGGAATATTAATTTATGGACTATAGACCGAGACAATAGGCTGCGATATCCGCTTGTAGGTTGTGAGTTCACATTCCAGCACGTACCAATGATAATTTTTGAACTCATAAATTATGTACAGACGCCAGCAAATCAAGCTACTACAATCTGTCAGATTTATTTAATAGATTTTCAACTTTAACGCTAAAGCTTTAGGTTCACGGTTGATTGGGAAAATTTGACAGTTTCGAGTAGCTTGACCTGCTGGCGTCTTTACCTTCTGAGTTAATCTTGGACATTACTGACATCGGTGAAGGAAAACATTGTAAGGAAACCTGGTCTTAGTTCATTAACTTTGAACGTGGCTTCGCCTGCGTGGAGGTCGGAAATTATCCCACAGGAACGTACAACCGCACAAACGCAATTATCGCGCGATCAATCGCATCACGTTATAAAAATCGGTATTATCTTAAAAATCATTCGCTAATCGCTCACTGTTTGCTAATATGCACTTATCGCTACGACACTAGCGCCAAAAGAAGTAAAGGAGCAATCTTTGGGTCTAACCTAGTCGAGGTGTGCCCACAGAACACAAATTATAGGGTGTGCCATACTCGTAGAGGCGTACGATCACTTTAAGAAAATGCACATTTTAGTTAACTGATTGTTCCATAGAGGCAGCACTATCGCTAATTTGCTAAGGTGCAGCTATAGCTGATACATAATACCGATTTGCGATTGAAAAGCAATTATTGCGCAAATTTTGTTATCGCTAGGCTTCTGCAAGATACGTAATAAGCCTATCCTATGTTCTATTACAGGCAGGCCAGATGGCGTAGTTGGTTAAGATACCACCTATCATGCCGCAGGTCGTGGGTTCGATTCCCATCCAGGACAAACATTTGTGTGCATGAACATGTCTGTTTGTCCTGAGTCTGGGTGTAATTATCTATACAGGGTGTCCCTGGAAGTATGGATCAAATCGAATAGAGGCGTGGGCAAGGTCATTTCCAAACTTTTTAACCCGAGAATGTTGGTGCAATTTTTACGGTTCAAAAGTTATGACCAATTTTTGTTTTTTTCAATCACTTCGCATAGTGCTCAATGAAAAAAATCATAAAAAAAAACTATCAAAGCTATCAATTACTTTTTTTTTCAGAACTTTGTAGAAAAGTGGGCTTTTTTGTGGTAATACTTTTACGCAGCTAGAAAACATGTGTCCAATAAAAAAAAAACAGTTACGGTCTGGCAGAAGTTTTACTTAATTTTCGAGCGATTTTCATGGGAAAAAGTTACACTAGTGAAAGTTGACCACGTATTACAAAAACTGGTCCAAGTCATAGAGATTCTTTGGAGGTATGAATCACTGGAATATTCTTAATAGCTTAAAAGTTAGAGATTTTTATTAACAAGGAGGTCGTATTTTTACAATTTTCTGTCTTAATTTTTAATTTTTTTCAGCGTAACTAACGATTTAATTTCAGTGCCTAGGCATTTGTTACCTATCTGGACACTACTGTTTGATGTGGTTTAGGTTTAAATAAAAAATAAAAATAATTTCGGTAAACTTTTTGTTATCTCATGAGTCATGTTATTTGCCCTAGCTACAACCCGGAAAAAACTGTGCACCTGCTGTCAATGACGTCATATCGGCGCTCTGGTAATATGTATGGCGAAGAGGCGAGCGCGGTGAGGTGAAAGAGGAAGTGCGAGGGGCATTGCATTCCAATGTTGTCTAAATCTTATCTTATCTGGTTTCCAAGGTCTGTTTAATTTGGGATCAGATCACCGTGTGTGCATAATGTCCCAGGATATATAATAATATATATTATTTGTAATTAACTATCTTTTCACGTCGAAGTCTTTTAGGTGAGGTGAGGTGAGGCGGGCAGCCATGTCATATGGGAGGCATCGCGATGAGGGTTGGAGGCCGTGGCGGGAGAGGAGTGCCGGTATTATGGTGCGCCACTCTTCCTATCTTCCGCGGCCTTGACGGGGTCGCCACCATTTGAAGGCGGACGCGGTGGGGTCGCAGGGGAGGAGGAGTGTCGGTATTTCGTTGGCCGCTCAGGGAGAGCCTCTGCGGCCGAAAAGTGGTAGGCGGCCGGGCCACTGACCTGACCGGTCGCATGTGGACCCTAGACACGGGGTCATCTAGCGCCCATGTGCTAGTTTGGTCCCTGGGGTGGTCACGGCGTGCAATGTGTTCTGGCGTGCCGGTGAGTGGGGGTACTCCCCAGAGGAAGGTCCGGTGACGGACAGCCGCGGCGGGTTCGCGGTGAGTGCTAACGCGTGCCCGTGTTCCCGTCAGAAGCGGCAGAGGAGGACACCGTGGAGTTTTAGTGGTTCGAAGTCCAAAATAACGGCACTATCTCCCCGTGGTAGTGCAGTATGCATGAGCATTTCTCCACGCCAGTAAAAAAGGTGTCAATAACGCATTCTCTCGACAGCGGGACTGTAGACCGGGCCTAGCGTGGTACGGAGTTTCAATAGAATACGATTAGTTTCGACACATGCCACAAACTCACGCCTTCTTCCCATGAGGGTAGACATAAGCTACAGAACGCCATCTGCTACGATCTTTACATTCTCCTTTTGCTTCATTTACTTTCATACGTATGACCGATCTGATCTGATCTGATTAGTTTCGAATTTCTTCATATTCATAGGTGCTTGTTGTCTATAATTTTAATTTACCTTAAATTTAATATTTCTATTAAAAACATAGTCAGCTGAAACTTGTATGTAGGTAAGATTAGAATTAGAATAAATTAAGAAACTTCGTTAATTCGAATCTTACTGATGTCTATCTTAATTTCAAACGATTTAATCACTCATTCAACTTCTAATTGTTTCTTAATTAATTTAGGTAGTCCAACATCTGTGCAAATAGTTTTAAACTTAGGATTTTAGTTTAATTTTACCTTAGAAGTTTGAATATTAAACAACGCCATTTCGTCTGTGATTTAAATGACGTACTGAGCAGCAACTACATTTATTTTCATAACTCCACCAATTATGTTTTTATTATTTTTGATACTTTAGTTTTGGAACGAAGTTCTTTAAGGGGGAAGCGCCAGGGCAGTCCGCGAAATTCAAATTTTCTTACGTTTTTTGCAATTTGCAAGTCAGTATTCGGTTGTATGTTGATTAAAGTATGATTCACAACCGTAACAAATATGTATTTACAGAATTATAATCATTAGATACAGCAATACAACTTCTTAAGTTAGTATAATCTTAAATGTCAAGATTTCATTTTTTGGCAGTTATTTGTTTCTGGTGTGAAATTCATACCACGAATACATACTAAAAAATTCGCTAAAAGTCTCGCGACGTGTATGCACCCTTGCGCTAGCGATCGCAGAACTAGAGAATTGTCATTACTCCACCAATGTTCATTATGCACATTAAATATCCCCATTCGTGTAAATGTGGCTTTATCAGGAAATAAAATGTTTTTGTCTAAATTAGACAAAAACCAGCGGCAAAAATTCACACGTGATTCGTGGTCGTTGACCCCGAGTTCTTGAACGGGTCTAAAATGGTATGGGTGCATTCCTTGTTCATGCACCAGCTTCAACACAGTCCAATGCGATACACCTACCATCTTGCAACATGTCGAGTACTCTTTTGTGGGTGATGCTCGCAGTATTCAAAAATGGCTTCTTGTAGGCATATACCCTTCCTCGTCTTTGGGCATGCGTCGGTACGATGAACTGACCGAATGTTCGCAATCGTTGGTTGACACCTAACATAAGATTGTACCATGGAATCTGGCAGTTGGGAAACATCTCTCGGTACAAATTAATGGCTCCTCGCACTCTATCATTAGATAACGCGTAGGCAAGAACCATATCCCAATATTCTTGTTTGGAATATTGATAAGATGTCATTTTTGTTTATTCAATAGCAAGTTTACAGGACACAGTTGCTTAAACGATACGCGGAAGCGCAAGCGCAATTAGACATGCGAAAATAGCGGCGCACTTGCATAGATTGCGGTCAGCGCGGGAGTGTGTCCTGTCGGTGCATCGGAGATAACACAAAGGGCCGGGGTTTGCGCACGGGCTGGCTTCCTTTTCGGCAGGATTGGCACGTGTTTTGCCACGTGACTACTTTACTGTTTACAAGTTCACTTCGTGCGCGCTCAGTTTTCATGAAGATTACGTCACAAATTATGGTTATAGGTTTTTACATATTCGGGACGAGAATCGAATACTGAATACCCTCCCTCAATATGTACCTCGTTTAACCTAACATACTGTATATACATGTTACGTTTGCGAATCATATTGTCATCAACATACAACCCAATACTGCTTGCAAATTGCAAAAAACTTAAGAAAATTTTAATTTCGCGGGCTACCTGGAGCTTTTGTCATAACGCGGCTTATGGTAGGAGTAAACTGGCAGAAATTGTGACGTAATGAAAAAACGTTAGTAGTAGTTAGCGTATAGTTGGCAGGCCAGATGGCGTGGTTGGTTAAGTTGTCGCAGGTCGTGGGTTCGATTCCCATCCAGGACAAACATTTGTGTGCATGAACATGTCTGTTTTTCCTGAGTCATGTTGTAAAGTAAAGGTAGTGTATGTAGTATATCAGTTATCTGGTTTCCATAGTAGAAGCTCTGCTTAGTTTGGGATCAGATGACCGTGTGTGAAATGTTCCCAGGATATTATTATTATTATTACAGTTTTTGGCGAGCTAAAAACTATTCTAGATGGTCCTGTATTAATACATAATATACAACGAAAGGAACTTTGTTCCAACCTGGTATCCCACGTCAGCTCCCGACTTTTTTATTTTTATGTTTGTATACAAATACAAAATGTTTTATTCAAGAAATTTGTTAC
Organism: Dicycla oo; assembly: GCA_948252095.1. Classification (NCBI taxonomy): domain Eukaryota; kingdom Metazoa; phylum Arthropoda; class Insecta; order Lepidoptera; family Noctuidae; genus Dicycla; species Dicycla oo. The sequence continues at coordinate 5,763,247 of OX411721.1, read as the reverse complement.
AACAATGGATGGTTGTGTTTGGGGACTCCTTTTAAGCAGTTTTTGCCTGTGTTAGGAGGCCCCGGTATAATATAGTATTACGCTTCTGTAATTAATATCTTCCTGAGCAAGTTCCAATAAATACTATTTCTTTATTTATTTACTGATAGCAGCTGCTATTAATCTCTTTTCTATTTATTTACAAAGGTCCAAGGTCATGACTAAAACAGTAGGTATGTAAAACTTAAGAAAAACTATACAAAATCTCTCATAAGTTTACCTTAAGTAGAAATATCGCCTTCGTACCCAGGAATTCTGTAAAACGATTGTGGTGCTGCACCAAAGTTGGAAAGGATTTTACAACACAACATTTACTGGGATTTTGAGGAGAAAAATGTCACGTTAGAAGGAGACGTGTACTAAGCAGACTTCAGACGAATTTTGTCGCTAAAGAAGAACGTTCTGTATGGTGTTTCTTGCTATATTTTCTGCTATATTTTGTACTGCAGTTGGTATAGTCTGCTCCAAAAGTATATTTCAAAATGTAAACCAACCTTGTTCAGGTGAAGTTCTTACGCAATCAATCAAAGACAGTTAGTACTTACCTAACACATTCTGTTTTTAGAAGTTTTCAACATTATATCTCACCACTTTTTTCAACAATTATAGTTTTTTAACATTATAGGTACAATTTTGATTGTAAAATAATCCACATAATTTGACGTTATAAAATTGACCACAATCTATTTATTGCTAAACTAAATCTTTATGGTGTCAGAGGCAGAGCCCTGCAATTATTTAAATCGTATTTAAGAAACAGGAAAATGTATGTAGAAACTAGTACTACAGAACAGGATGGACAACGAAAAACATACCAGACATCCATGATTAGTATTACCACTGGCGTACCGCAGGGTTCCATATTAGGTCCCTTCCTGTTTATTGTTTTCACAAACGATTTGATAAATTATATTAAAAAAATCTTTCGAGACATTAATCCCGTAGTTTTTGCAGATGACACTATTGCTTTAGTAGGGGCGAGAAGTATTAGGGAACTAACAGACAAGGTCAATATTATGTTGTAAGCATTTGTTGGTTCCATACCAATTAATAGATTAATAATAAATATATAAAAAAAAAAAACTAACATCATGTTGTTTCGAACCACTGCAGGCAATAAAGATAATATGGTTGTTATTCCACCATTTCGCACTAAGTGCTTCCAAATGTCTTTTAGAATGCGCACAGCAAAGGAGTGGAACTCACTACCTGCGTTTTTATTTCCGAACGCATACAACCCTAATCTCTTCAAAGTGAGAGTGAACCGGCTTTCTCTGGATAAGCTCACTCCATCGTCAACTTTGTCTCTGTCACCTCTGACCTAGACTAGAGTCAAGAGCAAACCCATCACATATAAAAAAAATATGGATATAACCCTTAACAATGAAAAGATAGAATTTGTGAGAGACGTAAAATTTATAGGTATCCATTTAGATGATTTGCTGAACTGGAAAAAAGAACTAGCACATATAGACTCTACTATATCATCTGCGTGTTATGCGTTGAGGACATTAAGGGACGAAATAAATACGGAACAGTTAAAGATTGTATATTATGCTCTTGTCGAATCCAGACTTTGATACAATATACAGTTCTGGGGGAAAAGTTACGGTTATAATTCTCAGCGAGTCTTCATTCTCCAAAAAAGAGCAATACGTACAATTGTCAAAATAATACAAAGAGAAAGCTGCCGATCTCATTTTAACCATTTAAATATTCTAACATTGCCCAGCTTATACAAACTTGTGTTGTAAGTTCATTTAAAGAAATATATCCATGAAGTTGAAAGAATAGCCATGGAAAACACTCGTACAAAAGATTTTAAAAACAAAGTTGTACCTAACTTTACAAGCAGCGCGAGAAAAGGACGGCTATAGCTATGCACTAAGTTAGAGATGTCAAACTAGTTTACGCCTTACGCTTCACCGTGTCTTTAGTCGACATGTTTTTACGTGTCGTCTGAATTTGTATGGAAATATCAATTCCAACAAAATTTGACAGCTGTAATTTACGTCCGTCTCTTTCTAGTTTTGTCAGAGAGAAAAAGTTAGCAATAGCCTAAATTAAGTTTACTTTGTGAACAAGGGAATCGGCGCCATTGTCAAGCATAGCCCTTATTACCAAGCTGTACAAATATTTAATATACTGCGATTTGAAAATTTTGTTGAAGAGCTAGTTCTCTTTTAAGGCTTAGGCTAAGCTCAGAGACTTTCTGTTAGATTAAAACTTGTACTCCATGGACAAACTGTAATTTAATATTAATATTCCAATTTTTTTAATGCTATTTGTTATTGTTGTTTTTATTAATCATGTTTTTTTTCGTTTATTTATTTATTTATATTGCTGCATGTTTACTTTTAGAATATATATTAATATTAATATTTTAATAATGATGACTGTAATCTATCTAACACAATATAAATTGTTCCTGATAAATAAATAAACCGGGTTCTGAACCTGTACTCCGGGTTACTTCCTAATCGGGTTGTTTCGCAGAAGCTTCGCCGCAAGAGAGCGCTGTGTGTTTGTCACTTGCCAAAGTCATCTTGAAGACGAAGCGACCAATCGGCGACATGAAAAAACACTTAGCTCCATCTCGCGGCAAAGTTTTTAACAAGGTACCTGAATGAAAGCCATTGACAGCTGAATGAAAGTAACAAACACTTAGCGCCATTTACGCGGAACTAATTTGACAGTTTTTTTCCCCATTAAAAAACACAGATAGACAAATAAATACCATGGGAGTCACGATTGTAAATCCTGAGTAGGTTCCTCATATTCTTCAAAGAGATGTGTTAAATCTGATCAAAACGTCTTAGGTACACCTGCTATCTTAAATCGTTTTTAAACTTTCTTTGTCTTGAAGAATATTTTCATATCTGATATTGATTATATTCTGCATAATATAATATTTTATTCCACAGCTACACACAAGCACAGCACAGGTATGTCCAGCTCTGCCTGTGTGCCTTTTGTGCCGTTTCCCATCACACTGTAATGTATCGTGAGTTTACTACGTTGTCCATTGACCCAATAATGTATGTAGTGTTAAAGATTTTGATGAGAATAGACATCGCGTGGATTTTGACTAACAATCGGATATATAGAGGAGACTTTAGCTAACAATAGGATAAATAGAGGGGATTTTAGCTAACAATTGGATAAATAGAGGAGATTTTAGCTAACAATCGGATTGATAGAGGGTGATTTAGCTAACAATCGCATAGATAGAAGGGATTTTAGCTAACAGTTGGATAGATATACGGGATTTTAGCTAACAATCGGATAAATAGACGGGATTTTAAATAACAATCGAATAAACCGTCGGAGCAGCAAGGTGTATGATCGCACACATGACTCGGAAACTACGTAAAATCGTCGGACCTGGAAATAGTAGGAAGGGTTTCTTACATGAGTCGATAATATAGAAAAGCGTTGGATAGTCGTTTCGTGAAGGGATATATACCTACCATTCAGCTGCATCACGAAACCAAAAAAAAAAGATGGAAATGTGGCAGGCAGATGACAACCCAAAATAATGTCCAGGTTAAAAAGCGTTCTGCAGTAAACTCGAAAGATTTTCTTTCAAGAGCGATCCAATAAAGGGATCCTACATGTCTACACAAAAAAAAAAGAAAAATATAGGTAGCCCTACTGCCCCCATAATGCCTTACCTCATATCACTATCCACACTTAATGCAAAACTTCAAACTCCAAACAACGCAAAATGTCCCTTCCGTCATTATACATAGAGCATGTTTTCATTCATATTCCCACTTTACTGTGGGAATTCACAGAAAGTTCAAGATAGGCGAAATATTTTCATTGCGTTTCGGTCCTACGTCGTGCCCAAACCCCTCCTAGGAATGTAACCGTTGAGAAATACTTTTCTTAACAAGAAATGTGGAAAACAAAGATTCATTTAATTGGCGCAAGCGGAATGTATTCAGAAATGAAGTTTGTTTTGTTAAGATTGTGCATTTCAAATATTTGCTTTGTGGAATTTTGAAATTTTAGACGGAACATTATTATTATTATGATTGAAATAAGGTTTGCTTTGTTTTGTGTATTGTGTTAGTATTCAAAGCTCTATAAAATTGTGGATTACGTATCCGCGGTTAAAAGTAAAATACATACATACATGTCATACGTATATAAGGTCTATCTATTCATACATGAAGTCTTTTAAGGCGTCATTGTACTCATGATTATGATCAACTTTTACTATAAGAGCAAACGTGAAATCGCGAAAAAAGAATCGGCTGTTCCCTACATTTATGTTGGCATAACTCGTCAAAATGTACGTAAAAGCTGTTTTTTTTTTGCCTAATTCTTATATTACCTATGATTTTTTTTTTTATACTGCATGTTGACATAATTATTGTACGCCTATTAGGCAGGGTATAATGGAACTGTAATTTACCTAACATCTGTCTGTATAACCTATGCCCACAATAAAAAGATTTGATTTGATTTTTTTTCGCGATTTCAGCTTTGGTCTCTTAAAAGTAAAAGTTGTTCATAATGATAAGTACAACGACCCCTTAAGAGATTTCGTGTATGAATATACAGGGTGATTTTTAAAACATGCGACAAAATTTAAGGGGGTGTTCTACCCATCAATATGAACAACTTTTACTATGGGACCAACTAAGAATTCGCAAAAAAAAAAATACCTTCCCATGTAAAAGCACATACCCGATTGGACCATTTTGTATAAAAAGGTCGAAATTTTTTTGCGAATTCCGAGTTGGTCCCATAGTAAAAGTTATTCATATTGATGGGTAGAACACCCCCTTAAATTTTGTCGCATGTTTTCAAAGTCAACCTGTATAGTCCCTATATAACATCACGCCTGTAATCCCAGAAGGGTTAGGCAGAAGTAGTAGTGTGGGTACAGTGTACACCCAAATTTTGTTAGTTATGTTTAATTCCCAAGTAATAGGGGGCGAGCCTATTGCCATCAACCGGGCACTAAGCCAGACTCCTGACTGCTACTGAGCAATTCCAGATGGAAAAATCAATAACACTTTGCGCGACCCGGTAATCAATCCCAGGACCCCATGCATGTGACAGAGAATATCTGGGCACAAGTCTTCAATACACTTTAGCGCAGGCCACACCGAGAACGAAGCTAAGTTCGTTTAGCTTCGCTCATGTAGCTACCGCGTCTTTTCATACTTCAGGTCATAGTTCGCGGTGTGAACCGAAGTGTCCAAACACGCGGCAGCTACATGAGCGAGGCTAAATGAACGAGTTACTCGGCTACATATCGAATAAATGCTGAGTAGTTGCTACGTAGTAACCAGAATGTAGTGTAAAAGCGTTTATTACGACTTTTTAGCATTTTTCGCTATTAAGTGATTTTACCGTGTCGTATGAACGTTTACTCGATATTCTTGTATTGTATTTATTCAATAGTCATATAGTTGCTACCATCATCTTCCTGCCCTTATCCCATGTTACTTGGGGTCGGCGCAACACGTTTTCTTCTTCCATTCTCCCCTGTCAACCGTCACGATATCATTCACTCCCTTCTCTTTCATATCATTCTTCACACAATCCATCCATCTTTTCTTCGGCCTTCCTCTCCCTCTCCATCCAAGTTGCTACCATTTCTCGTTAATACATGTGAGTGCAGCAATAGTGCTATTAAAGTTGTCGAATCCTAAGTTTCATGATTAAGAAGCTACTATATGGCTGTTACTTGACATAACATTGAAATTTTATGGTGTTAAGTCATCAAATAGCTTTCTTAGACAGGTTAAAGGAAAGAAGAAAGGGCTCGTGGCTTAATAATAATAGCCACACAGGTTGATCTTCAAGGTTAAGCAACGCTTACTAAGGTCTGTCTATGAATGACCATCCATTACATACAGAGACGCTTGCGTGTCCTAAAGCAGTTTCTCCCGGCTGTCATTCGAAAATCTTTGATAGTCGTTACGAGTAGTCAGAAGCTCGAAAGTCACACAACCACTCTTGTCAAGGGGCATAAGCCAGCTGGGTTGTGGAGGTCAGTTATGCAGTCACTCCATGTAAGATACGGGTGTACAGCTGCATTTAGTCAGACTGGAAGCCGACTCCAACATAGTTGGGAAAAGGCTAGGGCTGGGCAGATGATGATACAAGTTAAAGCAAAATTCATTGTCAAGCAATACACTCCCACCTCATCCCTTCCATTTCCACCTTCCACCGACAAACTTCCATCTACTTCTTACATTCTTTTTGTACCTTTTTCCTCAATTTGTTGCAAGAAAACTTATCAGAGACAAAATTACCTTAATTAAAGCAGGTCTTTTGGCATGTTTACCCAATAAAATGGTAATATGAACGAGGTTGGTGCGTGGGGACAATTGGCATTATTTTGTCTTATCTTTTATATTGCGATGGAGGTTTTTTTATGGAAGTCTTGGACGGAGTAACTAGCTTTTCTCCGCGGCGTCACCCACCCTAAGGTATGCTTTGTCATAACCCAGGTATAAGCGTGAAAAGATAACAGAAATACAGAAGAACAGAAGAGTTAGATATTGAAAAGAGATTCACTTTAGCGCCTCTGGTTTGGGAATTAGAACCAACCGCTCGTAAAGCCAAATCTGCATGCCCATCTGTCTCTCACAAAACAGCTTTCGCTAGCCGTCAGCTTTATGTAATAAGCTCACTCATTTACAGAAGGATTAACAAACATATACAAATAAGTAATTTAAATAAACATGAAGTCAAAACCAAATTACAAATCTGGCTGTATAACCAGGACTATTCTCGTACAGAAGACCTTATTTCTAAAATAATTTAGGCACTTAATTATCACTATTGTTCTACAAAAACGGAAACAAAAATACATGCATCATCACACGAACACACCTTACACGACTACACACACCCCCACAAAACACCCCCTCTCATACATCACACCACTTCACTCCACAATACACCACACCATACCACACCCCATCCCACTCACACAGCCATCCCCCTCTACACACATACTTACCAACACATTCATATTCATAGTTACATCGGGTCATTATGGGTTTATCACGCAAAGGTTTCTTTTATACACGAAGTTACAGTAGAACACTGACTCCTAGGTCACAGGGTTCCCCTAGTCTAGGAAGCAGGGTTTTTCACTATTTGTGCAGCCTTTTCCCAAAATTACAGTGTGCCTAAATGGTTTTGTATACAAAGGTATTTTTGTGTCAATAAACTTATTTTTATTATATTTTTTATTTATTGTATGGTAATAAATGGATTTTAGTTACAATCGAATGAAATGTTGACCACATTAAACAATTTTAATGCAACTTTTATTCTCATGTGTTATGATTAGATAATCGGAAGCATATTTACCTAAAGCTATTTGGCTAAGAAACTATGAAAGCGGCTTCTTAATTTTTTTCTTAATATAAATTCCGGGATACGTGGTAAGGAAACGACTTTTTAAATATGTCAATCAATCAATCTGCCTAGCCTTTTTCCAATTATGTTGGGGTCGGCTTCCAGTCTAACCGGATGCAGCTGAATACCAGTATTTTACATGGAGCGACTGCCTATCTGATCTCCACAACCCAGTTACTGGGTAATACGATACCCCTTGGTAAGACTGGTTTGTCAGACTTTCGGGCTTCTGACGACCCGTAACGACTGTCAAAGATCCACGAATGACAGCCGGTACCAACGGCTTAACCTGCTTTCCGAGGCACGGAGGAGTCTCGGTATGCCTTCTTAATATTGAAAAAATACCGGGACACCGAGATCACATAAATATTCGTATGCTTTTTACTTGAAATTCATTTTGACATTACTTATCCTGACGTTTGCTATGCAATATACTTTACAACATTAGCTAGCATTCGATTCTATAGTCAAAACCTACTTAAATTATGAATTTTACAATCGACACAAAACTGTATTCAATTTGGCAACACCTGAACGGAAGTAAATTTACATTCGATTCTGCATATAATTAGCCGATCTATTCTGTAAAAATCACCCAAGTGCGTGTCGGGCCACGCGCAATGAAGGGTTCTGCAGTTGGGATGAATTTATCCCGAGGACAAACTTAACATTGTAGTTGAAAAACATGTTCTACCATACCTTCCAACTGCAAATGTAAGTTTGTACGTACAATATTGAGACATTTACCATGTTATTTTAAGACCACAGACTTTTTATAGATTTTCCTGTAATCTATAGGTATAGAACTATTTTCTGCATTTTTTTTTTCAAAATTATAGGCTAACAATAAGTAGTTTGGGAGATGGGGGGGGGGGGGGGGGGGCATGGTCAATTTTTGTCTATTTTCTTAAATAACTTTAAAACAATTTATTTTAAAATAATACATAAAATATATTTGGGACCCTCACAGTAAGCCCTTTCATTTGATATGTCACACGGTACAGTTTGCAAAACTTTTTTATTTTATTTTCTTGGTGCGTTAAATTGGCTGTGACAGACGGACAGACAGACAGACACACGAGTGATCCTATAAGGGTTCCGTTTTTTTTCCTTTTGCATCCAAAGATCCGATCTATAGTTATGCGCTGTAAATGGTAGTTATTTGTATTCCTGTACACTCTGGCCGCATCGTTACCGGCTTTACTAACTCGACGTGTTCAGAATTTTGGTTGAAGATCCTATGCATTTTTCATACGATGCTGACGCCCAGCTTGCATCACGCATCGGTGGGAAAAGAACGTCTTTACAACACGAGGACCATATTTTTCCTTGCATAATGCAAGAAACATCCTATTTTTGGGACAATGATTTGTCAACATCATCATCTACTGAGCCATTTCCCAAGTATCATATGTTGAGGTCGGTTCCAGTTTCCAATCTAACCAGATGCAAATGAATACCAGTTTTTTACATGGAGCAACTGCCTATCTGACCTCCACAATCCAGTTACTGGGTAAAAAGATATCCCTTGGTAAGATTAAGGTAAATAGAAGACTTGGTAAGATCATGTGTAAAAATAATAGCGATGCAAGAAAGGCATTTGAGAATTGCGTTTATTTTCCTTCCGTTTGTAACAAAAAAAAAAAAACCGGCCAAGTGCGTGTCGGTCTACGCACAATGACGGGTTCTGTAGTTGAAAAGAGTTTATCCCAAAAACAAGTTCTCCATTGTGTTATTCATTGATATACGTCACGGTCAATTCTCTAACTGCAAATTTAAGTTTGTGATCCCAAATTTGTTTTTTAGGCTACCGTACCTCAAAAGGAAAAAACGGAACCCTTATAGGATCACTCATGTGTCTGTCTCTCCGTCTGTCACGGCCAATTTGCTCCGAATATTATGGACCGATTAAGTTGAAATTTAGTACACGTATGTATTGCTGTGACCCAAACAGACGTGTAATGTAAATTAATCAATTTTAAATTAAGCAAACTATACAGTAAGGCCTTTATTTGATATGTCGTGTGACATATCAAATAAAGGCCTTACTGTGAGCAACTCAAACATATATTTTTTTAATAAATTTAAAATAAACTGTTTAAGAAAAAAGGCGAAAACTCCCTTAAGGTCTTACCTAAGGTAAAGCTCCCTTACCTTACACCTACGTATTTGATATTAATTTCAACTGAGAAAAAGGGTCTTGACAGGCTGACGGACAACGAAGTAATCCTATAAGGGTTCCGTCTTTTTCCATTTGAGGTACGGGACCCTAAAAATCATCATCAGGCCATCCGCAGTAGTACCTACTACTGGTCAGCTGCAGCCTCCAATAATATAAGCAGACCCTAAATGAAGACAGATACGCGTTGAGCTAATCCGTAAAGGTCGCCTTTATTATGAATGGGGGCCTCCTAATAAATTCGTAAGCGAAACTATAATGCTTTTAATAGGTTCCGTGGACCTTAAATGGTCGGTGATGACCCTATATAACTGGTATAAATTTCATGATATTTTAAGCAATCAAAAATAAATGCAAATGCAATTAAAAGCAAATGTATTTTTAATCATGGTCTGGCAGTTTGAGTAATTTATGCGGCCTACCCAAATATCCTTTCTTTGGTATTGTTCGTCGAATCGTTGAGCTCCTTAAGAGCCCCACGAAGCATGCGTAGTTCATACAAACGAAATACCAAAATAATTTGAAAATCAAACATGTTCTTAAGGTAGTGTGTATTTATTCTGATTGAACCACAGAATATCTAGGTTCCCAAACATATATTTTGAAAGGACACTGATTTGAAGACGAGATATGAGGAATTTCATTTCTATAGAAAACTTATTTTTCTCATATTTCCTATTTAAATCAATGTTATTATTTAATATATATTTGGGAACCAAGATATTTGTAATCCAATCGGAATAAATACACACTACCTATAGAATAGGTTTGATTTACAAATTATTTCAAGACGGTAAAAATATCATCCAGTATGTATTACGATATTCTTATTAAGTCTCAGGAATAAAACAACCAAGATTAATGAATTTTATCGCACAAAGAAATTATTCAAAGGAAACCTTAATTTAAAACTTTCAAAGTTTCTCAAGACTTAATCGCTATACCTCTGATTCCATTGTATTTCAGACTATCAATTATTGATTTTTAATTAGTAAAAGACCCATCTACCGTCTAATAAGAGGTACAAAAGTTGAAGCGAAGTTGTAGATAACGCGATTACTATAGCTCAGTCTTTGAATTGTAGAATCAAACTTGATCATTTGCCTACTTGGTATCTGTTGTAGTATTTGAGATTTTTTTACTGAAGCATGAAGTGAATTTTTGTTGTTTGAGGTAAAATTGTTATGTTGTTGAAGCCGGTAACAACAAAGATAAAAACTGTAACTTTTATTCAGATTATTCAGAGTATAGCTAAGTGTCAATATTCTTAAAATTTGATATTGGTACTTACAGATTTTTTATGGATATTTTGCTCAATATTTAAGATTAAAAGAACTAAATAATAATAATAACCCCACCGCCGTATCTCTACGTTGACGTCGTGGTGGGGCATGCGCGCTCTGAACTCTAGATCTGTGTAGGTATAGTTTACTTTGCCGGAACAGGTTTAATATAAGGAGCCAGACCAAGAGAGATACAAAAACCCGCAGGGCAGCATGTGGCGAGCTGTTGGGCAGTAGTGACCCCACGGACCCTATCTCCCGGGTGAAAACTTGTCCTCATCTCTGACTTGCCTTTATTGGCCGACTGGAGTGAACACTGACGAGGAACAGAGCTCCCACCTCTTTCTTGCCTTTATTGGCCGGCTTGAGTGGAGATTCGCAAGAGCAAATGCACTCGGAGGAAGGAAGTATTCCAGTAAGATGCTGGAAGGGATCTTGACCGTACTTCCGGGATTGTCCTGATGGCTGTGGAAAACCTCTCCATTCCGCAAGCATCTCAGGAAGTGTTGCCCCCGTATCGCTACGTCACTATGTGCAAGCTACCGTTTTCGAGGGCTAATTATAATTTATTTCGAAAGACGTCCATTACTGGACTTAACTTAGGGCTTCCCAAGCATCGCTACAACGATCGGTCCTACTCTGTCCGTATCCAGAAGTTTCCTGTGACTTTCAAGGATTTTGTAAGCACAACCAACTTTTTGGAAGAGAGGGCCTCGTGGCTAAGTAATAACAGCCGCACAGGTTGATAGTTCAGGTTAAACTACGCTACATACCGAGACCCCTCCGTGCCTCGGAAAGCACGTTAAGGCACTGGCCCCGGCTGTCGTTCTTCGATCTTCGACAGTCGTTACGAGTCGTCAGAAGCCCGAAAGTCTGACAACCAGCCTTACCAAGGGGTATCATGTTACCCAGTAACTGGATTGTGGAGATCAGATAGGCAGTCGCTCCATGTAAAATACTGGTATTCAGCTGCATCCGGTTAGACTGAGTGAGGCAGACTGAACCAACTTTTTTGGAAGTCATCTAACAAATGTTCACCTTGAGACATCTACGATGTATGAACGAAACATGTAACCCTTAGGAACATAACCCTGCTAGGAATGTCGAAAGGATTACTAGCAACATTTCCTCACTAGATTCCTATGCTAATTCTTCAAAGAAACGAGCCACCCTGATTGTCACAGAGGCGTGGATTACTTGGGGCGAGATTTGATTAAAAATGGGATATATACGAGGAATATATGTTGTTGTCGAGTACCGTATACTGTTGTATGGTTTTGGTACATAGTGAGTTATGCTTACACATATTTTTAGGATTCCATACCAAAATGGTAAAAAGGAACCCTTATGGTGCGACTCAGTCTGTCTGTCTATCACAGCTGGATATCCCAAGAACTAGTAATGCTATCAACTTGAAATAAGAAAGAAATAATAACACGGATTTTTTTTTTGCAACAGGGACTGAAAGAGGGTCTTAAAAATTCTTACTAGGGCATGTGTGGTATCATATGAAAGAGCGCCGTTGGCACATTCTCAAACATTTTTCGTTTGCATAGAGAAAAATCTGAAATTATTCTATGTTTATACACATATGTGTAAGTTTATATAAAGATTACAGGAAAAATAAAACGATGTCTCTAAATAGCCCACTTTTTTTTTAAATATATGATCTTACAGAACCCTCGGTGTGCGAATCCGACTCGCTATTGATCGGTTTTTATTGAAGACAAGCTTGCCTTTCTGTTATTTCAAGATGAAAAATTGTTATATTACCTGTTTATCGCAACTCCTTTAAATATTTTCGATTTTCTCAATCTGCCCAGTCTTTTTCCAACTATGTTGGGGTTGGCTTCCAGTCTAACTAGATGCAGCAGAATACCAGTATTTTACATAGAGCGACTGCCTATCTGACCGCCGTAACCCAGTTACTGGGTAATACGATACGCCTTGGTAAGCTAGTTGTTAGAGTTTTTGGTTTCTGACTACCCGTAATGACTGAACGACGAATAACAGCCAGTACGGTACCAACGACTTAACGTGCGGTCCGAGGCTCGGATTGGTCTCGATATGTTATAGATGGTCACCCATTAACGGACTGACCGCGGTAAGCGTTGCTTAACCTTCGATCGACCCGTGACTGTTATTATTAAGCAAGGAGCCCTTCAAAGTTTTTATCTAAACATGGCTATATCTAATAGGAATCACCTATAGTTTACTCAAATCTGAATTATTATGCATAAATCATGTGCCTTTGTTATAAATAAAAATACTGGAGTTTTTTTTTTTAGTTAGATTTGTTGAAAACGGTCGAACAAAACTTTGAAATTTCAAGTCCATTGCTCCGTTTATAGTCAAGCGTTTCATCATAACAGTTAGTAATCTTATAATGGATGAAAATTATACACAACTAGCTTCTGCCCGCGACTTCGTCCGAGAGAAATTTCTGGTTCCCCCGACCTACCCACCCCGTCGTATCGACTGCCCGCGATATTACGTCGTTTTTGCTTAGCGTTCTCGAAATACTTTTTTTCTTTTTGCTCGGCTCCTAAGAGTTATAATAGCGTGATGTTAATTTGCCTATAGCGTTCCTCAAGAATTGGGGTATCAAATGCAAAAATATTTTTTCAAATCCGACTGGTAGTTCCATACGTTCCGTGTAATTCAGTTGTGAATTTTCCCCTCTAAAAGAACACCCGATATATGGTTAAAGATAATATGACTATTTGTGAATTTGAATGCCGTTTTCATAAAGACAAATATATTATAGGGACTTTAGTGCTCATAATTTTCATCGAAGGAGAATTGTTTTCGGCCGTGTGAAACCAGACTAAAAATGAAATGAATAGATGACATTTTTCAGAAACGCAAAGTGATTTTAAAATCCTAACATAAATATGGATAACATTGTGTTAGCAAAAGGAGTATAAATATGTAAGTATTTAAGCGGGTGACTTTCTGTAGTTTTTGCCTGTTCTGTAGTTCCAGTCGGTAGTGTCAACGCCCATGCCACACGAGAAAAAAGCGTGTTTGTGTAAATTCAAAATTAATTGTTTATCAAATTCACTACCAATTTGAATTGTCCATTTAAATTTAATTTGATAATTTTAGATTAAATCACACCTATTATTCTTTGACAATTGTACGAGATGGCTATAAAAGGCCAGTTGGCGTGGTTGGTTAAGATACCACCTATCACGCCGCAGGTCGTGGGCTCGATTCCCATCCAGGACAAACATTTGTGTGCATGAACATGTCTGTTTGTCCTGAGTCTGGGTGTAATTATCTATATAAGTATGTATTTACAAAAAAAAAGTAGTGTATGTAGTATATCAGTTATCTGGTTTCCATAGTACAAGCTCTGCTTAGTTTGGGATCAGATCACCGTGTGTGAAATCTCCCAGGATATTATTATTAATATTATTTTGACATTTTTGACATTTCTCGAGACCCTGTGGTCCCGGACGTTTGGAAGGCGTACGAGGAGCCGAAGCCAACTCGCAGATGGGGCCTTAGATAATTTTAAACGATCTCTAACCGACGATTATCCCTGAATACACTATGCAAGTGCACCCAAGGACAACCCCCGGTTGGTGCAGGACTATTGTTGTACGTGGAAACAAAACATATTGGGCTATGGGTTTGGGTGGCTAAAGTGGATTGGGTAACTTGATCATTGGAAAACTATGTCCCCTGCCTGACCAATGTTATATATTATTATTATTATTAACACGATAAATTGACGTAGTGTGTCAATTTGATAAACAATTAATTTCCCTAACGCTATACAGTATGATATATGTATTGCGTTTATCAAAACTAGCTCAAGTGAGTTCTTCGGAAACATTTTACTGATCGAATTGCTGGACCTAAAAACAATTTATATACAAACAAAATAGTTTTTGATTTAGACCCGTATCCATGTTCTCTACGGGTGAAAATAATAATTAAATATCTACATAATTAGTTCTAGTAACTTCTCCGGATAGAAAGCTTGCCAGCACTAAGTGCTAGAAAAAATACAGTGAGAGTACGTCCTTCAGTTAAGCGAAGCAAATTTTGCTACCGGGAAAATATAATTACGTTACAGGCATTAAGGGAATTAAGAGGAATGATACTTGATATTGGAGGAGCAATACTGGAGTGTAGGCTGTCTAAGTTTACTAAGAATTTTTAATACAAGGAAATTAATTTGAAATGTAAGGTAGATTCTAGAAAATCTAGCGTCTATTAGCTGTAGGAGACCCCTTGAAGTGAAAGAGATTGATTCGAACGTAAGTTTTCAAGTTATGGACTTCAGTCTTTTTTATTTTTCTCGTTGGATTTTTCTATAAAAAAATGCAGTTGTCTGAGGTATTGCGTTAAATAGTGAAAATGACAAAGTTACTTTGGTACTTGCCAGGATTTAAAACCCACAAAACCAACTGGGTGTCCACGAAATCGAATCGGCATTAACTAGCTCTAGAGAAAAAATCCGAAACGAAATAAGGGGCTTTATAATCAAGCACTTCACATGAAGCATTACTAACAATAGCTTTGTAAGGTTTTTTTTTTGTGTTACTAACATTATACAGTATGTTAACCAACAGAGGGCGTTCCCGTTAACCCGCAATAGTATAGCATCCATACATGCTAAAAAAAATATTACCATTCGAAAACAAAATGGTTTTTATTTTTTTTAATATTAAAATATTCACTAAAAATGTTAAATTGATACGTAAAAGAAACACTCTGTACACGCGTACTTGAAGGACGGAAACATCGCAATTTAGTTTTTATTTTTAGTGAATATTTTTATATTTTTTTGAATATTTTAGTGAATATTTTAATATAAAAAAAAATAAAAACCATTTTGTTTTCGAATGGTAATATTTTTTTTAGCATGTATGGATGCTATACTATTGCGGGTTAACGGGAACGCCCTCTGTTGGTTAACATACTGTATATTAACATATTTGTGTTATTAACATTGTGTTACTAACGTCTGAAATAAATGTCTTATTATTATTATTATTAAATATCAATAATGGGCAGGACATACTGACTATTAGTCAAAACAAAAAAGCAGTCGAGAAGTGTCGTGGGACGCCCAGTTGGAACGAAGTTCCTCGTGTTTTATTCGCCCAATCCATGTGTACTATACCTTATGACATCAGTTTCGTGACGGATATTCTCAGTATCGTTACCTGCTATCAGTTTAAATGTACACTTTTTTTTGAGTATGATCCAATAACTAGCTCTAGAGAAAAAAACGAAATAAGCGGCTTTATAATCAAACATTTCTCATGAAGCAATAAATATAAGTAATACGAGTAGGCAGCGAATTAAGAATTCTTAATTCGTTGGTAATACACAAGAAACACTGTTAATGAAAAAAAAAAAAAAAACTGTTGACAAGTGTCGTCGGACACCCAGTTGGAACGAAGTTCCTTTTGCTTTTTGACACTTGGCGAATAAGAGTTAGACCGAAAAAAGTGTAACATTTTTTTGTTACGTAACAAAAGTGCCGTGACGGTCAAAATGTTACACTTTTTGGAGCGTTAACTTAAAAGCGTTACGGTTTCCTGCGCAACGTAAAATAA
Source organism: Dicycla oo (assembly GCA_948252095.1). Classification (NCBI taxonomy): domain Eukaryota; kingdom Metazoa; phylum Arthropoda; class Insecta; order Lepidoptera; family Noctuidae; genus Dicycla; species Dicycla oo. Next base: position 5,746,772 of record OX411721.1, on the reverse strand, counting down.
AACTAACGCCTGTCCACCTTAAAGTTGCTTTTTGTATAGCACTGATTCATTGAATAAACCCTGCCACTTCGTCCAACAATAGAGAGTCGGAACGCGCAAAAAACAGGAGTAAACTCCGGTCGTGTATCGAAGCCAACACACTGAGACACACATCTTTTTTCGGTCTAGCTCTAATCACCAAGTGTCAAAAAGCGAAAGGAACTTCGTTCCAACCGAGTGTCCGACGCCACTTGCCAACTGATTTTTTTTTTGTTCACTAACTGTGTTTCTTGCCTATTATATTTATTGCTTCATGAGTATATCGTGCGATAAGAAACTTCCTTCCAAAAACAAACAGTGAAAACACGCTTCAAAATTGTTGCAAGCAATCAAAATCATATCAAGCCAATCGTTATGATTCATTGAAGCTTATAATTGCATTAAAGTAATAAAAGTTAAAAGTCAACAGAATAGAGTACACGAAATCAGTTGGAAAATAGTAGCAAAGATATGTTTCCTTATATTATTTTTGGGTACTACCTGTTTAGTTTGAGTTACGCTGCTGAGCCTGTCATTAGCTGTAGGGTAAGTTTTCATCCATAACTGGTATAGTTAGAGGTCCATCTTCAGCAGTGATCATCACCATTTAGGTAGGTCCAACTTCGAGAAAGAGTTCAATCGTCGAATCCGATTCGGCTGGGCAGCGTTCGGGAAGCTACGCAATATATTCTCGTCCTTATCATACCAGTGCGTGTTGCTAGTGATGACCTACGACACTGAAACGTACTCGCTCACAATAGGCCTTATTAGAAGGCTAAAAGTCACCCAAAGGGCAATGGAGAGGGCTATGCTTGGTGTTACCCTACGTGATCGAATCTGAAGGGAAGAGATCCGCAGGAGAACCAAGGTAACCGACATAGCTCGAAGAATTGCCAAACTTAAGTGGCATTGAGCAGGGCACATTAACACCAATAATATAATAATAACTTATTTATTTCAAAAGTGTGGTACAGTCTGTTACAATTAATATAATTTTGCAATTTAGGTATGTATCCCTCTACTCAACTCAACTCTGTTAATCTCTTTACGATGTATCGTAAAGAGATTAACAGAGTTGAATCTGGCGTCCTAGCTATGTTACATGGTAACCTGTATTAAGGTTCGCCAGCCCAGGTGGAATACAAAAATTTTGAGACTGCTTAGGACTAGGTTATCTTTTTTTACACATTTCGTAAGAAGATTGTTTTATTTATTCTGTTATATAGAAATGGCACATGGTAATAAAAGAAACGTTTAGTAAAAGCAAGTGAAGGGTATTTTATTTTGTATCTAGTAGCTGACAAAATATCTCACAATAATCCCATGCCAGTCCAAAACGAAATCAACATATTTTCACACCAAAGTCCGTTCTTTCGTCTAAGTGAGGATTGAGTTTGTGTAAAATGAGTTTGTGAGTGTTGTTTCAATAAAATGTTGTGAGTGAACGTTTGCCGGACCGTGAGGACTTTGCATTTTTTATACAGATCAAAGGTTGGATAGAGCATTGGCCGGAAAGTAGTAACCTGGAATGGCTCTCTGAGCAACTTCAAAAGGTTTGAGTACTACTAATACAGTACGAGATGACTGACTGACATATGGCGAGATATACGGTGCGAAGTATTAGATGTGTCTGAGGGTTTTAAAAAGATATATGAGTTTGCGAACTCGAGCAGTAAGATGGGTGATATGTGCTTTGAAGTTAAGGTGTTTATTTAGGATGATACCGAGGTATTTCATTGTGTCAGTAGAAGAAATTGTAGGCCAGTTGCAAGGGGCCGAATTGTTTTGGCAGGTGTAAGCTTTTAGGGTAATGTGGGGTCAAGGGTTGGGTTGGGGAGGGAAGCGTGAGTGAGTGAGAAATAAGCCATCTATATATCAAATCAAATCCAGTTTGAGCAGTTGCTTGCAGTTTTGCCCAGGATTCATCATAAAAGGTAATACAGAAGGCAGAACAAATGGCCGATGGTGCCGAATGGTTCTGGAGTGGTGACCGCGTACCGTAAGACGTAGCGTTGGAAGGCCTTCCACAAGGTGAACCGATGACCTTATGTAGGCCGCGGGAATCCGCTGGATGCAGGAACCAGTTGAACTAGCGATGCTTGGCAGGTGCTTGGGGGTGTATCTTGGGGCAAGCATGCAAACTATCATGCATTCAGATAAGCAGTACATATGCATGCGTTACCAGTATGTTAATATGTTCTATCCGAAGACTCCATTGCTTATTCAATCTTCTGGTATACCAACATAAAGTATATAACAGAATAAGACCATGTTGAGTCGGTATTGGATGGTGGAGAATTCGGCATACAATCCTGCCGTCGAGAGAATGCAATCTTGACCGCTGTCAGTTTCATACTAACAAATACGTATATGTGTTTTGCGAAGTTGGTCCTTATACTACTAGAAATTGTCCAACTGTCAGGTGTCAGGTACGCTTTCTCTTGATACGGTCGGACTGTAATACAGTCCATTCACAGTTATTTTATAATACCTTTTTTTTTGCGTAGAGAAACTCTCATGCATACTGCACTAACACGGGGAGATAGTGCAGTTATGTGGGACTTCAACCCACTAAAATTCCACAGTGTCCTCCCCTGCCGCTTGTGGCGGGAACACGGGCACGCGTTAGCACTCACCCGCTACCCCCTGCGGCTGTCTGTCACCAGACCCTCCTCTGGGGAGTACCCCCATCACTGGCGCACCAGAACACATTGTACGCCGTGACCACCCCTGGGACCAAACCAGCACATGAGCGCTAGGGTACCCTTGGTCCTCCTGCGACCGGTCAGGTCAGTGGCCCGGCCGCCTACCACTTTTCGGCCGCAGAGGATAGGGAGAGCGACCAACACCATTTCAACACTCCTCCCCACCTGCGGCCCCACCTGCGGCCCCACCGCGTCCACCATCAGACGGTGGCGACCCCGTTATCGCCGCGGAAGGTAGGAAGAGTGGCGCACCGCAATACCGGCACTCCTCTCCCGCCGCGGCCTCCAACCCTCAGCCGCGATGCCTCCTATACGACATCGCGGCCCGCCTCAGTTGCGATGTCGCCCAAGCGGCACCGCAACCTACTTGTTGGCCGCTACGTCGTCGGCTTCCTGAAAAAAGGCCTGACGAGCGTCTCCTCCTTGAGTTCCTCTTCGCTTCACCGTGAGTGACCAAGCCACGGCTACTGAGCCCCCCCGCCTCAACAATGCGGGAACCCACCGGGGGAGACAGTTATTTTACGTGACAGCAGCCAACTACCAGCAACCTTATCGTAACCAGAATAAATATTATTGTAAGTTTGACAGACCTGTCAGTGGCAGCAACCCAACAGCGACCTTATTACAAAGAAAGTACAGATCACCTTGATTTTGACAGTGACGCAGAGTTAAAATAACTATGAAAGGACTGTAGTTATTTATCCAATACTTCAACCGCCATTGCCATCACGTGCATCAATCGTGTGTCGATGGTAGGTAAAGTTGGACTTGGAGTCTGAGATACTATAATAATAGGATCGGTCTTTGCAGTCAATGATCAAGTGAAGAAACACAAGCGGCCTTATGCTTACAGTTCGATTCTATATAATAATATAATTGTACCATCTTATTATAGTACCGCAGTAACCACCTCCGTCAAGATGGAGGGCTCTGTTTTGAGATCCCTCCCTGGCAGCACCAACCAGTCGTGTTGGAGGAGCACCTCGTTAGTCTAAGGACCAGGTGGAATGCCAGCGACTCCCGAAGACAGCTGAGGTCACAATTGGCTCTGGCAAACAGGTATTTGAAGCATCATGTTTATGAAAGCCTGGGGAGCATTTCCCGTATTTTTAAGAACGTTCACGTTCAGTTTCAATTTATCAAAAACTAGCTTCTGCCCGCTACTTTGTCCGCGTGAAATTTCTTGTTCCCCCCACCCATCCCCTCGCATCACTTCGCCTGACCGCGCTATGACATCGTTTTGATAAGCGTTCTATCCGACTTTTTTTCTTTTTGCTAGGCCCCTAAGGGTCATAGATTGATTTTATATATCTTATAACCTTCCGCAAGAATTGGGCTATCAAATGCAAATAGAATTTTCTAAATCCGACAGGTAGTTACAGAGATTAGCGCGTTCAAACATATAAACAAACAAACTCTTCTGCTTTACTAGTACGAGTATTAGTATTTGACCCCATAGTAAAAGCTGATTGTTACCATGAATATGGAATACGTTCATTTGTTTAAATATCGGTCGCTTATTCATACCAGTCAAAACAAAATAACGGCCACTAGGTATTTAAGGTGTGTCATGAACGATATTAAATTAATTGATTGTTTAATTTTAGTAAACATAAAACAATGTCATTGTTTACCGCTTAGGTTAGTAACTGTTTAAATAAATGATCAATAAACATGTTTATTTAACTGTAAATAAAAAAAAAAAATACAATTTAAGATTAAAAACACAACGAAAAATCACTACTAAACTACTACTAAAAACTAAAAACTAAAAAGTTCTTCATTTTTCTGTTTTTTTAATAACGCGTATTTCCTATCCCCTTTCAGTATGCACTCCTGAAGCCTGGAATGCATGCTCCCGATCAAATGCCTCACGTTTTCAGCTGGAATCTCATCCCAGGCAATTTTCAAAGCGTCAATCAGTTGCTGCTGTTGCAAACTTCTTGCTCACTCTCTCTAACTCTTCGTTTCAATTGGTCTCACATTTGATTGGGGTTGGTGAAAAGTTGAAACAAAAGATGACGATAAAAGTAGTGGGAACAAAAAGGTTTAAAATAGTTTTAGTAACCGAAGAAAAGTGTGTTTTATTAGCTATATAACATTTTTGGTAATTCTCTTACAACATCGATCTTTCATTCTCCATTCAATCTTCGTTCTGCTAACTCTTTCATTGTTCGAATGATTCGCCTAAGTAAATACGAAATTATTTTTGCAGTGAAATATCTCGATACATGGACACAGTGTTAGCACCCTTCTTAGACACGTATCACAGGAATATCCAGAATTCCTACCAACAATTGACTGGCAAGATCTTGCGAAGAATCAAAGATGAGATCAACGTTGCTATTCAGAAGAAACAGCAGATTTACACCGAGTTGACGAAGTTGGCTGACGAATTGAAAGTACCAGGTAAACTTCTTACTTCTTCTTCTTTAAAATCAGCCTTGGGTATCTAACAATAGCTCATGGAGTCGTGAAACCATGTGCTAGTGTTTGGCCAGCGAGTCGTGGCTCAAGGAAATGGCAGACAATTTAAACGAAAGACATTTTATTGATATGAGTAGGAATGTATGATTGCAGACTATATTTTTCATGTTGCCAGCTGAAGATTTTCTTAATTTGCCGCCATTTCCTTATGCCACGACTCGTTGGCCTAACTCTAGTCAGCAAAGTTAGAAGTGAAGCTAACTGCCAATAGTGCAACATTATTCATTCTACTTTTGCCACTAGCCGACAATGTTTTAATACAAAATTTCGTAGTACACTATGGTTGAGACTTCCCATGACCCTAGGACTGGCGTTTACCTTGGCCAGAGGCTAAACAACAACGTGGCAATTCCGCCAGTCTCTTGGGTACATTACCAGTCGACAGCGATGCGGAGGAAGTTTTCGACGCCATATTTTATTTATTTATTTTCTACTAATACAAGCAACATGATACAAGCATAGCGTACAAAATGATGCGATAGACACAGCATGCAAAAAATAACTAAAATATAACATTAAAAAAATACAATAACAGTGCAGAAATAACACTTTCAACGAAAATGGGTGGCTATAGAAATACAGTAAATACAAAGATGACAGAAAAGAAAAGAAAAAAGTCAATATGGGGGTTAGTTTTGATGGACTTGGCGCTTGAATTTTTGAAGTGTTGTGTAAAAAATATCTATTGATTCATCGCAATTATTAAGAAGCCTGAAAATTCTGGGGATGGGGGAGTTGGATCCTGATACAGTTTTGCGGAGTTTTAGTTTTTTAATAGTTTTAATTAGGTTAAGATATTATATTATTAACTTAATTATTAATTTTAAAAATACCTAAACAAATATCATTTCGGTAGTACGTGCCCTAAGCTAAGCTTGTTGGTCCACATTTTGCCAAAAACTTATATACGTAGTCTGGTCATAAGTTTTGTCACATATGGAGAGTTAAATAACTGACACAATGAGTTATGCACTATAACCATTTATACATCAAATGAAAGGGTATAAAATACATATTTACACCACATTAAAATTATTCGAAATGTTCTCCTCTTACTTCGATACAAGCCTTCAATCTGCAAGGCCAGTCATCAATCGAAGCACGCACGACGTTCATGTCAATATCGGCGACTACTTTAATCAGGGATGCTTTAAGTGACTCCAAGTTGCGATGGGGTTTAGCGCAGGTCTTCTCCTCTAAGTGCTGCTATATTTTGTAATCCTAGGGTTTTAAGTCTGGACTGGATGAGCGCCAATCCTCATGCCTGATAAAGTCGATTCCACGGGTCGTGAGCCAGTTTTGGGTACTTTTCGCCTTATGAGCCGGCGCAGAATCCTGCTGGAATACCCAGTGCTTGTGTTCTAACATTGATTGTGAAAGAGGTTCCACAATGTTTGTTAGGACTGTGTTTTGATATACAAGGGCACTGGTTTTCACTCCTTTTTCACAAATAAACACCTCCGTTGGACCCAAATGGGACACACCAAGCCAAACCATGAATGCCGAAGGGTGATGACCACACTGAACACGTGGCACACGTTTGCTTGCTTATTCACTAGAGTGTGCATACATACACTTTATCATTTTGTTTGTTGAAACTCTCCTCAACATTAAAAATTTTTTCGTCTGAAAAAGTATTTCGCGGTATTTTTTTCCCGCGTACCGCCTTAACAAAACCCGGCTTCTTACGAGTCTGATTTTCTTCAGCCGTTCGTTAAGAAGATGTGCTGTTTTGTTTTCTATAAGCACGCAGTCCTGGGTCTTCATTTAACACCCTTTTCACAGTAGTTCTGCTTAGTCCCATCTGCAGAGCCAACATTTTTTGCTTGCGGACAGGATTTCGTTGGATTCGCGCCTTCACTGTTTTGATGGCCGCTGGAGTCCGAACAGTACGAGGTCGACCGCTCCTTCGTTTCTCTTAAATTCGTCTCTCTTAAATCTTTCTAATCTTGAATCTTCCCTCATTTCTTCGTTAGTACGATAAATAAATCTCAGTGGAATTTTCAAATTTTTCAGCAGTTTGAAAATCTCAGTTGGCGCGTGACTGCAACGATGCAATGCAATTACTACGACTCTCGTCTTCTTTGCGCGTCCACTCCATTTTAGAAAATGAACAAAATTCCAGAAACACTTTGTTTTTATTTTCTTTAAATATTCAAATTTCGAATGCCCATAATATTTTCCTCGGCTTGCATTCTAAATTTGAAATTTTTACCTACGTGACAGAACTTATGGCCCGACTACGTACAATATTCATACAAGGCGACGTTGAAACTTCACGTGTCACGCTAAATTGAGTGAAGATCTTTCAAACACAGACCATCCCACAGTACGCCTAATGTGGGTCGGATCCTTTTCGTTTAACTATGGACAAATGTAAGTTTGTACGCACAATATTGAGAGATTTACCATGTTATTTTAAGACCACAGACTTCTTATAGGTTTTCGTGTAATATCGGTATAAAACTATAGATAAGGGATCAGTTGATATGTCACACAACTTTTTTTTTCTTATTTGCCCCCCCAAAATTAATCTTCTTTTTCAAAATTCATTTATTTACGTTACACGTCCGTGTTTGGGTCACAGAAACCCAAATTTCAACCTAATCGGTCCAATAGATTCGGAGTAAATTGGCTGTGACAGACGGACACGAGTGATCCTATAAGGGTTCCGTTTTTTCCCTTTGAGGTACGGTACCCCAAAAATATACAATACACCTCCGAGTCTGTCTCCCTATACACAATAACTTCAGTCTACGATCGCAGTTTCGACATGGAACCACTCGATTCCCAATAACGCCGAATTTATTTCAGTGTTATGAGAATCGCAAAGTATTACCGAGCCGACTCTGATGTTCAATTTTTGATGGACTCCGATGCAAATTTAATTGCTCACACCTGCATGTTACGTTCACGGGCTATTTTTGGAATTATTTGGAATTAACTCTTCCATTATTCTTTATACGATATTCCTAGAACGTTTTTCTGTTTGTCGTTAAATGACTATTGACATAGGTATATTCATTCATTTTTGTTTTAAATATGCTCTCTTCTCGCTATGCGGAAACTTTTTGGATTTGAATATATATTTTTTTGTTTTGTTCGCGTCAATACTGGGGTGGTTTATAAAAAAGAAAATTAGGAAAAACCTAAAGGAACAGCCGAAAAATCGAAAAATTTGAAATATTGTCATACGTGGTACGAAGTTCACCGGGCCACCTAGTTATGAATCCAGTTGAAGATCGTGACTAGGACTAAGTATTGTTGAAACTCACACTAGGAGCACCAAAAACAAAACCAGCAGAGTCCAGCAAAAATATAATATAATATATTCTATGATATATATATAAAATTCAAAGTCCTGAATGACTGACTGACCAATCAACGCACAGCCTACACCGCTGGACCTAAAGACATGAAATTTTGCACATAGATAACTTATACAGTGTAGGCATCCACTAAGGAAGAATTTTTCGAAATTGCACCCCTAAGGGAGTGAAATAGGGGATAAACGTTCATGTTTGTATGGAAAAAATAGCGCCGGAACGACATACCTCTGTTACCTTACAAGAAGTACTAGGACTGCATGAATTCAAGATAGTCGAAATTTTACCCCTTTTTATTGGATGGGAAATCATAAGGAAGTGAAATAGGAAATAAAAGTTTGTATGCAAAAAATCGCGTCAAAAAGAAATACTTCTGTAACCTTACAAAAAGTACTAGGATTGCATGAATTTAAGATAGTAGGTATATCAATTCAAGACACGACACGTTGTGCACAATTTCTGAGCAGTAAACCTAACAAAAAGTACTAGGCTTGCATGAATTAACAGCCACGCCCGAACGGCTGAACTGATCTGGATGAAATTTGGCACAGGGATAGATTATAGTCTGGAATAGCACATAGGCTACTTTTTATCCCGGTAGTAGGTACGTTTTCGAACTTGACGCTGGCGAAGCCGCTGGCAAAAGCTAGGTAATTAATAAAATTAGTCTAACAAAAAAGCCTCTTAAATTGTGATCTGCATTCAAGAAAATCATGATTACCATTCACCGTTAATTTCCACCTTTATTTTGATTCACCAGACATGTGTGACGAAGAAAGACGAGCAGCTCGGACCCTAGCCAGCAGACATGTGTCCACCATCTACGCCTGTACCGAAGAGGCTCGAGGTTCTATCGCTAAGATGGGGAAGTATGCTGAGGAGATGATTGGCATCACCAGGAACCACATGCAGGCTACCCTTGTGGAAGCTACCAGGGCTTTTGAAGTGACTGGCTCTGGTGCTCAGAGGAGTGCGGTGTTGCCAAAGTAAGTAATTGTTAAATTTTCTCAAAGCAACCGATGCGCTGCCATAGACGATGCCGTGGAAGTTGAGAGTATTGGGCTTGTACAATTTAACCGAACCATACGTGCTACGTAAGTATCTTATGTTTAAGGGGACTACAGGACCTAAACTTCAAGTTTTATAATACCTAAATGTTTATAATCTACTGCAGTAAACAAAATCAGAAAAATATATGATATTCTTCAGGATACGAGTATATGCTAGTTAGATAGTATGTTGGAAACATAATACAACTTTCTTTTTATTTGAGATGGGTTTGCTCTTGACTCTGTCTAGGTCAGAGGTGACACAGACAAAGTCGACGATGGACTGAGCTTACCCAGAAGAAGCCTGTTCACTCTCACTTTGAAGAGATTAGGGTTGTATACGTTCGGAAACACAGACGCAGGTAGTGAGTTCCACTCTTTTGCTGTGCGCATTATAAAAGAACTGTTGCGCCGACCCTAAGTAACACGGGGTAAGCGCAGGATGATGATGATGTTTTAAAACTTCTCAATTTTTCTTATTGCCCAGGGCTGACGTGTCGTCCTGTCTTGAAGAACTATCCAAAGCTGCTGTGGTCCTTGGGTATGAGCTGGACCTCAGCTTGACAAATGCGAGAAGGCATAACGAGCAGTCTTGTGAAAGACTGACTTCTTGCACGTCCAGGGGTCGAAGGCATACAGAAGATGCTGTTGTTGCTTTGAGAGATCAGCTGTATCAATGTGTTTATGCTTGAAGACAGTCGGGAAGTTTAAAGGTTTGGTGAATTTAAGTTGGAAAAGCGAGGCTGTCAAAATAAGGAGCTGAATGCATGCTGTTAAAATTTTATTCTCTGTATGCAGCACTCAATTTTTATAAATAAAATAGCTAAAATAAAACAAAAAAAAAAAAACAGCAATGGATGTTGAAATACTCTAATGAACAACGCGTGAAATCAGCTGTTCACTTTCTGTCTAGCTACAGAGTTCATCGAACTCACCGCACACCTATTACTTAGCCCTCCCAACCAGTAACAAACGCTCCGATTTGTATGAGGTAATGAAATAATAGGTTGGGGAAAAAGTCTTTTCGCATTATAGTATGTATAAACTTGTAATAAAATCTCTTTGGCTATACTATTTGTATCTGGCTGGTTTTGGTATCATTGAAAGTTTAAATTTTAAAGATCATAATTCCAAATTCAAATTAGGAAAATGTGTGATTTTCATTTGTTTTTCGTACCGTCAAGATGAGTGAATCTAATGAAGAAATTCGATACATTTTAAAATTTTACTACAAAAAAGGTAAAAATGCAACGCAAACCGCGAAAAAAATTTGCGATGTTTATGGACCTAGTGTAGTGTCTGTGAGAGTAGCACAAATTTGGTTTAAGCGTTTTCAATCCGGAAATTTTGATGTCAAAGATGCACGTCGCTCTGGTCGCCCTATTATGGATAAAATGGATGCCATTTTTGAAAAAGTGGAGCAAGATCGGCATATCAGTAGTTACGACGTAGCTGAAGAACTGGAAATTGACCACAAAAGAGTTTTGGCGCATTTGAAAAAAACTGGGTATACAAAATAGCTCGACATTTGGGTACCTCACGAGCTCACTGAAAGAGACCTAATGAACCGTGTACTCATTTGTGATTCTTTATTACGACGTAATGAAACCGAACCATTTTTGAAGAAGCTGATAACTGGTGATGAAAAGTGGATCACGTATGACAAGAACGTGCGAAAAAGGTCGTGGTCAAAGGCCGGTCAGGCTTCACAGACTGTGGCGAAACCCGGGTTAACTCGCAACAAGGTGATGCTGTGTGTGTGGTGGGATTGGAAGGGCATTATTCATTATGAGCTGTTACCACTGAGCAGGACCATCGATTCTGAACTCTACTGCGAACAACTGATGAGATTAAAGCAAGAAGTTGAGAGAAAGCGGCCGGAATTAATCAACAGAAGGGGTGTGGTTTTTCATCATGATAACGCTAGACCTCACACATCTTTAGCCACTCAGCAAAAATTAAGAGAGTTTGGCTGGGAGGTGTTAATGCATCCGCCGTATAGTCCTGACCTTGTACCTTCAGATTTCCACCTGTTTCGGTCTCTTCAGAATTCTTTAGGCAGTGTCAGGTTAACATCACGAGAGGACTGCCAAAACCACTTCTCGCGGTATTTTGACCAGGAGTCCCAAAATTTCTATAGCAATGGGATCATGTCCCTACCTACAAGATGGCATAAAGTTATCGAACAAAATGGTACCTACATACTTTAGTTAAATGTAAATAAACTTTATAACTATATAAACTAAACTAACTATAATAAACGACAGGCCAGTTGGCGTGGTTGGTTAAGATACCACCTATCATGCCGCAGGTCGTGGGTTCGATTCCCATCCAGGACAAACATTTGTGTGCATGAACATGTCTGTTTGTTCTGAGTCTGGGTGTAATTATCTATATAAGTATGTATTTACAAAAAAAAAGTAGTATATGTAGTATATCAGTTATCTGGTTTCAATAGTACAAGCTCTGCTTAGTTTGGGACCAGATGACCGTGTGTGAAAATGTCCCAGGATATTATTATTATTATCTCCTTTATTTATTTTTTAAACTTATTTTATTACATTTTTAAATATTTTTATAAAAACATTAAAAAAAACATTTAAAAATATAAAAAATAGTGATCCGCCGGTAGCGGGTGCAGGGTCCAAGCTACCGGTGGTTAGGGCCCCAGAGACAGGAACCTCCTCACAATACGCGCCGTATCAAGGAGGACTGCCTTCTGAATCAGGCCCTTCACCCAGCCACCCAACGAGAGCCTCTTGAGATGTTGGTCGAGGCTCTTAGCGATAAGGCCATTGACCGTAACGACTATCGGCACAATGATTGCCGAGTCCACATTCCACATAGCGACAACCTCGTGGGCTAAGTCGAGATACTTCAATTGTTTCTCCTTCTCAGCCTTCACGAGGTTCTCGTCATGTGGGATAGTGACATCGATTATCATTGTGCGGCGCACTGATCGATCTATTACCACTATATCAGGCTTATTGGCTACAATAGTCCTGTCAGTGATAATAGATCGATCCCAGTATAACGTGACATGGTCATTCTCGAGAACTGGGTCGGGCACATACCTGTAATACGGTACCTCAGAGTCCACAAGGCCGTATTTCAGAGCAAGTTGCTGATGGATAATCCTGGCCACTTGGTTATGCCTGTGCAAATACTCGCCGTTAGCTAAACGAGAACACCCAGAAGTAATATGTCTGATAGACTCACCGGGACAATGGCATGCCCGACATATGTCGATCGTCCTGTCTTTCATTATATACTTCCGGTAGTTATTCGTTAGCATAACTTCATCCATAATCGCACAGACTGAACCTTCGGTTTCCCCAAAGAGGTCACCGAAGCGTAGCCAGGCCACGGACGCTAAGAAATCTACGTCGGGCCCATGAAGGGCCCGGAAAAAGCGTCCGTGAAGCTCCTTGCTTTGCCATACTTCCTTGCGGTCGTTGGTACTAAGCACCACAGGTTTGCGCCAGTTCTCTTTAGCCAAGGATAACGGGGTGAGTCCCTTGTCCACTGCAACCACATCTCGGTGCATACCCACGTTAGCCTTGAGAAAGTATTCTCTGAGACTGCACACCTCGCGGTTGTGGAGGGTCTTAGCATTTAAAAAGCCTCGACCCCCACACTTCCGCGGGATGTACAGCCTCATGACAGACGAACGTGGGTGATGCATCCGGTTTGCAGTCAGCAGTGACCGGACTCTCCTATCCAGGGCATCTAGTTCCGTCTGGGTCCACTTTAGTATGCCAAAGGAGTACATCAGGACCGGCATGACCCAACCGTTAAAGGCGCGCACCTTGTTGCCGCCTGACAAAGAACTATTAAGTACCTTTTTCAGGCGACCGAAGAAGCGCTCCTGCAACGATTGTTTCATGTCAGCCCCGTTAATGCCTAACCCCTCTGACATACCCAGGTATTTGTAGGTATCAGTTGCGGAGAGTGATCTCAGGTTTATAGAATCTGAGAGTTGTAGTTCCTCAGATTCCACAATCCCGCCCCGCCTTACATGCATGACTGCACATTTATCAACACCAAATTCCATCCTGATGGAATCACTAAAAGTTTTAGTTACTTTTAGTGACTCCAGCAGTTGCAATTTGTTGGTGGCAAACAGTTTCAAATCATCCATATAAAGCAGGTGGGATATTACCTGACCCCCTCTCCGCAAAGAACAGCCCAGCCCTGTACCCTCCAGCAGAGTGCTAAGAGGGTTCAAGGCTAAACAAAACCACAGTGGACTCAGACTGTCGCCCTGGAATATTCCCCGCTTAATCCTAATAGGTTCGTCGCTCCCCCGAATTTGTCGACATCCTGGATAGCGAAGGACCGTCCTCCACTGCCCCATACATGTCGTTAGGAAGGTGCTCAGAGTTGTATCAATTTTGTACAACTCTAACACCCTCAAGAGCCATGTATGGGGCACCGAATCAAAGGCCTTCTTATAGTCTATCCAACATGTCGACAAATCCTTTCGGGATCGACGGACCTGTTGGCTTATGGCCATGTCAATGAGGAGTAGCTCCTTGGTGCCGCGGGACCCATTCCTACATCCATTTTGAGAGGCAGACATGATAGAATTCTTTTCTAAATGAGAATTAATTTTCACTCTCAAAATGGATGTAAGAAGTTTATAGACCGTCGGCAAACAAGTGATCGGCCTATAATTTTTGGGTTCCGTGGCATCACCTGACTTATGGAGCAAGTGGGTAACTCCCGTTGTAAAGAGCTGTGGCAGCGACCCAGACTCTAAGGCCGACTGGAATTGCGATGCTAAGCACGCGTGTGAACTTTGCAGCCATTTAAGCCAAAAATTGTGCAGTCCGTCCGGTCCCGGCGATTTCCAGTTCGGTATCGGACGGGCTGCACTGGCTACATCGGAGGAAGTAATTATTACTTCCTCCATCTGCGGTATGGCGTCACACACGCGCTCAACATCGCGCATCCATTCAGCCTCATTATGGCAGACGGGCACCGACCAGATGTTGCGCCAGAATGTGCTAGTGGCATCATCATCCGGGCGGCATACGTCTGCCACATTTTGCTCAGGTCGCTCCCATGCTCTATACACCCACCTTTGATCACGCTGGAATATGCTATTCTGGGTATACCGTTCAACCCGTCGCTTATACCTACGGATACGGCTTGCCCATGCACAGACCTTCTGCTTCAGGAAGTCAATGCGCTCTGTGACACGGGACATATATTCTTGAGGCCTGATTCCAGTCCCGGAAAACGCCCGCCTCACAAAGCGCATCACTCTAGGGCGAGTATTGCCCTCCTTGAAGCAGTATAGTTTGCCGATGAGCACCCTGGTCCCCTCGATACGCTGCTCGATCCTGCACTGCCAGGCTGGAACGGCGGGTTTTGGTCGTGTAGCTATGTCACAATTTGGAAATGTAACATTGGCTACACGACACGCCGCAATAGCCGCGCAATACAAGATCGAGTGCGTATCTAAGAGGTCTTCGCTGCTTTCAAAATAAGAACCAAGCAGCGAATCCAAGGCACACACCAACGACCTATTCGTTTTGTGCATAGGCAAGCGAGGTAAACGAGGTCTAAGTTGGACGGGGGCAGTTCTAAACTCCCGAATCGCATCCTCCAGCGCGCTCCTCAATCGGTCGTTACACTGGTTACTTACCGTAACAACCTCATCGCCCCCCTCCACATCATTAATATAAGACCGCAGTTGGATTATACCACTTACTGGAGGTTGCACCGCGGTCTGTGACGGGACAGGGACGATACGGTTGCTCAGTACCTCTAAGCGCAGCCTATCAAGCGCAGCGTCGTCCAATCTGTGATTCCGTTGGATAACCCGCGCCTGATCCGACAGCCGTTGGGCCGAGACGTTGATGGCTGGTTGAAGCGCCTGGAACAGAGACAGCATCCTATCGCGGTACGCAGTGAGGTTAGTTCCCCCCTCTGTTGCCCCGTAATATGCGCGCATGACGTTCTCATTCATTTGTTGAGTCCATTTCATGCGCTGCACACAACCACCGGCAGCGGGGACCCGGCTCGGGGCCGGTTGGCCCCTAGGTCCCATGCCGTTCGGTGGCCGGCCTCTTCCTGGCCGACGTGCAGGTGGTGGCGACGTCGGTGGAGAGAAGTACTCGTCGCTCGAGCTCGACGCAACTGCCATGGCCGGTGTCACAGCACTCTCGATGGGGCTAGGTACCAGCGGCGGCGGGGTGGAGCTGAGCGACGAGTCCGGAGGTGGAAGGTGTGCGCGACGAGCTGCTGACCTTGTTAACATCTTCTCATCTCTTTGCTATTTTCTTCTTGTTGTTGATTGTTGTTTGATAGGAGGTGACATCTGTCATGTCACCTCCTATTATTATTATTATTATTATATTAAAAAATGTTTTGAATTTTCTTAAAAAATGCGAAGAAACTTTTTCCCCAACCTATTACTTTAGTTAAATGTAAATAAACTATACTAAAAAATGTTTTGAATTTTCTTAAAAAATGCGAAGAAACTTTTTCCCCAACCTATTTTATCAGGTTTATTGGGTTCCCATAACGTGCCTGAAATAATTTCATGTGCCGGTCATCTTAGTATGATATAATGAATTCACCCATCAGTCTGCGAAGGGCTGTCCCTTACACCCTGTATAACCTGCTCATAATGATACTTGTACTACTGAAGTATGACCTTTGCATTCAGGACAGTTAAACTCTGTACCTTCCTGCCAGAGGTTATCTGACTGGCTTTAATCTTCGTGTCACGAGTTATTCTCAAATAACTCATGTTGACACTATATAAGAAGACCTTGGAAGAAATACCTCTGTTTTAATTGAAGGAATAATTAAAAAAGGTTCCAGGTACTTCTAATAGAAATACCTGGGTCAAAACATATTTATTCAGGACGAAACTAATAAGTTAGCTAAACGGGTATAAATTAAACATTTAATTTAAATACTGTATGTATTTTGGGTCGGAACCAGGGACATTCTATCAACAGTAAAGTTTTGCGGTCCGTTTTATTAAAGCTACGAATTGTCGTAGAAGGCATTTAGTTGATGAATTAATTTGATTTATTATCAATCAACATCGAACTAGAACGGAAAATTCAAACATTAGTGACATCACCAATCTGTGCGGGTTGCCCAGTTATGAGCCCGTGTGGTGGATTACGGACTACATCCTCTCACAGTGAGGAGGCCTCTGTTCGAGCAACGGATGATCATGCTATGATTATAGTCAATCGATTGGAAATAAATATGCTTTTTATCATCTTCTGCAAAAAAAAAAAAATGGGAGTATCCCTACATAATTTCAAACTGACTTGACCAATTGTACTGGTTTAGTAAAAATACGTTATGCTGATCGCAGAAAAATCTCCCTCTTTAGTGGTTACAAGAACCATTCACAGATTATAGCGATTAATTACTAAACTAGGCTTGATTTGCTGATCAGTTCGTGTGTTGTCCGAGGCCATATTCCATTTAATATCCAATAACTGTTTCTGTCACACTGTCTTTCGTATACCCTAAAGAGATGGGTACAAAATGAAATTGAGGGCCGGCTTTTTGATCCGTAGTTAAATCGACCAATGGCTAAACATAGTAACTACTGGTTGAATTTTGCCAAAATTTGTTTGCCAAAATGCCATTATATACTATTTTTTAACCGACTTCAAAAAGGAGGAGGTTCTCAATTCGTCTGTATTTTTTTTTTTTTATGTTTGTTACGCGATTACTGAAAGACGGATGGACCGATTTAGAAAATTCTTTTTTGTTTGAAAGGGTATACTTCCGAGGTGGTCCCATATAAATTTTATTAACTGTGCTTGGGGAGTTGTCAATAATGCGTATATTTCCCAATTATTTTATATGGATGATGTGATGATGTTTTAATAACTTCCTATCACTGTTATTTACATGGCTATATCTACAATTATTGTGCTCAATTATGTATTCGAATTTGTGTGGGGTAGGTTCCACAACTAAAAAGTGAAAAATAAAAACTTTTTAGCAATAAATAAAACCGACTTCTAAAACAAAACACTACAAAGTGAAAAATAACTATAATTTCGGAAGTCGGTGGCAAAAAACGAAAATACAAAACCAAAGACACCGACTTCCGAAATTAAAGTTATTTTTCACTTTGTAGTGTTTTGTTTTAGAAGTCGGTTTTATTTTTTGCTAAAAAGTTTTTTTTAACATTAATGAGGTAATATGAATACATTCATGTTATTTCATTCATGTTTAGCCTTTCATATTTAGCCAAAATTAAACCATTAGTTACTATTTTAACCATTGGTTGAGTTAACTACGGATCAAAAATCCGGCAACTAGCGACGACTTTAAATCGAGTTGCATTTTATTATTCTGTAGTATGTGCCCACCGTTACTTAAATTAATCATAAGAAAGAAAGAAATAAAATACGTTTATTTGCGATAAAAATGGCGCAAAGAAATTAAATAACAAAATAAAATAATTAAAGAACTTTGGGGAAAATATGCGTCACATTCACGCAAAACGGCCGTCGCTCAGCATAATGCCGCGACCCCATACGAGACAGAGCCTCAGCGCTGTTTATCATGTTTATCCTAAAATATAGTCCATGTAACTCAACTCATCTCTCATTCAACTCACCTCACAATATACGGCGACCCTGCCAGCGGTCTGCTTCGGGTGTGCATTCCTTTGCCCGTATTATAAGAGTACGATACATGATCTAAAATTATGAAGATAGCTACAAAAATTTATTACGATATCGGACTGTGTGATGTTATCCAACGTACAACTACAATTACGTGTCCCGAGGGTTTCCCCAATTGCCAGTCACCATTAGGGAGGTTCTACATCCAAATAAGATGAAGTGATCTTGGCACAAACTGCTTTTGATGGCGCAGAGAATATTGCGCACCTGGAAACTTTGAAAAATCACGTTGTCAGTTCAACCGTAAAACTTTTCATGATGTCAGTATTTTTGACGTGAAAACGCATTGTCGCTTGGTGTACTTACTGGTGGTAAGTTCAATATTTCTGACCAACAAAAACATGTAAGATTTCATCCGCTAATAACTACGAGACTTTTAATGCTAGAGTAATGGTTGAGCATTCAAAAGATAGGTCATATTTATAACAATGATTAAAGTTGAATATAATATGCGTGTGACGTCACTTTGCGAGTGCACGGGCATGCGCGCGACTATCTACTTCTCCTTCCATCTACACTATATGCCGAAATATCAATTCGTATAGCGCAAAAACGAGTTTAGCTAGATCAGTTATTCTGGTGTTTTTGTCAAGAGTTGAGAAAGAACTACTAAGAACCAAAAAAGAAACAACAGAAATATTGGAAAAATAGGGTTAAAAATTAATATGAATTTGACAATAGCAAAATAATGTCAGATGTCGTCTCATATCGGCCGTAAATCTGCTGAGAAATTAAATAAACCGCAACTGAAGAAAGCTTGAACCAAAAGGAATGACATGAGCCCATATAGTTCAGTACCAAGCAAATACAATAGCTACGGCAGTGTTATAAACCCTCAGAAAATCTGTTGCAAATAGCAAAAAAGTTTAATACGTGGTCTTACATCGGTCATAAAACTGCTCATAACTGAAAAAAATCATAATTTATGAATACTTACTTTATAAGGAATGCAATGAGCCAACTAAGTTTAGTGTCAAGCAAATACAATGGCTACGACAGTATCAAAATTTCAATTAATGATAGCACAAGTTTAAACCTTAGTGGTTTTTGGTTGCTATGTAATATGTAATCCTGTATTCTTTAGTTTAGATGATAAAAACATAAATAAAAAAAGAAAACCAGTTTTCACGAAAACTAACGGCGTGCACTCGAGCTGCGCCTCCATTTTTTATCATCAATAACTACCTACAACCATAGAAACGCATTATTATTAACTGTATATACACACTCCGTTAATCCTTGCATCTAAACGCTTCCTTGAAAATGTTCCAACCCGTTTCAACTTTATTATAATTATAACCTTCGCAGCTCGTCGGCAAACCCTTGTCCCTTCAATGTCCTTCCTAATCATGCCCTTTCTGCAACCCTTTAATTTAGTCACAGTTCTACGACAAAGATAAATCAAATTATTCAAATATTTAGACAACACGGCCGGCAACTAATGAATTTAGATTAGTTCGTTCGAATCAAACGAGCGATGGTATTTGAATGAGTTGGTGGGGTTGCGATCGCTTTGTACAAATGTGCGGTGTTGTGATTTGTGGTAAAAGTTTTGATGTAATTTGATTGGTTTTGGTGTAGTAGCATTAAAAATAACTGGGATTGATGATCATCAAAGACATTATAATTTTAAGGCACCTATTACATGGTCACGTATTACAATCTCGATGGAGCTCGTGGCTAAGTAATAACAGCCGCATGGGTCGATTCTTGCCAGGGTTGGTATGTGGATGAGTCCGTGCCTCGGAAAGCACGTTAAGCCGTTGGTTCCGGCTGTCATTCGAGGATCTTTGACAGTCGTTACGGGTCGTCAGAAGCCTGAAAGTCTGACAACCAGTCTTACCAAGGGGTATCGTATTATTCAGTAACTGGGTTTTGGAGGTCAGATAGGCAGTCGCTCCATGTAAAATACTGGTATTCAGCTGCATCCTGTTAGACTGGAAGCCGACCCTAACATAGTTGGGAAAAGGTAGATGCATTTATTGCAATCTTGATCGCGATCCGTGACCAAAATCAAAGAGCGCGATCCCGATTTTATTCAAAGTCAATCTTGAATCTGTAAAAAATCTGCATATCAAATAGGCATTGTGAGAGCTGAAGAAGGCTAGATATCGAATGGTTTTACTTATTCCTTGTGGTAGGTAATAGTTTAGTTAATTTTCTAAACGAACTATAATTAATATCAATTACCTACTGTGTAAAATACTGTATATCAGACAACCTTTTGAACATAAAAATATCAAATCGATTTATTTAGGTCAGATATTTTAAATGATCAAATGTGAAAACTCATTGGTTGATAATTATCACGATTATAACGAATTGATTGCCTGTTTTGTGTAATGAATAGGCAAATTGTGCGAACATACAATTATTTGTTTTAGTAAGTGATTCCCGTTTTATGCAACGGTATTTGATATTGATCACTAAATCAACATATTGTAAATAATTTTATGACCCTCTTAGTCTTTTACAACTTGCCGAGATCGACAATAGTAAAAGCAGCAGGGTTAAAAAAATTGTCTTATTGAAATCCTACTATCCTTCTCCTACTAATAAATGTAAAAGTTTGTATGTTTGTTTTTCAAACACGCAAAAACGGCTGAACGGATTTGGATGAAATTTGGTACACAGATAGGTCTATCACACACACATACATAGAATACATTTTATTCCCGTAATACGTGCTCGTGGGATAATATTTCCAACCTCCACGAGAGCCAAGTCGCGGGCAAAAGCTAATCCTATCCTAACTAATATAATTATTATTATTTTGACTTATCTCGGGACCCTGGGGTCCCGGACCTTTGGAAGGCGTACGAGGGGCTGCAGCCAACTCGCAGAGGCCCCTTAGACAATTTTAAATGATAAGGAGTCACCAACCTACGATTATTCCTATATACACTATGCAAGTGCACCCAAGGACAACCCCCAGTTGGTACAGGACTATTGCAGAACGTAGAAACAAAACATATTGGGCTATGTGTTTGGGTGGCTTAAGTGGATTGGGTAACTGGAACTATAGAAGAACTATGCCCCTGCCTGACCAATGTTATATAATTATACACGGATAAAATGGCAGGGGGTGACTTGCACACTCAATAATGGCCTGCCGGAAACGGCCGCTAGCATATAGTGACGTAGCGACAAGGGGGCAACACTTCCTGAGGTGCTTGAGGAGTGGAGAGCTATTCTACGGCTATCAAGACAATCCCGGTAGTACGTTCAAGATCCCTAACAGAACCTTACTGGAATACTTCCTTCCTGCACCCAAGCCGGCCAATAAAGGCAAGAAAGAGGTGGGAGCTCTGTTCCTCGTCAATGTTCACTCAGGCCGGCCAATAAAGGAAAGCCAGAAATGAGGAACAAGACTTCTCCCGGGAGAGGCTCCGTGGGGTCGCTACTGCCCAACAGCTCGCCACATGCTGCCCTGCGGATTCATGTAATTATTATTATTATTAAAAATGCGAAAGTTTGTTTGTTCGCTTATTACGCTTTCACGCAGAAACGTCCGAACGAATTTGGATGAAATCTGGCACACAGGTAGACTATTATTATTTATTTATTTATTATAAGGTAGCTTCACAGCTAACAGTAAGTCTGACCAAATTATTAAAGTACGAAGTACACAAAAATTAAGGAATACAGACTGAGAGTGATATAATTATTACTATTTATAGTGTGTGCTTGCGTGTATCTGTGCGGTGTAGGTGCTCTAAATGTGTGTGAGGTGTGTGTGTCTATGTACGTATGACTACACTGGCACTATTATGACCAGGATTAGGACAAAGGATACTTTTTATCCCGGTAGCACGATCCCGTGAGATAATTTGCTGCCTCCACGCGAGCGAAGTCGCGGGCAAAATCTACTAATTATATAAAATCAACAGAGGAAACCCATACTTCATAACCAACAGGAATTTGAAAGGCTGGCACGATATGACGGTCATCTTAATCATCACATTAGCATATAAATGCTGAACTGTTATCACAAAATTACCAATTAAGTACTTACGTAAAATTGTACGCGTAGTCTGCTTGACTACTTATAAATATAACAAGATATACTTCCCCAACAATACACCAAGATAAGTACCAAAAACGCAACTGTGGGGGACAATAAGAATTAATAATACACTCACAATTCAAAAACTTGGGACACCCCGCGTTAAGTGTGAACTGCTATGCATTATACATTAACCCCAGTGGCGTGGGGTGACCGCGATCATAGCCTGCTCATACATTTATTACATTTTATAACTTGCTTGGCGTATATAATGGTTTTATGTACCTTCTTGGTGTTATGTTTGATGATAAAATCGATTTTTGAACGTTTTTATGTTGACAGATTGTTTTTTAACAGACAAGCTAAGGGCCCGATCACACGTATCACATCACAGCGATAAAATGTGGGCAAGAAGTGGTTATGTGTGAATAGTGTCGCTACAGCTTCTTGCTTTTTAACCGACTTCCAAAGTGTTTGTTATCCTGGAGAAATAAAATATATTGCATAGCTCCGTCATTTATAAACGGATTTGCAAAATTCTTGTTTTATTTGAAAGAGTATGCTCTCGAGGTGGTTCCATTGCCACCAAGTCAGAATTTGATGAGGGGATCCCATGGAGATCGGGGGAAACCCTCAAATTTTATAGGCACACCAATAGTGACTTGGGTATTTTTTATAGTAACTCGTGAATTTGCTCTCGATAAGAACGATTTGGTGAAATAGAACTGATGATAAAGACCACAGATGGCTAAGTACTTCACGGGTTGCGATTCGGTTACTTTAATATGGTTGCTAAGCAATTTATGCTCGTCACAATGCATATGGTGATGGTGACTTCACCATCAGCTCCAGTTCTACTGGTTCTCACTAGGAGAACTCCTCAACAATGAATGTCCCTGCATCGGGAAAAGCGCTATTTTATAACAGATGATGGGCAGTAGACATTAGGCTATTTTAACTTAGATAAATTACAAACGGACCCACTTAAAAGTGAAAAATAAAAAACTGTAAAAAAAAACCGATTTTGCAAAAAAAAAAAACACTACAAAGTGAAAAATAACTTTAATTTCGAAAGCCGGTGGCAAAAAACTAAAATAAAGATCCAAAGACACCGACTTCTGAAATTAAGTTTAGTTTTCACTTTGTAGTGTTTTTTTTTTTTGGAAATCGGTTGTTCCTTTTTTTAACAAAGTTTTTTGTGTTATGGTAATTATAAAATCAAAAGTCATTTATTCAAACTAGGCTGAGAATCAGCACTTTTCGAAAGTCAAAATTACATAAGACAGTCCCTCAAAACGCCCGCCCTTCACCATTTCCTTCACAACGCATACACATTTTCGATTTGGTTGCGTTATTGCTAGTAGTTGCAATGTTGTGTTATGTGGCCGGCCGCTAGTGCGCGGTCTCGCTGGTGGTGATTCGCTGTAGTCGGTATCACCCTTACGTTAATTTAGACGACCAAATGTGCTCCTTATGAATAAACTATTAATTTTCATACATATTAGCGCACGTCCATGAGTTGTCGTTGTGGTACGTGTGTTTGGGCCCTAATGCTTTGTTCAGACAGTGACGGTGGCGATGGCAGTCAGTTTGACAGTTTTCGTCACAGCTACCGCCTCTGTGTAAATACCGCATTAAGGCCTATTCAAACCTAAGCGGTAATCGCTACCGTCTGCGGTAGAGAAAACCGAGTGGGTATGCGGTAATATTACTGTTCATTCATCTGTACCGCTCTTGCCGCGAAGCATAATACTAAATACCTAAGCGAAACCCGCGCGGTATGTACCTCTACCCATAGCGGCAGCGAATACCGCTTAGGTTTGAATAGGCCTTTATACCGCATATTGGTTTAGTGGTCGCATACGCGAGTGTTGAAAGTATTGTGTTCGATCTCCGGGTCAGGCAGTATCATTAGGGTTTTCTCTTAGGAATTTTTCAGTAGCAACCCGGAGACGAGGTTCGAAAAATGTGGGTGTATTGTATTTGCACACCTTACACGTATGACCGCGTGACATTATGTTTTGTTATTTTAATATTTTGGGCTTTGTCTCCATTCTCCGAAGATGATTTTTCTCAGTTTAAGTGTTTTATGTGTTTTCCCCTGGCTGCTTTTCTTAAAAAAAAAAACCGGCCAAGTGCGTGTCGGACTACGCACAATGAAGGGTTCCGTAGTTGGGATGAATCTCAAGAACAAAATTTACATTGTAGTTGAAAAACATGTTCTCCCATACATTTCAACTGCAAATGTAAGATTGTATGCACAATATTGAGAGATTTACCATGTTGTTTTTACTTCTTATAGGCTTTCCTGTAATCTATAGCTATAAAACTATTTTCTGTATTTTTTTCAAAGTTTTAAGGTAAGTAGTTTCGGATATAAAGGGGGGAATGGTCAATTTTCGTCTATTTTCTTAAATAACTTTAAAATGATTTATTTTAAAATAATACTAAAAATATATTTAAGACCTTCACATTAAGGCCTTTTATTTCATATGTAACATGGTACAGTTTGCAAAACTCTTTTTTTTTTTGTTTTCTTATTTGCCGCCCAACATTGACCCCCATTTTCAAAATGTATTTATTTACGTTACACGTCCGTGTTTGGGAATACACAGAAATACATACGTGTTCCAAATTTCAACTTAATCGGTTAATTAAATTCGGAGCAAATTGGCTGTGACAGATGGACACGATGATCCTATAAGAGTTCCGTTTTTTTCTTTTGAGATACGGTACCCTAAAAAGCTCAAATCTATACACAGATTATAGCTTAGAGCTTCCTGTATTTTCCAGAACGAGTTTGCAAAAGGGCAACCGGACTAGGTGCAATATATCCCATTTATTCGGTCAGTAGGTGCGGATTACTTATAAAGGAACACTGTGTTCAAGTGTGTGATTTTTTTCGCGGATTTTTTTGTACGGTTTGCTTGAGGTTTACGGAGAAGACTTTAGTCATTTTATATTATTATTGTAGTGGTCGTAGGAGGTTCTCCAAAACAGGGTGATTACAACACGATTCCATTACGATAAAGAGGTCTCTTTGACAAAGACCACTGACATGAGGAAAACGTCTTACGGCGCCAATCTCAATGTCGCTTCGGCCTATATTGGAATTACGGAGGATTGGAATGGAATTATAGATTTGGATAAACAATGCACCGCGTAGAGAACTAGGGACCACAAAAAAATAATCAGCAGTGGATTTGTAAAAACAGTGATTAATTATGAATCATTGATAGAAGGCTATTACTCGATCACGACGTTTAGAAGCATATCCATTACATTTGAAACAATACAAAGTACTAATAATGTTAGTTCCCCTCAAAATCTGAAGCAACATAAAACAAGCATACATCCAAAAAGACACATTCCTGTGTCGACTAAAACTTTCATCATAAAGGTGGCTCGAAATAAAATATTCGTGAGGAGTTGAAATAGTTCCGTAGCACGGCCCATAACTCACGTGAGGGGAAGAAGCTCCCGAGAATCGCTGGAGTTACGCATTTATGGACAGATTATGGTGCTTTTGATGTATTTTTAACCGACTTCAAAAAAAGGAGTTCCCAACTCATACCTATTTTGTATATGTATATCTTCACCGGCAAGGGAGGTAATGATTGAACTTTGCGTTATGCTCGTGAACGGGTGCTGCTTGTGGTGACTGGTCGTCTTGCTGACCTTGGTGTTGTTATTGTTATTAACAATTAACTCTTTATTTATTTTACTTCGATGGTCCTAGTTTATCATCTGTGACTTCGACTTACGGCTACATTGCTATATGTAAGTGGGCACGCTCTATATGCCTGGAGGCTTTTATTTAGGTATAAAGTTCTGTTTACATTTTTAGTTTTGTATTTTTATTTCTGCTTGAGTGTAGTTCTCGATTTTTTTTTTGTTTTTTTTTTTTGTTAAGCTGTTATATAGGCGCGTTCTAGCTGAATTATGGCAAATAATTTAATTTAATGTTTTGTGTTGTGTAGTTTACCTAAATTATTTTGCATACTATTTTTTTTTAACTTAACAGACAGCTATGCTACTGGGGAGTTGGTTGCGCCACTTCTTCTTCCCAGTTAAAGCACTAGGAAGTGGTGAAGGACGAGCGTTTTAGGGGACTGCTTAATTTTGACGTTCAAAAAGTGCTGATTCTCAGTCTAGTTTCAACAAATGACTTTTGATTTGGACCATTCGTGAACATAGTTTAATTTTTCTGTCAAACAAGTTTTTTTGGGTGAGGGGGAAGAGGTGGGAGAGGAGGTCGTGGCTAAGTAATAACAGCCGCACGGGTCGATCCATCAGGTTAAGTTACCTGCCAAGGTTGCAAGTTACCTGGTAAGCTTGCCAAGGTTGGTCCGTGGATGGGTGACCATCTTTTCATACCTAGACTCCTCCGTGCCGCGGAAAGCACGTAAAGCCGTTGGTCCCCGCTGTCATTCGTGGATCTTTGGCAGTCGTTACGGGTCGTCAGAAGCCCCAAAGTCTGACAACCAGCCTTACCAAAAGGTATCGTATTACCCAGTAACTGGGTTATGGAGGTCAGATGGGCAGTCGCTCCATGTAAAATACTGGTATTCAGCTGCATCCGGTTAGACTGGAAGCCGGCCACAACATAGTTGGGAAAAGGCTAGGCAGATTGATTGAATGACAAGTTTTTTTTAGGTACAGAACAGAGCTGGATGCGTGACGCTAGGTTATTTACACTTCAATAATGATTAGTTAAACAAATTAAGTAACTAACTTATGGCTGAATAAAATATTCGTGAGAATTGAAATAGTTCTCTTGCACGGATCTTAACTCACGTCGTCGTGAGGGGAAGACTCCCGAGAATCGCAGGAGTTACGCATTTATGGTAAGATAAAAGTGCTTTTGACGTATTTATTGGAGTTCGGAATAAAGGTGGATCATGATTCACGAGGACATGCTTTTTAAATTCGATAGTACGAGTATTTAATGGATGGGTCCCACTCGTAGATAAATAACTAATTAATAAGGGTACAAGAATGTGGTTTTCTGTGAGTCCTCGTTTCTGTCGTAGCAATTTATGTTAAAATTTAAAAGCTATAAGTGCTTCACAATGCTTTGAGATTTTGATGTCTCAAACATCGGTAACTCTTTGGTAAAGCCCAATATGTTTCAGCCGCGAAATGTGGCGGTAGCTATTTTAATTTCCATTCTGCGAGTCGCCAGTCTATTCATACCATTTTATATACATATTGACATGTTGAATATTATATACAAAATGATATGAAGAGGTATTTACTTTGAAAAGTATCATATTACTCTTGTTATGTGAGCACTATGTAGGTCATTTTTTGAATTTTTTTTTTCTTTCTCTGTTACTCACAATGAGTAGGTACTTTATGCGGCCTACCCAAATTTCCTTTCTTTGGTATTGTTCGTCGAGTCGTTGAGCTCCTTAAGTCCTTAATTTAGCTACACGATTACTGATAAATGCTTGCGCTGACTTGACAGGTCCACTAAAATTTGTGTGGTTCATTTCTCAAAACACCATTTCAGACACAGATCTACGTGATCCTCACATGATTGGACCAAAATTTTGTCTGGACTTTAAAAGAGAATTTGACCCTCTTTTGTTTGGTGGGAAATCATCAAATAACTTCTTGCGCACCGCCCAGAGCGGGCGTGTCAGACTTTTACTAAAACCCACCCGCGTTCTTTCAGTTGCCTGTGCCCGGGCCACGGTAACTCTTTCAAATAACCCGTGACCCTGGCAGGCATCGGCCCTAGCGGATCCAATCAGCTAGTGCTGACATTTCTTTGAGGCCCGCATGGAACAAAACGCGTCGTCGACCCGGGCCTGGTCTTTACGGAACGGCGAGCTACCCATTGCTCGTAGTCCACAAGCCCGCGCCTAGGATAATTCCCGACGCCCAGGGCGTTTCCTGCGGCGACTAGGGGCGTGAGGGCGCAAAGATTGCCTCTCCCTCACGCGTTCCGCCTCCTCCTTCGTGAGCATTACTGCTTCGCAGCCGGAGGTGATGGCTTCCCATGCACTCTCACTCCATACCATGGCCTGGCCCTGCCCGGCCCTGGTGCGAGTGGTCGACGCCACCGATCGCCTCCGCGAGAACGCGGCAGCGCCGGTGTTCTGACCAAGCCGAGCGTTTTCTCCCACCTTATCCTGAACAGGAACCTCCCGAAGCAACCATGTCCAGTGAGGACTTGCGACAGGCGGAAGGTGAGGACGCTGTGGTGCCTCTCCAAGCACTCCTTAAAGAGGGGACTTATAGCCGCAACTGTGGCGTTCCCAGGACTTTGACCCCTGAGTTTGTTTCGCCATTTCTTTTCAGGGGTAGTCAGATAGGAAAAGTCGACTCCATTTAGCTTATTTTTTTATATATATTTTTTTAATATGACGTATAAAAGTGTATACAATTTAATTTCATTTCACCTTAACTTAAAATATTATATAATACACTCGTATAACTACCAACGATGTGCTTTAAAAAAAATTAAAATGGTTTAACTCACAAAGAGACGTCGTTTATTCATAACAATGCATTATTGTTTTAGAAGTCAGAACACACCAGCACATAAAATACCCCATAAAGGTTCTAAAAAATAACAAAAACCTTGTGAAAATAACCATATCAGTATATTTTCGCCTCTTTTAACACCACATAGACGATTAATTCCGGCGAATGGGGTGAAGTTGCTAGTTGCGGTCAGAAGCGCAGTGCACGTTGCAGTGATAAACAGAGTCGCGAGTCGTGTTATACAGTTGGACGGAAAAAGTATTTTGTTATGTACATTTATTGGTGCGTTTACCCTGGCTGAATAGGAATTATGGTGTTTAGTTTTGTTGCAAATTTTTTAATTTTTTTTTTTTTGTGTGGTAGGCCTCATTATGGCGGATTTGCAAGCGACGATGTCATTTCGCACGTGTCTTCCTTGGAGCGTACTTAGTTAGAGATTGCCTTTATTTTGGACACTTTATGCAGGTTTTTTTTCAATGGTTGGGTTGTGTTTTGTTGGCTATATTGGTTATGGACCTAACTATAGGGCAGCTGTAGATTCACTTCTATGACTGAAAAACAGTGCTGCTTGTGAGCAATTTTACCCTGGATTAGCCAACAAGGTTCACAAGGTTTTCAAAAGGTTCTGGGGAAGCAGTCAGTCTAACTTTTATTTTTGACTTATTTAGAACCTCTGCATTATCATGTTTATAAACCAGGAAAACTTGTGTGTGTCACATTGTACAAATATTAAAATTCTAGCACGAATTGCTCCGTTATCCCTAACATCAAAAGTCAAATCTCCATCCCCTGTCCCAATCTACTCGTCAACTTCCCGAACGTCCATACATCGGTTAAATCCGTAGTGTCCTTGCATACAATACATGGGACAGTGATAAGGTGCAACACATCATGGCGGATTTGCGAGCGGCGATGCCATTTGTCACGTGTCTGTCCAGGAGCGTACGTAGTTAGAACGTGTCTTTATTTGGACACTATGCTGTTTTTGCTGGGATTTCAACTTGATAGCTTGAAGGTTAGTTGAAGACAGATTAGGTCATGGAATTGGTGTGCCATTTTCAAAAATATATCGGAGTAGTAAAGTTACTTTTTTTAATGTCCGGGTAGGCACAGTTTATTAGATAATTTAAAAGTATCTTCTTCAACACCAAAACAATTTAACCTCAAACGACTC
This sequence comes from Dicycla oo, assembly GCA_948252095.1. Lineage (NCBI taxonomy): Eukaryota > Metazoa > Arthropoda > Insecta > Lepidoptera > Noctuidae > Dicycla > Dicycla oo. The sequence goes on along the minus strand of OX411721.1, from coordinate 5,716,831 downwards.
CGCTCAAATATCTTTATGTTGTACGTGTCATACTAATGTATGACACGTACAACGTAAAGATATTTTTTGCAACAACTATATAATGAGGTCAAAGAAACATACAGCGCCATCTAGTGTAACTTATCCAAAGTACTACGATGGCCGGCCTCATAAACTAGAAGACAGTAACAAAAAGAGATTTCTGTAGACAAGTGATGCCATCTGCAATCTGCGCAGGCGCCACCCCGCGAGTTAGCTGCACCAGAACTTCAGACGACTACGTGTGCACACATGTCAACTATCGGCCTTTATAAGCAGAGCTGTCTTCGAACAAATCGTAATTCACAAACTAGAGGATCAAAGTTCGGTAGTCACGCAGTCAATTCTGATCCTAGTTCCTGCTTCGATAGTCTAGCAGTCTTTAGGAACTAGTCAGCTAGAGAAGGTCGGAAGGGCGATAGCCACGCAGTCCCTTTCCACTAGGGTTGCCACATGATATACAGTGTGAGTCTTCATAATGTGCACATATCGAAATGAGGGAAACTATGCTTAATTTTATCGACGGCAAAAATATTAAAAAAAAAAATTAAAGTTTTTATAGCATTTTCAACCGACTTCAAAAAGGAGGAGGTTCTCAATTCGTCTGTATGTTTTTTTTTAATGTTTTTTACGCGATTACCTACTCAAAGACGGATGGACCGATTTGAAAATTCTCTTTTTGTTTGAAAGGGTATACTTTCGAAGTGTTCCCATATAAATTTTATTAACTTTGCTTGGGGAGTTTTTGAGTTAGCTTCAATAATGCGTATATTTCCCACTTATTTTATGTGGATCATGTGATGGTGTTTTAATAATTTCCTATCACTGTTTTTTACATGGCTATATCTACAATTATTGTGGTCAATTATGTATTCGAATTTGTGTGGGGTAGGTTCCACAACTAAAAAGTGAAAAATAAATACTTTTTAGCAAAAAATAAAACCGACTTCCAAAACAAAACACTACAAAGTGAAAAATAACTTTAATTTCGGAAGTCGGTGGCAAAACACGAAAATACAAAACCAAAGACACCGGCTACCGCAATTAAAGTTATTTTTGACTTTGTAGTGTTTTGTTTTGGAAGTCGGTTTTATTTTTTGCTAAAAAGTATTTATTTAAATTCTTGTTCGCTGCTGTGACCTCTGTGTAAACAAAACGGTATAACTTTTAAACTAAAAGATCTATCACGATGAAACAAACTCAGTTATGATTGAAAATACTAGTATTTTTTTCATAACTTTTTAAAATAATTGTAAAATTTCTCAATAAAACCCCCATTACCAATATTTTTTATTACCTTAAATTATTCTACATCGCATTAGTTTTCTAAAAGTAAAAATACTACGTTTATGACTCAATGACATTTCCTATCAGCTGTTAAAGAAAGGCCTTGCACACTGCTACGTACAAAAATACTTCAGTAGGTAGACTTTAAAAAAAAAATCTTTTTTAGATTTTTTTTTAAAATACTTGTTCCATCGATAAAATTAAGCATAGTTCCGCTCATTTCGATATGTGCACATTATAAAGACTTACACTGTATTAATTATTGTAACGTGTAACGTAATCTAAGTTACCAATGAATTATCATCAAGTTCAACGGGGCTTTAGTTTCACATCCAGCAACTCTACAATTGTAAGATACGGGAGTGATTTGATAATAATCAAGTTTGAAATAAAATAAGTTCTCTCTATTAAAAAAAAAAAAAAAATAGTTATAAATTTTCGATTTCCACCAAATACGTGAGATACGAAGCCTCTTACAGTTGAGCCAAAAATAGAGAATCACATGATCTCGCAGTCGTAGACATAGTAATAGGAAAGTATAATGCTGTAGAAAATATCTTGGATATAAAACCACGGCGGAAGTCTTGGGGACCGCAAAAACTGTTCAGTATTCTACCACGGCACTACGGCGAAGCAGAGAGGAATGAAAACGTTACTGTCCAAAGGAAAAGAAGTATGAGTAGTACAACTCTGTATAATCATGTAGAATTGTAACATTTGCTGAATGATGATAATAACATCATATATCATATCCATTAATTTAAATTATTGCGTGGCAAGACTTCAAACCCAGGTATATTAAAGGAAATAAACCTGTGTGTGCCCGACAATTATGTATTGGGAAGGCGACGGCCACGTCTATTGGCGGTGCCCATTAGTAGGACCAATCTACAGAGTAAAGCCTCTATAACGCGTACCTTGCATGTACTTAATGATGTAGCAGACAGCATAGATCTTTTTACTAGTTCTCTGAGTGAGTTCTCAAAAACCACGATGTACAGAATCTGTTATGGTTAATAATATAAAACTGTAATTATGGCCGCACTGTTGAATTAGGAAATTCCTGTAATGATAGTGATGGCGAGTTTATAAATAAATAAAACATACATATTAAACTTATGTGAAAGGGTCCCCAGCAGTCATCGTCGTCTACAAGGTACATTGCAAATTATTTGTATTTTAATAATATAATATTGTATAACAGAATATTGTTAACTGAGGCTGCATCGTCCAGCTGTAAATTTAAATATATTCTGTACCTATTGAATATTATATACAGCAACTATGAAGACGTGACGCATGTAAAAATACTTTAACTAGAAAAAATATCAAGCAACTACAACTAGGAAAAGCTATACTTCACGTCAAATAGTTTATTTCAAATAGGCACATAAAAAGCACTTCTGAACGTCAAAAATTTACAAGAAAATTATCTAACGTTTTATACTGGGTGATTTTTTTTTACCGTCTTAAAAAACGAAAAAAAAACTAGGTATGCCATAGGCTTCTACTACGTTCACCTATTGTACCCTGTTTTTTTCAAGACGGTAAAAAAGTCACCCAGTATTCTAAAACCTTCCTGAAAGTAGTGAAAGATCACGTCAGTGAAAGAATCATCAAAATTCTATAATTAGTTTTTGAGAAAATCGCATACATACGGGTCGAATACAGAACCTCCTTTTTGAAGTCGGTTAAAAATAGAATTGATTCTGGTTGCCCCTTCCAAAATATACTCGTAGTATCGTATGGAAAATAAACTCCACCGTTAGGCACAGTTACTTTTTTTAAATTTTTAAAAGAGTACACGTACAAAGCATTATATGCAAGTTCTTTTTAACTTTTGCTTCACCTAGGCCTAGCCTTCTGCGTACCGTCTGTCACCCGTCACCCAAGTTTCAATATAATTAGAGCGAACGGCACCTTTTCAATTGGTCCGCGACGAACTTCTGCAGATGGAGTTGCCTCTGATTTTATAACTGCACCCCTGATTGTTCATTCTTACTGCAGTCGCTGCCAGATTATGTTAAAAGGTACGGGGGAGTTAATTTGGATATGTTTCTGCAGTTTAGGATTAGCTGGGGGAAGAAATGGGGTTTTTGTCTTAGTAAAGCGTAGAGTTTTTAGTAGTTGATGTAGTAGACTACTATACAAGGTGGCAGGGATATTGACACGCAAACTGTAATCATCAATTCAACACATCATTCTATACCCCCTTTTTTCCGTGGAGAAATGCTCATGGATACTGCACTACCACGGGGAGATAGTGCAGTTATGTAGGACACCAACCCACTAAAACACCACGGTGTCCTCCTCTGCCGCTTGTGACGGTAACATGGGCACTCGTTAGCACTCACCGCGAACCCGCCGCGGCTGTTCACCAGGCCAGTGGGATCATCAGGGGGGATTCTAGACCCCCTAACGTAGAAATTTTTTATCGGTTATCTGCTGTTTCAGCGGTCAAAATGTATGGAACAATTTTTTTTTTTAAATAACCGAAGAAAAATTTCAAAGCAGGGGTTCTGAAACATTCCCCTTGGTGGGTTCCCGCATCGTCGAGGCGGGGGGGCTCAGTAGCCGTGGCTTCGTCATCCACGGTGAAGCGAAGAGGAACCCGAGGAGGGACCACTCCTCAGGGCTTTTCCCAGGAACGACGTAGCGGCCAACAAGTAGGTTGCAATATCGCAACAGAGGCGGGTCGCGATGTCATATGGGAGGCATCGCGGTTGAGTGTTGGAGGCTGCGCCGGAGGAGTGCCGGTATTACGGTGGCCGCTCTCCCCTTGACGGGGTTGTGACCGTCTGATGGCAGACGCGGTGAGGCCGCAGGGGAGGAGGAGTGTCGGTATTTCGTTGGCCACTCTCCCTATCCTCTGCGGTCAAAAAGTGGTAGGCGGCCGGGCCACTGACCTGACCGGTCGCAGGGGGACCAAGGTTGCCTAGACTCGGGGTCGTCTAGCGCCCATGTGCTGGTTTGGTCCCTAGGGTGGTCACGGCGTACAATGTGTTCTGGTGCGCCCGTGACGGGGGTTACACCTCAGAGGAGGGTCCGGTGACGGACAGCCGCAGCGGGTTCGCGGTGAGTGCTAATGCGTGCCCGCCACGAGTGGCAGAGGAGGATACTGTGGAGTTTTAGTGGGCTGGAGTCCTACATAACTGCACTACTTCCCTATGGTAGTGCAGTATGCATGAGCATTTCTCCACGCAAAAAGGGGTTCAGGAACATGTACTGAATCGATGGAAACAAGTCGCGCGTCGATTTCCCTTTTCTCTGCCATGCTATATGTTCACCTACAAATGTGAATGTTTGTGAAGACGTAAAGATGTTTGTGGCTTAATCACTCATTTACGCCTGAACAGATTTGGATAAATTTTGGTGTAATATAGTCAATGTACGGTCAAGGAACGATAATATTCAGCAATTTTTTTAACAAATTCCTTTTCTACATAGCAAACGCAACTCACCTTTTTGAACTGTCAATTTCATCCAAAATGTTGGCAATACCAATGAGACGTAGGCGGAAAAATACTAAGATGCGTAACATAAAGGAGTTTATCTGTGTGTTAAGCTTATTCCTTGACAGTAGTCAAAACTCCTTAAACTAAACTCTTTTAACTAGAACGTAGACATGTAGGATACCTACCTACTACAATTTGGATACAAGAACTAACTTGTCTAGGACACGAGCAAAACCCTATGCAAAGAAATACTATTAAGCCAAAAGCTTAATAGTATTTATTTGCATAGGGTTTTGCTAATAATAATTATATTATAATTTAGATAATAAGCTAAGCATGGATGCGAACTTGGCATTCAGTTTTCGGTTGTCATACAATTATTTTGTTGGATATTTTGCGGAGTCAGTCAATACTGACTCCGCAAAATATCAGTAAAAGTAAAAAATTAATACCACAAAACACCGTAAAAACTTCATCAAATAAAACAATAACACAATAAGATGCTGAAACGCAGATGCGGTCCCAGTAAGTTACTGAAATCAAGACTCAATTCCGAGTACTGTTCTTAAACTTATTGGAATTCATACTTTTTAACTCCCAACGCTGTTAAGTTTGAAACAAAGTATAGTTCAATGCTCGAGACTGGGACTGGCAATCGAAAGAGAGAAAGTTCTGAACTGATAATTTTATATTATATATTGACCGAGCGAGCGAAGCAAGCGAAGCGTCTCTGCTTCAAGTCTGGCAAAATTTGCTTTCGTCTGTTAGCGTAAAAACCAGCGGGACCGAAGTTCGTTCCTTGAGAGAGGCCATGGTACAGAGGACAGATTTGACCTTAAGCCTTGTCTCCCAGTGGGGTAATGATAATCTGGTCTCTTTTAACGCCACCAAAACACAGGCATGTCTTTTTATCGCTAAAAGGAGTCGTTTCGCCTAAACTCCTACTTTTCGGAATTCATCTGTTCCTGTAACTGATCGGCTTGCCTAGGAGAGGCATGGAGTTGACATCTGGTCTCAACTTCGGCGCCACCATCGGGTACAAAGCCCAAACAGCAGCCAAGAAGCTGGGCATCGTAAATAGGGTGAAGCGATACTTTACGCCTGGACAGCTTTTAACCCTTTACAAAGCGCAAGTCTGATCCTGTATGGAGTATTGCACCCACATTTGGGATGGATCAGCTAAGTACCAACTAGCCGCGCTTGACACGGTGGAACGCAGAGCTAAGAGGCTCATTGGCGATGTAGAACTGGTGTACGCCAAGCTTCACAGCTTGGCTCATCGCCGCAAGGTTGCCTGTTTGTCGGTCTTCTACAGTTTGTACTTCGGTGAGTGTGCCCAAGAACTCCACGACCTGATTCCACCGGCCCCCTTCTACCATCGGACATCTAGACACACTGCCAGTTACCATTCCTACCTAGTTGCTATTCCACCAATTCGCATCTAACGTTTCCAAACGTCTTTTATAATGTGCACAGCAAAGGAGTGGAACTGACTACCTGCGTCTGTGTTTCCGAGCGTATACAACCCTAATCTTTCAAAGTGAGAGTGAATAGGCTTCTTCTGGGTAAGCTCACACCATCATCTCATCATCACTCATCTGTCACTTCTGACTTAGACTAGAGCCCAGAGCAAACCCATCTCAAATAATAATTTAAAAAATTCTTCAACAGGCCGTATTTTACAACCAATCTGGACGAAATTTGGCATACTCGGGGATTTTTGATTGGAGAACTTCCTCCAAAAAGGAACAAAAATGTTTTTGTCGGTCAGAAATATTGAACTTACCACCATACACCGAGCGAAAAGACGTTTTCACGTAAAAAAAAGACACAAGGTAAATATCCTGTTTTAAATAACTTTAGTGGTATAATAGTTTGTGCTCGCGAGGTCTACTGTCTACAGTTTTTATTTGTAAACAATATGTTGTCCATTGTATTTGCTGCTGTAGAATGATAACGGTTAAGGGTTTCGTCGTTTACAATGAATAATTATGGGTTTTTTGAATGTCTAAAAACCACCTATAAAATTCACCCCAAAACACAACCCTTTTTTTGGGTGAGAAATCGTCAAATAACTTCTTCCACTCTGGGCGGATGTCAGACTTTTACTGACTAAAACCCACCCGTGTTCCTTTGAAAGAAAGATACAAAATACGTTAATTTGCGATAAATATGACGCAAAGAAATAAAACATTAAAATAAAATAATAAAAGAACAGCACAACAACAACAACAACACCAAAAAAAAAAAAAAACAGTTGCCTGTGCCAGGGCCACGGTAACTCTTTCAAACAACCCGCAACCCTGGCAGGCATCGGCCCTAGCGGACCCTTTCAGCTAGTGCTGACATCTCTTTGAGGCGCCTGGTCCTTACCGGACAGCGAGCTACCCATTGCTCGCCATCCGCAAGCCCGCGCCTAAGGTGGCCGGGAATCGGCTATCAATTCCCGCCCAGGGCGTCTCCTACGGCGACTAGAGGCGTGAGGGCGCAAAGATTGCCTCTCCCTCACGCGTTCCGCCTCTTCCTTCGCGAGCATTACTGCTTCGCAGAAGGAGGTGACGGTTTCCTATTCACTCTCGCTCCGTACCATGGCCTGGATCAGTGCCGAACGCGAGAGATCGCCACCACTGAACGCCTCCGCGAGGGCGCGGCGATACTCCGCCCAAGCCGGGCAGATCTCCACCGTGTGCTCCACCGTGTCCTCCTGGCGATCCAAACAACGGTAACACCCGGGTGTTTCCATCCGCCTTATCATCGGAACAGGAACCTGCCAAAGCAACCGTGTCCGGTAAGGGCGTCAGGCGGAAGGTGAGGACGCCGTGGCGCCTCTCAAGAGGAAACTTATCGCCGCAATTGTGGCCTGCCCAGCACTGGGTTGCGATAGTCGCACTCTCCATGTCGCTATGACATCCCACCGGAGCTCTGTCCGCTGTGCCGTGATTTGACGCGGCAGCGAAGTCACGCCCCGGTGTTTTGCCTCCTCACACCACTCTCATGTGTATGCGAGGGCTTTTGCTTTCAGATCCCACGGCGGCAATCCGGCAAGTAGGCTCGCCGCCACACCGGAGACCGTGCGGTATCCCCGAACTAGCCGAATGGCCATGACCCTTTGGGAAGCTTTCAACTGGCGGGCTGGTCGCCGCCCAAAGGAACGCGCCTACACCGCTGCCTCGTAAAGGACCATGGAGGAGGCGCTTGGAGCCCCTAGATTGGGCAGGAGCCGCTTCGAGGCAGCCCTGGCCCGCTTCAGTCTGGGAGCCAAACGTCGGAAATGCTCCACGAAATTCCACCGGCTGTCGAGGACGAGTCCCAGGTACTTCACCGTCGGCTCGACGCCGATGTGAACGCCTCCTACCGTTATTTGGGAACCCGACCGTGGCGCATTCGGAGGACCATGAAAACACGTGACCTCGGACTTGTGAAGGGCTCGACGACTATCGCAACCCCGCGTGTTGCTAGTTTGTGTGCCGCCTGGTGTGATCTTCCCTGCGCGTCGTGAGGGCTCGCATGCACATGATGGCGTCCACCGTAGAGCGCCCAAACCCCAACCCTAAAAATCCAATTTTTATTTCTTTCTTCTTTTTAAAATACGCAACATTTGTAACAGCTGAAGATAAAATGGTAATGGATAAACCAATAACATCTTAGGTTTACCTACAAAAATCTGTAACTACCAAGTTCTGGGCTTACAAGACAACAGTAACATAATGATATAAGGTCCAACATTCCTCATGAAGAAAAAAGGAATAAACAGTTTTTTTTCTTTCTTTCTTTTTACAATTGCGAGTCAGACACGCACACGAAGTATAATATTTAGCACTATATATCAAACAAAGTAACTCTTCAGTTAAAAAAAAAAAAAAAAAACACGTTTCTTGTATGGGGTATCGTTCTCCTGCCCTTGTCCCAATTTATTTGGGGTCGGCGCAACATGTCTTTTTCTTCCATACTTCTCTATTAGTCGTCATCTCGGTAGTCACTCCCTTTCTGGCCATATCATCTTTCACACAGTCCATCCATCGTTTCTTTGGTCTTCCCTTACTCGTATAGCCCTCTACGTTCATACTCAACACTTTCCTGACGACATTTTCCTCATTCCTCCGCATCACATGCCCATACCATGACAACCGATTTCCACACAACTTTTCAGTCACCGGTGTCACTTTCAGACTTTCTCTTACATACTCATTTCTTATTCTATCTATTCGCGTAATACCATACATCCCTCTTAGCATTCTCATCTCGGCTGCTTGCAATTGCCTTTCATTCATTCTTTTTATGGCCCAACATTCTGATCCATACAAGACAGCAGGTCTAACCATTGTTTTATAAATCTTCCCCTTGAGTTTAGGTATCTCTTTTAATATTGAACTTTATTCTATTTTTAATTTTGTTCTTATTTATTTTTGTTTGTATAGCGGCTATAGAAATACACAGTCTGTGAAAATTTCAATTGTCTACCTGACGGACAGCGGAGGCTTAGTAATACCAGTGCCAAATGGAACCCCCGTTTGGCACTCTACAGGTACGGAACCCTAATAAAACACGACAAAGTACCTCTTACAAATTAAATTATGTCTCTTTGAAATAATTAATTTGTTCCCGTAAATATCGGAAAACATTAAAAATACAACGCAGTAGAGTAAAGTAAATGAATCCCTTGTTTTTATGGAAGTGCGACAACCCCTTTCACATTGTACTTGTTGAAATATTTAGTACAACAAACAGGGGGCGGGAAACATATACCCGAGAAATTACAGGCATATGGGACATTTATATCTGGCAACGCATCGGAAAAAATCCTAGGTGTTGAAAGTTATAGAATAGTGGCAAGGGTAACCATATTTCCGGTGGGTCATTGTGGTTCCATTTACGAACACCAATAAACATATACATGATTATTCGTGTGTCTGTCTGTCTGTCTGTCCGTCTGTGACAGCCAATTAGCTCCGAATCTAATCGACCGAGTAAGTTGAAATTTGGTACACATACGAATTTCTGTGACCCGACCAGAGACGTGTTACGTAAATAAATGAATTTTGAATATGGATTACTTTTGGGGGTGAAACAATAAAATAAAAAATAATAAGTTTTGCGTACTGTACCGAGTTACATATCAAATGAAAGGGCTGACTGTGAGAATCTCACACACATATATATATGTCGGAGACGGTTGTCAAATACAATTGTGGGTAGTCAACCAAATTTCTTTTATTGTTAATTTACGTAATTTACTATCGATTATCGTCCAATAAATCGGAACATAATTTATTGAGTACTCCGTGTACACACTAATTGATTTTGAGAACTTATTTTGATAATTCTAACCGATGGTTTTGTTCAAAACAATTGATCACATGTTACTTTGATTTTAAAATGATTTACTTTGTGAAATCACCATTTACGACAGTTGCTCTAGTATTATTTGATTATTTTATAATGAAAGTCTAGTTAGATTTAGCACATTTTAGTGTTTTATATCAAGTAAACACGATGACGTACTTCCGTGTGTCATCGGACAGAGTTATGGAAGGATTGCAGGGTAGGAACATCGTCCTATAAAAAAGCGTGCACTACTATTACCAGTAGGCGTAGCATGATCTAATCTACTATTACCAGTAGGCTTAGCATGACCTCTTGTCTATTTCTGCGAAGAGTAGACATCTTTTTTTTTATACAAAGTGACATTTCGTTTCTCCGTTTTGACATCGCACCGTAGAAATCCTTCTACAATTTGTCATTTTGTCTTTCGTTTCTAGCGATCTTTGTCTAGGTCCTTTTTTATGTAGACTATTTCTGAAGAAAGTTTTTTCCCAACTGTCTAAATCACACGACCACTGATAATTGTCTAGAATAGTGAAGACAATTTGCGCCATGCTAAAGACAGTAGAAAACTTTCCAACTCGACGGACGCAAAGTGTATACTGGTATCTACAAAATAATTCTTTTTTCTCATTTTTTTGCTTATATCTCGAAAACAGTGTATTCTATCGCGGAAATAATGAAAATTTGGCCCCCCTTTATAACACCCGTAGCTCTATAAAACTCTACATGTATGTAATAATTTTTAATATTTTCCATACAAAAAGTGAAAAATTCCATATAAAACTTTGAGAACTGCATCTTCTCCGGCGCTACGGGCGTGACTCCGCAGTTGTATTTATATGCGTGACTTAAAAAACAAAAAAAAAAAAATGAAAATAAATAAATGATTATGATTAATATTTGTAAAAATTGAGAATTAAACAGAAAAAAAATCCTATGAAAAACAAAGAATTCTGAGTCAAATTATACAAAAAAGTGAATTTCGTAAAAGTGCAGTTGACTCTTACTTCTCTAACTACTCTTTCTACTTTGTTCCCGTCGTACTGTCTACACGGAAACGTCATTTTTGTCTACTCTTCCGTCTACAAAACGCTTCTCTACGGTTCTCGTGCTAAGCCTGCTGATTGGATATAAAATTAATAGCTCAAACATAATCTCGATCAAGTGAAATAATTAGTCCCTACCTCCGTCAGGGCCGTAATTGATCTCTTGTCATTCGCATGACGTATGGATATCTGATAGACAGGTAAACTAAGGGTTGACTGACTAATTTTGGATGTACTTGTACATACCATCACATAGGCTGTAACATTAGATTGTCTTATTATAAAATGTAGGTGTTTCCAAGTCGAGGGTGAATAGGTTACTCTAGGCAAGTATGCTCCATCGTCGATCACATCATCGCTTGTAGACAAGGGTACAACCCTTGAGAGAGAAAAAGAATTTTCAAAATCAAAAGTATATGTGGACTCCTTTAATTTTTAACTTTATTTATTATTTTTAATATTTTTCGTTATAGCGGCAATAGAAATACATAATCTGTGAAAATTGCAACCTATTACGGTTCATGAGATACAGATACGGCCCGTTGACAGACGGACGGACGGACGCTTAGTAATACGTTTCTGTTTGGTACCCTTCGGGTACGGAACCCTAAAAAGGTTAAGCAATTGTCAAATACATCCCATTATATAATATCATTAAAATACATTCTTTTCCCGCATAACGAACTGTTTTAAACTGTCACTGGCAAAAAAAAAAGTTTTGTGTGATCAATAAAGTTCCAAAAATTGCCAGCATGATTGTGTTAGAATTAGACTGAATATGTATGCAAACACTAAAAAGTACAGTTAGGGAAATTAATTGCTAAACAAATTGACAGCCTACTTTAATTTGCCGTGTTAAAGCCATTTCATGCACCTGTCAAAGAATGACAGTTGTGATTTAAATATGCGGACAATTTAAGTTGGTGTATATTTAATGTTGTAACGATTATAATATTTATGTAATTTTATCTTTTTGTTTGTTTCAGTCTAGTACTAACCCCATAAGATCTACATTAAGTTCAATGAATCATCATCAGAAGATTACCGAGCAAAGATAAAAGAGCATTAGCTTGAGCGTTAGATTAAAGAAACCTTTCCTCTCAACTGTGAGTATTTATAAGTATAGTATATGTATGTTTATATATTTTAGCTTTATGTATTTATTTAAGTTTATGTTATACGTGTAGGTATAGCTAATATTTTAGTATAAGACTTCGCATATTCTTATTTTTGTCTTCTTGTTCTCGCACACTATTGTCTACATTTCCATTTCATTTCTCCTTTCGGAAGTCTGCTGGAAGAAATTTCTTAAGAAATAAGCAGCAGTGCTTTTCTGTACAAATCTCACTGTGAAAATTTAGGTGAGGTGAGCGTGGAGTGAGCTGTCAATAGTGACAATCCATAGCAGGTGGGATGACAGCGCACTTCAAGCTCATTTCACTCGAGTTTTCACGGTGAGCTATTTACAGAATAGACCGGCAGTACCTTTCTACTCCTAATTATAATTATATATATTATTATATACTTTTCTGTGTGTACGTACATAAATAATAAAATAAATAAATAAGATTTTTATCATTTATTTTTTATTTTTTAATCTATAATATCAATACACACTTGCTTTTTCAATTCACTTAGACATTGGCAGAATGGTCGACATCTATTTTGCTTGCAATAATAAAAAATAAAAATTAGAATATAATAGAATTTACGTTGGTGGGCTATTTGCTTTACAATTAATTTCTCTGACTTTACATAGGTACTTAGGTTCTGAGTGTGCCTGAACAAACAATCAGACAGCTAGTACCAGCTCTTTTGAGCATGCTACCAATAACTAAGGCCTTTCAAACCACCGAATACGTACCAAAAGGTCCGACATAGGTGTCGAAAGTGCCAACCGAATCAATAGTGTGATGTAACAGTCAATGTGCGAATAATTGCATCGGTACAGTTAACCACGAGTCCAGGTTCCAACGGATATCTTTGTAGTACAACTTGAATGATGTGATTTCAAACTGTGTATGACAAAATGGGAACCACAAAACCTATCCTAGTCTGAAATACAGTCTCACATAAAGGAGCGTCGTGCTTTTTTGTTACGTTGCTTACATACTATATTATTATATTATATGTAACTGTGAAAGTAATTCTGTTTGTCTGTCTGTTACCTTTTCACGCCTTCACGGCTGAACGGATTTGGATGAAAAAGGTACATGGCATGGCACCCGGATAGAACTGGGTGGACATAGGATACTTTTTATCCACGAAAGAGCGTGCGTAACCGCAGGCAAAAAATAATCACTTTGTAAGAACATGTGCTTACTGAATTTTGGTGCTTGAACTTACATGACATACGCGCTGAATACAGGCATAGCACCCTAAGATTAAAATCATTTTGAGACTAATCCGGAAAAGCCCTTATATAATAGCAACGGCAATAAAAAAACTGACAGTATTTTCTTTGACTTTAAAAATCAAAATTCCAAAATGATCATCGACTTTCATCGCTGACTGTACATAGCTGTAACCTCCGGCTCGTATTCATCAGGACCCCGTAGTGTCCCCTAGTTCGTCCGCTTTGTCATCCTATACACAATGGTCCGACTAATTGCTGACAACTGACATTAACAATAATTAGTACGCACCTCCCCTTTGGGGTGTGGTTCGAAGAGAAAAGGGAGAGCGGGGAAGATTTTGATAAGGAATTTGTAAGTCTTTTGTTTAGAATTTTACGATTAGTTTTCGAAGAATGGGACTGCCTTTGTTTGACTGGCAGTTGTTTTTGGCTGACGATGTTATTGATCACAGAGCAAGATCCCAGGGCCGCCAGACCTTCTTTTTTTTTTCTTTTGAAGAGATGTCAGCACTAACTGAAGGGGTCCGCTAGTACCGATGTCCGCCAGGGTTGTGGGTTGTTCGAAAGAGTTACCGTGGCCCTGGCACAGGCAACTGAAGGAACCACCCGTGTTCCTTCAGTTGCCTGCCAGTTTTAGTCAGTAGAAGTCTGACACGCCCTCTCGCTCCACCCAGAGCGGGAGAAGCTATTTGATGATTTCCCATCTAAAACCCAAAAATAATAAAAAAGGGCCACCAGACTTACTTATTTTCTGATTAACAAAATGTATGTTATAGAGTAGTGTTAGAATGTACTTTAAACGTACAACATATACCTGCTGGCCTGGACCGACTATGACGCTTCGACTGATTTGACTTCCGTCTTTAAATGTTATATGTCACATAAGTTATAAATGTTTGTGTGTGGTGAGAATAAGCCAGATTTGCTGAAGAAATATTGTTATTGAATCTAAATATAAGAATAATTGTGTTTCACTTAACACAGTAGTATAAATTTTCTCCAAAAACACGTTAGTATCATTAAGGCGAAATGTTGTCGTAACAGGGTTTAGAGCATTGATATGACCAAACGGAGCTATTAGCATTACAAAAATATTTCGCATTTAGGCATGGAGTTGACATCTGGTCTCAACTTCGGCGCTACCATCGAGTACAAAGCCCAAACAGCGGCCAAGAAGCTGGACGTCCTAAATAGGGTGAAGCGATACTTTACGCCTGGACAGCTTTTAACCCTTTACAAAGCGCAAGTCCGATCCTGTATGGAGTATTGCAGCCACATTTGGGATGGATCAGCTAAGTACCAATTAGCCGCGCTTGACTCGGTGGAACGCAGAGCTAGGAGGCTCATTGGCGACGTAGAACTGGTGGACGCGAAGCTTCATAGCTTGGCTCATCGCCGCTGAGTTTTCTGCTTGTCGGTCTTCCACAGATTGTACTTCGGTGAGTGTGCCCAAGAACTCCACGACCTGATTCCACCGGACCCCTTCTACCATCAGACATCTAGACTCACTGCCAGTTACCATCCCTACCTAGTTGCTATTCCACCAATTCGCACTAAGCGTTTCCAAATGTCTTTTAAAATGCGCACAGCAAAGGAGTGGAACTCACTACCTGCCTCTGTGTTTCCGAGCGCATGCAACCCTAATCTTTTCAAAGTGAGAGCGAACAGGCTTCTACTGGGTAAGCTCACTCCATCGTCAACTTTGTCTCTGTCACTTCTGACCTAGTCTAGAGTCAAGAGCAAACCCATCTCAAATAATAAAAAAAAAATCTTTTAAAATTGTATGCTTTGTAACATAAAAAAAAACCATAATCCCTGTATGTTTCAAATGGTGAGCGTGTAGACAAAATGTTATTGAAATTGCTTAAATAGGGAAGAAAACTATCAATTAGTTCCGCGTAGATGGCGCTGAGTGTTTATCACAAATAAACAGTCAAACTCCATAGAAATTAAACAATATTTTGTGTTTTTGTGACTTTTATCAATATAATGGGTCGTTGTGTAGCCTTTGGATGTAAAGATATAGGCGTTAGCAAATTCCCAAGTAATTTTCGCATGAAGAGAAAGTGGGAAAAGGCACTGAAATAAAAAATAAATAACTTCACTTCTAGTGATTTTACGAGGTTATGCAAGAAACTTTTCAAGGAAGCAGACTACGAGACCACTTCTAAGACGACACGTTGGTACCATACCTATTAATACTAATGATGTAATTTTATTAATAATAGTAAAAAAGCTTACAACCTGTGAAAAAAAAATGGTTTTCTTTCAAATAACCGAACATTTTGTAACAAGTAACTTTACATCTTGTTTAATATTAGTATCATTAAAAAGAAAAAAAGTAATGAGATAAGTTTATTTTATAACTTATAAAACCATAATATTGTCCAGAATACGGCTAAAAGTCGATAACATGTTAAATATAATGTAGCTCATGACAAGTTTGGCTTTCCTTCCTTATTGCGATTCTCCGCTTTTTTTCAACTTCTCCTTCAACTGGGCGATACGCCAGGTAGAATACATTGTGAAGCAACACAAATAGATGAAAAAAAAAAGAAAACACGCAAATACATAAAAATCGTCCACGCACACGTTTTTATCAAAAACTTTGACAGCTGTATATTTATATATATATTATTATATACTTGTATGTTTGTTACACAAACATACAGCGCCACCTTGCGGCGAAGCTTCCGGGAAACAACCCCATTACAATCGATTAAAACAGTTTTTCTCACATAAAATGCTAATTTGGAGGAAACTTTGCGATTTTTAAGGTTCCTTACCTCAAAAGGAAAAAAACGGAACCATTACAGGATCACTCGTGTGTCTATCGGTCCGACTGTCACAGCCGATTTGTTCCGAATCTAATGGACCAATGGTATACATATGAATTTCTATGGCCCACGTAACGTGTAACGTAAATAAATAAATTTTTAATATGGAGGTCTCTTTTGGGGCTTATTCCACAAATCCCCACTGAAAGTCCTCCTTAAGGGGGAAAAGTGGAATCTAAGTAAAACGTCCGGAATTCCCCCCTGATAGTCCCCCTTAGGGGGCAAAATTGGATGCGAAAAAAATTTATTTCCAGAAATCCCCCCTGAGGAAAAATGGGTTACATGCTTATTTCCTCGTCACCTTTTCCAGAAACGAATCTGAAACTTTATGTAAACAAAATAAAAAAATACGTGCGCTCACAAAACCTCAACTAGTTTTTAATAGTTGGTCACTTAAGTACAGACCTACATAAAAGTTTTTTTCTCATAAATGCTTGGAAATTCGAGTGTTATTTTGACAATCTTCTTCGAGATAAATCGAAAATGCGGTACTGGTCAAATGGTTCAAATACAGCGGCCGGCAATGTTAGTATGAAAATCTATATCAGTCATGTTTAGCCGTCGAATAAATTATGTACTATCAAATCAAATCAAAATGTATTTATTCGGACAACAAAGATCCATAATGTTAGTAATACCTTGAAGTGTTACTAAGTAATATTATTATTAGAGGTAATTTTTAAAGTTTGAAGCTTGAAACCTACATGCAACTAACTAACTGTATGTAACTGCATGCACCTACTATGAAACCTAAAATGAAAACTAAACATAATAAAATGGAACGAACGCTTTACTTCAAAATATGGCAACCAAGGAGGTAACCCATCAAAGATTTTACTTAAATTTCGAACTGGCATGCAAATAGGGATGGAAATTGCTGAATGTTTCCGAAACTTACCAGGAAAGTTTCTAATATTGCCGGAAAGTTGCCAAAGATGCCAGATTACATAGGGTTTTTCAAATGCCATTTTCAATGTTTATGCGCTCATGAGGTTTTATGTAATACGTATTACTAGTAAGCCTGTATAAGTAATTGTTCATTATAATTAATGTATAATTATCCATGCATATATGTGAAGATAAAGTTAAACCAAGGGTAATTTCATGATGGCTATTTTAAAAATTTCACTTATAAATTTTATAAAAAAAGAAAGAGCGTAATAAATATGAATCACACAAATGGGGGCAAATAAGAAAAAAAAAAAGTTTTGCAAACTGTACCGTGTGACATATTAAATGAAAGGGCTTCCTGTGAGGTCTCAAATAGATTTTTTTTTAATAATTTTAAAATAAATTGTTTTAAAGTTATCTAAGAAAATATACAAAAAATTACCATTCCCTCCTTATCTCCGAAACTACTCAGCCTAAATTTTTGATAAAAATACAGAAAATAGTTCTATACCTACTACTAGATTACAGGAAAACCTATAAGAAGTCTATGGTCTTAAAATAACATGGTAAATCTCTTAATATTGTGCGTACAAACTTACATTGCAGTTGGAATGTATGCGAGAACATGTTTTTGAACTAATACAATGTTAAGTTTGTTCTTAGCATAAATTCGGTTTATTCTTCGTTCGTTCCGAAGTTTTGTCCCACATTCTTAGTGATAGCTTCGTCCAAAATTACAAGTACTTTAAAGGTACAGTCAACCAAAAATAAATAAAGTACTTACCTATTTGATATTTTTGAAAGAATAATTCAATAATAAAACAATTCTAAATATTTCGGTATAAATCATCTTTACTATCCAGTATCATAATCAAAATCACAGAAATGGTATAATAATCATCTTATTTTTACTACAGTTTAAATATACAGAACAGTCAGATCTACAATAAACAATATTTAAGACATGATAATTTTAATTACTGAAAAATTTACCGACCAACAATTAAATGAGAGTATCAAACCAAAAGGTTTAAAAACCATCTGTGTAAAAAGGTTTATAATCAATCATTATAATAATACGAGAAAATTTTCTCTCGCGGAGAAGACTGAGGAGCGGTTGTTTTACCAAAATAGTAGTTGATTGATATTAAATATTTAATAATACCTAACCCTTTTTTGCTAATTGTAGAAGAAACAAGTAAGTTAGCCATATACAAAAAAAAAAAAAAAAATGGGCCGTAGAACGAATTAAAAATAGGACGAAGCGGGAATAAATTAATTAAACTTATATATATTGGGACGAAGGAAGCATATTGTTTGGGAAGACCCAGGATTTTTTTATGTAGGATAAAACTCAGCGGGCCAAACGAAGAATAAATTCATCCCAACTACGGAACCCATCATTGCGCGTGGTCCGACACGCACTTGGCTGGTTTTTTTGTAGCGAGTCAAATCACGACAATTGTGTTTTGGCCCTCATAATTTACTAAAGGAAATTAATTTATAATTATGAAAAATAAGAAGGCAAATTTTCAGTTTTTGAAGACTAAAATTGATTTTGAGTGCTGCCGAAATGCGTACAATATTTTCTTTGGGACCCATTTCACCTTAATATGTATATGACTTGAATGGGAGAACATTATCTCACTAACCCTCGGTTTTTGAGATGGATTGACTGTTGTTATTAAACGACTTCGAAAAGGAGGAGGTTCTTTAGTTTAACTGATCACAGAAGGTAACATGAGATATATGACAGCGTATTGGATTTTTTTTTTGTTTAGAACAGTCTTCTAGAAACTGGTTGTTAGGAATGTTTCTCCAAGAGCACAATAAAGTTACATTATAATAATTGCACAAGAAATTTCTCCAAAACGAATCATTTATAATCAACCTTACTTAATCGTAACTTAAGGCACACACTAAACGGATAATGGCTGTTTAACTTAAAAGCATTATTGTTTATTCTGGGAACACGAGATTCATCACTTAATACTGAAATTCGGGTGAATTTTTCAGCCATTATCTATTCTGATTAGACTTATCGTTGTCTGTTTGTTTATACTTTCCAATAGGTATTATTATTTACTCAAAATAATTATATAGGTAATTATTCAAAAATATTTTCAAATTGTACTTTACGTACTTACGTATCCTTGGGAAAAGCTTAGCAGATGATGATTCAAACTGCTCTTATGGTTACCTTGCAAGGTCCAACGTTTTTCCTTGCATTCATTAATAGGTGTCATAAAAGGCAAATATTTAGATTCAAATCCTTTAATTATGAAAGCTCGCCCCTGTGTTGGACTTTTAGGGTAGAATTGGTGACAGGAAACCGTTGCTACAAGCATTCATGAAGACATGATGCCCTTTAATTAACCTTCTCTTTTAGCCACTTTTTCAATGGTAACAGGTGCAATAATAGGGGAGAATAATAAGAGAGGAGCTCGTGGCTAAGTAATAACAGCCGCACGGGTCGATCCATCAGGTTAAGCTACGCTTGCCGGGGTTGGTCTGTGGATGGGTGACCATCTTTTCATACCGAGACTCCTCCGTACCTCGGAAAGCACGTTAAGCCGTTGGTCCCGCCTGTCATTCGAGGATCTTTGACAGTCGTTACGGGTCGTCAGAAACCCGAAAGTCTGACCACCAGTCTTACCAAAGGGTATCGTATTACCCAGTAACTGGGTTGTGGAGGTCAGATAGGCAGTCGCTCCATGTAAAATACTGATATTCAGCTGCATTCGGTTAGACTGGAAGCCGACCACAACATAGGACAAGGCTAGTCAGATTGAACAGGTGGAATAATATCAGTCTTCTTTTCAATACACCATGTCTTCGTTGGGTTATTCAAAAAAGATACTAAGATTGGCTTTTATTCCACAATAATATCTATTTTAAGATATGACCAATTTCAACTGAACATCACATTATGTACTATACAAAATTTCTGACCCAATTGCCTCAGGGAAGGCCAGAAACAATATATATTTATATGTACAATATACGTATATATATACTGATACGAACAACCGTTTGTCCCTCATGTCAAGTTGACCGAAAGTAATACCGTTGCTGATCAATAGGACGGAAACGAACTGCGTAAATCTATTACATTTGATACTAAGGAACGGTTTCCTTTGTATTTCTTATGTGTTACCCCTTATCTTAGGGTTTTCTGGCAACGAATACGTCATCAGACCCAGTTTGTGAGACGCGAGAATTTAGTGCCAAAAGTGCCATGTTATTATTATAGTACTTCTTAATTTAAAGAGGTCTTTCTTCTTCTTTGCCTTTTTTACTTCTTAACAACAAATCAATGAAAATAATTTTTGCCAGCGCCTTCACTCACTTGCTTGTCGTAAATGGCTCAATATCAACAAAGTGCATTTTTTCTCAATTTTGGTGGCGAAATTTTTTCTTCAGTTTTCATGTAAAATAAGGACCTAGCATTAAAAAAGTCTAAGCTATAAGGATCCACCAAAAATTGAACAATTCTTGTCCCCGGGTGCCACCCTAGATGATACTTACGTTTTTGGCGGGAAACCACAGCACAGTAATCACACACCTGTAATGAGCAAGTAAGCCAGTATAAGACGCGATTGATAGCACACGCACGAAATTTCATGTTATAGTATGTTGAACAATTGCCACCAAAATTTTGATTTTGGCTAGGACAAACTTTAATCAAGTATCCTGTGCTTTTAAATTAGATTTTCTAATATGGTTTAATTGTTTTTAGATAATGTGTTTTATACATAAACAAAATTGTTAATTTTTTATTGTACCTTAAATTGTTAATTTGGTGAATGCAATTATATCAAAAAATGGAGCTGGGACAAACCACCTAACTTGAATTTTAAGACGATTTTTTTGCCCTATCAATTATTTATATACACTTATAAAGAAAAATATGTTTCCCTAATTGAACTAAGTTACGTAGTTCACTATAAAAAAAAAAAAACATCCCATCATTTAACACCTCGATTCTCAACGTGGACACGTAAAATTTGCCGCGGGGATATTCACCCCACGGCAACGTACTACCAGGATAAAAAGTATCCTATGTCCTAATCTAGGTCATGGTCAATCCGTGCGCCAAATTTAATTTAAAACCGTTAAGCCGTTTTAGCGTAAAATCGTGACAAATAAACTCACTTTCGCTTTTATAATACGTATTAGTTGGGATAGTTAGGATTAAAGATGTTTGTTCTAGTTTCAATACACTTTGATGGGAGAAAGAACCCAGACTAGAGTTAAAACTGTTGACTAGCTCGTTTATTGCCAGTTAAAATTTTGTAATATCGTCCAGGTTCTCGTCATAGATTCCACCTCAACTCTTTAACAAGGATCT
This sequence comes from Dicycla oo, assembly GCA_948252095.1. Lineage (NCBI taxonomy): Eukaryota > Metazoa > Arthropoda > Insecta > Lepidoptera > Noctuidae > Dicycla > Dicycla oo. Next base: position 5,695,265 of record OX411721.1, on the reverse strand, counting down.
ATCATCGTACCTAGCAGCTGCTGTTCACCAGATAAGGCAGATAAAAGCTTACAATAAAGTCTCCAGGGGTCTTAAAAAATAAGATTTTGTTGTTGTAATACCTTTTTTTTTTTGTTTTTTTTTTTTTGTGGATGGGAAATCATCAAAAAACTTCTCCCGCTCTGGGTGGAGCGGAAGGGCGTGTCAGACTTTTACTGATTAAAACCCACCCGTGTTCCTTCAGTTGCCTATGCCAGGGCCACGGTATCTTTTTCAAACAACCCGCGACCCCAGCGGCATCGGCCCTATTGGACCCCATCTTTTGCTGACATCTCTTTGAGGCGCGCGTGGAACACAACGCGCCGTCGACCCGGGCCTGGTCCTCACCGGACGACGAGCTACCCACTACTCACCGTCCGCAAGCCCGCGCCTACGGTGGCCGGGAATCGGCTATGATACGATATGATTTGATGACACAAGCCCTAGGAGATTTGATAATTTAATCAAACTACTAAAAAAAGTCGGGAGGTGTTGTTGGACACCCGCACATTAATTGCGTAATACACTATCGATCAGAATCTAAATTACTATGAAGCAAATTGCTAATCCATTACTCGAAAAATTGTCTGCTCGACAACGTAAATAACGCAATGAATGTTGTTGAACTGTCAAAATGAAATTCAATTCATTTCAATCCTTTATTGCTGAACACAGTACACATTTGGATGTTAGTGAATGCGTAGTTCACTGTGTCCTGCCAATTTAGACATGCAAAATTTTCTGTCACAATTTAGAGAATTTTAGATACAATACTTAATTAAGTCAAATAAAAAGTACAGTCAACATATAAAACAATCACAAAATAAAATAAAAAAAATTGTTAAGTGGACATCAAGTGGTATTGCATAAATGAAAATATGTCATAGTTTCAAAAAGTAAAATTGTAGTGTCAACACTTAAAATAATCACAAAATTAAAATAAATTAAATTAGACAAATAAATTAGGAAAATCGGACTTATAAAGTATCCACCATAAACACCACATACTATTTTACACATATTTTTTGTCTGTTAGGTACTCATTTATTCCTTATTGCTTCTTACTTATCAACAGATTATTTAACTTCCTTTTAAATATATTAAGATCGCTACATTCTAATAAACATTTAGGCAGTTTGTTATACATCTGCAAAGCCATTACCTAAAAAGTTTTTACCAAATATGGCTTTTCTGTGTGGTCTACCGCTTATTTTATTTTTATGTCGCGCACCGTAGATAGAGAATGAACAAAATGAGTTCATTCTCTATCTACGTCGCGCACAGTGAAGTGTTCCAAACAAATGAAGATATATTTTTTTTGACAAATAGAGCCACCTCATATATCGACCGTCCCTATTAACAATGTCGGATATACATTTTTACCAATATTCACTTTTTTACATAAATCGAATTACAATTAAAAAAAAAATCTTCACTGTCACAACAAACTTTGAACTGAGGGCAGTTCAAAGTTTGCCCTAACGATACAAAATAATCTTTATGATATTAACAATTCTGCGAAAAAGACCTGTGTTCAGTAGGGACTAAACAGTAGTCTCCCTGCAGAACCGACATTGTTAATAGGGACGGTCGATATGTACAGGCAGTGTACCGTCAATACACGAAGATTCGCAAAGAACGGTTTACAGCTTTTCGTGCTTGGAATGCCGCATATTGCCCTAACACACCTTGACTGAGCTCTAAACACCGTGTCCATGTTCGTGGAGTTACTCCAATATTATCCTGTAGCGTAACATAGATGTGACATGCGCATGAACCGCCGTTACCACAACTTTTTGACTGACCTCCTTTGCGAAATTAAAGCATATGAAAACATACTCAGACGTTTACATACACGTTTACATACGTGTTCAGGGGTCGAAACCTCATTGATGTAACGTACGCCGAAGTTTTGAAATAAATTACTTACTTATCGTACTTACTACTTACTTACTTACTGTTTGTGTGAGCCTTCCAAGACATATCTCTATCTAGTTCCAGCCCTAAGAATTTTGTAGTACTCGTTTCTGATATTATTTTGTCTTGCTATTTTGAAATTGATTCCGATTGATAGTGCGTTACGCAATTCGGGTGCCACCGAAACTATTATGTGTGAGGATGTATACCAATCGTACCGCCGCCGATCTCCTGCGGAGGGTGGGTGTCGCGCTGATATTAACGTGCGTGCACAATCGGACCAGATCGACAACAGATGGGTTGTTCCATACTCGCCTATACGTACTCTCACCAACTTTTCAAACGCACATTAAGGTTGGGTGGTGTACTAGCATCGAGTCGGTTAAATACATTTGCAGATATGTAAACTAGGATATTGACTAGGCCGCTTTGCAGAACACTAATCGGGACGAAGTGTACTTCCAAAGTAGTATGGCGGATACTGGCCTTCTCTATATATGACCGGAATCCAACGGTCATACGTTTGGACGACCATTTAGAAATCGGCCAACGCGTGCTGCACGTACGATAAGCAAAAACGACGTGGACGAGCTATGGAAGGGTTTCCAGGAATCTTTAAGCCCTGCATTGGATAGGGTTTATACCGTGCATCCTATAATGGCGAGTGCTATTATTTGCGGTTATTACTTCACACAGTACGGGGCCCAACGTCGTTTGCGTTCCCGAAGACAGTTGATGATGTAGAGTTTCCCACATTCCACGCAGCCTGCGTAGCACTTCACCTTCTTGACCAACACTGGGATGACACCCTGGTGGAGACCAGCGTCAGCGACAGTCCCAGTCGTCTGCGAAATTTGTTTTCCACGGAACCCGGCTCAAAGTCGTGTCTTTGCAGAGTAACGTCATCGCGGCGGAAATTCTAATGGTTGAGGCGTTGGCGAGACAGTGTTTATACTACATATACTAGTGATCTCCCACTGTTACCCCTTCCAGTTTAAGCACGTGCAGTTCCCCGTGAGCGTATGCTTCGTGATGACTATCAACAAGTTACAGGGGCAGACACTGAAGGCTGTGGGTGTGCTTCTCACACGGACAACTGTACGTTGCTGGCTCCCGCGTCACCAGTCCTGACTCTTTATATATTTTGACTGTTGAAAACAAAAATTTCGGTGTTGTACCTATATAGGGAAGTTTTATAAAAAGGTGGCTGTTTAGTATATTGTGGTGTCTTGCCTATACAGTTTTAGCTAGCTAAAAAGCTTGCTAAAACTTATGCTAGATGGTTCTGCATTAAAAAACAAAAACTTTTGACACTCGAAACTTACTTTTTTGGACATAACGCTTTTTCGTTACGTGATGATTTCTACCAGTTTACTCCTATCGCAAGCCACGTTAAAAAACTTATTTGCAAAAACTACAGTATTCCTTTCCTTAGGTCGACAAAGTGTACAAATCGTGTCCAATTCTCATTCTACACGACTACTACAATTGGCGCCGACATCAAAGTGAAAAAACGCTAAAAGCGAAACGAGCGAGAGGTGTGATTGTCAGTTTATTTGTGTCGGGAGTGTCGGCTCAGATTCCAATAACGTTGGACCGGTGTCTTGGTAATGATAGCGCGTTTGATGTCAAAAGAGAATTGAGACATGTCCTTTTGAATCAGAAAGATTCTGCGTAAACCAAGGTCTAGGAAGCAAGGTAACGCAATTTACTTTTTGATGTATTGATGGGTTTAGGAAGGCACGAGAATTTTTAAGATTTTTTGGTATACAACTTACAAGCCGTGTGCCCGATGGGATTTGCCATCGAAAAAAAAAAAAACGATCTTCCATACAAACTTTCATTTCCTATTCAGTCCCTTTAGAGGACTCTAACCAAAACTATAACAAAAACATTTAGCGCCCGAGTCCACACACCAAACATTACTGGATAATTCAACTGATAACGCAGATAACAAGGCCCTATCTGAGCCCTTGTCCTTTGAATGACCATCATCCTTGGGTCTGTGAGGACAATCCTTGATACTGTGCCCCGGTTTCTTGCATCTGAAGCAACAGAACACTTTTGACTGCTTTTTCACACTCAGTGCAGTGCCTGCATCGTCTCGTTCCTGTCTGCGTTGATATTCTTGAGTTAATCTTGATCTCACAAACTCTGTGGTGAGTTTCAACGTGGAATTCTCCAAAGTCATGATGAGTGGGTCATAGTCTGATGTGAGCCCGCTAAGCATCACAATAGCTAAAAAGTTGTCTTCCATGCTGGCACCTATATCGTCAAGCTGTTGGCCTATCTCAGCCACCTTTGTGAGATATGTCTCCATATTTTTGAAAGAATCAAGTTTCATCCCGAACAACGTGCGTAATAATGACAGGCGCCTGCTCAGGGCCTTACTTTCATAGACATTTTCAAGGTTGCACCATGCTTCGTGTGCCGTCTCTGCACTTCTAATATGTGGATAGACACATGGCTAGATAAGGAGGCAAATACGTGGTAATGCCTTCTTCTGTATTTTATCATCTTTTCCCTTCTTTTCTTCTACAGCATCCCAGAGTTCTTCATGTATTAGTAACATCTTTGTTACAAACTTCCTAGTGCCGTAATTGTCGACACCACGTAATTTTTCAATGGTAGTCTTTGTTTCGGCCATGAGGCTTGGAGGTTATAAATTTTAAACTGGGGAAAAACTATGACAATCTGTCTGAACTCAAAAATAATAACTGATTTAATCGTTGAGAGGCAAGCTGGGCCCATAACCTGATGGATTTGAAGAAAAGAATACAAGATTGTGTTAAAATAAATTGGATTTATTGACAACGAATACTTCGTCAGAAAACACATGAACAGAAAAAGGAAAAGGAAAAGAATGACAATTGACAGCACAAGCCAGAGACAACTAATGAACAGAGATAAGATGATTCCGTTCCGTTTACTTTTCTTACAGGGTTCCGTAGTTGGGATGAAGTTATCCCAAGAACCAACTTATCAGTGTAGCTGAAAAACATGTTCTCCCATACATTCCAACTGCAAATGTAAATTTGTACGCACAATATTGAGATATTTACTATTTTATTTTTAGACCATAGACTTATTATAAGTTTTCCTGTAATCTATAGGTATAGAACCATTTACTTTATTTTTTTCAAAATTTTAGGCTCAGTAGTTTTGGAGACTTAAATACCTTAAATATTTATATTTAAAACAATTTATTTTATATTTATAAAAAAAATATATTTGAGACCCCTCACAGTAAGCCCTTTCATTTGATATGTCACACGGTACAGTTTACAAAATTTTTTTTTTAAATTTTCTTATTTGCCATATATTCAAAATTTATTTATTTACTATAGTCGCAGAAATTCATATGTGTACCAAATTTTAACTTAGATTCGGAGCAAATTGGCTTTGACAAACGAACAGACAGACAGACACACGAGTGATCCTATATGGGTACCGTTTTTTCCATTTGAGGTACGGAACTCTAAAAATGTATGCTTCTAGACCCAGCAATTTAAGCAGTGTTTTGCCTGTCAGATAATGAATTTAAGATTTTTATTAAGTAGAGATTTCTTGACGACATTTCCAGTAAACTAGTTCACAAGAGCAAATAGATGATAAAGAGTAATTATAGATCAACTAATGAAAACGGCTGCGGAAAACCTCAAGCTGCGGAAGTATAATAACCTTATCGGTAACTATATTTTCGAGCCGTTTAGGGTTGAAAATCTCGGGCCGCCCGTGAGGTCCGAGTGCTCATGGTTTATTGAACGAAATCTCGAAACAGCTGGATGCCACCAGTCTCTTGGGTACATTACCAGTACACACTGATGCGGAGGAATTTTTCGACGCCATATTTTATTGTAGTTTTTTTAATAGTTTTAGTTAGGTTATTGTATATAATATTTAACTTAATTAGATATTAATAAATATGTATATTGAAGGAATAAAAAAAGGAATGAAAATGTTTTGAATGTGTCCTTTTGAAGTATTAATTAATATCCTAATGCTTATCATCAGCATACATTATATTCATCATCAATAAAGATGCCAGAACCAATACTTTTAACACAATTTATAAGTTGTCTTTAACGATATCTACAAGCAGAAGTTGGGCTACTCTTTGCTGGAAACTAATAATTCTTATTTTAGGTCCAATATAACGACATCAACACAAATACCCAAAAGTAATGTATCAAGTTACACAAAAAATGGCGTCAAAAGATACCAACAAAAGAAACCAGATAAACTACATTGACTACAAGTGTATTAGGGAACTGCTCAATGTTGCCAACTGACAAAGGGAGTTTATTAAAGTGCTTTATTTTAGCTTCTTCTTTTAGAAATGTAAAGTGTGTAATTTTTTGTGTTATTTCTGCTAAAGACTGCACCCTAATTACGTAACAAACTATCAATCGGAATCGGTTTAAATTTGACAGTTCAACAACACTCATTGCCGATGTTGAGAAGAACAAATTTTTTGAACATTGAAGCAATTTGCTTCAAAATGATTCAGATTCCGACCGATAGTGTGTTACGCAATTAGGGTGCACCTGATTTCATGTGTTAATTTTCTCTGAAACATGTTATTTATAGGCTTGGGTTAACTACTTTTCGTGAGCTTATTTTTAATGCTAAATATCGGTAAAAAATAAATACAAAATTGTCACATATCCACGACGATATGTGTTATGTTTCTTCTCATGGGGTGTTTAACCGTAAACAGTCAAGAGTTACATGCGCCAGCTACAGCATTTCAGCGTCAGCGTTAAGGCTCGGCACAAACGGGCCACTGACCACAGCCACCGGTGGCTGTCGCGCGCTACCGCCACCAGTCTTAGAAGCGAGCGACAGCCGCCGGTGTTCGGAAGCCGCCGCATTTTATAAACCGTGACAGGGTGGAACAGCGCGTTAGTGGCGGGTGTCGGCCACATGCGGCGAGTCCCAGACACTGCTGTAGCGAGTGGCCGCCACCGGCTACCCGTATACGGTGCGTCTATACAAAATATATGAAAAAGTGTGTTAAGGCGATACCAAAATAAGTTGGGGGCTTTTTCGTAACCATTTATTTCACTATTACAGAATGTATGGATTTAATTTTTGGATATATATTTAAAGACTATTTGATCAATACTCTGACTGAAGGAAAACACGATTGGGTTAAATTTCCTCGATAGAATTTAATTCCGAAAATACCTCTACTTTTTATATATTTTTTCTGTAATTCTGAAATCCTATGTAATTTCATTGCAAAATTGCATTCAAAATGTGCGCATTTGGTAATTGAAAACTCTGGCTGAACATATTTTTGATAGATAGCATAATTTATTTTTAAACAAATTTTATTTGTTTTGGCGCTTTTATTTTGGTTCCAGCGCATTGCTGCACTCTCTTTTTTTCGCATGTGGATGTAATTGACTTTGTCACTTTCTTATTACCGCTCAGTTAGCTTTTTACGTATCGCCTTAAGTCGCTGTCGCTGGCCACCAGTGGCTGTGGTCGGTGGCCCGTTTGCGCCGAGCCTAAGAGTTACATATTATACATTCGTTCCGCCGGCAACACCGGCACACCGTCAGTACTAAGAAGTGACCTGCTGAGATCTTCGCTTCATCGGCTCGATACACACACAACACACATGTATGATACATAGGTATCAATGTGTATTGACCATAAAATTTGTATACAGGGTTATTGGTAAAACACCAACATCTCTTAAGGGGTCGAATTGCGAAAAATAAATCAGCTGTTCAGTACATTTACGTAAACATAATTCGTCAAAATGTACTGTACAGCTGATTTTTTTTCGCGATTTCAGGTTTAGTCCCATAGTAAAAGTTGTTCATAATGATGAGTACAATGACCCCTTAAGAGGTTGTTGGTGTTTTACCAATAACCCTGTATAACTAAGTTAATTATTGTAATAAAGCAGTCATCAAGCTGGAGTCGAGTTTGATTCATCTCCCGTAACTCCTCTCACTGTGGCCAATACACCTTTAGCCATCATCGGTCCTATGAGTCTTTGGGATTGGCAGTGAGAAAACCATTTCCCGTGTACATTGCACCATTTACACGAACCCCTATTCCTACCCAAATTCCGTCTGTTACCGTAGGACTCCTTGTATCAGACTTCCCGCACGTAAAACCAACGTAACTTACGTTTGGTGGTTTGGTTAGGGCGTTAGGATAACTAGGGTGCTAGGTACTTGCTGCAGGGCTAGGTTTAGAGTCAGTAGGGTCTTAGGTGACTCATTGGTACCAATCTCAATTGTTTCAAACGTAGCCGCACTGTATTTGGAAAAACGCCGTACTAAGATGTAAGTCCCGGTGTGTACAAGGGGGTAGGCAGAAACTACAGAACGCTACCTGCTACGATCCTTACATACTCCTTTCGTTCTTTTATCTGAAAGCAGAAAATGACTGAAAAAACTTGTAAAAGTAACTTATTCATTTGAGACTTCCAGGTTATAGTTATCGGAAAACACAACAGTAAATATAAGAATTCACGAGACTTGAAAATTTCCAGGTTATGAAGTCAAAGTCAAAGTCATTTGACTTTCAAAGTCAAAGTCAAATTTAAATCATTTATTACAAATAGGTACATAAAAGGCACTTTTGAACGTTAAAATTTATAAAAAAAAAATTATTGCTGAAATATAGGTATCAGGAAACACAGACTTCTGAATTTTCCGAAACTTTATGTGCGTATGTAACGTCAAGCATATAGCAGTGACGCATTGCACCTGCGGTTGACTACCACTGTTTAAAAGAGGTCGCGGAAATTTAATTAAAATTAGATATAGGCACGTAATATCACTAGAAATATTCTTGTAAATCATCTGCCTAGCCTTTTCTCAACTAAAGGTCGGCTTCCAGTCTAACCGCATGGAGCTGAATCACATGGAGCGACTGCCTATCTGACCTCCACAACCCAGTTACTGGGTAATACGATACTCCTTGGTAAGACTGGTTGTAAGACTTTCGGGCTTCTGACGACCCGTAACGACTGTCAAAGATCCACGAATGCTTGCCGAGCCACGGGAGGGTCCTCGGTATGTAAAGACGGTCACCCTTCCACAGACCGACCGTGGCAAGCGTAGCTTAACCTGATACGATGCTGCTGTTATAACTTAGACACATATTCTTGTAAAATCGAATCATAACACCATGTTCCTTGGAGGCAGAAATAGTTATCCTACATCCCTGGTTAGGCCCTAAACAGGCAAAACATGGATTGTACATAAATTAGAGTTGCCAGCCGTAAATATTGCACATGGATTGAAAAGCACATGAAACAAGTATATACCTAATGACACATCAACCGTTAGAAAAAGTCTGTCACACACAATTACCAGTGATGAAGGCGATTCTCTACAAAGACAAACATTTTCTAAAAATCCCATGTGCAATATTTAACACATTCTCTGCTGAATTCTTTATGCAAACGCTTCTTTATGCTACACCCTTACCGACCTTTTTTTTACGATGTTTTCGAAACAATAGAGATGCACAACGAACGCACATGTGCGGCGCGCCGCACTCGAAGAAAGTTATGAAAACGCGCATGTGCGTCTGTCGCGCCTAATGTGTTAAGGCCGGTTACTGAACCAACTTTTACAATTTGCATCTGAATTTCCTGCGCAAACAAATGATTCTTAAGCCAGCAAGACACTCGATCATATTAAGTTCTATAAGTAATCTTTCAGCTGCGGTGATTTTTTTTATTTGCGATGGGTTTGCTCTTGACTCTAGTCTAGGTCGTAGGTGATAGAGACAAAGTCGACGATGGAGTGAGCTGACCTAGAAGAAGCCTTGTCACTCTCACTGGTACGAGTAATGTACTCAAGAGACTGGCGCATTGTCACGTTGTATAGGAATAATTACTAGCCTCTGGCCAAGGTAAAAGCCAGCCCTTGAGTCACGGGAAGTGTCAACCAGCTGTTTGGAGATTTCCTTGACCAAACCTCGCACTCGGACCCCACGGCCCGAGGGTTTCAACCCCAAATGGCTTGAATATAGTTACCGATAAGTTTATTATACTTCCGCCGCTTGAGGTTTTCCGTAACATTTTTCATTAGTTGATCTATAATTACTCTTTATCTCTCTCTCCCTCTCTCTCTTTATCTACTTGCTCTTGTGAACTAGTTTACTGGAAATGTCGCCAAGAAATCACTCACTTTGAAGAGATTAGGGTTGTATGAGTTTGGAAACACAGACGCAGAGTGAGTTCCACTCTTTTGTTGTGCATTATAAAATACATTTGGAAACGCTTAGTGCGAATTGGTGGCAATGTAACTAGATAGGGATGGTAACTGGCAGTGCGTCTAGATGTCCGATGGTAGAAGATTGTCGGCGGAATGAGGTCATTGAGTTCTTAGGCACACGCACTGTAGTACAATCTGTAGAAGACCGACAAGCAGACAACCTTGCGGCGATGAGCGCTGTGAAGCTTGGCATACACCAGTTTTACGTCGCCAATGAGCCTCTTAGCTCTGCGTTCCACCGAGTCAAGTGCGGCTATTTGGTATTATTGATGCCCAATGCTTACCTTTCGTTTCAACACTACAAAATATATACTTAAAACCCTCTGCACAGTTCCAAATAAAAGCTATACAAAACTGACACCCAACTCATCAAAATTTACCCACATTAATCTAAACAAAGTAGACAGTTCTACACTTATTATTCGTATTATGAAGATTTATATCATTTTTTTTAAGAAACTGGTTTATCAGTCGGGTTTTATATTCCTTTTGACACAACCGTCTCTGGCAAGTGTCGTGAGAATTGGAATAATTTATCCAAGAGATTTCCCAAAGGCATTGTAGGAGGACAAACGAAACAGAAATCTTTCTTTTTTTTGGCTTCTTCGCGAATAAATGTAATGGGACATACGTAGATATGTTATGGGAAACGTGATGGTGGTATGAAAAGGTTCCGGGTTCGGATTAAAGTGAGAGATTCTTGTCAGGGTTCCGTACCAAAATGGTAAAAAAAACCCTTATGTTTAAGGAACTCAATCTATCTGTCTGTCACAGCTAGAAATCTCAAGAACTAGTAATGATATCAACTTCAATTTTAGAATATTTTTAGATGATGTTTGCCCAACTATTTTGCAAATAAGAAAGAAATAAAAACAGTTTTTTTTTGCAACAGGGGGTCTTAAAAATTCGAAGTGGAATACTATGGCATGTGGGGTATATTATATAGAAGAGCGCTGTTTGCACATTCTCAAATATTTTTTCTTTTTTTTTTCAAGTCACATAGTTTTCGACTTTTGATGAACAATTTAAATAAAAATAATATTTCCCCTTATCCCGAAGTTGAAAAATATGAAATTATTCTTTTTGATAGAAGTTTGTGTAAAGATTACAGGAAAAATAAAACAATGTCTCTAAATAGCACACTTTTTTATATATGATAGAACGGAACTTTCGGTGCGCGAGTCTGACTCGCTCTTGACCGGTTTTTGTTGATTATGTATGGAGAATGACATACTTAGCTCAGTGGTGGCTATTGGCAAAATATAAAACTTACTTTGCTTAAAGCAAAGGAATGAAGCCGGATACTTTTTGTGGTTGAGGTGAAAGAGAGAGACAATAGTTTGTAATTATAAAATAACTATACCTTACGCCGGATAAGGGTGCTAATAGAAGAGGATCCGTAGAGGAAAGACCTTCACCCATCTGTTTAATGGAAAAAAAGTATTTTAAATCAAAGTAGGTATGTTAAAAAATACATCGCGTGTGGGTTGGCAAAAAAATTCCTGGCCAGACTATGATATTAATTAAAACTCAAACTTTTTTTTTTACAATTTACAATGCACTCTTTCGTTTACCGAATATATTTAATACCGATCGAAAGTATGAAGCCTTTAAAATATACTAACGTTGGGTGGTCTATTTGGCATAACTATTGGGTGGCCAACCCAATAGTTATGCCAAATAGACCACCCAACGCATGACAGGTACAAACAGGTAAGTCGATACTACTAATTTACACCCATCTATGTAATAAATAAATCTTATATCAAAATAAGCACTAATTTATGGCGGACACGATGCAACGGGGGCTGTCTACGAAAAAATTTGTTTTTATTTTTATGAATCTTATTCTGGCCAGGATTTTTTAGCCAACCCACAGGAGATGTATTTTTTAACATATTCAATTTTATTTTTTTATTTTTTTTTATTTGTGATGGGTTTGCTCTTGACTCTAGTCTAGGTCAGAGGTGACAGAGACAAAGTCGACGATGGAGTGAGCCTACCCAGAAGAAGCCTGTTCACTCTCACTTTGAAGAGATTAGGGTTGTATACGTTCGGAAACACAGACGCAGGTAGTGAGTTCCACTCTTTTGCTGTGCGCATTATAAAAGACATTTGGAAGGGCTTAGTGCGAATTGGTGGAATAGCAACCAGGTAGGGATGGTAACTGGCAGTGCGTCTAGATGTCCGGTGGTAGAAGGGGGCCGGTGGAATGAGGTCGTGGAGTTCTCGGGCACACTCTCCGAAGTACAATCTTTTCATCCATTAATCAGATGGGTGAAGGTCGTTCCTCTGCGGATCTTAGGCTATAAGTAATAACAGCTGCACGGGTCGATTGATAAGGTTATGTTACGCTTGACGTGGTCGGTCCGTTGATGGGTGACCATTTTTACATACCGAGGACCCCCGTGCCTCTTAAAGCACGTTAAGCCGTTGGTTCCGGCTGTCATTCTTGGATCTTTGACAGTAGTTACGGGTCGTCAGAAGCCCGAAAGTCTGACAACCAGTCTTACCAAGGGGTATCGTATTACCAAGTAACTGGGTTGTGGACGTCAGATAGGCAGTCGCTCCATGTAAAATACTGGTATTCAGCTGCATCCGGTTAGACTGGAAGCCGACCCCAACGATAAGGGTGCAATAAAAGTCATTAATCTTACTTGTAAAAAAAGGTTTTGAAACTTAAATGCTAACAAAAATCACCTCTTACCGCGAAACGTTTGTTTTGATCGTGTTAGCGACACTTCCTTAACATTTTGTTCGTATCGTTTTGAAATATTGGAATACATTGGTAGAGGGCGTCAATGACTTTTATTGCATGGTTATCCGGCACAAGCTAGACACAGCGCAATATATTTTTGATCATAACTGAACTTTGCAGAAGTGCGATTACGAACTGCAGTGTTATTCTATACAAATCTCACCGTGTAAACTTAGGTGAGGTGAGCGTGGAGTGATTTGTTAATAGTGTCAATCCCTAGCATCAGGTGGAATAACAGCTCTCTTCAAGCTCACTTCACCTAAGTTTTCACTATAAGATTTTTACAGAATAAACCGGCTGAAGGCCTCAGTGACAATCACTTTCAGAGCGTTTCGTATTAGGTTCTACAAAGACTTTCAACAGGAATAGCATACGCTTTTCGGCAGTTTATGACAATCCAATACATTTTTTACTTTCTATTAACCTTATCTCTGCTGGAATGCAACTTTGTTTAAAATAATAAATAAAATAATTCAAGTAAAACCCATATTGCTTCAAATAACATTTCTCAATATTTTATCAGAATAGTTTTTATTTTCAATTCCTACGGCCACTTTTCCACTCCACTATCAGGCCCTGGACTCCATTCAGTGCTAACGTCAAATCATATCTAATGCGCCCAAATATGACGGGGCTATCTTGTTTAGTTGAGCAGCTCCTGTGCTCACCGTCCGGCTCCATTATCATATTCTGGACTCCAACCAGGCCTATAGTACTAGTCAAGACAATTTGTCTAACGAGCCTAATCACAACGGAGCTATCTTCCATAGTTTAAGAATCAATAATATCCTGGGACATAATAATATCCTGGGACATTTTCACTATTCACATTTTGTACTACGGAAACCAGATAACTGATATACTACTTTTTTTTTGTAAATACATACTTATATAGATAATTACACCCAGACTCAGAACAAACAGACATGTTCATGCACACAAATGTTTGTCCTGGATGGGAATCGAACCCACGACCTGCGGCGTGATAGGTGGTATCTTAACCAACCACGCCAACTGGCCTGTCTATGACCATATTTTTAATTACTATGACCATATTCCGCCTCCATCACCAGGCCCTGGACTCGAAGTTACATAGGTATGCCAAGTTTCCACTCAATAGGATGCCAGGAAGTGCCTGGATTTTTTTTTTTTTGAGAAGACATTCAATAAAATTGAATGAAATATGTATTTGGCAGCATAAATATGGGCAATACTTGAATCGACGTGACCTGAAGTTATAGATACAAGGACATACAACTCTGTGTTTAGACGAGGCAAAACTTGGGTGCAATAATCACCTAGTAATAATTGCGTCATAATATCCTGGGACATTTCACACACAGTCATCTGATCCCAAATTAAGCAGAGCTTGTACTATGGAAACCAGATAACTGCTATACTACATACACTACTTTTTTTTTTGTAAATACATACTTATATAGATAATTACACCCAGACTCAGGACAAACAGACATGTTCATGCACACAAATGTTTGTCCTGGATAGGAATCGAACCCACGACCTGCGGCGTGATAGGCGGTATCTTAACCAACCACGCCAGCTGGCCTGTCATAACACGCGATTGCATGAGATTCTTGAATGGTATTTGGCATGCGCTTATTGCTCTCGAACGTTCCAGAAACTTGTCTGAGGTTCCTGAAAGTCTCATTCGGTGCACTCTGAGTAATCAGCATCGTTATTAACTGATTTTAAATTACAATATTAAGGAAAGAAAGAATAAAAACATGTTATGTTATGAAAATAAACACGATAGGTCATGACACGTTGCTGTCATTATTGAATGACATCAAATTGTTCTAGTAAAACTCACACAAGACTTCATAGTACCTAACCAGCTCTCCAGCTAAGAAAAGTACCTCTAATTGTAGTTTCTTCGAGTAGTTTTCGCCTCAAAGGCAAAGTTAATACTTTGTCTAAAGGTTGAAGTTTCTATAATCTTACATATGACTTTGACTTTATCTTTACCACGATTCAGTTAACATAGTGGTTTAATATAAAATTGAAAGCTATCTCTCATGAAAAATCGCATCAACTGCTTAATGAATCGTGAAAATCAAAGGTCGTTTGGTCATATTTTGCGAATCGATTTAAGATCTTCATTATAGAGAGATAAGGTTTGAAATTGGGTGGTGCTTGGCTGTAGTGAGTTTAAAGATATTGGTGGTAAGTCATGTGATGAATCTTCGTTACAATATTGCATATAATGTAGTCCATGTTACAATTGATGAAATAATCAATCCAGCAAACAAAATATCGGGAGAAAATCTGTTAAAAATCTGTCGGTAAAAAATTAAGGGATATTATTAATTGCACATCACCTATCAATTTATTTCCACCATTTATATAGGGTGACTGGTAATTATTAGTGACCGATACTTAAACACATGATTGTACTCATGATAACAAACAACTTTTACTATGGGAATAAACCTGAAGCCCGAAAAAAAATTAGCTGCTCCCTACATTTATGTTTTCATAGCTCGTCAAAATGCAGTTGATTTTTTTCGGGATTTCATGTTTGGTCCCATAGTAAAAGTTGTTTGTTATCATGAGTACAATCATGTGTTTAAGTCAGTAATTACCAGTCATCCTATATACTTTTTACATCAAAAGTACTGACTGCACAACAAATTAACCAGACCGTACATACATAATATAATAATACTCACACTCATAGCGAAATGACATGGCGACTAATGTTAACTTAGAGGTTAGGTTTGGTTAGGTTACTTTAAACCCTAAATAGGAGCCCGAAGCGGGACTCCGTCAACTAGGGTGCAAAAGCGAGCGAGGGGCACGAAGTGTAAGTGGCAATAATTTGTTTTTCTCAAGAATGGTAAAAGGTAATAGGTTTAATGTGCGCTGGTCATTATTAGCTATGCATTACAAATTTACTTGATATTGCTCGGGATCCTGGGGTCCCGGACCTTTGGAAGGCGTACGAGGAGCCGAAGCCAACTCGCAGAGGTAATTTATTATTAGGTAATTTTAAATGATGAGGAGGCACCAGCCGACGATTATCCCTGTATGCACTATGCAAGTGCACCCAAGGACAACCCCCGGTTGGTGCAGGACTATTGTTGTACGTGGAAACAAAACATAGGTATTGGGCTATGGGTTTGGGTGGCTAAAGTGGATTGGGTAACTTGAACTATGGAAGAACTATGTCCCCTGCCTGACCAATGTTATATATTATACTCTGATAAAATGGCAGGGGGTGACTTGCACACTCAATAATGGACCCCGGAGACGGCCGCTAGCACATAGTGACGTCGCGACAAGGGGGCAACACTTCCTGAGGTGCTTGAGGAGTGGAGAGGTATTCCAAGGCTATCAGGAAAATCCCGGAAGTACGGTCAAGATCCCTACCAGCACCTTACTGGAATAATTCCTTCCTCCGAGCACGTTTGCTCTTGCGAATCTCCACTCCAGCCGGCCAATAAAGGCAAGCCAAATTTACTTTATTATTATCATTATTTTTTTGTATAAACTTAATAATCGGAATATGTTAATATGTATTATATGTTCTTCGTTTTTACGTAAACCTCGTTTGTTGCACGTACCAATAACAAGAACAACTTACAGACAAAATTCCTACATGATAAGGGCGAGCCGTATGTATAATGAAACCTGTCGGAAAGTTGACATAGATCTTTTCAATACTAGTGTGCCTAAATTAAAGAAGGCTCTTTGCAATCACTTCTTCGACAAAATAACGTAGTCCTTGCATTATATACGAATATACAGAACGCGAAAATTACACTGTCTGCTACCTAGTATAATGTTAATTGTTATTCTATGTGTGAAAACTTGTAATTGGCCATCATCTTGTTTTAAACTTAGCAACTATTGTGTCTGATTAGCTATAAGTTTTCCAAAAATAATAAAATAAAATAAAATAAAATAAATGAGTTCTAGGACAATGACTATTATATAGGTATTGTATCTGTGTGCCTAGCTAGTTTTAATAATACTTTAAATTGTAATCTGTGGAGAACGTAGTGGGTAGCATAATTTAAAAAATGTAATAATTAAGATATTACGAGTATTTCTAATTGTGCTACTGTTTGTTTTTCCTGAAATAAATAAATAAATTAATAAAAAAGTTGTTGCTTATTTAGTTATATTTAGTATTTTGCTGTGCAATCAGTAATTTTGACTGGAATTCGGATTATTTTTGGATGGAGTTTTTTTGCGTTTAAATACTACCTAAATTCTATGTTGTATTCTATGTTACCATAGTTCTGATTAAAACATTAATTGATAACACAAATCTCGGCAGCTTTGAATAGACAGAGGTGGAAGGAGAGTAGGAAGGCCTTTGCCTTGCAATGGGATAATAATGATGAATCCTACTAATATTATAAACTAGCTGACCCGACAAGCGTTGTCCTGCCAACATTTCAATAATTCATACAAAATTCCCATAGAAAATGCACTTTCCCAAATTTTCCAACTTTCCCGGCAACTTTTCAAACATTTTCTTTCATACAAACTTGTCCTGACAATAACAAACACAACCAAAAAAGAATTATCCAAATAGGTGCAACCGTTCTGAAGTGATGCGCGTACATACATTCGGCAATTGATTTTTATTTATATAGATGTGAAAGTTTGTTGCGATAGATGGATGTTTGTTACTCTTTCACGCAAAAACTACTGATCGGATTTTGATGAAATTTTGCACACGGATAGTTTATAATCTGGATTAACACATAGGATTTCACTTTTTATCTCCATATTCTTATGGCTTCGAGACTTACGCGGGTGAAACAACGGGGCGCTGCTAGTAAAAAATAAAACAAATCTTAGTAAGTTAATAAAATATACAGGGTTATTTTAAATAGCTAAAATCCGCAGATAAGATAGGTAACGATATCTAAACATGATAAAACAAAAAAAAAACAAAACAAAATATTATGTTTTTTTTTTTTGTCATCGATCGCAGTCATTGTAGTCACTTGAAATATCAGTTTAAAATAAAACTGTTTTTAGGGTTCCGTACCAAAATGGTAAAAAGGAACCCTTATGGTGCGACTCAATCTGTCCGTCTGTCACAGCTGGATATCTCAAGAACTACTTATGCTATCAACTTGAATTTTGGAGTAGTTTTAGATGACAGTTACCCAACTATTTTGCAAAAAAGAAAGAATGTTTTTTGCAACAGGGTCTGAAAAGAGGTCTTAAAATTCGAAGTGGGACTAGGACATGTGAGGTATCATAATGAAGAGCGCTGTTTGCACATTCGCAAACATTTTTTTAGGCCTCACAGTTTTCGACTTTTGATGAAAAATGTAAAAAAAAAAAATCGTTCCCCCTTTATCTCCGAAGTTTGCATAGAAAAAAAATCTGAAATCATTCTGTGTGATAGAAGTTTATCTAAAGATTACAGGAAAAATATAACGGTGTCTCTAAATAGCACACTTTTTTATGTACGGAACCCTCGGTGCGCGAGTCCGACTCGCTCTTGACCAGTTTTTTTTTTTGTATCCTTCACAGATGTGATGGGTATCGATGGCGGATGCGACAAAACATAAGAAAACAGTTTTTCTCAACTCCTACTTCGATTAATAGTTGTCTTTGACCTCCAAAAAAAAATCTTTTTATTTTCTATTTTATCGTGTTTAAATATCGATACACACCGCGTCTGCGCAGTACAGCTAGCTAATTAAAAATAATCTTGCATATACGCAGACGCTATTTTACTTTAGAAAAATTAATACGCGAGTCATTAAAATAAGCAGATTTTGTAAAGCTATTTCTAAATGAATTGTTAACTCCGTCGATTTCCACAAAACTGTCAGCAAGATTTCTCGGCCTCGGCTCTTCCAATATCATAAAGTTAGCCGCTTCAGGCCTCTTTACAGGCCACTTTACGGGCTGGTAATTAGCGTTCGTTTTTATTGTGGCCACTCCGTAACGTTTCGAAGTTCACTGCAATTTGTTAATTTACTTTAAAAAGTTTTTGAATTATACTCTGTTTTCTTCACTGAAATCGTTATAAAATAAGCTATTTGATTTTCTATAGTTTTGTACAGTTTTATCGTGAAATCTATTGTTGATTCGAAATTGAAAGTAGGGTTAGCTACTTTTTCCCAGTTTTTGGTACAAAAGTCGTCATATTAATAAAATACATGCATTTTTTCCAAAGTTATTGTTTTATTTACATAATAACACATTATTGTACAATAATCAAGTAAAAGAACAGACATTTCTATACATATTTTGCATCTGCAAGCTGAACAAAAACACGGCTCAGGTAATCAGGTAATAAGTCTGGAGATTCAATTTTCGATTACGTTTTTTAATTTCAATATTTACACATTTTTTTTACGAATTTTACTAATAAAATGCCTAATACATACGTAGTAACGTACCTAAATCATGTTTCTAACAACATTTTGTAGTCTCTATTGTATTTTCTACTCACAACAAGTAGAAATGTACCGGCCGGCATGGCGCGCGAATTTCAAAACAATGTTTGGTGAAATAACAAATTCTGTCCAAAATCTTTAACAAATACACAATGCAGCAATTAAAAACTGTTTAGTACTTACTTGTTCACGGTTAATTTTACCACACCACACTATAGTTCGATAATAACACCAACCAAATAACACTTTTAAACACGCGCCGCGTCGTTGACATAAACGAAATGAAGCCGTCACAACAGAAAAACGTTACGATAACAAATGTTGTTGAATGTTTAGCATGTGATGTTTTATGCCTTTCTTATTCTTTCACCTACACTCTGTGTAAGTTAGAGTAGGAAAGGTATACTCTAGACAGGCAATATTTGGCATTTAATCCGACCCGGTCCACGAAATCTCCAGGAGATTCCCACCAGACGCGCGTTTTTTGACAGAAATCTCCTGGAGATTTATTAGCGGACGGGAGGTTAAAGACACACTCTATAACACATTATTAAATCATTTAAAAAGATAGGAAATCGTCCTTATAAAAACAATGAAGAAATCGAAAAACTCGACTAAAAAGTTTAATACAAGTTATTTTTTCCGCAACCTGATGCAGTTGGTGGCGGTTATTTTAGTTCAATCTCAGATTTGATGTTAAAACTTTTAGTTTGTTATATTTTTGGATTAGTTTCCTTAAGCCCTTTATTTTGTATCCCACGATCATTGAATCAATCAAAAGTCATTTATTCAAACTAGGCTGAGAATCAGCACTTATCGAAAGTCAAAATTACATAAGACAGTCCGCCGGTACATCTGCTCTTCACAACTACCTAGTACTTTAGCTGGGAAGAAGAAGTGGCGCAACAAACTAAAAAAAATACAATGTATCCTGGGACATTTTTCACACACGGTCATCTGATCCCAAACTAAGCAGAGCTTGTACTGTGGAAACTAGATAACTGATATACTACATTATACTACTTTTTTTTTGTAAATACATACTTTTATAGATAATTACACCCAGACTCAGGACAAACAGACATGTTTGGAATCGAACCCACGACCTGCGGCATGATAGGTGGTATCTTAACCAACCACGCCAACTGGCCTGTCAAACTCCCCAACAGCACAGCTGTCGGTTCAGTTAGAAAAGCGTAATTTTAATATGTTACTTATTGATGTCCTAAATCCACTATTTTGATTTTATGAGAACAAACCTAGTCTATATCCAACGCATACGCTGCGTTGTGCACGAGTCGATGGACACCTCTTGTAAAGAATCCCACGTACTAAGATACATAGATACGCTTGAAAACCACCAACTACGAAAACAGAATTCTTCAGTATGAGATTGTGGCGGCATCTACAACGCCACGTGTGACCTACGCAAAAAGACCAGATGTTACAACAAATCCTGCATCGCGCAAGCAGAGTTTACCGCGTAACTGGCATAGTATACCTCACATCAACCCTCTATAATCTCTAATAGTCGGGCAGTAGCCCACCAGAGACAACACCCGTCTGCTCGAAGGATCCTCCCTATTCTGTGGAGGAACTTTACTCCCTGTTCCTAATACTGCTATTCTGGTAACCCCGACGTGATCCAGTATAGAAGTATGAAGATCAGGGTGTAAAGTCCGACTCACCATTACACAAGAATAATAAACCTATCGAGGCCGATAAAGTACCTAAAATTATCCTCCAAAAGCCACCATTTCACAATCCACTACAGAATTCAGCACAAAGGGTGTAACTTTTAAGTAGAGAAGTTAGTTATTTTGTGTGCTTAGACTTAAATATTAGAATGGAACTTTCCTCTTTGTAACGCTGCCAAATCTCGGGATAAAATATTTTCGACTAGTTATTTGAATAGTTGCTTTCTTGAATTTGTTTGCTTTGCACTTTCTTTGGAGTTATTATTGAGTAATATGTTCTTGGTAAGCTGAGTTGAGTTTGTGTCAAAAGTTATGTGTAGTCCAATAGATCGTTTTCAGGCTTCCGTAGCCGAAGGGTGCCAAACGGAACCCAATTACGAAGCCTCCGCTGTCCGTTCTTCTGTCTGTCAGCGGGCTCTCATGAACCGTAATAGGTAGATAGGTGACATGTTCACAGATTGTGTATTTCCATTACCAACAAATGATAAAAATAAAATATAGATAAAAATTAAAGGGTAACAAGAAAGGTGTTTTTTTTAAACTGAAGTATTTTTTTTAATATTTCGTGTAAAACTTTTGTACGGTGGTACCCTTCGTGTGTGCTTCCTACTCGCAATCATTCTGCCTAGCCTTTTCCCAACTATGTTAGGGTCGACTTCCAGTCAAACCGAATGCAGCTGAATACCAGTATTTTACATGGAGCGACTGCCTATCTGACCTCCACAACCCAGTTACTGGGTAATATGGTAAGACTGGTTGTCAGACTTTCGGGCTTCTGACGACCCGTAACGACTGTCAAAGAGCCACGAATGACAGCCGGGACCAACGGCTTAACGTGCTTTCCTAGCACGGAGGAGTCTCGGTATGTAAAGATGGTCACCCATCCGTGGACCAACCTCGGCAAGCGTAGCTTAACCTTATGGATCGACCAGTGTGGCTGTTATTACTTAGCCACGAGCTCCTCTGATTCCTACTCGCACTTGGCCAGTTTTTATCTAACCGCTAATTGCACATGGGATGAAATTCATCCTATTTTTTTATTTAAGTAGTGGTTCGTGGGAGTAAAGTCATTCCACGCAAATCTGCTTTTGGTTTGAACCTTGTTCCACCACTATTAAGGAGTCCTTTCTAATTCCATACATTTAGTTTGATGCACTATCTATTTCCGAGGAATTTGAGGTACGCCAACCCTCTATGCGACTAGTCAATCATCTATGGAAAGATTATTTTTAGTCTGTAGTTGCAAAACTTTTTGTAAACAAAAGGTTTTTGTTGAAATTGGAATGCTTGTAATTAATGAAAATTGTATTAAGGTATGTGGTTTTATTTATGTTTCGTGCTAAGAATAAACACACCATGCATTTTAAACCATAAAACATATAGGTCATCGCTTGTTTTTTTTTTTTACTAGAGTCATTTCTTTGAAAGTGTAACTAAAAATTGTTTTCTTATTTTTTACAACCAATTTTACAAGTCATACTTTCAAACGAAACGATTACTATAAATCCCTACTCACTAGCATTCTAAGAAACATTCAACGGCCACAAAATTCCAAGCAGCTACGATGCAAATCGGTTTTGTTTACAAGATTACCGCGGGCGTCCGCGGGTGGGGCGCTCAACGGTTTTCGCCGCGCGCGGGTTAGCACAGCGGTTCAGCACAGCGGTTATTGCCAAAAGCTGATTATGTATTTGAGGTGGTAGTGAGGCAGCCTGTCCAAAGTGCATCCGTGTTGACCGGCTAATTTTATCACCACGATATGACCAATCCTTGCATAGCTCATGTCTTATAATTAAGTCCAGCCAAAGCTTTAATTAGTAGTTATATTAACTTTACTTAGCCATACAATTTCAACATCAAAAGGCTACGTTAGAAAGAAATCGATATTTATCAAAAATTCAATTGGGGCCCTTAATCATCTACTGAACGTTTATGTCGAGAGTCATGGTCTCAAGTATAATTCTGCCAAGAGCGAGTGTATGTTTTTTGGTCTTGTTGATAAAACCCCTCATGAAACTACCTCCACCTGTTTTTCTGAACGGTTCTCCTCTCACTAGAGTGAAAAATTTTAAATATCTAGCGCACATTATCTCCGATGATCTAAGGGACAATGAGGACATTGAACGTGAACGCAGACCGCTGGCGGTCCGAGGTAATATCGCTGCTTTGCATGAATACCCGCACAAACCAAAATTTTGAAATTAGTGGTTTATAACACAGCCAAATGCAAAATAGTCCCTATTTCATGGTCAGTAAGACTCACATTCATAACAGCAAAACCGCCGATTATGCCGTTATGAATGTGAGTCTTACTGACCATGAAATAAGGACTATTTTGCATTGGGCTGTGTTATAAACAACTAATTTCAAAATTTTGGGTTGTGCGGGTATTCATGCAAAGCAGCGATATGTTGGTTCGCAGGTTTGCTCGTTGCTCAGCTGAATAACTTCAGCTGAGCAACGAGCAAACCTGCGAGTTAGCGCTATTCAAAGCATATTGCCAATCTTTCTACAAGAGCAGCCTGTGGGTTAATTATACTCAAAAGGCATACAGCGCTCTGCGGGTACAATACAATAACATCTTCAAGATGTTTTCGCGGTTGCCGCGATTCTGCAGTGCGTCCGCGAGTTTTGCCGAAGCGCGTACGGATGACTTTTACGCAATAAGATGCAAACGTGTATCGTCGTTGGGCAGAGTACGCGATAGCAGCAACGACCTTCTGAGGATAATTTTTAGTAAATATCAGTGTCCAATACACTCGCTCTGGGTAAGCGTCGTTGTTGGGACGGTAAAATAAAATATTTTAATTGTTATTTATATTTAATTTCTGTACCTACTCACATAGTTTATAAGCTCTTGATGTTACTAACCATAATGGATCATGTTATCTGATAAATAAATAAATAATAATAATAATAAAGGGAAACAATTGAAGTATCTCGACGTAGCCCACGAAGTTGTCGCTATGTGGAATGTGGACTCGGCAATCATTGTGCCGATAGTCGTTACGGTCAATGGCCTTATTGCTAAGAGCCTCGACCAACATCTCAAGAGGCTCTCGTTGGGTGGCTGGGTGAAGGGCCTGATTCCTTGATACGACACGTATTGTGAGGAGGTTCTTGTGTCTGGAGCCCTAACCACCGGTAGCTTGGACCCTGCTTCCGCTACCGGCAGATCACTATTTTTTATATTTTAAATGTTTTTTTATAAAAATATTTGAAAATGTAATAATAAGTTTTAAAAATAAATAACGGAGATAATAATAAAGTTTAGTGATGGAAATGAACAGCCAGTAATAAAAGTTTGAGCGATGCTCACGTGACGTTAAAGTCACACTAATCAAAAGCTTTTGCCAAACGCTATACACATGCAACCTGTGGAGCAATTACACTAAAAAAGCCTACAATACTCTGCGCGTCCAGTATAACAACGCGTTCAGGGGTTTGTTGGGGCTTCCATTGCGGTGCAGTGCCTCCGGCATGTTCGACGGCCAAGTGCGTGTCGGACCACGGACAATGAAGTGTTCCGTAGTTGGGACGAATTTATCCCAAGAACAAACTTAACATTGTAGTTGAAAAACATGTTCTTCCATACATTCCAACTGTAAATGTACGTTTGTAGGCACAATATTGAGAGATTTACCATGTTATTTTAAGATCATAGACCTCTTATAGGTTTTCCTGTAATTTATAGGTACAGAACTATTTTCTGTATTTTTTTTATTTATTTTAGGCTCAGTAGGTTCAGAGATAAGAGAGGGGTGGTCAATTTTCGTCTATTTTCTTAAATAACTTTAAAACAATTCCATTTAAAATTATAATATAAATATATTTGAGACCCTCACAGCCCAGGCCTTAGCCTTTCATTTGATATGTCACACGGTACAGTTTGCAAAACATTTTTCTTTAATTTTCTTATTTGCCCCCCAAAATTAACCCCCATATTCAAAATTAATTTATTTACGTTACACGTTTGTGTTTGGGTCACAGAAATTCATACGTGTACCAAATTTCAACTTAATCGGTCCATTAGATTCGGCGCAAATTCAGCTGTGACAGACGGACAGACAGACACAGAGTGATCCGTTTTTTTCCGTTTGAGGTAAAGAACCCTAAAAACGGCCTCCCTGTGGTCTTGGGTAAAGGGTAGCACCAACACGCTTCTGAACGTGGTGTCGGATAGAGTGGATAGCCAATAAATATTTTTAATTCAATTCAATAAAAAACATAATTTAAAATATTTAACACCATTATTCAAATTATGACATTATAAAAATTACAAGGTTTTGCCCCCGCCTTCACTTGCGTGGACGTCACAAATTATTCCACGGGAACGTACTGCCATAAAAAGTATCCTATGTCGTAACCTAAGTCATGGTCTACTTGTTTGCCAAATTTTATCGAAATCCGTTCAGCCGTTAAAGCGTGAAAAGGTAGACAAACAGACAGAGTTACTTTTGCATACGAAATATTGTTGTATGGATTGTATACCAAATGAGTGCCTCATTTCATGTCGAAGCAAATTAAATCCACTTTCCAATTCCCAGAGTCCAATAACTTCACTTCAACTTATTAACCCTTCCATGAAACACGAAATGCTAATCAACAAAACAAAGGTAACAAAATGGAATAATCGACCCGACATATACCTAATGGAAATGTAACATATTTAATTTGGCTCTACGATTTGTATGTGACGTGGAATTGAGTCGTACGAACTAATTCCGAGTTGTGCATGGCGGTCCGAAATATCAGCGGAATACCGGCTCGTTAAAACTTCGGACGAAGATGTATGGGGATGGAAGTGGCAGGATAGAGTGGGTGTAATGTTGAATGTGTTGTGATATTAGTAGCGTTAATACCAATTAGGCTTAGCGGTGGGCTTTTGGCGTTTTAAGCATTTTTTTCTGTTTTTAGTGTTCCGTAACTCAAAAGAAAAAACGGAACCCTTATAGGATCACTCGTATGTCTGTCTGTCAGCCAATTTGCTCCTAATCTAATGGACAGATTAAGTTAAAATTTGGTACACTTATGCATTCTGTGACCCAAACACGGACGTGTATCGTAAATAAATTAGTTTTGAATAAAGGGGTAAATTTGGGGGGCAAATAAGAAAATTAAAAAAAAGTTTTCCAAACTGTACCGTGTGACATGACAAATAAAATGTGAGGGTCTCAAATATATATATTTTTTTAAATATTTTAAAGTTTTTTGAGAAAATAGACGAAAATTGACCATTCCCCCTTATCTCCGAAAAAAATCTATCGTCTTAAAATAACATGATAAATTTCTCAATAATGTGCGTACAAACTTACATTTGCAGTTGGAATGTACGGGAGAGCTAGTTTTTCAACTACAATGTTACGTTTGTTCTTGGGATAAATTCATTTCAACTACGCATCCCTTCATTGTGCATGGTCCGACACGCACTTGGCCGGTTTTTTTTTAAATAGTTTAAAGGTATTTTTGTTGTAATGCCAATAAACGCATTTCCTTACTTTCTTTTTTTTTAGTGCTATTGGCGCTATATTGCTGTGGTTTATGTCCTAATTATAATGATAATGGAACCAGATAGCATTAGTATTGGAGCCAACTATACGGAATGTATATTTTATTTTAAATTGAATAATATCTAATAGCAATTCATGGTGCAAGGCAAAGTAGACAATTGGAAGAAAGATGAGAAGTCATCAATTCTTATAAGTGTTATTTTAATTTGCACCCAGAACCTGAATCATTTCAGGTGCTCTACTACTACGTAGCTGCGTCCTTTATTAGCGTGTAGAAGCAACAATCGTCAATAAGGAAGAACTCAGATACTCGTATAAAGTAGACAATAAAAACAGAGTTTTCAAAGCTTAGGGATTTTCAGGAAGATGCGGGTAGCTATACGAGTAGGGGAAGACCAAAGAAATGATTGCTGGACTGAGTTAAAGATGATATAGCTAGAAAGCGAGTGACTACCGAGATGACGATTAATAGAGAAGTATGGAAGAAAAAGACATGTTTCGCCGTCCCCAAATAGGTTGGGTCAAGGGCAGGAGAATGATGATGATTAGTGATTTTCAGGAAGAAGAGGCCGTTTCCAGTATATGGAACTCTCAGTAAATGTTCCGGTTATGTAAATATGTTCTCATGTAGGCATGTCTTGTCGGAAGGCTCCGCGAATACTTCGCGACAGGCAGCTGATGAGAAAATGTTGCCGTGAACTGTTCACGTGGCCCAGTGCGGGCGTATGTAGTGAGGATGTTTGGATTTCGGTGGGTTTTGAGTTCTGTTGGAGTATAAATATGTTTTGTTAGTTTATTTATTTTCACTTCTCGTAATCTAAAAGTTTGTATTTCTGTTGTGCATAGGCGACATAAAGTCGTTTTTTATGCTCTAGTGCATAAAGTATTTTTTTTGTAAGACTAAGATAATCAGGCCAACAGCCACACGCACAAAAAAACGTTAAAGTCGTTACTTTATTTCATTTGCTTTAATTTATATAACTTCCGTGTTTTCTATCGTTGATTTAATAAAGCCAGATAAAATAAATGTCGAATGTTGACTTGGCAGTATGAAGTAGCCAAGTTAAAGGATACATTTTGAAAAAAAAAACTTTACATTTTCTCGCAATTAAAGTGAAAAGCAGAGTGCATAAACTCAACTCGAGTGACTCGGGCATAAACGAGCCATTTTACCCCTCGACTTAGCTATCCACTCTACTGGCTTATTTTATGGTTGTCCAATCTACTATTATTTATTTATCGAAAAGTGAATATTATCATCATCATCAAGAGAGTGATGGAGAGCCCTTATCCCAATTTATTAGGGGTTGGTGTTACATGACTTTTTCTTCTATAAGTGCTACTCTATTAGTCATCATCTTGGTAATCATCCCTTTTCTAGCCATATTATCCTTCACACGGTTGAAAAATATAATATTGGCATAAATTATGACTCTATGAGATTATTTAGCACTTTTTCCACTATCAAGTCATCGTCATAATTCGCATAGCCTTTTCCCAACCATAATTGGCTTCCAGGCTTCTAGATGCAACGGAATGTCAGCTGCATCCAGCTACATTTTCCTCAAACAATAGTGTTCCTCAAGAAAGGTTACAATCAAATAATAAATATCCAATGAGAAGAACATATTAGACTTTTCCCAATAAGTAGGTAACTCTAATCTCTTCTTCCTTTTGAACGTTAAATCGTAATAATTCAATTCGTAAGTGTAACATGAACAATTAAACTCCCAAAGTCACTGGACAGTTTTCAGCGCCCCCCTCGTACCCCGCGCCCCTTGCCCCCCGCGGCCCAGCAGGCTGCACGGTACTGGCTCAAACATCTGTTTACTGGGTCATCACTAATTTTGATATTCCACGAAATTCGTGAACTATTATGTGAGGGGTAGACGGGCTGTTATCTTTTAGATTTGGAGGATATTTGAGAGATATTTGATGCCTTACTAAATAATGTAACGACTTTATTTACAAGTTTATTTGAAAATCTTGTCTGGTAAGTGGGACGTTCTTCTTGTCTGCCGACAATCCTCCGTCACACTGGACGTTCTACAACAACTCCGTCACATTTTTGAATATTATGTCACAATTATTTTGTTAAAAGCAGTAAAAATAAAAACGGAAGTGTTTAAGATTATTTTAATGGTTGTATTGTTGAAAGATATTTTGTTGGAAAAAAAAAATGTCAAACCGAATATTTAGGAAGAGAAACGATTTCTTTTTCGGAGGGGACATGTCATTGTCGATGAAAAAGAAGAACGACCCAGTTAGGTTTTTCGTGATAATTCAGATTTTATCATTGTGAATTTACTTAAAGATACGAAGTGTTAAA
Source organism: Dicycla oo (assembly GCA_948252095.1). Taxonomy (NCBI): domain Eukaryota; kingdom Metazoa; phylum Arthropoda; class Insecta; order Lepidoptera; family Noctuidae; genus Dicycla; species Dicycla oo. Next base: position 5,666,386 of record OX411721.1, on the reverse strand, counting down.
CCGACTTCAAAAAAGGAGGTTCTCTATTCGGCCTGTATGTATGTATGTATGTATGTTTCTATTTAGGTATGTTTGTATGTAAAGAACACCGGCGAGGAAATTGTTGATGAAATTATTAAGCTTCTACGTATGCCACCGTAATAGATACCAACGAAATAATTTACTAAGTTTTATCAAATCAATCAAAAGGCCTATCAAATTCTGGAAAAAAATCTTTATTATTGAGAGCTTAATTGACTAGATTATTGATTATAATAAATAATCATGGCTTAGTTTTTTTTTTCTTTCTGGCTTGACTTCATGACTTTTGGATAAGCTATACTTTTATGTTGCCATGTAATATAAATCTTAGTCAAGTTGCATAAAATGCTTGGCTTTACATAATGCATTAATATATTTAGGAAATGTCTGCATCAGAATACAAATGTTAAAATAAACACGATTGTTTGTGCTAAGATTATAGCGGTCATAATTTTTTAACATGACATTTGTATACCTGAGACATGTGTAACTTGTCGTTGTCGTCTGTGCGTGCGTCTCGTTATTTTGTTTTCCATCGATTTTCCGTGATTTTCTACTTTATCGACTGCTTCTGTTTATGGACTCTGAGATTTACTGTTCCCTATGTAACTAGTGCTTGCCTAAGGATTCTGATGGTTTTCCTATACGACGACATTTTTCTGTGACTCTGGATTCCAATTCTGCCTGATACCTTGGATTTTGTTGTGTGTGCATCGATTTGTTTATCACGATGGGTAGCCGTGTAAGCGCCTCACGCATCATGTGCGTCAACTGCAACATATGTGTCAATAATACCCGGCATTGGCACTTGACTCGAGAGTCACTGCTTTAATCTGCAGCTGGGTATATCCTCAAATTGTAGGTATTACTGACGACTAGTCCCGTTACAAGATACTGATTTTTTTTATAAGTACCTACCTATGACTTACTCTTACCATGTAATTAATCATATAATATATCTATAACTAACTGCCCTAAAGACAGTTGACTAAGATTATTAAATAAATATTTATTTAAGTAGATTGTATGTAGGTACCTATCTATGTTTCATGTGGCCATGTTCATGTGGTAGACCTACGGACATTCGGTTGGACTTAATATCCTAAATACGTAGTCCGTAGATTATTTTGTATTGAAAATGCATTTCTATCAATGATATTTTAAGTGATAAGTAGGTATTTCTATATTTCTTTTTCGATTAGTCAGTTGTTGACAAGACATAAACTCTAAAACTTCAAACTGAAATATCTTTAATTCCTGACTTCCTATAAAAGTATAACTGAAGACAAAACAGTTCAGAAATTCAAACTCTATACTTTTAGATATTTTTCATAGGCAGACGCAAAAAAAAATGTCAACTAAAATTTGTTTGGGAGTTCGCCGGTGTTCTTTATATGTTCACGATTTTCTCAAAAACTAATGAACCAATTTTAATGATTCTTTCTCTAGCGTGATTATCCTACTTTTAGAAAGGTTTTAGTATATAATACATTAGGTAATTAAAATTATGTACGAAATGCAGTGTATCTCCGGCATTTCTGAGCGGATTTTGATGATTCTTCTTTTCGTTCGTCTTGGGCTTATGTAATTGTATTGTTTATTCAAATAAAAATAGAAAAATAAATTTACTTTAAAAAAGTTAAAACCGACTTAAAAACATAAAACGAATAAAATAGCTTTCATAAAAAACTTAACAGCTTCTGAAGTCGGTGTCTTCAATTCTTCAATGACAATGCACCTTAGTCTGGTACCGACTTCAGAAGCTGTTAAGTTTTTTTATGAAAGTTAATTTATTCGTTTTAGGTTTTTGAAGACGGTTTTTATTTTTTTTTATTAATGCAGGAGTCGGAAAAAATTGATTGAAAAAGAATAAAGCGTAAATATGTTACAATAACAAAGTTAATTTTAATGATAAATGATAAATGATTTTTATTTCTGTAAGTAGGTTTGTACAAACACTTTTACAAGTCAATCATGTTTTTTTTTTAAACTAGATGAGGTCGGCGTTTCCTATCTGACTACTCTGAGAAGAAAGGCCGAAACAAACTCAGAGGTCACAGTCTCTTATAAAGTCCAGACATAATCTTGGTCACTTCATGTGAAGACCATGTAGATTGGTGTCTGAAATGGTCTTTTGAGGAAAGAACCACACAGATTGAGAGGACCTGTCCAGTCAGTGCACGCATTTGTCAGTAATTGCGCAGCTCAACTCAGAACTTAAGGAGCTCAACGATTCGACGAACAATACCAAAGAAAGGACATTGGGGTAGGCCGCATAAATTACTCAAACTGCCAGACGATGATTAAAAATAACTGAGAGAAAAAATAAAACAAACAAAAAAAGCAATGACCTACATAGTCTTCACATTCACAATAAATTAAAATACTCGTAATATAATACTGTACAAAGTAAATAGTCATGTCAACATTCAGTATGCAAAAATAAAAGAATAAAATAAAATTTGGAGCAGTTCATTCCCAAGCCTTTTTGTCCTCAATATAATCTTTAACGGTATAATAAGCTTTCTGACACAACTTGTGTTTAATGAATGATTTTAATTTATTAAGGCTCAGATCTTGAACGTGGCTTGGAAGTTTATTATAAAAGCGTATACATTGACACCTGAATGAGCGACCTATTTTCTTGAGCCTTGTTGGAGGTACAACAAATTTGTGTTTGTTCCTAGTATTTATATTGTGGATATCACTGTATTTTTTAAACAATTTAATGTTTTTATGGGCATATAAAAGATTTTCAAAAATGTACTGACAAGGCAAAGTCATTATATTAATCTCCTTAAATTTTTCTCTGAGAGATTGTCTCGGACTTAATTTATAATTAATCAATCCTATTGATTAAAACTACCTTTTTACATGGCTAAACAATGGGAATCCTAGTGTTTCAAACACCGATAAAACGTTAAACGTTAAACCACAGAATAGAATATTGATATAATAAAATAAACTTATTTTTATTCTCCACGAACAAAGTTTCGACCACCAGACACGCAAAGTAACGATCGCTCGATCATAACTTTATATCACTTAACTTAAAATTGAGTCACTTTTTCAATTTCCTCTCTTATTTACTGGCCGCAACTTAGTTAACTATTAAAATATTCAGAAAAAATATATCGTGATATGTAAAAAGGTTTCATTAAATGATAAATGATTTTTATTTCTGTAAGTAGGTTTGTACATACACTTTTACAAGTCAATCATGTTTTTTTTTAAAACTAGATGAGGTCGGCGTTTCCTATCTGACTACTCTTAGAAGAAAGGCCGAAACAAACTCAGAGGTCACAGTCTCTTATAAAGTGTAGACATAATCTTGGTCACTTCATGTGAAGACCATGTAGATTGGTGTCTAAAATGGTCATTTGAGGAAAGAACCACACAGATTGAGAGGACCTGTCCAGTCAGTGCACGCATTTGTCAGTCATCGCGCAGCTCGACTCAGAACTTAAGGAGCTCAACGATTCGACGAACAATACCAAAGAAAGGACATTGGGGTAGGCCGCATAAATTACTCAAACTGCCAGACCATGATTAAAAATAACTGAGAGAAAAAATAAAACAAACAAAAAAAGCAATGACCTACTTCACATTCACAATAAATTAAATTTATTTTTGCACATTTGGCAGGTTGGCTGACTTTATAGTATACAGTGTGAATTTTTCAAGTGGGCGTGGATAGCCAAATCCGAAACTATGAGGAACAGCGAAAAGTACTCAAAGGAGTCTGGGCTCGATTTTGATGAAAACTAAAACTGCATCATTGGATTTTTGAAAAATCAATATCAAGGTTTAATGAGTTGGTATCATAAGAATAATATGAATATTTCACTCAAATCTAACGACTGTATACCGACTGATTGCTCCACTTTACAGAACGTTGGATCAGAAGCACAGCCAATGATATTTTGAACAAATTACAAGAAATCACAACCAAACATTAATGATGCTGTCACTTGCAGTACCACAGAGTTATAAATAAAATAGAAATCTTCATAGACAGACCCGACTGACAAGGAGGGTTATGTTTTTGGCGCATGTATTTGTATGGTACATATTTATGCCCTATGTATGTAGGATTCTTTATTCTCTCATAGTATCCAGGCGTCTGGATGCGTTTTAATGATTTACATGTCGTTAGGTGGGTCATACTTAGAAAAAGTGTACATTTGGTATATTTTCTTGTCCCGTCACTTCATATTAAAGTAAATATCTAATATTATGATAATGTTTTCTTTTCTCCCCCTTATTTTTATATTTGTCTATTAAAGATAAAAAAATTCTGGTATTTTAACTTTAATTTTCATTAAAAGAGTATTTTTTTTGAGGGAAAAAACATTGTTATAAATATCATCATACATTTTTTTAATGTCCCAATGACCATTACATATTTTCAGAGATGAATTGTTACGAATATTCATCGCTTTACTTAATTCACTGTGGCTATATTATTCTTGATGAATCAAGTAACTAATTAGGATCAATTTTATTCGTCAATCATCTATAGAAGAATTTATTTTAATTAAACTAATGTTGTCACAAAATTATGAAGTTTCGTTATTCAGGGTTAGTAACACGCAAAAAATTAGAAACTCAATTATTTTAAGTGGTATAAATACTTTTTCCTATTCTGGCAACACTATTACTTCCGTCAAAATCACTGTGCCGGCAGCCATTACGTGTTCTCCGTAGTGATGAAGTCGAGATGTGTATCAAGTGAATATTTACAAAAAAAATACCTCAGGGTGATAAACGACTATTAAAGTGGTAAGCTTATTATATTTTTTTTTACTTACTATGTTATCTTCTTATTTTTTGTATTATCTTAACAAATACACTCAGTGCTTGCATGGTAAACACGTGGTTTACGTTAAAATATTTTTAGAGGTTACAATTTCTCAGATTTTATTCTCATTTTCGTTATATTGCGTTACGTTACAAAACTGAGAAATTGTTAAGCTTAGTTCACAAAGACAAAAAGTACGTTAATTATAATTACCGGCCAAAGATTTTGTAGTGACGGAAGTTCGCGCACGTACAACTTCAACAATGTAAAAAATTGTTTCGTGACAAGAATTTGTGTGGTACTATAACTGTATTTTTTTGGAATTTTTTTTTTTTTGCAAAAAGTTGTTTTCACGCTCGAACTTACTCCACTACAAAAATCTTTAGCCAACTTACGTGCCGGTAACTATACCTAGGTAACTATTTATAGGTATGTCGATGTGGTGATCACAAATACCTAACTAAGTGTCCTGTAGTTTCTACCTTTACTTTAAAAATAAAAGAAAGATGCCAAGAAAATACTTTAATTTAGAAATAAGTAAAACAAAAGCATAATTTGTAAGACAAATTATAAACCACTTATGTTCGTTTCAGTAAAACACCATGGCTCCTGTGTCAAATGCCGAAAGACAAAAAAGATACAGAAAGCGTCTTAAACAAAATCCAGTTAAGTACGAGGAAATGCGAAAAAACATTTAGAGAGAGTTGAATTAAATAAACTAAAAAATTAAGGAGAACCAAAGCCAACAAGAAAACCCAAGGCAAAAATGGAGAAAAAATAGGGTTTGGAAAAATATGGGAAACTGTGATTGATAAATACTCTTAATATACGATTAAGAAACATTATGTTCTCATAATAATAATATTAAAAACTCGTTTTGATATTTTTAAATAGCTACTTAATTTTATATAAATAATATTTAATTTGTTAATTTAATTACCGATGTTTATAAGAAGTTTATTTAAATAATCTAAATAAGACTGATTAGCCAAATATAATCACGTGTTTTATTCGCCCAATCCATGTGTACTATACCTTATGGCATCAGTTTCGTGACGGAGATTCTCAGTATCGTTACCTATCAGTTTAGTTATAAATTTAAAGTGTACACTTTTTCTGAGTATGACCCAGGTTTGTGATGACCGCCCAGCGGAACGCACTTCACTTTTAGTCACAATCCGACGAATTTTGAAGGAATAAAAATCAACATGTGAGACTTTAGTACCCAATAAGTAAAGTCGAGGAAAAGGTTTTTAGTACGTCAATATAAAGAGCTTGAGAAGACGATTCCAAAAATATGACTTATGATCCTGGGGTCACTAGGGTCATTAATTTATTTTTATAGGGTCACCAAAACTTGTGACGCTGGTTTTATGCTAAAGGTAACATGCTAGTGTGATGCAACACTGCCACAATCACTTACAGTCACAGTCATATTTTTAGGAATCGTCTAGTGTCTACGTCAAGAAATAACTAATGGCATAAATTATATAAGTACTAAAGCTCTTTATAACATACACACATGTATGTTTCGTATAGAAAAAAACCTGTCAAGTTCATGTCGGACCACGCACTATGAAGGGTTCCATAGTTGGGCTGAATTTAACTCAAGAACAAACTTAACATTGCACAATGAATTAATTTACATTGTTAGAATGCTACAAATGTTCATAGTTAAACGAAAAGAATCCAACCCACATTACACTTAATGTGGGTTGGATTCTTTTCGTTTAACTATCGACAAATGTAAGTTTGTACGCACAATATTGACAGATTATAGGTTTTTCTGTAGTCTATAGCTATATTATTATTTTCTGTATTTTCATCAAAATTTTAAGCTCAGTAGTTTCGGAGATAAAGGGGGGAATTGTCAATTTTCGTCTAGTTTCTAAATAACTTTAAAATAGTTTATTTTAAAATTATTAAAAAAAAATTTGATAGATTTGATATATCGCACGGTACAGTTTGCAAATAGTTGTTTTTAATTTTCTTATTTGCCTCCCAAAATTGACCCCCATATTCAAAATTCATTAATTTACATTACACATCAGTGTTTGGGTCACAAAAATACATACTTGTACCAAATTTCCACTTAATCGGTATATTAGATTCGGAGCAAATTGGCTGTGACAGACGGACATACAGACAGTCAGACAGACACATGAGTGATCCTATAAGGGTTCCGTTTTTTCCTTTTGAGGTATGGATCCCTAAAAATAAAATATATATATATATAGATATATGTATGTATATCTTTGAATGCCTCCTCTATGTTAGTTATAGGTCTGTGCAAAGCTTAAATGACATATGAGAGTGCATGACAATGACGGGCAGTGACAATTATTATAAAAGATTGAAAAAATGCTGCCATTACATACTTCTAAAACTGGACTAATCTATTGATTTAAAAATGAAATTGATACATTAATCAATTATTAAATATGATGTTCATTGCAATCTACGCTTTAAATACAGTTTTCATAATTTACGTATATTTCATACAAGCCAGATTAATTTATGAGTCAGTGCTGTAATAGGTTTTTTGTAACAGAATACTTCTTTTATTTTATTTTTATATTCCCTCGAATATTTTGGCAACGTCTTATAAAGGAGTGAGTGTCAGACAGAGCTGTCCAGCCGGTCTATTCTGTAAAAATCTCACCGTGAATACGTAGGTGAAGTGAGCTGTCATTCCACCTGGTGCTAGGGGGTTGACACCATTGACAGCTCACTTCACGCTCACTTCACCTAAGTTTTCACGGTGAAATTTGTACAGAATATCACTACTGTATCTGGGAATGCAAAGTTTGCTTTGTCGTGTCTTTTTCGAATTATTTTATCTGACAATATGGATTGACACAAACTTTTCCGTAGCTCACGTCAGTCCCATATATTTTTGACTTGTCCATTAAAGTTATCACTGATAGAATGTAATATTGTCTAGGCCCTTAGAACACTATTGAATATAACCAGAATATAACAGCGAATGCGATATATTCAAAAAAAAAAAAAAAACACAATATTGACTCATTTTCACGACAGGCTGTTTAATAAAACAGGAAATATATTATTTTATTCAGGTATAAAGTTCTGCTTACGTTTTTAGTTTTGTATTTTTATTTCTGCTTGAGTATAGTTTTAATTTTTTTCTTTTTTTTTGGTATATTGGCGTGTGCTAGCCGACTTATAGCAAATAATTTAATTTAATTGAATGTTTGTGTTGCGTAATGTACTTATATTATTTTGCGCAGTCTTGTATAGTTTTTTTTTTTAACTGAACAGACAGCTGGGGAGTTTGTTGCGCCACTTCTTCTCCTCAGCTAAAGCACTAGGAAGTGGTGAAATGCGGGCGTTTTGGGAGACTTTCTTATGTAATTTTGACGTTCAAAAAGTGCTGATTCTCATAAAAGTTTAAATAAATGTATTTTGATTTTAAGAAACTAGTACAATTGTTGGAATGTCGCCGGTCACCTGTCACTTGTTAGTTTTATTAAATACGCCCCAAAAGGTTCTACCTACGTATTTTTAGTGACGACACTGGGACTTAGAAACCATACGGAGACTTCGTGCTCGATAATTATTGATCTCCGAATAAAAGTCTTCATTCAGACGGGTCTCGATGCGTAAAGGAAGACTTCAGGTGCTGTGCAAAGTCACAGGTTCATCGATCTGCGGGGATGCTATTTAACTACAAGTATAGAACCAAATCATAAGCACTACATCGCGACACCTACATATTTCACCGCCAGATGTCACTAAACACTTTCGACTAACAAATCGCCCGTCTGCACGCCCCAGAGTAATGCCCTCCCAGTTTTCAGCTGCAAAACGCCGACATATAACATGTCAGTAGTTGACCACAACATTTTACCGAAATTAAGGGAATTAATGTTACAATTCCTCTTTTGGTGCACGTTAGAAATAATTGCGTTAATGTAACGACGGAAATTACTGAGCTTTTTGTTCAGCTCTGTGGCTGGGTTTGGAATTTGGTCCTATTAGATGGAGTGGAGATTAGGTTTGATATTTTAAATGTGGAGACAGATTTGTTGGATGTGAATGTGCGATTTAGTTTTGTTGGTGTTGCATGTTGTGGTGAAGAGTTTTTTTTTTTAAACGGTGGCTTCTGTTACCATTTGTATCAAGGCTATAAACATAATTTATATTTACAGGTCAGGGCTCCTATTCACTATGACCAGTTAAAAATTCGTTACTTCGAAACCACGTCAATTCCTTGAGCTAATTACGACATCGGCTATAAGACACGATATTGACCTGTCACATGTTGACCTGCCAAATCTCACCGTGAAAACTTAGGTGAAGTGAGCGTGGAGTGAGCTGTCAATAGTGTCAACCCCATAGCACCAGCACTGCTATTTTGTACAAATCTCACCGTGAAAACTTAGGTGAGGTGAGCGTGGAGTGAGCTGTCAATAGTGTCAATCCCTACCATCAGGTGGAATAACCGCTCACTTCACCTAAGTTGTTCACAGTGAGATTTTTACAGAATCGACCAGCAGATGGAATGACAACTCACTTCACCTACGTAATCACGGTGAGATTTTTACAGAATAGACCGACTGGTTTGCACGGGGTAAGATATGTATAAGCGGGGAATCATAGAACAGCGGCCCTGATAGAAGTAAAGGCCTATTCAAACCTAAGCGGTATTCGCTGCCGCTATGGGTAGAGGTAATACCGCGCGGGTTTCGCTTAGATATTTAAGGCCTATTCAAACCTAAGCGGTATTCGCTACCGTCTGCGGTAGAGTTAATACCGCGTGGGTTTCGCTTAGGTATTTAGTATTATGTTTCGCGGCAAAAGCGGTACAGATGAATGAAAAGTAATATTACCGCATACCCACTCGGTTTTCTCTACCGCAGACGGTAGCGAATACCGCTTAGGTTTGAATAGGCCTTAAGTCGTTCTACTTAAATATTAATATAATATAATTAGTAACGTAGAGAACTGACGCGATTTATTTAACTTATAAGGAATAACCAAATTTTAAAGGTAATAACGAAATCGATAGAAACATATACAACATATTTGTTACAAAATCTTGAAATAGTTAGGTATAAAATTTACACTTTGAACCTACGTGTGATTTGAAAAACCGGTCAAGTGCATATTGAACCACGCACAATGATGGTTCCGTAGTTGGGATGAATTTATCCCAAGAACAAAATTAACGTTGTATTTAAAAAACATGTTCTACCATACATTCCAACTGCAAATTAAAGTTTGTACACACAATATTGAGAGATTTACCATGTTATTTTTAAACAATAGACTTCTTATTAAGTTTTCCTGTAATGTAATATTTTCAAAATTTTAGGCTCGGTAGTTTCGGAGATAAGGGAGGAATGATCAATTTTCTCATATTTTCTTAAATAACTTTTAAGCAATTTATTTTAAAATTATTAAAAAAAAAATCTATTTGAAACCCTCACAGTTAGCCCTTTCATTTGAACCGCTACAGTTTGCAAAACTGTTTATTTTAATTTTCTTTTTTGCCCCTCTAAAGTGACCCCCATATTTAAACACACAGGTTGCACGTCCGTTTGGGTCACAGAAATTCATACGTATACCAAACTTCAACTTAATCCGTCCATTAGATTCGGAACAAAGTGGTTGTGACAGACGGACAGACAGACACACGAGTGATTCTATAAAGGTTCCGTTTTTTTACTTTTGAGGTACGGAAGTCAAAAATACTGTTGTTGTATGATAGAAATATATGGAGGCACTAATTCAACCGTCCCTATTAACAATGTCGGATATACATTTTTACCAATATTCACTTTTTTACATAAATCGAATTACAATTAAAAAAAATTCTTCACTGTCAAACGAACTTTGAACTGAGGGCAGTTCAAAGTTTGCCCTAACGATAAAAAAGAATCTTTATGATATTAACAATGTCAGTTCTGCGAAAAAGACCACTGTTCAGTAGGGACTAAACAGTAGTCTCCCTGCAGAACCGACATTGTTAATAGGGACGGTCGAATTTTTTTATTTAAGTAATACTTAAAAATAATAATAATTAGTACCTCAATTTCTAACATCCAATACTTTCAATATAAAAATCCCAGTAAGATTTGCTACCGACATAAAGGTGCATTCGTCTGGCGCGGCGCGCGGCGGTCTGCGACGCGCGTCGGTGGGCTTCACGTTGAAATATGAAAATATTTTCCACATAATGTCGTGTTGGTGCACCGACGTCTTCAGTATTTCGTTTCATAGAGTTTTGACGGATATCCCGTTTCGGTAATTTTTGAGAACTATTATTCCTGGGTTCCATACCAGGGTCGGGTATTTTCCATCTGGAATCTGTGTCCGGTTGATGGCAATAGACTCGCCCCTTATTATATGGGACTTAAACATAATTGGTGAAATATGTGTTGTACTATTACTACACCTCTGCATAACCTCTCAGGAATGACAGGCGTGATGGATGGTGACAGGTTTATGGTTATCTATAATTTGTTTTTATTTATATAAGTTTGGTTTAAGCTTTGTAAGAATAATTGCTTTATAATATTCTAGGTACTATTTGTTTTATTTTATTTATTTATTTACTAATTCATGTACAGGTCATTTAACCTGACTTGGTTTCCGTACCTACGTCTTTTTCGGGTGACCACTGAAAAACAGCGCTGTGCTGTGGGCCCCCCATAGCACAGCATCATGCTGAGTGGAAGCCATCTTGTCACAGTCATGGCGTGCCAGCAGCTGCCGACTTTTGTTTTGTGCTCGTGATTTGTGTTTTATTTTTCTTACTGTAAAACTCGAGTTAATTATATTTTTGTATGCACGTGTTTCTGTGACAAATAAACATATTTTTCTCTCTTTCTTCTTTCTTTCTGATGTTATGTTTTATTATTACTAGATCGACCTGAACACATTGAGATTGAATTCTTCATTGGATTCTTAAATTTTCACAAACATACATGTTTGTGTGAAAATCTAAGAATCCAAATTAAACACACTTCTACTTGTATCCTACTAATATTAGAAATGTGAAAGTTTGTATGTTTGGATGTTTGTTACTCAATCATGCAAAAACGACTGAACGGATTTGGATGAAATTTGGTATACAGATAGGTTATAACCTGGATTAAGACATAGAATACTGTTCATCCCGGTAGAATGTTCCCGTGGGATAATTTTCAACATCCACGCGGGCGAAACCGTTGGCAAAAGCTAATTCAAAATAATTTTGAAATTTATGTAATTTTGATGGCTATTAATAATATAGTACCACTTAGCTGTTCTGATGTTGGAGTTGGAAGGTGTATAACAGAACTCTTGAATGACTACAAGTAAACCAATCGGATTGGGAATAATTAGATTTCTCATAACTACTCCTATTAATTTTTTTACTCGACTGCGGTAAATCTCAAGAGGGTAATATTTCGAGTCCACTAAACTTAATAAAAATTAAAGCGTGTCCTTCATTTAGTTAAGGCAAAAACTCCAGATAGCCCGTGAAATTCAAATATTCTTACAGTTTTGCAATTTGCAAGTCAGTATCAGGAACTGAATGTGATTCGCAACCGTAACAAATCTGTATTTATAGAATTAAAATCAATAAAATCATCAATAAAACTCTCAAGTTCATATAATAAATACTGTTGAATGACTATTTCATGAAACCTTGACATTTAGGATTTTACTTAATTAAGGAGTTGTATTATTGATTATAATTATTATAATTTTGTAAATACATATGTATATGTTACGGTAGCGGATCATACTTTACTCAACATACAATTTAATACTGACTTGCAAATTGCAAAAAAACCTAAGAAAATTTAAATTTCGCGGGCGTTTTTAGTATCAGTAGTTTCAAAATACTAAACTTTACATGGGCAGTGCGAGCAAGACAACTGTTCAAACTCAGCGTAAACCAATGTTGAATGTATATCGCTGCTTTGTATGAATACCCGCACAAACCAAAATTTTGAAATTAGTGGTTTATAACACAGCTAAATGCAAAATAGTCCTTATTTCATGGTCAGTAAGACTCACATTCATAACGGCATAATCGGCGGTTTTGCCGTTATGAATGTGAGTCTTACTGACTATGAAATAAGGACTATTTTGCATTGGGCTGTGTTATAAACCACTAATTTCAAAATTTTGGGTTGTGCGGGTATTAATGCAAAGCAGCGATATGCTGTTGGTGTTCATTATCTTCTATACTTCTTTAAGCAGCATATACAACAAATAAATAAAATCGAAGTGTCTGTTTGTCATGTCAAAATAACAGCTTTTTATCAAATTGATATGATGAAGTATATAGCGGACAAGTGCCACAGGACAGCTCAAGGTCAAGCTAGTGAAGTGAAGTGCTACTAACATAGTTTTAAGCTATATTTATTAACACAGGTTTTGTTTTATACTTTATATATGTTAGTTTGTAAGGTATGTATCTATGGGCCATTGTAGCCTGATAATAAATTTTATTATTATTATTATTATATACGGTACATATAACAAAAAAAAACTATTTTTTAAATTTTTGTCTATCTGTCGGTCTGTCTGTTTGTTCCGGCTAATCTCTGAAACAGCTCTACCGATTTTGACAAGACTTTCACTGGCATATAGCTGATGTTATAAGAAGTAACTTAGGCTACTTTTATTTAAAAAAATAATAATTAGGATTCCGCGCAAAAATTAAAACCCATGAAATTGTAAAGAAAATACGATTCTAATAGGGAAGTATTTATATTCACGCGGGCGAAGCCGCTGGCAACAGCTAGTTAAGTAATTAAGTAAATAAAAATAAAACTCAATGAATTTATTTCATTTAAACCAATTACAGCACTTTTGAATTGTCAAAGAGTCGGTCAGTCCGAAAGATGGAGATAGTTGCCCATTCCAAAGCGTAGGTACCTATAGGATGGGCACGCCACAATTGCGGCGATAAGTCCCCTCTTTGAGGAGTGGTTGGAGAGGCGTCACGGCATCCTCACCTTCCGCCTGACGCAGGTCCTCACCGGACACGGTTGCTTCGGGAGGTTCCTGTTCCGGATAAGGCAGGAGGAAACGCCCAGGTGTTACCATTGTGTGGATCACCCGGAGGACACGGTGGAGCATACGGTGGAGGTCTGCCCGGCTTGGGCAGAGCACCGCCGCGTCCTCGCGGAGGCGATCGGCGGCGGCGATCTCTCGCGTCCGGCCCTGGTACAGGCCATGGTACGGAGCGAGAGTGCATGGGAAGCCGTCACCTCCTTCTGCGAAGCAGTAATGCTCGCGAAGGAGGAGGCTGAACGCGTGAGGGAGAGGCAATCTTTGCGCCCTCACGCCCCTAGTTGCCGCAGGAGACGCCCTGGGCATCGGGAATCGATAGCCGATTCCCGGCCACCGTAGGCGCGGGCTTGCGGATGGCGAGCAATGGGTAGCTCGCCGTCCGGTAAGGACCAGGCCCGGGTCGACAGCGCGTTGTGTTCCACGCGCGCCTCAAAGAGATGTCAGCACTAGCTGAAGGGGTCCGCTAAGGCCGATGCCCGCCAGGGTTGCGGGTTGTTCGAAAGAGTTACCGTGGCCCTGGCACAGGCAACTGAAGGAACACGGGTGGGTTTCAGTCAGTAGAAGTCTGACACGCCCTCCCGCTCCACCCAGAGCGGGAGAAGTGATTTGATGATTTCCCAAAGGTACCTACAGGAAGAACGGGCAAGAACCTCCACGGACACTCTTGAGTTTTTAACTCAAAATAAACCCTCATCAAGCCTAACAGTATAATGACTTATTTTCTTTAATAAATCCTGAATCAGTTTCAGATAAGGTATCTGGCAGATGATTTCATTCGAACAATGTTCTGTTGGTTTTTTTAAATGTATCTGGTAAATCTATCCCAACTTTACCCAAAAATGGGGTTCTATTAGGTCATTCGGATCAAATAGTTTTTGTTTTATTTGAATTTTAGTGTGGGTGACACTAAAATTCAAATAAAACAAAAACTGTTTTGTTTCATTTTATATTTATAGCAACATAAGCTAGAGGTAATCGCCTTTAGAATTTATAACTGCTTGCCAGCGCTCAGGTAATTTTCTAACGGACTGTAATCTTCCATCTTCGTTGCCAGCCTTTATCTCCATGTCTAGGGCAGCGCGTAAGGATCCAAGGTCAGAATAAACAAGGCCGCCTATGTTGCGTTTTAACTGATGGAAGCACCCATAGTCACACGGAGTGATGTCGGGAGAATAGGGCGGCTGAACCCAAAGCTCAGTGTGGCGTGCACTCATCCACTCGTCCACAGCGGAGTGACGGTGAGGCCGAGCATTGTCACCCAACAGCCACACTGAGTGCTTACGGTTCGGAGCCCAACTGTTCATCAAATTGTTTAAAAATTGAATATAGCGTTGGTGATTAATTTTTTCATTGTGACCCAATATTTCATAATAGCAGATGCCGTTGTAGTCCAACGCTAGCACCAACAGGAACTTAGGTCCAAACTTTTCTGCTCGTGCCTCTGTTGGTTGTGTTTCGCCCTGGTAAAGCCATTGTTTGGCTTGGTCCTTCACAGGTTGTCGGTATAGGCTAATCCAGGTTTCGCCAATAGTCAATGTATGCTTTAAACGGCTTGGTTGCTGATTATATGCACGTAAATTAATTTTTGCGTAGTCCACACGGTGATCCATCTGGTCTAGAGTCAATTCGCGCGGTAGCCACTTTATGTTAATTTTGCGCATTTTGAGTATTTTCGTCATAATTTCATAACAAGTGGTTTTAGGTATGCCAGTGTGAGCCAACAGCGAGGTAATTGACCAAGCTCTAGACTCCTGAAAAACATTTTGGATTACCTTCAAACGTTCCTCAGTTTCAGGTCCAGATTTACGGTCACCTCCATGAATGTTCCGAAACATAGTTCCCAGCCCTGAAACGCCGGTACCACTCTTTTACTGTAGTTGGAGAGAGTGCATTAGACGTCATCACTCTGACCAATCTTCGATGGGCTTCGGCCGCTGTGAGTCCCTCCAGAAACATAAACTTCACAATTTGACGCTGCGGGACGATGTCGATGGAGTTTCTTCCTTCTGTATTTACGTTCGAAGCCATAACAACAGTGATCACTACAAATTATGAACAACAAATGACCACGCTACTAGCCGGACAAATAATTATGACGCAATAATTACTAACAATTGCATAATATATTTTTTTGAGCGGGCGGGTTTGATCCGAATAACATAATTGCAATCGATCCATGTAAAATACTTGTATTCAGCTACATCCGGTTAGACTGGAAGCCAACCCCAACATAGTTGGGAAAAGGATAGGCAGGTGATGATAATCTATCCCATCTGGAAACTGTGCAATATTTTTGACACCTAATGTATTTTGTGTACTCCAATTATTCTACTTTGGGGATATAAGGTTGTATCGAACATATATTTGTTTACTATGTAACTTTGAGCTCGTGCTTTGAGGTTTTCAGAAGTGTACAGTTTACTGGACTTGCAGTGTGATCCTGATTCGACATTATTTAATTTATTAGGTAACGCAACTTCTGTTTCTGTTTGGCTTTCTATCAATGAAAGAGTTTTTGTAATCGTATCAGGACTTCTAGAGATTACCTCCTACAAACAAACATTTACCTCATATTAGTTTACAAGAAAGAAAACGAAATGGTTATGACTCTGAAAACATTCGACAAAATTTAAGGGGGTGTTTTACACACCAATATGAATAACTTTTACTATGGGACCCACTATGAACTCGCAAAAAAAAATCGACCTTCCCATGTAAAAGTACTCGATGGGGCCATTTTGTATAAAAAGGTCGAATTTTTTTTGCGAATTCCAAGTTGATCCCATAATAAAAGTTATTCATATTGATGGGTAGAACACCCTCTTAAATTTTGTCGCATGTTTTCAAAGTCACCCTGCATAAAGAACCCATTTCATGTTACGGCTTTAGGTAATTAAGGCTTTTATCTTTAAGATTCATGTAATACCAACACCTTTTTAAATGATATATGAAATAATTATTTGGATAATCATAATTTATATAATTGCTGAATATCTTAGAATTATGACCGAGAATTACCTTACATAAAGGCTCATAAATGATCAATAGCTCTCCTATGTTCAAAACCCCTTCTCAATATGGTTAAACTGGTTAAATTTATATCTATTGCTGTATGTTAGTTATTAGTCTTAGTTGCATTGGATTAACATTTGTGGTAGCAAGTTGATTAGGTGTGGCTTGAGGTTCTCGTTTATTTTGCGTAATAGTTTGTATTAGGCTTGTGGCAAGTAAATTAGTGAACACAAATGTTAGCAAAACAAACGATATAGAATAATATTCATCTGGTTTATTTAATTAAAATTATAATTAATAACGCATTTGGACTGTTTGACCTTTAAAAAGGTAACGTAATAAGAACCAGATTCGCGGGTCACGAATATTGTATAATCAGCAAATACATGTTGGGTTAGAGTACTTATTTGTGAATAATTTTTGAAATGAAAGTTGGTGACTATGAAGTCACCAACTTCCATTCAAATTGTAAACAGAAAGAATTTTTTAACACCATTGTTCAAGCATTTTATCACAGTCAGAACAGGTATGTCTCCAAATAAAAAGCGCCTGAAATATTCGTAATCTATAAACTAACTCCCTAATACAAATTTCCCGAACTAAGAACGCACCTTACCACCAATGCGGGACTGCACAAATTGGACCTCACTCTAGTGTCCAATTTGACGTGCAGCGCTTTAGCGCTCTCGAGCTAACGAGCGGCTGCCGTGTGTTGGACCACCCGGCCCGGCGGAGCGCTGCAGCCGCTGACTTGCCAAATAGGCCGCTGAAGCGCTTATTAGGATCTTGATACTTAGAATTTGAACGGCAACTAGGTTAACATTTGTAGATGTTCTAATGATAAGGTAGTTAGAGTCCGGTTTTGGCTGCATGTTGGCTAGCATGTAATTTTCATACCTGAATAAGATGATTACAGATAGAAAATGCTCCCTAGACTCGTAGTTGATCTGTATGAATGATTTAACTCCATCTCGCTCTGCCTAGATTTATCCCATTTCATTTGGGGTCGGTCTTCTTCGTCATTTTTCGGCATACGAATTCTAGGAAACGGAGGGTTCGTGTCCTGATATATTCTGGTTTAGTCTCTGTTCAGCAAATCTATTATTGTCATGTGTAATTTTTTTTACCCGTCGTACCCTATACTATTACATAAGCAATATTTGTATATGTCTTAGAATATATATAATTCTTCTGTACGTGTGTTTGTCATCTAACTCCTCCTAAACGGCTGGACCGATTGGGATGAAATTTTGTGTGAATATTTCAATGGGTTCCTGAATGGTTTAAAAACACAATTGGACCAGGTAGGTGGCACTTCTAAGGCGGTACGATGTTCTCCGAGCCCGCTAGTATTTATATATCTTTTTAGGGTTCCGTACCTCAAAAGGAAAAAACGGAACCCTTATATTTCGGAGGAGGACTAAAGGTCGTTCGACTACAGATGCGGGTGTTGCTCTGCTGAAACATATATTTAACGCATGGGAGAACTCGCAAAATGCTATTGGAATTTTCTGTGACCTTTCCAAAGCCATTGATTGCGTGCACCATGACACGATTTTGCGTAAACTACATCATTACGGTTTAAAAAACCGAAGCTCTTAAAGTAATAAATTCATATTTACATAATAGGCTTCAATGTGTAAATGGTGTGAAATCTTCCGGGCTACCAGTTCAGTTAGGTGTACCTCAAGGCTCAATACTGGGTCCATTCTTGTTCTTAGTGTATATCAATGACTTACCATTCTATTTAAAGGGTATCTGTGACGCTGTACTGTTTGCAGATGACACCTCAAGGTAGACAGAAATAGACAAGATTTTGACGACGTAAACCGTGCACTCTCAATGATTACAGATTTATTTACGACAAATAACTTAGTTCTCAATGCTAAGAAAACGAAATGTATAAAGTTTGCCTTACCGAATGTTAGAAATCTAGGACCCAACATCGTTTTAGATAAAGAGGTGCTTAAAACTGTAGACTCGGCAGTTTTTTTGGGTATAACAGTAGATGCCAAACTTCAGTGGGACCCACATATATCAAGCCTAGCGGGAAGGCTCAGTTCAGCCGCCTACGGCGTCAGAAAAGTGAGACAATACACTGACGTTGATACAGCTCGGTTAGTCTATTTTAGTTATTTTCATAGCGTTATGTCATACGGTATTCTGCTCTGGGGCAAAGCCGCTGACATTCAAAATATATTTGTTCTTCAGAAACGAGCTGTTCGAGCAATTTACCAGCTCGGTGCCAGAGTTTATCTGAGAGATTTTTTTAAACATATTGTTATTCTCACGGTGGCATCACAATTCATCTTCGCCAACATCTTATATATTAGTCAAAATATACATATATATTTTGCATAGCACGTAATTTTAAGAACGTTTTTTTAAGTTTCATAACTCATTTTTTGGGCTTGGTATATCCTTTTAATAAGCTATAATAAGCTACCCTCTTATTTGCTAGATTTGCCCTACAATGCGTTTAAAGCTAATGTAAAATCTAACCTTTGTTCAAAGGCATACTATTCTATCAACGATTACTTAAACGACAAGAATAGTTGCTCGCTGTGTTTAACTTAAGACAATGTTTATGTTCTTTCTCCAGAATTAGCATACCTACTGACAGGTTATATAAGTTCATATAATTATTTTCTTTGACTGTCAAGGTCAATTTATTTTTATTTATTATTGACATAATCTACTCATTTCAATGTTTAATTTTAAATGAGTGGTATTGCAATATGTGGTTAGCTAGTGACCTCGACAATTGATCATAGTTTTGTTGCCTGAGCAACCGGCAGCAAGTTCGTCATGCTGCCTTAGATGTCACTGCTTGCGGTAGCGTCGGGGGTCGGGTTGTCTCCTTCCCTCAAATATGGCGAGGGGGGTAATGGCTGATATTTGCGTTATGCTCGTGAACGGGTGCTGCTTGTGGTGACTGGTCGTCTTGCTGACCTTGGTTTTGTTTTGTTATTAGTAATTTAACTCGTTGTTTATTTTACTTCGATGGTCCTAGTTTATCATCTATGACTTCGAGTTACGACTACATGTATGGCTATATGTAAGTAGTGGGTACGCCCTTTATTACTGGAGGCTTTTATTTAGGTATAAAGTTCTGCTTACGTTTTTAGTTTTTTTATTTTGTTTCTGCTTGAGTATAGTTTTCGATTTTTTTTTTTGGTATATTGGCGTGTGCTAGCTTACTTATAAAATTATTTAATTTAATTTTTTGTGTTGCGTTATGTTACTAAATTATTATGCGCAGTGTTATATAAATTCAATTTTTTTATCTGAACAGCTGTGCTGCTGGGGAGTTTGTTGCGCCACTTCTTCTCCCCAGCTAAAGCACTAGGAAGTGATGACGGGCGGGTGTTTTGTGGGTCTGTCTTATGTTATTTTGACGTTCAAAAAGTGCTGATTCTCAACCTAGTTTGAATAAATGACTTTTGATTTTTGATTTTGATCACTCGTGTGTCTGTCTGTCCGTCTGTCACAGCCAATTTGCTCCAAATCTAATGGACCGATTACGTTGAAATTTGGTATATGTAGGTATGTATTTCTGTGACCCAAACACAGACGTGTAATGTAAATTAATGAATTTCGAATATGGGTGTCAATTTTGGGGGGCAAATAAGAAATTAAAAAATAAGTTTTGCAAACTATACCGTGTGACATATCAAATGAAAGTGCTTACTCTGAGGGTCTCAAATATATATATATTTTAAATAATATTTAAATAAACTGTTTAAAAATTATTTAAGAAAATATACGAAAATTGACCATCCGCTTTATCTCTGAAACTACTCAGCTTAAATTTTTTTAAAAAATACAGAAAATATTTCTGTATCTATAGATTACAGGAAAACCTGTAAGGAGTCTATGGTCTTAAAATAACATGGTAAATCTGTCAATATTGTGCGTACAAATTTACATTTGCAGTTGGAATGTATGGGAGAATATGTTTTTCAACTACAATATTAAGTTGTTCTTGGGATAGATTCATCCTACCCTTCATTGTGCGTGGTCCGACATGCACTTGACCGGTTTTATTTTGTTTGTAATCACGTTCTCGAAAACGACTTTAACGATTTCGATGAAAGTTGCAATATTGGGGTTTACGGGGGCGAACAATCGATCTAGCTAGGTCGCATAAAATCAAAATCAAAAGTCATTTATTCAAACAAGGCTGAGAATCAGCACTTTTTTAACGTCAAAATTACATAAGACAGTCCCCCAAAACGCCCGCCCTTCACCACTTCCTAGTGCTTTAGCTGGGGAGAAGAAGTGGCGGAACAAACTCCCCAGCAGCACAGCTGTCAGTTCAGTTAAAAAAAAAAATGAATGTATACAACACTGCGCATAATAATTTAGGTATATTACGCAACACAAAACATTAAATTAAATTATTTGCTATACGTAAGCTAGCACACACCAATATACAAAAAAAAAAACAAAAATAATAATCGAAAACTATACTCAAGCAGAAATAAAAACACAAAACTAAAAACTTAAGCAGAACTTTATACCTACATAAAGGCCTCCAGTAATAAAGGATGTGCCCACTTACATATATGAAGATTGTATATGAAGGTGAAACTCGAAGTCACAAATGATAAACTAGGACCATCGAAGTAATATAAACAAAGTTAATTACTAATAACAAAACAAAACCAAGGACAGCAAGACGACCAGTCACCACAAGCAGCACCCGTTCACGAGCATAACGCAGAGTTCAGCCATCACCCCCCTCGCTATATTTGAGGGAAGGAGGCAACCCGACCCCCGACGCTACCGCAAGCAGTGACATCTAAGGGAGCATGACGAACTTGCTGCCGGTTGCTCAGGCAAGAATAATATGATCAAATGTCGAGGTCACTAGCTAACCACATATTGAAATACCACTCATAAAAAAAAACATTTTTTTTTTTTTTTATTTGTGATGGGTTTGCTCTTGACTCTAGTCTAGGTCAGAGGTGACAGAGACAAAGTCGACGATGGAGTGAGCTTACCCAGAAGAAGCCTGTTCACTCTCACTTTGAAGAGATTAGGGTTGTATACGTTCGGAAACACAGACGCAGGTAGTGAGTTCCACTCTTTTGCTGTGCGCATTATAAAAGACATTTGGAAGCGCTTAGTGCGAATTGGTGGAATAGCAACCAGGTAGGGATGGTAACTGGCAGTGCGTCTAGATGTCCGGTGGTAGAAGGGGGCCGGTGGAATGAGGTCGTGGAGTTCTCGGGCACACTCTCCGAAGTACAATCTGTAGAAGACCGACAAGCAGGCAACCTTGCGGCGATGAGCCAAGCAATGAAGCTTGGCATCCACCAGTTTTACGTCGCCAATGAGCCTCTTAGCTCTGCGTTCCACCGAGTCAAGCGCGGCTAGTTGGTACTTAGCTGATCCATCCCAAAGGTGACTGCAATACTCCATGCAGGATCGGACTTGCGCTTTGTAAAGGGTTAAAAGCTGTCCAGGCGTAAAGTATCGCTTCACCCTATTTAGGATGCCCAGTTTCTTGGCCGCAGTTTGGGCCTTGTACTCGATGGTGGCGCCGAAGTTGAGACCAGATGTCAACTCCATGCCTAGGAGCTCAAGCCGATCAGTTACAGGAACAGATGTACCCCGAAAAGTAGGAGTTTGGGCGAAACGACTCTTTTTAGCGGTATAAAGACACGCCTGCGTTTTGGTGGCGTTAAAAGAGACCAGATTATCATCACCCCACTGGGAGACAAAGCTTAAGGTCAAATCTGTCCGCTCTACCATGGCCTCTCTCAAGGAACGAACTTCAGCCCCGCTGGTTTTTGCGCTGGACAAGTATCTCTCTGAAACTGTACTGTCATCTGCGTACCCAACGATACCAGGCCGAAGCAGGTCATTGATGTGCAGCAGGAAAAGAGTTGCAGAGAGAACAGACCCCTGAGGAACTCCGGCATCAATAGCCATAAGGTCAGAAGAGCAGCCATCAACAACTACTCTAATCGACCGTTCACTAAGGAAATCTGATATCCAGCTACAAAAATCAGCTGGGATGCCATAAGCAGGAAGCTTGCTGAGCAGAGCAGCGTGCCAGACCCTGTCAAAGGCCTTCGAGATGTCAAGCGATACAGCCAGTGCTTCGCCGTGTTTCTCGATGGCTTCGCCAAAGCAGTGCGTGACATACACAAGAAGATCGCCAGTTGACCGTCCCCGGCGAAAGCCATATTGACGGTCACTGAGGAGATCATTGTCTTCAAGGTAGTTCAGCAACTTATTGTTCAGTACCCTTTCCAAAACTTTGCACAGAATGGAGGTAATGGCGATCGGACGCTAATGGGCAGGGTCTGCACGGTCGCCTTTTTTGGGCACTGGTTGTACATTTGCAAGCTTCCAGGATTTCGGCACCGTTCTTTTTTCAAGAGAGAGGCGGAACAAACGTGTCAATACAGGAGACAGTTCAGGCGCACACTGCCTCAACACTCTCGCTGGAATGCCGTCAGGCCCGCTGGCCTTGTTCACGTCTAGACTGCACAATACTCTTCGGACCTCTTTAATGTGTACTGCGATCTCCGGCATCGAGGAGTCACAATGAGGTACAGTAGGTGGTTGCTTTGAGCCAGCGTCCAGACGTGAATTGCTTGCGAAGAGAGATGCAAATAAATTTGCCTTCTCAGTTGCAGAGTGAGCCAGCGACCCATCAGGTTTCATCATAGGAGGTAAAGTGGGACGACAGAAATTCGTTTCAACCGCTTTAGACAGGGACCAGAACTGTTTACTACCCGGAGGGTGCGAAGCCAGCCTGGCCCCGATATGTCCGACATGGTCAAAACGTGCCCTACGCAAAACCCGCTTGCAGAACTTGGCGGCAGAATTAAAGGCTCTCTTCTTCGCGCGAACCCTGCGCGCTCTAACTTTGCGGTCGCGGGCCTTGACCCAGGCTTGGTAGGCAGTCTCTTTTCGGGCCTCAGCGTGGGCACATTCTGCATTATACCAAGGCCGGGATTTGAGACCGAGCGGGATGTCGGAGAATGGAATAAAATATTCCATCCCCTGCCGAATCACGTCCGCAACCGCGTCAGCACAGCGCGAGGGGTCACCCGAGGAAAAGCAAACTTGCCGCCATGGATAAGACGCAAAAAAGTGCCGCATCTCATCCCAGTCTGCTGACCCGTATCGCCATACTCGCCTCGTGCCTCTAGGGCTCTCATCTAGAGGAGAGCAGGTTGATATGGATTTCACCAGACAGTGGTCAGACGTTCCCAGCGGGGCTGAGACCGATACTGAATGACTGTCCGGATCAGATGCCAGCAGAAGGTCCAAGCAATTGGGTGTATGGCCGTCAACATCCGGTACCCGCGTTGCCACATTCACCATCTGGGTTAGATCTAGCGTTAAAGCAAAATTGCGCGCCTCCAACCCAGCATGGTCAGTTTTCTGGTATGGGAACAACCATTCTTTATGATGGGCGTTGAAGTCCCCCAGAAAAATGAGCTTCGCCGTTGGATACCGTTGCTGGGCTACGTCAGTCGACTCCACGAGGAAATTAAAGAGCGCTGTTGTCTCCTGGTCACCGCTATGCGATCGGTAGATGCCGATGTAGAGAGATTTCTCCACGCCAGTATCCACAAGTAGCCATATGGCAGAGAAACCCGATTTCTCAAAGCAACGGAGACGACGACAGCAAATGTCATCGCGGACGTACACACAGACCCCAGCTTGCTTCTTGAACTTGTGTTCAAGAGAGTACCCCGGGTAGTTGAGGTACGCCACGTCCGACGGGGTTGTTATCTTCGTCTCCGTTAGGAAAAACAGGTGCGGCTTCTCGGTCTCAAGGTGGTGATGGACCGAATCGAGATTGGAGTGCAACCCCCTGATATTAGTGAGGTGCACTTTTAGTGGGAGGAAGTGCAGCCGTTGTTTTACCCTATTTTTCTTCGCTTTGTGTGTCATATTGAGTGGAGTTGTTGGGGGAAAAAGTCGACTTGTCGAGGCGCCGCTCAGTGATCCAAGTGGAACACTAGAGCCAACCAAACCTACGGGGAACTCATCTGGAGACTGCGGGGACGCCCGAACCCCCCCGGATATGGCCACCGGGTCCTCCCATCCAGTCGCCGGCTGGCACGGTGGAGCATACCGGGATTTTTCGCGAGTTGGCGGGGCAGCCTTTGGCACGTGGCTGGCGTGCTACTTGGGCCCCCTACTGACTGCGGTCGGCCAACGGCTGGCACCGTGCTTCGGATCCCGCTACCCTCCAAAATGAGTTACCCGGCTAGCTGACTCAGAGACCACAACCGGTGCCAAACAGCGCAACTGACAATCTCGTTCTCCCCCAAAGGCACTGGCACTCCCACACACCGACGGAACACAGCAAGCTGCTTGGCGCCAGACTCCGGTGGGATGGTGGTCGCGAGCCAGGCGGCCCCTTGCGGAGCCTACCACCGCTAAGTGGGATCGTTCAGCCGTACCACAGGCAAGCCTGTGGTGCCGTTGCCCGGGGTGGACCACTAGGAGGTAGATCCCAAAACCACCCCAACACATTGTAATGAGTATATTATGTCAATGATAAATAAAGATAAAATTAAAATAAATTGACTTTTACAGTCAAAGAAAATAAATAATTATATGAACACATATAACCTGTCAGAAGATAAGCTAATTCTGGAGAGAGAACATAAACATTGTCTTGAGTTAATCACAGCGACCAACTATTCTTATCGTTTAAGTAGTCGTTGATAGAATAGTATGCATTCGAACAAAGGTTAGATTTTACTTTAGCTTTAAACGCATTGAAGGGCAAATCTAGCAAAGTAGCGGGTAACTTGTTATAAAATGATATACCAAGCCCAACAAATGAGTTATGAACCTTATGAAGCCGGTGAAACGGAGCACGTAATTTGTCCTTATTTCTGGTGTTAACATTGTGGATATCACTGTTTTTAGTGTATAAATGTATATTTTGTCTAATATATAAGATGTTGGCGAAGATGAATTGTGATGCCACCGTGAGAATACTAATATGTTTAAAAAAATATCTCAAAGAAACTCTAGCACCTAGCTGGTAAATTGCTCGAACAGCTCGTTTTTGAAGTACAAATATATTTTGAATGTCAGCGGCTTTGCCCCAGAGCAGAATACCGTAAGACATAACGCTATGAAAATAACTAAAATAGACTAACCGAGCTGTATCAACGTCAGTGTATTGTCTTACTTTCCTGACGGCGTAAGCGGCTGAACAGAGCCTTCCCGCTAGGCTTGATATATGAGGGCCCCACTGAAGTTTGGCATCTACTGTTATGCCCAGGAAAACTGCCGAGGCTACAGTTTTAAGCACTTGTTTATCTATGACGATGTTGTGTCCTAGATTTCTAACATTCGGTAAGGCAAACTTTACACATTTCGTTTTCTTGGCATTGAGAACTAAGTTATTTGTCGTAAACCAATCTGTAACCATTGAT
Source organism: Dicycla oo (assembly GCA_948252095.1). Taxonomy (NCBI): domain Eukaryota; kingdom Metazoa; phylum Arthropoda; class Insecta; order Lepidoptera; family Noctuidae; genus Dicycla; species Dicycla oo. The sequence continues at coordinate 5,640,085 of OX411721.1, read as the reverse complement.
AGTGCACTGTTTATGTCGTCAAAATCTTGTCTGTTCCTGTCTACTTCAAAAATAAGAGAGGTGTCATCTGCAAACAGTACAACGTCACAGATACCCTTTAAATAGAATATTAAGTCATTGATATACACTAAGAATAAGAATGGGCCCAGTATCGAGCCTTGAGGTACACCTAACTGAACTGGTAGCCCGGAAGATTTCACACCATTAACATCTACACATTGAAACCTATTATGTAAATATGAATTTATTACTTTAAGAGCTTCGTTTTGGACACCGTAATGATGTAGTTTATGCAAAAGAGTGTCATGGTGCACGCAATCAAAGGATTTGGAGAGATCACAGAAAACTCCAATAGCATTTTGCGAGTTCTTCCATGCGTTAAATATGTGTTTCAGCAGAGCAACACCCGCATCTGTAGTCGAACGACCTTTTGTAAAGCCATATTGTTCATCATGAAGGAGGCCATTTAAATTAAAATGTCTTAGCAACTGCTTGAGTATTAACTTTTCAAATATTTTACTAAATGCAGGTAAGATAGAAATAGGTCTAAAATTGCCAACGTCATTTTTGTTACCTGATTTAAATAATGGTATGACTTTACTACTTTTCATGAGGTCGGGAAAAGTTCCTAAATCAACACATTTAGCTACGATGTCTATTATATTACTTAATAGTTTAATGGAGATGCCCCAGTGATCACCAGTGTTTTTGGACTTCAGTGTGTTAAAAAAGCTAAATAAACGACTACATTTGGGCACACTACTATGCAAAAGGTTTTCAGCTTTAGACGGGGATGAATTTAAGGAGCGAGTCGTAGTTATAGGTATGTTGGCAAAAAACTCATTAAATGCCTGAGCTACGTCAGCTGCGTTATTAACTAATTTGTTGGCTACCATAACTTTAAGCTGTTTTTCTTGTTTAACCGACTTACCCGTCTCATTGTTAATAATTTTCCAAATGGTTTTTACTTTATTATTGGAATTTTTTATTGTATCGCTTAAAAATTTTGATTTAGCAACAACACAAATATTTTTAAATAATTTTGAATAATTTTTGACATATTCTAGGAAAGCACTATCAAACCTATACTTTTTCAAACCATATAACTCGTATAGTCTCGCTCTACTTTTATTAATACCTGGAGTAGCCCATTGGTTAAAGCCAATGGAGGTGCCATTAATGGTTTTGGTATTGAAAGTAGATTGGTACTCTTTTTCCACAACATCAAAAAGGGCTCCATAGATTTCATTTGGGTTATCGTATTCTACTATAGATGGTCTAATTCTATGGGCTATATTATTTTTAAATATGTTGCAACGCCTAGCTGTATAGGGTCTTCATTCTATTTTATGCGGCTTTTTATGTAATGGCATAGGGAAGCTAGCTAATAAACCACAGTGGTTAAACCACAGTGGTCAGAAGTTAGATCACTTAGCACTAATTTATTTATGGCATCACAATCACTAAATATATTATCAAGACATGTTGACGAAGACGCCGTGATCCTAGTAGGTTCAAAAAACAAGTTAATTAAATTATAAGACCTTAACAGATTGAGAAGTCTAATACTTAATGGAGTAACATCTAAAATATTAATATTAAAATCTCCGCATAAAATTATACTTTTATTACTAGATTTTAACCTATTGAGTGAATCCTCCATTACCGATTCAAAACGAAAAAAATCCCCAGACGGGGGTCGATAGACACAAATTATAACGTATCGCTCGAGTTCAACACAAGACAACTCAATAGTGAGCTCGATAGAAAGATTAACTAAATCTAAACGTTGTTTACATTTCAACTGACAGGCCAGTTGGCGTGGTTGGTTAAGACACCACCTATCATGCCACAGGTCGTGGGTTCGATTCCCACCCAGGACAAACATTTGTGTGCATGAACATGTCTGTTTGTCCTGAGTCTGGGTGTAATTATCTATATAAGTATGTATTTACAAAAAAAAAGTATTATATGTCAGTTATCTGGTTTCCATAGTACAAGCTCTGCTTAGTTTGGGATCAGATGACCGTGTGTGAATAATGTCCCAGGATATATAAAAAAAAAAAAAAAACTTGTTTGAAACAAGAAGTAAAGAGCCACCGCGAATAGCACTTTTTCTTACAAATGCACTTTGTACTGTAAAATAATCATCATTCATAAACATCACTTCATGTTCTTTCAACCAGTGTTCAGTCAAACATAACACCTGAACATCATAGTTCTCCATAAATAAACTTAACTCTAGCTCTTTGCCGGACAGACCCTGCATGTTTTGATGTACAACATTTAACATATGCAGCTGACCTGTTGTCGCACCTAGTAGTTTAAACTACAAGGCGTATCAAAAGTGATCTTAGTACCACTACTAACAGTATTCAATGGTACACTACAGGTACCACTGTCACTGTGTATATTGTATGCTAAAAGATTAGCAATAAGTCTCCGACAACTAGGTGCCAAATACATTGTATTATTTGTCAGTTTGTAATCAGTAACAAATTGATTACAGTCGAAATATAAAATAGCATCACTGTGATGACAAGTCATATTATAAATTAACATATTTAAATTATAAATGTGCCTATTTTGCTCATCCGACAAATATTGCGAATAAGGTAAGGCACAGAAAATAAATTTACAGTTATTGGTCTCATTGAGATGTAACATCAAATGGACATATTCAATTATGTCCTTTTTTCTTACACTTAAACTATCCCCATATAATAATATAACTGTGGAACTGGGGTTTATTTTTGTCAATTTAATTTTACTAATTAACTGGCTAATACTGGCACCGGGAAAACAATTATTAATTACATATTGTTGTGAACACTGATTAAATAAACTACCAAACCCTTGACCAAATTTGTCAGAAAATAGATATGTTGTGTTATTCAAATTATTCATACTATTTTTATCATCATCCATACAGCTACCTTTTGGCTGAGCCATTGAAAGTTTGGGTGTAACAAGTTGAGGCTGGGACTCCTGGGAGCAGGCACAGCTAAAACAGAGGTTTTTTGTCAGAGACTCATACAACTCTGCATTGTACTTGACCAGGTCTGCCAACTCATTGGCCTCCTGCAAGCGCTTACTCAGGTCTTGTTGAGAAGCCTCATATTTACTAAAGATATCCTTTAGAGCATATTCCTTAACCAACAATTCATCCTGAAGGTGCTGAGTATCGGTGTCATACATAGTATTAGATAATTGTAATTCACTATTACACTTCTTTAATTCTTGAATTAAATTTAGATTTTTATGCCTAAGTTTTGTATTTAATTTGTTAACTTTTATGAATCTATTAATTTTAATATATTTTTTTATCTTGTTATGGCTAGTAAACAGTTTGCCTTTAGTGATAGTATCATCAGTTAAGTCTATTGTAACTATTGGCTCAACACATGTGGATCCGGACCCGCTACCAACCAACTCATCATAAAGTTTGCATGTGATCGCAGACTCTTCACCGGCTTTGAGAGATTCCAAATGGGTTATTGTGTTGTGGGCCCTGCTTAATTCCAGTTCCAATTCAGATATCCGTCTCAATGCCAGTTCGTAGGTGTCACTACATTGCTAGAAATTTGACACGAGTTGAAGGAGATGGTGATGCTGGTCTAGTGTGTCCATATGCTGTGTAATTCCGCCAACTGGTTCTTAAATATGTGGGAAAATCCGTTTTCTCTATTTTCACCCGAGCTGAGCTCGGTTCCAGGTATCTAGCATAATAAACATAATCAGCCTATAATGTTCCCACAGCTGGGACACAGGCGTCATCTCTGTGAGAGGGAGTGGGCTGTAATCCACCACGCGGGCCAGTGCCGGTTGGTGGATGTGTTCGAATGTTTGGTTCTAGGACATGCCGGTTTCCTCACGATGTTTTCCTTCACAGTTTTGAGAGCAGTGGTGATGAAATAATTTACACAAAGTAAAGTTGCCTGCCTGGGTACGAACCTACGACTCGTAAGTCGCGGTCGTTTCGACTAGGCCGCCACTGCTCTCAAAACGGTGAAGGAAAGCATCTTGAGGAAACTGGTATGTCCTAGAACCAAAAACTCGAACACAGTGACATCCACCAACCCTCACTGGGCCCGCGTTGACCCACCATATTATTACTTTTTTATTTTTTATTTGAGATGGGTTGCTCTTGACTATAGTCTAGGTCAGAGGTGACAGAGACAAAGTCTACGATGGAGTGAGCTTACCCAGAAGAAGCCTGTTCACTCTAACTTTGAAGAGATTCGGCAATGAATATTTACATAAACAACAAACAAAATACGGATAACTTTTTTGAACTGGACTTAAATTAAGAGGGCTGTCGTATTTTGTCACCTCTCTCGCTCACACAGCACCAAATTTGAAAAAAAAGTTAAATGAAAAGATGCTTTTTTGAGAAATGTAATCAATGGGTGAACTAATATATTAATTTGATAGGTATTAAAAACACATTTTTATTGTGGCATTTATTTAACTCATCTCAAAAACAGATCATAATACTTTTTGAGCTGAATTTTATAAATAACACAATAGAAATGTGTTTTTAATAATTACCTATTACATTAATATTATTTATTAGTTAGCCAATTGATAAAATTTTTCAAAAAAGCATCTTTTCATTTAACATTCTTAAAAATTTGGCAATGTGTGAGCGAGAGAGTTGACAAAATGCGACAATCCTCTTAAAACATAAATGTTGAAATGTATATATCACAACACTACCTATCCCATCGGAGAATATACTCGTAGACGTGATGCTATTTCTTATATTATGATGTTATCTAAGAATTGGGACTTCTACCATCCAAAACATATAAATAAAGGAACAGTCATAACTCAAACATCGAGTACGGGAACATGTCGGTTTAAAGTTTAGCCATACAAAAGCGTGTTTATCCGGAGCCTGTCGAAACTTGCACATTGATATGCAGAGCCTTCGAATTGTTGCTACTTACCTCTTATGCACTAACCGGCTGGGGTGGCCTTGAGGTTGGTACTTTAAGGATTTTATTAAGATAATTGAAAATAATTATGCTCCCTTGGAACTTAACTCCGCCGAAGCTGTGTAAAAGGAACCGGCTCAAAGTCGTGTCTTTGCAGAGAAACGTCATCGAGGTGGAAATTCTCAAACGCGATGGCGAGGCAGTGTTTATACCGTGTACTTATACCACTAATTCCCAACAAATACCACTTCCAATTCATCGCGTGCAGTTCCCTGTGAGCATATGCTTGGCGGTGGCTATCAACAAGTCACAGGGGCAGACACAGAAGGCTGTGGGTGTCAATCTCAGGACAAACTGCTTCTCACACGGATACGTCGCTTGCTCGCGCATCACCAGTCCCGACTCTTTGTATATTATGGCTGTTGAGAACAAAACTACAAACGTAGTATATAGAGAAGTTTTATAAAATGTGGCTGATATGGTAGTATGTTGTGACGTCTGACGACTTCCACGTGAACGAAGTCGCGGGCAGAAGCTAGTTACTATTAATCTCGTAGAAGCAGGGGTTCATGATTAAACGGAAAGGTCCACTCATTTACTCATCGCCGCAAGATTGCTTGCTTGTCGGTCTTCTACAGATTGTACTTCAGTGAGTGTGCTCAAGAACTCCACGACCTGATTCCACCGGCTCCCTTCTACCATCGGACATCTAGACGCACTGCCAGATATCATCCTTACCTGGTTGATATTCCACCAATTCGCACTAAGCGTTTCCAAATGTCTTTTATAATGCGCACAGCAAAAGAGTGGAACTCTCTATCTGCGTCTGGGTTTCCGAGCGCATACAACCTTAATCTCTTAAAAGTGAGAGTGGACAGGCTTCTTCTGGGTAAGCTCACTCCATCGTCGACTTTGTCTCTGTCACTTCTGACCTAGACTAGAGTCAAGAGCAAACCCATCTCAAATAAAAAAATATGTGTGAAAACTATCTCAGACATTGATCTGCATGGTCCCGATCAAGGTTATGTCTGGAATTTAAAAGAGACTCACCGCTGAGTTTATTTCGGTCTTTCTTTTCACAGTAGTCTAACAGGAAACACCGATCTCAACTAGTTTTTTTTAAATACATAATTTATAGTTTACGTTTATGTGTTTTTTTTTAAACCAATTTACAGAAATAAATATAATTTATTTATCATTTATGAAATAATTTAAGCCACGAGAGTCGATCGTCAGAAGACTAAGCAACGCTTTCAAAGATGGTTGGAAATATTACAGTGAGTGAGTGCTAAGTTAAAGCCACACTGGTCTGCTATCAAAGACTAACCATACATACATTTCATACAGTAACCCATCCGCGCCTCGGAAAACACGTTAAGATTTTGGCTGTCATTCGTAGATCTTTGACAAACATTATGGGTCAGAAGGTCGAAATTCTGTCAACCAGTCTTAGCAAGGGATATCGTGATACCCAATAACTGGGTTGTGGAGGTCATTTAGGTAGTGGCTCCATGTAAAATACAGTATTTACCTGCACCCTGTTCGACTGGTAGCCGACTTCGACGTAGTTGGGAGAAAGTTGGGATGTTGAGTTGGATTTAATATCGTTTTTTTTTTGGCTGTAAACACGTCTCTGTCGTAGCATGTGTGTGTGTGTCTTATATCAAGGAGTACACTTAATTTTGAACCTTGAAGCAAGTTCAATCATAACACAACACCACGTCTTTACACCCCCAAGATTCAGGCAAAGGTGTACTTATAGTAACCATTTCGCCAATTATACCAAAAACAAAACACAACCGAAACGAAACGACTTCTCAAACATACATCGTAAAATAATAATTACTATACAATACGGGACTAAACAATCTAAAGTTGTAGACGTAAAATCATAATGTCTCCATTAGCCGAGTTGTGTTGTCGCCTCGTGGCATAAAGTTTATCCACAATAGAAATGTGCCTTGAAGCAGTCTCGCATGTCAGCTGAAAGTCGCAGAGATTGGCTTTGAGAAATGTGGTAGATGTGGCATTAGTACAATGTATGGCAACCCACAAGAGGAACAGACAAAGATTTGTGTTTATGTTTAGGGGTGTGAAACAAGCAGGCGGCCCGCGATTCCCGGTCGTGGGCAGCAGGCCTATGGATATCTGCAAAAGCAGAGAGATCATCCAGTTCTGTTGCCTTTCAAGTCTGACTCATGTCTTTGTGAAAATAACACCAGTATGAGGAATGTTTTACAACTTTTACATCTGACCTGTCATGTAAGTTGAAGAGGGAAACAAGTGCTGTGGTAGTAATTTCCAGCACGAGTTTCTTTAAAAGGAGCCCTACTACCTATGTTGGGGTTGGCTTCCATTCAAACCGGATGCAGCTGAATACCAGTATTTTACATGTAGCGACTGACTGCCTTACTTAAATTAATATTATTACTTAATACAGAACGCACAAGAGCATGTCTGCGCCTCAGTGGAACTGCAAAAACTACTAAAAACGTTGTATAAAAATTGTACAAATTATTATTTTTTTTTTTTTACATTTCTCGGGACCCTGGGGTCCCGGACCTTTGGAAGGCGTACGAGGAGTCGAAGCCAACTCGCAGAGGCCCTTTAAATAATTTTAAATGATAAGGAGGCACCAGCCGACGATTATCCCTGTATGCACTATGCAAGTGCACCCAAGGACAACCCCCGATTGGTGCAGGACTATTGTTGTGAGATGAAATAAAACATATTGGGCTATGGGTCTGGGTGGCTAAAGTGGATTGGGTTACTTGAACTATGGAAGAACTATGTCCCCTGCCTGACCAATGTTATATATTATACACGGATAAAATAGTAGAGGGTGACTTGCACACTCAATAATGGGCCCCCGGAAACGGCCGCTAGCACATAGTGACGTAGCGACAAGGGGGGCAACACTTCCTGAGGTGCTTGAGGAGTGGAGAGGTATTCCACGGCTATCAGGACAATCTCGGAAGTACGGTCAAGATCCCTACCAGCACCTTACTGGAATACTTCCTTCCTCCGAGCACGTTTGCTCTTGCAAATCTTCACTCAAGCCGGCCAATAAAGGCAAGAACGAGGTGGGCGCTCTGTTCCTCGTCAGTGGTCACTCCAGCCGGCCAATAGAGGCAAGCCAGAGATGAGGACAACATTTCTTCCGGGAGATAAAGTCCGTGGGGTCGCTACTGCCCAACAGCCGGCGCCACATGCTGCCCTGCCGGTTTCTGTACCTCTCTTGGTCTGGCACCTCATCCTAGACCCGTTTCGGCAAAGTAAACTCTACCGGCACAGACCTAAAGTTCGGAGCGCGCAAGCCCCACCACGACGTCTACGTAGAGATACAGCGGTGGGGCAATTATTATTATTATTAGTAATACTTCTTTTTTTTACATATCTCGAGACCGAGGGGTTCCGGACCTTCGCAAGGTGTACGAGGGGCCAAAACCAACTCGCAGCGGCCCCTTAGACAATTTTAAATGATGAGGAGGCCCCAACCGACGATTATCCCTGTATGCACTATGCAAGTGCACCCAAGGACAACCCCCGGTGGATGCAGGATAGGACTTCATTATTATTAGGTATGTCAATTTTCACCATAGCAAGACTTTACTAACGGACCCCTATTGCCACATCTCCATCCATTCCACACTCCACGTTCCTTACTTTCTGGAGCGTTCCGCAACTCTTTGTAGTCATCCGTTTGATATTATAAACGTTTTAGTCTGAATTGTGGACATGTTTTAATCTGAGTGGAAATTGGGCGACTTTAGGCTGTTTCGGAGTTTCGTCTGTTTTGTGAATTGTCCTTTTAGCGACAGCGGTTTGTAGCTTTGATTTAAACTCTGTTTAACTTTGGGAGGGTTTTGATATATTTTTAATGTAACGAAGTTTCTGGGAGTTGATTTAATTAGCAATGTTTCCGTTCTGCAAGAAAGACACTTATTTATATTTTTAAATGTGTGAATTGCTTATTTGTACAAGCTAAATCTAAAAAGTAAACCTACGTTGAAAGTAGCTGATGGATACTTGCACGTTATTTTATAGCTAATACTTTTATAGAATTTCGCTTCACATAATTTTTTTCGCATATCATTTCATATAAAAATCAATATGTAGAATACTTACTTTATAGAAATTGAAATGCTTGATTTTTCTTATCTCAGAATAACAAATCAAATATTCTTTATCCTCACAGTGTTTAGTTAATATAATACTTATTACCAAGAAAAACATTTTATCGAGTGACAGTTTCTAAACCTACTTTTGACAAAATGCATAACGTAATGTTATGCACGCATAGCTAACCTAACCTCAAAACACTAAAGTTGTTTCTGCAACGTCTCCGGCGCTGCGGGAAGTGCAACCCCTTCGCGCTTACGTAACAAAGGATAGGCACCCATGCTCGGGCGTAACTACGCTGCCGCGAGAAATCATGGCTCAGCAGACAGAGCTCCGGCGGGATCTCATGGTGACATGGAGAGTGCGACTGTCGCAACCCAGTGCTGGGCACGCTACATTTGTGGCCTCTTTGAGGAGTGGTTGGAGAGGCGTCGTGGCTCCCTCACCTTCCGCCTGACGCAGGTCCTCACCGGACACGGTTGCTTCGGGAGGTTCCTGTTCCGGATAAGGAGGGAGGAAACGCCTGGGTGTTACCATTGTGTGGATCGCCCGGAGGTTACGGTGGAGCATATGGTGGAGGTCTGCCCGGCTTGGGCAGAGCACCGCCGCGTCCTCGCGGAGGCGATCGGCGGCGGCGATCTCTCGCGTCCGGCCCTGGTACAGGCCATGGTACGGAGCGAGAGTGCATGGGAAGTCGTCACCTCCTTCTGCGAAGCTGTAATGCTCGCGAAGGAGGAGGCTGAACGTGTGAGGGAGAGGCAATCTTTGCGCCCTCACGCCCCTAGTCGCCGCAGGAGACGCCCTGGGCGTCGGGAATCGATAGCCGATTCCCGGCCACCGTAATAATAATAATAATAACCCCACCGCTGTATCTCTACGTTGACGTCGTGGTGGGGCTTGCGTGCTCCAAACTTTAGGTCTGTGCCGGTAGAGTTTGCCGGAACGGGTCTAGGATGAGGAGCCAGACCAAGAGAGATACAAAAACCCGCAGGGCAGCATGTGGCGAGCTGTTGGGCAGTAGCGACCCCACGGACCCTATCTCCCGGGAGAAATCTGGTCCTCATCTCTGGCTTGCCTTTATTGGCCGGCTGGAGTGAACACTGACGAGGAACAGAGCTCCCACCTCTTTCTTGCCTTTATTGGCCGGTTTGAGTGGAGATTCGCAAGAGCAAACTTGCTCGGAGGAAGGAAGTATTCCAGTAAGGTGCTGGTAGGGATCTTGACCGTACTTCCGGGATTGTCCTGATAGCCGTGGGATACCTCTCCACTCCTCAAGCACCTCAGGAAGTGTTGCCCCCTTGTCGCTACGTCACTATGTGCTAGCGGCCGTCTCCGGGGGCCCATTATTGAGTGTGCAAGTCACCCCCTGCCATTTTATCCGTGTATAATATATAACATTGGTCAGGCAGGGGACATAGTTCTTCCATAGTTCACGTTACCTAATCCACTTTAGCCACCCAAACCCATAGCCCAATATGTTTTGTTTCCACGTACAACAATAGTCCTGTACCAACCGGGGGTTGTCCTTGGGTGCACTTGCATAGTGCATACAGGGATAATCGTCGGTTGGTGCCTCCTCATCATTTAAAATTATCTAAGGGGCCTCTGCGAGTTGGCTTCGGCTCCTCGTACGCCTTCCAAAGGTCCGGGACCCCAGGGTCCCGAGAAATATCAAAAAATCACAAATAATAATAATAATAATTTATTTGCAAAAAACATGGTATACAAGATGGTAATATGAATACACTGGTAGGTTCTACATGTTTTGCTTCATGAAAATAAGCGTGCAAATTTACATACATGACAACAACATACAACCACTGTCATCGTCCGATTTTATGCTCTAGAAACTCCTTGACACTGTAAAAACTATTAGCAGATAACCATTTATATAATTTACTTTTGAACAATCTTTTATTTAATATTTTAAATTCCTCTGGTATCTTATTGTATATCCGGACACACATAAACATGCAGCTTTTATTATATTTTGCAAGCCTAGGTAAAACATCTAACACGAGCCTGTGGGGGTCCCGACGGCTTCGAGAATTAAGATCGATTGCTTTAGTGAACAACTCTTTGTGCCTCCACACAAACATACAAATTTCCAATATATAAAGTGACGGCAATGGTAACAAATCAAGTTTTTTAAATATTGGCCTGCAGGATTCATCCGGTTGAAGCCCATATATAGCCCTAATGCATTTTTTTTGTGCAACAAACGCTCTATTTTGATCGGTGCTATTGCCCCGCATAATTAAACCATAGCGCAGCACAGATTCAACATACGCATGATATGTTGTTATTGCTGTCTTAATGTTTGTTATGTTTCTGATCCGTTTTAGTGCATATACAAACTTGTTAATTCGTTTGGAAACTGTATCAACATGTGCTTTCCAATTGATGTCTTGATCCAAGGTTACGCCTAGAAATTTAGTTTGAGTTACTTCGTGAATTTTATGTATATTCATTTTAATATTATATTTTGGATTTGATTTATTGAATTGTATATAAACGGACTTTTTAAGGTTTATAGATAAGTTATTTTGATTTAGCCATTCAATCAGTCTCTCAATTACATTATTAATTTCAGTCTCATGATCATTAATTGTATTGGTTTTTTTATCAGATGTCACAATAATAGAAATGTCATCAGCGAATAAAATACATTTATGATTAGTTATATTAGTAATTGAATTGATGTATAATAAGCATAAAATAGGTCCTAATACGCTCTTTTGTGGGACGCCATATTTGTTATATTTGGTGTCAGAATAATGCGATGTCATATCATTATTTTTATCCATTCTTGTAATGGCAACACGTTGTTGTCTATTTCTTAGGTAAGAAGAAATCCATTGAAGTGGAATGCCTCTAATTCCCATTGCCTCTAATTTTTGTAGTAATAAGTCATGAGAGACTAGATCAAAGGCCTTAGAAAGGTCAAAGAACAGCCCAGTAGTATAATAGTTGTTGTTAATATTCGTTAATACTATTTTAATAAGATTGTAGATAGCTAACGTTGTTGATTTATTTTTTTGAAAACCAAACTGTTCCTTCCGTATGATATAAAATTTATTACAGAACTCAATTAGTCTTTTATTCATGCACCTTTCAAATAATTTCGATATAATAGGTATCAAGGTAATTGGGCGGTAGTTATTAACGTCTGACTTTTCACCAGTTTTATAAAGGGGCTTAATTATTGACAACTTCAGTGCTTCGGGAAAAGTGCCAGTTGAGAATGATAAATTAATTAAATACGTTATTATTTCAAATAGTTCATTAGTGCATGCTTTAAAGATTTTTGTATTAATCTCGTCATAACCCTCGGAACTTGTGTTGTTCAGTGACATAATCTCTGCTCTAACTTCATTTTCGGACACTGGGTTAAGGAACATCGAATGGGCCATTGAACACTCGTTACGTTGTTTTGCACACTTACTCGAAGATTGTGCTATATTAATATAATGGTTATTGAACGCTGTTGCTATAGCTACAGGATCTGAGAGTATGGTATTATCAATTTGAATATTTTCAATGCTGGGGATATCGGTACTGTCTATGATTTCATTTTTTATAACTCTCCATACTGCTTTGCATTTATTTTCACTGTCATTTATAAATTTTATGTTTGCGTTTTTTTTTTGATGTGTAGACACATTTTTGTAAAATCTTTGAGTATTTAATGTATTCCGTTTTATTTTTTATATTTTTATTTCTATAATATTGATAACGCAAAGATCGTTTGGTTTTGCAGCTTTGTTTTAGACCCTTGGTTATCCAGTTCTGTTTCTTTTTATTGTTGACATTCACTTTTATTCTTATTTTTGCGAAACATAAGTTATGGAACAAGCATAATGCTTCGTGAAAACAATTGAATGCTTTATTTAAGTCTTTTTCTGCGTAAACCTCTGACCATGACAGATTACCTAAACATTCCTTAAATTTTTGGATATTATTCAAGCTGTAATCTCTATTGTAGAAATGGTATACTGTCTGATTTTGTATTTTATGTTTCAAGGGAAAACTCAACATTTGCGCTGTGTCATGGTCGGATAGGTGAAGTGGCAATATTGTGGCATTAGCATTAAGAATGTTGCTAAGAATGTGATGTGTAGGCGTGGGCTTGCGGATGGCGAGCAACGGGTAGCTCGCCATCCGGTAAGGACGAGGCCCGGGTCGACGGCGCGTTGTGTTCCACGCGTGCCTCAAAGAGATGTCAGCACTAGCTGAAGGGGTCCGCTAGGGCCGATACCCGCCAGGGTTGCGGGTTATTCAAAAGAGTTACCGTGGCCCTGGCACAGGCAACTAAAGGATCACGGGTGGGTTTTAGTCAGTAGAAGTTTGACACGCCCTCCCGCTCCACCCAGAGCGGCAGAAGTTATTTGATGACTTCCCATCGACAAAAAAAAAGGCACCCATGCTCACCGTTACGGCTAGCGCGGGTGCTAATGCTTTGTTACAGCGGATTTTTACATACACTTTAGGGGTAGCAGCCAAAAGACTACGTGGAGTCGGGGTGCCCCGATTCAGTTTTGGAACAGTTTCTTTCTATTTTAACCATGACGTGCGGGAACAGTAACTCATTTCGCGAGCTCTCTCGACCCCGCCATCCCCTTCTAACCTAACCTGTCCGTGTCGGGGTGCTCCAAGCACAATGCATACAGCAGCGGCATGATGCATGTTTGGTTTTTTATTTTTTATTGTTAAAAATATCGATAGCATAACGTCTATTTTTATATTCCTTGAAAAAAATACTATGGAAAAATATACCGAACAAATAATATTCATTAAAACACAATTCTTCTGTTTGATAAGTTTCTTAAAAAGTGATTATAAAATTCATTGAATTGTGTTTCTGTGAAATAATATTTAATTCAAGTAAATACTTGTTGAAACAATAATAATATTCGAAATAAAAACACAAGAACCAAATGAAACATTTGCTGCGAAACGCAACACTATGAAATTTCTGTCTGCGAAACAATTGTAATCAAATAATCCTTAGAATACTTAGTAATCTTGTTTAGAAAATTGCAAGGTGGTCAAACCACACACCAAAAAAAAAGAACGGAAAAAAATCCGTAGCAAATTAGCTACAATAGCGTAGCAAAGTATGCTACGCCGTAGCAACTCCGTAGCCCTTGATTCCTAAGCCCAGACTACCTTCACACTTAAAACCATAACCCTTCTTAAACTCCACTAAAGGAGTTAAATAGAGAATGAAGGGTTGGTGACGTATATCTTATCTAATGTAAGCGTTGTCAGCCGCTCATGAGCTTACTGACATGCTTTGATAATGACAGTTTAAGATGACGGTCATATTGTAACATACAATACACGTGTCGAGGCTTTTAAGGGTTAAGTGAAATGAACCCTTCAGTGAAGTAGGTGACCTTTAGAGGGTTAAGGTGAAAAGTTTATGTGATTTTATGTGTTTATTTGTGTGTTTCTAAACACATTGCATTTTGGCGAATTGTTTCCTTACAATTAAAGGTATCATTACACCCGTATTTATAAACAAGCAATTACTTGCTGCTAAGTAATTTCTTAGTGAAGTCATTACTTGAGGATAGAATTCTTCATTATAAAATGTTATTCTGTAGTCGAGTAATGTACGTTACTTACTTGAGTAAATGCTTGAGTAAGAATCAACGTTCCATTGGAAAATCAAACGCAAAATGGTCGAGTTCTCAATTCTTAAGTAAAGAAAATTGTGACTATTACTTGGCTAAGAGCCGGTTACTCAATCGCCAGTTAAATTTTATCCGACGAATAAGTTTGTCATTTTGCCAGTTTTATATATCGAGTTTTAGATAATCTAACAAAGTGTCACATTTCGATGGCTTCTAGGTATACTGAGTCAACTGTACTTCTAATAACTTTAAAGGCAGGCGATAAAAATAGTGAATGGTTACTAATAAAATATAATGAAATTTATTTTACACATCTATTAACGTATATTCAATTCACTACGATCAGCTATTTTTCTTGATTATATTAACATTTTAAACATAACCATTAGCTCTTTCTATCGCCTTCCTTTAAAGTTATTAGAAGTACAGGTTTTCAGGTAAAAGTTATCTAATGATTGAAAAATCGTGCCTAAGAATTCTAACCTTTGACAGTTCTAACTTCAAGCAATTATTAAACTATGGAATAATAAAAACCAGACAGGAGCTAGTCGAGGCGGGGGTTCCGTACCATCAAAAAAAAAAGCGTGCTATTTAGAGACATCGTTTTATTTTTCGTGTAATTTTTACATAAACTTCTATCACATAGAATAATTTTAGATTTTTCTCTATGCAAACTTCGGAGATAGGAGGGGGGGGGGGGGTATATTTTTCGTTTTATCATCAAAAGTCGAAAACTGTTCGGCCTAAAAAAAAAAGAAAAATGTTACCATATACCCCCACTTGCCCTAGTAGTCCCACTTCGAATTTTTAAGACCCACTTTCTGTCCCTGTTGCAAAAAAAAAGTATATTTTTATCAAACGTCATCTAAAACTATTCCAAAATACAAGTTGATAGCATTAGTAGTTCTTGAGATATCCAGCTGTGACAGACAGACAGACTGAGTCGCACTATAAGGGTTCCTTTTTGGTACGGAACCCTAAAATCGTTACTTGATTAATTACTTTTACTGAAGTAATCACATTTACTTGTTTATAAATACGGGTGTTAGACGGTCTTGAATATCATTGTCTTTGCAAACAGTATATTTGTTGCTTATCAATTTCCTATTCCGAGCAGTACACTTAGTTGTATATTAATATGTCACCCTATAATTATGAACATTGTTAGTTTATAATCTATCGGCAGAATTTCTGTTACATTACAAACTGTCTATGTATCTGTTATAAACATTGTGAACTGCAACAAACCATTTACAATGTTACGCATTACTTTCCGTTGGTTTATAATCTATCCATGGGAAACCGCCAAATTGTGAGCTGGTTTCAAAATAGCCTGCCTAGCTGCAAGCAACTTGGAAGTAGCGGCTGGTCACAGTTCTAATATAACCTAACCCATGTCACCCAGTTCACAATTTTTCGACAGCTTATAATCTTACAGAAATATTAAATTCTAATTCAAATTCATTTATTGCGAATATAGGTATATAAAATACAGATGTTATCCAATAATTTCGAGCCGCTATGTTCAGCCTTTCAGCATGCAATATTTTTGTTAATTCATTTTAATGTCACATTATCATTTAATTATTACATACATGCATACATAAAATGTGAAAATCCAAAAAAAATCATTATGTCATACCTACAATAAATGTCATTTAAATAATTCGACTATACATTTAAATAATAATTATAAAAAAGTAAAAAGAGAGATGTCAAGCACTACCATGTCTAAAATTACAAATTTAAAAGAGAGAAGTCAAGCACTACCATGTCTAAAATTAAAAAGAGAGATGTCAAGCACTACCATGTCTAAAATTGCAAATTAAAAAGAGAGATGTCAAGCACTACCATGTCTAAAATTGCAAATTAAAAAG
This sequence comes from Dicycla oo, assembly GCA_948252095.1. NCBI lineage: Eukaryota > Metazoa > Arthropoda > Insecta > Lepidoptera > Noctuidae > Dicycla > Dicycla oo. The sequence goes on along the minus strand of OX411721.1, from coordinate 5,623,507 downwards.
AGAGATGTCAAGCACTACCAGGTCTAAAATTAAAAATTAAAAAGAGAGATGTCAAGCACTACCATGTCTAAAATTAAAAATTAAAAAGAGAGATATCAAGCACTACCATGTCTAAAATTAAAAATTAAAAAGAGAGATGTCAAGCAATACCATGTCTAAAATTAAAAATTAAAAAGAGAGATGTCAAGCACTACCATATCTAAAATTAAAAATTAAAAGGAGCGATGTCAAGCACTACTATGTCTAAAATTTAATACCTATAGATTATAAACTAATAGTTCTCACAATCTTACGGTGACATCATATAACATTTGTTAATTAACATTAACATTTGTTAACATCAATTCCTGCTGCAGGGAGTATTTATTTTCATATACATAGGAGCTTGTGGCTAAGTAATAACAGCCGCACGGGTCGATCCATCAGGTTAAGCTACGCTTGCCGGGGTTGGTCCGTAGATGGGTGACCATCTTTACATACCGATACTCCTCCGTGCTTCGGAAAGTACGATAAGCCGTTGGTCCCGGCTGTCATTCGTGTATCTTTGACAGTCGTTACGGGTCGTCAGAAGCCCGAAAGTCTGACAATCAGTCTTACCAAGGGGTATCATATTACCCAATAACTGGGTTGTGGAGGCCAGATAGGCAGTCGCTCCATGTAAAATACTGGTATTCAGCTGCATCCGGTTAGACTGGAAGCCGACCCCAACATAGTTGGGAAAAGGCGACATAAAAATAATAAAAAATAATTAAATCGACTTCAAAAACAAATAACTTTAATTTCGTAAGTCGGTGTCTTGGGATCTGTATTTTAGTTTTTTGCCACCAACTTCCGAAATTAAAGTTATTTCATAATTTTGAGTTAATTTCTTTTTGAAGTTGATTTTAGTTTTATTTATTTCGTTATTTTTAGCTTTAAGTAAAATCTGGAATATTTGCTTGTAATAGGTAGTTAATAGTTTTGTTATAATTACTGCACTAGAATTTGACCAAGGTTTTGAGATGTTTTCCCTTTGACACCACACCCGTAGTTCGTATAAGCCAGGCCGTCACACTTCACGTCCATTATCTTGAAAACAACTTTACCGATTTTGATGAAACTCGCACTGTTCCCTAAGTTGAAGTAAATGTAAGCCAATAAAAATAAAATGGGCACGATCCGATTAATAGTTTTGGAGAAATACGTGGACAAATATGAATATATACAAACATACATCTATAAAATTGTGTGTATTTGTTTGGAAGTCCTAACAGATCACATGTGAATATATTGCAGTTCCAATAATTTTACATACATACGTGTAGCAATGATAAGCTCCTTTTTTTGAAGTTGGTTAGAAACGAGCATTCATCTCCACACTTAGTCACAGGTTCGTAAATCGTGCCATGAGGGTCTAGACAAAGTGAGATCCTACCAGCGACAACGATGATGGCAATATCAAAATCTATTGGATTAACATAAACTACCGAAAAGCTTATGTTAATCTTGTTGGAAGTCGGTGTAAAGCGATTGCCACGTGTCCTCTGTTTAAAACTCGAAGATTAATTGCCCAGGCAGCTCGATGATAATGCCTTGATCACACGCACCGTGTAGATGGGCGAGACAGTGCTTTCGGCTGATTGCTGGGTTCGTGTAAACACATCACCGTGCTCGGCCGAGTTAAAGGGCGAGACAGTCACTTGGACCCTGTTCTATTTACTAAACCGAGTGCCCACCCCCGCGCTTCCCCACTCTAACCCGCTTGCCCACTCGGCAAGTATAAAGGCTCTCCCCCACAGGCGCGTTATTATCGGTCGATAATATCGGATGCGTTATTGCGATGTTTTCAGTACATTTTGTATTAGGACGGCCATGAAGTTGCGATAGTAACGACACAATAGAAGTTGGACGCTAGCGTTCCTCCGTCCTGCAATATTCCGATATGTGTTCTCATTTTGTATTTTTTAGGACGCATACAGTCTTACACGCACCTGCGTTAATAACATTAGTACGTACTAGTAGTACCTCAATTATTTGATTTACACGCACACTAGGAAATGGAAATGGCGGGCGTTTTGGGTGACTGTCTTATGTAATTTTGACGTTCGAGAAGTACTAATTCTCAGCCTAGTTTGAATAAATGACTTTTGATTTTTGATTTTGACACGTTAGAAATATTGGACGAAAAACACAGCTGTGTGGCAAGGAATCGGGACATTATCGCATTAACGCATCCGATATAATCGACTGATAATAATGCGCCTGTGGAGGAGAGCCTTAAACATCCACTCGCTGCGTACTCGCCACTCACCACGCTCATGTCACTCGCAGCACGCTACCGTTTCCCGCGATTTTTGTGATTGTATTTTCATCAAGTTCTTATGTTCTTGTTTGCTAAGAAATACGTGTAAACATTTATTCGTCCACCCAACTCTTTTGGCTTATTATAATTTTATTGTCTTGCCCATCTGCTTGGTATGTGTGAAGGCATAAATAAGTGCTACTGTTATACGTGAAGGCTCTTTTAATGCACGCAAATAATTATAACAAAAATCACTACTATAACTGCGTATATAAAAATCTAGTCATAAAAAACCCATATTACTTTTCCCCCGAAATCAGCATAAAAATTAAAACCTGAAGCCACATTTCAGTCATTTCAAATGTAATAAAAAAATATATCATAACGCGTGCAACCACTCCCGTCGCTCACAATAATAAAAATTATAAAATGGCTGTTCTCATATTTAATACTACGCCCACCGTTTCCCAGATTTATGAATTTTAATTTTCTTTCATCCACTGCGAAGTATTATCTTTCAGGGCGTACATTATTCTCTAAGAAATACCACTGATTACGTGGCTGTAGATACGACGGTTTGATTTATTACGATAGAAAGTAAAATTAAACTAAGGCAAGCTGCTTTTACTTGTAGAAGTATTTATTAGTTGTGCAGGAAATTATTCGTTTTGTTTAAACATGACTTAATTAGCATGGTGGGTAATAATTAAATAAACATAATATCATATCATCACGCCTTGTTTCCCCGAGGGGTTAGGCAAAGGTATACCTATAGTAGGTACGCACTTACAGTTCGCCAGTTATGTTTAAGGCCCATGTAATAGAGAGTGAGCCTATTGACATCAACCGGGGACAAATCCAGACTCGGGCTGCTACTCGTACTGAGAAATTCCTGAAGGACACCCACACTGCCCGGCCGGGAATGGGTATCGAATTAGTTAAGCTTGGGTTAGGTTACAGAGGGTAATGTGCTGAAGTTTTATCAGTTCAGAGAGAATTGAGCCAGCTTTTTGCCGTTTTTTTAAACTTTTTAGTCCAGTTTACATTTATACAAACACCACACTGTTCACCGCACACGATGCGTTGCATTGCCGCAAAGAATCATTGCGGTGGGGCGCCGCAACGGATTGTGTGCATAGGCCCCTACGGTGAAGAAGACTCAAGACTAAGAACAACGTGAGGAAACTTGGACTTGCTTACGTCATCATTCAAATCATCAACACAGACAGCACACAGCCTAAACCGTTGGGTCTAGAAGAATGAAAATTTGCGCAAGAGTTCCTATTCTAGCAAAGATGAGAACTTTTGAAAACATCCCCTAAAGGGGTTAAATGCGGATTTAAATCTATATGAAAGTTCGTATTTTTTGGCAATAGAAAATCCCATTGGGTGCACGGCTTGTAAAGAAACAATTCTTCAATATGTTTTAGACCAATTTAACCACACATATTTTTTTCACCTGGCCAAAACTAAACAAAATCTTCAAATACCCTCCAAAAAGGGTCTCCCATAACCCTTGTTATCAAAGACCCGTCATATCTATTACGACTATCAAATAATCTTTGCCGGCAGGTAAGCAGCCATCGTATTAGGAGGCACAGGCTTAGGGCGGCCCTTTATCATCGCTACAACAATGGCTCCTGTAAAATGAAATACGGAATCGCAGCAGATAAGTTAGTAGAATTGTTTCCTTCCAAAACTGGCTGGATGTGAAATCAAATTATTACTTTTTAAGGTTCCGTACCTCAAAAGGAAAAAACAGAACCCATATAGGATCACTACGTTGTCTGTCTGTCTGACTGTCAGTTTGTCAAAACCCTTTTTCTTCAGAACGCGTGGAGGTCCTGGACCTCATTCCACCGGCCCCTTCTACCATTGGACATCTAGACGCACTGCCAGTTACCATCCCTACCTAGTTGCTATTCCACCAATTCGCACTAAGCGCTTCCAAATGTCTTTTATAATGCGCACAGCAAAGGTGTGGAACTCACTACCAGCGTCTGTGTTTCCTAATCTCTTCAAAGTGAGAGTGAACAGGCTTCTTCTGGGTAAGCTCACTCCATCGTCGACTTTGTCTCTGTCACCTCTGACCTAGACTAGAGTCAAGAGCAAACCCATCTTAAATAAAAAAACAAAAGTATTGAGTTGAAATTAATATAACATACGTAGGTCTACGGCCCCTTGGAACTCTAAAAATATCAATTTTCTAAGTCAGCGCAAGAAAAAGTTATGGCCATCTAAACGACATATTTTGATACTCACAAATACCTTAATCAAAACCTTTAGGGTACTTTGCCAAGAAGCAAGATCTCACAGTACAAGTGAAGGAAAAATATTTTTGTGATTATGGTCAAGTTTACATTTGCAGTTGGAGAAATGACAGTGACGTATATTGATGTATGGGAGAAAATGTTTTTCAATTGCAATGTTAAATTTGTTCTTGGGATAAATTCATCCCAACTACGGAACCCTTCATTGTGCGTGGTGCGACACGCACTTGGCCTGTTTTTTTTTGGTAATATCGTGTTTTGTGTTTTTATTTTTGGTGGGAAAGTTGTAATGGGCTTTTGAATGAGGTTTTTAGGGTGTGTCAGTTTGTGTGAGATGTATGGATTTGTATGAATGGATGTGTTGATTGGATACTAAGGTATTAAAATATACAGGGTTATTTGTAAAACACCAGCAACCTCTTAAGGGGTCATTGTACTCATCATTATGAACAACTTTTACTATGGGACCAAATCTGAAATCGCAAAATAAAATCAGCTGTTCAGTACATTTTGACGAATTATGCGAACATAAATGTACTGAACAGCTGATTTTTTTCGCGATTTCAGGTTTGGTCCCATAGTAAAAGTTGTTCATAATGATGAGTACAATGACCCCTTAAGAGGTTGCTGGTGTTTTACCAATAACCCTGTAGAAGATACAACATATTCAGGCTACATATTTAAGTTTTGTTCACTATGATATTATTTTGATAGGAATTTCAATGGAGCCCCATAGACCGTCTACATACGTAGTTTTAACCAAAAAACATATCCACTTTAGTCAACTTTATTACGGAACTTTATTGCTACGTAGATATTGGTGTTTTTTTCAATCTGTATTGTCTTACTGCTGGGAAAAGGTCTCCCCACAGCTTTCCACTCTTCCCTGTGTGTTGCCCTCTCCGGCCAATCCCCCATAAACGCCTGTAAGTCATCACGCCAACGTTTCCTCGGCCTCCCTCGACGACGACGACGCCCGTCTTCTGGGTTCCACTGCGTGACGACTCTGGCCCATCTGTCCCGATGCATCCTACATACATGGCCCGCCAAATCTCGCTTCAGCTTAGCAGACTTGATACCCACATCGGTGATTCCAGTTTTGGAGCATATCGTGTATTTATACTGTTTTACTGTTTGATTTTTATGTTTTGTTTTAAATAATATTTTATTTCATTTTGTTTCAAGAAATATTTGATAAGTTATATTTAAGGCGATTTTATTTTTATTTTTGTGTTTCTTTCTTTTATTAATTTTAGGTACATAGTTAGTAATTTAGTAAATGCCAATTGTAAGCGCTACTGTACATAACTTACCTGTAAAGATGTTAGATTTTAAGCTTTCTGAATAATAAATAAATAAATAAATTTATTACGCCTTCGATCGCTGAACTTAATACCTTGGTGAAGCTTTCAAATTTTAAGAAATTTTAAATTAAGGTTTATTCAACATTTTATTTCAAATACAACACCATCTTCAATTTTTAACACACATAAACACACAATTAAAAATACAGCCTATTATCAACCCTTTTCTAATTAAACACCATAAGAATACATGTAAGTTAACCAATTTAATGGTTCGTATTCCCTTCAGCAAACACTGGCTTTCAGGAATGCCAGTGGTCAGGTATTAGGTGTATAGATTCCCCTTACGTGGTACCAAATGATCCTGTGTCAATAGGGTTCGTGATTAATTATACAGGAGCGGACCCCATGGACCCCGGTCTTGCGTGTGTTTAGTCACCCTGAAAGGGTTAATTTTGGTGACCATGATGTTGTAGGGAATTCTGGGGTTCTGTTTGGCTAGTTTAAGTGTGGTACGGATGTTGTTTTGCCCCTTTTCTCTTGTTGTTTGTGGTTCATTCTCGGGCATTGCATTTGTAACTGTGGATATTTTGGATAGATATAGACTCAAATTAGGTCAGAGAACAATCTGCAACTCCCGCATTCCCCTTAAACGTAAGGGGAAGATTTATAAAACAATAGTTAGACCTGCTGTCTTGTATGGATCAGAATGTTGCGCCACAAAAAGAATAAAATGAAAGGCAATTGTATGCAGCTGAGAAGAGAATGCTAAGAGGGATGTGTGGTGTTACGCGAATGGATATAAGTATATAAAAGGAAGTCTGAAAGTGACATTGGTGACTGAAAAGTTACGTGGAAATCGGTTGTCATGGTATGAGTATGTGATGGGAAAATGTCGTCAGGAAAGTTTTGAGTACGAATGTGGACGGCTATACGAGTAAGGGAAGACCAAAGAAACGATGGATCGACTGTGTGAAAGATGACATGGCCAGAAAGGGAGTGACTACCGAGATGATGACTAATAGAGAAGTGTGGAAGAAAAAGACATGTTGCGCCGACCCCAAATAAATTGGGACAAGGGCAGAACAATGATGATGTTGACTCAAATTAATGTGAGAAAAGGTACTAACACTAAAATAAAGTTACAAAAATAATAACCTAACCAACTAAAACTATTAAAAAAAAACTAAAATATGGCGTCGAAAAATTCATCCGCATCTCTGTCGTCTGGTAATGTACCTAAGAGACTGGCGGCATTGCCACGTTGTATGGCAATGCTTAGCCTCTGGCCAAGGCAAAAGCCTGCCCTTGGGTCACGGGAAGTGTCAACCAGCCGTTTGGAGATTTCCTTGAACAAAACATGAGCACACGGACCCCACGGCCCGAGGGTTTCAACCCCAAACGGCTCGAAAATATAGTTATCGATAAGGTATACTTCCGCCGCTTGAAGTTTTCCGCAGCCGCAGCAGCAACGCCAGCACAGCACGCTGTGCCAGGAAGATGGGAAGGCGCAAGAGTATCGACACACGTTGCGTCCCACACTAAAGGCCTACCCACCTTCCATGTAAGAAATATTTTTTACTTTAGATACGAAATAGGAGAATGAGACTTAGTAGCCGGATAAACCGGGTACTTCTGGATACTTTAAATGCTAATGAGATCTCGAATGGATTGTTTTACTTTACTAATTAAAATAGCTTTTGAAAGGAGTCTGTTTTTGCAAAACCGCCTAATTAAAATAATACAATCAACAATTTTAGTTCTGATTATGGTTACCCTACATCAAATTCTTAGAGGTCCAGCGTTTGGCAATTCTATCGGGACCTTTTGAGTTATAGTTTCTGTTGTAGACATTATACTGAAATGTGTCATAATTCTGTAATTACGTTTTTCATTTTACCCTTAAAAAAAAAATTCAGCTTTAATTTGTCAGGTTTACACAAATCAAAAGCTGTGACATGCATGATTGATTTAACTGTGAGTTGGGTTGGGATCAAAAGAATGTTAGGTTTATTGACAGTGTTAAGTTTAGAATTTAAAAAATTAAATAAATCGTATTCTCCAAATCCAGTTTTTTATACATTTACTTAACTAAACTTTTTCGATACTGACTGATACTAACTTCGCTAAAGACTTCGCTACTAAGTGAAATACATTTGGAATAGTTATGATAATAATACATAATAGCGAGGGAGACGGACTTATTCTGTTGTTCTCTGAGTGAATTCAACACGGGCTAGTATCCGCAATGCGTGTATTTTTGTGTAATAATTAGTTACAGATGTTAGTTTTTGTTACGTTAGGATAAGCGCATTTACCGCATTGGGTTATTCTGTAAGGGTAAATGTAAGTAGATAAATAAATAAATAAATAATTATGTAATGTGAATTAATATAACAAAAAAATGTTACTATCGAGTCTGGAAAGCCAATTGTGTCGATTCTCTTGTTCAATAACTAAACAAACATTAGAGAATCGCTATCTATTACTAACAGGCAGCGCGACAAAAGGACGGCTACAGCTATGAACTAAGTTAGAGATGTCAAACTAGTTTACGCCTTGCGCTTCACCGTGTTTTCAGACGACATGTTTTTACGTGTCATCTGAATTTGAATGGAAATATTAGTTTCAACTAAATTTGACAACTCTAATTTACGCCCGTCTCTTTCTTGTTTAATAAGATAGAAAAAGTTAGCAATAGCTTAAATTTAGTTTGTGTACAACGATTATGTGAGAGAGAATAAATAAATAATGTTTTGCCCAACCAGATAATCAAAGAAAGAAGTGCAATGGCACTTCACGAACACCGCCGTTACTAATCAGACAAAATTTACATAACAACAGAGAATGTTACCAAAACCCCGTTTTCCGACGCAACCCGCAACAGCCGAGGCGTCAAGTCAGTCAAGCGTGATCCGCCCGGCCGAAACTTAGTCATACTATTAATATTAAATTGTTTCGCTCAAGGGCAGGTCCTATGTTAATATTCTATTAATAATTATACTTCGACAATAATAGAGGCTTGTGCCAGGGAAAATAATTGTTTAACAAATTGACGACCACCTTAAATTGGCCGTATATTAGAATTCCGTACAAACGTTTCCATACTGCAAGACCTCTGCATCAAATAGCGTCTATCAGCACTAGTACAGTCTTTAATGCTGAAGTTCGAGACGTAATAATGACTCGTGGAACGTGTAGTGCTGCAGGGCAGAGCAGAGTGTAACGCGGAAGTTCACCGATGAGGTGGACTGACCAAATTAAATCCGCGGTTGGAGGCCCTGCTAATGAATGCACCAGGCTGTCTACTAACAGAACCAGATACAGAAATATTGTGCGGCGAGATACGACTATGCTTGCGATTGGAAACAGTTCATCGTGACCACGACAGCTCAGTCAAGAGCAAAGCGAAGAAAAAGAAAAAATATATTATAAATCCCACAAACCTAATCTTAATATCTCTCTTTTAATCGAGTGCATGTAAGCCATTGGAAACGTCTCTTCAAATTAAATCGTATAACGATTTAATAATCTAACCGTGCTTGTGAAGCCAGTGAACAGAAGTGACAACAACTCAGCTAAGATGTGGGCAAAGGCCAAAACTCGCAGTTCTCGCGCAGGTTTGACCTTGCCTGTGAGCATAATCAATAGGATTCTTAAAGAAGGCAACTACGCATCTCGTAATAGGTTGGGGAAAAAGTTTCTTCGCATTTTTTAAGAAAATTCAAAACATTTTTTTAATATAGTTTATTTACATTTAACTAAAGTATGTAGGTACCATTTTGTTCGATAACTTTTTGCCATCTTGTAGGTAGGGACATGATCCCATTGCTATAGAAATTTTGGGACTTCTGGTCAAAATACCGCGACAAGTGGTTTTGGCAGTCCTCTCGTGATGTTAACCTGACACTGCCTAAAGAATTCTGAAGAGACCGAAACAGGTGGAAATCTGAAGGTGCAAGGTCACGACTATAGGGCGGATGCATTAACACCTCCCAGCCAAACTCTCTTAATTTTAGCTGAGTGGCTAAAGATGTGTGAGGTCTAGCGTTATCATGATGAAAAACCACACCCCTTCTGTTGATTCATTCCGGCCGCTTTCTCTCAACTTCTTGCTTTAATCTCATCAGTTGTTCGCAGTAGAGTTCAGAATCGATGGTCCTGCCTGGTGGTAACAGCTCATAATGAATAATGCCCTTCCAATCCCACCACACACACAGCATCACCTTGTTGCGAGTTAACCCGGGTTTCGCCACAGTCTGTGAAGCCTGACCGGCCTTTGACCACGACCTTTTTCGCACGTTCTTGTCATACGTGATCCACTTTTCATCACCAGTTATCAGCTTCTTCAAAAATGGTTCGGTTTCATTACGTCGTAATAAAGAATCACAAATGAGTACACGGTTCATTAGGTTTCTTTCAGTGAGCTCGTGAGGTACCCAAATGTCGAGTTTTTTTGTGTACCCAGTTTTTTTCAAATGCGCCAGAACTGTTTTGTGGTCAATTTCCAGTTCTTCAGCTACATCGTAACTACTGATATGCCGATCTTGCTCCACTTTTTCAAAAATGGCATCCATTTTATCCGTAATAGGGCGACCAGAGCGACGTGCATCTTTGACATCAAAATTTCCGGATTGAAAACGCTTAAACCAAATTTGTGCTACTCTCACAGACACTACACTAGGTCCATAAACATCGCAAAGTTTTTTCGCGACTTGCGTTGCATTTTTACCTTTTCTGTAGTAAAATTTTAAAATGTATCGAATTTCTTCATTAGATTCACTCATCTTGACGGTACGAAAAACAAATGAAAATCACACATTTTCCTAATTTGAATTTGGAATTATGTTCTTTAAAATTTAAACTTTCAATGATACCAAAACCAGCCAGATACAAATAATATAGCCAAAGAGATTTGATTACAAGTTCATACATACTATAATGCGAAAAGACTTTTTCCCCAACCTAATATTTGTAATGGCGCGGCTGTGTAGCACTCGCGAGTTGGCTGCAGTGCTTGAGTACTTAGCTGCTGATATATTGGAGTTGGCTGCAAGAGCAGGTGCAGATAATCACAGAAGCAGAGTACCACCTCGACACATTTTGCTGGCTGTCCGCAATGACGAAGATCTAATGCTAAAATGCTAGAAGATGTCATCTCTTACCAAAGAAGACAATGAAGAGTCATCAACCCAGTAATAGTTCATCTTAATTTAATGTTCAAGAATACTAATGTCAATATTCAAAGTTATCTAAAATGTTTGTGATTTTGTTGTAAAAATGCCTTGACCAATTAAAATGGAATTGAGCTTTAGAATAGAAAGAACATCATTCTATATACTGTGCAGAATGTAAGTGTAACCTCCATAGATCACTAGTTAGTCAAGTTTGACTGTTTAGGTAGGTTGGCTTCCAAAGTTAATCATGATAAAATACCCCCTAATTATAATAAGTAAATTGTTGGGTGTTGCATGTAATGGTTATTTTTAAATAACATTTTAAAATAAATCACAAAAGTTATTCTTTGATAGTTGTATGAATTGACTGCAACACGGCAAATTGACGTGGTGCGACAAATTGGTAAATAATTAATATCCCTGGCTGAAATAAATGACTAAGTGTGTGTGTCAATAATTAAAGGCGTCTCGACGTACCAGATTATTTTTTCAGAGTTGAGTCGTTGGCTAAAAATGGCACTAGTTATGTCAAGTCTCTCTGCTACAGGTTGGTGAAAATAAATCAAGCTGATCGATCATTTATACATTCGCTAAGTACGATGCATAAGCATGGTGTAGAAGTCCTAAGTTGCCGTAGGTGTATGGGATTCAAATGATAAGCACAGGTTGCTTGTGATACACTTTATATTACTCCACATACACAGTTACAGTTCAGGCACAAGCAGACAGATAATAATAGAAGGAGAATGAGTCAAGAGCGACGAATTTATGTTATTACGACCGCGCGTAAGTAAACAAAGGCTATATGCAAATGACAAGCGCTTCGCGTGATGATGTGTCGTAACTGGCCAACCTGGAGCGGAGCCCGAGCAGCCGCCGGGAAGGCGTTGCCCGCGCGCAGCTAGGACACCCCTCGTGTTCCCCTCGGCCCTCGACATTCAATCATTCAAGTGCCTGTGGCGATAAGAAATCGGTCGCCGTGCGCGCTAACTCGCTGACTAATAGAAAATATAATTGGAATGACAATACCTACATGTATAAATAAATGAATGCTTGCTGCTGTGAAATAAAGCTACGATACTTAATACATTAAAGCAGCTAAATACTAAGAGCTTATAACTAAACACGTGGATATTAAATAAGTAGGTATTGGGTATACATTCAGCAGATGTGTGGAGTCCGCCACACATGGCATAGGTTGATTAGTCTATAATGTTCTGCTGCTGAGACAAAGGCCTCGTCGCGACGAGAGGGAGTGGGCTGTAATCTACCACGCAGGCCCAGTGAGGATGTCACATGTATTCAATTTTTTAATTGTAGGACGTTTCGTTACGATTCACCGTTTTGAGAGCAGTGGTGATGAAATTATTTACTCAAAGTAAAGCGCCTGCCTGGGTTCGAACCTACGGTCTACAACACGTAACACCACAGACAGCTGTGCTGCTGGGGAGATTGTTGCGCCAATTCTTCTCCTCAGCTAAAGCACTAGGAAGTGGTGAAGGGAGGGCGTTTTGGGGGACTGTCTTCAGCCTAGTTTGAATAAATGACTTTTTTTTTTTTTTTTTTTTGTAAGTTGGGGCCGTTACCATAGTACGATGATTATGACAATTTTAGTCTGTTTTTGTCAAGTCAAACCCAGATCTAGCAGTGGACTATTGTGAGGTGACAATAATATATACTATGTTGTAATGATACCTAATACTTTTACTGAAAATGAGTTTGCTTTATACAGTATGTTAACCAACAGAGGGCGTTCCCGTTAACCCGCAATAGTATAGCATCCATATATGCTAAAAAAAAATATTACCATTCGAAAACAAAATGGTTTTTATTTTTTTTAATATTAAAATATTCACTAAAAATGTTAAATTGATACGTAAAAGAAACACTCTGTACACGCGTACTTGAAGGACGGAAACATCGCAATTTAGTTTTTATTTTTAGTGAATATTTTTATATTTTTTTGAATATTTTAGTGAATATTTTTAGCATTTTTAGTGAATATTTTAATATTAAAAAAAATAAAAACCATTTTGTTTTCGAATGGTAATATTTTTTTTAGCATGTATGGATGCTATACTATTGCGGGTTAACGGGAACGCCCTCTGTTGGTTAACATACTGTATAATATAAGAGCTGCTACATTTTATTATACACATAAAATTACAACATCGTCTACAAAACTTCCCCGAAAACTTCAATAAAAAGAAGTTTCAGAACGTAATCTCCTTGAGAAACGCTTCGAAAAACTTTGCGAACATTATATCCCAGTACTTTTTCTTAGAATTAACTAAATAAAGGTAAAATTACCAAAGTAATCGTAACATGAGTGGCAGGGACACGACGTCTTATAAAAAGAGCGAGCGATCTTAGGTATTGGAAAACATTCCAACTTATGGAAAACAAAGAATCTTACTTAAAACTTTGGACCATCATTAGACACTCTCGAGATCAAAGGACAACTTTGGAGACAACTAGGGATTAGATTTCTACTTGAACGACGAAGAGTTAGTTTATTTTGAGACTGGAAGTGGCGAATTTACAAACGTGAAATTGGTTATACCAATTCTTATGCCTAAGAAAGAAAATAATGCATTTGCTTATTGATAAAATAATGATATTTTATTTCTGTAAATTGGTTGTAAAAACACTTTTACACGTCGAAAGAAATAATCATTAATTAACTACTTTGAGAAGAAACACCGAAACACGGAATAGAAAAAAGAAGTGGATTTGCCTACGCAGCTATTCGGAGCGTGTCACAGATATGCGGAAAAATATGTAAAATAATAAGTCCTAATTTTGTTCACAAATTCAACGTTGAGAAAAGCTTATTTGTTGGGCATAAAAAATTAATACTTTGTAGCAGCTGGCATTAACGTCCGCACGCCAAGCGCGCGGCCATACAACTAATGCTGCTGCGTTTTTATTTTTTTTATTTTTATAATATCTCGTAGTTGGCCTAGAGAGGCCGTGACTACTTAACCGGTCAATCCTGTGGCTGCCTTAAGCGAACTCTCAAAGCCTCCAGCCAGGGGCATAAAACTTACAGACTAAGCGACTACACGCTAAGGGCCCCCCTGCGGGGAACGAACCTCAGCCTAGGGCGTCGCTGGGGGGAGGGCAACAAGATGGGACAGGCTGGATCAGATCATATCAATGCTGCTACGACGCGAAGAGCGGTATTTATAGTGCGAGCAAAAAGGTGACTTGCTCATCGCTGATTGGCCGGTGTAAATATTTTATAGCAGACCTACTGCAGCTAGGATATGGAACAAATTGTATATATTACTGTGCTCTTTAAATATAATTAGTCAATCCGAATATTGTTTTATTATATCTCCTGACGATGACTGGTAAAACTTATTTGTTGTTATTATTTTACATTTTTTCCGCATAATTGTGACACGCTGGATAGCTGCGTGGGCACTTCCACCTGTTTTTTTCTATTCCGTGAACCGAAACAAATTCAGAGGTCACAGTCTCTCTTTAAATCCAGACATTATCTTGTTCAGATATAAATTTTGTTGTGGAAGCGTATGATTTAAAAAATCATGTATAGATCACGCCTTGAAACAACTGTAGCTTGAGTAGGCATTACAACCTTAAACGTTTCAAAAGATTGGTAATATATTTTTTTATAAGCTAAGAACTTACTACGCTTACCAATTCTTTTGCCATACGTGGCCTAAGAAAATTATGCTATTTATAGAGCAAGATAGTTTTGCAAAGTCTAGGCAGACGCCTAGCCGTTTCCCAACTATGTTGAGGTCGGCTTACAGTCTAACCAGATCCAGCTGAATTTTAGTCCTGCAGTCCCGCAGTATTTTACATGTAGTGACTGCCTATCTAACCTCCACAACCCAGCAGAACACAATACGATACGATACCCCTTGGTAAGACTGGTTGATAGACTATCTGGCTTCTGACGACCCGTAACGACTGTCAAATATCCACTAATGCTTTCCGAGGGGTCTTGGTATGTGATGATGGTCCACTGACCAACCGCGGCAAGCGTAGCTTAACCTGATCCATCGACCCGTGCGGCTGTTATTACTTAGCCACGATGCAAAACAACCGTATCTTGAGTATCACAGCTTTAACAATTTCAAGAGGTCGGTTATATAATTTGTTTTAAGTTAGTAAAAAGAACTTACTACTCTTATAACTTTTTTTTTGCTACACGTGTAGTGTTCGAAAATTATGTTCTCATATCCCTGTCACCTTGTGGTGTTTATTAATTCAAAATAAATCCAACCACGCTCTCCTACCACATCCAGGCAAACCGGCCTCAGATATCTCCGTCCTCGGGATAAAATATTCCGTTTGTACGCTATGTTTTAGAAATAAACTAACCTTAAGTCCCTGATAACTCTTCCTAGTTACTGTGGGGACCCTAATTGAGAACTTTGGACTTCCTTCAGCGACCTTTGAATCGGAGTTCTTGAATAAATTATTGGAGCTAAAATGCCTTGAGAGAGTATCGATAAGGTAGCCAATAAGGACCAACCATTTTGGTATTGGGTTCGTACGTAGCTGAATTTTTTATATTGGTATTTGTGGGTTGGACCTTGGTTAGGGTTTTGGAGGCCATTTCTTTTCGGGACTTTGCAAGTGTGGTGTGTTTCTTTATTTACAGGGTGGATATGGTACTGTGTAAGTGAATGCGTAGGCTTGATAATAAGGTGGTACTAGGATTAAGGTGGTAGAATAATATGGTTTCTATTTATCTGCATTCCAAGTTATACCAGGACATCATAGACCAACAACGAGTTAAAATATCGTGAACCTTGACTTGATCGTTAGTTGTCGTAACCAAGTTTGTCCCACGTTTGACGATCAGGAATGATAATTATAATCATCTGTCTGAAACGCATATTATGCAAATCTCTTATCTCATCAGTAGTCTATAGTTTTCCGAGTATAATATAAGAAGAAAATTTCGTATAAAGTGGGACAATAATCTCGAAATACAGGAGGGCATCAACGCGCAAACTGTAACCATGAATTCAGCATAGGTTCTAGACCGTGCTGAATAGCACGCTAGTAGAAATATTTCGTCGGTTATAAAACGATAAAAAAACCGACGAAGTGCCGACCACGCACAATGAAGGGTTCCGTATTTAGGATGAATATAATATTCCAAGAACAAACTTAACAATGTAGTTGAAATACATGTTCTCCCATAAATTCCAACTTCAAATGTAAGTTTGTACGCACAATATTGATAGATTTACGACCACAGACTTCTTTTAGGTTTTCCTGTAATCTTCTTTTAGGTTTAGAACTATTTTCTGTATTTTTTCCAAAATTTTAGGCTCAGTAGTTTCGGATAATGGGGGGAATGGTCAGTTTTCATATATTTTCTTTAATAACTTTAAAAATATATATTTTAAAATTAAAGAAAAAAATATTTGAGACCCTCACAATAAGCCCTTTCATTTGATATATAACACGGTACAGTTTGAAAAACTTTTTTTTAATTTTCTTATTTGCCCTCCAAAATTGACCTCTATATTCAAAATTCATTTATTTACGTTACACGTCCGTAGCTGGGTCACAGAAATTCGTATGTGTACCAAATTTCAACTTAATCGGTCCATTAGATTCGGAGCAAATTGGCTGTGACAGTCAGACAGACAGACACGAGTGATCCTATAAGGGTTCCGTTTTTTCCTTTTGAGGTACGGAACCCTTACACGGTCTGGAACAGCAATTTTTTTTTTAATAACCTACGACAATTTTAACGCAGGGGTGTTCAGGATTCGCTGCAGGAGACGCCCTGGGCGTCGGGAATTGAGAGCCGATTCTCGGCCATCGTAGGCGCGGGCTTGCGGACGGCGAGTAATGGGTAGCTCGCCGTCCGGTAAGGACCAGGCTCGGGTCGACGGAGCGTTGTGTTCCACGCGCGCCTCAGAAAGATGTCAGCGCTAAGTGATGGGGTCCGCTAGGGCCAATGCCTGCCAGGGTCCCTATTCAACCTCGAACCAAATTAGCTTGCTTTGCAGACGATACTGCCTCTTATACCTCTTCGAATGATACCGATTTGATCATAGGTCGCTTACATTTCATTGACTAGCTTCTTGATTATTTTAAGAAACTCAAAATAAATGAGAATAAGACAAAAGCAATATTTTTCTCCCGTGCTAGGCAACCCCCTTCAAGAACTTTAAAATAACAGGCCATGCGGTACCTAGGAAAACTTGTGTGCGTTATCTTGGGATCAAAATGAATGGACGTCTAAATTGGTCCAAACATATTGCTGATTTGCGTTTGAAGGGCGCCCAAGCCCTCGGTGCTTTAAACCTTATAATGAACCTTAAAAGCAAATTTAGTAGCAGTACTAAACTAAGAATTTATACTACGCTTGTCCGTCCGAGTATAACGTACTCCTGTCCTGTCTGGAGTAGCACATGCACATCTAACTATCAACTGCTACAAGTTATCCAGAATAAAGCAGTAAAATATCATACAATACCAAATCTAATACAAATCTTAAAAAAATTACATAACCAAAATTAAACTTCCCTTTTTATTTAATCATGTAATTAAAATATCATCAGGATTTTATATTAAAAACAAAATGAATACTACTAACCCCTTGATTTCAATTCTAATAGGTTGGGGAAAAAGTTTCTTCGCATTTTTTAAGAAAATTCAAAATATTTTTTAATATCTAGACGTGAACAAGGCCAGCGGGCCTGACGGCATTCCAGCGAGAGTGTTGAGGCAGTGTGCGCCTGAACTGTCTCCTGTATTGACACGTTTGTTCCGCCTCTCTCTTGAAAAAAGAACGGTGCCGAAATCCTGGAAGCTTGCAAATGTACAACCAGTGCCCAAAAAAGGCGACCGTGCAGACCCTGCCCATTACCGTCCGATCGCCATTACCTCCATTCTGTGCAAAGTTTTGGAAAGGGTACTGAACAATAAGTTGCTGAACTACCTCGAAGACAATGATCTCCTCAGTGACCGTCAATATGGCTTTCGCCGGGGACGGTCAACTGGCGATCTTCTTGTGTATGTCACGCACTGCTTTGGCGAAGCCATCGAGAAACACGGCGAAGCACTGGCTGTATCGCTTGACATCTCGAAGGCCTTTGACAGGGTCTGGCACGCTGCTCTGCTCAGCAAGCTTCCTGCTTATGGCATCCCAGCTGATTTTTGTAGCTGGATATCAGATTTCCTTAGTGAACGGTCGATTAGAGTAGTTGTTGATGGCTGCTCTTCTGACCTTATGGCTATTGATGCCGGAGTTTCTCAGGGGTCTGTTCTCTCTGCAACTCTTTTCCTGCTGCACATCAATGACCTGCTTCGGCCTGGTATTGTTGGGTACGCAGATGACAGTACAGTTTCAGAGAGATACTTGTCCAGCGCAAAAACCAGCGGGGCTGAAGTTCGTTCCTTGAGAGAGGCCATGGTAGAGCGGACAGATTTGACCTTAAGCTTTGTCTCCCAGTGGGGTGATGATAATCTGGTCTCTTTTAACGCCACCAAAACGCAGGCGTGTCTTTTTACCGCTAAAAAGAGTGGTTTCGCCCTAACTCCTACTTTTCGAGGTACATCTGTTCCTGTAACTGATCGACTTGAGCTCCTAGGCATGGAGTTGACATCTGGTCTCAACTTCGGCGCCACCATCGAGTACAAGGCCCAAACTGCGGCCAAGAAACTGGGCATCCTAAATAGGGTGAAGCGATACTTTACGCCTGGACAGCTTTTAACCCTTTACAAAGCGCAAGTCCGATCCTGCATGGAGTATTGCAGTCACCTTTGGGATGGATCAGCTAAGTACCAACTAGCCGCGCTTGACTCGGTGGAACGCAGAGCTAAGAGGCTCATTGGCGACGTAAAACTGGTGGATGCCAAGCTTCATTGCTTGGCTCATCGCCGCAAGGTTGCCTGCTTGTCGGTCTTCTACAGATTGTACTACGGAGAGTGTGCCCGAGAACTCCACGACCTCATTCCACCGGCCCCCTTCTACCACCGGACATCTAGACGCACTGCCAGTTACCATCCCTACCTGGTTGCTATTCCACCAATTCGCACTAAGCGCTTCCAAATGTCTTTTATAATGCGCACAGCAAAAGAGTGGAACTCACTACCTGCGTCTGTGTTTCCAAACGTATACAACCCTAATCTCTTCAAAGTGAGAGTGAACAGGCTTCTTCTGGGTAAGCTCACTCCATCGTCGACATTGTCTCTGTCACCTCTGACCTAGACTAGAGTCAAGAGCAAACCCATCACAAATAAAAAAAAAAAAAAAATAGTTTATTTACATTTAACTAAAGTATGTACGTACCAATTTGTTCGATAACTTTTTGCCATCTTGTAGGTAGGGACATGATCCCATTGCTATAGAAATTTTGGAACTTCTGGTCAAAATACCGCGACAAGTGGTTTTGGCAGTCCTCTCGTGATGTTAACCTGACACTGCCTAAAGAATTCTGAAGAGACCGAAACAGGTGGAAATCTGAAGGTACAAGGTCAGGACTATACGGCGGATGCATTAACACCTCCCAGCCAAACTCTCTTAATTTTTGCTGAGTGGCTAAAAATGTGTGCGGTCTAGCGTTATCATGATGAATAACCACACCCCTTCTGTTGATTAATTCCGGCCGCTTTCTCTCAACTTCTTGCTTTAATCTCATCAGTTGTTCGCAGTAGAGTTCAGAATCGATGGTCCTGTCTGGTGGTAACAGTTCATAATGAATAATGGCCTTCCAATCCCACCACACACACAGCATCACCTTGTTGCGAGTTAACCCGGGTTTCGCCACAGTCTGTGAAGCTGACCGGCCTTTGACCACGACCTTTTTCGCCCGTTCTTGTCATACGTGATCCACTTTTCATCACCAGTTATCAGCTTCTTCAAAAATGGTTCGGTTTCATTACGTCGTAATAAAGAATCACAAATGAGTACACGGTTAATTAGGTTTCTTTCAGTGAGCTCGTGAGGTACCCAAATGTCGAGCTTTTTTGTGTACCCAGTTTTTTTCAAATGCGCCAAAACTGTTTTGTGGTCAATTTCCAGTTCTTCAGCTACGTCGTAACTACTGATATTGCTCCACTTTTTCAAAAATGGCATCCATTTTATCCGTAATAGGGCGACCAGAGCGTCGTGCATCTTTGACATCAAAATTTCCGGATTGAAAACGCTTAAACCAAATTTGTGCTACTCTCACAGACACTACACTAGGTCCATAAACATCGCAAATTTTTTTTCGCGGCTTGCGTTGCATTTTTACCTTTTTTATAGTAAAATTTTAAAATGTATCGAATTTCTTCATTAGATTCAATGATCTTGACGGTACGAAAAACAAATGAAAATCACACATTTTCCTAATTTGAATTTGGAATTAATTATGTTCTTTAAAATTTAAACTTTCAATGATACCAAAACCAGCCAGATACAAATAGTATAATAGCCAAAGAGATTTTATTACAAGTTCATACATACTATAATGCGAAAAGACTTTTTCCCCAACGTAATATATATGTTCATCAACTTTAGACAAATTACCATATATCGATAGATACGGCACTTACCGCCTACCGCATCGCTGTTTTTTGTTCCCACCACCTGAAGTGCGAACGACCAGCGGCTTGTCTTTGAGAAGCCCGCTGCCGCCCCGGCCCTGGCCGCAGATACACCGGAGCGCGGGTGGCAGGGAGGTTCCGCTCGCTGATTATTGACTGGTCGCAAATTTGCTAGTCATACGCACAGTGCACACCGTGCATTACAAATTATATTACTAAATAATTTGCGTTATTAACGTCATGAATCCATAGTAAATGTATGTTGAGTTTATATTGTAAACAGTTAAGACTATGTTTTAGAAGCTTTGAAAGGCGAATCGCTAGCCTCATAAAGTGCCTCGATTATTGTGTGAATGTAGCTTAGGTTAAGTGCATTTTGTTGTGTTCGTAATGATTAAATAAAGATATTTGAAAATGAAAATGCCTGGGTCGAGGGTTGTTTGAAAGAGTTACCGTGTCCCTGGCACAGGCAACTGAAGGAACACGGGTGGGTTTTAGTTAGTAAAAGTCTGACACGAAGAGCGGGAGAAGTTATTTGATGATTTCCCACCAAAAAAAAAAAAAGTGGTGTCCATGCCACCCTGTATAATAATATTTATTTAAATAATAACATAAGTACTTACCTATATAAACAAAATTGTTACTTAGATAAGAAATTACGACGTTAATAGCAATGCGAAAATTAGTTCGCCTTTCAGAATTACCGGTCATATTACGTAATACCTTAGAGGCTCTAACGAGCTGCTTTTACAGCTTTTCATAATAAACCCACGAATTATGGATATATATCTTTAAGTGCTTTTGTTTGTACCTACGGCTAAGTTTTTATTTGGGTTGGGAGCTAAATAATGATCGGTCCTGTAATGTAGATGTGGGCTTTGATTTTCTTTTACTGGGTAATAGGGATGATGCCTGGGTAAAAAAAAGAAATTCTATTTAGTCCGTCAGTCAGAAAAAAAAAAAAAAATAGACAGGTATTTTTTGCTTTATCATATTAATAAAAAAATACTTAGACAACACGCATTAACGTTCGGGAGTGGGGGCTCGCTACGTCACTTCTACGTATAAAATCTACCAAGGCGTGACGTCATGCCACATTTCAACTCAATGTATCGTCGTAATCTTATGATTACATAGAAAAAGAAAAAATACGTGTCCAATATACTTTAATCATATACATGACGGACAAAAAAAAAATTTGCTGTCATCCGTAATATAGGATATTTATATGAGAAGCTTAATCATAACCCTTTGGAGAATTAAGACTATAAATAAAAAAAAACTCATACACAATACAATTAACTTAAGATGACGATAACCTAGTTTTAATAATTTTAAACTGAAGATCACGTCTAAACCAGTAGTGATAATGATTTATCAAAAATATATGTTAAATTTGAGCATTTTCTTAATACGTTAATATGTAAATATGTTTATATTACATAGTGGAATTAATTAGTAAAATTAAGTCCAACGCGGATAAAAAACTGAGAATCAAGCGTTTTATTATGAAACCTTCACCATTTTAAAGATAATTTAATTATTTATCTTTTAGTATACGTGTTTTAATATAATAATTTTTATATATAATAATTTAATAATGCGTCTGGGACAGCGCTCTTTGATGGGCGAGTTCTGTTACTGGCTGGATATACGATGCATTGCGTGAGCTCAGTACAGAACAAGCAAGCTAACCACTCAAGGCCGTTGGCATATATCTGCGTCTTAATGGATGTCAGAAATAGTCTGAGAATAGTTTCTGTTACATTTCACATGTTTACTTAGTGAATCAAATTATTACGTAGTTTGTTAATTTTGAATAGCATTTTCAGAAAATCTGTGACACTCTCCATTGATTTAAAAGAAACATACCAACTGGTTTACCACTGGCCTGGCAAGAGAGGCGATTTTGGTTATACCCCTTGCGAATTTGTGACGAAGGATTATGAAGACCATTATGTTTAGTGATAAACGTTCATAGGCTGCTAAAAGCAAAAACCCTTCTTTCGATTCTTTCACAACAACAGTTTACTTACCTTCATAACACTAATTAACCAGTAAAATCAAGTTAGAGATAGGATAACACAGAAATCAAGTCAGCTCATATATTAGGTGTATGAAACTCGTCATAATTTCCCTCACTAATACGCGACTTGAATATTTAATGGAACTGCATTTCTACAACCGTCTGACTTAGCTTAATTTTCAATTCGAACCGTGTATAAACCAGCAAAATTTAGTACGCCACGCTAGACCTTGGAAGACTATTCAAATTTAAGGCATCACAATTTGGTCGCTCTATATACCTACGTGGTAGAACGTGAAACTAGCTTACGTACGCCGAAGCGGATTGCAATGAATTTTGGTGTTTGATGTGAAACGGAATTAATTATCTGTTTTTAAATAAGTTAAGTTATTAGTTTTTTTATGAATTTAAGAATTTAAAGGCGATTCTGTACTGAAGCCCAATAGTGTTAAGTTATACCAATGGAACGATCTCATCAAGGAGGATATTTCATATTATGAAAGACTTCTCTTGATCGTTAATACGTAAGGAGTTACGGAGCTCTAAATGTGAGTAATTAAGTATTATTGACATTCTGGTATTTCGTCAATTAGTTAACTTTCATTAATCCTGTGCCTTGAAAACAACATCTTTTAAGCTTATTAACTAACATTTTAAAACATAGGCCTCCTAGTTGATTGTTTTAGGAACAATTTTTTTAAGAGTCGGTTGGCCGGTCAGAACGTTAAGCTTGCCACATCCCCCAATTGAATAGCGTTAAGATATATGCCAATGGAAAGATCTCTTCAATAGAAATATTTCGTGTTATGACGACTTCTCTCGATTATTAGACAGTGAGGAGCTACAGAGCTTTAAATATCTTTAAGAGTCGGTTGGCCGGACATAACGTTAATCCTGCTGCTTCCGCCAATAGCGTTAATCCTACTAATATTCGCCCACGTGGTTGTCGGAAATTATCCCACGGGAACGCACTACCTGGATCAAAAGTATCCTATGTCCTAATCCAGGTCATAGTCTACCCATGCGCCAAATTTCATGCAAATCCGTTCTGCAGTTTTAGCGTGAATGCTTAGTAATTCAATTATGATTCGAAAGACACGTGGCCCCATCTATTATGATAAGAACGACATTGTTGTTTTCCTCGGGAACAGTACTTTTTTTCGGGATGAAAGGTACCCTATATCCGTTTCTGTACACGTGACAAAGTATATGCAAAATTTCAGGATGATCGGTTCAGCGGTTTAGGCGTGATAAGGTAACAAACAAACTTACTTTCGCATTTCTATTATTATAAGTTAGGATGCGAAAGTTTATGAGGATGGATGGATGTTTGCTACTCTTTCATGCAAAAACTACTGAATGGATGTCGATGAAATTTGGCATACAGATAGTTTATAACTGGGATTAACACACAGGATGCTTTTCATCCCCATATGCTTACGGGTTCGAGACTTACGCGGGTGAAACCGCGGGGCGCTGCTAGTTTATATACATACATAGGCCAATAGAAAGATCTCTTCAAGAGAAATATTTCGTGCTAAGGCGACTTCTCTCGATTGTTAGTCAGTGGGGAGCTAGTAAGTTTTAAATATGAGTAATTACGCATTATTGAAGTTTAGGTATTTTGTAAATTAATTAACTTTAATTATTTACGTGCCTCGCATACATCATATAATATTTAAAGCCTATCACCGTCCACTTTAGAACATGGCCTCTTACACTCGTATGTCAACGTTAAGATATACAGGGTTATTGGTAAAACACCAGTAACCTCTTAAGGGGTCATTGTACTCATCATTATGAACAACTTTTACTATGGGACCACACCTGAAATAGCGAAAATAAAAATCAGCTGTTCAGTACACTTATGTTCGCATAATTCATCAAAATGTACTGAACAGCTGATTTTTTTGCGATTTCGGATTTGGTCCCATAGTAAAAGTTGTTCATAATGACGAGTACAATGACCCCTTAAGAGGTTGCTGGTGTTTTACCAATAACCCTGTATTTCATTGAAAAGATCTTGTTTGGAAGAACGATTGTTACTACCACGACTTGTCTGATTTATAATTTTGTTCGGCGTTAAATCATCTTAAATATGACGTTACAAAACTTAATTCTCGTCATAAGTTAATTATGTAACAAACAGTGACTTGTCAACATCATTATTATATTAACAAAAAAAAAAAAAAAATTACTCCTCGAAAATTAGTATCACTATGCAAAAGACTCATTTATGAAGCTATTGTTCTCTGCCAGCTGCTAAAAGGCCGTTGACTAACACCTTTATTTTGTTCATCGTTTGTCTATTGTTCCGACCCAGCTGGTAAGTAGCTTCGTGAATGAATTTTTTGCACAGAGTGATCCCAATTTTAATAAACCCCCACAAATAACTCGAGTGGCGTGGCCTTTTTCTCCTTCGTTTTAATTTCATCTCTGCGCTAAAGGTAACTCCACGATTTTTTTCTTTGGAAAATTGTAAATAATAACGTTTAATGAAATTAAAATACGAGTATCTTTACAAAATGAAAACGGGAACCGTATACGTGTGTCAAATTAATGTCGCCATTTCGGCGGCACGTTGTAAAGTAGTAGTTACGTGCATGTAATTAAATGAGAAAAAAGGCGATTAATTCGTCTATAAAGTATGGTCAAATAACAAAAAATGATACCGTTTAGCCTAAAATTCTCTTTTAAGAGGATTGTGAAGCTGTAACTTTTCATACAAAAAGAGATAACGTTTTTCTCCCCGTAAACATAGTCTAATTTTGATATTTTTTGGAAATGTTGTAGGTATAATGAAAAACTAGGTCCGTACGTTTTTATTATAAAGATATATTGCATACGATATAAGTTATTAGCATCTAAATATCTATATTTTTGACATAAAAACATCCTCGAGCATTTTTATTTTTTTAAATTAAATTAAATTGAATTACTAAAAACGAAAAACGTACAGACCTAGATTAAAGTGTACTGAATGTAATGAGACCAAAATTGTCTCATTTCGTAAAGGTTAAAGGGACTGAAAACGTTATCGCCCGAAACAATATTTATGTAAATAATTGTATGAAATGTAGGTAATTGCCTCCAAGAATCGCGCCGCGTATCGGCACTTCACAATCCTCCATTTTCGTTTGCTCCGTACTTTGCTAAATCATCTCAGTAACACATATTTCCATCCAAATTAATAAGTCACTGTTTAGCTACAGAGTCTCGCAGTAAAACCATTAGGATGTCTGCTGTACAGCAAGCGCAAGGACAAAGGAACAAGGCCGGCGCATAAGAACCACGTTTACGAGGTGCATAATAGATGGAACGTAGCGACACTCAACAGCGTCTGTGTTGGTGTGACACGGGCCTAACCGGTTTCTTGGTGGGTTTTCATCTTGTAGGTTTTACGTAGGTATTAAGAAACGAAGTTACGTGGTTACTCCTTTGGTGAAGCGACCCAAAATTGTGTTTTGGACTCGTATACCAGAGTATCCACCTGTAATGTAGGAATATTGTCTGTGTTAAACTGTGTCTCTTTTCAAATATAGAGTAAAAGAGCATTACTTTTCCTCTCAACTGTGAGTATTTATATAAGTATAGTATATGTATGTTTATATATTTTAGCTTTATGTATTTATTTAAGTTTATGTTATACGTGTAGGTATAGTTAATATTTTAGTTTAAGTCTTCGCATATTCATATTTTTCTCTTCTTGTTCTCACACACTATTGTCTACATTTCTATTTCATTTCTCCTTTCGCAGGTCTGCTGGAAGAAATTTCTTAAGAAATAAGCAGTACCTTTGTACTCCTAATTATAATTATGTATTTTATTATGTATTTTTCTGTGTGTACATAAATGGTAAAATAAATAAAATAAATAAATAAATAAAATATTATATTAATAGATATTTAGTTCAATTGTGACATTCAAATAAAATAAAAAATGCTAGATTCGTTTAATATTCTAACACAAAAATAAAAAGAGCAAAGCAGAAAGTACAACCAGTTATAAAGTATAACCAGTATGTCAGATTCAACATTGGTGCATCGTGTTGCTCGGCTAGGATTTTCAAAATACCGTTGCTGCTAGCCCTCATTCTGCTTATTAAGGATGCGGTTTTTTCCTCATAACATTTTAAGCCTAGTAAATTTATTTAACAGTTAATTGTTTTCAAGCATTCGTCATACATTTCTCACGTTCTCCACATTTTATGATTTTTTTTTACTGCAACCAATTCATTTTTCTATCAGAAAGAAGTTGTAGGTTACTTTTTGTATACCTGTATGATTGAATTTGTTTCAATTGTGAAGTTCGGTGCCAATCAAAATAAAAGTTAGCTCGCGATAAAATTAATATTTATTTCAATTCTCCGGATTTTATCGAGATTCTATTTATCTATAGGATTAGTGTATTTCTATGAAATACTAACTATTTTTATTTTATCTATGCGCACACAGTACTGTATTATTTTAGATAAGTAGAGCATTTAGTTAGATAAATGGATCCTGCAAATATTATAAATACAGGTTGATTTTTAAAACATGCGACAAAATTTAAGGGGGTGTTCTACGCATCAATATGAACAACTTTTACTATGGGACCAACTAAGAATTCGCAAAAAAAAAATTACCTTCCCATGTAAAAGCACATACCCGATTGGACCATTTTGTATAAAAAGGTCGAAATTTTTTTGCGAATTCCGAGTTGGTCCCATAGTAAAAGTTGTTCATATTGATGGGTAGAACACCCCCTTAAATTTTGTCGCATGTTTTAAAAATCTCCCTATATTAAAGTTTGTATGTTTGGGTGTTTGTTACTCAATTACTCACAAATGGCTGAACGGATTTGGATGAAATTTTGCACACAGAGGTAGAGGCTACTTTTCGTAGACATTCGATCACAGACGAATTCGCGGGCAACAGCTAGTAGGTACAAAATAAAAAAAAATGGAGTTCTTTTACTATTAACAAAACAAACAATCTGCCTAGCCTTTTCCCAACTTTGTTAGGGTCCGCTTCCAGTCTGACTGGACGCAGCTGAATACCAGTATTTTACATGGAGCGACTGCCTATCTGACCTCCACAACCCACTTACTGGGTAATACGATACCCCTTTGTATGACTAATTGTCAGACTTTCAGGCTTCTGACGACCCGTAACGACTGTCAAAGATCCACGAATGACAGCCGGGACCAAACGGCTTAACGTACTTTCCGAGGCACGGAGGAGTCTCGGTATGAAAAGATGGTCACCCATCCACAGACCAACCGCGACAAGCGTAGCTTAACCTGATGGATCGACTCATGCGGCTGTTATTACTTAGCCACGAGCTCCTCCTTTTCCACGAGTTCTTTTATTGTTAACATTTAAATAAATTATTAATTGTCCTTGACGTAAATTAACCATCATCTCCAATGACTTACACAAACAATTTTACGGAGAATTTTCCAGTGGCCTATAAACATTGAAAACAAAGAATATCGATTTGTTGGCAAGCAGCTTTATGTCCATTAGTAGGTACTGTAAAGGTTCCATGCAATGGACCTTAACCTTATATTGTACTGGCTGACATTTTATCACTCACGTTGTTTTATAGAACTCCCTTTTTTCAAATAAATAAAAAAGGTAGTTCGTATTTTTTTCCAGGCCGCACTTCGCTTAAGAGGCTACCGAGCGTGGCCAAAAATGTGGCCACCATTTCCCGTTTTAATGATTACAATAAAACTTAACAATATAAAACTACTGTTTATAATAATAATAACGTATAGTCTTGTGGAGTACAATTTAACGTGCTTATTTTCTGCATTTTCTTTTTAAATTAAAAGAAATAACAAAACAAACGATGAGGGCGCCACTGTGCGCTCGGTAGCGTCTTAAGCTAGGGTGTTAGGCTGTGTAGTTTTAAGAAGTGCGTGATTTTATCCGAAGACTGATTTCCTTTTGATTAAGGTCAAACTGTTATTCTTCCTTAAAATTGTATTCTTTTATAGAAAACTAACCCTCAGTGGAATCTGTACTTCCACTAAGGTGGAGTCTGAACTTCCAAAGTACGGTTTTATTTAAACACTATATTGTTTCTGATGCGTTCTATTAGTGGTTGCGTATGTATTTCTGCCAATGCAGGTACTTAATTTATTAACAAATTTAATGGTATACTTATAAGTTTTTTTTTTGTGTTAGAAAGTGGTATCCGATGGTGGACTTATTATTTATAACTAAACTTACACAATGAGTATTGACTGATTTCACGTTTTTGAACATTCAATCAATTGAATAAATAGTTAGTATGTATAAATAGTAATAGTATATTATAAATAGATGATGAATGATTTCAAAACTTATACAACAATACTCTATTGCTAAGTGTGGAATGGTCTGTCGTGAATTACCTCACTATTATTTCTGTGTTGGTAGCTGTCAAGGACAAACCCATCTCAAATAAAGAAAAAAAAATATGCTCACATTGAATATCATGGTTAGTGGTTTCATAATAACACATGTACTTCTTCATCATCATCATTGCACGCCATTCAGCTCGACTCTCGGCAACTCATCCAGTTGCTACCAGCCATCCTGCGGAGATCGTCGCTCTACATAGCCCGAGGGCTCATCCTACCTTACGTTTGCCTATACGCGGTCTCCACTCAAGAACACGTCTACCCCAACAGTCCGGTCTTCAGCGTCTCGGAAATTCTGACCTATGGAGGTTTATGTTGACGCTTTGATAAGGTCTGTCCAACGCGTAGGTCACCAACCGCGTGACTGCTTGCCCTCCACTTGTCCCTGGACAATGAGTCGTTCCATGGAGTGTTCGTTACGAACCTCGTGGCCGAAATATTTGATAATTCGTTTTTGCACAGTCGACGATAATCTCTGCTTGACTTTTAGTTTCTCCAGGATCAAAACATTGATCCGAATCGTTCACTCTTGACAGAGTGGTCGTGGTTGATGACTCTGCATTTTCTTTGGCCAAAGCAGCCCTCTTGATGCTCCTCCACTTATTCCGACCTGAAGACGAGATTCAAAGGAGATGAACGACTAAGGCGACCCCAACGGCTAATATGGCCGGCCCATTGATACTTAAACTGGCTTCTTTAAAACATGTACTTCATAAAAATCTTTAATTTATTCATCCCCTGACAGATAATCAGCCTAAACCGCTGGGTCTAGAAGCATGAAATTTTGCACAAATTTTGAACCTTGTGCGAAGGTGAGCAATAAGGGAGGATTTCTAAAAATTCATCCCCTAAATAGGGAAAAAAGTATGTATGTAAAGATGGATTTTTGGCAATTCATCGCCTAAATGGATGGATAATAGGGGATAAAAGTTTGTTAGGATTTTCGTAATTTTTACAGATGAGAAATCCCATCCAACTTGTATTTGATAACTAGCTTCCGCCGGCGACTTCGTCCGTGTGAAATTTCTTGTTGACCCAAACCACCTCGTCGCATTTAATCGCCTGTCCGTGCTATTACTTTGTTTTGACGTTAAAACGTATTTTAGCTCGGTGTACTGTAGGGAAGTTCAATATTTCTGACCGAAAAAAACATGTAAGATTTCAACCGCTAATAACTACGATACTCTACTTTTCCCTATGTGTCGAAATATCAATTCGTATAGCGCAGAAACGTGTTTAGCTAGAACAGTTATTCTGACAAAGCACTATCAGGAACAAAAAAAAATATTGGCCAAAATAGGCTTAAAAATTAATATCTTCATATACTACACAATAGCCAAATAATGTCAGATTTCGTCTCATATCGGCCGTAAATCTGCTCAAAGAGGAAAAATATTATAATCGGTGAAAGCTTACTTTCTAAGGAACGTAATGAGGCCACTAAGTCTAGTGTCGAGCAAATACAATAGCTAAGGCAGTATCGGAAACCGTAGTAAAATTCAATCATGTTTTCACGAAAGCAAACGGCGCGCCGTTGCTGGGGGATGGTGGTGCGGGGGGAGGGGTGCGGGGGGTTTGTAAAGGGGTCGAAATTTGTTTTTTTTTTTGTTCGTCAAAAATATGGAAAAAACACAATTTGTTTTTTTTTCGTGTAAAAAACAAATTGTTTTTTCGGAGTTTTCAATGCTAGTGGTGACGCTACTCATCTCCACGCACACATTCACAGCGTGTTTCGTACACTTACCACAAGTGAAGCGCGCGTCGCTACATGAGATACAAAAGGTACAAAAGTACATCAAATCAAGATAGATATCACTACATGACTACAGACATTTTAAAAAACAATATCTTATGAATTTCAGTAACTTCAAAAGTCCTTAATTTTTTTATTGTGTTTCATAAAAATAACAAAGGCGCCTTTATATCTCATTGTCTTCTTTTATTAATCTCTGGCCGTTGTTTTGTTTATATATTTCGCATTGTATCAACGCTTTAGGCGCGTTCGACGATTTTATACCTTATGGTTCTGGCTACAAGGTTTAAGTTTAGTTGTTCTGTCTTAAATTTTTATTTTGTTGGTTAAGATGGGCTAATAATATAGGTATTATATAGAAGTAGCTTTTACTTGAAGATTTCTCGTGACCTTTACGAAAGGCAACAATGGAAAGGTTTTGAGAACTGTTAGCAAATCTTATTATTATGTAATTATGTTAGATTATTTTGTGATTGGACTGTTTTGTTATTTATTATTAGGTAGAAAAATAACAGTATGCGGTTAAATAGCAATATTTGGAACGCTTAATTAGTTATTATATTTTTAGCCTGAATTGAAAATGGCCATTTGAGTCGCACGTACTATTTTTATATTCAAACATTAGCTGACCCGACAGACGTTGTCCTATCCAAATATGATGCATGAGAAAATTAATTTTCTTCATATTTTTTTTTTCGTGTATTTTTCCGATGTTATTCTGCTATTCGGGACGGAGACAAATACAACAAATCCAAAACTATGAAAATCGGTCAAGCCGTTTTTGAGTTATAAGTGTCCGAACAAACCCGACTTTGTTTTATAGGTATATAGATAAACATAATCTTCTTATTAAAAATCTTAAATTCACTGACAGGCAACGCACAGCCTGAATTGCCGAGTCTAGAATTTTGCATAAGATTCCTTATACACACACAGTTTTTGGTAATATGTAGGTAATCCATTAAGGGGATGTAGGAGAGGACATTTGCAACCGAATGACCTACATTCAAATGTCAACCATTTACGATTTCTTTTTTAATAAATTTTTAAAGTTGTTTGTTTTCAAAAAAATGTAATTCAATTCAAAGTAGAGTTTATTCTATAAGAAACAAGCCCTATTAATTTGTAAGCAATACCAGTTATGAAAAGAATCTAGATTATATGTACAAGCTAAAACTAAAAGATATATATGTATATTATGTACAAGTATATAAAAATCATAAAAATAAAAAGGTGACAAGCTCATAGGGCATCAAAAAATTCGTCCGCATCGCTGTCAATGGTAAAAGTGCCCAAAAGGCTGGCAGCATTGCCACGTTGGATAGCAATGCTGATTCTTTGGGCTAAAAATAGGCCAGCCCTCTGGTCCCGTGAAGAGTCGACCAACCGCTTGGCGATGTCCCGAAATACTCGATGAGCACTCGGACCCCAAGGCCCTAGAGTTTCAACCCCAAACGGCTCAAATATATAGCTCCCAATAAGGTTGCTATATTTGCGCCGTTTGAGGTTTTCTGCTCCTGCAGCAGCCGCCCCAGCACAACCCGCCGTGCTAAGAAGATGGGGTGGCGCGAGGGTGTCGACACAGGTTGCATCCCACACCAAAGGCCTACCCAACTTCCAAGGCATTATGGTCATTCCGTCTGGCCTCTTCCCATCGTCGCGTGCCAAGCCATTGGGTTCTAAAACTGCTGGCACCCCGGCGGTGACAAGAGCCCGACGGATGATGTCGTTAATGCTAGCGTGCCGTGCCATCCGACCAGCGCTCTTGCTGCAGGATAGTCCATGGTGTCCGAGGCAGTCGACTCCTTCACCGCATTGACAGCGATGTGGAGCCCCACAAGGAGCACCCACACGCAAACATGTAGCGAGCCGGAATGTGGTGTCACTCAGCATAGTGCCTATGTTGGGTGACGGTAGAGCCTGAAGCCAGAGACCCGACTCCCATTCACCCACAGCCAACAGGCGGGCACGCTCAGCAGTATTGGTGGACGTATTAATAAGTTTATTCCGTACCAACCTGCAGAGCGGCTCATCCCACTGTCTCTGGGAAGACGGGTTCTCGGGCTGAACCGTATCCGGGCAAGCCACTTTCCAGGCATTCACCGCGTCGGTCAAACACGGCACTTCAGAGTCAACCTGAGAAGGGGCTAAGATTCTTGTGGTTAACTTTTCGGTGCTGTGGACCGAGGACAAAAACGCCGGTAGGCTTACACTAGAAATTTTGCGGACGCCGAGCCCATCAAAACGGATGGGTAGTGTGGCTTGCAGCCACGCCCGATCGTCCAATGCCACATTTAAAATTGATGATAGGGTATTTCGAATAATATGATCGATTTTGTTTAAAAGTTGTGGCTGCTTCCATAAAGAGGAAGAGCGGAGAAAATACATAAAATTTGGACCAAAACAGCAATATCTGATAAGGGTGAATGCCGAATGTAAATTAATTTTTGAAAGTCTATCCGAAATATCGTTAAAATGTTTAATTTTGTCGTCGACGAAAGATGAGAAACTGTCTTCTAATATTGGGGAACCTAGGAGGTGCAATGAACTTTTTTCCAAAACTTTGATATCTGGGGCTATGGAATTGAATTTCTGTATAGTTGATTTTCTGTCGGTATTGTCACAAAGGTAAATTTCGCATTTGGAGTTGTTGAGGTCAAGGCCGATGGATTGGAACTGCTGCTTTACGAATTGAAGATCTTTTAGAACGGTGTCTACGTCACCTCCTAGTGTTCCATCATCTAAGTACCACACATTAAATTTTGAATTTAGTTTTTTTATTATGGGATGGATAGCCAAACTGAAAATGACTGGCCCGAGAGGATCACCTTGTTGGCATCCTACTGCAGATTCCAATACGGTGTCTTTAAATAATAATTTTGATGGGTGCCTGTAGCACTGCCACATAAAACCATAAATTTCTGGTAACTCCTTTTTTACTTCAGCCAACAAAGTGTCCCTATTAACGGAATTGAAGGCATTCTTAACGTCAAATGTTAAATGTTAAATGTCAAATTACTCAATATAAACTTTTTTACAAAAAAAGAACCACCATCTTCCAAAAAAAAAAGTCAGTGTCTATGGATCTGTATTTTAGTTTTTTGCCACCGACTTCTGAAATTAAAGTTATTTTCCACTTTGTAGTGTTTTTTATGGAAGTCGGTGGTTCTTTTTTTGTAAAAAACGTTTTTATTTTTCACTTTATAGTGGGTCAGTTGGTAATTTGTCCATGTTACAATAGCCTAATGTCAACTGCTCATCACCTTTTACAAAATATTGCTTTTCCCTATGTAGGGACTTAATTCTTGAGGAGTTCTCCTTGTAAGAACCAGGAGAACTGGACCTGATGGTGAAGTCACCATCACCATAATTATGCAATGTAACGAGCATAAATTGCTTAGCAAACATATTAAAGCAAACGTATCGCAACCCGTGAAATACTTAGGTAAAATTGAGTAGTTCCGATGGCCACCTTGGTCTTCGTCATCAGTTCCACTTCACCAAATGGTGCTTTCCGAGAGCAAATGCACGAGTTACTATAAAAAAAAAAAACAAATCACTATAGGTGTACCCAAATCACTATGGGTTTCCCTCGATTTCCATGGGATCCCCTCATCACATTGACTTGGTTGCAATTTTACCTCCTCGAGAGCATACCTCTTCAAACAAAAAAAGTAATGTCGAAATCGGTCTATAATTGACGGAGAAATCGGTGTACATACATACATATATATACGCGACGAATTGATAACCTCCTCCTTTTTTTTAAAGTCGGTTAAAAATGGTTTAGATTTGTGTACGGTGCAAGTACATGATTGTTAAAATTGTTTAATAAATAATGAGTTGTACAATACCTACATTAGAATGCATGACAATCATGCAGCAGCTGCAAGCAGAGTCCGGATGATGCATTCTGTATCAAAATGTAATTTAATAGACGCGGTTTGGGTCTACTTGCAACATTATTTCTTGATTCAAGCCCGTAGGCACTCACTGACATTCTATATTACATTGACAATTGCATTGACACTATATAGTATTTGCATTTCCACCCCACAATTTGCATAGGGGTCCTAAGGGGTCATTTGGTTGCAAATGACCTCTCCGATATCCCCTTAATTAATGGATTGCCGACATATTACCAATAGCCCTGTATATCGAAAGTGAGCAAGGAATTTAAAAATTTCCTAGGTGATGAAAGTTTGTATAGAAGTTCGTCACTATTGCTCAGGGGAAATCTTGCACACGGCTCAAAAAAAAAAAACTTTAATTCACTGACACAACGCACAGCCAAAAATTCATCCCCTAATGCGGTTAAATGGGGTATGAGTTTGGATGGAAGTTCGTCATTATTGCCGAAATCCCATCAGGTTCAAGGCTTGTCTAAAAAAAACTTTAATTTTGAAATGTTATGCCATTTAAGAACCTCGAGGTCAACGCCACGACCTTTTCAATTTAAAGTCGATCTAGAAAGTAATTTCATTAAGACCTCGCCCTTTATTATTTCTTCCCTTATTCCAAAATTAACTTACCAACAGACCTAAGTTTTCACGAATCTGTTATTTAAAATGGTTATAATTCATTCGAGGCCACGGCTTGTCTTTATTCAGCCTGGCCTGTCATCAATCACAGGCAGGCCTCAGGACCATTTCTCAAGGATCAGGACAAAGGAATATGGTTATTTTTTTAAGCTTTTTTTGAGACCTGTTGAGGATATTGGTTTATTAACGACATGTTTTGGTGATTTTCTTAGTACATTTAGTCGGTGATGTTAGGGCGTCAGGCACT
This sequence comes from Dicycla oo, assembly GCA_948252095.1. NCBI lineage: Eukaryota > Metazoa > Arthropoda > Insecta > Lepidoptera > Noctuidae > Dicycla > Dicycla oo. The sequence continues at coordinate 5,587,980 of OX411721.1, read as the reverse complement.
AGTTGTCTGGCATTTTTTTTTATGATGGGTTTGCTATTCCGCAAACCCATAATAAAAAAAATGTGTGTAAAAAATTGGGTTTGTTATTGGGTAGTCTAGGTCGGACGCGACAGAGACGAGTCGACGATGGAGTGAGCTTTTACCCAGAAGAAGCCTGTTCTCTCTCACTTTGAAGAGATTAGGGTTGAATGCGCTCGGAAACACAGACGCAGGTAGTGAGTTCCACTCTTTTGGTGAGCGCATTATAAAAGTCATTTGGAAGCGCTTAGTGCGAATCGGTGGAATAGCAACTAGGTAGGGATGGTAACTGGCAGTGCGTCTAGATGTCCGATGGTAGAAGGGGGCCGGCGGAATGAGGTTGACATTGACGAATGACGACTTATTCAAAAATGTACAGAGTATAAATACAAATACATACAACGTCACCAAGCTTCATTTGACCAGGTTTAAACAAGCAATCAACTTCTGAACACTTATACACGATAACCCCACGTGACAAGGGAATACAGTCGATTGATGTCAACGGTGCCCGCGGGACAGGTCGGCCGCTTTATTGATTGTCCGCTCTGTAGGGGCTACTGACTTTAAAGTTTTTTGTTATTTCCCTTGTTTTTTAAAGGATTTTTTGGATAGATGTGGTTTTTTTTATGTCGACTTTGTGAGTCGGCGGCTGAAAGTTGTTGACTCAAGAGTTCTAAGTGATACGTTAGTGTGTATTGTGCCTCTTGTGAGTAAAATTAGAAATTGGTTAATTCATAAGCGAAGTAAAAAACTGTTCCATACTTTAGACCTTGAAGTGTTCGATGTTGAACCGACACATTGATAAAAAAAATGAGAATCATACTGTTGAGCACAGCACACGAAACTTACATCTGAACAACCTGCATGCTGTGCTGTGGGGGTTAGACTCTGATAGGCGGAGGTTATCGTCGTCTTTGGCGAATTAAACCAGTGCAATTGATCCACACAATTATAATAGAAAAGGCACGTACACAAATCAGAAACACAAAATACACATAATACGCAATCATAATACAGAAATAATCTTACCTACGTAACACTAATTAAAACAACAATACAGACACGCGACTATACAGGGCTCTGTTGAGCATGTCACTTGATGGTTAGATACTTTGACTAACTTGCTCGGTACAATTTTGGAACTAACTCACAAATCCTAGGTGAGGCATATTTATTACTTTGTCTCTATAGCTACCGTAGCGGGTATACCTCACCCAACTACGACTACGACACCAATCTGCGTGGTTTTAACAGTGACCACGCCCCCATTTTCTAGTTACGTCTATCGTGCAAGTCACGACCTGTCGACTTCTTACGGACAGGGACAAACCCGTTTGCAGTTTTGTATCGATTCCCTGCGTGCAAGTCACAACGTGTTCATGTCCGACGGACAAGCACAGTCTTGTGGTATGTTTAATATTTACATCATAATCAGTACTTTTTAAGCTACTTATAACTAATACGAGTAGCAAACGGAGCTAGGAGTATGGTGCTTCTCCTACACATACATTTTTTTAACTATGCAACACCAGCACCCCAATTGCGTAATAACTTTCAATTACAATTCAAAATATTTTGGAGGAAATTTCTAATCCATTGCTTCATATGTTCTAAGAATTCGTCAGCTCAACAACGTAAATAACGCAATGAATGTTGTTGAACTGTCAAAATGAAAGGCATTGCTTTTGTAAGTGCGTTACGCAATTATGCCACCGGTTTATGAATTGACAAATCAAAGTTAAGAACTTGTCAAATTCAACTTTATTCCTTCAATCTAACCTGCGACAGTTAACATTTCTTACGTTTTTTTGCGTAACATTTTCAATTTCAAAGAAATCATCTTAAATAAGTACCTACTTCTAAAGTAGGGTATGACAGATTCTCAACTTCAAAATCTCCATACAGTAACTAGTACAACAAGTAAGTAAAGTATCTTATCAAGTAGGAAGCGATACACTTGAAAATATCAACTTATGATACTCGTTTAAAAAGGGTTATTTTAAAATGGCTAACTAAACTCCGTAGACGCGATGGGTATCGATACCTAAACAAAACAAAAAAAAATAAGTTGACGATTAATTTTATTTAATTATAATTCAATCTGCCTAGCCTTTTCCCAACTATGTGGGGGTCGGCTTCCAGTCTAACCGGATGCAGCTGAATACCAGTATTTTATATTGAGCGACTGCCTGTCTGACCTCCAGAACCCAGTTACTGGGTAATACGATACCTTGGTAAGACTGGTTGTCAGACTTTCGGGCTGCTGACGACCCGTAACGACTGTCAAAGATCCTCGAATGACAGCCGGGACCAACGGCTTAACGTGCTTTCTGAGGCACGGAGGAGTCTCGGTATGAAAAGATGGTCACCCATCCAAAGACCAACCCCGGCAAGCGTAGCTTAACCTGATGGATCGACCCGTGCGGCTGTTATTACATAGCCACGAGCTCCTCTATTTAATTATAATTAATTAAATAAAATTAATCGTCGATTAATCGATTCGATTCGATCGATTTTTTTTTTGTGTACCTAAGCTTCAGAGACGTGATGGATATCGCTATACTCGTATAAAAAAGATAAAACGTAAGAAAACAGTTTTTCTGAACTCATACTTCAAGTAACAACACTAACACAGCACGTTGACATCCTAAAAAAAAATCTATTTATTTTATCGTGTTTTCACCGTGTCTAAGTTTAACTAGCCAATTTAAAATAACGCTGTATAGCACTGATGCTAACAACTGAATACGAACGGGTTGCCCCAATAGACTTTAGTCGACAATCCCCTGAGATATTACCACAGTATGTAAAAGATATCCTTACTTTACCCTAAGGTCAATGGTTAAGGGTAAGCCTAGACCCTCAGATTTACCTACCTACATGCGTAAGATGTCCCTTGGAAACATGGTTTAGTTAATATTTTTTAGGTTTCCGTGTCTGTCTGTCCGTCAGTCACAGCCAATTTGCTCCGGATCTAATAGATCGATTAAGTTGAAATTTGGTACACATGCATTTATATGACCCAAACACGGACGTATAACGTAAATAGATGAATTTTGAATTTGAGGGTCAATTTTGGGAGCCAAATAAGAAAATAAAAAAAAAAGTATTGCAAATTGTACCGTGTGACATAAAAGGGCTTACTGTGAGGTTCTCAAATATATATAATTTTTATAATTTTATAATAAATTGTTTTAAAGTTATTTAAGAAAATAGAGGAAATTGACCATTGCCTCCCCTTATCTCCGAAACTACTGAGCTTAAAATTTTGAAAAAAATAAATAAAGAAAATAGTTCTATACCTATAGATTACAGGAACACATAAGAAGTCTATGGTCTTAAAAAACATGGTAAATCTCTCAATATTGTGCGCACAAACTTACATTTATAATAATAATATAAATGGGCTATCCTTTGCGGAGAGGGGGTCAGGTAATATCCCACCTGCTTTATATGGATGATCTGAAGCTGTTTGCCACCAACAAATTGCGACTGCTGGAGTCAATAAAAATAACTAAAACTTTTAGTGATGTAATCAGGATGGAATTTGGTGTAGATAAATGTGCAGTCATGCATGTAAAGCGGGGCGGGATTGTGGAATCTGAGGGACTACAACTCTCAGATTCCATAAACCTGAGATCACTCTCCGCAACTGATACCTACAAATACCTGGGTATGTCAGAGGGGTTAGGCATTAACGGGCCTGACATGAAACAATCGTTGCAGGAGCGCTTCTTCGGTCGCCTGAAAAAGGTACTTAATAGTTCTTTGTCAGGCGGCAACAAGGTGCGCGCCTTTAATGGTTGGCACTCCTTTGGCATACTCAAGTGGACCCAGACGGAACTAGACGCCCTTGATAAGAGAGTCCGGTCACTGCTGACCACAAACCGGATGAATCACCCACGTTCATCTGTCATGAGGCTGTACATTCCGAGGAAGTGCGGGGGTCGAGGTTTTTTAAATGCTAAGACCCTCCACAACCGCGAGGTGTGCAGTCTCAGAGAATATTTTCTCAAGGCTGACGTGGATATGCACCGAGATGTGGTCGCAATGGACAAGGGACTCACCCCGTTGTCCTTGGCTAAAGAGAACTGGCGCAAACCTGTGGTGCTTAGTACCAACGACCGCAAGGAAGTATGGCAAAGCAAAGAGCTCCACGGACGCTTTTCCGGGCCCTTCATGGGCCCGACGTAGATTTCTTAGCGTCCGTGGCCTGGCTACGCTTCGGTGACCTCTTTGGGGAAACCGAAGGTTCGGTCTGTGCGATTATGGATGAAGTTATGCTAACGAATAATTACCGGAAGTATATAATGAAAGACGGGACGATCGACATATGTCGGGCATGCCATTGTCCCGGTGAGTCTATCAGACATATTACCTCTGGGTGTTCTCGTTTGGCTATAATATTTGGCTATAATATTATACCCAAAGTATTTGGACAGGCATAACCAAGTGGCCAGGATTATCCATCAGCAACTTGCTCTGAAATACGGCCTTGTGGACTCTGAGGTACCTTATTACAGGTATGTGCCCGACCCAGTTCTCGAGAATGACCATGTCACGTTATACTGGGGTCGATCTATTATCACTGACAGGACTATTGTAGCCAATAAGCCTGATGTAGTGGTAATAGATCGATCAGTGCGCCGCACAATGATAATCGATGTCACTATCCCGCATGACGAGAACCTTGTGAAGGCTGAGAAGGAGAAACAATTGAAGTATCTCGACTTAGCCCACGAGGTTGTCGCTATGTGGAATGTGGACTCGGCAATCATTGTGCCGATAGTCATTACGGTCAATGGCCTTATCGCTAAGAGCCTCGACCAACATCTCAAGAGGCTCTCGTTGGGTGGCTGGGTGAAGGGCCTGATTCAGAAGGCAGTCCTCCTTGATGCGGCGCGTATTGTGAGGAGGTTCCTGTCTCTGGGGCCCTAACCACCGGTAGCTTGGACCCTGCACCCGCTACCGGCGGATCACTATTTTGTATATTTTTAAATGTTTTTTTAAAAATATTTAAAAATGTAATAAAATAAGTTTAAAAAATAAATAAAGGAGATAATAATAATAAATCTTTATTGAAATTTTTTGTATAATAATAAATCTTTATTTAAATCTTTATTGAAGGTTTTTGTAACTCTAACTAGATTATGAAACCTCTGAAATCCAAACTAGGTAAAAACCTGTATGTCGGATTTGCAGTTGGAATGTATGGGAGAACATATTTTTCAACTACAATGTTAAGTTTGTTCTTGTAAATTCATCCCAACTACGGAACCCTTTATTGTGCGTCTAACACGCACTTGGCCGGTTTTTTTTTTCAAAAAAGATTTGCAATTTTGAGTGACATTTAAATAGCCTTCACGAGTGGTGATACTTAAATAAATTGTACCTACGTCAGACGTACAGCCAGTAAAATCAATTGTTAACCAAATTGACACCCTACATGAATTTGCCTTATTAGTAGCCATTTCATACACTGTCGAAAAATGACAGTCTAGGTTTGAATATACGAACAATTTTAGTTGGCTTAACAATTTACGGACATGTGCATCTTTCCCACCCTCACCTCACGTCGTTAACGAAACGTCAAAAGTCCGCACTCGGGGTCTGCCAGCGAGCAATGGAACGAAGTATTCTTGGAGTCAAAGTCACAGACCGCATTCGGAACAGTATAGGTAACTTCGTTCCAAAACACAAATAGCAGACGTGGGCAACACAGCCGTCAAACTAAAGTGGGATTGAGCAGGCCACATCTGCCGCATGTCGCAACAGAATTAGGCAAAAGTAGCTACTGACTGGATTCCGAATAACAGGAATCGGCGACGCGGTAAGCCCAGAAAGAGATGGCGTGACGAATTGGACGTCTGTCTAAAGGATTGGCCAGATGTAGCAAGAGACAGGAAAAATGGAAAGACGGAAGAGAGGCCTTTGTCCTGCTGCTTTGGGACATAACAGGCTAATAATAATAATAAGCCCCTCGTATGCCTTTCAAAGGCCTGGGACTCCAGGGTCCCGAGATATGTAAGAATAAATAATAATAATTAACAACTGTGTATTATTTTTCTGTGCCTTTTAGTCTGTGTTAAACAAATGTATTTTCTTTCTTTTCTTTTTTATTTTTCTTTCTTTCACCGTAATACCACTTACGACAAATACACACAGAGCAGGACCTATTTTCAAATTATAATTCGTGCCAATTTTCATACTAATCCATACTTTTCTTTTTTTATTATACTTTTTTTTCGGCCAGTCTTCATTATAGCGGTCAGTCTATCCATTATATTCAAATACAATCGTACATAAGGGGTAAACTCCAGTCGTGCGTCGGAGCTGACCTTTTTAAGCATGTTTAAATATCGATACCCATCACGTCTGCGGAGTTTCGCTAGCTAATTTAATTTTACTCTGTATATGCAAAATGCATCTCTGTAAGTCGGTCTGTCTCTCTGTTACCTTTTCACGCCTTACCGAATTTCGATGTTTGGCGCACAGACAGACTATAACCTCGGTAAGGACATAGGATGCGGTAGTACGTTCCCGTGAGATAATTTCCGAAGCGTGCAAAGCCGTGAGCAAAAGCTAGTTCTCAAATAATTTGTTCCAATACGAGATAAGAAGAAATAACAATTTCATTAATATCACAAAACCATCCAATAATGTCGTCTCCAAACCTCTCGAATTAAATAACCGACTTATCCGATTAATATAAATCAAAAACGATTCGAAAATCGATTGTTATCGTTATAAGTGGACGTATCGAGTTATATCAGGGACTCAGGGCTCGTTGGCGTGTTTCCAGCCCTTCGCGTAATTTGGCGCAGCCAGATCTTATCTGTTGGAGTTGTGCTTTGTTCGTGCGACTGGTGCAGGCACTGGTAGCTTTGTAAGGTGATAGAGGTGGGGTAGTTGTGACAAAATATTTTTAATTATTTCTTAAATTTTCAATGGAAATGAATAATAATAATAATAATAAAATACGGAAAATAAAAATAAAATATAAAAAAAAAATAAAAAATACGGCCTTGTGGACTCTGAGGTACCGTATTACAGGTATGTGCCCGACCCAGTTCTCGAGAATGACCATGTCACGTTATACTGGGATCGATCTATTATCACTGACAGGACTATTGTAGCCAATAAGCCTGATATAGTGGTAATAGATCGATCAGTGCGCCGCACAATGATAATCGATGTCACTATCCCGCATGACGAGAACCTCGTGAAGGCTGAGAAGGAGAAACAATTGAAGTATCTCGACTTAGCCCACGAGGTTGTCGCTATGTGGAATGTGGACTCGGCAATCATTGTGCCGATAGTCGTTACAGTCAATGGCCTTATCGCTAAGAGCCTCGACCAACATCTCAAGAGGCTCTCGTTGGGTGGCTGGGTGAAGGGCTTGATTCAGAAGGCTGTCCTCCTTGATACGGCGCGTATTGTGAGGAGGTTCCTGTCTCTGGGGCCCTAACCACCGGTAGCTTGGACCCTGTTCCCCATGCCGGTGGATTTCTATTTTTTATATTTTTAAATGTTTTTTTTTTTAATTCTAATATTTAAAAATATAACTTATATGTAAAAAAATTGAATAAAGATAATAATAATAATAAATAATTTATTTTGCAAAAAGTAATGTGCAGAATAGGTATGCGCAGCATTTACAGTGTAGTACTTACCCTCATGCTAGGTGGAACCTGTGTTACAGGGGTCATCCATCCGTCCATATACAAGATTACAGACAAGTAAGTACTATTTATATTTTGAGGAACAATTACGTTTAACTCTAGTGTGAAAAAGGTGTGGTGAGTGAGTGTGTGAGGGTGTTTGTGCGAGCGTGTGTCTGTGTAAAGTGGCCATAGTATTGCTCATGTATATTGTGATTTTAATAGGTCTTCTGTTGTACTGTAGTCAAGAGTTAAAAGATATTATTTAATTTTAGATTTACAATTAAATGTGTTTAGGGAATATATCAAAAAAACTTTTTAGCAAAAAATAAAACTGACTTCGAAAACAAAACACTACAAAGAGAAAAATAACTTTAACTTCGGTAGTCGGTGTCTTGGGTTTTGTATTTTCGTTTTTTGCCACCGACTTCCGAAATTAAAGTTATTTTTCTCTTTGTAGTGTTTTGTTTTGGATGTCGGTTTTATTTTTTGCTAAAAAGTTTTTATTTTTCACTTTTTAGTTGTGGAACCTACCCCACACAAATTCGAATACATAATTGAGCACAATAATTGTAGATATAGCCATGTAAATAACAGTGATCGGAAGTTATTAAAACACCATCACATCATCCACATAAAATAAGTGGGAAATATACGCATTATTGAAGCTTACTCAAAAACTCCCCAAGCAAAGTTAATAAAATTTACATGGGACCACCTCGGAAGTATACCCTATCAAACAAAAAAATAATTTTCTAAATCGGCCCATCCGTCTTTGAGTAATCGCGTAACAAACATACAAACAAAAAAAAACATACTGACGAATTGAGAACCTCCTCCTTTTGGAAGTCGGTTAAAAACTGGTTCAGTTTATTATAAGTGAGAACACTTAGAAATGGGTAGTGTCGTTATGCAAAAATCGTGTGCGTCCTTTTTGTAGCACATGGGGGTTCTGGTCTTCTTCTAGCTGTGGAAAGATTACTGCTGTTCAATGGCAAGTTTGAGTGTTTGCGGATTATTGCGCGGTAGATACAAAGTTGTCGGACTGTTAGAACCTTGTACTCCATATAAAGCAGTTGCGTGGGAAATCTAAAAGGCTTACTAAGAAGCACTATAATTATTGCTCTTTGCCACAATGTTGACAATGTTGAATATTTCACTATTATTGCGCCTATCATAATAATATGACCCTGCTACTAACCACATACTGCCAGTCTATTCTGTAAAAGTCTCACTGTGAAAACGTAGGTGACGTGAGCTTGAAGTGAGCTGTCATTCCACCTGATGCTAGGGATTGACACTATTGACGGGTCACTCCACGCTCACCTCACCTAAGTTTTCACGGTGAGATTTGTACAGAATAGCACTGCTGATCCATTTACCTAACTAGGGTGTTAAGCCAAAGAATGTTTTATGAAGAGTGTTAACAATTTTTTTTTTAAATATTATTATTATTTTGGCATTTGACCAGACACTATAGCTTGTATTTAGAATAGAATAGAATATTTTATTTGCGTAAAACATGGTGCGTAAGGGTGTTAAATACAAATTGAGACACAAGCATGTTTAGCTAGAATAAAACATAGCATGCAAAATTTTATAGATACTCGTAAGTTAACAACAATCTTTTTATTTAAAAAAAAAAAAAAACATCAACATTTTTTATCTATAAATTCTTTTAATCTATAAAAAGATTGAGATAGAAAGATTGAGTAAGAAGTTGACGTGTCTCGTCAGTGCTTGCTAAATACATTAGTACTTAGCACTAGTGCACTGACGAAACACGTTATCTTATAAGTAAGTCTTAACTCTTCGAATGCCGGAACGCAGGTCTGCGCACCATTTTTTTATGCGAGTGCGCCACTCGAAAAAACACCTAATTACATTAATGTAATTAGGTGTTTTTTCGAGTACAACTAAAATCGCGCAGACCTACGTTCCCGGCATATGAAAGGTTAAGTCCCTTATAACCAGTTCTATGAGTTTATTCAGTTTTCTGTGGAAGCGAATGCAGTTCGTGTAGGGAAATGGGGACGCCACTAGTTCGCTTTGTGTGTGAAAGGATTATTTTCTTATAGTGCGGGGTGAAAGGGATGGTCTTTGACTGTTTGGATTACCGATTACTACTCAGTAACAATACTTTACATTCTGTGTGAGGACTCACTTGATGGAAAGTGTCACGTTCATGGGTAAGAGAGTCTTACAAGTCATCAAAATAAACATCGTTACAATCAGATATTTATTACTAGTCTAAACAAAAAGAATAAACATCTGCGACTATGCATATAGAAAAAATATCGATGTATCAATATATTGATATTTTATGTTTGATATACCGATATTTTTTGACGATATTTATTATTTCGATACATCGATATATCGATAAAAATATCAAGCATCGAAAATGTATCAAATACGACATATTTCCAATAGCAACGCCGTTGTCGCCACTGACTAAAACCACTGGAATTCAGAGCCGTAAAAAAGTAAACTTATTTTTATCAATGTTTTATTAATTTATTATGGAGCACCAGAAATGATGTTCCAAGTTTGGTATCTATATGAATAAAGAAACAAAAACGATAGAACTTCATAGAGTACAATATTTTTTCAGAAAATTCCGCCATTAAATCGGTTTTTTTTTAAATATCGATACGATATAAGTACATCGATACTGTTTGGCACTTCTTACATCCCTACCTGCAACGCCAGGTTGACTAGTTTAGTTTGGATCCAATCAAAGCCTGTCCCATATTTATAGGGTGGGTCGCATAGGTTACAAGGTCTACCCTTTGAAATCCAGCGTCTTCTTCTACCCGCAAACCAGCACGAGAAATTTGAATAAAGCTTCTGCCATGATCAAAATATTAGTCAGCAATGTTGTAATAGGACTGACTGCCCAGGGCACGATGAACTTAGATTTGAGTATCACCACTGCTTGAGACATCTTATCTTATACCCCATAATAAACACACACAACCCATCAATCTCCATAACACATTGAAAGCAATAAAATTACGTGAAGCCTACAAATCTGCCTACCCCGCTACAGTAGCGGCATATTTCACCGTGCTTATCGCGCGCACGTAGGCAACCTTACTGCTGATACCATCTAGAACTCTGCATAAAGACTATTTTGTACACGAATGTACTGGAACTCGTTGTTAGGCTGAGGTAATAATTTGGGGACTGTTTGGCGGTAATCACCAGGGTTGGTTGATGGATCGGTGATTGTGAGAAGGAGTGATTTGCTATAATTTACAGTTTAGTTACCGAGCCTACTCATTTCACTGATCGTAGTGAAACACTAATTGATGTTGTGTGCACTGACGCCCGTGTTCGTGGCGTCTCTGTATCACACATACCATAGCTTATCCAACATGCAGGTATATCTGTTGAACTTAATTTTAAATTGGAGAAACTTTCCTCACACT